>CM066917.1:12536926-13778587 GCA_033964015.1 Scolanthus callimorphus | reverse complement strand
CTTCTTCAGAACCCAGCTAGTATTGCGTTTCGATGAAGGAGAAACGCAACCTATTTGCATATGCCAAGATTATTTGAGCTAAATTCATGCAATTAGCCTCACTTTCGTCTAAGATTACTTCTAGTAATAATATTCTTTTGATTTATTTTTCAGTGTTGATCCAGACACACCGCACAAAGAACCAAATTTATTGTTTTTTATAGTATGCTATTCAGCTTGTTTAGTTTGTTTTGCTTTAACTGCAAGGAGCCCAATCCAAAGGTAACGGTGAAGACACAAATGGTACAATGGGCATCGTAGAGCAGGAGTGAGAGAAATGCCCAGGGTACAAGTGGAACTCACATATGTGTTTGGAAGATTCCCTGCTGGAAACATGCTGTTGAGTTTCTCTGTCCTCATGGCTGGCTTGTCATCAGCAGGGTTTTGTTGATGTTCAGACACATGGGATTGGCAACATACAGTGCTCGAACATACTTATTGCACTAGAGGATGTTTTATTTCTTATTATTTTGCGCTACTGGGTGAATATAGGCAATCAATTTAAATCAATTACAGACAAGCTGAAGAACATAAAGATGTGTGATGGGTGTGGGGATGGCCGCTTGACTCGATGGGCCAATTCTGCAAAATATGGTGCATACTCTTTGTTGTGGACAAGCATCATGAAGATTGTACACTTTGAACTAGTACAGCTGAGTCTCTGAATGAATATTGGCTCACTCCCAGGAACTTGTCCTGAAATATAGGCCCTTCTGTCTGTCGTTAATAATGTCGTGATATGTCTGTCAATGCTATGTCACCAGGACAAGTTGGGTTGTATTTACACAAATACTAAACATGCACACACAACTGAATACATGATCAAAAACTGACAAAAGCTTATGTTTGCAAACATCACTAATTTAAAAATTGACGTGCCTAGCTGTTTGCTCTCATGAAATTATATGTAAAGGTAGCGATCATGGTGTAAACAGAGAGAGCTGTTGATTTTTTTAATCCAGACATGCCAACTGAAAACTTATATTAAGTTTTGAGCAACATTGCTATTTCAGCTAACCTATATTATTGTCCCCTTATTGTAATAAGTAATAAGGTACTTATTAGGAGTAATAAGGTGATACAGTACAGACTCTAGTATTTGGTTTTTTTTATCATTTTATTTTTGCAGGCAAATGAAACAGGAGGCTTACAGCAAACTGAACTGGAGGGGGCAAGGCGTGTTTTGCATATTTGAGAGGTTTGAATTGAAAATAGGAACATTCGTTTCTGATCCCACCGAGGGATAGCAAAGTGGATTCGTGAAGCTTGAAAGGACACAGTTCACTTCTATGATATCTGGCATGTTGCAAAGTCTGTGACAAAGAAGTTGTTGAAGGCAAGTAAAGAGGCTGGTTGTGACAAGATCAGTTATGGATCAGAGGAATAAATAGTCACTTGTATTGGTGTGCCACATCAACACAGTCTGGATTTGGTAATCTCATTGATGCTAAATGGAAGTCGTTTGTACAACAAGCGGCTCATATTCACGAAACCATCCTGATGAACTGTTCAACCATGGCGAGCTTGACCCAAGCGACTGGATTAAACGTGGTAAGTTCAGGATGCAAAAAGCTCTATCAATAGTCCAGATTCAAATTATCTGCTCTACCGCTGAATTGGCATCAACGGTGCATAAATACAGGGTCCCCCCCCCTCCAGCCCACCCCTGAATTGGGATCAGTTTTGCAGTACTAAACGTGGTTTTCGCACTACGAAAAACTAGGATATCTTGCAGCACAGTTTGTTAATTGATTTTCTGAAATAACAATATAGGGTGGCCACGCGAGTTTCAGAAATAATGTGCGTGTGCGCTTAGAATGTGAATGAGAAAGTGACACCCCTCCCCTCTTAGTAGAAATTGACATTCAATTGACATTCCTGGACGAGGAAATTGTGAAAAATAAAGGTAACTACGTGGTTCTTGACTAAAAATCATATGAATATTGCTCTCAGATAAAGTTACAATATTTTTGAAGCCACAATTAATGACAAAGATGCTGAGATTATTAAAATTAGCAAAGTGAACTTACGAAGTCGGTTCACTATGAAACAACAAAACTATTTTAACATCTTCTTACCATCTACAATGAATCTTGGGAAAAAAGTTAGTGAAAGGAAACTCTATTCACGCTCAATGAAGTATAGGGTAAGCGTGCGTACATACATTTTCTGATTAATTTGTTGTTTCTTTGCTGGAAAAATATATCGACTTTTCAAGCCAAGCAAAAGTCCGACATTTGTTGTTTTTGAAAAACAAAAGGATTTTTTCCCCACAGAATTTCCCTTCAGGTTATTTAAGAAGAAATGCAAAGAAAAAAAAGAAAAAAAAACGAGCAAAACATAGGTTTTGAACCCCGGATAACTGCGCTAGAAACAATCCGTAGGCGCGCTAGGGGAGTTCGCCACCACGACTTTTAAGTAGACGGTCAAGTGTGAAAAATGCTAGATATAGAGAAAGAATGCGGGGACTGTGGTAGCTCTAGGAACGCCCGTCAAAGAAGCTGTCCCTGTCTCTTTGTGATTGGTTGATAAGGTTCACATGAGCCAATCATAGTCCTCCTCTGTCCTATTGTTACACGGACACTCTTACATTCCCGATGACATATGCTGTTTGCTTTTCAAAAGCAACAGCAAAAATGGTTGTAGATATTATTTATTATCCCAACATTTTGCCTATTCCTACCTTATACGTTTGAACGTTAACTGTTTACAGGAACTGCTGCACACAAGCTAAAGAAGCTACTCCATGACAAGACTTTGCTTGGTGATGTAAAAAAACTGTCATCAGATGCTCAGACTAGTTGGTTTTCATGCTACCCTCAACTACTGGCATCCCAAGATGTTAGCTTCTCTTGGCTTGGATCATACTGTAGGTATGTACCCGGTACAAACCCTACTTTTTAAATTTTGCAACCTGTTACACCAGATGTGTACCACCAGCACCATAAGACATATTTTTAATACCTCTTCTGCTTTATTTCAGGCATCTTGTGTTAGGACAAGAGTAAATCTGGTTCTACAAAGGTGTCTGTAATACGTATAACTGCATTTTACCCCTTCTCTAAATACAGTGAATGTTGATGTCAATGTTGGTTAGTCTTTTGTAATTGGTTCGGTTTTATTTGTAGACGTGTATTGGCCTGCCTGCACTTTAATAAGAATGTCCAGCGCGCTACTGCTACTGCTAAAGATCGATCCAAATACTATAGGGTGACATATCCAAAGTTTAACCTGGGAGAGGAGGTTGTGAGAGAAGTTCCTGTGTTACCAAACATATGGTAAATAATTTTTTCCTCGAGGGCACGGTAACGAATCCTGCATTCTGATTGGTTCTTAAAGCGCGCGACCTACACTCAGGGACAAAATAGCTGAGACCCCCTAGGCAAATTACGGTTTTAGATTGGAGTTTTATCTGAGCTCTTATGATTACATTGGCGGGCTCTAATATTTTGAGCCCACACGAGTGGATGATGGTCACCATAAATTATAGTATTGTAGTTAAAAAGTTATTTGGCATAAATAAGTTTTAGGCCCTTCTCAGTGCTCATTTTAACTCTCGCTGTACTCAGGCTAAAACGTTGAATTGATGCACTAATTTGTCCAAACTTTGAGAAAGGTCTGTCTGTACATTTGCAAGCTCTGTTTGTGATTCTCCTGACAACTGTCATGGTCCTCTAATTTGACAGGATATGCTTCCAACATCAAAGCAAGTCTTTTTAGCCTTTCCAACTCGGAAATGAAGGCCTTGTATCAGAGCAGCACCCCAAATATACCAGAACCTCTCAATCGCCAGTTCTCTGACAGAGCCATCAGGTAAATATGCAAGCAACTACTTCATCTGGGATTTAAATAGAAGCTGTGTGATTGGGTTCCATTCACTACTGAAACTCCCACTATTGACTTGTGTTCCTTTGCTTGCCTACAAAGAAATGTCAACTAGTTTTACATTTGGCATAGCAAGAGTCAGGCAGGTGGAGGCTTTCCGTAGTACTCATACTAGTGATTTTTTAGTGACATTGCGGATACTTTGTGTTATTTGTACTGGATACTGTATGCTTGAAATTGACACTCCCACCATCAACCCACCCCTCCAGAATTTTCCCTTCTGTGGGGATGAATATTCTGGACACACACAATTTAAATAAAACCTAGCCAGGTGGTCCAATCATCTAAAAGAACACATATGCTAATTTTCCACACAGCTGAAGAGCAAGCGAAACTCCTGTAGACCAAAGGAGTAGATAATGTGACATGTATATCACTAGCACCTATGCAAGTTTTAAATATTTGCAGCAGGACATCGTGCAAGGTGTACATCTTCCAATCTGAGATAACAGTAGGAAAACAGTATTTTGGGGCTTTGTTATTGTACTGTAGCTCAGGGTAGTACCCAGATAAGAGTGTACAGTAAAGTGCAGTAAAGATTCCTGACTGATTTTCCCGCAACTTAGAAATGGTTTATCAACAGAGCTATAATTTATTTATAATTTACTGGTACATTTCATAAGGTCAGGAGACCAGGTTTCATATGTTTACCCAGTTGATAATTCAAAATCTACACCAAGGATGGGCCATTCCATTTTTCAGCTGCATCTCCCCCTGATAATATTCAAAATATTCAAAATGTCCAGGTACAACTGTCCAACTGAAATGATAAGGTTCCTATTGTGCATCTCTGTAACCTCTTGGCCTCAGATATCTAGTTTGGTACCTTGTCCGGATGTTTTGTAGATGCATGATGGTAATGGACGGGAGTTGTCCCACCCATATACCCACAACACTATCGTATGGTCCATCGTTAGGCTACCTGGAAGTCTCAAATGGGTTTCCACATGGTTACTAAAAAATATATTGGGGGAAAAACAGATCGCTTCACAGTAAAGACACTCGAATCGTATAGGTGTTCACGGTTCGAGTGTCCTGACGGCAAATACCTGGAGCTAAAAGTGCCATGACGTTAGGAGGTATGAATGTATGAGATCTTAATATTTCTTGCACTATTTTTTTGTGATTTCATTTCTCTGTCGTTTAGTGTAGAGACTTTATAGTCTCGATGCTTCCATCGAACATCATCTTCCTTGGTTATGAATCACTTCGTGGCAGCAACGGTATTCAAGCGCTCCGTTGAGATTATCAGTTCTGCAGTGCTCACATTTGCACCTATCGAGTATCGAAACAACGAACGGTCAACACAAGATATATCTTATACTGGGCTTGCTTTAACCAAATCCTCACCATTCTGCTAAAGGGATAGTCCAATCTTCTCTATGTGCTAGTGTATCAGGCGAAAGACCATCCTGGTTTGCCTCCTCTTCTATCTGTCCTGGCAGTGCTAAAGGCTATTCCATGTAAGGCACGATCACTGGGCCATCTTCGTCAGAGCTCTCCTCTCTTCCATCGTTGTCTGTCCTCTCACTATCAGAATTGTTTTGTTTGCTAGCAGAAGATGCAGACTGGGTGTCGGTCACTAAACAAATCATTTTCGCTTTCAGAATCGGACATTTTCCGGGATATTTTTTACAAAACTCAATGACTCTTGAGCATTGTCGAAGTGAGAACTTTCAGAAGACGCTTCGCACTTTGGGTTAGACAAATCTGCACTCTGGATCCGCCCTTGAGTCACGCCCTTGATCCGCCCTTGAGTCAGGACCCGTCTACACTACCGTTTTCATCGAATCCGTATAAGTTTGAAAACGCTCTCGAAAGTGGACACTAAGCGAATCCGTATACATGTCGTGTTTATAGTATGGACGGTCGAAAACGTGATCAAAATGAAAACAACGTCAACTGTACCACGTGATTTGAGGTTTCAAAGACGCGCCATCACTTTTTGAGCATGCATGTATTACATAAATGACGTCACGCCATCCCTTTTAGCGTTTTCGAGCGTTTGTGTGAGCGGCTGAACACACCATGAAAACGGTAGTGTAGACGCGGAACAACAGATGCGAGTCTTAGGGAAACGAATCCGGATACTTTTTCTAGCTGTGACGAAGTCACCGATGACGTTATACCACATGACCTTGATGTTGCACCTCCCATTCCATGAAGATAAGTTTACAAAAATTTGGTCACCTAGCGATGTTTCGTTCTCGAGATAATAGAGACCTTTAGATCCGAGAACCAGGACCAGGACGAGTTTTTGCTCGCGCGTCTTCTGTGCATGCGTCCAACGCCTGTCACGGTCACGCTCCTGTCCTTATAAACTCTTTGTTTATAATTTTTTTCTGAATTTGTTCCCATCTTTATTGCTTCAAATGTTTGATATTTCCAACCTGTACCGTTTCTCCTTCTTTGGTCGGGACGAATAACTACTGCTGGTTTGCCACTATCTTGGTAGATCATCAGAAGTTGCTATGGCAAACTTGGGGAAGACATAACAGACAAATCCAGATTACTGAGACCAAGACATACATTATTGATGGACAGTCTCTTTTTCTTTTGGACTGGTTCCTTCAGACATGAAATGGCTTGCTTATTTTTTTTTTTTTTTCGAGAGCACAATAATACAGCGTTTTACTTTTCCTCTTTTGCTAATGTAAATCAGTCAAATCAATCAAAGTCAAATCAGTCTCGTTTTACTTTTCCTCTTTGCTAATGTAAATCAGTCAATGGAAACACAATGGATCCCTTGGTCATGAGCCTACCAACACTTGACAACCATGGGAGTATAATAGTATAATTTCAGTTGCAGAAGAAGTAGAAAAATTCATTGAAGGTTTAGAAAGCTTTGCAGGAGCAGACAAAACGAACAGGACAACAATAACATATTTCATTAGAAATAAAGAGTCCCGTCAACAGTTGAAGCCAATATTAGGACGAAATGTTGACAAAGGACTTGCTAACCCTCTTCATAACATGAATAATGGCTGGCAGTATTTCAATAACTTTCCTTCTTCACATCTGCCAAATCCCTGAAAGTGTTAAATCTGTGAAAGTCCTAGCAGCAACAGATTATTTTATCATATCTCAGAGCTATATTGGTGTCATCTTCGACCAATACATGTACCTTGAAGAGCAAGTCACAAACACATGCAAAACTTGTTTCTTCCACTTAAGAAATATTGCTAAAATTAGGAACTGCTTAACTCAATCCGACACAGAAACCCTTGTCTACCCCTTCATCACAACTAAGCTGGATCATTCCAGCTCACTGCTGTACGGGCTACCCAAATCCTCATCCAGAGAATGCAAAATGTACAGAACTCAGCAGCTCGTCTAGGAACTCGTACTAAAAAATATTAACACATAATCCCCATTATGAAGCAGTTACATTGGCTCCCTATGAGCCAGCGCATTGTTTTTAAAGTACTTTTATTTTTTTATAAAGCTTTAAATGGTTTGGCTCCTTCACATATTTCAAATCTTATTGAGCAATATAATCCTACGCGGAGCCTGAGATGTTCATCTTAGCACTTGCTGAAACGAAAATAGCTAGGTTGATCTCCTATAACGAAAGAAACGAAAGATCTTTTCAATTTACAGCCCCCAGTCTTTGGGACTCCCTGCCTGACCCAATCCGTCAGAGTCAAACTTTAAATCTTACCTAAAAACCTACCGTTTTAAAAATTACTATCAGTGCTGATCGTATGCCTCATTAATAATGTCTTTAGTTACTTTTTAACACTTAATATACTGCAAATCATTTATGTTTTTTGTTATGATTTTTTGTCATACTGTTTATTACGCTACTAATTATCTCCTTTATTTTAGAGTGTAAATTATATATATAGTTTGCTTGTTTGTTTAAGTTTTTTTAATCATAACTCTTGTAAAGCGCTATTGAGCTACAGGAAATAGCGCTATATAAATCCAACAATTATTATCATTACTAGTTGATTACCCGTGAATAAATTCACTCAGTCTTTGAAGGGTGTCTTTGAGTGGATGACAAAGTCAATTGTTTAATATTTTTTTTCAAAGTACGAAAAGTCTTTGTAGACAACTTTTCTGGTGTAGGCTGTACGTGCCTGTTTTTTTTTTTCCAGCTTATTTTTTGGTCAAAGAAAACTACATTGTGATGTTTGGGCGCAAAGACCCATGACTAAACTTTTAGAATACAGTTTGGATGTATTTCAAGAAACCTCTTTACAAAGAAAGTGAGTTTTATACTATTTTAAAGTGAATCTTTGACTTAATAATTATTTCTATTTACAAACACTGCCGGGGATATATTTCAAGCAAAGTCATTGACTTTTGAAATCGCCCCCTGTAGCGCTTTGACTTTTGAAATCGCCACTTAAAGTGTTTTGAGGTACTGATTGCTTAGTGATTTAAAAACATTTAATGATCTGAAACCCAAAACGACTTCAGTTTTCAGCAGCAAGCAACTCAGCTCGGAGTTTTTTGCTTGTTTTTCCCTTGGCGCACGTACTTAAATGGCTTCCCTGGCACGTCCATGCGAAGGAACATCGAGGTCGGCGAGATCACTTTTTGCTAAACAAAGTCTAAAACAACAACATTTGCCTGGGTTCGAGCTACAAATTGTAAAAACAAAACTAATTAAGCTGAAATGGATGGCTCCCGTCAAATTAAATGTCTAAAATTTCAAGCTTCTGTTATACGGTTTTTTCCACAATAGAGCAGTAATTTCCAATGATATAGGGACGATTATATTTTATTATACTCGAGTGTTTTGCTCTCTCCGTCGTTCTACAATCTCTCTGCACCACACCCCCTATTACATTACAAGCTACGTGACCTAATCACTAACATGCAGTGGGCGGAAGTGGCGCGACCATGTAACGCTACTTGACAATCAAAATGCTAAAAATACACGCTTAACACTCTCCCCTCCTTAAAGAAATGTCATCCTTGACATCTTACAAGCAAAGCTGCTTTCTTTACTCTACACATGTTTCACGTCTACCTAACAAACCACGTGAATACAGGAAGGATTGATCAGGTCCTCCGATGTATCTACCTTCATTTTAGTGACCGTAACACGCTTGAGGGTCTTGACACTTGTCAATTGCTGCATTACAAATACACGTGCGGCGTATACGCCTGTCCCGTTTTTTTTAGACAAATAGCTAGATAATTCATAAATCTAAATACAATCAAACAACACTATAATATAAGAGTCATGTCCTTAGGTTCTGTAGTACCCTTGCTGCCAGTACTGAGGTTGCGGCACATACTGCGGATAGGTGTACATCAATGGATGCTGAAGCTGCTGCACCTGTTGAGAGAATCCGTGTTGTGGGTACACCGTAGCACCACATCCATATGCTTGGTTATGCACTATACCAGGGTGAAGTGCATGCGCGTTGGGGTAGGTTGCCACAGGACTAATATATACAGGATTCCCCGGATTGACGTAGGTGAACACAGGAGGCGCCGGCGGTTACGCACTGGTCGCACTGGGGTGTCCTCGGGCTCTGATTCAGCATGCTGAGAAGCCTCTTGTGCATCGCTTTCCTCGCCTGCATCCTGCTCGGCCTCTTCCTCGCCTGCATCCTGCTCGGCCTCCGAAGGAATGGGTGTGTCTGCCTCGATAGCATTAGGTTCAGCATCGTCTTGGGTACAACGCAAAACCTGCCAGCTCTTCGTCTTCCTCCTCAGATTCTTCATCATCTACAAGTGGGTATGGTGTTGGAGGTCGATTGGTCACACATCTCCTCGGCCTTTCTTGTGCAGGAACCGCTGGTTGTTCTACAGGTAAATGATTGCACGGAAGCAACAAGTTGCGATGGAGGATGCGTTCCCTTCCCCGTCCAGATTCAGGGCGTAGCACATACACGGGGCTGTCTGGTCCCCTTCGTGATGCCACTACATGAACTTCATCTTCCCAGTATGCTCTTAATTTTCCGGGCCCACCTCGAGGAGTGAGGTTGCGTATTAAAACTCGATCACCTGAAGATCTACGGCTAGGCTTGGATAAACTGACGGAGCTGACAGAGCGACTCGAGATTTCGGTTCCAGGAGATACTCGACGTCTGGGGCTGGCGAAGGCAGTGATGGAGGGCTTAGAAAAGGCTTTAAGCAAGACCGCCGACAAAGGGAAGTATATTGATGAGATGATAAGTTTCGTGACCGACGATATGCCTCCACTAGAAGACATCTTAGGGGAACATGGGGTTGCTGAATCGAAGTCAGAGTCTGGTAAGGCTAATAGCCAGAAGGTAAGCCTGTCAGTTGAAAAATTTTAAAACGAGAGTTTAAAATCCACGGAAATCGGTACCGGTACAGACAGTTCGAACGATGGTCTGACCTATCTTAGCATCCATCGGCAAATTGGGATAGGATTGAGCTCCGGTTACGCTGAGCACGAAATTGTAGAAGCGGTAATTCGGGCTGTCAGTCCAAATTCGCGGTTACGCTCGTACCTTGAAATGATTCAAGAATTGTCTCTAGACCGTCTCAAACAAATTTTGAAGGCACACTTTAAGCAAAAGAGTGGTACTGAATTGTATCAAGAGTTATCAGGACTCTGTCAAGATGTCAAAGAGACCCCTCAAGAATTTCTAATTAGAGCCATGAACTTGAGACAGCAGGTTATTCTAAGTTCAAAACAGAGTGATAACGCTATAAAATACGATCCTAGTCTGGTGCAAGCCTTTTTTCTTCATGTCCTCGAAACGGGGTTATTAGAAGAGTCGGTACGAGCAAAACTACGCCCCTTGTTAGAAAACCCTTCAGTTAGCGATGAAATGTTAATGGAAAAATTAACGTTGCTGTTTCGGCTGAAGCGGAACGATCAAACAAAATTAACGGCAAAAAGGGGAGGGTTTCTAACGTCTCACAAATTAGCAAGCCGCTGCAATGGTGGAGGGGGGAGGCGACGGGTCGAAGAAGGTCAAAGAGCCAAAACCTAATAAGTTAATGGCCACACTTGAGGCCGTCCAGACGGAGCTAAAAATACACGCTTAACACTTCCATTCACGGAAAATTTTGCTTTCTTTGTGAAGCAACGCCAAACATGGCGGACAGCGTCTCTCCGCTAAAGAAAATGCCTAGATTTTAAGCGCGATATTTAAGAGCTATGTATTTAAGAGATAGATGTTCGTACATACATGTATAAGCACAAACACATAATCTACATTCCACCTATATTCTTCTAAAACTTAACATTTGCAGATGTATAACTCTAAATCACACAAAGATGTCAATCAAGCAGAGGAAAAGTATGGTTTAACAGTAGATGAATACCACACCCAGTAAAACCGTGCAGCTCCTGGCTGTGGCAAACATGTGACATCTCTCTCTCCCTCTTTCCAGGTGCCTCTGTTAGACAGCAAGTGCAACTGTTAGCTAAATCAAACAAAAATGTCGGTCAAGCAGAGGAAAAGTGTATGGCTTAACAGTAGTTGAATACTTCCCCAAGGACAACCCTGCAGCTCCTGCCTGTGGAAAACATCCTGGTAGTGGCATCCACACTTTTTAATGCCTTACCAGTCCCTATTCGTAATCAGTCAAATTTTAAAACGTATTGTAGAGGAATTGAATCCTTTTTTAAATAACATATAGACCAATTCTCAATATTTTTATATAGTTTTTCACCGTTTATCGAGAGTATCATTACTTTGTAATTTTTATTATCATTAGTCTTTAACAGACGAGGAACCACCTCGTGGAAACCTTGTTAATAACTCAGTGCAATTAGCTGATCCAAGAGCTCATCCCTAGCCTGCAGAAAGATGATCTCACCTGGCTGCTATTGGAGTTACTCAAGCTTCAATATGCTGAACAGGTCTACTCCGATATTAATATAAAGGTTGTTGTTCGAACACTTGGTCAACCATCCAAGGAGGCTATTGCAAATGATGTATTCAGTGTGTCTGCGCTGGGCATTGGCATCAACAGCAACCCTGGAGAGTTTGCCTCTAAATCTTTAAAGGCCATGAAAAGGCTCAAAGATGCTTGGAAGAACAATATCCTGTACAAGCTCTGCCAGTGTATCAGTGAGGACCGCCCTGGGACAAACCTGTCGGGTCTTGCAGCTTATGACAAATATCTTAGCCGGATAGACGGACTTTTCAGCAGAGCTTTTAAAGTTGGCTTCTGTAAGCAGAAATATAGTATCAGGGATATCCTGAGTCACTGTGACCAAAAGCTTTGGGGAGCAATAACAAAGGCTAATCAAACAGCTCTTGATGACCTACTCCCCCGTTGAGAATGCGTGATCTTCGGGGTCGTGGGCATCAGTATATTCTCCCTAAAGTAAAAACTGAGCGTTTCAAGAAAGTGTTTATTAACAGATGTTTATTTGAATACATCTGAGTTATTTAATTTAATTATACTTTGTAAATCTCTACGTCTGTCTAGAGATCTGATATTGCAATAAAGACTATTGTTATATAAAGCAGCCACTCATGTCCCTCGACCGCATGTCATTTGGTCTGCTACATTATAACATAAAAAATTTACATCGATGTGTCCAATGTGCGTTTATTAAAGCGTCTATGACACGAAATGTTGCATAGTAGTTTTTGTCTTAAATGTCGAGAAGAACGTGTAAATACTACTTTTCGAGACTTTTCCACTTTTTTAAATATTTTTTACAAAACTTAGAGCGGTCAGAAAAACCGCAATTTTCCTTCAAGCGGTGAAAGACTGGGTCCGAGTGTGTGACGTATGCAGTGTGTTCTCTCAAATCAAAATGGCTTCCAAGCATGTCAAAAGCAGCAGCAGTTCGTGTTCTTCTTTGGAATTCGAGGTCAAGGAATGCGTTGGAGAACAGGAACTCGAGTAGTCCTCTACTCAAATGAGCCCTTAGCTAGCGACTGCTATTCTTGGTTGAATTCTGAACACAGAAACCGATGATAAAGATGGAGCAAGTTCGATCGACTCGGCGCGATTCTTTTGCACTTTGTCTCAGGAACCTTGCTGGTTTTGCGTTGCCATCCTACATGGAAATTATTGTGAATTACTCAAGATTCCAAATGTAAAAATTGTGCTGTTGAACTTCACGTTCTCGAGTGCGGCTTGGCTTGCATACTTGAGAACAGCTACGATCAGCAGGATTGTACACAAGGCTGTCCTCTCAGACTGGTTGGTCGCCTCTTCTCCCTGCTACATTCTATTAAAGAGTGGATAACTTTTCCTGATTGATGCCTCAAAACGTTACGTAGTCGAGGACGCAGCTACATATTTTTCCCCAAGTTAAAAAGATGGCCTAGAAATGTTTTTATAAAACTTTTTTGATGTTAGTTATTTCTAAATTCCTCACCTATTCTTATGATCCTCTTCTACAATTTTCTTTAGCACTACCCACATTCTGATAAAAAACAATGTGGTAGCAGATATTGCACTTGCTTTCTTATAACTTGTGGCATTGGAAACTTGGATAAAGTGGATTAGCTTGCTAGTGGAAAGTATCTCAATTAAAGTTAAGTGTAACATCAAATTAACTCATGAGCCGTACAAGTACAGTAAATTTTATGGTATTTTTTTGTAAAATTCT
Source organism: Scolanthus callimorphus (assembly GCA_033964015.1). Classification (NCBI taxonomy): domain Eukaryota; kingdom Metazoa; phylum Cnidaria; class Anthozoa; order Actiniaria; family Edwardsiidae; genus Scolanthus; species Scolanthus callimorphus. The sequence continues at coordinate 13,765,143 of CM066917.1, read as the reverse complement.
GACTAATAACTTGGTAGTTCGTCTGTATCCTGATGTGTGGTTGCCTACACCGACTGTTTTTCAACAAGTGGATATTTGGGTACCAGGGCTGTGAAAACTCCAGACCTCTGCTAGCCTGCATCTTTTATGGCATGAGTAAAGCATGGCTCATCATCATCATCTGACTGGGTTGAATGTTTACAGCATTTTCCTCCCATTACATGGATACAAAGCTACACAATAGCAGGAACATAATTGTACTACTTGGCCCTATGGAATTTTTCACCATTGATGAATGTTGTGCTAAAAAAATTCCCTGGCTCGCACCTTCAGTTGTCAAGATTTTCTAACAAAGGAAGACACATTTGTTGACTCAGCTTACTCACGGGTATGACTAGTTTTCAGGAAAACTAGGTGGTCTGCTTCAGTGGGGATGTAAACAAGGACAACAACAACCAAAGGTTGAGATTTGTGTTAACACTGTGGGGAAATGGTGTTTTGCTGACATTTCAAGCATTAGCCCTTCATCGGATCAAAGAAAAAAAGTTAACTCCAAGCTAGGTAACGCTTGAAAGGTCAGCAAAACAGCATTTCTCCACAGTGTTTAACATAAATCTCAACCTTTGGTTGTTGTTGTCCAAGCTTATATGAGGTACTCGAAATCTTTTTAGCACAATGCCATGTGCATGTATTCGATTCCAAATTGATGTGAAAAAGTTTTCAATGGTACACTGTACTGTACCTCCAAATGTCAGGACAGCATGAGGCCAGTAATCCATTACAGGCGATGGGCTTGCTACATGTTTTGGGCTTAATTTAAGCAAACATGATTGGAACTTGAACTGTTTATCAGGCATTTCTTTGAAGGAGGAGTTTAAATTGTTCATTCTTTTTCATTTTAAAATGTGTGAACAATGTGCTTTTCATATGAAATTGATGTCTGCTTTGAGAATTTTTATGGTCAATTTTGAATTTCGCACCTACAAATATTGATCATGCAGCTAGTGTAGTGAAGCCAAACACAACTCCTGGACATTGGTGTCTGTACCAGATTCTTTTTCAAGAAAGTCATTCGAGTAAGGCAAGCTAGCGGTGCCTGTTTTCTGAAATGTGTGATTCCAGAAATTGTCCATAACTATGACCCACCACCCACTTGAATTTCCAGTGAAAAATATAGTAATTGTATGGGAAATATTTTACCCCCACCCCACCCTTCTAGAATTTCCAAATCCCTACCAAGGGGGAGGAATGGATTTTCCTGGAACCACACAATGTCAAAGAATATAAACTGTTATGACTGCTATTGGTCCCTTGCTAGTAGAGGCCTCTAATCTCTGCATTTTGCTGCCTGAGGGTTGCAAGGAAAAGAGACCCGGGTCAAAACTTGCTTTGTTTTGCCACCTTCCACCACACAATGTCAAAGAATATGAACTATGATGACTGCTATTGGTCCTTGCTAGTAGAGACCTCTAATCTCTGCATTTTTCTGCCTGAGGGTTGCAAGAAAAAGAGACCCGGGTCAAAACTTACTTTGTTTTGCCACTATCCACAACCTTGGGTGGTTTCCTAATCATTTTGTGAGCCCATTATATGTGGAAGCATATCTACAGACATTATCTGCTGATATTATTTGAGCCATGGAGCAGAAAACGTCTGTAGATATCCACGGTTGTGGACAGTGGTAAAACAAAGTGAGTTTCAACCTAGAGCAGAGGTCTATTTTCCTCAGCTAGTGAAATACAGAGAAAAGATGCTAGCAGAGAATGCTATTGGAAGTTAAACACAAGATTACAATTTATAATATTGTTACAATTTTTGATTATATTTCTCTAAATGTGGTTCAAGATTTTGAAAATATGCTAAACCATCATAATGTGCCATTGTAATTGATGTGCGTCTTTGCAGACTCCCACGGATGGCTCTTTTTTTTTGCTTCCCTTGCATGATGCTCCTGGTTTAACTGCCTTTGAACTACATATTGTATGTATCTGCTGCTGCTCTGTAACTGAAAATATCCAATAAGAACTTAGTTTTGGGAATGTTGTAAACATAACAAGTTCAACAACTAACTGATAAACTTGTGACCCAAAAAAATAAAACCAAAGAAACTGTTTTTATTCTGATTAGAGCTCAACCATTAGGAACTCATAGTAAACACAAGTCTGGTTTACTTTTGACTCATTGAAATCTTGTTAAAGGACAGAGCAGTTAATTTTTGGGTTTGCTACCACTGAGAATTATTTACTCATCATGGTACTTATTCCTATGAACCATGATGAAGCAACACTGAAAGCAGAGTATAAGACATGCTGACATGATTTTCTGGGTGAGGTAATATTCAGAGTTTTAGGGTTGCCAAGAATCAGTGACTGATTCAAGTCTGGGAATGAATAGAGAGAGTCCATCAGCTGCTATACAGTAAAATGTTATCAGTGGAATCACATAGGCAGACACAAAAGATATGGAACCATATTTAAAAACTTTGGTAGGTGCTCATTAGTCATGTTAAACGCCTCAAAAATACATGGTCTCTTTGCCCCATGTCCAAAAATACCATGATCAAATATGACTTTAATTGTAAATTAGAAAAAGCCAAATTTTAGAGAGAATCATTTAATGAAAATTTGCCATGTCAAGTTTTTGTACCCCCCAAAAATTCTAAGGTTTGGTTTGGACGAAAAGAACAAAAATATCACACCAAAAAATTCGTTCACACCTTCCTGACAGCATAGTCTGAAAACCATAGTTTCCAAATCAAGTTTATCTCACTAAAGATATGCTTTCATTTCGCTTATACTCTGGTATCTTTAAAAAACATTAATGGAAGGGACGGACACCAGTAACTAGCGAGGGAATCATTCAATCAAGTCACGGAAAAGTGAAAAAGGCAAATCAAGATAAGAAAACATTAGGCAAAAAACCTTTGACAATAAACTTTTAATAAGCACTGTAATTCCGTATTACTTTTACCTCTAGTGATAGTCCATAAGCTTTACAGTTGAAGAAAGCGGAATAGAACCCATTAGCAAGGAAAGCGAAACTCCCAGAACACGAGGAGGGTAGAAATTCCTTGAACAGAGTGTTCGGTGGTGGGCGGTGTTTTCTCACAAACTTCGCTTCTGTAGGAAACTAAGCTTTCCGGAAACGTGTGTAGCGAAATCCCTGGTGTATTGTTCGTGTTTTTGGTAAACATTCCATCCGGGCGACCTCATACGCTTCATGTTTTCTGTGATTCCTCTCCTTGTTCGCCATGTTTTCTTCGTTTTTGCAAGTTTAGGGAGAATCGAAGACACACTGCATACGTCATAGCCTCGTTTGCATGCAATTGGCCGCGCGCGGGAAATTTTCGCACTTTTAAATTGAAAATGCTGAAATTCGAATCGCTATATCTTGCTCAAAATTTACCCGAATACTGTGAAATTTGGTAGATGGTTTAAATATTCCTATGCCTTTCATTATATCAAAAAAGATATGTTTTAAGAATTTGGTGTCATAGACGCTTTAAGGGCATTCATGAAAAGTCTATGGTTGTATGCATGTAGCAAAAGCAGTCCCTCAACTGATGCCAATTCAAAATAAGCTCTGAAAGCTCACCACAAAGCGCATCCTCAGCTGGTGATAAAAATTTATCTGCTGAACAAGCGCAGAGCAATAGAAGAGAAAGACAAAGCGGCGGAAATTAGCGAGTGGAGAAGAACGAGACAAAGCTATCGCCTCTGTTCTTACAAGCGTAAGCGAGCAGAGAAAGCAGTAAACATCGGTTCTCGAGGAGGAGGTTCAAAAGGGAGAAGAGTTGAAACTGATGCCCTGTTTTGTGGCCACTATGACGGAAATGATAAAGAAATCGAGCTCGTAAATCATATTCCGGAGTGTTACAGAGACCTGAGATTCAGCGGAAGTTTCTGTTTAATAAAAAACCTCTGAGGACTTGAGCACTCAAATAGATATTATTGCTTTAAAATATTTACCATCTCCATTTTCGACATAAAATTGAAAGAACGCATAAACATTTTAGTTTGGTTAAAATGATCATGCAAGAATATACAATATTGTATTTTATTATTTAGAAAAAAATGACTTAGGATTAGGATTTAAATGATTTGCAGTATATTATGAAAACTAGATAGAAATTACAGAGTCAACAAGAGTCAGCATGTTTACAATTTACAGTCCTTAAGCAGTTCTTTTGTATCTTCGCCATCCTCCTCTTGCTCCTCTTCACAATCCGAATTGGCTAGTCCATCGTGAGTCCATCCAATCATCCCGTTTCTATACAAAAGTTATGCAACACACAACACGCTATGATGATCTTTGAAATCATAGTATAGGAAAGGGGAGGGCGCTCCTTCCCATGACCACCGTTCGCGCTTAGTTATATGTTTCGCACTCAGTAAAGACATTGATCACGTGTTTCAGCCTGACTTTCGACTGCTGTAAATCCAGCTAATTTCATGTTCCGATGACTCCTTGTTTCCGATACTCCTTGTTTCCCAACGTTTTGTTGAACTTTTGTAGTACCCAAAGTGAGGTATTTTCGGCTTCCCTGTTTATATTTAATCTATGTCAGAAACATATAACTTACTTGAAACATGTACTGGAGAACCATGCTGTGGATTACTCGTGGCGAGTTTATGACCATATTTGGTCAAAAATGAACTCTCGACTGCTTACCCAAGCAGGTTTTCTCTTCATATTTAATTTTTTGCTCAAATAAAGTAGAGCAACAGTGGTAAGTGATAATATACTAAAATTTAACATCTTGAAGTCTTGCAACAACATTATTTTCAAAATCTGTTCAATTGTTTATTCTGCGAATATTCCGCAGCTTGGCACTAAAGCAATGTATGTTTGTTACACGTTTCAACTCACTTATATGTTTCTGTTTATGTCTTAAACTAGAGGCTTCCACTCATTATTTTGAAATTCCCAGAAGCCTGGAATCCGTCCTAGCAAAATGAAACGACCCTCTGACTCGACACCAACCAGAAAACGTTCTTCGAAGAGAGAACGTTTCCTTTCACTCACTAACAGTCCAGCAAAAACAGTAACTTAAAGGCACTTTTTTACCATTTTGATGATATCCCCCCTTCAGAAAATGTTTTCGATTTATTGAAAAATGTGAGCCCTTTACACTAAGGCAGCACCTTTTTGAAAAACAACATCCTTCAGGGACTGTGGATAAAAATGAAGTGTGGTATTATAGACTTATAATGTTATAGCTTTTGCACTATGGTTGTATGTGCTCTCCTCGTTCAGGGAGCTGGATGCAGGTTAGGGCAATGTTGCACGGATTTCAGTTATTTTGTAATATTTTCTATTTAATTAGGCAGCCCAGAGGTTATTATTCAATGCCAAGAGGACACCAAAGAAACGAAAGCGAGCTTCTGGATTCTGGATGGAGTAACCACGAGCGAGCAGCCGCATACAGTTTGGAACTTTGCATCCAGACCTGCAAGCTACTGACAAAGAATGGCCTGGTATGAGAGCGTTGCATCCATATTAGGATGATGCTGCTAAGTAAATAAAGGATACGGCGACTGGGACTGATTTTAAGCGGTAAGGAGCATTCCCTGAAAAGTGTATGCATTTCCTGTAGAGTGTGAGCTAAATTAAAAATCATAAGGCGGTGTCAACACAGGCCCGTCGCAGGGGTGGGTGGGGGGGGGGGGGGGGGGCAAGAATATTCTGCCATGATAGGGCCTCCCAGAATGTTCTGCCATGATAGGGCCCCCCAGAATGTTCTGTAATGATAGGGCCCCCCAGAATTTTTCACCCTGCTACGGGCCTCCCGGATGCAATCCTGTTTCTTAAAACGGTAACTGTCACCAGCTACCGTTTGCTTTCCCAAACGTCCATACCTACGTGACAAAGTGCTCTTAAGTTTCTTCAATCACCACAAGGTATGAGCACCGGCTATTTTTGAGCCCTTGAAATACTTCTATAATTCTAGTGTTAAAAGAGAAGATTATTAATTTTCAAATCTGAACTTTGTTTTTCTAAAATGTTTTTTAGAAGGGCTCAAATTGTATTTAAAAATCCCTTGAGCCCTAAATTTATAACAGGATTAAATCTTAATCCTTACCGGCTCAACAAAACACTCGAGTATTGCAACTATTTTCCGACATGCTAAAACAATAACAGTTTCTATGATAGGAAACTATTCGTGGTACAGAAAGAGGATTTTTAGCGATCTTTTACTGGCCTTTAATAATAATAATAATAATAATAATAATATACAATTTATATAGCGCTTATAAGACTGTTCTAAGCGCTTTACAACTAGAATGATATAACTAAAGTGAAAAATAATAATATAGTTAAAACAAAATAAAAATGAGTAAAATCGTAACACTTAATAAAATAAAATAAAAAGAGAAATGGCAATTACATGAAGTGTAAAATAATATATGGTAAAAACAGGGTAAAAATAAGTAAAAATCATAAAAGCTAAGATAATACTAATTAAAATTGAGCCTAAAAAGATGAGTTTTCAGCTTAGATTTCAATTCTGTTATGCTCCCTGCACCCCTTACACTCGATGGGAGCTCATTCCAGAGCCTGGGTGCGTTTGTAGAAAATGCCTTGTATCGATAAGTTTTCAAATTAAAAGAGGGTAAGTTTACTTTGACTGCATCATAGGAGGAGCGTAAATTTCTGGCTGGTTGTAGACCAACAAAAGATCTTTAAGATAAGGAGGAGCTAAGTCATTTAAACATTTGAAGGTGATTAAATTTATCTTGAAAATTATTCTTAGCTCAACTGGCAGCCAGTGTAGGTCTTTAAGGACAGGAGTAATTCGATCATATTTACTTGCCTTGACAATAATACGCGCTGCAGCATTTTGAACCCTTTGTAGTTTGGCAATTAATTTTGTGGGCATAGCATAGAGAAGGGAGTTACAGTTGTCCAATTTCGAAAGAACTAGGGCAACCACTAGAGTTTTGGTTGTCTCAAGTGATAAGCAATTACGTATTTTAGCTATATTGCGTAAATTATAAAATGAGGATTTTACAACCGCATCTACATGTTTGGAAAGAGACATAGTCTCGTCAAATATGACACCGATGTTTCGAGCATGTTTGGACGGGAAGATGGTGTCACTGCCTACAAAGAGAGACGTCAAAGGCAGATGGGGACGAAATTTCGAATGAAGTACAAGGAGTTCTGTTTTGTCAGTATTCAACTTTAGCTTGTTTATAGTCATCCAAGTAGATATATCAGACATGCAAGACTCAATGCGACATTTTACAGAGGCGAGCTCAACACCATCACAACAGTCGAACGTGGAATACACTTGCGCGTCATCCGCATACAGATGGAAGGATAGTTTGTGTTTGCGGAAGATGTCACCAAGTGGGGCAGTGTATAGAGAATACAACAACGGCCCAAGAACAGAACCTTGAGGAACTCCACAACTAACCGGGCGAGGCTGAGAGGAGGCATCATCGATTTTTACGAACTGAGTGCGATCAGCCAGGTACGATTTAAACCAGGCGAGCACTTTACCATTGAAACCAAATCGAGAATTGAGTCTATTTAATAATATGCCATGATCCACAGTATCGAAAGCTGCTGATAGATCTAGTAACACCAGCACCACACAACGATTTTTATCAATTGACTGCAAGATGTCATTCTGGACGCGTGCTAAGGCCGTTTCACAACTATGGTGTTCCTTATATGCAGATTGAAGGGGCTCCTCAAGATTATTTTCGCGGAGATAACTAGAAACACGAACTGCGGCAACTTTTTCAATAGATTTAGATAAAAACCGAAGATTTGACAGAGGTCTGAAATTAGTATACAATTCATGGTCAAGGAGGGTCTTTTTCAAGTGTGGAGACAGAGCAGCCTGTTTTTGGGAAGATGGCAAAGTAGCGGATTCGAAGGAAACGTTCACAATTCTCGCTATAACAGGCAGCAAATCATCCAAGCATAGGTGGAGTAGGCCCGAGGGAATGGGATCCAGACAGCAAGACTTGGACGCACTTTTGCGCACTAATTTTGAAACTTCTTTAACAGTAGTTGGTGAAAAACTGTTTAACTCGCAGTTACCTCTTCTGTCATCAAAATATTGAAACTATCGATGACACTGTTTGACACGGGAGCAAGTTCATTTCTTATGGTGGTGATCTTTTCGGAAAAGAATTGGGAAAACCTTTCACAGAGTTCAAGTCTGGTAGTGCATGATGGATAAAGTGTATCAGGCTTACGGTGAAGCAGCCGATCCACAGTACTGAAAAGGGCCTTCTGATTTGATGAGTTTTCAGAGATCATTGTGGAATAAAAACTCGCTTTAGTAGACCTCACTAGGTCTCTTACGACTTGACATTGATTTGCGAACAATTCTTTGTCAATTTGCAGGTGTGATTTGCGCCATTTTCTCTCAAGCGCGCGCCGTTTAGATTTAGCTGCGGCAATCTCTTCAGAGTACCAAGGGGCAGCAGGTCGTAGGGTTAAGGCGCCGCCTTAAAGGGGCATGAGTCTCGACAAGATGAGACAGTACCTCTTGATACTTTGTACAAAGATCAGAAACAGACAATGAAGTTGGCAAGCTTAACAACGAGGACTTAGCAAGATCACTGCGAAAAGCATCAGAATCGACACCTCGTATTTTCCGATACGATCTTTCTATTTTCACAGGGAGCGGTTTTTCAAGGGACAGATTGCAGTGAACAAAGAAATGGTCTGAAAGACCAGGGTCATGAACAGTGTGGCTGAGCAAAACATCATCATCGTCCCGCGTTATTACCAAGTCAAGCGTGTGCTTCCTCCTGTGAGTCGCGACTGTAACATGCTGCTTCAGGTTGTACAAATGCAGCGTTTCAAGGAATTTTGCAGCCCCAAGATCTTTATGGGGCTCGTCGACGTGGTAATTGAAATCACCAACAATCATGAGTTTGCCAGGTGACAAAACAAGACGGCCAAGAAGAGTAGAAAACTCTTCAAAGAACATGGAAGCCGTCACACCATTCTTCTTTGGCTTAGCATGAAGTCTGTAAATAATGGCGAGTCGTATTATGGCGGATGGTGAACGCAATAGAATTTCCATGAACTCGAAAGAGGAGAAGGTTTCTGCTGCTTGTTTTTCGATCATCAGATTTGTGTTGTATAGCAAGCCGACTCCACCCCCTTTTCTGTTGCTTCTAGGTACATGATAGAAAGCGTGACCTTTAGGACAAAGCTCCCTGATCACATGTACCGATTCTGATTTCGCCCATGTCTCGGTGATCGCCAACAAGTCAAAATGGTGATCTACAAAGTAGTCCTTGATAAATAGGGCCTTGTTCGCTACTGATTGTGCATTGAAGAGACCAAAAGAAAGCGGTTTATCAGATTGATTGTGTCTGGACGACACATTATGTGATAACGGTATATGTGTGAGATTGTTGGCGTTCATGCCTATGCTGTTAAGTGATAGTGATCGAGACCTAGGCCGTCTAGACACCACAGTTGGGATTTGATAACGCGGTGACGGACCAGGGTTGGTAGAAACATCCATATACACAGTAATATCAAAAGGGGGGTCGTGGCCAGGAATATGGAGGATAGTTTGGCCACGCTTTGTCCACTTCGACACAGCAATCCGAGATAGATAATAGCCGGCTGCTCGTCGCAAGTCCAATCTGACTAAGACACCAACCTCGACATACAGATGCCGCTGTAGGGCGCAAGTCGTTTCAGAAGACAATTAATCATAACCAGTATACAGCTCAAACACGCCATGGGGTAACATCATTAGCATAAAACAAAAAGCGAAGGGGGAGCACCAAAAGGTCTTTATGCTTAATTCACCAGGAGATGAAATTACTATAATATTGTGTTGATATTTTATATTGATGTTGAAAATGGTATGTTGATATTTGTGTTCAGAGTTTTAGGATTTATTGTTTAATAGTAGTCGAATAATAAAAATAATTTCTATTATTTCCTTATGTTTCCCTTTTAATTCCTTTTTATCGTTATTCACCGTTTCCCTTTATTTGTTTTATTTCCCTTTTCCCGTTGTTTAATCCCTCTATTTACTATTAATTCCCCTTTATATTCGTTTCCCGTAAATTACTTTCTCCCTTTTATAACTCTTTCAGATTTATAAAATATAAAAATAACTTTCTCCCTTTATTTCCTTTTTCCTTTATTTATATTTGTCAGTAGATATTTCTTAAAATCCCTTTATATCCTTTTTAGCGCAACTGGAATGTTATTGTGAAATCTAAGAAGATTAGATTGCCTAACGGGGGAGGGTAAGAGCAAATATAATTTTCTTGAGCATTTTGAACAGGGGCATTACAATTAAACCGATCAGAGACTTGATTTCGACGCAAATTTGCAGGAATTGTACGTTTTTAGAAGCATTTTTTTTGCTTAAATCGACTGAAAGGAAGTTTGTAAACACACCTATGTACAGTCAATCACGTTTTTTACGACAACGAATGAAACCTGAGGCGCTGAAACGTGGCACAAGTCTAGTATACTACATTGTAACGAAACAAGCGGGAGTTATTTTGGATTGGCTTAGTCTTAGTTTTAATGTCATATGATTTATTTGCACTTTCTTTAAATCAAGATATTTAAGTAAAATTTTTCTCACAAATAACTCCCGTACGATTTTTTCCGATTGATTGTAGAAAATATTGCGGGATTAAAAGGCGCGATTTATCTAAAAGCTTCGACATAAGAACGAGAAAAACTGAAAAATATGGCAACAGCATTTTAATCCAATTATCACTTTGAGCTCTCAAATACGTCAAATTGACACCTCTAACATGATCTTTAGGGACTGAACTTTATTTTTGTTAAGACACATTTCGTTCAAATTCAAGAGATTTCTCTCTAAATTCGTTCAAATATGACCCAAATTAGCCGGTGCTCATACCTTGAAGAGAATGTGGCCTTATCTATCTATAGTTAGCTATGCAAGCCAATCAAAGTCTACAATACATCAGTATTCATTCAATACATGAGACTATATTCCTCTAACACGTAACATTTGCATATTTATAACTTTGCTTATGCTCATTTCCAGGTGCCTCTGTTAGTGCAACTGTCACACAAAGATGTCAGTCAAGCAGAGGTAATGAATGGGTTAACAGTAGATGAATACTTCACCAAGGGCAACCCTGCTGCTCCTGGCTGTGGAAAACATCCTGGCTGTGGCACCCACACTTTTTAATGCCCTACCAGTCCCTATTCGTAATCAGTTAATTTTTAAAACGTATTGTAGAGGAATTGAATCCTTTTTTAATAACATATAGACCAATTTTCAATATTTTTAAAATGTAAATATTTTTATATAGTTTTTCACCGTTTATCTAGAGTAACATAACTTTGTAATTTGTATTATCATTAGTTTTTAACAGACGAAGAACCACCTCGTGGAAGCTCTGTTAATAGAGACCTTTAGCAGCGGGGCGGGAGAGCACGACGGGGACGTCGAAACCGCGTGGGTCCTGGGTCGAGCACGCCGTCGGGTCTCGAGCCGAGGAAACTTTTAGCACCTCGCTTGTAAACAACTGCAACGTGTCTTTACTCTCGAAAATTGCGAAACGTAAACTTGCCTAAATGGCCACATTTAAGGAAACACGAGAGGCTTTACTTCAAGCATTTGATGATGAAGTGATAGATGAAAAAGAGTTCGTGCTTTTAACCGAGCAAAACACCTCAAAGAACCCAGATTTTAGCTATCAGAACTACGAACCCTTCGATCTCGAAAATCTGGAGCCTGCCGAATGCAAAGCTGAATTGCGTTTCGAAAAAAATGACATTCCTCTTCTGTTCAATGCTCTCGGTATGCCAGATGAGATTCAGTGCCAAAATAGAAGCATTTGTGATGGTATGGAAGGATTATGCATGGCGCTCAAGCGGCTAGCGTACCCCTGTCGGTACAGCGATATGATGATTCGCTTTGGTGGCAAGCCTATCTCTGTGCTGTGCTTGGTAACAAACCAAGTAATAGACTACATCTACCAAATGCACCACCACCGTTTAACACAGTGGAATGAAACGCTCCTACCCGCTCCAAAGTTACAGGAGTATGCAGAAGCCGTGTTAGCCAAAGGGGCAGCCCTTGATAACTGTTTTGGTTTCGTTGACGGAACTGTGCGGCCCATTTGTAGGCCTGGAGAAAACCAGCGACTGGTGTATAATGGGCATAAAAGAGTCCATGCAATAAAGTTCCAGTCAGTGACTCTACCAAATGGGATGATTGCCAATTTATATGGCCCAGTTGGTAAGTGAAAATGGATCAGCACTTTAACATATTACTTGTAGATATTAATTGCACTTTTTTTGCTGTTGACAAATCAAAGCAAAAACCCAAACATTCAACTTACTTATAGTTACTGACTAAGTCTAAGGACAGTTTCCGCATGGTCCATATAGACAACCCAATAAAATGGACACGTTTGCATGCCCCCAAGCCTCAGGGTTTCCATTTTTTCTAAGGAATTCAATCTTTTACCATTCATGCTAGCCAAATTCTTGTTTGAATATGGTATTTAGTATCAGTAAAATACAAAACTTTAGTACCAGCTGCATGCAGGCTAGTACCATGCTTGATCCAGTGGCCCCCAGTCAGCCGTGCTAGGTTCTCAAGCATGATCCTGTACCACCCATCTAGATTTCCAAGAAAAAAAAAAACAGAAAATAATGTGAAGACATATTTTGCTTGAATTTGTAGAGGGAAAAAAGCATGATGCTGGGATGCTTGCTGATTCTGGACTTTTGGATGCACTGGAGGCTCATGCATTCTCTCCCACTGGACAACCCATGTGTATTTACGGGGACCCAGCTTATCCACACAGAGTCCATCTTCAGAGGCCCTTCCAGCATGCTGTCTTGACAAGACCCATGCAATAGTTCAACACTTCCATGAGTGCTTTTCGAAATTCTGTTGAGTGTTTGTTTGGGGACATCATAAATTATTTCAAATTTATGGATTTTAAAAAAAATCTAAAGCTACAGCTGAGTGCAGTGGGGAAGTACTATGTTGTTTGTGCCATTTTGCGAAATGCAATGACCTGCCTTTACCATAATCAGACGTCAACTTTCTTTAACTTGGAGCCTCCAACACTTGATGAATATTTTTCTTAAGCAACTTTAATTTGGCGGGCATGTCAGGCCTTATCATTCCTCTTCAAACCAGAGTGAATAGAGTGAACAAGTTATAGTCTATTGAATAATTATTTTCATTTATTTTCATCCAGTAAAATGTATTGTGATTTTATAATATCAATCAATCAATCAATAAATTACATGTATTACTTTCTTTCAAATACTTTGAACATGAATATTGAAGCCTATCCAATTCATTTTCAAATAACTCTTTTTTGTAAATAGTTGTAAAATATAGAATGAGATGTTTGATTTACTTTCTAACAGAACAATTTATACATCTTATATACTTCCATGAAAAATTCCTTTTGATTATTTTTGGCCAATAAAAATTACAATGTTTGATTTATAATGCTAATGCTGAAACACATGGATTGAACACTTTTCCTTTCAAAAATATACTTTGTGGTATTGATTAAATTTTATTAAGTTTGTATTACAAAACGCAAAAATTTCTCTTTATATATAATATATATTTGTAAATATATTGTTAATTTCGTTTGCAATTTGCTGATATCAAAACAATTTTCAAAAAGCATTTATATATTTTTTTAAACATAATAATTTGTACACTTTCTTGTAAATAAATAAACAACTATAATTCTCTTGTTGTGAATGTAGATCAAAAATTGAAAAATAATTGAAAAAAAGAAGAAAAGTATACAGTGTATTGATATTCTGAAATATTCATTGAGTATGAATTATCACTGATACTTTGAACCTACAGTCACAATTTCTTGTTTCTTTTCATTTTCTGACAGGGAAGATAATTAAAGAAACATCTTGATACTTCAAATTCTTAAAATCTTTATGGCTAATGTTTGGAGAAAAGCTGAGGGTGTATCCAGGAGTACTTGAGCAAAAGAAAAGTTAACTTTTTTTTGTCTTAAAGGAGGGAGCCACCCGTACGAAAATTCCGACCGAGACAACGGCGAAATTCCAGCCAGACTTTAGAGCGAGACACACCATGTCACGGCGAGACGAAACTCTGGCTGACACGAGCGAGACAAAATGGACGAAAAAAGAACGAGAATGGAGCGAGACATTGTCACGCCGTGACATTTGGACCGCCTGTCTCGTTGAGATTCCTGCTGCTCGATTTTCGCCCACAATCGCGTCGCGTGACCACTATAAATAGTCGATCATATTTAGTTGCAAAACACTTCGAAAGCACAAGCGGATAATAGCAACACAATGCATAGAAATCTGACATACCCGGTAAAATATATTACATTATTAACTGCGAAACTTGACAAAAATACCTCACATAATAAACTGTGAAACTCGGCAAAAACACTTCGCATAACAAACTGCGAAACTCGACAAAAACACTTCACAATAAACACTGCGAACCCGGCAAAACACTTCACATTATTAACTGCGTTACTCGGCAAAAACACTTCACAATATGCACTGCGAAACTCGGCAAAACACTTTACATGCTAAACTGTGAAACTCGGCAAACTACTTTACATTAACAACTCTGAGTGCGAACTTCAGCAAAATGCTTTGCACTAACTGCGAAGCTCCACGAAAACGCTTCACTATAAAACTCCACGGAGGAACGCTTCGCTATATATTTCTAGAGTTTCTTGGATATAGTTGGAATATAAAGTGTCCACCATTGCAGGCGCAAAATGAGTTTAGAGTTATAAGTTCACTTATCAGTTCATTCCAGTTTGTCATCTATTCTTTGGTGGCTTGCGCTTTTTCCTTCTTGCGAGTATCACTTAGTATCTGACCTTTCCGGGTTTTGTACCCAGGTTTGTTCGCAATGCAGACCGCGGATAAAAGATATGTAAAAGAGAAACATATAATTTTAGTTCAACTCATGAGGTCCGAGTCAGAAAGACTGTGCACATTCTGAGAAAGGTTATGATCTGAGGAAGGTTATGATCATTCAGTTAACACTAATATAAACTCACTTTCTTTGTGCTTGCACCGGAAGGATAACGCGATAACGCCACTGAATTCAGCATCTCCCCAGTTTACGGTACACGGTGAGTGCACAAAGTGTAGTTCCTGAGCTTTACATCAGATTTTTGGTAGAACACCTACACTGTTGTCCTTTGGGAAATAGACACAACGATAGCCTGCACAAAAATTGTCAAGATACTTTAACCGCTCGCCAGAATTCTTCGTTTGCACCCACGTGACCAAAATCCATTACGTCATTAGCGTCGAGTCTTCTGGTGGATAAACACTTCGACAACATGGCGTCCGCGTCTTTATCTTATAGCGATAGTCTCACATTTTCTGAATATTATTCAGCTTTAACGGGTCCTTCAAAGGCCAGATACAGAGAAAAGGTTCGTCTTTGTGGCCTGGATCCATACACAATGAAAGATTCTGATGGAAGCGATAATATCGCGGACTTTCCGGCAGTCACGTACCCAGATATCGTGAATTACTTGGTTCTACAAACCTCGTGGAAGACCGGCGAAGAAATGAAAGCCTATAAGAGCTTAGATGCTTACAACTTCTTTATATCCGGCTGGGTTAAGCAAATCCACACGAAAGAAGCTGTTGGAACCGAACGGGTTCTTGTTACAGGTCGAGTTAAACACTCTCAAAGGGCTCGAGAAACGCCACTGAAACCTTGGATTCTCGCCGACAAAAATGGAAACGTTTTCTTGGCACATTGTGATTGTATGGCGGGATTGTGCGAAGCCTGTTCGCATGTTGGTGCCCTTCTATTCGCCCTAGAAGCAGGAGTTAGAATGCGGGACTCAGTTACATGTACCCAAGAAAAAGGGAGATGGTTAATGCCAGCTTATGTGCGAGAAATTCCGTATAAGCCTGTATCAGAAATGGACTTTTCTTCTGCTAAAAAAAGACATAGTTTACTTGGGGAGGCCACTGTTCCACCAACTCAGGCCCGCAGAGACTATGTTCCAGCGCCCTCGCCACAAGAAATGGAGGATTTCTACAAAAATATTTCTCAATGTGGCATTAAACCCGCTGTCCTTTCCCTGGTAGCTCCTTACAGTAAAAGCTACGTGTCAAAAGAGGACACTACTCTGCCAGCTCCCCTTACAATTCTTTTCAAACCGGAGAACGCAGAGCTAGAGCTATCAGAGCTTTTAGAAAAGTGTGAGGAGGAGTTTGGGAAACTGAAACTGACACAGCAAGAAGCAGAGGCTGTAGAGTCTGCTACACGGAGCCAGTCATCCTCAAAAAAGTGGTTCCAACAAAGGGCTGGTCGAATCACAGCTTCCAAATTCAAGGCTGCCTGCTCAACAAACCCAGACAACCCCTCCAAAAGTCTCATTAAAACAGTGTGCTACCCAGAGGCACACCAATTTTCCACACCTGCTACAAAATGGGGCACCCAGAATGAAGCAACAGCAAGGGAGGCCTATGAATTTTCTATTGCTGAAGACCACCTCAATCTTTCAGTGGCTGAGTGTGGCCTTCATATCAATGAGAAATGGCCATTTATTGGAGCTTCTCCAGATGGTCTTGTATTTTGTGAATGCTGTGGAAGTGGCATTTGTGAAATCAAATGCCCATTCAAGCACAGAGATGCAACAATTGCCAATGCTTTAGCAGACTCAAAATTCTGTCTCAAGTCAAAGGAGTCAGGGATATATTTAGACAAAGGTCATTCCTACTATTATCAGGTCCAGTGCCAAATTTTTGTCACTGGTGTTGAATATTGTGACTTTGTTCTGTGGACAACAAAAGACTTATTCATTGAGAGAATTTTGCCGGATGTTGCCATGTGGGAAAAAAACCTTGCAAAAGCAAAAGTGTTCTTCAGGAAGGGACTTTTGCCTGAATTGGTTGGAAAGTGGCACACAAGGGCACTGATGGAAACACAGGCATCAGGAGATTCACAAAGTGAAGATGATGGCTCATGGTGCTATTGTCAGCAAGCAATTGCAGGCAGCTTTCTCATTGCATGTGACAACACAAGCTGTCCCATTCAGTGGTTTCACATGTCCTGTGTTGGGCTTGCGGCAGCCCCAAATGGTGAATGGTTCTGTAGAACATGTGAAAATCAAGTTGGAAATTAGATAAACAAATTGACAATTTAGCAATTTCTTGTTGGGATTTTTTAAATTAGTTTTGAATCAGTATTTTCTTGTTTTTAGCATGATCTCCACAAACCTGTGAAACAAAGTGTGTTAGTCCAAAAGTAATAGTCAACACAAGACAAAAGAGAACAAGAATAAAAATAAAGTAAAGAGTTTCACAGGTTTGTTGAAATCACTCTAATGTGCCTTTGTATTATGTGTAATTACTAATACCAATTTCTTGTCATGATGTTTTTGAATATTAGGAGACAAAATGTTCCCCTTTTAAGATAGCAATTGGAAGCTTTCAAAGGGGGGAGAATGCTTCACATCCATGGTTGCATGGAATGCCAGGGTAGGGTTGGGAGGGGGGAAGCCATTTGAATTAGGGTATGGTCATATACAATTCCATTTGTATGCAATTCTTTTAATAAAAATAACTAATACTATATCTAGGATTTTATATATACAACATCAATAAATTGGTCTATGCACATAATCATTTTGTTGCTGGCCTGATTTTCTGGCATGCATGTTACAGTATTCATATTGTGTATAGACTACAGCATTTTATATTTTCTTTACTATGATAAAAATAAGTCTAGTCAAAAGGTACTATTGATTCAGACAAATTAGTTAAAGCACAGCAAACATTTGCTATTTTATCAACAGGGGATACATTATCTCCTGGGCGAGCAGTGACTATTTGAATGTTTAAAATCCCTTGCAATATAGTGAACTTTCTCCGTACCAACCCAATTACGCGCTCTACATGTATTCTTACATTGGCAATTTTTCTTGTTTCTTCTACTTCAGAAGCAGAAAGCTGTCGCTTCCCCTTAGTAAATGCTGGGATGTGAAGTCGGGCTTGATAAAATCCAACACTATCTGCAATGTCAAAGCCCCTATCCGCAAGCACTATATCACCAGGAAGAAGCTTTCGCAAAATGCCTGAGTTTTCTGTTAGATGCTTGTCACTCACCCTCCCCCCCCAGGCTTTTGATATGAAGGATATCACACCCTGGGGGGTTATTCCAATGAGAAATTTTACTGTATTATGGTGTTTATAGTTTGACCATGTCATTGCCCTTGCAATCAGGCTAGATGGCCTATCTATAAATACCTCAAAACAATCAATAATAACTGCCACTTTGTTGCCAAAGTTGCGCTGGAATACCTTTGGCATTGTTTCTTGGAGTTCCTCGCGGTCTGGCCATCTGATCAAAAACTTCAATCTGGCATCCATTGCATAGATCCATCTATCAAAAATTCTACTGACAGTTGAAACAGAAACATTGAATCGAAAAGCTAAATCTTGTAAAGGAGGGTTCAACTTTAATCGCACCAAAACAAGCAGAAATTCCTGGAATTGAGGTAGAGCATTTTGAGTGGTTTTCTTTACATGTGGTGCAACAAGATTAAAAACGTGCATTAACATGAGAAAGTTTGGAAGGCCTGTATAAATTTTACTTTCTCTTCCCTAGCCTTAAAACTTTCCTCGGTGAATTGAGCAGAGGATATCAGCTGCCTTTTCATTTCAAGCTGATCTTGTTTCAGTGTCTCCATGTAGTCATCTTGTCTGGCCAGGAATTCACATGTTATGTCGGTCTGACACTCCTGTTCTACCAACAAAACTCCACCAGCATTGACAAAAGATCTGACTTGCGGTTCTACATGCATGTCCACTAGGAACAAGAGTAAAAGAAAAAATCAAATATACAGAGGATTGAGTTTGAAATTGTTCAGATAAAATTCTTACTGTGAATATCCGTGGAATTCTGTTCCAGCCTCTCTGCCTCCTGTCGTTCTGCCTCTAGTCTTGCTGCAGTCGCTTCAGCTCTTGCCTCCTCGATTTTTCTCTTTTTGACCTCGCGTTCTTCGACGCGATCATTCCTAGCGACGGCCTGTGCCACTTGTTCTTCAGAAATGTTGTTATGCCCGAGGTTTAATGATGGAGCCCAATCTGGGTCACTCGTAGATTTCAAACTAGCTGGTTCGCCTGTCGCGCGAAGAGATCACAGTATTAATAACACACGTGGAGTATCTGGAGACAGAGTCTCGTCACATTTGCTTGCGATAAGTAAAAGAAATACCTCTATTTCTTCAATCTATTTAATTAAGAAAAAACTAACCTTTTACGAAGTGTATGCTGCAAACTCGCGTGTTTTCAATACATTTTCCAGTCAAATCTCCCCGGAACACTCGTGCAAGCCACAGTCTTCTTCTTGAAAAGTAGCAATGAACAATATATGTCGCTGATCCGTGACCCGATTTTGACCTAGCGCTCTGTGAAATCCACCACGCGATCGCTTGTTTATCCACCAGAAGACTGACTTCCGGATTGCATAATTAGTTGTGACGTCACGTGCAAACGAAGAATAGGACGAGTAGCGTTTCAACGGAAAAGCAATTCGACTCCCCGCCTTTCGAATTGAATTGTGTGTATAGGATTACCCGATCAATGTGGCCAATCAGTGAGCGCGTCTATGATGGCAAATCTGATGAACACGTTCTGCTTGTCAGAATGCTATCAGAAGGCCGTGCATTCCTTCTACTTTTAGTATTAATCAGATGCGCGTTACAACAACCATTAAAAGTATGTTTAATCGAAGAAAAGAAAAGCGAGACCAACAAAAGGAGGAAATCAAGTGAGGTTGACAGGCGGCGGAGAATCACGTTTTCAAAACTCGATAAGTATATCGAGCTGCAAAGATTCGGAAGTGTCTTTAGAGAAAGGTTTTGCACAGAAATTAGATCGGAACCAGAAACAACCATTGAGACGCCTCAGGATAGAATCTGAAAATGATCAGCTAACAGTTCGACGAATTCGGAGTAGAACTGGATTTAATGTGTGCTGAGACTTTGTCTTGCCGTGTCGCGGTGGATTCCCGCTTGAAATACCGGCGCAACAGAGAGAGACATTTGTCTTGCCCATAGATAGAAATCTCCTTAACGTGTGCCTTGCTGTGTCACGCTCTGTTTGGTTGGAATCTCGCCGATAAAAGAGCAAGAAAAAAGTCTTGCTCGCCTCATGAGGCGAGACAAATTTGATGTATCGCTGTGTCTTGCTCTAAATCTCGCTCATATCTCGTTTTCTGGCCTGAATTTCGCTGGATTTTGGTCGTGTCAGGCTGTAAATTTTCGTACGGGCAGGCATCCTGGGACCTCCTCTATTAATCACACCCCTATGTGTTTTCTCATAATTATAAAATGTATGCCTATGTTTTTTATTTATTCAGACACAAAAAGCAGGACAGAAACTGATTCAGACATTTCACTTGAAACCAAACATATTTCTACCTTAGATTTCACCCTAGTGCAACTTTTTTCATCTGCATTTGTATTTACTACATGGCAATGTTGTATGAGAGATCTTAAATTTATTTTGCATACTTTTGTTCAGCATGTCCTGCTTTTTCTGCCTGTACTATCAAATACATTCTTAATTCTGTCCAAGCTTGTTTAGCATGGACATCATAAGAATCTTAAATTCTTGGTCTTTTTGCATCTGCTGCTGTTGTTGTTGCAGCATCCTTTGCATTAAATCATTGTGCCTTTTTTCTTGGAGGGCCAACTCCTGTTTCTTTAGTTCCAACTCCTTTTCTTTAACTTCAGCATTTTGTGCGCTTTTCTCCCTCAAGTACATGATTGTATCATTTCCATTTGATCTTCTTCTTTTTGTTCCCTCGCCTTCCTCACCTTTCCTTTTATTTGTCTGGCCAATCCTCTCCATTGCCTGCTTTCTCATCTCCACCGCATTTACCTTATCCTCCTCTTTCTGTCGCTTCTTTGCATCTAAAATAATCCCGCTAAAGTTCCGAATATGATGGTAGCAAATGTGATGTCAATTGCACCTAAAATCGACGAAGTGAGGGAATTTATCAATCGCAAAGAAATAAACCTTGCATTTATAACAGAAACTTGGCTGAAGGAATCTGTGTCCGATAGCGTTATTCATATTCCCGATTTCACTGTAGTACGCGAAGATCGGAAGACCGATGCTCACGGTGGCGTTTGTGCATACATCAAGGATGGGATGTTCAAATATAAGCAGCTAAAAGATATTCAATGTTGTGATGAACATGAGAGCTTGCGGCCGAACCGACTCCAGCGAGGCTTCTCTTGTCTAATTGCTGCAGTAATTTATCATCCACCGAAGGCAGATGATAGAGCAATCCGCGATCATCTATTCCAATCTCTTACTTTGGTAGAATCAAAGTACCCGAACTGCGGTATTATAGTGTCCGGTGACTTTAATCGGCTAGACATTAAGAGTTTATTAAGACATTTCCACTTAAAACAAATAGTCACCGTGAAATCAGCTACATTAGACCTAGTGCTGACCAACATGCATGAATATTTCAATTTACCACAGGCCTTCCCGCCATTTGGATTATCCGACCATAATACGGTGGTGGCGTCGCCGGCTAATGTAGTACCTAAACCTAATATCAAGAAAGTCATAGAAAGGAGAGATAAGCGTGAGAGCCGCAAAGCAGCAATGGGAAGATACTTGTGCGCTATTGACTGGCAACATTTATTCGCCCCATTGGAGAACTGTGAGCAGATGTGGGAAATGTTCCATCACGTGATATTTACCGGTCTAGATATTCTCATGCCGGTGGAAAAGGTCAAAGTTTGCTCAGCTGACGCCCCATGGATGAGCCAAAGGGTAAAGTCTCTCATTCTGCAAAGGCAAAAGGCATTAATACGCATGGCGCTAGTTCTGTACAGTTCAAGCATTACAGAAATTTAGTAAACAGGGAGAGGAAAGCTTGCAGAGGACGATACTATGAGTCTAAGATACAGCATTTGAATAAAGAAAATCCAAGATGCTGGTGGGATGAGGTGAAGCGCCTAAGCGGTGCTAAGTCGGCACATGGCGATTTGTTAAGTCTAATAAATGTCGAGCATTTTTCACAGCTGCCACGACAAGAGCAGGCTAATGTTATTAACGCGGCTTTTCTGGAACCACTTCAAGAATACAAGTTAGATTCTCCACTAACCTCACTTGCACTGGAGGACTTGCCCATGTTTTTAAGTGTTGGCGAAGAACGCGTACAGAGGGTGCTATCAAAGTTGAACCCAGGCAAAGCAAGTGGTCCTGACGACATCCCTAGCTGGCTTTTGAGGGAATATTGTGATCTACTAGCGTTCCCTACTATGAAGATCCTGAATGCTTTGTATCGTGAGCAATCTTTGCCTCCTATATGGAAGATGGCTCATGTCGCCCCTTTGCCAAAGAAGAAACCTGTTTCTGACCTGAAGAAGGAGCTAAGACCCATCTCGCTGACGCCGTGCGTTGCTAAGGTAGCAGAGGGATTCGTGGTCGAAGATTACGTTAAGCCAGCTGTACTGGATGTCATTGACAGCTGTCAGTATGGAGCGATTCCCAAGTCGTCAACCACCATGGCTCTGACAAGTATGCTACATCACTGGTCCCTAGGGACTGATGGGAACGGAGCGACAGTCAGAACACTATTGTTTGACTATCGAAAAGCTTTTGACTTTATAAATCATGAAATCTTAGTAAAGAAACTAAGTCAGTTAAACATACCACGTAGTGTTGTAAACTGGATTATTGATTTTTTATCAAATAGATTGCAAAGAATCAAACTAGCTAAGGGCTGCTACTCTGAGTGGGGCCCAGTCCCTTCCGGGGTACCACAGGAACCAAATTGGGGCCATGGTTATTTATCTTAATGATTAACGATCTGGGTATTCATTCACCATATATTTGGAAATTTGTTGACGATACCACGGCATGCGAGATCATTCCGAAGGGAAATGTTAGCGAAGCTCAGAGCAGATTATCCAGTGGTCTCGGGAAAATAGAGTACAACTAAATCCTGATAAATGCAAAGAGTTGAGAATATCTTTTGCCCGAAAACCTGAAGAGTTTGACGCTGTCGTTGTCGATGGCAAAGAGCTAGAAGTTGTTAGTAGTGCCAAATTGTTAGGATTGACTATCAGTGATAATCTGACGTGGAATGCCCATGTAGATGAATTAGTCAAGAAAGCCAGTAAGAGGTTATACTTTTTAGTGCAACTGAAGCGCGCGAGACTTCCAGCGTCAGATCTGATCCCCTTTTATGTAGCATGCGTGCGAAGCACCACCGATTATGCTATTCCTGCCTTTTACAATGCTCTCCCGCAATATTTAGTAAACGAGCTCGTGCGTATCGAAAAAAGGGCGCTTTCGATTATAATGCCCGGCACGAGCTACAATAATGCGTGCGAAACATTAGGTTTAACTCCAATGAGGGATCATCACATGTTCTTATGCGATCATTTTTTTAAGAACATAGAGTCTGATGAAAAACACAAACTCCACAGTTTGCTTCCACCACGCAACGATATAGCATATAACCTTAGGCGCAACCGTAAATATGCCATGCCACATCTACGAACCAACAGGACTAGGAATTCCTTCATTTTTGCCATGGCTAAATAATAAATGATTAGATGGACTGTTTTTACAGATTTTAGCACATTTTAATAAATATTAGGTATTTTTATAGAAATTGATATTGCATTATATTATATTTATTATAAAATGTATATATATATAGTTTTATGTCTCTTTTGTAAATAATTGTGTAATTCAGCCTTCGGGCTGCAATGCGATTTTTTAAAAAAACTATCTAAAAAAATAAAATAAAAAAAAACATTTGTCTCCTGTGCAGCAGCATCCTTTTCCATCAGCTCCTCAATCCCAGTTTCAGTTTCTGTCATATCTGTCTCAATCCCACTAGCCCTCTTCTCGTGAGCCAATTTTGCTCTTAAATTATCAGACAGGCGAGTGTACCTTTCTCGGACAGCTCTGTCGTCTACTTTAAATTTTGGTTCCTCAACCATTTGCAGGCGTCGTACAATCTCTCGCCATCTATCCCCTCTCGGTTTTGTTCCTTTCTTTGTTCCTGTGAAAGGATCAATTGCCAAGGCCTCACGGACCATTAATCGGTCATGCTCTTCAGTCCAGAACATAGGTCTGCAAGGAAGAATAGAAGATATTAGTTCAGATGTTCTGAAACAGATGAGTCTGTCATCTTAGTATCAGAATAGTGTCCGTGTGTTTATTTATTTATTTTCTTGTATACAGGAAGAAAGCATATTACATCCAGTGACAGCCATTTTGCACAAAGCCTTGTTATTCAACCCGGCCCTAAGGGATTTTGATTCACTCCATGTTATATTTTGAGATTTTCCTTTTCTACAGACTTGGTCACTGTTTTGGGGTTTATAAAACTAGGACTTTTTTGCCTAAGATGTAGATGTAGGTACGACAGGGTATAAACAATCAAGTAAGCAGTACACTTTTGGCGGGAATTTGCAAGAAGATCGATTAGCAGCCAAATGCTCTTTATGGCTCGCCTCTGGTATTAAAATTGCCTTATGAGGTATAGATTTATAGTTATAGAGAAAAACTCTTAAGCTTATATGTTTCATACTTTATGTTTGAAGTTATAAATAAGCTTTTTAAGTAAAGTTATTAAGCTAAACATCATAAATTTTGGCGCGCTTTGCGTAGATATCGATTCAAGTAGCTCAAAATGTTCATACTTCGCTATAAAATGCGATCAAAATGTTCTTTATAGCTTTAGTTAAACGATAGTTCGTAAAGGAACCTCGAAAGGTGGACTTACGCTGGTTTTGCTGTCGATTTCTTGGTTGTGGTTCGTGGCACGAACACTAGATGAGAGGCCATGGCTTTGCACTCTAAAGATCTACGAAAATTTCGGTTTATTAGCGATTAATTCAAGTCATATAGGTCTCACAACAACAAATAAATGTTATTCAATAGATTTCAAGGGATTCAAGTCGTTTCACCTTAGAAAGGATGGAGAAAAACACTCGCGTTGCGACCAGAACGGCAAAACCACCAACTTCACGTTCTCGACTGCGGCAGGACGGGCGACACACCGGGAGATTGCAGTTACCGCGCATGCTCAGGCTCGTAAATATTTCCGGTTCCGGTCACCGTCGCGTCTCCCGTCGCGGTGCTAAAGGTCTCTAATAACTCAGTGCAATTAGCTGATCTCAGAGCTCATCCCTAGCCTGTAGAAAGATGATATCACCTGGCTGCTATTGGAGTTATTCAAGCTTGAATATGCTGAACAGGTCTACTCCGATATTATAAAGGTTGTTGTTCGAATTGGTCAACCATTACAGTCAAATCAAGAATACTTTGGCCGCCGCGCTTCTGAACTCGGTTGGGAACTTGGGAACTGGGGCGAGTAGTTGACAAGTTCATTGTCAACGGGCCAATGAGATTCGCAACTTCACAATGAACTTGACAGTTTCGTTTAGAACTTGGGCACAAAGTTCCCAACCAAGTTCACAACCAAGTTCACAACTTGGAACTCGCAATGGCGGACGATGAGCTGTGGTCTTGGATGGGAACATTTGAGAATCAGCTCGAACCTTCTTTCTTAAGCAACGTTTATGAAACGCTAAAAGCAAATGGCTTTACAACCAGACTGAAATTGAAGCTTATAAGAGAAGAAGATTTAGGGATAATGTTTAACGAAGTTATTCCTTTGGGCGCCAAAGCTCTGCTTTCATACCAACTAAGTCTTCTGAACGAAGAATCCCCTTTGCCTTCAAAAGCAAAAGCTCGCCGTACACATCAGGCTGAGACATCATCGGAAGTAACTGAAACCTCACAACCGACCAAGAAGGTATGATAATAGTAGCTGATCATTGCAGCAATAAATGGGTTGCGCACCTGTTGTACGTAGTTCTTGTCACATTTTTGAAATGCTTACTAGGTAACTTAAATTTCACCTTTTCATAGAATGTTGTCAGAGCCTTACAAGTTCAAAATACAAGAACAACTAACAAAAGAAAAGGAAGACCTACAAGAAATCCACATGAATATCGAATCCATGAGTGTCGATATTCGAGAGCCAAGTCCGATCGGTAGCGGGAAAACTATTTGCGGCCATTGTCACCATCGCGGCCACAAAAACCTGCCAACGAAACCATGCGTGCTGAAGGCCTGCACAGATTATACTTACTGCGG
This sequence comes from Scolanthus callimorphus, assembly GCA_033964015.1. Lineage (NCBI taxonomy): Eukaryota > Metazoa > Cnidaria > Anthozoa > Actiniaria > Edwardsiidae > Scolanthus > Scolanthus callimorphus. The sequence continues at coordinate 13,739,007 of CM066917.1, read as the reverse complement.
AATAAAAGAGAAGCATCCTGAATATTTCTCAAAACTGAGTACCTTAAAGCTTGAGAAGAGAAAAAAGGAAAAGGCCATTTTAGAAATGGAAAACCAAGTCAAATCTATGGAACAGTTCTCCAGCAGCAGCGAGTTTCAATTTGTGAAAAATCTGACTCCACGACTTTATTTTATTGACGCCAGTTACAAAACCAACAAAGCAAAACTTATGCGGGACGTGCGTTTGCTCCGCGAGGGGCTGGATGGAAAATTTCCTCCTGTAACCACTAATGATGCTGAACAGCTTCATTTACTGAACACAAAGTTCAAGAAGAATTCAGGTGTTACTGCTAAAGCAGACGCTGACGAGACCGACTTCTAAAGTATTATTGATAGCAGGCCTATAGATTACTCTCTTGACTTTCTGACTTCCAGAGAAATCTCCAAGGAACTTCAGGAACTGCCTACAGCGCGCTCTAGTGACAGGAAACTAGAATCAAAGTATTCTGGAAGTTCTAGTAGCGAGGAAGAAGCTTATCCCCTCTTTATGCGCGATAAAAAGCACGAGAAAAAAGAAAAGCGTCGTAAAAAGCGCGCGCGCTCATCCAAGCAACAATACTCGTCAGATGAAGATTTTCCACGCAGAGGAAGCCCAAATTTTCCATTTCCCTTTATTACGAATCCTTATGTACATATGATGCCACCCTATATGAATCAATTTTCAATGTTTTCTCCAGGGGCATATCCCTGTTCTGAAACAACGTGGCAACCTTTATTTGCACGCCCTCCTTGTCCACCTTCAACAACCTTCCAAGTAGTACAGGGAAATTCGGTTACCGCTACTGCCACCACCACGACTCCTACAAAGGCAGACTTTTCAAATGACAGCGATCCGCAATCTCCAAATAGCGAGAAAGCTGCACATGCTTTGTTGGAGCTAGGAAACAATCCTCATTGAAATGTGACATTATTGTGATCTCGCGAGATAAATAACTAAACAAGAGACTCTAGAATCCACCCGATCATGCCTTATTATTTTGCGATCTCTGTTGCGTTCAATTTTTGGAGCCTATAGTTTTTTTTTGCCATGTGCTGTTTTCAATCTTGGAAGGTGAACATTTCGATTTAGTACACGCTTTTGGTTTCACTCGATTTTTGAAGCTTGGAAATCGAGTCAACAGAATTATGTTATGAAATTAGGGGAATGCAATCGAAACTGTTAGTTCTATCGGCCTTTCCTGATCATTCATACTAATAATTATACAAGTTCATTTCTAGACTTTTCATGATCTTTTCAAAAACTTCTGAGAGAAAAACAAAAGGTTTGCATGAACGTTCGCAATTTCTGGTTGTGTTGATGTTGTGTGTGTTCAGGCAATTTATTACTGTGGTTTGCCAATTTATCTAAGGCCAGAGGAACAGCTACTGTTAAACATGAGAGTATAGAAATATGTATCAGGACAGCCAGTGTCGAGTATTGCCAAGCCAACTTCCAACTTTATTAGTATTTTAGGCCATTTCTCATCTCCATTTATTAGTTTCTCACAGAAAACAAATTACCGCCTAATAGTTGAGCTAATTTCAGTCGTGAGTTTTGACTGATTATTGATGTAAATAAAGGATGGTTGATGCAAATAAAAAGCATTGCAATCGAATAATTGACGATACCTCCTTTACATGTAACAAATATCTTTTATACATTTTACTCCAAATGTCTGTTGGCGAAATCTAACTACTGAAGTACTAGAAGTTGAGCGCAACGTCAATGAATTATTGGAGTTCTACAGTATCTCATAATGAAACGCAAATTCCCACGGTAAATCTATAAATAGAACACCAGGAAGTACAGTACTGTTCTGTCATGAATAGACTCATTTCACGCACAGGATTCTCTCACAAGATCAAATAACAGATAGTCCATAGAATCTAAGAAAATTGTTCACATTGTATATCCACAGTGCCTGAAAAAGTTCCTTGGAATTCCTGCAGTTATCTGGCTCAGACCATCGTAGATCGCAACATGCGTACTTTCCTCGGTCAACTTGGTGTTCTTTCTAAGATTGGCCTTTAGAACTCGAAAACAGTATTCGCATGTGTTATAAACTGGGTGATACGGACGTTGGAAAATTAAATTACAACCATTCTGAGCTAGCATATGTCTCAAAAGAGGTTCTGTATATCTCCCATGATGAAAACCACAATTGTCCATTATTATAGTGTCTCCGTCTTTTAATACGCGATTTCCGAATATATCTTCTACCTCTAGAGCCTCTTCAAAGAAATTTAGGAGTTCAAGACCATTTGAAGGTCCGTTGATAATGTTCAGGTGATCGATTCCAAATATGCTGTGCAGCAGGTTAACTGTGTAGTTAGCGTTCGAAGCGTATCGTTGTACTTCTACGGCAGGAGATCCCACCGCTGAATGTCCATATTGCCTATTTCCTGTGGTTTTTACAACGGAGCACTCGTCAAAGAAGTGCATTGTATTCGGATCAAGAGTACTGCAAACGGCCAAGTATTCTAGCAATCGCTGTTCGCACTCAGCCGTCAAACTTTCCCTTGGAACTACTTTCAATCGTTTGTATGAATAACCAAGGTCATCCCGTATAACCCCAGAAATGGAAGATTTGCAGGGTAGGTTTTCTGGCAAGCAAACGTTATTCTCAACTAGCTTCCTCTGAATTTCGCCCGCGCTTATGCTAGGCTGTTGCTGTTTCCAGTATTCAGTAAACATGACAACATCATCCGTTCTCGCTGTTCTTGTTCGAAAACCGCCAGTTCTGTGCTTGCTATCTCCACGTTGAAGGAACTTGTTTACAATGTTCGAAACTGTGCTCTTTGGCACATCCAACTGCCTTCCGATTTCTCTTTCGCTACTGCCACTTAACCACTGGTCGACAATTTCTCCCCGAACAGTATCTGGCAAAGATTTCCCCTGCTGAATAAATGGATTCGACATACCGAATTTGCATCTACGACCGCATCATGCAACCATCGGAACTTGGTTGTGAACTTGGTTGGGAACTTTGTGCCCAAGTTCTAAACGAAACTGTCAAGTTCATTGTGAAGTTGCGAATCTCATTGGCCCGTTGACAATGAACTTGTCAACTACTCGCCCCAGTTCCCAAGTTCCCAACCGAGTTCAGAAGCGCGGCGGCCAAAGTATTCTTGATTCGACTGTAAAGGAGGCTTTTGCAAATGTCATGTACAAGGATGGGAGAAAGAGCCCTGGGACAAAGCAGCCACTGATGCCATTCGACCGAATGCTATTTGGTCTGCTACATTATAACATAGAGTTCTTCTCTAGCACAAGTGTCCAGCAAGTTAAATCTGTAGCTATTATCTTCAGACCTCACCACATAAAATGCAATAGTATAAGATTGTCCTCTTCTATGATCGCCAGAATCTCCAGCAACTTTTGAGCATCCCAAAAGCACACTTCATTCTCACGAGTTTTAGATAGCTGGTCATTGAAAACCTTTTCCGCTGCATCTCTAGTTCCCTCTGGATATGGCTTTTACAGCCAGCCAGAAACTGTATAAGTGGTATCACCGACAAGATACGGCTGAATTTCATGGGTTTCAATATGGAACAGCGGCTGATCTGCTAGTGTTTCTCCATTATCGGCTCGTAATGCTACTATTTCTACAAACCTTTGCATTGAGTAGACTTCCTGGATTACCAGCTGCTAAATCAATAAACATTTTACGCCTGTTCACAATCCCTTGTAGAGTCACATTGTTTCTCGTTGGTATCTGCTGAAATAATCAACAGCTGAGTTTGTGACATTTTTGCATTTGCTTGACAACATACCAAACACACGCAGCAATTAACACGGCCTTAGAACCACACTTAAAGGAACAAAAAATCGACAATGTTCGAGGGCTCGCTCATACCACCGATACCAAAGAAACCAAACCAAACAACACTGCCAAATCAAAATACTGCCGCATCTGCAAACATTATTATTAGTCCTGGTGATGAAGATGCAGCACATACGAATTTTATTGTCCAGGACAAGTTGTTCGTTTAATGTTCACATCTATCCCAGATCGAAGGGTACAACATAGAACAAACAGATGTATAAAGAAAATGTCAGAATAAATTATCATCTAAACGATGCTTCTTGTGAACAAGGTGATCTTCAAACTAAACATGAAGGAAACGATAATCCATCAAATGCTTCTGAAAGTCAGTGAAAGAGACAGTCAGTGAAAGTGGTGAAAGAGACAGTCAGTGAAAGAGGCAGTGAGTAACAAAGTGGTCTTCACACTGTTCAAGGTAAAATATAATCTTTTTGACTTATGATCTATGACACGTTTTATTCGAACTATTGCTACTACATTGTTTCCTAAGGCGCTATACCGTTTTTTGTGATCAACTGTATTGTGTTAAACGTTTTTGCTGCTTGTTTGTAGCTAAAATTTTAATCTTCAGCACCTTCTATGCATCCAAGTAAACCGCTACAACCTTTGCGTTTTCGGCCCGTCGGCGACTGCTTCAAACTGATCGCGTGATCGCTTTTCATTTACCACGTAATGCATTGTTCATGTTCCACTTCATCAGTACATTTTGAGCATCCATTTTTTTGGTGCTTTCAAACGAAGTTAATGCCCAAAAGTATTGATCAAGTGATACATAAGCAACACATCACGTGGTAATAATAATCTATACTATTAAAATCGCATTGTCAGGGTCACCCCCGCCAATCAGAGCGCGGCATTTTAGCACGTTTCCACGGGCAGGCGAAGGTAAAATAAAGGGCCATAAAAAACCGTTTTCAAACTTTACACATTTCACAGTCCATTGAAAAGAAAGTCGAAATCTCACGTGTAGGCGTGTTTTTGTTGGATAAGAATAATCTACAATGAAGTTCCAATTCATGCGATTTCTTATGCGAGGGACAAAGCCGCCATGTCGAATTCTTCCACAGAAACTAAGAAAGAACTGAGTTCGCACAGCCGAAAACACCATAGACATCCAGACCCAAATAGTTCTGTTATAAATTACTTGCAGGCATGTGCTGGCCCTCCTAATATGCTTAAGTTTAAGTTCTGTGAGTAGGAAGAAAATTCGCCACCAGAATCGCATTGTGAAGCCTTTTTCGTGTTCAGAAGTGTGGTTTGCGAAATCGCCTTAAAGTTTGCGTTTATGTTTGTCAGGGAAAATCAAAACCACTTTTAGACGTCAAAATTGGTAGAGTTGTAGTTCAATATCTTGGGAAAACGTTGGCAGTCAGAAACTTATGAATTTGGTAGAAAAAAGCAAGTATATTCCATGAATACTGGACGACGCGCAAAAAAGTAGAATTTTACAGTCAAAAAAGTCGCCTTGAATTATTTGAAATCGGCTTGGTGAATGCCGTCTAAACTTTGTGTAGGGCTAGACAAATGTGTAAGGAGTAAGGCTCAGTGTGTCATTTCAAAAGTTTAGATCGAATAGCACTTCAGGTGCCTGTCAATCAAAAGTGTGCCCCCCCCCCTGTAACGTTGCTATGGTAACTCCTATAACAATAAAAAATACATCACTACTAATTTCAATCTTTCTCCAGTAAGTGGTCGAAGTGGAGCTACAATCGCATAAAGTCAAGTGGTCAAGCCCGAGAAAAATTGTAGGCAGCCTCCTTAAATACCGATCTCTTTGCTGGAAAGGGTTTTGTTCGAGTTTTTGTTTAAGTCAGTTGGATTTTTCAAGGAGTTCTCTGGATTATTTGTAAAAAGTTGCTCTTGCCTTTTTCAAGGAGTTCTCTGAATTATTTGTAAAAAGTTGCTCTTGCCTTTAATACTGGCAGAGAAATGAGCATTTCATTTTCATCTCAATAGCAGGGAGATCGTCTCACTATTTTTTACCCGGTTAATTTAATTTAATTTATGAAATTTGCCCGAGGGCCGGGAAATCCTCACAGAGCGAAGCTCCGATTACGAGGTTCCCTGGTCAGTGTGGTGGGTTAGTAAGTTGTAAGCCCTGCACTGAGGATGGGCAACTTCCGACGTCCTCGTGGTTATTTAACGTCCCTCTGGTTCCGGTTAGTGTAGCGTATGTGAGAGACGGGACCTACGGTTTAACGTCCTTATCCGAGAAGACGCGAAGGTCTAACCATTTGCAGTTATTATAGCAAAGGCAGCACCTCCTCAATTATTTAGAAAAGACCCTTAGTGTTGGTCCGCCCGGGGTTTGAACTCCCAACCTCCCGCACATAAGCCCGGCGCTCTACCACTGCGCTAACCGGTCGTCGGTAAAAAGTTCCCGGGATTTTAGCAAGATCTCCCGAAAAAAAAAACGTTTTGGGGGGTTTTGAAGTTCTTTCGTAGCATTTCTCAATTTCTACAACGCTTTTTGTTATCTGTTATGACAAAGGTTCCACGCTACACACCCTCAATTCCCCACACCTTTTTTCCGATGGATTGACGTCCCTGCAATAGTGAATTTTGTTTGTGCTGTTAAGGAGCTCACCTGATTTGACATGGTGACATGTCAGCGAACAAACATGTGACACGCATGAGGACGATTCGAACATTGCTGACTTTCTTATTTTGCCCAAGTCTCCGTTAGATTTTTGTAGTTTTCTTTTCCCACTCGAGTTCCCCACTCGCCTTTGCCATTGAAAAGAAATCAAAACTGCAGTGTTGTTTGCATTTAGGCCATTTAGCCACAATGCTAGCTTCTATAGAGCAAATCCTAAAGGCCTCGTGGCTTAGCAAACTAGAGCACCAAAGCGAGGCTTATTATGTAAACAGCTGGAAAGAAGGCATAGAAAAGTACCGCAAATCGAGTTTCCTCGTGTATTTTGTCTTTTTTAGAGAGTTTTAGGAAACTCTCTTTCGTATTAGCTGAATTTCAGTTTGCTACGTGTATAAGGAAGTAGCCAAGAAGACGAATTTTAAAATTAACGGTGAAGGAACACCAAAAATGCGCTTTCATCGATATTGAGTTTCACGTAATCATGTCGGGCGAAAATGGCGCCTCGATCTACAAAGCTTACTTCTCAAAATATCCTCAGAACAGAAGTCAAACTTGACAGACTAAGATAATACAATATAGCAAAATGTTGCCGTGTTGGAAAAGAACTAAAAGGACAACAGCAATGAGCTGCAAGTTTGTCAATCTAACGGCGATATCACGAGATTATGAAAATGGTAAGTTGATTTTGGAAATTCTATTAAAAGTACTTTCATCATCCATGAAAATTCTAAGCTTTTCTAAAGGTCTTGTGTTCAATTCATTAGTTAAATTTACAGTGTATTTCAGCTATTAAATTGTTGTATTTTTGTCGAAAAAATTTAAACCTCTAGATCAGCATATTCCATTTGTTTTGTTCAAAGTTTCAGTCAGTAGTCTTAGAAAAGTAAAACGAATATCAGTACCTCAGATACCTTTGCTATAATTTTCAGATAGGGATTTCACGCCTGTTTGACACTCAATAAAGTGTTCTATATGTTTGGTACCCAAGAAAGAGATTCTGGAATGCTTGGGACCCCCTGGATACACCACTGTGGGCACACCACAATTTTAGTTTTCCTTTTGTTTTATAGGTGATTATTGGAAGTGTGCTGTCAAGTTTTATTAGTGGCCTGCCCTATGTTTACCATCATGGAACTGAAAACATTTTAGGACTCTGGAAAGATGCATAAAATGAGAGAGCAGAAAAAATGTTTGATAATGATATTGGCAATATCAGTGGCGGATGCAGACCCTTAAGAAGGGGGGATGGCTAATACAAAGGATATACTACAGAGTTCAGACCAGGGGGGTGGCTAGTATTAAGGTTTTTACAAGAAATATGAGAACAAGGGGGGTGGCTAGCCACCCTAATCACCCCCCTACATCTGCCCTTGACAATATGTCATGGTGCAAACAAAGGCAATCTATTAGTTGTGTGGTCCCTATGTGCTTCGTTAACTATCTATTGACTCATAGAAAACTCGAATCAAAACAAATCCCTGAATTATTATTATTACCATAATATGACTGTGCTGTTATCTAGCCTATGTAGCTGTTCTGTTCCTCGAAGAAAGGGGGTTTGGGTATGTGTGAGAGGGGGGAATCGAAGGCATGACTGTCGGAAATCTGGAATACAGCTGACTCTTGCCTCACAGCCAGCTTGCACATGGGAGCACCCCAAGGGGGGTTCTGTCAAGTAATCTCATGACAGTAAGGGTCCAACAGAGCTTTTTTTTGCCCACCCCAAAAATTAACAGGCCCAAAATTTCATACACAAAAACATTTCTGGATACAGATTTTGTACCAAAAAAAACCTGATACATAGTTCCATTGTCATTAGTTTTTGAATGAAATGGACTGTCATATTTGTGTTTAAACCAAAAGATTCTAATCTCCTGGGATAAAAGCATATCATGTAAAAGCCTGCCATCATGGAAAGAGTTATTTGACAACATAGAATTTATAAGGCGTAATTTGTATAAACAATGTGGAAAGTTTGGCCAGATCAGTTTCCAAAAGAAATACATCTGATGATTATTTAGTTCATTGATGAAGAAGACTGGTGAAAGTTTTGAAATTTCACATGTAGGTGGTGGAGGGGTGAATACAACTCTTACCAAGAGGAAATTCCATAAAGGGGATGGATGGGGTACTAAGATAAATCCCCCTTCACCCTGTGCTGATAGTATGAATGATTTCTTGAATTACACAATTTGGCAATTTACCCTCCTCTTTACTTGCAGTTTCAAAATAGATGGTGATTTCTGTGAGTCAGCTGTAGCATGAAGCATGTACACTGATAAATGTGACATGTCAGTTTTACTATTAGTTAGTTTTACCATGTCTGGTTGTAAATACCAACAATAGTCCAGTAAACGAATGAATTTTTGTAGTCGAGGTTGGAAAAAAATTTGAACAAAGCCGTTTCACCATAAATCTGTTTATTTGTGGTCCAATAGTACGTATATAAAACCCCACCGAAATCCGACCATGGGAACCTTCTTTTTCCGACCACCCGAAAAATCCAAGATGGCCGCCAAATCCAAGATGGCCGCCATATTGAGTAATTTAATAAATATGTGAATAAATCCAATTTTTAAAGCCTGTAATGGTAAATTATAAATGAAATGATCATGGCTTGCTCTCAAGTGAATGATTCAAGCTCATTGTGGGTCAAGGTCACAGAAATTATAAAGGTCAAAGCAAATAATTTGACCAAAAGAATCTAAGTTTATGCATTTGTTTTATTTTTATTAAAAAGAAAATGATTAAATGGCACCGTTTTAAAGATATGCGAATTCAAAGAAGATTTTATTAAAAGGAAAGCATTTTCTCATTGCGCGCTAACGTTTGGGACCCTGAAAATGAGCCAGAGTGTTCAACTGGTCAGCGGTATCACAACCTTGGGAGGGAAGCTTGTGACAGGTGAGTAGTCAAAATGATCGCCTTTTTTAAAGAATACACGCAGTTCATTGAGCAGTTTCAGTACAAAAATGTGCTTCTATATGTTTATCTTGCTTTCTGAAAGACTTTGATATTCTCGATTCAATATATTTGTATATTTTTTCTTTGATCTAACTGAGACAATTTACGAACTGAAGTTAGTTTCGATACCGTAAGTTTACCTTAATCCATGGATCGAGTTTGCAAATGTTTAACATGTTTCATTTTAACTCTGGCCTATTTTCTTATGAAATTAAACGATTTTCGATATTTTTTTGCTTCTTTCACTTCGTGTTAGCTCTTAGAGGCTAGCATTTTATCTCTATTACTTGCAGACATTCGAGAGCCGCCATCTTTGTTTGCTCGGCCAAAAGGCTTGGTGACCAGTTGAACCGCGTGCGTTAGGAGTTATTAGAAATCGCCGTACAATTTTCTTCTGTTAAAAATGATTCATATTTGATTTTAGGCTTCTTCCATCTGACATGGCCTCGTCCAGCCCTGGGTGTGAAGACTCACTCTGCTTATTATGTAAAGAAGTAATTTATTTTCGAGTAAAGAATTATGCATGTGTTGGGCGGAGAGGTCTTGATACTATCAATTCATTTTCGATTAAGCATAACGAGCTCAATCCAGAAAATCTACGAATTTGATGAGAATAAAAAAATGTATGTACATGAGGGTTGTCGTAAAAAACACTCCAACACTAGACGGTTCGAGCAAATGAAAAAACGAAAACTGGAAGATGAAACGGACTCTAGAAAAAGACCAAAACTACGTTCCGAGAAAGGAGTGTTCTTCTTCGCTGAGAACTGCTTCATTTGCGGTAAATATGTAGACAAAGATAAGGCCAAACGATCTCCGGACAACCCCGATGTCCAATACAGTAATGTCATGACTGTACCAATGACCAAAACAATCGAAAAGCGATGCAACGAGCGCCGTAAAGGCGGGCAGATTGATAAATGGGCAGATGAAGTCTCTCAGAGAATGGCGTGTACTAACGACCTCCCGGCTGAAGAGGCTATCTATCACAGAAAGTGTTTTCGTTATTTTATGCACTCCAGTTCCAGCACACCCTTCATGTACCCTCCAAAGCAGAATGAGGCGTCAAAAGGCCGTGGCCGCCCTAGTGGCTCGTTTGATCAAGACAAGCGCTCAGCATTAAGGCATGTTATTGAATATCTCGAAAACAATGACGACGAAACTGTAACTCTTGATGAGCTTTATGCAATTATGGAACGAGAGGCCAGCAGTGACTGTGTGTATTCCAAAAAAAGACTACAGCAAATGTTGTACGAATACTATGGCGACAAAGTCTCGATCACATCACTAAAGCAACAGCCCCTAGTAGTCAGCCTGTCGTCAAATGTTAAACAACTTGTACAAGACGCGCACAAGAAGCTCGAGAAGGACTGGGAGGATATGGACGTGCTTATCGAAATTGTAGGGAACTACATACGGAACGAGATAAAATGTTCTGAAAAACACAATGAAGTATATCCTGAGACAGACGACATGAAGTCTTTAAATCACAATCTCGAAGTATTGCCTGATTCGCTTCGCAAGCTATTGAAGGTGGTCATCAAAAGCAAAAACGCCGACTTACAGTGTGCATCCATTGGTCAAGCTATCATGAGTGCAACCTGTCCTAGAGGTTTTCTTTTGCCGCTGCAAGTCGGGCTCTGCGTGACACTAGATCACAAATACGGTCACCGGGATTTGATTGACCTGCTTTGCAACTTCGGATTTTGCGCATCCTATTCGGAATCCTGTCTATATAAGAAAAACGCGTCGGTCACACAAGGAGTTGGTGCTACCGAAGTTGCAGCGCACTCATTGTTGCATTTGATTGCAGACAATGTTGATCACAATGCTAAGACTCTTGATGGGGAAAACGTTGTTCATATGATGGGTCAAATGGGCACAATCACACCAGCCGCGCCAAAGAAGAAATTGATCCAAAGGAAGAAAGTTTCTCTCGACCAAATAAGAAAGATAGGGCAGCATAATATAGTTTTTCAAAGGGACCCTAAGAGCGTTCTGAAGCTTATGAAATACCCAAGCATTCGTCCTGTGATAGATGATATGTTAAACGCCAAAGTTGACATCTTGTGGCAAGTTTCGATGCATGTATCTCAGCCTCGCCCCCTGTGGTCCGGATACATGCAATCACTTCACCAAGGACGTAGTAATCCAGGTGCAAGCTCCCAACTTTTTCTTCCCATGATAGATTTGTCACCCAGCAGTCCCACATGTGTGCGTTCCACTCTGGAATATCTTTGTGACATAGCTGAACAACACAAGGTTACGCCTATCATTACGTTCGATCAACAGTTGTACTGGATTGCTCTGATGATTATGGAAGACCAACCTCTGGCTAGTCGTCTGAGACGTATTGTTTTGCTTCTGGGGGGGTTTCATACAGAGATGAGCCTTCTGGGAGCGATTGGGACTATCATGGACGGCTCAGGTCTTAAGGAAATCCTTGCACAAGTGTATGCCGAAGGATCAGTAGACCAGATGTTAAGTGGGAAGGCTGTCGCTCGCGCGGTACGAGGCCATTTTCTTGTTGATAGTGCGCTTAGCATCATTGTGACATCTGCTGCACTTCAGCTTCCGATTCCAGATGTGAAAGGTATTTTTAAAGCATTTTCGTGAAATTTATAAACAAGTATTTGCATTGCTATTTCGCAGATTAAATCTACTATAGCAGGTTAATTGTTCAACTAAATAATAATAACAATCTAATCTTTTTTAGGCGCATATGAATAATGATAGTATTGATATTTCCAGCTGTAGTCACTAGCACGCCGTCTATCATCCCCAGTCAGTCCAGTTCCGCCGGCCCGCCTTCTGTCGTCCCCGGTCAATCCAGTTCCGCCGGCCCGCCGTTTGTCGTCCCCGGTCAGTCAAGTTTCGCCGGCCTGCCGTCCCCGGTCAGTCAAGTTCCGCCGTCTGTCGTCCCCGGTCAGTCAAGTTCCGCCGGCCCGCCGTCTGTAGTCCCCGGTCAGTCAAGTTCCGCCGGCCCGCCGTCTGTCCTCCCCGGCCAGTCAAGTTCCACCGGCTCGCCGTCTGTCCTCCCCGGTCAGTCAAGTTCCGTCGGCCCGCCGTCTGTCCTCCCCGGCCAGTCAAGTTCCGCCGACTCGCCGTCTGTCCTCCCCGGTCAGTCAAGTTCCGCCGGCCCGCCGTCTGTAGTCCCCGGTCAGTCAAGTTCCGCCGGCCCGCCGTCTGTCCTCCCCGGCCAGTCAAGTTCCGCCGGCCCGCCGTCTGTAGTCCCCGGTCAGTCAAGTTCCGCCGGCCCGCCGTCTGTCCTCCCCGGCCAGTCAAGTTCCGCCGGCCCGCCGTCTGTAGTCCCCGGTCAGTCAAGTTCCGCCGGCCCGCCGTCTGTCCTCCCCGGCCAGTCAAGTTCCACCGGCTCGCCGTCTGTCCTCCCCGGTCAGTCAAGTTCCGTCGGCCCGCCGTCTGTCCTCCCCGGCCAGTCAAGTTCCGCCGACTCGCCGTCTGTCCTCCCCGGTCAGTCAAGTTCCGCCGGCCCGCCGTCTGTAGTCCCCGGTCAGTCAAGTTCCGCCGGCCCGCCGTCTGTCCTCCCCGGCCAGTCAAGTTCCACCGGCTCGCCGTCTGTCCTCCCCGGTCAGTCAAGTTCCGTCGGCCCGCCGTCTGTCCTCCCCGGCCAGTCAAGTTCCGCCGACTCGCCGTCTGTCCTCCCCGGTCAGTCAAGTTCCGTCGGCCCGCCGTCTGTCCTCCCTAGTCAGTCAAGTTTCGCCGGCCCACCGTCTGATCAGCAATACACGGAAACAGGTTAATGCAAATATAGAAATCGAAATTTTAAAACTAGCCCGCTTTGAATCATGATGTTTTGTATTTACTTTAGCATTCATGCCACATATATATATATATACTTCCCTTTTCTAGGTGATGACAATGCTGCACTCCTCGGTTGTATTTCCTTGTTAGTAAAAGCTGTGCAAGATGGGACGATGAGCCTTGAAGATGCTCTCAATAGCAGTGCCCTAGGAAAAATCAATTCTCTGCTCATCGAGTGGCGTGCTTCAATGCAGATACACCGAACCCCCAAATTATGGATGCAGTATCAAAGAATGGTACAAATTTTGAGGTCGCTCATCCGGTCAGTACGAACAGGCAACTGGACATTATACTTACAAAGTCTAAGCGATATGCTTCCATACCTTGCTGCGGCTGGTCACAATAACTATACCAAATCCCTCGCGCTCTTCATCCCCAAGATGATGGACTTAGAACATACCCACCCAGATGTTCATACAGCATTCTCCAAAGGCCTCTTCCCTGTTAGGAGAACGGACGGGGCGTGGACCGGTATGTTTACAGACCTTTTCATCGAGTCAGTACTTATGGCTGGTTTAAAGTCAACAGGCGGTCTAACGCGAGGTCGCCGCTTCAACGAGAGCACCCGTCTCCTTTTTCTTCTTTCCAGGCCGTTATGTGCGGAGGTCAGCCAGTCCATTTTTGAGGTCGCCGGGCTTTCATCAGATGAAGAGGATGGGCATCGTGAACAGACAGCATCGCGCATTCAGCGGGACATGTCCGATATAAGCAAAGTGTTACAAGTGCTACTGGAACGCGGCGTATTCAGCACCAGCTCAAGGAAGCTTGTTAGTCTCTCAACAGGTTTAGTTGGAGATGATAATGTAGATGCTGACGATGCGAAAGCCGTTGGTGATACGATACTACAGTCAATGGTTGGCCAACCAGTAGGAGGGTACACGTTTTCCCGGAAGAGACAAGTAAAAACACTGGCCTCTGCTATATACGTGAAGACATCCACTGGGGAGAGAATAGAAATCGACCCAAAGCACCTGTATCAACGTCTTCTTATTATGGGCGTCGGTGATATCCCTCTTGTTGATTTACTCAAATATGAGCTTTGCTCTTTTCCTGCTTCCCTTTTTGACAACCAGATGTTTATGCGAACTGGCGACAAGGCAGAGCTTATACATCATCTTGTGAAACTGGTACCATCAAGCATCGTTTCGTCCTTACCACCAGAATTGAAATACGTCATCGATGGGGGTGGGCTACTGCACAAGTTTTCGTGGCCGAAGCATTCCACCTATGCTGAAATATGCAGAATGTATACACAGTTTATCACTCGTAGCTATGGTTGTGCGCTGGTGGTATTTGATGGCTACCATGGAGCAACCACGAAGGATGAAGCTCATCGAAAAAGAACAGGCAACGATGTTGGAGCGTCGGTGTCAGTCTCCCCAGAAATGCACCTCACGATGAGCAAGAAGGCGTTCTTAGCAAACGACAGAAACAAGCAAGCACTCATCAACCTGCTTTCGGACGAAATGCTGAACGAAGGAATTTCTGTTTCACACGCAGAAGGAGATGCCGACTACAAAATATGTGAGATGGCGTGTGCGTCCGCAGTCAAACATCCGACAGCTGTTGTTGCTGAAGATTCCGACGTGTTTCAGTTGCTTACCCATCATACCAGTTCAACGGCTTTCAATCTCTTCATGGTCACCGCGAAACATAATGTTTGTGTAACGACGTTGTCCAAGAAATTAGACCCGCGCATAACAAAAGCCCTGCTATTCCTTCACTCAGTGAGTGGGTGCGACACAACATCGAGGCCTTTTGGGATCGGCAAAGTTGGCGTTCTTAAAAAGTATGCAGCGTTGGAAAATTCCGCCTCCACCTTCATGTCACCTGCTTCCTCAAAGGCCGACATCGAGAGAGCTGGGGAGTGAGCGCTCTTAATAATGTATGGATGCGCGACAGCGTCAAGTCTCTCATCCGCCCGGGCTGATAGATTTCAAGTTAAAGTGGCAACTTCTGCTGGATACGTACCTCCTGAAAAGCTCCCACCCACCGTTGATGCTGCACGTTTCCATAGCCAACGCACATACCACCAAGTGCAGGCATGGCGCGGCAACAATCTCCCGCCTGAGAATTGGGGATGGTCGTCATCGCCATCAGGGTTTGTTCCTATCAAGATGAAGGAGCCAGCAGCACCGGAGAAGCTTTTGAGAACAATCCGTTGTAACTGCGGTGGGAGATGCGATAAAAAGTCGTGCACCTGTCTGAAGAATGGGCTTTTATGCACAACCGCGTGCGGACAATGCAAGGGCGTCTCCTGTCTCAATGTACAATCGGACAACATTGATATCAATGATGTTGATGCCGATGACGATGTCAATGTGGCTGTTTAATGAGCGCGTTCATCATTTGGATATTAACTCAACATGTAATGACTGTAATGATAGCGGCAGCCAACTTGGGTGGCAGCCATCTTGGATTTTCATAGAAAAAGATTTTGTGGACGGGCACTCGGAAACTATCACTGTAGATATATATTATTATTATAATTAGTGCAATGGCGGCCATCTTGGATTTGGCGGCCATCTTGGATTTTTCGGGTGGTCGGAAAAAGAAGGTTCCCATGGTCGGATTTCGGTGGGGTTTTATATACGTACTATTGGATCACAAATAAACAGATTTATGGTGAAACGGCTTTGTTCAAATTTTTTTCCAACCTCAGTCATTCGTTTACTGGACTACAACTGATGATCGAGTTGTTCTCCAGATGCCAGAAGTAGTATGATATCTGCATAATATTTTTCAATAATTTTTGGCATGACACAGTGAACAATGTGGGAGATATACAAATTCGCAAAGATATTCAGGGATTATAATAATTACAGCTAATATTTCTTTAAAATACTGTCCATTTGACTCTGTCACACTAAGAGAGGAAATTTAAATCTTTTGAAATCGACCTAAACCTTTTTTTCAAACACACTAACTTTGGCATCTTAATTTGATCAAATCTTAGCAATCCTTCACATCCGAATCCCATGAAATTTTCCAATTTGCTTCCTTTAAACTAACTTTCCAATTTCATTTTTTGTTGTGACAATAATTACTTTCGTGTTTTCTAGGTGACCATGTCCTTTTTAAGCAGAAAAATGTCAGTAGAAAATTCAACACTCTTCAGATTCTATACATTGGGACGTAAGCTTATACGAGAAATTAATTTGTAGTACGATTGCAAGGCCACTGTAGCAAGAAATATCAAAGAATTCGACTGAAAACATAAATTGAGAATGACCTTGGAGTAGTACTGTTGGGGTTAAAGTTTACTTTCGGCTTTTTGGGAACTACGAGCTTTCGCTTATCCTGCACCTGGAACTTCATAGGTATCGCCAGTTTGTCCAGTCTCAATGTGCATATTCTTTGCGTGACCTTGCTTACAAGTACATCGATTGTTTCCTTCTTCTTTTTCGGTGTCATTCCACCACCAGTTGTTTACATGATATTGTACGTAAAACAGAAGTTTGCTGATATTTCGTCCTGTTAATAGTTTACATCATTGAGATGACATGTTTTGACTCGTCTTCTGTTCCTTTTCCCTTCAGATTTCCATCTGTACCTGCTTTTTTACGCAGTTTTTTAGGGTAAAATCTCTTCGCCTACTCGAATTCCTCTCTTGGCAAAAAATTATCGCGATCTCCGAGCAGACTTTGTTCGCGGCCTTTTGCTAGTTATTCCGTTATTCTTGTTTTTCTTTACACTTTCTTTCGCCAGTTTGTTCTTCTTTTAGTATGTTCTTGAAAGCTCTTCATGTAATATCTCACGGTTTGGCAGAAATTGACCCGAAACTTGAGGCCCTTTCCGATCTACCGAACGTTTTAGAAGGTTTGCAAGTACAAAATGACGGGGTTTACATAATAAGCCTCGTTTTGATCCACGCATAAGGCGCGGTCTCTAAGTTTCGGATTTGTCTATTTTTGAACTCTGACGATTTCATTTTTGATGAGGTTCAATAAGTTATTCAATGTGGCATTTTTAGGGTTTTGTACGTTGAACAAGCACATACGACCGTTTCGCGTCCGTGCGTAACTTTTGCGCCAAAACCAAGGAGACACAGGGAGACCAGTGCATAGCTAGGGCCAAACAACGGCCAAAATGCGCGTGGCGCTTTCTTTCCAAACTATACTGATTTATTTCCGCATAAGGAAGGTATTTCCTATTGCCCAACACCATCAACAACCCGTAAATTTAAATGCATAGATAATATATGTCTGCACGAGAAAATGACGCCTGTTATCTTTCCTTCCGTCATAGAGTGACGGGTCCTTTTCTGATAATAACAACAATAATAATGGTTTAGAGCATTAGGTGACCTCAATGCTCTTACACAATTTGAGTACATAAAAAGCGATTTATTACCATGTAGTCCGGTCAATTTAGCTTTTAACCTGGAAAAAATTGCAACATGGGATTTTAATACAGCAAATTCTCAGGAACACGTCAAAAAAAGGGGTCTAAATTTTGTGAAAGTCCGTTCGGGGGAAGTTGAGGGTTGTCCAATACACTGACAAATTTATGCAAGGCATTGTGTAAAACAATGGAGTGCAATGGAGTGTATTATAGAACGAGGCAATACAATGGAGGAGAACAATACCATGCATAGATTAGTCAGAGTATTGGACTAGTATGGGGAAGTTGGTTATATTTGGGGTTTTCCGTCTGCACGAATGAAAGTCTGTTGTTTTCAGTGACACTTAGGCAATGAAAGCAATTCGAAGGGAGTGGTAAAGACTGTATAGCCGTAACTCGTTGTGATATTGAACGCGATATCGAGGGTGCAATTTCTTTCAACTGCATAATATGCTTATATTAAGACAGAAACATATAAGTGAGTTGAAACGTGTAACAAACATACATTGCTTTAGTGCCAAGCTGCGGAATATTCGCAGAATAAATAATTGAACAGATTTTGAAAATATTGTTGTTGCAAGACTTCAAGAGGTTAAATGTTAGTATATTATCACTTACCACTGTTGCTCTACTTTATTTGAGCGAAAAATGGAATTTTATTAAAAGAAAACCTGCTCGGGTAAGCAGGCGAGAGTTCATTATTGACCAAATATGATCACAAACTCACCACGAATATTCCGCAGCTTGGTTCGCCGTTACATGTTTCAACTAAGTTAAATGTTTCTGATTAAGACGAATTAATACAATGACGAATTTTGACGAGTCCCGTACGAGATTTACGCCACAATAGTTAATTAGCAAGATCTGATCATTCTATCCAGATTTCCTCGCCGGAACCACCGAGAAGCCACTGTATTTCGAAATAACTGGCCAATACTATGTCAAACAGGACTCACTAAAGTAATAAATAGTTGAAAAGCAAAGTCAGTCTTTTGGAAACAGTGGTTCGGTTCGGTGTGGAGGAAACAATGACTTCACGCCGTCTAACCACGTTTATAT
Source organism: Scolanthus callimorphus (assembly GCA_033964015.1). NCBI lineage: Eukaryota > Metazoa > Cnidaria > Anthozoa > Actiniaria > Edwardsiidae > Scolanthus > Scolanthus callimorphus. The sequence continues at coordinate 13,720,377 of CM066917.1, read as the reverse complement.
GAAAGTATAAAGATAATATATTTTTTTCTTCTTTCTTTATTAATTGGGCAAGTAATTGCTGAAGGTAAGTTAGCTTTTTCTTTGTTTTCTCGTGCACAATTTTGAGTGGTAATGTATTTAAAGCGGCAAACTCATATATTTGTTTGTTTGGAAGTTGTCCCGTTTGGGAATGGAATCCAGCTGCTGCATCTGTGCTGAAGACGTGGGGAAGGATGAGAGCTTATTTTCCAAGCTAACTGAGAAGGGATGCCTAAAATTTAATAAAGTCAATCCTGCAGTTAATCCAAAGCCACATGAAATGCTGGCTCGATCTGCTGAGAACACGTGGGAAATCATCTGTAAGAAATGCGGGGAACTTGTAAGCTCAGTCAGGCAGCGCTCAACCCACCTATCCTTCAGCTATACAGAGCATTTTTATTTTGCGGTCAGCCTGCAAAGTACGATGGCAACACTGTTCAAAAGTATGGACGAAGTGCAGCAGTGACTCAAGGCATAGACATACCAGGATGGGTCCCGGGTCGTTTTATGCAATATAGCGCTGTTCACGCTGACGTCATCCATTGTTAATGTGCCAACCAGAGATCGATTGGTTCACAGAACAAAGGGCGCTATTCAATCTACGGTTGGCACATTTGCATTAGAATGGCAATGTTGATAAACAGTGAATAGCGCTATTCCGCCAACAATGTTGAGCACAACATCAGAACCCTCGACGGAGAGGGAACCTTTCATGGGATGGGAATAACAGCTTCCATGAAAACCCCAGGATTGAAGAATAGCACTTTGATTCCGCGCAAAGAGGTGACATCAGAAGAAATAGCTAAATCTGGCGGTGTAGCTATTTGCGTGTATAATGGGCCATATGAAGATGCTTCCAGGTTGTTGGTCAACAAGTTAAAGAACTTAAATGTTCTTTTATGGAAACCGTCACTGACACTGGCAATCCCAAGCCTGGTTGGAAGGCGTGATGCAGAAAATATGTAGTGGAACGCATCCTGGACAATCTACAATCATGAGTCGTAGCTGAAGACCAAGTAAATTGTTGACAATTATTTGCTACTGAGAAAAGCTGACAAGCCAGCAATAGCTGACAAACTCTGGAAGATGACTGAAAACATGCAAACTCCATGCCTCAGAGAAGCCCACTATGTATCTTGATGCCGACGCTCTTATCCACCGAGTAACTTGGCCACATGGTACAACCTACGGCGACATGTGCTCACTCTGTTCCAGAGTGACATGATAGTATCATTGAAGAAGAAAGATTTCCTAGCAAATAAAGAAAACAAATATATAGTCAGAGAAGCTCCTGAACGCTGGCTGCAATGCAATCCACGCTCTTGATGATGCTTACCTCCTGATAGCTAAAACCGCGGTGGAATCAGGAAAGTGACACTGACCTTCTAGTCCTTATGATGTACCATGGTGACATCAATGGTAAAGACCTCTTCTTCAGACCGCAGCCAGACAACGCAGCAAGACCACACCCCAAAGATTGAGGGTGCAAGATCTAAGATAGCCGAATTGTGTGCACTTATCGAGAATCAGGACAATGTTTGCTATTGAGTATTATCTTACTTCAAGCCGACGTTCTCTTGGTTGGAGTTCTCTCGAGTGAAATTTCTCTTCTCCACATTGAAAAACAGATTTGCACTGTGCGTATTCACAATGTCAGGCTGTGTGTCCTAAGTAGTGGTAGTTTCAACATAAGTTGCCACTCGTAGGGTGTGATGCACAAAACCTGCAAACTTATGTCTGGCACTATGAGTGACGCAAATGGAGTGATTAGGTTAATGAAGTATTCTCCAAAACGATCAACTTTGCAGAAGAATATCTAGGCAAATCTTGATGACAGGTTCAGCTGCTGAGATAGCAAAATTTAAGATGGACTGGGCAAGAGTGCCATGATAGTGGTCAAATTGATCCATGATGTCCGATGCCGTATTAGAGGATGTCAGGCACAATAAAAAAACATTTAATTTTTTTCTCGGGCTTCATTTTGAGCAGGGACTATTTTCTCATTCAAACAATTTGTTAGCAGCATTACAGACCACACTATTATCAGCTGCAGTTGCAGGGCATCTTGCACATCTTACAATTCAGGTATTGTAAAAGATGGGGAGCGATGAGCGTTTCAAAGCATTCTATCAAGCAACTCTTCTAAAGAAACACCCAGAAGAAGAAAAACTGCAGCAACAAGTGTATGCAAATTTAAGAAGGAGCAGCGCTATGTGCAAGATGTCAGAACAAGGTTAGTTTCATAATCTCCTTGGAATGTCAATCGCGAGAAACAGGAAGTGAAGAACACTCACGATGAGTAACCCAGATTATCAGCAGATTTGGAATGGAGAATTACAAATTTGTCTTTATTCCACTGGTACCAGGAAAGAAGGTTCGACAGACATCAGAAGATCAGCTTTTTGAAGTCTAGACATATCAGCAAGCAATACAATGCTTGGCTGCGACCTCAGCAACTGTTTGGGTACAACCCAGCAAGATAATTGTATAGGAGTAAAGCGTATTCTGCTATGCATTACAGCCGATTGTGTTTGAGCGTTTTAACCTAACAGTTCACACGTTATGTTTGAACGTTTGAAAGTTGCGTTTCTAGGATGAAACGAGACGTTTCTATGGCGAACCAAAGGGTTCTGTCTTCTCTGATTGGTCAGTGAAAAATACACATGGCGGTTGCCCTTGGAAACGTCCGACTTTTTGTCTCACAACGCAACTTTCAAACGTTCAAACGTAACGTGCGAACTGTTAGGGTAAAACGCTCAAACGCAATCGGCTGTAACGGAGCTATCAATTATAGACGGAAATTTACTGTTTCTGAGGTGACATCACAGTTGAGTGGTTATAGTGATGCAGATTGGGCAGGAGACCCTGACATGCGTAGATCTACCCCATGCTATGTATTTTAAATTGAAAATTTGCGAAAGATGTGTTTCTTATGAAATCATATAAGCTTCCGTCCTAGTCACTGTATTACAACGAACATTATGACCAAAGGACCAACTAAGGCTACTGTTGATAAATTTTCGAGACTTGGTGTTCATAGGATTGTTTATTAATGCAAAGTTTTTGGATTTACGATAATCGTTTACATTACTATTGATTGAGTTATCAGCACATTCATCAACAACCTCCTCACAAGACCACAAGGAACAATTGCATAATATGCTAAGTAGTTTCCAGAATCATTGTCAGATCAGATGACATCAGAAGTTTTTTTTGTTTTTGCTTTGACATTTGTTTGCATATTTTCAGGCTTTTTTTAATTTAATCATGAAAAGTGGATTTTAGACCAGATACTTCATTCTTTTACCTTTAATTTCATATACTGCACAAACAAATCTGATGAAAAGTGTGTGCTTCAGAGTATTTCTATGGAAGCCGCTGCTCATTAGTTTAACCAAAACATGTCAACCTATATATTGTTGGAAAGCATATAGAATGGACTAGCAGGATTGATGTAATATTTTGGTGTGCCATTTTAACGAACTTACGCCGTCAAACTGCTGGACCTCGACTCCCAAGTAGCACATTGTTTTAATCCTTTTAAAAAGGTGTTTCTCAAAAACTGTGTCTGAGTTTCTTTAAATTTTGTTTACTTCAAAAGTTATGAAACTTTTAAATTTTTACAGCGTGAAAATGGTATAAAATTTGACCTTCGAAATTTAAAAGTTTCATAACCTTTGAGCTAAACAAAAATGTATTTTCTGCTGGTATGTAAGGCAATTTCGGTTAGCATTGTCTCGTCAATGCCGCAGGGATTGACTTCGCAAGTTTCTATTGGTTCTCAACTACTTAAATAAGTTTGGATCTTTTAGTTCTTTCTCTCTCTCGCATCCCAGATCAAGACCTTTCACTGTGTTTCAATTTATCTTCTAGGTCTATTTCTCAGATGTCCGACGAGGAAGGAAATCTTAAACCACGGGTAGCACGAGGGGAGACAGAGAGTTCTCAACCAGGACCATCCGTGGCCCCAGCAACAGCTCAAACCAACCCAGAACTGGTTAATTAAGTGTTTTCCTTATTCAAGGGCTTCTTGGATGATCAATTAGACGCAAAGGGGAAACGATAGGCGAAAAAGCCTCATTGGATAAGCAAGCGGCTAAACTCACATACAAGGGTAACCGTAAGCAATTTGAACACAACGCAGAGGTAAACGCTCTATTATCAGGCATTGACAAGAATCGTGAAGACCCCGATAAGGTTCACTCTATTGTGCACGAAGCTCAAAGTAAGATAAAGAAGAGACAAAAATTAATTAGAATTAATTAATCCAGAGACGGGTGCCTTGTTGTAGACGAATATCAGTCTGACGAATTAGCGTCAGATTCAGAAGACGAGAAGCGCTTGAAGAAAGCGCGAAATGTGGTGGACAAAAAGAGAGCCACAACTGCCAAAACCAAGCCGTCTGACACGAAAAAGCCCAGGATTGATAACGATAATCAGCTTTTTCGTGGTAAGAATTTAACCTTTCATTCATGTATTCTTTGTTATGCTCTCTGGATGCCTGAGTATCCAACCATATAATCTGTTGTTCTGTCTTAATTGACTCATTTAAGTAGAAAATAATCTACATTCGTTTGAGCGTAGCGAATTAGAATGTAAATGTATTTTCTGCCGGTATGTAAGGCAATTTCGGTTAGCATTGTCTCGTCAATGCCTCAGGGATTGACTTCGCAAGTTTCTATTGGTTCTCAAATACTTAAATAAGTTTGGATCTTTTGGTTCTTTCTCTCTCTCGCATCCCAGATCAAGACCTTTCACTGCGTTTCCCACCCGCCCACCCCAATACCGACTTCGATCTGTTTGTTGTTGTTGTTTTTTAATAGTCTATTGTATTGTTCGTTTATAATACAGGCCGTTCAGAGTTTGGTAGCCGCAACAGATGCTTCCGTTGCCACCGCCCAGGACATTGGGCCAAGGACTGCAGGGTCTCAATCCCTTGGACACATTTCTGTACTCAGTACAACAACAGAAGCGGCTTCCCTTATTCAGTCCAACCCAGGCCTGCTGCCACTCCCGGAGGAGGAGGAAGTGGAACAGCCCCGACTAAGTGATGATGACTTACTATATGAGGTACCCTTAGAATCAAAACTTGTCAATGAGGCGGAACCTGTACAAGTTAAAGGCAATTTAAGAAGAAATGCTCAGTTTTGGCACAATATAGGTGCTTCGAAGTTTGTCTTGGATATAATTCAAGAGGGTTTTAAAATTCCATTCGATACAATTCCTCCTCAGAGTTTTTCCAAAAACAACCGGTCTCCTATTAATAACGCTGATTTTGTAGACGAGTCTATACAAGAACTTCTTGTGTCAGGGCGTGTCCTAGAATTGTCGGCCCCACCGCACGTCCTCAATCCATTGTCAGTTTCTGTCCAACCGAACGGCAAGAAGAGACTTATATTAGATCTAAGAACTGTAAATAAGCATATATCCAAACACAGTATCAAATACGAAGATTTGAAAGTGGCATTGGCGTATTTTCATAGACACCATTTCATGATCTCGTTTGACCTCAAGACAGGTATCACCATATTGACATTCACCCTAATTTCCATAGATACCTCGGCTTCGCCTGGCAGTCTTCTCTTGGACACGGAAATCGTTATTTTGTTTTTTTCTGTTTTGCCATTTGGGCTTTCGGTAGCACCGTTTTGCTTTACTAAATGCTTAAAGCCGCTAGAAAAGTTCTGGAGATTACAGGGTATCAAAATTGCTCTGTTTTTGGATGACGGCTGGATTATAGAGGAAAACCAAGAACGCTGTGTTGCTATCGCCTCCAAAATCAGAGCAGATTTGCGTAAAGCTGGATTTGTCACTAACGACGAAAAATCTACATGGACACCTTGTCAAATCATTCAGTGGTTAGGAATTATTTGGAACACTGAGGAAGGAAATATTTGTATTTCGGACAGGTGTATTGGGTCTATATTGGAACAGTTGGATTCCTTTAAAACACTGAATTTCACAGTTTCCGCTAGGCAGTTAGCGTCACTTGTCGGGAAGATTATCTCAGCGGGACCAGTATTTGGTAAAGTTTCAAGGGTTATGACTAGATATTGTGCCATTTCTGTAGCTGCTGCTGAAAATTGGGACTCCACTTTCCGCTTGGATGAATATTGTCTGAGAGAACTACAATTTTGGAAGGAAAACACACATTGTTTAAATGTTAAGAATTTGGATAGTACTCCCATTAATTCTCATTACGTGGTATACTCAGACGCTAGTGGAACAGGTTGCGGAGCGCACATGAATGTTGACGGGGAACAGATCTGCCACAAACAGTGGTTAGAACATGAGTGTACTAAAAGTTCTACATGGAGAGAATTGTCAGCCATTGAGTATGCGTTAGAGTCTTTTGTCACATTACTGGGAGGGTGTTATGTAAAATGGTTTTCAGATAGCCAAGCTGCGTGTCGGATTGTTGAGGTGGGAAGTATGAAGCACGAACTGCACAGGATTGCTATTAACATTTTTAATTTATGCGCTGCGAACCATATTGAATTGGATGTAAAGTGGATTCCAAGAACTGAGTTAAGAGAGCTTACTTCATTAGCCGTATTTTGGACATTGACGATTGGCAAATCACTGTTGAATTCTTCCAAAGTTTAGAAGCTGCGTGGGGTCCCCATAATGTGGATTGCTTCGCGAACTTTTATAACTACAAGGTACATCAAAATATTTTCCTGGCACTGGAATCCAGGAACAGCGGGTGTTGACTTTTTTGTACAGAGACTCGACAACGAAAATTTTTTAGTTGTACCGCCTATAAGTTTAATAGCTAGGGCTATTCATTATCTTTTCCAGTGCAAAGCTGTTGCCACTTTGGTTGTTCCGTTTTGGCCATCATCATTTTTCTGGCCGCTGTTAGCAAGAGACTTTAACAGTTATATACTAGGATATGTACAAGTTAAGGGCGTTAATGTACTTATGCATGGAAGGAACTCCAATTCATTGTTCGGTTCTCCTAGGTTTTTTGTAGACATTTTGGCTTTTAGAGTGGATTTTCGGCGTTAATCGTGTTATTGGTTGGGATTGAATAAATGAGATTGTAAAATCTTATTATCTTGGTAGATTCAAGAGCACTGGCTCGGTTTAAGGGAGGTACAGAATGGCGCGGGCCTAGTACCTATGATTCAGAATGAGAACACTTAAAGGTGCGGGTCTATAAGGTGTGAATATAGATACATAATGGCGCGGGCCTGTATCTGGGGTGTGTTCGTAAAAAAAATTGCTCGCTTTTATTATTTTTGTTTGTATTTCTCTATTTTCAATCTTCAGGTTTTCAGCTCCTGTAGCGCCTGGAATGATCTCCATCCAGATCTAAGGGATCAAGGAAAAAAGAACATAGCGGTTCTACTTATGAGATCGCGGGCCGATTCTACCGTCCATCGTTATAGAAAAGAGATTCACAAGTTCCTGGAACGGTGCAAAAAAAATCCAACATCAAGGCGTCCCTGCCCGTTCCAGCAGCGCTGGCAGCAGTTTATCTGTCCCATGTGCACCATGGCACGAATTCTTATTCTTCGGTAGTGCTAGCCCATGCTTCTCTTAAGTGGTTCCAATCGTTAGTGCCAATTAAGAACGCTAATACTTTAGATAGCCCTATTTGTCACAATATTATAGAGGCGTCTAAGCGATGCAGAAAGCCAATTACTCAAAAGCTACCTGTTTCACCAGAAATTATTCGTAGTATAATTGTTAAGTTTGCTCGTGAAAATGCGAACTTAAAAAACCTCAGGGCAGCTTGTATTTGTGTTATAGGTTTCGCGGGCTTTTTTTCGTTCTGATGAATTAAGGAAAATAGCACCCGCGCACTTGGAATTTAACTCAGAGTTTCTAAGGATATTTGTGCCAAAATCGAAAACCGATATTTATAGAGATGGAAAACACGTTTACATCAAAAGATTGCAGTCACCTTATTGTCAAGTCGCATTACTGGAAAGGTATATATGTTCCGCCAAGTTAGATCTCATTAACACGCTGCCGTTGTTCAGACCGCTATCATTTTGTAAAACTTCCAATTCATATAAGCTAAGAGGACAATCCATTTCGTATTCACGTTGTCTGGAGGTTTTCAAGAGCTGTATAGAGTCTGTGGGTTATGATCCGAAGCTATACGGGCTACACAGCTTAAGGTCTGGAGGCGCCACCATAGTAGCTAATAGTAACAACGTTTCTGAAAGATCATTAAAACTCCACGGCAGATGGAAAACAGATATGGCCAAAGACATGTATGTACACGAAAGTATAGTAAAACGCCTAGAAGTAACTGATAATTTGGGTTTGTAAATGAACGCGTAATAAATGGTCTATTCTGGATGCCTGAGTATCCAACCATATAATCTGTTGTTCTGTCTTAATTGACTCATTTAAGTAGAAAATAATTTACATTCGTTTGAGCGTAGCGAATTAGAATGTAATTAAAAAAACGCAGACATGGTTTTTGAGAAAGCTCAGCCTTCGGCAGATAACACAGTCACTCTCGGTTTGCTAACTCACGATGCCATGCTAATCCTCCAATAATTGCTTAATAACTATGTACAGAGTATCCACAGTAAATCATTCATAGCCTGCGCGCATCCGGTACACACGAGCTTAACCTTTAGGGGTAGTACCGTCTGCGAATTAACGGTCAATCGCTTGTGTTAGACCCCCTGCGTGCTAGTGGGAATATCTATAACGCGCTGTCATTGGCTCTCGTTCTATCGGAGCCACTGATTGGTGAAACACGCTCGGGCCAGTATTTTCCGGTGCTCGCTAGGTGCAATGTTTTGATTGCGTTACGTGAGTTTTGACGGCGGGACAAACGACTTCTAATTTCTTTCAACTATAGGCTATTCAAAAGCAATTGTTTCAAGCAAAACGAACGGTACCTGGTCGACGGCAAAACAAAATTTGGTTTTGATATTCCTTCGGAGTTGCGAACTTTATCCTTCGTTAATTCCACGTACCCTTCGAAGTTGATTTCAGCATCGCGGCAAGCACTGATAAATCAGCGATTTACTGTATCCTGTCAGTCCTGTTGCCAGTTTACAAGTATAAAGAAGGCTTTTATCCTCCTCTTGTTCTGGAAAGAGATTCTCGATTTAGAATTGGGTTCGTACCGACTCAAAGGCCCAGATCGAGAAGCTCACTGTATTTACTTGAGTAATACTCGAAGAGTCATGTTGTTTTTGATCCCAGGCCAAGTTTAACCGGAAGTTTGTTAATCTCCTACGCCGCAGGGGATGTAACACAAGCGATCGACCGTTAATGCGCAGACGGTACTAACCCTAAAGGTTAAGCTCGCGTGTACCGGATGTTCGCAGGCTAATCATTCAATACATGTACTGCACTAACAAATGTAACTTTTTTTGGATAAAAATATTTTTATGCCATATGGCGTTTTTGTTTGCAGCCTTTATTTACATCACATATAAAAAGACTCAGGGAGATGACCAGACCTGCTGGTCTTCCCATCTTTTTTTCCTGAAAAGCTCCTCTTTTGAAAACCTAAAATGTGAACCTTAAATATACAGTTAGTTACTGTATTGAGGCTTACAAATTCTGTGGCAAAATTTTTCGCTAGAACGTTTCACCTTCAAATAGACGATAGTTAAGGGGCCGTAAGTCTAAAATAAATGTACACAAGCTACCTAAATGGGGTTTAAAACAAAAATGGCTTAGCTGAGATGAAGATTAACAGCAAACTTGCGCCAGGAGCCTTCTTCTGGTGTGCGGAGATCTCCAATAACATCCTCGTTCCTATAATCATTCAAACGTATATTTGAGTTCTTTTTTCTTTGAAAGGGAAAGTGTAGAATTTTAAAAACTATAACAAATACATCCTTTCTACTTCTTCGTTTGCATAAGTTATGGGTAACCCCTGACAAATGAGTAAACCAATGAGTTAGTAAAAGGAACATTCAAATACTATGAGCCCATTCGTGCAGCTTTCTTACCTACTTTACCAATGTACCAGAATAGTTTCAGATAACCCGACAATCCCTCTATTGTGATCATCAAATCATGCCCCTAACACCCCTGTCCTGCAAAAATGCTGCTCAGGACATTTGCAATTTCCTTTAGGGAAGTCCTAGCCTGTGGCATCTGGGAGTTACAAAGCCCACTTCACGTTTTTGTTTTAAATACCCTTGGACAGTCGCGATAGAGTTCAGTTCTTGAAGACCCAACTGCATTAAGGTTACCATAAATTAGCTATAACAACTACCGTTTTTTGTGCTCTATATGTATGTATACATTTTTGGATATATTGTAAATGGCTTGACTCGGTAGTCTGCTCAGAGCTCCACTCAGACCCTTGAATTTTATTAAATGCTTCAGCATTAATTTGCCAAACAATATGTTGTTATTCACCTGAGTTCACTGCTCCTTTTGTAAAGTATATGGATGCTAACAGGTGGGATCAGCAGACGTAAGGCTACTCTTTTCTTTAAGGAATCAACTGTTTCAGTGTTGGTTACTACCATCCTGTGAAAAAAATTCCAATCAGTATCAAAATAGTAAACGGGTTACACGTCATGTGGTTCTGTATCTGAATTGAACAGGTCAACAGTGTTGCACAAAATGTCATGCATAAATAAAGTTGTGCCAAAAAGATAGAAGAACCCTGACATCTAATCCTCACAAACTGTAACTAAAAGATGACATTTGGAAAGATAACTTTGTGTACCAAATGAATACAATAGTGTTGAACAAGCCTGAATTTGAACAAAATCAGAGTCAATTTATTTTTACTTCATCTGACATGTGTATGGTACGTAATGAAACCTGTATTTAAGTCAGACACATTATTCGAAAATTGGTATAAAAAAACAAGATATTTTTTTTAAATTAAAAAATAGACTAGAAATTTAAAGTAGACTAGACACTGGGTATATCACAGTGTTTTGGAGGACATTTTTCAATTTGATAAAACAAATTATCTCATACCAGTATAATGTCATTTACCGGATATTATCTTTGGACTCTGGAGTGACACTTGGGGTTGCAGTTCCTGTACTTGGTATATCTGTACTGATGCTATCTGAGTCAGAAAACTCTTCTTCAGCTGAAAAGAGAGGTGATCACCTATTAATGTTAATCTTAAACAAACTGAGGTGCTGACTGCAATCATGGAAAAAACGCTGAACAATTCCAGCAATGTAGTTAGGAGTTAAAAGAAAAGTTGTTTTGCAATCTCATGCATGAGCTTTTCCCACGGTCAATTCCCTGTGCTTGAGAGGCCTCTATCTATAGTAAATGCATATTTTGAAGCAACCTTTGTTACCTTGATCTAAAAATGTCAAGTCATAGTACAGGTTATTAGCCTTCCTGTACGAATCAGGCCAGTTATATCCCCTGCCAGTAGGCCGATACTCCTCTTGTTTGATGCCCCCATCCTCAGCAGACAAGTTTGTGCCATAAACATAATAGAGCTTCTTATTCTTGCCATCCTTTTTGGGGCCTTTGAAAACATAGTGCATCTTGAATCTTTCTTCTGATGAAATCTCAGCATCTTTGGAAAACAAAGATTAACAAATTTATAAGTACCGCAAATCACCATATCTGCCAAGAAAATGTCAATATACTGTACAGTATCTTTATGTCAAAATAACATTTACTGGTATTACAGATTCTTAGGCTACTACTTCAGCAAAATATTGCCTACTTCTCAAATATTACCGGTACCTAGTTCTTAAAAGATGCTGAAAATGTTCATAGCTCTAGCTTGTATTCAGTCAAAAGAGCATCATTGCCGATCAGATTCTGGAATTGCAAAATGCAAACTCTGCTCTTCTTCTGTTAATATTTTGCTGTTTGTTTTGGCAATTCTCGGCAAAGTTCCAGCGAGGATTGAGCCTAGAGATTTCCTGCTAGCAGAGGCCTCTATCGAAATACAGAGAAAAACAAGGCCATAATTTAGATTTAGAACAGCGAGGAACTTGGGGTCTGTAGTGCTGTCTGCAGCAAAGAACAAGCAGTCAGGCCAAGGGGTTCTAATTCCAGAATCTGATCAGCAATGATGCTCTTTAGCAGGACGAATGATAACAACGAAAGATTTGATCTTTGTAATCTCCTGAGAGAGAAACACAAGTGCCGACTGTAAAACCAAACCTCAACTTGCCAAATCCCATTGGAATATGGGCGAGAACATTGTTGCCGAAAAATAACTGGTATAGACTTTGAATCTGCGCTTCTTAAAACACAAAATCCGGTCCTTTAAGTCCCTTCAAACGTGACAAAATAACCACTAAACAGGCCAGAAAGTTCTCCTCTTTATCGTCCACCATTTCAAAAGTTGCGAAGAATGTGACGTGACCTGTCGAGTTTACAATGGCATTTCTTGACCAGTGGCATTTCTCTTGCAGGCTCTTCCTTCCCAGAACCACTTGTGGCCCACGCTATTTCCAGCTTTTGCTAGCCGACTCCTTCCCCTTCCCTTTTAGAGCCGCTACGCAGGAGAATGGGTATTGTAAAATTTTGTCCAGGGATCAGAAACTACAGCACATACCATAATAATGGTCACTTTATGATTAAAAACAATTACAAAGTCTGGTCATCTAAAATTCTGGGAATTTCGGTCCGAATCGAAATGGAACATGCCATTTCCCAGAAAAGATTTCTGAAAATTCAGGACAACCTTGCAAGAATACTTTTCATGGGAACTGATGTGTTCCATTTGGATTTTGTACCAAAATTCATGAAAAATCTACACATATTTTGGTATTTTCCAAACAGTTGTGTTCCATTTGACCATCATCGATATTCCCAATAAATACAATTACAATAGGCTATGTGCACAGAGTTGGTTCCTGTTTGCGTAACACCTCCGAAGGGGTGCGTTTTGGCGTTGCCTTTTCCCAGCGTTGCGTTCTAGCGATGCCTTTTAGCGTTGCCTTTTGGCGCCGTTGCCTTTTCGCGATGCGTTTTGCCGTTGCCTTTTAGCGGTGCGTTTTGCCGTTGCATTTTAACAATCCTTTTTCACTTGCATTGTCACGCCGTTGTCATTTCGATCATAAGGAAGATGGAGCCTTCAGAAATACCGCTCTATGTTCTCTTCTTCTCTCTCCATTCTAATAACCGCTCTTTGCCCAGTTTAACCATTATAAACCGTGACCAAAATAGAAAGAAAACACTTAACGCCAAGTGTCAAAAGGCAAAGGCAACGCTAAAAGGCAACGGCAAAAGGCAACGCCAAAGGCAACGGCAAATGGCAACGCCAAAAGGCAACGGCAAATGGCAACGCCAAAAGGCAACGCTAAAAGGCAACGCTAAAAGGCAACGCTAAATGGCAACGCCAAAAGGCAACGCTAAAAGGCAACGCTAAAAGACAACGAGTGAAAAAAGGCAACGCGAAACACAACGCTAGGTCCACTTTGAGAGGTAACTTCTGCTGAAAAATTGGTCTAACCTGAGATGTTTAACGTTCATCACCAAGAAAGGAAAGGGATGAGGTAAATTCTTTGAAATTTCTGTAGTACATGTAATGTACATTACATAAACGTTTTGGGGGATTGGTTTTTAAGAAAACGACTTTTTAATCACTGTATTTTTTTTGCGTTCATCTACCAAATGGACTTAATACCGCTTAATTGGAAATGCGGTCTAACCTTGAATTTAGTTTCGCTTTTAGATGATAACATTCTACTAGTAAAATAAAACCTTTATTATATTTATCTATAATTCATGTACATTTTATTGAAATATGCTTTGTGATTTTAAACTCAAAATAACGCTCGATTTTCATGAAAATTACATTTTTAGTCACGTAAAATGTTACGCGAAAAATTTACTATTTTCAAAGAAAACCACTTAAATTTGAACTCTACCTGAAAAATTTTACATCAATGAATGCACACAGACTTAAAAATGTTGCAGCACTATCCACATTCCAAAAATGAAATGGCTTTGTGGTTGTGATCAAATATTTTTTTTTTTTTAGTTCACATTTCTGTGCTTTCGAATTTAGGCACCAACAGCATGCACATAGCCAATAAATCGAATTTTGTACCACAGTTTGCAAATGTACCGTACCGGCCTCACGAGCTCACCAGTAGCCATTCTCGTACCCAGAGCTCCCCAGCTCGTCTGCTCGCAGGGGAGGCTCTGGGGACATCCATTTGAGGGCCGTCGCTGATTGGCTAATTTTGAGCGTTGGAGCATGCGCTGAAAGGTCTTTCTCTCAGCGGCGCTGTATTAAATCTCGCGCATGCGTCAGTGGCTGTCACCAGAGCCTCCCCCGTGAGGTTACGAGCCGGGGAGCTCTGGGTTCGAGAATGACCAGTAGCACTCTTTGATTCCCGCGCATGCGCAGTACGATTATAGAATATATAATATATAATAGATTATAGAATATAATTATATAATATAATATTATTATATAATATATAATAGATTATAGAATATAAAATATTTTGGACTGGCTGCCGTCGGCAACATGCCACAGGATACCCGTTTGATTAATTTGGCTCCTCGACGAAGCGTACGTTGCTATTTCATAACAAACAGAAGTGAAGCATGTTCGTGGAATTTCAGACAATATCGGTAAGTATGTATTAATGTTATGAATCACTTTTCTATTTAGTTCTATTCTTGAAAGCTATCACAGCTTTCAAAGCATGTTATTCACTGGTATGGGATCATTTTCACACAGACTTCTCAACGTCTAAGACGATTCGCGAGCCCGATGGTGGCCATCGAATACAACACATTTACCTTTGGTTTTGCCAAACGAAATACAAATCCGTGTTGCTAAATAAGCGGTAGTTTCTATTGTTTTCCATTGACTATTTGACACGTATTTATAAACCTGACATGGATACAAATCAGTCTTACTGCAATGCCAATTATTGTCAACTGGAATCAACTGACACTTCCAGTGAAAACACTACCTTTGAAAGCTGTGATGACCACATACTTAGGTGACAGGTTCTGTATCTCTTTATCAATGATAGTATGCAGAGTTATTTCAGATTAAGCTGTGCTAGAAAACTTACTAAAGATTTCATGATACAAAAGAGGGGCAGTGAGCCAACTACATTTCCAGAGCAAAAAATAATGCTACTGTTTAAGCTTAACCCCCCCCCCCTATTTTATAGGCAGGAGAAAATCTTCACATTATTGCCAGTACTTACAAACACTGTTTTGCAGCTTTTAGCTTTGAGCAAACGAAATTTCAGTGTCACTTACATATTTGTGTAAAAGACAGCCATATTGTAGTTCACAGCCGACTTTTAAAGAGGTGTTTGCTGTAATATTGCAAATAATCAAAGCAGTCTTTCTTTTGTTTCCTCATTTTTAATGATTTTCCTTTTTTCCTTTTTGTAGATCCAGCCAAGGTGACCCCTCTAAGCAACCAGCACAACATACTCTTCAGGTCACAAGTTGCCATTTGCTGACTTACACGGAAAATGATATAAACAAGACTTTAACATATATCTTTATGGGAGCCCTGTGTTCTACAGCGGGCAACAAATAACGGGAAAGATCCCATTTATTTGATATCGTGGCAGAGAAAAAAACAGCTACAGGAGCCAAAATTAATTATTACATGGCTATCCAATCAGCGTTTAAAAAATGGATATGTACAAGGAGGTATTGTGCAATTATCAAGGGACCAAGTTATTATATTTTATGAACAATGATGACAAACAATGTGGAAGCTTTTACACCAAGTATAGACAGTGCCTGCATGTACATGTATGTGAATAATTATTTAAAAAATGATTGACTTGTCAAATAATAAATAAAAACTTGATGCTGTATCTCATGCATGAAAAGTTTAAAGCTGTTATATGTAACTGGAACATGTCCAAACTGAATCAAGAAAATGGCTGCAAAGCTAGAATATTCAACCAAAACAAGAAACCAAGCTACATATTGCATTGGAAAATACTGCTTTAGAAATTATATTTCAGACCATGAACCTGATTCCTGTTCAAAACATTCATTTACATTGATATTTAACATGCAATTATCTACATCCCTTGTATAGTTGGATAACTCCAGCAGAAGTCATACTACCAGGAGATTTTCACATGTTCAGAGAAATCATTGTGCAGAAACATTGGATAACAACAATGTCAACATAACGCACATACATTGCTGTTCTGTGCACCTGGATCAACTGTTATGTCCAATATTCTAAATATTGAGTAAAATTTCTGAACTGTTTGTGAGAACTCTAGAAACTTCCTGAATCGGCAACAAAAACAGTTGATGTTATTGCAGCCTTCAGATACAAATCACAACACTAATCAATAACAGTTTTACAACAATCACATGACTCATTTTTTATAAACTAGGAAACAAAACTCTTTCTAGAAACAGTTGGCTCAAGCACTTCACTATCTAAATAGATACTACCGTTCCGCTCTCGAGTAACGTAACATTGACTCGCGAGTCTTAGCCTGCGTAGCTGGCGGTTTAGTGGGGTTTTAGCAGGTTTTTATCCGCAAAATCTTCGTAGAAATCTTCGGTAGTTTGCTTGTTGTTCGATGAGATGGCCGCGCGAGCGCTGGGGTAGAGTACGCCTGGTTAAAAACTGCGCCCTGGGGGGAGGGTGGGCGGGGAGAAAACGCAAGAAATAAACCTCCTGCAACCGACCCCATGACATTTTCGAAACTCCGTTGTCAATCAAACCTTTCAACAAGTCGGCACTAGTCAAGTCAAACACGATCGAGTTCAACAACAAAACATGAGAATGAAGACGAGTTCAAGCGAAATCTAGAAGAAAGTTTACAATGTGAAAGAGTTGGAATATATCAGGTTTTCTGGGTCGCTAAAAGAAGAACAGAGGGAAGCTGTGACATGTTGACTCAGAGTCTTTGGTAGAAAAGATGTTGTAGCGGTTCTACCCGACAGGTTTTGGGAAGCGCTCTGTCTTTCAGTTTTTCCTTAAAGTACTTTAAAGTGAAAGGGAGAGTATCCACTGGCGAAGGATGCTGTGTTATTGTTATCACTTCTTTGCAAAGGATGGTGGATGACCAAATCAAAGAGGCAGAGGCACTAGGCCTCACAGCGGCTCTCTAGGGAACGCGAACCAGGAAGACATTACAACTGCGGATTACTTGTGATCGCTGCAGCCGAAGAAGCTTAGAGTGCCTTTACTCAGTTGCTGAAAAACGAACAACGGTGTGCACAAACATATATATCAGCGATCATAATTGACGAATCTCATACAGTGGAAACATGGTCGGGAATGAAATCTCGCGACCTTTCCTAGGAAAAGGTTCCAGAGTACTGGACGATCCCGAGCGAAGGCCGCTGAAACGCAGTCGCAAGTCTTGTGTTGTACGTAAAATGCAAGATGTACTTATTTCCAACTAGAGAACTCACTTGTAGAGTAAATAAAATATGTTTTAAAGTTACCTGTTATTGCCTTGCTTTGTTTTGAAAAGGTATCAAGCAGAGAAACGTCGTTCTCTTTGTTAACGTCAAGGGATTTGCGTGATTCACTTCACCTCGATCAGGGTCAAGGGAATTATTGCACTCAATCTGAATATTTTCGCGGCTCTGTTCTCCACGAATCAGGAGTTCTTGTGCTGGCCGTTTGTTATTGCAGGCATTTGGGGTCTTGACTCTTGACTCGCTCAAAAAACATATAATTTATTTTGCCTGGGCCCGATTCTTTATTTTACTTGCGCATTTGCAAACTCTGGTGACTACAATTCACGGCTTGACAAACTTCTCTCAGTAAGATATCCCTGTGGGTTTTTTTAGGCACAAAATAAATTTGACAGAAGTGGAATGTCCGTCTTTCTATCTGTGAACTTTCCTAATGTTGTTTTGAAAAGAAACAAAATCAACAAAGGGAGCAGGGATTTTCCGCCATGTTACCATTTTGTTTGTGTTTACAAGAGAAAGGCAAATTCCCACCAATGTTTACAAAAGGCGCCCTCTGATTGGTCCGCTTGACAGCTTTTTGACAGCAAACACGCGCGCTGACCACACACCGTGACCTGGAGGCGTTTCGAAAATGTCATGGGGTCGGTTGCAGGAGGTTTATTTCTTGCGTTTTCTCCCCGCCCACCCTCCCCCAGGGCGCATTTTTTAACCAGGCGTACTCTGCCCCAGCAGTCGCGCGGCCATCTCATCGAACAACAAGCAAACTACTGAAGATTTCTACGAAGATTTCGCGGATAAAAACCTGCTAAAACCCCACTAAACCGCCAGCTACGCAGGCTACTTGAGTCTATTTTTATACTCGAAAGACTCGAGGCTCGCAAGTATTTTCAGGCTTCATATTCATGATATTCATAAGTCACTTGAACGTTTCGAGTGGCTGGTTCCTTTGTTTACATAAAGCTGGCTGGCTTGAGACTCAGGAAGATCGAAAGACAAAAATACCGGTATATATAAGATAGCGAAAGAAATTGTTCTCGAAAATATGGCAGTTTGACAAGAAGACGGAGGAATTTCAATCGTTGTTGTGCGGCGGATAAAGGCCAATTATAGCATCATTCAAAACAAGCACGATGCTGGGCATATTTATGGTTGTCACCAGCAATCTTTTTGTAGAGTCGCTGTCAGCTCTGTTATCTTGTTGAGAATAAAGTTACACAAATCGTACAGGTGTTTTTCGTGATTCTTAAAATTGAAGTAGCAAAAGTCTGATGGACGAACAGACTTTTATTTGGAAGCCATTCATGTGCGAACACCATCTCGCAACGCTTTTGCAGATGAAGAAAATTGGCAAATAAAAACCTCCTTTTCCCGCTTGTTCAGCTATTTCGCAATTATAAGATGCCATGTGCAGTTTGCGTTTCTGATGTTATTTTTTATGACAACTACAATGTAGATAGAAAGCAAAAGCGCAATCAGTCGCAATCAATTAATTTTGTAGACTCGAAAGACTCGCGAGTCAAGAGTGCCTCGAGCCGTTCGAGTGACTTGTTTAATGAGGCTACTCATTAAAAACAGACTTGCCAGCCTCGAGTCTTTCGAGTATAAAAATAGACTCGCAAGTCGATGTTATGTTACTCGAGAGCGGTATGGTACTAGTAGTTATTATTATTAAAGTGGGATTCCTGTATCGCTTAGCATATGACTTCCTTTGGCTATGTGCACAGAGTTGATACCCAAGCGTGTAACATGCGTGTTTAGTACACGGTCAGCCCGGTCTTACACGCTCTTACACGGTCATGCGTGTTTATCTGTTTAGCTTGATGCGGTGCGGGTTGGACTGTGCACGGTCTTTAAAGATAATAATCACAAGAAACGCGCTCACCGTGTTGTGAGAAGGCTAAAAATAAATATGAATGTTTGAATGAAGTTTGCTCTTTCTCGAGAGCGTGCACGCACCGTGTTTCTAAGAGAACCTAAATATTAGCATGTTGACGGGCTTATTCACTTAAACCTACTTCGTATTTGTCTTTATAATTTCTGCATCATATTCGGCTATTTGGCAACTAAATCATGAGCCTTATAAAATTCGAATGCATCTTCCTGATAACCTTCCTTGTGCGTACGAAAAACGCTTTCTCTTGTTTGTAAACGATGGAAAGATGTTGCATCTAGAGTAGAAGTTTGCTTGTGTACGTATAGTGTAGCTGGAAGTTTTGTGTTTTTTCCAACACTGGGTGAAATCTTCGCTCTTGCCGATGAAATAGTGAGAGCGAGATCTTCGATAAATGGCCGCGCGAAGAACTGCACGATTTCCTCAGATTGTTAACCATGTTTGATAAATGGCCGCCCGAAGAACGGGGCCGAAAAAGCGTTTTGTCTGGATATTTTTGTTTTAAAAAGGTTGTGAAACTGCAAGACATTGCCAGACGCGTTTTACAACATTGAAAGGTCACGTCCCATGTCACGTTCGAAATTATTACATATATTACGTCAATTGAGACACATACTGTATCGCCTTCTTATTTACTGCTTTAGACTGCGTAAAACAAGAGCGCCGATGGCTATGGGTTGAATGCTTGAAGTACCGAAAGAACGCACTGTAAGCAGTCTATATCGGCTTTCCGTAACGTAGAAAACTCTATCATGAATCGGACAGGAAATGACAGTTTTGTAAACGGAAAATACGGCATAAAAGGGCACTTCCGTCACGTTCTTATTCATCGGGTGTTTATCTTTTGAGAAAGAAATTGCCTTTATGCTTTCACATTTTTGCATGTAATAGTTTTTCCGTTCTCACTCAATCGTTTTTTTGTCAGTATGATTCGAGGACGCCATAGCGTACACGCTGTCCAAAATATAAATTACTTCATCACGCTTCTGTATATGCATGGTCTGTATTTATTCAGTCCGCATGAGTAGCACAGTGTTAAAATACAAATGCACGGTCGACCCTGCTAGACCGTGTAAAAAACACGGTAAGAAATGTGCTCCCGTCGCATTGTAAAAAAAACACGGTAGGAAATTCAGTCATTTGATAACACCATGTTCTAGACCGTGTAAAAGCACGGCACGCAATCCACTCCTTTGATAACACCGTGTTCAAGACCGTGTAAAAAGCACGGCACTGACGTCCCTGTGCTGTTTGTAGCGGGCATATTGAGGGTGTTTCATTTTCTTTCATGTGCGTTGGTTGCCTTGTTGGTGGACAGCTTGGTCTGACTCTTTAAAACCAAACATTCTATGACTTAAAACTGGCTTCAAGGAAAGAACAACATTGAAGTTGGATTGGAAATTTCATGTCGAACACTTTTGGCGGTAAGTTTCTGTGATTTGGTGTTAAGAAAGTATTTATTTCGGTCTACTTGTTGTCAGTACAACAGTCAGTGGACAATGTGGTCTGTAGGTCTAAATTTCGTGCCGTTGCTAAACGGAATTTCCCCGGCGATCAAAAAACCTCGCAATGAAAAGAGCACCAAATGTCGATGCTAAAAAGCATAAAAACGTAAGATAAAGCAAAGACATTTTTTTGTTATTTAGTAGTTTTGGAGTCGTAATGTTAACAATGTTACGCCATATGCGAGTCATTTAAGAAACTCAACCATTCCAGCTCACAATAATCGTTAAATTTCTTATACTGGTACACAAATAATTTATAACAAGAACGTGTATAACCTTATATCATTAATATTATCCAAATTGTGAAAGTTATCGAGCTATATTTATATGAAAATGACTTATTATTGGTCATGCTTCGCCACTCGTGCCTCTGGGTGTCAACACCGTGCACATAGCCCTTTCATTTGACAATCGAAACTACTGAAAAATCGAACCGGCTTTTTTGGCCAAATGGAAAGTGCCCCAGGTTACCTTCACTAAAGTCGTCAAGTCTTGGATGATAGAAGTACCCTGTCTTTTTCTTGGTGTTTTGTTGGTCTGGGTCTCTTTTCTCATCTGGGAGTCGATAGCGAATAGTGCCATGACCCAAGTCCAGTAGGGCAGGTGAATCAAGCATCAACTTTGATACAATAAGAAAAACAAATGAAAAATCAATAGACCAAATCGGCTAAGGGTGTTTACAA
Source organism: Scolanthus callimorphus (assembly GCA_033964015.1). Lineage (NCBI taxonomy): Eukaryota > Metazoa > Cnidaria > Anthozoa > Actiniaria > Edwardsiidae > Scolanthus > Scolanthus callimorphus. The sequence continues at coordinate 13,698,955 of CM066917.1, read as the reverse complement.
CTTGTAGCCACCCAATTCAGTCACGTGATGATTCCTTTGGGTGGATACTTTTGTTTAGTTCTGCAAATACACTTGTGCACTCGGTTGAGTGAGAAAATTGGACAATTGTAACCACCCACAGGGAATCATCACATGATCTGAATTTGGTGGCAACAAGATGTAGATACATTTAACCATTATCCTGCGAGATTGCGCAGAATATCGTCTGATACTTAGACAATATTCTGCAAAAATCTAGCAGGATGATGCTTTTATTATTCAGCTCATCGATAGCACAAACAAATCCCAGAAATGATTTACTTTTGCATATTAAATAGAGCTCAACACATCCTATTTCCCTCAAACGACGGATATTGCAGGATATATGTCATGTAAAGTAGACAGGTATTGGCATTCCAATGACCATATTTGGGCAGTGCATTGATGTGCTGAATAATATACATTGTTAGTATAAACCAACTAATGGTCTATTACAAATCCTGCATTCTGATTGGCTGAGCTACTAATGGTCTATTAGTGATAGACCGTGCCTGGCAAAACCACCACCTTTCTTTGCAAGAAAACTTGATTTCTTCAACATAAAATAATGGCATTCATTGCCAAAACCGACCAACTAGTTGGTTTATACTAAAACAATTAGACCTCTTGTCCTCATGTGCTATGATATCAATAGACCATTCGGCCTTCGGCCTCATGGTCTATTCATCATAGCACATTCAGCCTTGAGGTCTAATTGTTAATTAGCCAATTTGGTCTATAGTTGGAAATGCTTTCACAAACAAGCTTCAGTAGCCTCAACCAAACTAATGTTCTGTCTTGTTTCTGTTGACATAGCAACGGTTACTAAGGAAATGCATTTTCAAGTTTTTTTGCGAACTTTACCATCTACAGGGGTTTCAGAAAGCAACATTTTAGTGTTTCATACTGCAGTAGCTGCCACTGCACTGCTATGTAACCTAATGAACATGTGTAAAACTGACTTGATTGAAACATTGCAAACCAAGTGTAAAAATATCACCTAGGTTTTTATTTTAGACTATTCAAGATACAACATACTTACAGTACATACGACAATACGAAAGATCAAGGATATTCACACGTTGCATCAAATGTTAGAATGTTGAACTCGTTTGGCATCAGCCTGATGTTCAATTCGTACATTCGTATCTCTTACCTCTTCTCCTTTCAAACCCTTAGCTCTCGGACTTATTGCATCTTCAGGTCCATTGCCTTCAGCTGAAGCTCCGTGTCCCATCTCCTACTAGGGAAACCCGGCCAAGGTTTGTTTGCCGTTTCCCGCTCTCTTTGCCTTGTTGTTTTGGCTCCGTTGCTAGCGATTCTAAAACCTGTAATATCTCCTCAAACAGGAAAACTATAGCAAAAACCTCAAGCGCTTTGTTGAGAATGAGCTCTTATATAGCGTTTAACGCTATTTTGGAGGTGTTTATCTGTGTAATCGAGCGCAAATATTGTCAAAATATACACACACGAGCTGAAAATTTCTTCGACGATGGCGCTTGCTTCTCTCATCGTCACGTGACTTCGTGTTTTCTGCATGAAAGAGAGGCTATTTCTAAATTTTTCCCTTCCTGACCCCTCCCTGGTTTTCAGTTTGGTTACATCAAACTGAGGCTTGGAAAAGGTCTTGCATGCAGATCAACATGGCTGTTTATTACCTGCGGTAAGGAAGCGAAAACGACAGTTTCCTCTGACAATTTACTGGTAAATCCCCTATAGAACTTTGTTTCTTCGAAGCAAAACCTACGTTGTGGTGCAAGGTGTTATTATCTGGAGCATCAGTGTGAAACCAGTGGAGAAAGTCCTCGCAAATCCCAAGAATGGAGAAGTTCATCATAGGCATGTTATTTGAATAATCTTGATACATCCGGAGATCCCGTGTGTATTTGATGGTATATTCCAAGTACAGACTCTATAGAGTGCCTTGTCAAGGACACAGTTAAATGAGACATACAGATACAGCGATGGATTTTGGCAAAAATGGCAAGAAAGCCAAGAATGGCGTACGTAAAGATAAAGAATCATCGGAACAACTTCTCATAGCGTACTCCGGCGGCGAGCAGGACAGTGATACGGACTCCGATCGTGTCCAACCATTGGAATTACCACCTACACGACTCAGGAGACCTAAGTCAAGGTATTCGTAGACACTAACCTTTGCTCAGCAAGTTTACAATGGTTAAATTTACTATTTATTCATCTACAGTGTAATCAACAAACTTGAAACATGTAATCGATATGACACTTCTGAGCCTAAAAAGTGACCCTAGGGGGCCTAGAGGACATTGTGTAATTTATGATCTCAATTCTTGGGTTTCAATCACGTGACTTTTGCGCGTAATTTTGCTTCCGGTCTGAATCAGCTGGAGGTCAAGATGAAGAAGTTTTCTGAAGTTCACAGCGAAATTCAAATTTAGTAGCTACATTTTCTAGAAAATCACAACTATAAATGAACCTGATTCGTATTTCAACTAAAGTACAAATTAGTAGCGATTGGAAGGTCGGGGTTTGCTTTTTTAGCCAGTTTTAACTGTGGTAAATGAGTAAATCTTAACAAACTGGCTGATGTTTTAGGCATCGTTTTTTCAAATGCTTGATGTTTTCACTCATTTGGCGCGAAAAATAATAATTGAGTGAAAAATAGATATGTAGTAGGTTTGAGAAACATTTATATGCTCCTTCTGTTCTTTGTTTCTGGACGAAAGACCTGAGAAACAGAGGTTTTGGAAGACGGTAAGTTAAGTACTTGATTGCTGTTTTTTTTTTTTTGTCAAATTGAACTCAGAAAATCGACCCGGCTCTTTTGCATACAGTTTTCCCCATACTGCAAAACAACTTTCCACATAAACAAGATTCAATTCTCAATAAGCTATTACATGTAGGTGTCAAATTTCTGTAGTTTCTAAAGTATGTTTTTACAAAACGCCTAAATTTTGACTCTTTCAAAGTTGTGTTTCAGCCAGCTCAACGCAGCGACAAAACTCACTTCGACATGAAACAAAAACTTGACCAAATTTTAGTCAATGAAAAACAAATTGTATACACACGACTGGGAAAAAGAATCGAAAAGTCCATGTCGACCTGGAATAAATAGATAAATCCTGGAGAAAATCCCGGAGGTTTTGCTGGGTTTTCGGACTCCTTGTATTAAAATGTTTGACAAACTTTCATTTTTGCCTACCTGCTCGTATTGTTTGAAGCGAACTTCATGTGTTTTATCCGTGTATCAAATGAGAAACCAATTCATCCATAGTCCTGGTGGTTTTGTGTAAATCCTTTATGATTCCCTAATCCATCCGTATAGCTACCAAATTCATTTAGACTTAATTTCAAATACATATCTTCATGAATCACTTTCACTTGGCGACAACAAGTTCTCGAGGCCACGGCGCTTTTCGGCTGCTTTTCTAGAGTCGTTTGGACCATTTCGATTGTTTTCAGTGTTTGTATTCCTTGCTGTCTGTTTTGGGCAATCTAAAGACATCTGTTTATCTGTTTACCCAACTTGTAGAATCAGAAACAACGCGAGGAGATAACTTTTTCACAGTTTTCCATCTCGAAAAGCACTGCAGGCACGGACGTTTGACCTCCAGCTGAATTTTTAATGAGGCTCTAAAAAGCGGATGTGACGTCATATGAAACCCAAGAATTACTTTTTGTCGAGCTGCCTTTGTTTTGGCGCGTGCCTCTTAATTTTGTGCCTTTTAATTTTGTTGCGTTAGAGCTATAACAAAGGGATTCTTTTATATGTCAGTGGTTCAGTTATGCGAAAAGTGAAATCAAACAACACATAGCCAACTCATCTTTTGGGAACCCTAAAGAAACTGGCCAAGCGCTTTGAATAAAGTTAAATTAGTAACTTAATAATTTAAATGCTACGATTATTATATTGTGTCTTCGTGATATTTAAAAAACACTGCCATATGTATAAGGAGCATATTAAACTGCTGTGCGTGTCCCCCTTGTGAATGCTAACATTAGCGTACAGTATGTGACACAAATGTCACAACCTTGTGCAGAATTGTGGACATACTGCATACCTGTCAACCCAACCTTGCTAAATTTTCCTTGAAGTTGCCACTTTCCTGACTTGTTGGGTTGGTATCTATAGAAGTTGATGAAAATTGTTAAATATACTTATCAGTTTCGATGGCGACTCCCTCATACATGTACATGTATATGGTAAACAGGTATACCTGGTGCACATTGTGCAGCCCTACAGGGTATGGTTTTTGGGCTCCTGGGGTCTGTGGTAGGGTATAGTTTTTTGGTTCTTTGGTCTCTGATAGTGTAATGTATTTCAGTATGGCTATACCCTTTCAATCAATGTTGTACCGCAGACAGTTTATTTTAAAATCTTTACATGATTAACAAAATTCCATTTTGATATTGACCAACTGGACAACCCCTGGTGACTAAATTAAGGTCTGTGGTAGGGTATACAATTTTAACTGCAGGTCTTTTTTTAGGGTATAAAAAATGAGGATTTTTGGTCTCTGATAGTGTCAGGTTTTAGAGACCTTGGCTGCACACCCTTCCCAAAAATCTTAGCTGGGATAAGTTTTGTTTTTACATGGTGGATTTAATAATTAAAAGGACTTAGCTAGAAAATATTTACATTCTTCCATTTCTAATCAATTATGTTTATTGAACAGAAAAATCCATGTGACATCAGCAGCTCCCAAGAACTGTTGTTCTCTCTGGAATATCTGCCAAGTGATGTTTGTTGTTGTTATTATTGCTATGATGGTGTGCATGATATGGTTCACTTTTATCCTCAAGACCTCCTTAGATGTAATGAAGAGAAGGGTGGTGCAACGTAAGTACGATATTGATTTACATGTCACAATTGGGTTCTTCCATCGTTGGATAGTTTGCCAAAGGAAATTGGATGTTCAGCGATGTTGTTCACTTTTAAGAACATAGCTTGAGGGCTTATACAGGGATGTCAACTCTCCTGGTTTTGCCAGGAGTCTCAATAATTTTTTGCTTTGTCTCCTGGGAAAAATTTATAATGATATCCATACATTTACTTGGATGTGGATAAAACATGGACAGGCACGTGGGGATGGGGACGGGGATGTATTCATGCTTTATGCAACATTTTTGTGAACTTTAAATTTTATTTTTGGTGGGACAATAACAGCTTATCACTTATATTATTCATACCTTTCAAAAACACAAAAAACCAAATCAAAAGATTTCTTACTTTTTAGTAACAGTATTTTTGATGCTACATTTTCAAATTGTTGAACTTCTAAAATGACCTGTCTTTAGTTAAGCATTAGAGCACAACTTTATTGGCGCAATAGAGCACACATGATATTGGGAGACACACGAGGAGTGTTTCTCCCAACATCACAAGTGCTCTATTTGCTGATAAAGTCATAGAAAATTGTGCTCTAATGCTTTTATGATATAGTGGGGGAGAATCATTGCTTTATCATTGGTGTAATAGAGCATAGATTTGGACCAATCAGAGCGCGTGTTATATTGTAGCTATATTATAATTATATTAAGAGTACACATACATATTTTAACTCTGCATCGCACTCTATTGACAATCTTAGGGTATGTGGCCTCCGTTTAAGCCACAGGGACAACTACCATCGCAAACACCAGGAGATGGAACTTATCTTTAACTTGGGAACTCTTAGCCCACATGGACTCAACATCAATTTCCACTATCTCTGACTGTTCGAACTCATCTAGAGAGCGCGCGCTATTTGTTTTAGCACTCGCTTTTCCGTTTTAGCATGGCGAATACCGCCTTTTTAAACACTGATGAAGGGCCATGCCCGAAACGTTTGTATTAAATTATACTGACACTTTTTCAATTAATTGATTGGATTTTATACCATTATTAATCTTATGTCAATATCACAATTAAACATTTTCAAGATCTTGACAATATCTTACTAAGAAAATATAACATTTAAAAGTGGTCAAGATCTTGATAAGATCTTGAAAAGATATCAAGAGTGCAACTAATCAAGATCTTACAAGATTTCATACATATCTTGGCAAGATCTTGGTAATGCTCATGATGTATTGTATTTTGGATTGGAGCTATTGTATTCCATCTTATTGTTTCGTTCTACAGTCTTTTGTCTTCTATTGTCTTCTATATGCTTCTGGTGCCTTGCAACACCAAGAAAGAGCCAGAAAATGTGATCAAGTTCTTGATAAGGTTGGGCAATTCCAGAAAATAAATGTACCCCCCCTACGGGCGGCATTTGGAAATTCTGAAGGGATGGGGGAAGGGGGGAGGTTTAAGAGCTCAGAATTCTGATTGCAAGGGGGGGTTTCAAAGCTGGATTTCTTGTCACAAAGTTGGGGTCTGAAGATGTCCAACTTCTGAAGGAGTTCGCTGGTTTTCAGTCTGCTAAAACTAGCGGTTTTCAGACAGAAAAGAACGTCATTTCATGCGCAGAACAAAAAGTCTTTGCCGCCATATTTGATAGATAGAGAATGCTTCACAGTTCGTACTTGTCCCTTCTAAGACAGAATCTCCATAATTTTCTATTGATTTCGGCTGTTAGTTCAATCATGCATCAGGTTCAACTTTGTACAATCATGCATTGAAATTAATATAAAGGATGTTGACGATGTTGAGTGATGGGATAAGTTGAACTGTATAGTTTAATAAATGTTTGCTCAAAAATGGTACACTGTGATATGCACGTTGAATAATATGTTTACTTTTTGTTTTACTTCTGAAACAATATGATGCGCTTTCTGTGTTTTCTTCACTTTGCAAATTTAATAAATTCCTGCAACTTTTGCCTTTTTCTCCGCAACATTTCTTAAAAACATCGCAAATTTGTATTTGGATTCCGGAGGGGAGGGGGGATAAAAGTTGAAATTTCTGAAAGGGAGGGGGATAAAACCTGCCCCGAATTCTATATGCCTTGGGGGTAAGCCATTTTGGAAATTCTGGATGCAATATATTTTCTGGAATTGCCCATTCTATAAAGATCTTGTCAAAAACTTACATACATACATACACACACACATCTTTATTTAACAACGCTAGCCATTACAATCATGCATCATGCACCAACTGGTTTCTGAATGGGGCGTTACAAATTACGTACATAACAAAACAATACATATGTAAAATTATACATATACAGAGCACAGTACACCATAACCTGCTAGCCTGCTAGCCGGCTCTCCAGTGTTTCTTTTCGGATATTTGATTTTTTTGGCGCGCAGGATTCCTGTGTCGCGGAAAGGAGAGCCAGCAAGCACTTCCCACTATTTGTTGTGCTTCCCGTTCGCTGGCAAACGGAGGCCGCTGACTGGTCAACTCATATGAGTTGTCAGAAATATGTCAACAGTCACCAGATGTGAGTTTATTCTCGGCATTGAAGGAAAACAACGAGAGTTTATACTAAACCCCTTTCCGCAACACAGGAATCCCGCGTGCCAAAACATCAAATATCCGAAAAAAAACACTGGAGAGCCGGCTAGCAGGCTAAGTACACCATCACTGAGCATCCTTGTTCGCAAACACTTGAAGGAGGCCAATGTATTGTCCTGCTTGGTCTCTTTATGAAGACTATTGCATAACATTGCTCCACTATAGCAACTGCGTTTTAGAAAGTTGGTCTTAGGTTTTGGAAGTGCTAGGTCTGTGTCCCTGCTTCGGAGGTTATATTTATCTTGGTGATCTTCAATCTGAAGAAATAAATTCCGTAAAATTGGCGTGCTTGGTTGTCATCATTATTAAATGTGCTCAAGATCTTGTCAAGAGCTTACTAAGAAAAGATCTCATCAAGAAAGCAACAAATCAAGATCTTGCAAGATTTCAGAAAGATCTTAGATCTTGTCAAGATCTTATGCTCAAGAACTTGTCCAGATCTTACTAAGAACAAAAGGTACAAATAAACCTATCTATCTATCTTCTCTGCGCTTTCTTGTGTACATATACCACGGTCCCAAGCATAATGCTGACACTAGCATGTCTTGCACAGTGTGGCCAGCCAACTGGAAGTGTTGTGCTACGGTGAGTTCCCTCCCGTTCTCCTCCGTTATACCATTCACTACAGAGCGTCTATGTTGCCTGAAACGTTGTGCCTATAGGCCGTTATCAATCAGAAATTGAAATCCAGTTTTCAATTCTACATCCGTATTAGTAAAATTGAAAACCGACTGAGATTAATCTTCGTATTGTAGCGAACTGGGACTGCTGCTTTTGGGCATTTCTGTGTAGTTTCCCGCGTTTTCGGACGTATTTGGGCATGCTGCCCTTATGTGGTACATCCTGACATGTAAATGTGACTGGCTCGTCAATAAAATCAGTCTTCACCCCCAGCTCTTGTGACCAGTTGTGGTTTAGCGGCTTCGGCCGCCATTACAGGGCTTCAAAGGCTTTCTAACCCGTGCTCGATCCGTTACAATGGTGGCAGCGCGGTGGGATAGAATTACGACTGTTACAGTGTTTACTGGATTCAAAGAACGAGAGCAAGATGCGAAATATTCGGAAGACAGAAGGTCTACCGATTTCGATTCGCCATGTGCTCGTAGTCGAGGATGTGTCACTGTGCGTCGCGTGTGGAGACGGACGATACTCGAGACTACAACAGGCAAATGCCTTCAAGAACTTTAAAGGTGCTGCAGAACTGGCGTTGGGGACTCGAGGCGCCGAAATTGGTCAAACGGTGCCTCTAAAAGTGACCAAAACTTGGACTTGCGTAAGATAACAACGGCTGTGAATCGTTTGGAAGTGACATGAGGGAATGGCTGCTGATTGTGAGGGCTGTGTGTGTGCTTGTCGGCGTTTTGGCCGGTGGGCGCTCGACCTTTCAGTAGACAACGGGTCACAGTTCGTGTTTGAAGTGAGCTTTAGTGTCCGGCCTGTGTAGTGTGTGTGTTGGTGCCGAGGGAAGCAACGGAATCACGACTGTGTCATGTTTAATTGGCGCGACGTTTCGCGTGTGGAAACCCGCGTGTGTGATGGCTACAAAGATAAACTGATTTGCAGTTCAGAGTAGACAGTAGAGCACAGCTCAGGCCTCGCCGCAGTGGAGAGAATTGTCATGATGGGTTGCTGAAACGTACTTGATGCGAGGGGCCCGCGCCAAGGCTTGTGATTGGGAGTGGTTGTGGCAAGATCACTACTGACGTTCGACACAAGCTACAGCACGGGAGGCGACACACATTCGACGTCTATGCTGCCAGCATTATCCCTATGCCGTCTATGTTGCTAACATTATGCTGCTACATTATCCCCTTCTTTCTAGAAATGCGTCCCGCATTAACACAAAATAACAGCATCAAACAAATAAAATCCAGCTAAAATTGCAACATTACAGTCCAGGTCTTTTTAACCCCGTGTTTTTATCTCGACAAATCCAGTCTTATAAACTTCTGCACTGTCCCAAATCTCAACCAGCATTGCTCATATTCATTCATTCAGTCACATTCATTCCGCTTTCTTACTACATTCGAAGTCCGTACGCTTCGACTTGATGATGGCTGACGACGCCAAAAACCGAGTGAAACATCTCGGAGAAGAAAAGATGCCAAGGAGGGTGAAACATCCAAACAAGACAAAACAAAGATGCTAAGAGAATTAGCAAAACAGAAATTTGAAAGTGACAGAAGTAACTTTCTGAAAATGATACACGGAAAAGGCAGCCCCGAGTCCGAATTCTTTGCCTGGCATATCTATTTTACGGATGTCAACTTCATTTTATCCAGAAAATAAGCAGAACGGCAAAAAACGGCTAAATGTAAACCCTATAAATAAATCAATGTTCCTTACTGCCGGGGATCCCTGTGCTTTAGTAGGCTATTGTTCTGTATGCGCAGTTGTTATAGAGTAGTTGATATGTTTTCTTTGTTAAAGATAACTTTCTAGATACTTGTTTAGGTAGTAGATACCCGCGAAATTGCCAAAAATGGAAGGTCACCAGACAACATTCATTCAGCTCTATAAACCTACCCTGGCATATCTATTTTACGGATGTCAACTTCATTTTTTCCAGAAAATAAGCAGAACGGCAAAAAACGGCTAAATGTAAACCCTATAAATAAATCAATGTTCCTTACTGCCGGGGATCCCTGTGCTTGCATTTGAACGTTAGGGGATGGAATCTAGTCCAACTGAGCAACTTCGAAGACATTTTGTCAAACTTTATTTCCATCTCAAGAGAGGTTTGTCGCAATTTACTCATTTGCATTCATGACTTGGCCCCGAGTATTAGGCCTACGGCAAACGCCGAACTTCAGCCGCTCTTCTTCTGTCGAACGTTTCCTTTTTCAAAGGATGCCGCTTCATTATACTTTATAATCAAAAAATTTCTATTGTTTTGTATTGGAACGGCGCGACCGTAGGCCTTACTCTGTGCCAAGAGGACATTTGCACTATTGCGTCATGTGACTATGACTACCAGAATGCTTTTCAGTTGTCTTTTCACGTGAAATGGATACATACAGGAGTGTCACCTGATAAAACGAAACGCAAAGAAAAAAACAGAGAGATACATAGATAAAGATCTAACGCTGAAATTGTGGGAATTTGTGTCTCTTGAATGCCCTTATAGTCCGGCGGATTAGCGTAAAAATTGCGCACTTTTGGCTAAAGACACCAAATTTTGCATGTCAATAGTTTTCAGTAGTTTATTGAAGATAAGATATGGAGGCACGCTAAATTTTAATCGTAGCGAAAGCTAGAACAGTTTTAATGTGAACCATTGTTTTGCCATTGGCAGCCATCTTTGAATCCTTTGTTATTCATGAGCTCTGCGGCACTTAGTGAAATCTTCTATCGTCCGTGTTTATAGAGTATAGCACAGTACTAGGTAGAAAATATCATGTGAAAGTTTCAGAGACAAGCTTCTTTTTACATATTCGATACATGGTACCAATTATCTTGATATTTTTTTTAGAATTTGTTTGTCTTCTTGAAACATTTTATCAAATCTCAGTCAGGCTATTGTTTTACAATATAAATTATAAACATTCCAAATAAACTGGTCGTGACATTTAATAATCACCCAAAACTCTAAGGAGACGATCAACCGAAGTCAGTCAAACCAATCCATAGTTCAGAATTAGCAAATGTTGAGCTGCTATGGCTGTGCAGTCTAGAGAACAACTTCAAAGTTCGCAAAGCTAAGTTCTAAACCTCATTTGAATAACAAAGCATTCAAAATGGCTGCTATTGAGCTAAACAATAGTTCACTCTAAAACCTCCCTAGCTTTCGCTACGAAAGAATTCTAGCGTGCCTCCATATCTACGATTTAAAAATACATTGAAAACTATCACCTGGCAAAAAAGTGGAGCTTTAGCCTAAAATGCGCAATTTCCTCGAAAATTTGCTCTAATCCGCCGGACTATTACCCACCCATGGAGTGGCATTCCAGCAAACGCTTGAAATACACAAGTTCCTGTATATGTTGTCCGTTTCAGCAGTCTGAAAAATCATTCGTTGTTCGGGTCGTTTTATCCTTCTCGACTTCTCCAGCCTGCAAACCTGCAACATTTGTATCGTCCGGTTAAATAAAGGACTATCATTTACTTTGCGATGAGTAAATTCTCTTCTTTTTTCAGCTACAATTATACTATTTATTAAACTACGTAGTACCGTTCGACCAATGAGATACAACAGCCAAGAGTGCAAGTTCAAAGTCCTGCTATCCATGTGATTGGCTGAAGTTTACATAACATCAAACAATACGCACCAGAAAAAAACGTCTCGAATTTTATCGCGAAATCGCAACGAGAAAAGCTTCGCATTTGTGCATGATAGATAGATTGTCATGGAAATATCGATTACCGAGCTTTGTCTCATAAAATGAGAGTAAAGTGACGGGTTCAAAGCCATTTTCAGTACATGTATCTGTAATTAAATTTTGGTTATTCCAGAAAACTCCTTTATATCTTTTACCATGCAAATTTAATATAACGATAGCAAATGCTAATATTTGACGACAGAATTGAAAACTATGGGCTTATCTCCCCATTTTACCTACAATTTATTCAAAAGAATATTCGAAAAAATAAATTTTGACTGTATTCTCTACACTTGAGAACCGTTTTCCATCACTGATTTTGTTCGGGGAACGGCGTCATGTTTTTACAATGCCACTGATAAAGATTTCTTTTCCGTCATATGTTTGCTCTTTCACTATCAGGAACATTGGAGACAAAATACGTTTTTGATAACAAAGCGTTTTAATAAGCATTTGCCAAAACATCCACAATGATGAATCGGTGCTGATGATCTTTGTGGTGACAGCGCTGATGGAGCAAACACGCCTCAGTTCAATTCCGTCTTTTAGTTTCACTAGGGCCAAGTGTATAATCCTCTTGTAGTTTGTAATATATGAATGACCCGACAGGTCCGAAATCTTATTAGACACCGGAAGCGAAATTAACCGGAAGTTCCCTGCCATCTGACAGCCTCGCTCAAGCGTCTATACTTGACTACATAATACAACTGATCAGAAACGATAGCGAAAGGTTGTTACGAGTTGGGCAGTAACAGGTTTTGTTGTCTCCACTATAAATTCCGCCACATTTATGGCGCTACCCCTATGGGGAAGCACAAACTGCAAAAGCCTAAACCCATGAAATTCACAAGTCGAAAGAACGGGACTTTGATCCCTGACGAGGACTCGGACTCCGAGGTGGCAGAATTTACTCTTCCGAAAAAGAGGATTTTAAAAGCCGGGAAAGGAACGTATGTCGCAAGGTAAAATTGCAGAATTGTGAGCGTTCGAGTATAGTGTTTGTTTTTTGAGGCTTGAGGAAAGCTTTGTACTCTAGTTTTAAAATTTCATTATTTCTAATTTGATTCTCTGGGTTATTTCAGGCGTCGCGCTGGTTGCTGCCGAACGTGTGCCTCTATTATCCTCAGTCTAATTCTCATAGCATCGATTTTGTGCGTCGTGGTTTTGGGATGGTTCAGTCTTCGTTTAAAAAGAGACTTAAATGCTCTGAAAAATCGACTAGCGGAAGGTCAGTTTGTGGAATAAATGCCAGGGAAAGCAAATCCAAACAGGTTCATTAAATAACATTTAGCTCTTGCCAAATAACATGAATGTATACAATACTTGTTGCTCGCGCGAACAGTTTCACAAGTCTTAATTTATGGCGTTCTCACCTAATTATTTGACCAGGACATTTGAATGAAAATTATATTTGCGAATATTTCGAAACTCCAAGTACATGTTTCTTATTTAACAGCATCCACAAAATACAATACTTCAAATTTAAATCCTTAGTTTGCAAATCTCTTTCTGATAGACTACTGAAAACATAGCTATTAAAGCGGAAATCTGCATGAAATGTACCAGTTATCAGAGGACGATATTTTAGTGTCAGCTGTAGCAGACTTTATTCTCAATTCCATGACCTATTCCATTGTATGTTTTGAGCTTTAATCTCTGAAACAGATGCGGAGTAGTTTTGACCATAATGAATTATTTATTCAGTTATAATTTCCTAGCAAACACGCATCTTGAGGACTTTTAGTTTGACCCGTTTGGCCACGTCTACTATCTGCTATAAGTTTTGACGCTTTCATATTTCGAGCTTTGCTCTCCATTCAGCACTTCAGTCTTAAGTCTGGCCCATTAATTTTTCAAACCACTTTCCGTGAAGTTTTATTTTGCGGTCCACTGCAGCACAGGAATGGTTAAACATAAAATAATGATAATTTTCAGTGGCTCACTGATTTGTGCAAATAATTATCAGCTGTTCGGAGTGAAATACCTCACTATATATTTTTAACAGACATAGATATCCATTCTGCGAATAATCTATTTACCGGTCATTTCTTTCTAAGCTTTCGCAATAAGTTTGTTTTGAATTCCAACAAAGACTTCTGTCGGAAAAAATAATAATCCTTTTCAAGACTAATTTATGGAATTATTTCTTGATTTCAACTGCGTGAAACACTCAGTATGACTGGATGACTGAGTCAGTTTAGTTTGCTCAGGTTTTTGTATTGTTTCTTCTTAATTCACTCGTACTCCTTTTCTGTGTGTTAAAAAACAAATGATCTCGCTCAAAACGTTTGTAATATTTATGCAAGAAAAATCACGAACTGTTTTGTCAACAAAAACATTGTGTTGAAATAATACAACGATCGATCACCATTTATTTTTCATTATCTGTATATCAGTCATTTGTGAACAGATCTGGGTTTAATGTTTGGGTTCCTGACTCCTCAAACTTATTTTACTTTTTGTTTTTCACTAGCGACTATATTTTTACAGTTGGAAGATCTATTTCATCTTTACTTCTGCTAATGTATTCCCATTCAGTCTTCTTTGCGCTGCACCAAAAATGTTATCATTTGCTGTACCGTCTCCGTGCGATATTACGATTTTCCCCTATCCACTAACCTTTTGGAATTAAATCAGTTCACCAACATCCCTCATAGTTATACATGATTCTTAGCTGAGTTTTAAAATAATTCATTTCCTGACTTGTAAGTTATAAGTCTCGTTTTGTTTGATTTAAAAGATTTCTCCCCCTCATTATAAGTGGGAAACTGTTTGACTTTGTTAATGACTGAGAACAGGTGACTTTTAGAGAGCAGTCATTACTTTGTTCCAAAGTTTTCATTTATTTAGTTTGGTTTGCACCTGTCTGGGTATCTTTTGCTTAAACTCAAGCAGATCTCTTTCTGGATCAAGATGTAGCTCATGATCGTCGCAATAGCGACTTCATTTTATGGCCTACAAAAGGCTGTATAGAAATAGCTGTAATTCCAGGAATTCTAAATTGTAATATTTAAATATAAAATTGAAGCTATTTTAATAACAATAACAATAATAATTAAAAGAAAGGCCCTGTGGAAATTGCAGGTTCCACGATAGGGCGGAAACAAAATTATATGGAACAGCTCAAACAAGGTGTAATTCACGTTTATCCTTTTGGGGAAGAGAAAGGAATTTAAAACTTCATTTTCATTAGTGCTTGTTTATTAATTGATTTAACACTCATTTTCAGTATTTTAAAAGAAAATACAAAACTTTAAGTTCATAGCGTAACATTAAAGTAGGACATTTTATAGATAAATTCATCACACGACGAGTCAATTTCACGGTACATTTCACGTGAAACACGATTTCGGGACGAGTGCGATATCGTTTTTCAAGTGAAATGTACATATGTTATTTACCGGCTGGGAGGTCCGGATCGTGAAATACCGTGACCGAGGTCTTGAAGGTCTCGGTCAGTATTTTCAAGACCTCGGTCACGGTATTTTACGATCTGGACCGACCCGGTAAATAATATATTTATTTTTTTGCTTTCACTGAAAAAGCATAAAACTTCACAGAAATTAGCGCGCGCGCGATTCATCCGGACCCGGAGTCCGGTCGTAGGATTCCGGACCGCTCGCGAGCCAAACAGATCGCGCGATTTGATGGATACCGGACCGCTGAAAAAATAAAACGTGAAATTCGCTCGTCGTGTGATGAATTTACCTATAGGATTTGATATTATTTTAGTGAAATGGTTCGAGCTTTGAACTTTCTTTGACGCAGGTAACCTGTTTTTCGAATCAGCTTTCAGCCATTGGACTCCATGTTAAATCTCACTCGTTTTTAGCCAATCAACGCGTGCCTAATAATTTAGCTATGGGATTCTATATGATTATTCAAAGCTTCAGGAGGCTAGATTCCGCTAAGAAAATAGCACGAAAAAAGCGATATCGCCTTAGATATCATAGGATTCTACTTTGTTTCAGTAAAGTAGATATTCTTGGATATGTTTTTATTTATTATTTATATAAACATTTTCCTGCTATGCATGGACCAACAAGACAAATCAGAAAGGAAAAACATGGGGAGGTGGTATGCAAAAATACATGAATAGAGAAGCCTACGTTTGTGTTTTGGTTTCTTTTCATAAGGGAACATATCTACATAACTGTGCGACACTTTTAATAATTTATGCGAAACCCTTGCTTCATTGGAGGTTTCTTAAATTTCTTGAAAGTCTGATTTTCTTTGTGCATTCTCGCAGCTGTGACTTGTGTGCACTTTTGTCTAGCTGGGGGTAGGCTAATAAGGAGTAGCATGGCATGCCCTTGTCTTCAATTGTGCAATATATAGGTGGTGGCACGTATGAATATTTTTATAGTTAATATTAACATTAATTAATGTGATCTGCATCTTTATATTTGAGGTTCAACGTAAAGTTGTGTGCCGTGTATCAATGTGAATGTGAGAAATGAACTATGAAGATATGATGAGATGCTAATGGAGGCTTTACAGTTGGAGGAACTAATTCTTGTGGCTCCGTGGCTATTCGGTATTATTATTCAGCACATCGATGCACTGCCCAATGGTCATTGGAACGCCAATAGCTGTCTTCTGTACATGAGGAAAATATGATGTTTTGAGCTCATAAATAATACACAAAAGTCATTTTTTTCGGGGGTTTTTGTGCTATCGATGTGCTGAATAATAAAACCATTATCCTGCTCGATTTTGCAGAATATCATCTGATTTTAGCCAACTCGGGACTTCGTCCCTCGTCGGCTAAGTATCAGACGACATTCTGCGCAATCTCGCAGGATAATGGTTAAGTATTTCTCTCAAGGCAGCATTACCCTGAAAAGTACTTACATAGAGTGTAAAGCCGCCATTAACATCTCATCATAACTTCATAATTCATGTTGCAACAATTAAGTAATTATCCATGCAAGAACTGGAGTAGCCTTCATTGTTCTACTGCATTTAGGGTTCCCCACATAGGATATGTCCTATTAAATAATACAAGTTTATATCTAGATAGCCCCCCCCCCTTAGGTAGAATTATTGTAACTTGAGAGTTAGCTATTTATTGTAATTTTTAGTGTTTATACTCCACGCCCCTATTGGAAATCAGCCTTTGTGTTGAATGGGTTAGCATGGTAAAATAAAGTTTACCTTACCTTAGATTTTGACTTGCTTCGAGAAAATATGGCAATGAAAAGTCTCTAGACCAATCAGAATAAAGAAGAATAAAGGAAGGAGAATCAGCATTTTACTTAATTTTTATTTCTTTTTTTAATTGCATATCCCATTTGTGAGTACCACATGTGCTTATGTCTCCCGAAAAAACTCAGAACACTTTTCTAGCGTAGTACTTTTACTGATTTTTGTGTCCAAGCCAATGATATTGCCTATATTTTCAATAAAAATTAATTGCATTCCAGCATGCTTTGCCGTTGGCTTCTCTAGTTCTTATACGGATCATTACTTAATATTGTTATACAGTCATCATCATCATCCCCTCTCTGGAGGCTTTAAGGTTACTGAGTACCTTCGCGCACGTGTTCGAAAAAAAAATCATACACGTCCTTAGTTTAACCAAAACATATCAACCTATATATCGTTGGAAAGCTTATAGAATGGACTAGCGAACTATGGCAAAAAGAAATAATTTTTTCATAATTAGAAATTTTTAAAAATTCGGGTGTGAGATTTCCAAGAGCTAACGCTGTCGAACTGCTCGACCTCGACTCCCAAGTAACACATTGTTTCAACCCTTAAAGGTGTTTCTCAAAAACCGTGTCTGCGTTTTTTAAAATTTTGCTTTGTTCAAAAGTTATCGAACTTTTAAATTTGGAAGGTCAAATTTTGTAGAATTTTCACGCTCTAAAAATTTAAAAAATTCATAACTTTTGAAGTAAACAAAATTTAAAAAATCGCAGACACGGTTTTTGAGGAACACCTTTAAGGATTAAAACAATATGTTACTTGGGAGTCATGGTCCAGCAGTTCGACAGCGTTAGCTCGTGAAAATAGCACACCAAAATATTTAATCAATGCTTTAAGAAAAATTACAGGTATCGATAAGTGATTTCTTTTTGCCATAGCCCGCTAGTCAATTCTATAAGCTTTCCAACGATATATAGGTTGTCATATTTTGGTTAAACTAAGGACGTGTATGATTTTTTTTTCCGAACAACGTGCGCGAAGGTTCTCAGTAACCTTAAGCTCCTTAGGGTGCGTCTACTTTTTCCAGGAGGCGCTGAAGGTTTGTTACGTCCATAGCTAATGGACATGAGTTTATCGGCATGTAATTTGGATATGTTGTAGCTCTTATTTCCCATACAATAATGCTTATTTTTTACTGCAAAATTCCGGGGGAGTGGGTCCTTAGGTTACACACTTGCGGGAAAAAAGTATGTGTTTTCACGATCGACTCGATGGCAAACGACTTCACACTTCTGCTTAGTTTTGTCTTTAAATCTGCCTCAATCACTCTTGGCATTTTGTCGACACGTGTTTGACCTCATTTTACGTGATGCGGAAAAAAATAGTGACTACTATCTTGGCGTTTTCTCTAGTTTTGTGTGGAACTTCTATATGATCCTGTGTTCGTCTGTCTACTTCAGCAAAGGCCCTTCAGTGTTGGACAGCCTCACTCTGGTGCACCTTTGTGATGTGTCATTTCGGATGCGCGCGCAACATCGTGAAAACCGTCAATTCTAGAGGGTGGGGGGGGGTCAAAGGCCTAGTAAATCTGGAGGTAAAGGTGTAACGACGGAGAAAATTTTCTAGACGGCGCAGAAATCAATCTCCGCATTGAAGGCCAAATATTACGTTCCAGGGGCGAGTACTTTTGCGTATTGGTCAGGGCCGTAGCGCTTACTGGGGCTGGGGGTGCGTGCCCCCCAGTTTTTTTCCCCAAACAATCCTTAAAACTCCCGATTTTGCATCCTGCATATCAAAGTTCTCCCAAACATGCGGTAATTTCACATGCTTGGCTCTAAATTTTCGGCGCGCTTCGCGCGCAAAAGAGCTTAAACTTTTCTTAAAAACTGCCTTGAGTTTTTTTATATGTTGTGACCCCTAATTTTTGAAGGCTTGCTACGGCCCTGTTGGTAGCTAAAAAATTGTAGTCTCAAGTTAGGTTGAACTTGTCTTGGTTTTGCAAATGTCGCTGTATGGCTGCTGTTATAAGAAAAGCTTACTAACTGTATTTTCTTCAGACAACCAAAGCTGTTTGAGTATACCTAAATTATTGAACTTGGTGGCTCACTGGACAAGCTACCACCATTTTGGGGGTCGTGGGTTTAGCGCTAAATCCCAGGACCCCGAAAAAATGATAGCAACATTGACCTGTTTTGCGTACACCTATTTCAATAAACGTTGCTCCGGAAACCATGAATCATGAACCACGCATCATAGTTGGAAATGATGCTTCGTAACCTGAATCGCAGTAGTTCATGTCAAATTCTGTCTCAAGAAAGTAAACAAAATGCCATTGAAAGTCTTTACTGTAGTTTGTTTTACCAAATTCGCAGAAAATACGAGAAAAAGCGTATCCATTATGATGCATGATTCACGTTTTATGGAGCAACGTTATTTGAAACAGGTGTCCCGCGGGGGGACTCCCATATTTTTTGACCGGGGATGATCGTCAGAAATTTTCAGTTTCACCCCTAAAAGATACCAAACATGGCGGGCCATGGCGTGGCTCAAAAAAAGTATTACCCAAAGATACCCTAAAACATGAGTTCTTATGTACCAAGTAGGCGCGAAGGACACAGGTAAAAGTGAAAGATACCCATCAAGAAATTTCCGTGTTTGTTTCTAATTTATCGTCTTCTCGAATCGAATAATCTCTCTTCTTACACGGTTTTTAGAAGCACTATCATAAGAAAAAACAATTTGGACATAGTTTCGGCTCTAAAAGATACCAATCTCCCTAAAATTTATTGAAGATCACGATCACCCTAAAAGAGACCAAACCATCGTTTAACCCCTAAAAGATACGACGATCATCCCCGGTCAAAAAATATGGGAGTCCCCCCCCCCCCCCCCCCCCCGGGACAGGTGTATCCAGTGAGTCATTTTTGTTTTTGCATTTCAGTGGAGACCTCTGACAGAAGTACAGCAAAGGAATGTACAGCGAGATTTGTCAGTTTACAAAAGAATCTAGAAGCTTTAAGAGGAGGAGAAGTAGGTCTTATATCATCAGAAAAACAACACTTCAAGTCTATATTAAAACAGGTAAGAGGTAAATAATATGCAAGTGATGATTATGTAAAAAGACACGTTACGATTAATCATAGTTTTTTTTTATTAGCTTCGCCCATTCCTATCTTGACAAGTGATACCTCATTTTAAAGCTTGTTTCTTCGTCTCAACTATGGAAACTTTATATTTAATTTGATAAACACAGATGTTTTTAGTGAGTTCTCTTTCCGACGCGTCAGGTCAAGTTTGGAGAGTTCCATGCACGCGAATATACAGTGCTTCCGTTCTTTAACATTATTTTACCATGGGCTTAGATGTGTTCTAAAAAACAGTGCCGGTCATGTTTGAAAAGCGAATTCTCCAAGGTAGAGTATCAGAGGTACGTTTCAAGCCCTTTAAATCGAGTAAATGTGTTATTCAAGGGCAAGAAAAATGTTATTTCCGTAGGTCCTGGAGCCGATAAATTTACTAATTTTTCGCTCGAGCACAAACTTGACCGACCAGTTTCTCCAAGATCACGCTATATTTTTGTGGCACATGCGCGAAAGAGAAATGACATTTTTGTGCAGAGGCTACTTTTGCGAAGTTGAAAAACACAAGAAAACAAAAAAGTGAACGTAAAGGGAGATAAAAAGTAGCCACCTGCTCACAGGGAAGGCAAGCTAAGGCCATCAATGAGAGTCACAGATCATAATTCCAAGTACAGTACGTATAAGTTGTAAGACAACTTGTCTATTACTTACTCGCCGATCTTGATTTTCCAGATTGCACGACTAAACAGGACAGTAGCATTTTTAGATGGAAAACTACAATCCCCAAAAAGTGCATCAGCAATTCAAAAAGACATTCGTTTACTAAAGAAAGGAATGGCGGAAACAAACAGAGAAATGACAGAAGTTAGTGATAAAGTTAAGCAATTAAGGAAAATTGCTCATCTACAAAATGTGAACATGAAAGCACTGAGGCAAAGAATATACAATATTTCTGTAAGTATACTCATATCTATATACTTTTGTCATTGGTCAGTAGCCTCAGCAGGTTATTTGTGTAAAATAGGTGATTGCAGTAAGTAATATATTTAGCCCCACACTGAGCATTCTTCTTTTTTTTTCAACACCTCCAGTAATTAATGCACCATGCATTTTGGCTCTACAGATCATAGTTTATAGTAACTATGTACAGATAGAGCGGATTTCAGATGAGTGTCTAAAACTGAATGTTGAGTTACGCTTAGCCAATCAGAAACGAAACCCATTCAACAACAAACCAGAACTTACTAAATTTATATCCCTTTAAATGATATACTTTGATGATATAATGATATGATATAATCTGTGTTCGTCTGTCTCGTCTCGCATTTGTTTTTTCATTCTTTTTTTCCTATTGTCTCCCTATAAGGCGAGGGCGCCTCCTCGCACAAGCCCGGTGGTTTCTTGAGGCGCTTTCGCCATCTTCTTTTTTCTTATTCAACTTGGGCCCGTTTTAAACGTCGAACTTAATTCAGTCGCGTGAAATTGACTGGGTCTATTAACCAGTAAAAACAAGTAATTTCGATACGAGTGATTTTATGAGGTTAATACTTCCTGTCTGACGAATGGAGATGATCTCAGCCCTGATTTTAGGAGCGCTGGAAGGATTCAAAATCGCAATTTAGCGCAGCAGCAGCGCGGCGTTAGCTCGGCAGATAGTGCCGTCCCTAATGTAAATGAGCTCGAGTGAATAGCTCTAACTAACTAAACAATGGGAAATTGACATTTAGAGCGACCAGAATTAGGTTCGAGGTTTAAAACTGGCCTTAGACGTTTTATGTGTAACTGTTACTGTAACAAAAAAAGAAATGGCAAATAAAATTGAATTGAACCAATCAGGACACGAAGTGAGTCGACCAAAAAATAACAGGGGTACGGGTACCTCTTTTTGGGGTTTTGCTTCTCATTCTGATTTTCTGACTAAACCAAGATCCAAGAACTAAACCAAAAGGAACGTCTAGAAAACGCAATTTTAATTTACTTCAGACAGTTATCTGAAATCCGCTCTGCCAGGTCATCCACAGCCGCACCATCACCGCCACCCCTCAGACCAGCTTCAAATCCACAATGATTTTTAGACTTTATAATAAATCATATTAGATTTGAGCATTTTGGAATGCCACCCATGTGGGGCCAAAGATATCTCCTGGAATTGCCAAATATTTGAGTTGGCAGTTGCTTGTGGAATTACTATCACTTTTCTTTGATTTGCCTCGTGCTGTGAGTACCATAATATGAAAGTAGTAATTTTATCGTAATTATATTTTGGGTTCCGTCATGCTGAGACAATTCTGTTATAAATTTTGAATTTTGATTGTCTTTTGCTGCAGTTTTTAAAGTCGAGGTATTTTTCTCGCAAATAAATCAATGAATTATTTCTCAGAATTTGTGCATTTGCTGGGATAACAACCCAGATCTGCCCAGATAATTATATTGAGAAATATGGAGATTACAGAAGAAAACACTGAGCAAATACTTGACAATTCATGCCAGGCCATGAATCACTCTCTGAGGAGGCAAAACACACTCCAAATTAGGAGAGTTGTCATTCTCGGAATATAGGTTTTTCCTTTGTAGTTACATACTAGTTATGCAAGCTTTTCAGTGGCATACCGTTGGATATCCCACGTGTCACTTTTATTTCTTTTTTCTCGCCTAAAGGCTCGTGTGTATACCAAAAAATACAAGTGACACTGGGATATTCCACGACACAAGAAATACTATTTTATTTTTATTATATAGACAAACCAGGATTTGTTTTTTCAAAATTTCCATGCACTTTTGTTTTGACCGATATCCTCACTAGTGAGGATATGGAAAATATGTCACTCAGGTCCCGGATGTAGCTTCATATGAGATCTACGGGTGGCGTATTTCCCAGTAAAACACTTGTGTCTATATAATAACATTGGAATATTTGGTGGTATACCACAACAAAAATGGCAAAAAACGGAACCCGCTCCAGCCTACTACAACGGGTTGAGGGTCAACCTGCTACATCAGGTTCAGATAGTAAATTCAGTATAGTGTATACTTACAGGGGCTCAACTGGCTCTAACAGGTTTGTCAACCCGCTCTGACGAAACCTGCTACAACGGGTTGACAGTCAACGTGCTACAGCAGGTTTAGAATAGTAAATTGAGTATAGAATTCCATGCCATGACTCTATCTCGCGTGCTGATTGGCTGAAATCGAGGGAATTACATGGAATTACATGGCTGCAAAAGTAGAATTCTATGAAAACACAGGACACTCACGAAATTAAAATTTCAACATGACAAATTGACAATTTATCAACAATTACATTCTGAAGTTTTAAACTCTGTCAAACACTGTATGAAACGTCTTTTCGTCAAGGAAGACGCTTCGCTACCAAGATTTAAGCTGCATTTTCCTGAAATTGAAACAGTTTGGCAATGGCTTCCTTGGCGCGCGTAAAGCCTTTTTTGTAAATTATTAAATCAATAAAACCTCCGGCATGGGATTCAAAGAAAATCCATTACCCGACTCAGGAATTCCACACTAAATCTCACTTGAAAAAACAATATCTCGGGCGATATCGATTTTTCAAGTGAGATTTAGTGTGTAATTCTGAGTCGGGTAATGGATTTACCTATAGTATATACTAGGCGCTCAACTGGCTCTAACGGGTTCGTCAACCCCGGTACAGCCGGTTGAGCGTCCATAATAGCAGGTTGAGCCTCAACCCGTTACAACCGGTCCGGCTTTGCTATTTTAAGCTCATACTGGCACGGCTTTTCTGCGTTCTGATTGGCTGTATTTTCTATGGCATGGTATAAATATACTAAGTCAAATCACACTAGTGGTCTATTGTCAATGCTGCATTCTGATTGGTTGAGCTACTAGCTAGGTATAGCGTACTAGTGCGAAAAGTGTCGGATTTGAAAGCCAGAAAATGGCAAATGGCCAGACCAAAAAACGTTTTTGGCTATACAGATTGACCTACTAGTGTGATTTGACTAAAACAATTATTCCCCTCACCCTCATGGCCTCGGAGTCAATAGCCCATTCGGCCTTTGGCCTCGTGGGCTATTGACTCGAGGAATAATTGTTAAATATACACTGAGAAAGATATTCAGGTATGCTTGTTTATAATAGGTATTGGTATATTGGTGTTGCTTTTATACTCTTCATGTTCTTGCTTTACCAGGTTCACTTAGCCAGACTTTCTGGACAGCCCACACCCAACCCACTGTCTAATACGGCCACTCCTCCTTGGCTCCTGAGGGTGCCTGCTGACACTGACAATTCACACAAACACAAAGTCCCCGAGCTTGAAGTAAAAATCTTAAGGGAAAACATAACATCTCATATCAGAAAGGTACAATGATTTTCTTCTGGTTTTGCATGAAGCTGTATAAATTTTATATACTGTTTTTCAGATGAGTGTCGAAAACTACACGCAATGCAAATACACCTAGCCAATCAGAAACGAAACAAATTCAGCAACAACCATTCAGGGATTCTGATTGGCTGTCTAAACAAAGACCCGAGATCTCAACCAATAGGATCACGTAGAAAAAACGCAAGTCTGATTTACTTTAGACGGTCATATGAAATCTACTGTATATACTTTTGAACAATAGTTTCGTTTACACGGCGGTAGTGCCCATTTTGTACTAATATACAACAAACGGACAAACGAAAATTGCAAATTGTCACATAGTTGTCACATAACCTGCATGCAATGATTGAATATGTATGTGAAAGATATTTCTTTGACCACTATTATCTAGGAACTGGGCAAGATGATGGGCGTGGTCAAGAAAATAAATGGCACACTGTTCCAACAAGTCAGTAATGTGCAAACGAGACTTGTCGAGCTGGCTAGGAACGTGTCAACACATATGGTACGTCTTATCAAGTCTCTGTTCAGGATTAAGGACTGGGCTTTGGTCTGTGGTTGTTTCTCTGTAGATGCAGCAACCCTAAGTTGTAAACAGATCACAGACATGTATGTGTGTTTGTTTCGAGTAATATGGGCTAAAATCGGAAACAAATCTAGTGCCAGAAAAATATGGAGCATAGATCCTAAATTTTGGTATTTTTTGAAAAGCCTGTATGTAAGTAGTTATCTCCAGTGGCATCAACATTTGATTATGATGGAAACCTAAGAAAAACGTTTTCAAAACAAGTTCATTTTTAGGATGTAAAATGTTGCCCATTTCCGTCCTATATACATTTCTTAATTATTTTACGAACTTTGATAAATGTTTTTGTCGTTGGTGTCAGCTAAAATGAAATAATATGATAAAATGTCTAAAAACATACATAGAACTTTTGGATTTTCTAGCGGATCCTGTAAATAATGTACTAGAGTGGGTAAAACTGTTCGAACATTTATTTTTGTTTAAACAAGAGTAACTCTCTGGTTTGATAAATTAATCTGATGAACAATTGTTATCGCTCTTGTTAATGGAATTGTGTTCTTCAAGCTAAGGGAGAATACAATAGAGTAGTTATATACCTATGCATTCCTTTTCATAAGAACCACCTTAATAAAATCGTTATTCTTTAATGTTTTATTCTGAAGCAGTACAATTCTGTTTTCCAGTCGGTTGTTGACAAAATGCTGAAAAAAGAGCTCAAGTCCAGGCAAAGAAGCATTAATAAAACGTCACAGACGGGACCGCCCACACATGAGGTTAGCGATGACGGACTGGCTGTCCAGGTCAACAACCTGACGTTAGTGGTGTCAGAACTGATACAGCACATGGAAGTACATAATAGCAGATTCTCTGACCTGGTGAGACTACTGTGTAATCTTGAGTTACTTTTTCACAATTCTAAAGCTCCACCCCCACCCCAGAAGACGAAGACGTCTGTCTAGACTTCTCTCCCCCTCCCAAGTTTTTCCCCCTTAGCACTGAAGGTCTCTCCTTGTCCTTCTTCCATTAATCTCACATCTTCCATAAGAGGATTCTTGAGCTGTGTAGGTGTATTGAAGGTGTGTGTATAAATAGGTAGTGCGGTTAAATATGGCCGGCGGTAATGGTTCTAGCCGCGGTGAAGGATGTGAGGCTGTCGCTGTCAGGGAGGACATTTCAATTCCTCGCAGTTCTTGGAAAGGAGAACTTGTGATCTCTTGTTGATTAAAGAAACGTATTTTATAAATTTGCATTGGAATTTCCAATCCCAGAAGTAAAATCCGAAAACTCGGATATACCTTTTAACCGTGATGCCGTGCGTGCCTTTGTAATTGTTCTGATATAACACCTTGCTTGCCGCGATCTCGGAAGAAGCAAAATGCAAGATGGCGGTAAAAAAATATATGCTAATGAGATGCTAATGACATACACGATTAACTGCGGTTGGCAGGCAGTGTAAGAATAATTTGAAAGGTTTATATATGATTTTCACTGTGAATAATCTAATGTATGATTCTGTTTTATTCCCAGTCCTCTGACGTGTCGTCTCTTAACCACACCCTGTATGAGAAAGTGGTTCATAACAAGCAGCCTGTTTTGCCTCAGGGTCTCTGTAACTGCTCGGAGCCGCTAAGTGAAATCAGGCATGCGCTGTCAAGAGATCAAACGCTATTAAAGTCCTTGAAGGGAGATCTGGATTCCTTAAAGACGTCATTAAGATCCCCAGCTGATGAGAAAAGTAGGTGCTATGTTATCATTTCCCATTCTCTTTCTAAGTTGATATTACAGTCGAATTCGTTGTATTGCGATGATGCAAAGTCTATTTTAGCAGTTGCTCGCTGTCAATCAAAACATGGGGGCTTAAAAAAAACAGAGAAAAGAAGCCAAATCAAGTTGTAGGTGGATTTACAGATACTAGAAGGTTTGAACTTTGTTAGACGTTATGGTTGTTGCAACCACGGATTCTAGAATTTGGGTCATCACGAAGATGCAACTTTCACGCGCCGAGATAAAATACAATCCACACAACCCACCTGGGGTCCAGATATGCCATGTACGGGACCCCTTGCAGACTTAAAAATATTTGATTTACTTGGAAATTCTTATTTTGCAACATGGTTCCATTTTTCCATTGTCCATTCCTGTTGTGGATCCATTTCGCCTTTTTAAAATATAACTCCCTAAAACAGGTTCCAGCCCTGCACCCCACCATGCCACAGCACCTACTGATAAACCTGGTCAGAAGACTACTGCAAACACACCGGCAGAGCAGGGCGGATCTACTAAGCCTTCAATTACTGACAGCCAAGTGATACCAACTGAAAATCCGGCTACTGAAGCGAAGAAGACGGAAAAACCATTAGACACAAGTACAAGAGAAACAACTAGTTAGTGTATGGTTAATCCACGCTTGTTTGTTTGTTTGTTTTGTTTGTTTGTTTTGTTTGTTTGTCTCTTTGTTTCTTTCTTTGTTTTGTTCGTTTGTTTGTCTCTTTGTTTGCGTGCTTGTTCGTTTGACTTTTTCAAATACAACAGTGAACTTGTTTGGAAAAATCTGGACAATAATATTTCCAGTTTGGCTAAAGATGTTAGTCAGTGACAGGTTTAGAATATTATCATTTTATTAAAAGGAGTGCGAATTTTAGAAAAACAATCCGTATAACAGTACCCTTAGACCTGGACCAACGCCCACTCAAAAATCTTGCGCAGACTGCCTTGCGAACGCTGCTGTTAACATATCTAAAAGCAACACACCCATTTTGGGAAGGTTGTTAATTTTCTTCGCGACAATGATCATGAGTGATAATTTATTTAATGAGATTCAAAGGGACGTCGTCAAGCAGGAACGTGAACTAGCGTATCCCCCGAGATGAAATGTTCCAAAGCATGTATACTAAGTGAATGAGTATCGTTTAGTTTTTGAAAAATATTTTTTCATGAGGAAAATCATAGAATCTCATAAAATAATCAGAAATCACTGAAGAATT
Source organism: Scolanthus callimorphus (assembly GCA_033964015.1). Classification (NCBI taxonomy): domain Eukaryota; kingdom Metazoa; phylum Cnidaria; class Anthozoa; order Actiniaria; family Edwardsiidae; genus Scolanthus; species Scolanthus callimorphus. The sequence goes on along the minus strand of CM066917.1, from coordinate 13,671,088 downwards.
GTGCCAAAAGGGAGTGGTCATTATTTAGCGCGGGGGCTACTACTTTATTGGTGCGAGGTGACAATTTATTTCAAGCCACTTCAGGTGAGAGTTATAAAAAGCCAGTTAGGGGATGGGTCACATTTTGTAACAAAAATAGGGTGCTTTTATCACGTGATGTACTCGCTGGCTTCGTGCTTCGGTAGTTTTTAGCAAATATTTTATGAAATAGTAGTCGCCCCACTGAATAATAATCACTCGCTATGCTTCTCTTTTTTCTCTCTTTGCTATTCATGCAAAAGCGCCAAAATGTAATCAATGAAATTCTTGGATTTCCTACACAAGAAATCAGGGCGTTTGTCGTTAGAAAGCTCTTGGCCATCTTTTACACGAACAAGCATGCGAGTTTAAAGCTACGTGACCAAGTGATTCTAATTATATATTGATGTTTCTGTTTTAATAAAGCAGCTGGCGGTGTCAAGAAACATTCCTTGTCTACGAAGCAACCTGTCACCCCTGCGGCAAAAACACCACTCACCACAGAACCGCCAACACGAGAACAGGAAACACAACTCAGCGAAGAGAACGGGTTGACAGATGGCGACAGTGACTTAAACGACGCCCAATCTGACGAAGAAAAGGGTGTTACTAATGGGATGGACGATAGCGAAGTGAAGGACTTGTTTGAAGATTCGTAGTATATGATAATTTAATATCAATAACAAGAATTATTAATGGGTAGAAAATCTAGAATGGGTGGCTTGTTTGCGTTTTTATCTTTAATTGAGATACAAGCTTTTTTCAGCAGTGACTCATGGTATTTCTCCCTTACTGTTTTTGAATGTTTTTTTACAACAACTGAATACCTTACCTTGTTTGGTGACGCCTCGTGTATCAGGTTGAAATTGCGAATAGTGATAGGTTTCCTTGGAAACTGCTGAACTGGTGAGTTATTCCACTTTTGACATGTGCAGAACCACAGCAGCTGAAAAGAGCGTTGTATCTCAAATAAAGTTCGACTTTCTGATAATTCAAAGAATTAAAATCCTTTCTCGAAAGGGCAACATTTTGTGAAAATACTGAAAAATATCATTGTACATAAATGAGCAACAATTTACGGAAATATAAAAGTGGTCTGAATTTTTTTAATAAAAGGCACTTGAATTGTCCACATGAGGTTAGGAAATTAGGGTCTTTTAAAAATTTATACGTTTTATTTTGATGTAAATCTTCAGTTTATCACACAAAAAAAGAGAGCAAAGCTGAGGCCAAACCAATTCATCATTTCAGTCATCTTCATTCAACGTTTGTTGAATCAACCACGGATGTTGAACGGGGGTACCAGATAATAATCAATTCAACTTTGTTGAACGTGGTCCACTGCCAATCACATCGTAGTTCAACAATGTTGAAACGTTCAACATCTATCAACATGGGTAGTTCAACAAATGTTGAATGAAGCAACCCCGTTCAACATCATTCAACATGGTTCAATAAATGTTGAATGCGGTTGAATCAAATGTTGAATTCGTTTGGCCCTTCTTCCTTGCATCCTGCAAGTTATTTCGCTATGAGTTGAACTGAACGAAAGCCCAGCCAGACTCGGGTTGAACGCCTAGGGCTGTCTCGGTAACATATTTATTCTTTTTCCTCAGACCAACAATTTTATTGGCTGAGGATGGAAAATAGAGGAACCTACTGATTCCAATAAGAGGGGTAACAACCCGGGGGGACTCCCATATTTTTTGGTCGGGGATGATCGTCGCATCTTTTAGGGGTTAAAATCACGGGATTTGGTCTCTTTTAGGGGTGATCTTAATCTTCAATAACATTTTTGGGAGATTGGTGGCTTTTAGGGCCGAAACTTTTTTTTTTCATGCTGGTGCTTCTAAAAACCGTTTACTGTGCGACTACGTCAACCGAGCCATTTTATAAGAAGCTAGCCAATCAGAAAGCGAGTACAGAACAAAGGATCTTGGCTTTCTTGAGATCTAGACATCGAAATATTCGCTTTTCTCTAAAAATTGTGAAAATTACGAGAAGAAATAACTTCAAAACACTTAATTACTCATCTTCAGACGTATTGCAGGTATTAAATTTCCTTAAAATGGCATGATTCCCAAACGACAAACTTCTTACGGGATGGCCCGGTTGACGTAGTCGCACAGTAAGAAAGAGAGATTACTCGATGAGAAGACGATAAATTAGAAACAAACACGGAAATTTCTTGATGGGTATCTTTTACGTGTTACCTGTGTCCATCGCGCCTACTTGGTGGGGGGTTGGTACATAAGGCCTCGTCTTTTAGGGTATCTTTTAGGGTAAGAAATTGTTTGAGCCACGCCATGGCCCGCCATGTTTGGTATCTTTTAGGGGTGAAACTGAAAATTTCCGACGATCATCCCGACCAAAAAATATGAGAGAAATGCTACTTCTAGGAGAGAGAGCAGTGTTACCACTGGAAGATTCTTTGTTGAGCATACCGGCCTAACAACGCGATTACTGCGATGTTCATAATTCTTTGGAAATTTCACTATCGAGCGGCAAGCAAATAGCGTTTTGGCCGCCAGTCCATCTCCCGAAAATCCGTGCACTTCTGTCGGCTGTAAACAACAGTAAACAACATTACTTTTCATTTCATTTTATTAAGTGAAACTTTTTTTGGTCTTTACTTGGCGCTTGAAGCTAGATCTCACAGAATTATGAAAATCGCAGTAATGAAGATTTGTACCATTTGCATGGACTTACTAAATACATAGACTTTTTGATTATTTTTTATGTTTAAAGGCTGAACACACGTCCAGTTCATTCTTTAAGTCCCTAACTTGCATGCGGTTTTTTTTACCCAGGGACGTAGCTACGAATACGTATAGTACGCAACTGCGTTTACGTTTAATACTTTACTTCACAAAGGCATAGCCATGACTGCGTACTAAAATTTGTTATTCTTTTTCTGATGTTTTTCTGATGATGATGTCCATGAGACTACTCTCTTGCGTACCTTACAAAACAGCTCTAGCTACGCCCCTGGTACCATAGAGATTTATTTAGCTTATGAGGGTAACAAATTCTCCGAATTTAAAGAGACGATAGTGACCAAGACTCTATCGGTTGGGTTATAAAGAAATAATTAACTGCATTTGAAAAGGAAATGTTATTGTATCTGCATGCGTTTGTAAATAACATTTTCAGTAATAAAATCACGAATTCCAGTTCTCGTGTTTTCTTTTTAATGTATTCTTCAACACCAAGATCACACCAGGTAGATAGAGAAGGGCCATTCAAGCTAGCACTAAATATTTACGAACACAGGGTTACGAGGTTGATAAATACCAGAAAAGATCCCGTCACCTTGTGACGAAAAAACGTTCCTGCTGTAATGGAATCCCGCCCGCCAAAAAAACAATCAAGTATCCGAAAAAACCCACTGGAGAGCAGGTTAGAAGTACTTCTCGCCCAATGTAAGGTAATCCAAGCAGATCTTGTATATACTTCGAAACGCTGCCCTCCAGTTTTACATCCAAGCTTTCATACATTTGAAATCAGGGCAGACGTAACACTTATATTATTTTAATAGCGGCTGTATTTTCAATAAAAGAAATGACTTCGTAATCTTCAAATGCTTAGGGCCTGTTCACATGGAGGTGGGGGTCCCGGGTAGATGGGGTACCTCGGTTCGGTGGGGTTACTTGCCTTTCCATATAAACTCTTGCTCGTGTTCACATGACAGGTGGGGGACCCCACGTAGACGGGAAACCCGTCTCACCGGGGCGGGTTGCCCGCCTAGGTGGGGTTGGTTTTCGAATACAACAATTTATGTACGTTTTTAATCACTACTTTTAATGACTACTTTGTATTAATAAAAAGGACAACATGAAGTCAAAAATCCAAAGTGATAAATTTTGAGATCATAGCGAGATAATTTTAGCAACGACCGTTAATTCATGTCTTTGGCCGCCATTTTGATTTTCGCTAGCTGACCACAGCACCCCGGGGTCATGTGAATGCTCACATTTTTTCAAACTCGGTAACCAAGTTTGGGTACCCCAGTTACCCGTGGTAATATTATGTTGTGGGTTTCCTGTGTGTTAACGCGCGCGCCGAAAAAGAGGCGGGAACATTATCTTCCAGCATGGGAGGTGCAACACCAAGTTCACGTGATACAACGTCATCGATGACGTCATCAAAACTAGAAAATTGATATCTCGGGAAGGGAATAGCACCAGACGACCAAAACTTGGATAAACGGTATCCACGTTTTCACCGAGGCACTCGGTGCCTTTGATTTCTGATACGAAATGGCAGATTGCATTTTTAAACCGCACCGGGGGGGTGAGAAGCACGGTTGGTCCAGCGTTACGGCGTTGGGTCTCTCACCGCTGTGGTCCGGGTTCGACTCCTGGCCGGGACAGAGGAAATCTTCTTTCTGTTCGGGTCTCGGTCAAAACTGGTCCATATTGTGAGTTGAACTTTGTTCTACTGTGTTTCACGTCTTTCGGATGAGACAATAAACCGAGGTCCCGTCTCGCCTTTCTACCCTACCCAGTTCAAGGGGGGACGTTAAAGAACCACTGGGGACGTAATAAACCTTCTGGCAGTGACCAGTGTGCTTAAGACCGCTTGGCAGCCAGTGGCGCCCTTGGGACCCAACGCAATTCAGCTTACGAGCTGCGAGTTTGGGGAGACGGTCGAACATACGTTTTTTTTTTTTTTTTTTTTGGTTGAAAGCCTTAGAATGCCGTTTCTTCTTAGAAGGCCGTTTCGCAAAGTATTAGGGCGGAATCATCCACCCTGTGCGTGAGGAATTTCTTTTTTCATATATCATTAGGATTTCCAAACACCGAGAAGTTGGTTGAAACTCGAGGCAAAGCCGGGCTTTGTTTAACCAACTTCGAGGTATTTGGAAATCGAGAAACACTGTCGAGTGACATACATAGAAAGACATCGATGTCGACGGGTTCACACGCGCACCTCTATTTCCCCGTCTAATCTTGGGAGGCCTGTGTGGCGGACGGACACACGCTCACGGAATGACCAGTGTAGGTTATATTCAGCAAGGAAAAAATCATATCTCCGAAATTAAGAAAGCTCAATTAATTGCGACCAAACTTGACAGTTGTCTAATGCCAAAGTTACATGATATGACGTCACTGATTACGTCATACAAAATGCCAAAAGTATCCCAAGCCACGCAAAAGTGACTTCGTGGTTACATACCGGATGCCATTTTTCCGTGTAGGGTGCTTCGTTTAGCTCCGCTAAAATCTTGAAAATCTATGCAAATTAAGACCGCGTATCCAAAACTCCTTCACGCTTATGATTTATTGAATTATTAATGAGTTTGAGAAGAAAAAGAAAAACGCAGAAAAGTGTTTTGTCTTGAACTTTTCTTAACCACATGAAAACAACCCAGAAGTTTTAGGATTCTACTCAGAGGAGCCCTGCGAAATCTTTGAGATCGAGGCTAGAATCGTAACACCTCCTTTAATATGACGATACCGTGATAAATGAAAGGATTTACTATTGGGATTAGTAGAAACCCACTCACATACTACCATGAATGGGGATCAGGGTTTTTTCTTTTCAACCTCTGGTGAAAACAGTAAACGAGACAAACCATCTAAAGTGGGAGCTCGACAGCCACTATTTATTGAGTTTGCATTTGCTTACAGTAGTGCGCGAGTGCAGTAAAAGCCATCACCGTGCCATGCTACTACTATCGCCGGTGACTTGCAATAGGGAACCAAACAAAGCTGAGAGAGCACTAGAAAACATGGAGAAAAAGCCCGCGAATAGCTAGAAAGGAGGCGCGCTATTACCCGAACGTCTACCCAGTGGCAAGCAATTTCGCTGGTTTTCGCAATTTCGTTTGTTTTTTCTCATGCATTGTGTATTCATCCCCATCTTATGTTCATCGCGCGCATGCGTTTTCTCCTTGAGTCTACTCTCTCTCGCTTTGAAGTTTTAACAAAATATTTATTTATGTGCGAATATACCGGGATTAATCATGGAAGCCCATGCACCATTATACTGCCTTTTAACGTCAATCATAATCGGTTGTTAAAGTACGGCCTTAGAAATAATCATGAAAAGGCAATCATTCAAGGCCATCCCATCAGACTTATCAGTGGACTGGGATGTTGTAGTTTGAATAATTTGCCTTTTACTCGTGGTGGTTATTAAAAGCCGACTGACTCATCATTATCTTGGTAAGCATTGCTACAAAGTTAGTCATCATCATGCGCTTGTCATCGATGATTCAACCACAATATCCAGCTTTGAAGCACATCTTGAGCATACCATAAATTGCAATCGCCTGCCACTTGCTTTAGCGCGTGGACCGCGAATTCTAGAAGTTCGATCTCAAGTGGAACCTTTCGACGGCAGACAATTCATCTTAATGGTAATATTTTTCGTCGCTATTGTGCAACAGAAATGCCAAGTATACAGCTTTATTATATAGACACAGACAGGAATACCAGGATGAAAATGTTGGTAGCTTTTTTTCGGATTTATTCAAAATAAAATCATAACTTGGTATTTTTCTGATGTCTATATAACAAACAGAACATCACATGACCGTTCGGGTCATCAATTTCCGTGTTAAAACGCGAATTTTCGTGTGTCCGCACAGCCATGTAATATCTACTTTGTGTCACTGCCGCTGCGACTTTAACGAGTTAAAATAAAATTCGCGATTGACGCGTCAAAGTTTAGGATATGCTCGAAGATTTCTCTATATCTATTCAGGAAGGAGCAATCTAATTAAACGAGTCAGTTTTCAAACACCATTGTCACACCATCACAGGCTGAACGCACGGTTAAGTGTACCTATGGTGTCATCCCTTTCATTTTCAAGCTCCAAAAGATAATTCACTACCTGACCTCGCACGTTCCTAACATCCAAATCTACTGATTTTTGCCGGTTGTTTAGGTTTTGAATAGTAAATGCCTGAGAACTGAAATGTGCAGCTCTGCGAGCTAGACATTATTCGCAGAGCTGGAAAAATGGCGGGAAATGAAATTCCACGCATGCGCGGCGAACGTGTTTCAGTGGGAAGCGAAAAATCTTTAAGTTTCCTCAGAAGTTTCCCTTTTATGCTGAAAGCCTGTGCTAGCTTGTCGAGTGCACGCATCACGCAAGTGCAAGCTCAGCCAAACTCGGTCTTTGAGGCCTGTAATTACAAAGGAAGTTGGCGGCTGACAGCATGCAAAGCAGAGAATGTCGAAGGTAAAACAGACATTAATAACGGCAAACAGCCTCGCAACAAACATTTCTATGAACACCTAGTTCACCTTTATATCTTCTAGCCTCCAGTGCAGTGTTCTATCACATAACCTGGCAGAACTAGTTTCAAAGGAGACTATGTACAGTCAGCTTTTCAATATTTTGCGAACACGTACATTCATCCAGCCAAGATGACGATCTGATCGACTGACTGATAGAAAACCCAATACCGCAAGAAACTCTCCTTGTTTACATGTTTGATTACTGTAGTTTGATACATTTTGGCATTGTTAAAGACGATTGCAACGTGACGTGTCCACTGACGAGTTGTACCAACCAATAAAGGCATATATTCGCAAAATATTGAAACCTAGAATATGTTCATATTGTGCTGCCTTTTTTTGCAGACCAGCTGCATATGGCAGCAGAGCATTCATTCCATAGTTTTTAATGAAACTTCAGCAATACCCTTTGATTGTGTGTACCAAAATTAAGACCATTCTTCGACATTCTTTGTCTTAGCACCCAAACAAACAAGTACAAAAAATACAAAACTCTGACTTCAAATCACCAAAATCTAAAAAATTCCAAATTCCTCAACTTTTTCCTTCTTCTTAATATACATATATATATTAATAATAAAATTCTTATAAAGACTCCTTTAATGTATGTTTTAGAAATCTACTAATGATCTTCTAACAAAACTATATGATTCATTGTAAAAAACATAGCTGCTCCCTATATTATAAAAGCTAAAAAATCGTTGATAGGAAAAATCACCTGCTTTCATGTGCAAGGTGTGAATTATTATTACATTCAATTAACTGGCGTTTATTGTTTATACTATACTACAAACTAATTATCTCAATGCTTTAAAGTATGGTAGGAAACGTCTTTTCTCAGTTATTTACAACACGTATTACCGTATTATTAAGTTTATATCATGAAAATGTTCTCCAGTCATGTTCTCCATTCACATTGAATTGAATTTGTGTCTGGACAACATTGTCATTTTATATTATAAGAATCAATTACATTGGATGTAATACTTCAGAGAAGGTATCAATCCATTTTTATTACTTTCGAATTCGGTTCCTGAGGCCAGATTCAGGTATACCAATGAATCATTGCGACCAGGTTGTGAAGTCATCCAAATTGGAATAACACTTGGAAAGTGGGATATCTTCAAAATCTTCAAATTGTTCCTAATGCCCTTGTATGCTCTCCTCTGCTGGATAACGACATGTAAGGACTGAATGGAAATGCTAAAATAGGATGCAATGTTGAAAGTAAAAGACTCCAAAGCTATCCCACCTCTGCAAGCAATGTTGGAATATGACACTTATTTCAGGACACTTATTGACTAAAGGCCAGATACAAAACTACATCTAGTGTGCCTGTTGTGCTTGCAGTGTAGAGCAAGCATCAATACAAGTAAATTTGTCATAATTTTAATCTAATTGTGTTATTACAGCCAGCAACTAATTTAATACTGTCAAACGTACAGTACAATGTGAAAACTTGTGCAGCTTAGTTGAAGTTTTGCAACGTTTGAGTTATTGCCAAATCAGTACAAATATGAAACTGCAGTTTTTTTTATAGAAAATCTACAACCACTTCTACAAATGCTTAGAGTTACACATGTTTCACGTAACACGAGACCCAGGCGTTTAAAACGTCGAGTGGGCTTTTTGAAGTTTTTTTTTTCGTAGTCAATCAAACCGTGTGAGCCAATCAGATACTTGCCCAGTTAGTGACAGCGCAAGGCGAATCTGGGCAATGATGTGGTTTGATTGACAACGCCAAAACCCAACTTCCAAACTCCACAATGTTGACAACGCGAGGTTGTGTGTTACCTGAAACAACTATAACATACATTCTATAAATAATGCATAAAGCTGTTGCTTATTAAACATTCGTTTGCCTTTTTAAACATACACACAATAATTGGTTATTTTCATCTAATTACAACATTTTGCCTGTTGTGGCATTAAAATAATTTACTGCGGCAATGCAGACTTCAAAGTCTCTGACATTTACACATTTACACCAAAATCCACCCCTCATCTCCCAGATTCATAAAAAGACCCCCCCTCCCCCAGCCCCTTTTCGTTTGGAAATATGAAGCCATCCTAAGGGTTTCACAATTTTTTTGGTATAAAGTGATTAACATTATGATACTGCGTTGTATATTAAAATTATAATATTGTACGCCTCTCATACTATTTTGATCGGTCAACTGCATGCATGAACTTATATTACTTTGTGCTTTAGTTATAATATGTATAAACTCTCTCTCTACGTATAAAATGAATATTCTTATATTTTATCACTATTTCCTACTTTAGATGTGTATCTATAGCTATATTTTATTTATTTCTATACTCTGTATGTGGGTTCGAGAAAATATGTGACTGCATGTTTCATAGAGCATAGAAAAGTACCAGACGAACCAACATCAACTGGGAAGAACGTATTTCAAAATTTAAACAGCCAGTGAAACTTCACCTTTCACCTTATCGAAATACAACCAAAAACCGGGCTCACATTTTTGCCAACTAGTGACATGGGTTTTTGGTTAAAAAAGACCAATTAACATTTGTGATAAGCTACTGTGGACCCTTTCTGTCACAAGCTGGTACCTAAAATGCAATTACCAGGAAACAGGCTACAAAACGTTACTGTATTTTCTGTAGAAAAGCTATCAAGCTCTTACAAAATATTAAAGTCTATCTGTTTGCCTTGGTAATGATATATAAAATATTTCTAAAATAACTTACTTGTGGTTTAACATTAGAAAACGCATTCTTTGGTGAATCACAAAATAGTACGTCAATATATACAGAGATTTTTCTTATTCAAAATTAAATGCCAGTCAAAATTACCTACACCTACCTACATACTTTATTTCTACTATTCCTATGCGCTTAAAAATATTGCAGTATACTGTACCTCAATGCGTTTTGACCAACATTAACCTGCCACATCCTCTATTCCTTGAGGGTCTTGGTGGTTGTTTCTTCTAACGTTTAAGTATATGGACTGTTCAAATACTCTGCACATCTTCTTTTCCTTTGGTAACTGAATGTGCTTTACATAACGCCCTTGTATTTGCATTGAAAGCAACAATGATCAGTACTTAGAGAGAACCTCCTTCATTGTGATATTCTTGAGCCAGCTACTTCCATTGGTTCACCGTGGTTTTGGACAGGATAGTAGCTTCTCTGATCACCTGAAAACAGGAGCCAACAAGCCGTTTGCATTTATTCACCAAATGTCACCATTCATGGAGTTTAGGCATCATGTAATTGACAGGGCTTGAAATTGCACCTGATGCACCTGATTCAGGCGGAAGGGGAAGGGGAAGGGGAAGGGGAAGGGGAAGGGGAAGGGGAAGGGGAAGGGGAAGGGGAAGGGGAAGGGGAAGGGGAAGGGGAAGGGGAAGGGGAAGGGGAAGGGGAAGGGGAAGGGGAAGGGGAAGGGGAAGGGGAAGGGGAAGGGGAAGGGGAAGGGGAAGGGACAAAATAGTTTTCCCATCCTCATCACTGTTTTGACGTTTTAAAACAAGCACTGGACTTTCTAATGGTTGTTACTCACTATTGTCAAGCATCCTCTCCTGTTCCTCCTGAAGGCCATTCAGTGTCTGCACAATTTGATTATACTCTGCCTGCTCCTCCTCAGCCACTGTAGAGCCATTACTGTGCATCATATGCCCTGTGTTGCCCCACCTTTGTGTTGGTACCGTGCTCCTTGGTGGGCCCATTGGCAGGGTGGGGCTTATAGTGGTGGCTAGGCCAGTGGAGTTGTAGCTGCCATATGAGAAAGCCATGGGAGGGGCATGGTTGTTCACAGGGGACTCCAGGGGCTGATTATTACTCACAGGTGCCTGATGGAAATATTCAAAACATTTTAGCATCTTATTCTTTATATAACTCTCATCACTAATTCAACCGCAAAGTTACTGAAGTAGCGGGAAAAAGTGAAGAACAATAATACTTTTCTCCCGATCTAAGTCCGATGTTACTGCTGCTAGCTTGCAAGGTATCGTTCAATTCCTAAATAACCATTGAATCATTACCACTCGTGCCTGAGTTTAGTCGGTTTCAGCGACAATCCACCAAGTGTGGAGTTTCCTATTGAGCTTATTACTGGAATGGTCACAAAGGAGCCCCTTTCTGATGGGTTGGGCACAAATGTGATGGTTCTCATCTAATACGATAGGTATATAATGCGATCAGAAAAGTCTGTCCACTTCGATTTCTCACAAAAATATTGACGAAAGATTCTTTTCTACCGGTAATGTAATTTTCATGTGAAAGAAGCAAAAAAAAAAACAAGCGAGCGAGCCTTTTTGATATGGTATGGAAGCGGATCCCAGTTTTGAACAATAATTTGAAGTTTGATCACGATTCCATGAACTTCAAATTTTAATACTAATGCATGGACATTAAACCGAACAAATTCTGATTTTTAAAAGAAACCAATCATCAATTTTTTTAGCAACAAAGTTCTTCCTGACATGGGAAATTTGACCATATATTTAGAAATATCAATCACTTCAAAATTTTCAAATGCTCCTACAAATTCAACCCCAATAGAAAAAAAGCATCAAAAAAGACGAAAAGCTTCTCATTTCCTAAGAAAAAGCCAGATGGATTCAACTCTTGTGACAGTGTTGGGAGCCCTGTGGATACTGGAGCTCAGGCTGCAACCATGCCAGAAGCTCAGCAACATAGGAAAACGAACTGAAACATGAGCGAGTAATGGCAGCCGTTTTTTGACTGTAAAAATGACCAACTTAGCTTCAAGATATGCAAAAACTGATTGGGGAAATTGTTAGTTTATGTGGTCTAAGCCTCGAATATGGAATAAAACAACAAGGTAAGAATTTCGTACTAGTATAACTTAAATTAAAGGCTTTTAATGAGTTTTAATATTGGGTGTTGGTTAGAGTGTCAGAATCTTGGCGGCAAACAAAATACCTGAATAATCTGTACCGTTGTATTGAGGGTGATTCCAGAAGGACTTCGCCGCGAGGGACTTGATGAGACAGGTGAGTGTCTTGTTGGTGATGACACCATGTGATCTCCACTGCCACTCCCAAGGCTGCTGCTGCTATTGCTGCTTCCTGTCATTACACTGTTAACCAGGCTCTGTGACCTAGTCAGGGGTGGAGGAATTACTGCTGATGGACCCATACCCATCTGACGAGCAGTGGGCACAGAACTAGAGCGAGGACGTTCCATTAATTGAAGGTACTCTGCAGTTGTAGGGCCTGTCCGTGCTGGTGCTGAGCCTAGCGACACACATAGATGAGTTGAGATAACATTTTTCCTTGTACTTCACAGTCACAGAGCATTACTGACAAGTTTAATTTCATCCAAAAATAAAATTGGTTCAAATCTTTTAAAGGCCCATGCCACCGTTTTATAATGCATTGTTTATTGATTTTAATATGTCCTTGGCATCTCAACTAAGAAAGGAAATCCCTACAAAATGTATTCTCCTGATACACAATGAGAAACTGCCACTATCAATTTTTTTTTTTGCAGGAAACATTTAACAAATGTCCTCGGATTTTTCGTGGTATGTCCTCTTATATACCACGGAATGACATCATAAAGTGGTCAAAATGTTGTGGACTCGTGAGGCACAGCCGAATGGGTCCGCAGTGTCCAAGGTTCTCACCTACTGTCATTGGTCCACCTGGTATCCTAAACTGGAAGCCTTGCTGTAGGAGCATGTTCCCTCCCATACCCTTCTGTCCTGCCATGGCATGCATGAAGGCCTCATTCATGTTGTTATTGTAATCAGGTGATAGGACTGGCCTCCCTGGTGCATGCTGCTGTGTGCTGAATGAGTTGATGGATGGTGATTGTGGTTCACAGCATGAAATGTTCGTCTGCTGGTCCATCATGTAGTTGGTGCTGTGCTGCTCTGGTTTGATTTTCACTGGGAATGGCACAACTGGAGAATGACCAACTCCTGAACCTAAAAAGTTCAATGCGTTGTGCCACAATGAATGATAATAATTTCTTAGTGCATATTCCTTAGCAACGATAGTTAACTTGCCCTGTTTTCCCATGATGAAACCGATACTGCGAACTAGTCAACAAACAGTCTATTATAGTACTGTTTTATCCATGTTAAGGTAAAATACCCTGCTCTCTCATCTGGAAATAGTTGTTTGTGTACTGTACCATACTTATGTCACCGACCCATGGTAACATCACATACCTTGTTCTCCTATCTCATTAGGCCATGCTGGTGTCTGTGGAGAAAACCCTGCTGGCGATGGTGAATAGTCATCCTCAGCAATATCCTCATCAACAGATGAAATAGAGTCCAGGGGCCGACTTTTCTTCCTGTATCTGGACATCTCAAATGGATCTGACCTCTGGTGCATGCTAAGGGCATGTGGGAAGTGCTGCTCCAGGCTGGACTCATGGCCATATGAAGGGCTTTCCAGGCTATTGCTAATGGCCATCTGACCAGGGCCATTACACTGAATGGGTGCTGGAATCAAACCATTATATATAAAGTGAGATTAAATTTGTGCACGTTTGAGCAGCTCTTTGTCTAAATCTGTCATTGTTTATGCAGTACATTTTTATGTTGGAAGCTTTCTTGGAAATGCATTCTTGGTTCTAAGGCCAGATGCTTAACAATATGGCACAGTTTTACAAAACATGCAATCCCATAAGTGGCTGTTCTTTATTAGAAACTTGTCTAATTTCCCCTGCCATTTCTGATGACAATTCTTGTTCAATATTGGGCTGAAGGCTACAATAAAATAATTAATACAAGACAAAATTTTTGACAAAACTGAAGGGAGTGTTTTCTCAACAAGTATTCCTACCAACATTTTGCATTATTTTGATTGTAGATAGATGTGGATCTTTTTTATTTGCTTGAACAGATATTCATACCTTTCTATTTTCTTTTTGAATATACAAATATATAAGTCATTACTTCCACAAAAGTTGTCAAAATTTAGTCTGATATCATCTATAGCATAGCTAGTGTAGTCCTACAGGTATTTGACTCATGAGGCAATTATATCCTTTTTATTTTATATATGCTGAAATTATCAGTGGGAAAGGAACCACACAGGGGCATAGCCAGCATTTGTGAAAGCGGGGTACATCACAACTAGTGAAAATGCATGATGACCATCACAGTATTGTTGTTGATTTTTTATTTAATGTTTACTACTTTTCATACCAAAAGGGGGGCACTGGTACCCTAGGACCTTTAGCTATGCATTTGGGTACCAAAAAATAAGTAGCCTGTTAAGAAATGTGTCAAAATGTGTGTGTATCAAAGCAAGTGTGGCAGATGCGTGTTTGAAAAAAGCATTTGTATTTCTTCGTCATATTCTTAGAATGATGGAAATTAGTACTGAAAGCAGTCAAAATATAAATCATATGAAGTAACCCCTTGTGTGGTTCCAGAAAATATCCATCCCCCCACTGAAGGGTGTTGAAAAGTGACCCCCACCCCTCTGGAATTTGGGGGGATGGATATTTTCTGGAACAATATGTTAAGTTTTTATATTGCATTTCACTTACTTTTGGAATACTGGTAAAGCTCAGCAACTGAAAACACCCCTGATAGTACAAGGTTATGATTCACTGCCACTGAAAGAAGAAAATATCCTCGGCTCTGTAAAAATTCCAAAGCTATGCACTACTGTATGCCCCCTTACATGTTTGTATAAGACCTGGCCCTGTTGTATAATATAATAATAATTAATATATATAATATATTATATAATAATAATAACAATAATAATTTTAAAATACAATATTATTTCCAATAATACATGTGTTAAATAAGATGCACTTGCAGTGCTCAGTTTTGGGGTTATGGGTTATGTAGCAGCTACTGTATCGGAATATCTAACCCTATTGGATTAATGCACCTCAGCCACAACAAAAAAAAACACAAGAATAGAGCGAGAATACAATAGAATGAGGTGCATCCAGCCAATAGCATAGATCTTACGAGCAGCTTCTACACACTACTGCAGCTAGCAGAAGAGCAAGTAACTCCCTATTATGAGATTAATAAAGGGGAAGAGAGAATAAACAATTTAACAATTGAGACAAAACTATTGAGACAAATCCATTACATTGACCAATGGTTGATTCACCATAAATACAATGCTGGGAACACAACCTAAAAGAAATCACCTTATTTGCTCTGAAGATGGTAAAATGTCAGATTATTATTTATGCGAACATGATAAAAGGCTCTTCAGACAAAAACTCAGTATGATATTATGTTAAGAAAGTTCCAGCAGTTTCATTTTAAATGCAGTTTCCTAAAGGTGTCAAAATGGAACAGAATCCTCTCATTCAAAAATGGCATAGTGGAATTTTACTTTTTGTTATGAAAACTATGGTAGATTATTATAGTTTACACTAATTTGGCTAGATACGAAATTCAAGAAGATAAGATTTAGTTTTAAATTGTTTTGGGCTGGGTGGATTTATGCTAATTATACTGCAAAATAACTAATAATTTAAGCTTAGGATTTCAATTTGCTACTAAGAGTGTCAAGTAGAACAATATCAGGGGTGGATGCAGGTGGATGATTAGGTGGCTTAAGCCAATGCCCTTTTCCTCATTTTCTGGTATAACCTTTAGATTAGCTACTCCCTCGGGCTGAAATCTGTAGTGTATATCCTTTGTACTAGCCACTCCTTTCTA
The DNA here is from genome assembly GCA_033964015.1 of Scolanthus callimorphus. Lineage (NCBI taxonomy): Eukaryota > Metazoa > Cnidaria > Anthozoa > Actiniaria > Edwardsiidae > Scolanthus > Scolanthus callimorphus. The sequence continues at coordinate 13,655,166 of CM066917.1, read as the reverse complement.
AAAGGTCTGCATCTGTCACTGAAAGTAAAATATTATCATTCCCTTTTGGAATGGGAGAGCTCAATTTTATTTTGACATCTTTAGGAAAACTTAATACCAAATGAAACTGCAAATTTCCTCATTTATTTTACTTTTTGTTTCTTTCTGTATTATTAGTTTTTTCCCTTTCCCTGCGTAGTATTTTCTTTTAGTTTTAGGATTACGTAGTTTAGGACTGTATCACCTTCACATATTTAATAATATCTGAATGTTGTTGGTTTTTTAGGCAAATGGGGTGACATGATTTTCAGTGAATGGGTCACCTTAACTTCCTTAACCTTAACTTTTAAAATTAATATAATCCAACTTTTGTCAATTTATTCACCTAAACTCTCTATCAACTAAAACAGCTGCAATGAATTACTCTCTTCAGTTTTACCATAGAATGTTCTGGTAAAGTTTTCAAATTTGCATAGCAGTAAAAAGAACATGTCACTCAACAGTGTGTCACCTGCAGCTTTCAATTGTTATGTCAGATTAAAACCAATCTATTAATCTTGTTGTTTTAGAGGAATTTGTAATTAAAGGATAGATTCCTGAGACTTTAATAGGTTTCATTTTTGAATGTTATAAAAATTTCAACACCACCTGTTGCAAAGTAAATATCTTAAGAAAACAACTTGTAATTTTAGTTGTTGATATGAGAATCTTGATTGGTTAGTGTTTTTTTGTCCTTTAAATAAATAGCTAAGTTACAAATTGTGCAAGGCAATGTCTCAGATACTTCCCATCTGAAAGACTCCAATACTGTATTTCAGTAATTTATTACAAAAGAAAATCACAATCTTCATACATTGTGGTAACATTACTTGGGAATTTCAGTAGGATGCACTATTATTAAGAAATGATGTTTTAATAAAAACAAAAGGGAAGACTAGAAATCATTTCAAACATTTATATAATATCAGTATTACAAAGAAGGTACAGTATACTTTTTGACACCAAAGGAGTATTGAAAATGATACATTTTCAAGTGCATATTAAAAAAGGGAGAAACTATGCAAACCACAACCAGAAGGTATTTGAAAGAACCACTTTCAACTTGACCCTTCCCAATTGTTTACAAATGAACCTTAAAATATCCTAGCAAAGCAGCACTTCAACTTCTCAAAGTTTCAAATTAAGGGAATGAAGACCATTATGACTGTCTGGGGATTCTGTTATCCTGAGATGACTCAGGAAGCCACAGGAATGAAAGACGCTATCAGAAAAAGCCAATCAAACTGAGATGGTTACAACAGCTCCTCTATTTACCATTTTGAAATGACAGAATAAAAGCTATGCTTTCTTTCAACAGCTCTACCTCTCAGCATATCACCATTGTAATAAACAATGACCTTTGCCACTTTAAAACCAATTTCCTTGCTAACATCCTATTCTGCAAATGATTTGAAGAAAATCTACCTTCAAACCCACTCTATTATTTCAGCAACTTTCATTTTTGTAACCTACACAGGTTTGCTAAGATAGGCAAGGGAAGGGAGAGCAAGTAGTAATACTTATGGCCTTAAGAAGAAGAACAATAGCTATATCTCACCAGTAACACAAAGGCCATTGTTTGGGGCACAAGTTGGTACATATGTATACAGCTAGAGGCGAAACAGGAACTAGAACAAAGGGTGATGCATTATTTGAAAACAAAGGACTTAAGTTGTCAACAGTGAGGACCAAACTATCAGAAAGGATGTCACTCATGTCCATACTGCTTACAACAGTTTTCATGAAAAACAGATTGTTGACATGACCCTGTGTTATGGTTTTCATATGATTCTAAAGTGACTCTACAGCTTCTTTCAATTCAATTCAAAACTTATGGTTTAAGTATTGATTAGTGGTTGGCTTAGGGCACTACTTTAGACCTTGCTTAGGAGGACAAGTGTATGACCCTTGGGTTCTGCTTTCAAGTTTAAGATAAAGCCATTGGACATTTAGTGATTCATAACAGCAATATCCAATTTCCAAGTCACGTCAAGATTAACTATTGACACATCCTTTCGATTAAAATCCACTAGGATCATCAGATTTCTGAAATCATGCACTTCTAATCACAGGAGAACATTAAGCTGTGGCGGTGAATCATGGGATAGGAATCCTTGGGGTACATCATGTCGCATTCATGAAAACACCAGAGTTTAGGTTCCTAGAATCGAGTATACAAGAAGGCATACCCTTTAAGGGGGTAAGCCACCAATACAAACACAACACTCTGCATGAAGTCTTTGCCACTAATGTTAACTCGCTAATTATAATCACAAGACACATAGCATGATGTCAACTTCACAACACGAGCTTTTGCCTACGGATAGAAACTTTGAAACTCGGGGCTGACATAATCGTTCAAGCATTTTAAAAAATAGGATACGCAATGACATCTGCGCACTTTATTATATACTTCTCGGACTATCCGAGATAGAGATCTGCTCGCATAGCATTTGTTGCTTTTTTGAAACAATTACATGTATGTATTGGAAAATCCTAGCTAGATACAATTGTTGTAAGGAGATAAATATACGCAGATGTAAGTGATCGAGATTTTTGTTTTAAATTAAGGATAAGAAGAGACAAAAAAAAGACAATCTGGAAAATTCTATAGTATATGAACAACGACCTGAGCATAATAATGCTATAATAACTTCATGAAATATTAAAATTAATGCGTTTTTCCCTCCCCTCTATTTTATGAGGATTTACTTCTTCTCAAGGGGTATAAAAAACACAGTTTCCTTTATCATCCCTTCGCACGAACTTTTAAGACCGTAATAATCCTACTCCTGGTATTAGTGTAATTCTGTAAAGACTAAAGTTTCTATTGTTTGTTCGTAAGAATCCGCAAAGCCACAAACATAGGCCACAATTTATCAAGAAAACACTTGAAGATTTTGCACACATTTTACTAGAGCTAAATAATAAGACAATAGGTGAATTGCCTTGATATCTTGAAGTTCCTGACAGTCTCGGGTTTATCTTGTTCATCGCATTGTTAATAGAGAAGAAGCAAGTTGTATAATAACATGGATAAGTTGAGGTCGTGAATTTGACAGGCGGCTGATGTACACAATAAGATGTGTGCTCCTTGTCGTTAGAAGCATCGATTTGAATTCCTTTACCCTGGATTCTCCGAGGGCAAATTGCATACCGTATTCTAAAAGCATACACGCTGTTCATTTGGCGATTGGTAAGGCCTTTTCACGCGCGCTAAAGACCACGATGCGTTAAGGCCCGCGAAACAAAGGCCTAACGAGCGAGTTAATTTGCACTGTCCAAACGCTCGCACGTGTCTGTGTCAAAACAACAACACGTACGAAGCCCCTTCGTTGCTTTTATACTCGCGTTGATAAACTCGGATTCCGAAAGCGACCTCGCGGACGTTTTACAACCAGGTGGAATTAACATAAGGGTCGATGGAGAATTAAAAATTCATACTTACATTTGTGTGTGTCCCGTTCGCTTGGAGAATTGCGCGTCGCTTGCGTATCGGAATCTTCTTTATGTTCTGTAATGCAATGAACAATGCATGGGACGAGGCATATAAATGCATCATAGATCGCATTCAAGTCTAGAAAACTGCAAAGTTTTCAGTAATTACACACCCAAATGAGAACTTAAACAGCGAAGCGACTGAATTATTAAACAGTATATAATATTCAACTTGTTGATTTGTGCTTTGAGCAGGTAATTTTGATGGATACATCGTCGAGTTGGATAAACAACCTCGAAATTATATTAAAAATCTCTTAAAGTTACTTTGTTGTAGTTAGACGCGCGGTTGACACTGATTGCTCTAGTATTGGAGCATTAATTTGCTAGAACTTACCTCGGTTGCACATAAAATTCGCAAGAAATAAGTCCAGTTCTCTGACAGTTACTGTGATATGATTAGGGAGAACGCACAAGCTCGGATGTCGACAAAACTCAGACTTTCCAAGCCGTTCTCCATCCGTACTTTCCAACGGAATCCCTCGAAACAAAATCACCATCACTAAGTCCAATCTCCAGACTTTATCAGCCTGTCTGAGGCAATCAATACGACGCATTTTGCCTTTCTGGTCATGATTTGAAATGACGCAACGGCAACTGGAGCCAGCTTTGCCTGCCGCTATAGCCATGACAAACTCTTCGCGGCATTCGGCCAGTATATCCTTGCGTAGCTTGCCAAGCAACCTTGATGCCCATTTGTGTTTGACTTCAGGCGCTTCTGCATCAAGCTCCTCTTTGCATCGCCTCTCTTCCGTTGGTGTCATCCGCACATCGTGTTTCTTGTAGTGCTTCCTCTTTCGGGCTTGCAAGTTAAACCACGTATACGCAAACGCCTTTACGTGGGGCAGCAAGGCCTCGATAAACGAATGGATCTCGTCCTGCTGGTCGAAGATCCCAGGGTTAGCCATTTTGATATATTCAACTGCTGAAGCGGTATCGCCGCTCATCACCATTTCGGCGGTGTTGCGCGCACAAATGCTACCCTAACTCTGAACCATGTGAAGACATGATAGAATTTTTTTCACCAATCTACGCCGCGCACTGTTTACTTCATGTCACCTTTGTCACTAAATACATTTATTTTTTCAGGCCTACCACGTCCGACCAATCAGCGCGCGCGCCTAGGACAATGGGTTCACGGTGATTGTTTCGCGCATACGGAATAGGAAATCGGCCTTCTCCGGTTGTGAGCTACAAGAACCAGAAAAAGACCCTTGGGAATAAGGTTTTAGCTCTGTGATTTGCCCTGCCCACGCCTTATTCGATTACTTCACAGGAAGCCACAGTTGACACGTATGAGTGAAATAAGAAAACTAGAAATTGAGGCATAAAAGCGCAGTATTTCTGCAGGTCTGCAGAAGCTTATTTACATACAATAAGCTTAGTGTAAAACGAAAGCCTGTTCCAGCAAGTTTTCGTGATGTGTATTCTATTCAAAGCTCTCAAAACATTGACAAAACTAATTCAGACTGTCACTTCGGTGTGCATAAAAAAGCGAAATGTACCGCATAACCGCAAACTTCCTGAGGCATCGAGAGTTAGTTCACGGTCAAACTCGAAAACAATCATCGGACTCGTGCTTCAAGACAAATCGGCGCCGAAACAGTTTGAAAGGAAAGTGTACTGCATTAACATGAGGCGAACACTACACCCGCCGCTATATCTAAGAAAATCTAACTAACGAGAACGCATCACTCTTGAAGGACATGGATCAACACTTGTATCGGAACTTTTATGTACACGGCCGCTCGGCGCTGATTTGCCGCTAAGGTGTCACAAAGCACGTCCCAGTAGAGGGGGGCATTCAGGGGGCAAGTGAAAAACGGCAAAAACATTGTTATCGGAAGGGTAATACGTGCGCTCTAATAAAAAACACTTTTAAACAACGCCGAGAATGTTGTTGATCAGTGGTGTTTACTAATAGTGATAAAAGAGACACTCAAACAGAAATATAAGAAATGTTACCGATGCACGTTTACTACCCGGGCTATTACTGAATTAGCGGCTTTGCTTATTTTCAAAGGTTAAGCTCGTAACTGTAAAAGTGTGCAACAGTATGTTCGGAACAAACAACCACCCACAAAAAAACATAAAACTTCACCTTTTGTACTGATTTTAGGATTTTAGAACCGAAACAAAAATCAAGCGAATTTCAGCCCCGAGCATTTAATCGATAACGGAAGTATTATTTTCTTGTTACGTGAAAGTATTTCTAATTTTTGCTTTTCTTGAAGAGAACATCACGCCTATTTTCTACTGAAACTTAGAAGAATTGAAGCAAAAACAAATCGAGGAAAATCGAGGAAATCAAGCTACGGGACACTAAAGTTAAACACGTTCGTATGAGCAACGGAAATGTCACGGCAGAATAATAAGAATCAATTACTACATTACGCAAAATGTTCAATTGAAGTCAATAGCTTGACCTCAGATAAGCATAAGCTTTGCAAGGTTTGGTTTACAGGAAATTCGCCCTGATGTCTCTGCTTGAGTTGGTCCCGTGATGAAGGGCGTGGGTGGGGTTCATCTCCAAGCTGGAGCCGGCGGCAACGAAGACAGGCCGAAAAAGGCGATAAAACTGCTGTAGGCTGATAAACACAATAAGATGTCGAAATAGCGCTTGAAGTGCGTCCTCGCGATTACGGAAGTTCTTTTTACATGACTGTTTGGTGGTAGATTTAGTCCTTTTTTCACGGTCGACTGATACGACTGGGACGACTGATACGACTATATGGAAACCAGCCTTTATAAACACATTTTTATTCAATCACTTGTAATTTTTTATAATTTGTAGATAAGAATTAATAGATATTTTTGATTTTGTATGTTTTCAAAGCTAACATTAACGTTATCATCGTCACTTTGTGCCTGCTTTTGCCTTGTATTAAATTGCGTTTTCTGTCTGCATGAGGGATGGGGTGGTAGTTCCTAGGCACACTCATTAATTACTCTACACCATATCAGATTCGATACATTTACTTGCAAATTTCTTTCGAATAACTAGTATTTTTAAGGGCATCGGAGACCAATGTGCGTCATTTTTTTAGTTCATTTCTATTTCTAGCTACTTCACTTCGAGAGTAACAATTTTCTGGTTGTTGGCGCGCGCGAAACCGCAAAATTGGTATCCTTGATATAATTGGCGAAAGAGGCAATTGTCTGCCCATTTTCCTAAGGGATGTTATGTAACTTTTGCATCAGCTTTTCTAAAATTACAAAAAAATATATATTGTCTCCATCTCTCTCTCTCTCTCTCTTTCATGGGCGGAGTGAATTAGAGGTGAACATTTTCCCATTCACTTATTGTAAATGCTGATTAAAAAATTTAAATTTCGTCTCACTTTATTACAATATATCCGGCCCCCTTTTGCCTGGTGCACACTTGCGACATAACGACATAAGAAAAATGTCACGCGAACAAAATTTAGGGGTTTCCAAATGTTGTAGTCCACAAAAAAAAAAGAGTTTTGGTGAAGTAATCTAATGATGATCCATGGAAGATATTGATTATTTCAATTATTTTCCCATGCTTTTTTCGTTGAAACACAACGTCCTTATGTCGTTATGTCGCTAGTGTGCACCGGGTTTTTCTGAAGAAGTTCCTGGATCCGCCTCCGTCTTTTAGTAAACTAGTTCTGGAGTTCTGCTCAACTAGAGAACCAAGTTGTTTTCTAGTTGGCCCTAACTCATGACGCTCATGGGTTCATGTCTAGGAGCGTCCATGTAGGTGTAGGAAGGTGTAACAGGGAATTGGAAAATGAAGCAGGTCTGGAGTTATTTTTTAGCACAATAGACTTGCCGCTTGAATAAACTTCTTTGAACAAAGCATGCGCTACCTGCATCCTAATTGGTTGAGCGAATGAGTGACGTAATCATTGCGTGAAAATTTGAAACTAAAAAAACTTCATCCAGGCTTCATTTCCTGTTATGCCTGGTGCACACTTGCGACATAACGACATAAGAAAAATATCACGCGAACCAAATTCAGTGGTTTCCAAACGTTGAAGTCCACAAAAAATAACATAAGATTGCTTTGGTGAAGTAATCTAATGATGATCCATGGAAAATATTGATTATTTCAGTTATTTTCTTGTGCTTTTTCATTGCAACATAAGGTCCTTATGTCGTTATGTCGCTAGTGTGCACCGGGCTTTACACTGTGAAACTATGGGAGACAGGGAAATGGACGTTCCTAGGTAATAATGAGCTCCTGACCCATATACGGTTCTACGCCTCTAAAAAAAAACTAGAAATACAAAGCCATTCAATTCGCATTTTGTGTTGTTGCTGTTTTCTGGCGAAATACATTTAGCCCCCCACCCTCTTTAAAAAGATAAAGTATTTGAATGTGGAAGGCCGACTTTGAGTGATTGCTGTGATAATTGCCGAGAACGTTGCTTTGATTGACTCTACGATAAACGCGCAGTTCTTATACATCTTTCAGGTCCATGTCGCGGTAAGAACCAATAGGACATTTGCATGATGACGTCATTTGACTACAACTACCAGAATCCTTTTCAGTTTCCTTTTTCTTATTCAGATCAACAAATTGCTTCGTGAATAAAAGGATAATAGCCTTAATTTTCTACACAATAAGCCGCCACGCAAACATTTCTGGTAGTTGTAGTCAAACCACGTCACCATGCAAATGTCCTATTTAACATATTGTGTGGTTCCAGAAAATAAATATCCATACCTCCACGTAAGGGTGTTGAAAAGTGACCCCCACCCCTCTGGAATTCCAAGGAAAAATACAGTTTTTGTATGGAAATGATCAGGTAAATTGACTTCCCCCCCCCCCCCCCCCCCCCCCCCACGGAATTTCCAATGCCCTTCCGTAGGGGTGTATGGATAATTTCTGGAACCACACATTTTGTGAATAATTCCACGAAACTAAAACAAAGAAAATCGTAAGCGTGGAGGAGGTTTGCATACGTGATCTTAATTTGCATATCTTTTTAGATTATATTCCTTCTTTTTCTCGGCATTTTAAAATATTTTGTTTGAGAAGCTATATCAAACATTCGACAGTGATTTTCAACCCATCTTCGGTGTTTGGAAATCTTGATATATTACCTGAACGATGTTAAACTGGATTGACAATCCTTTGAACACTGTTGGACCATGTTTGAGTCAAACCAGTTCTACATTTCCGCGTTTAACATGGGTATAGAATGTTCTTTGCAAAAAGCCAGGCTCGTAAAGTATATATCATATTGATTTTGACAATTTTCGGATTATATTTCATTCAATGTCATTCAATTTTAAATTACATGTAAAGTAGTTTAACATTGTAGTAAAAATTCAACAAATAAAGATTCGAATTCGAGGTTTGGCGTTATAAGCAATCAATTTTTTCATTTACCTAGAAAACGATGACATATAACTTTCTAAAGATATGCAAATTATTTTATTCCAAGACTTTTTTTCAATCGTTACTCGATTCCCTAAAGGAATCCGTCTTAATATGAAGCATTTGACCCGGGACTCAATGGTAGCATATGACTGACAGCTCGCAACTCCCACATCAGAGATGGGAAATATCACGCGAGTGGACATCAGACCTATAGTTATATTCGATTCGTAGTATGGTTAAAATCCCCGAGAAATTACTAAAACCAATTGAGAGAATATACATATCCAATTCAATATCATTCAACAGTTGCAACCTGTAGAACAAAAGAAATCTTGTAACCCTTTAATCTAATACTCGGGGCATGATGTCTATGAAGTTAGGGCATTGGCACTATCTGTTAACAAAAGTTTTGTATTCTCGACCCGTAAAGCCTACTTGAGTTGGTTCATTTTATGTACGCAAACACTGAAGTGCTGGAGCAATGTCATGAAAGCATATACAAGCCTCTCTATAAATACGAACTATATTGTGCATAGTATATAACATACATGGTTTAGGTACCCATCTTAGTGTAACCAAACAGAGTCGCCTTTCCTCTCCAGATTGTTCTCGTTATCTGTCTAATCGCAACCTATTGTTTTAGCGTAATCTACCGTACCTACAACAGCTTTCATCGATAAATGACATAAAGGGATCATGAGCTCTATCGTCATAGATGTCTCGCAAAAGCCAACCAACCCTGCATAATGTCGACCACGTATAATATAACTATAGTGTACCAAATCTTACTGAGAGAATCTTCAATATTAGGTCTCTCCCGAGAAAAGTTAAACGCGTCAGTCTAGTTTCAGAAATACATTTTCCCACAAAATTGAACAGACTTGCAGTTAACCGACTTGTAGGACACAGAAACACTTGAACAAATGTTGCTAAAAAATAGACACTTCTGATGCCGTTAGGAATAACACTCAAATACAACATTCTTTTGAGTGTACATAGTAAGTAGAAGCCTGAACAGAGGCGTAGCTGAGGGGGTCCTGAGGTGCCAGTGACCCCCTCTTTAGAAGGAAAATACAGTAAACATTTAAGGAAAAATCGGGAAGCTGGAAAGGGGCACCATACATTTGTACAGATGTGACCACCTCCCCCCTCCCCCCGGCCCCCTTCTCAAATCCTGGCTACGCCCCTGTTGGAGAAGCTATCCTTGGGGAAAAGTAGTAAAGCTCTACAATATTGTCACTGCAAAACGATGTGCTTCTTGTTATTGACATACACCTATTTCACTATTTGTGGTGTATCATGAGAGCCCTAAAAATAATGGTCACATTAACCCCTGTGTATTGCCTCTTGAAAAGGACGTGATGCACTGCAGGCTACAACGTTATGCGTCAACAGGGTGCAACTAGATGAAATCGATGTACATCTATCGATCCTTTACTTATAATGAATGCGTATCAATACAAATCTTGAATCCCCTCGGCCCCACCCCAATCTTATGACAAAATGTAGCCACTCTTTTCCAAGCAGAGCGATGTATCTAAATATTCTGCATGTCTAAAAAGTTCCGTATAATCGACGTATAAGATGGTAAAATGTTGAGGCATTAAATGTTAGTGCAGCAAAGTTGCGCGACTGGTCAATGGAGTTGTCTCGTTTCTAATGTTCTATAAAACATGTGCAAGGTAGCTGTCAGACGCGTTGCATTCTCGAACCAGAGATCTCCGGCTCAACTCCTCGCGGGGAGGCTCTAGTTGAGAGAATCAACATTCTGCGCATGCCCGAACGCTCAAAATCAGCCAGCCAGCGACGGCCCTCAAAGGGATGTCCCCAGAGCCTCCCCTGCGAGCAGACGAGCCGGGGAGCTTGGGTACGATAATGGAGGAGTAGCTACTTGTACGCCAGTGCGAACAAGCGTAAATGTCTCTCCTTTAGAAAGTGAACTGGAAACTGTTCCGTACAAGTACCTGCTACAGAAACTGCAATCTCGTACCCAGAGCCCGTTAGATTTTGGCCAGCGGCAAGATTCGGGGCTCTGGGGGAATCCGATTTGTGAGCATGCGTGCTAGATCAAGACCATACAGAAAACATAACGAACTTTCAAAGCGGAAACCCAGAATCTCTTGCCGCTGACCAAAAGGCTCTGGGTACGAGATTGCAGAAACTGCTATCCAATTTGCCATTATACGAGAAATTAAATAAATTAAATCACGGCTGACTAACAGGGGAGTTCGAACAATCCAAGCATTTATTATATTGTGAAAATAATCATTCAAAAACCGCTCCTACTTCCTACATTTCTGCAATAAGTCATGCAACGGCACCCGGAGAGAAAGCAGCTTGAGCAACATAAGCACGAACGTATATAAAAAATACATACAGCGTGACGCAGTGGGATATTTACAACGCCCTATGTTTAACGCACGGCATGATATTTCGTGACTTTTTAAAAATAGCTCCTCCACGAGTACCTCTGACGAGTCGTAAGGCAAAGAACCTGTTATACCAGATTCAAGGACTAGCCCAACTGGTCGGGAGCACGTGACATTAATTATTTGAGCTCTATATCGTGGATTCTCGACATGAAAATGTCGGTTCGTGGAAAAAATGAAACCTTTTTTTAATAACGAAGGAAGAAACGCGAAATTGATTTTTTAAAGATCTGGGTGGTAGCGTTTTGCACCTAATTTCTTTGAATACTGTTTTCTTTTCTATTTCGTAATGAAAACCTAGTATTTGGATTATTATTATTATTATTATTATTAATAATAATAATATTATTATTATATATATTTTTTTATACTTTTAAAGACATTTTTATAACAATTTTTTTTAACAAAAAAAAACATAGTTTTGTAATTTCATTATTATTTTTTTTTTAGTTCAACATAATTTTCTTTGACAATTTTGTAAATAGTTTTCCAATTTTAATAACAAATTTTAAATTGTAAATAATTAGAAATTTATATAGTTGATTTTGGAATAAAGGTTATTTATTATTATTACTATTATTATTATTATTATTATTATTATTATTATTATTATATTATTATTATTATTATTGTAAAAAAAGCTATTGTTTTAATTTTGTGAATAAATTGTAAATAGTTACGTAATTCACGGGCTGCGAAATAATTTTAATTGTAATAAAGTATCTTTTCTATTCTGTTCTATTTTATTCTATGTTTTTTTATTCACGGCTGTTCTCACATGTGTAATCTCCGCCCCTATGTATAATAACACATTCCTCGCAGACTATATCAGCAGAACATGCTACGGGTTTTCTCAGGAAAGTCTGGAATGGCCTCCAATAAGTAGACAGTAGGTAAAATTTGCGACTGTTACTAAAAAAATACCGCTTTCAATCGTTGGCATTGTCATAAGGTCAATCAAATTAATAGTGTCTGTAGCGACAAAGAGGGCCCACATGAGGGGTGTAAATAGAATTTATAATATTATAGGTATGAATAAAAGTGCAGAGCCTCATTTGATAATACAAACCACTGGCGTTTCAAACATAGAACTTCAATAGGAAGAACCATAGTTATAGAGTGGGATGAATATGAAACCTATTGTGAGCATCCTTGTGAGTTTCCCGAGCTATCTGCCCATTCCACTTTATGATTTAAATATGGAAGAACGGGGTGAGACGTTTTCTTTCCATTTTTGATATTCAGCAATTACACTCAACAGTTACAACAGCAAAAATGTGAAAAATGTTTGATACTGGACCATGGATATAATTAAGATTCATAAATCATCAACGGGTGAACGAAGACATCAAACGAAGCCCGACTTTTCAGTATTGCGCTGGGGCGGTAAACATAACTGAGCAACTAGCATGGGCGTAGGCACGAAAACGAACAGTTTTTCAAAAATTGTTAACACAAAGCGGTTGATTAGCATGTTGTGATTGCAAAGTGTTTGGTTGGATACATGAAACGTTACGTGATTATGTTGTAATTGCTTTTGAAAGAAACCTCTTCCGAAAGCACTTTCTAATAATTATTACAGTATTGGTGTTATGTGACGTGAAGCATGGAAGGAAAAGTATCTTGACTGATTGTACACGGCCTGACTGGAGCCGGGAGGGCAGTTCAGGTCATATGCAATAGACCGGATCTCAAGGCTATCTATTTGTAGCTAAATTGTATTGAGTTGTATGGTTATGAAATCTAACGCCATGTTATTGTACCAACATTTCTAAATTCCATATCAGTCTAGCTTATATATGGACAAACCTTCAGTTCAAAATCTCATAAATTTCCAGAATCTACGCAATCGCTGATGTAAAAATATGTCGGTAGTTAGCCCGTGCCCGTCTTGTATCTTGTTTTGACTAATATATTTTGACTAAGTGAACTGCGAGTCGATATCGGCTGCTCGCGTAAAACGTAGCGTTGAATAGACCACTTTCGATAGATTAAAATTCCAACTTGAATACGAGGTTCAGGGAATAAAACAAAAGAAATAAATTATTCGTTTTTGATGCCGTTGCGGTTTCTTTTGGTTTATTCCCCTGAGCCTACTCAAGTAAGAATATTAATATATCGAAATGGTTTATTCTCTCCTCAGGGGAATTACGGAATTTTAATTTTTAACTAATTTCCGGATTAACATTTCATTATGAGTTAATAAAGATTATGATTATGATTATGATGATTATGATTAACCTTTTTTTAAAGAAAAATACCCGATGCATACAGTGTCAAACAGCAAAATGAGCAATGGTTTCTAAATCATGATATCTTTAAGTTCCATCTCTAGACACATCAGGGGCGGATTTAGGGAGGGGGGCGAGGGGGCCGCGGCCCCCCCTTTCTCAGGAGATTTTCCCATACATTTACTGTATTTGCTGAAGGAAATTTGCCAATTTTCGACCCATGTTTTCACTATCCGCCCCCCTCCCCCTCTTCTGAAATTCCTGGATCCGCCCCTGCACGCGAAACAAAAAAACTAAAATGCGAAAAAGCACGCCAGCCAGTCTTGCAAAGTACCGTGATATTAGCTTTAAAAAAAAAGGCAAACGTTCGATTAAACAAAACTCATTTTTCAAGTGAACTTTCGTTCTTTTTCTCCCAATACTGTTTTTTGCATAATCAACAGTTTTTAAGCCTTTTTGTTTTTGTCACAAGTGCCGACATTTGTCATCTGTCATCTTACTTAGGTAAGGCAGCAGGTCTTTGGTTTTGTTAGTGTCACATGAAATATATTATCCGATAATCCGAAAACCTACAAATGCATCATTTATATACGCTGCGAATGCAGCAGGTTGTTACATGTAAAGGCTAACGTTTGAAAAGCGACACGCAATTTTCTCCAAAAAAGTGAATATATTATTTCAGGTAAAGAAGACTTGCGCGAGTTCGGTAGCCTGTGGAAATTGAGCCGACAACAAAACAGGTACTAGCCTCCCGGGACTGGCTTCGTCCCCAGGCTCCTTTTGGCCGCTCGGCTTGTCAGGTAGTAACGTCATGCAGCACATCGGGCTGAACAACATATCCTCCTTCCTTGGATTACCAATAATGGGCAAGTTGCTTTTGTGCTTCAATTACCCATTATGGGTAACTTAAAGGTCCATCACCAACCGAGAGCCTTTGCGGACTCTTAGCCAATCAGAGCACCCGAAAAACAATGGATCAATTTGAAAACAAAAGAAAACGGGGCGCAAAGGCTCCCGGTTGTGATGGGCCTTTAATAGCATGGTTATTTGACATGCGCAAGTGTCCCACATGGTTGTAGGTTGCCGTAGTACACTTGTATAGAGCGCTCTTGAAAGCTTGAAAGGGTGTAGTGGGTGGGGGTTGTGGGACTGGATGGTTTCTTTTGTTCGGACAATTTTAGAGTGTTCATACACATTGCTTCGTTCTATTAGAGTTAATTTATACACATTGCTTTGTTCTATTCATAGTCTTTTATAGAAAGAAGAAGGCCCGTAGCCAGTATGAGGCGAGCGAGGCAGTCGCCTCGGTAAAAATTTTCAAATTTAAACCAGCCATAACCATTAGTCACAGAAAAAAATAACCTTTTTTGTTCACAAAAAGTATTTCACTCACTCTGCCTCGGTAACGATTTTTTCTGGCTACCGGCCGGAATTGTGATGTTATGCAGTTGGGCTGAATGACGCGACATACATCCGGGATTTTCATGGTCACCGGCGCCGGATTTGAACTCTAATTAGCTAGAAAATACAAAGAAAACGCAGCAAAACGGCCACCTTGGAATCTATATGAATTTGCTACACTTAGAATTTTGTCATTGAAAGACCAATAAAGAATTTCCGTGTAGTATGTTTAGTTCAAGTTAAACTTTGAAACAACTTTTAGGAGCTTGAGAGCTTCAAGTCTAGGTATTTTCATATTTTTTAGCGAGGAGAAAACATGATTCAAAGTCAACAGAGAGGAGATAAGGAATTAACCTTGTGTGAAAGCTAACGTGCTAATGAAATGGTCCCATGTGTGCTTATGAGCGTTAGCCCTAGTAAGCGGAGAAAGAGAAAAAATCTCTGACCCCGAGAGGGATTCGAACCCACGACCTCCGGAATTGTACATCCGATGCTCTACCAGCTGAGCTATCCAGGTCAGACAGGGAGCAGGTCGGGATATATTAGATGTTATGGTCGCGGTAATGAAGTGAATATATGTAGATGTTCAGGCAAGCCTGTGGCCGTGTAGCACTAAGTTCAACAGAGTGGAGATAAGGAATTAACCTTGTGTGAAAGCTAACGTGCTAATGAAATGGTCCCATGTGTGCTTATGAGCGTTAGCCCTGTAAGCGGAGAAAGAGAAAAAATCTCTGACCCCGAGAGGGATTCGAACCCACGACCTCCGGAATTGTACATCCGATGCTCTACCAGCTGAGCTATCAGGTAAGACTGGGAGCAGGTCGGGGTATATTAGATGTTATGGTCGCGGTAATGAAGTGAATATATGTAGATGTTCAGGCAAGCCTGTGGCCGCGTCAGTTTTCTCCTCAACAAAGTGCCTACATAAAATGCTACACAAGGGAACAAGACAAATCATGGTATTCTTATCAATATCCTTTTTGGCCACTACCGCCTAACCGTTTCTATGAGAGACTGATAATCTGTAAGAATGTGTCAGTATGTGCCTACAGGTCTATATGATAGGAGGGGTGCGCCCCGAGTTTTGTCAGCTATAATAGCTATCTTCTGAACAGGCTTATCCGGCGACAGGAGAAGCCGCTAATCCAAAATTGGATCTTGCAAAAATGAATAAACAAACGGCTTACATTTGGGATGAAACATCAATCAACGCTTTTGCCATCGAATTTAATGTATAAATATATTATTATTATTATTCCCGTATTACATAGAGCGGATTTCAGATGACTGTCGTGAGTAGTTCACAAACTTTGTAATTACTCCTATAGGTTTTGTTCAGGATTGGTGTAATCACTGTGCGATGGGTATCACTACAGTCATATGAAATTCGCTCTATAATATACATTGAACCAGTAAAAACATTAAAACTACAATGCTCTTCAATTACGGTACTACTGAAGCGAACGCATTCATTTAATTTTTTACAGGTGCATTCAATAAAATATTGAAACACGCTTATTAATTGCCAAGATCAATATTTAGAAAGTTACAACAACTGGCAAAGTTTTTAATTGAATTTCCCCCAGGACGCAAGGTTGTTTAGTATGAGTGTTTCGTAATAACGTCGAGGCTAATTTAGATCAACCTAAGTGTAAAGTAGATGAAAAGCAGTCTTTCTTATTCCAATCCAACAAGAGAAAGCGGAATATTTCCATTACTGCAGATGAAATGAAATGTTATTTTATATACTGGTAGGCGATGTGTAATTAGTAACGAAAAAGATCATTGCAAAGAACAGAAATTAGATATTGACTAAAGAATATCTTTCCATCAAAAAATATATCGTGCAAATTCGTGCTGAAATCGCATGCTAAATGGACTCATAAAATGGATATGAATTTTTGAAGGACTCATTTGGAGGCCCTTCGTTCCATCCATTATTAGGGCCAACTAAAGCAGAAGGTTGTATATCGTAAAAGAAAAAAAAAACTTGTAGTTTCCTCATCTATCTTTTTGGCAGGTAGTGGAAGCTGTACAAATGGTATTCCTTTGAAGCAAATAGCATTGCTTAGACAAATGGCGTAGCTACGCAAAAAGGCTTTTCGCTAAGTAGAAAGACGAAAGTGAAGTCCATCTTTTGTCATTTTCAGATAAACGAAGTAAAACAGTCGCAGTTACTTGCAGGTCTGTTGCGCCTCAAATGGAACGGTTATCGCAACTGCTTTCTGAAATTTCTGAGCACAAACAAACGGCAGCTCAAACCATTTTAAAGATCCTTGTATTTTATAGTGTATATGCTACCGGTATGCTACAGGCCGTTAATTATAAAGACGAATAAGGTTTATCTTTTTTGCCAAGAAGATGTAGAAAATGACGCCAATAGCACTACTGTAAAAGTGACAAGAGGAGTTTTGTTCCAGTACTTACCATTTGAAAAGTGTTCAAGTTCCAAGAAGAGCACATGGGATAACTCTGGCTAGATATGGAAAGAGTTTGACAATTACTCTTGGCTTTAGCTGGAAGAATTCTGACAGGAATTTGGGAGTGTATTCGTTTTTATTGCCAGAATGCCCAACATACTGCACCATCTGTTTACTTGACAAATAAAATGAGTTGTGGATTTTGTGTGTTTTTATCCAGGTTCGTAAAATGTATATATGTTGACACATTTGTTACAAAAAAGCAGATGTGAACAAATATAAATGAAACTAAATTGGGAATCTTTCTAAGAATTTAATAGAAGACTAATAGAATTATACAGTGTGATTCTTTCTCAAAATGGCCCCATCTAGAAGCAAAACTGCATTTGGGCCCTGCCAAGCAAAAAAAAACCTTATGGTATTATATCAATTTTCTGTTTGAAAAATTTTACGTAGCTAATTTATCTAAACAATGAGCATATTAGTCATCCAAATTTTGCACAGCAAAGTAGAGATTTGGCAGTTTAAATTACCAATTCAATTAGGGTCTGTATGGGATTTCTTAAATTCTTTCACTTTGTTTTTTCTTGAAAGTATGAAATTCTGTTTAAGGGCCCTTTTTGCTTGGCGGGACTCATTTATTTCCTTCTTTTCAGAAATAAGCACCCAACCCAAGAAAAGTGGGGGGGGGATTGGTACATTTAGAGTACCCTGGAAAACTTCCCGCGAAATGTTGTTGGCACTCCCATGTCTGCCTGCAGAGTGTTAATCCTCAATCAATTTACTAGTCTTACCTTCTTGCTGCTCATCTTGAATTCTTTCAAATGCTGGAAAAAAATGGCAACGAATTCATCAAAATTTCAGTTAAGTTAAATTTTTCACACATTTGCTGAGGAATTTTCATGGCCATGGAAAAGTTATCTTCAAATTTTCGATGAGATGATCTATGAATTTTCAATGTAAATTTCTGTATGCGAGCCAGATTCCTTTTTTTTATTACAAAATTGTATTTCATTGACTTTAGTTAGAATTGTGGGAGGAGGGGTGTCCAATACATGAACCCCACAGAATTTTTTTTATTCTGATACTAAAATTTCTTACAATCAAAATAAATGTTAAACTTACATCACAGTTCAGATTTTCAGAGAAAGAACTTACCTAGCGCAAGAATGTCCTAATAATTTACTCTACATTTATGCAGGCACTTACATCACACCACATACACTTTTAATTGCTTAAATCAACCAGGGCTTCCTTTTATTTTTATTAGCTCTCCTAAGCAATCAGAAAGACAATATTTTCAAAATACCAAGCAACTTATAGTGGTCAAGTGAGTGAGTGACATTAGTCCCCACAATACTCTTAGTGAGGTATAGTATCAGGGACATATCCCAAATTTTTAACCCTGAAAAGAGACCACAGGCCATGATTTTAACCCCTAAAAGATATGACGACCACCCCCTAAAAGATATGAGGAGCGCCCTCTCCAATATTGGAGCCCCCCCCAACCCCCCATTTGTTATACCAAAAGCTGAATGTTTCTTACCCTTTTATACATGTAAGCCTAATATCATGATTTTTCTTCCCTTTTATGTATCTCATGCCTAGAATCGCAACTCCATCATTCTTTCTTCACGCCATCATACCCGTGACCTATAGAAGTTTCACGTTTCAAGTTTTTTATTTTGTCATTTACAAGATTTAATATTAAATCTTGTAAATGACAAAATAAAAAACTTGAGAAAAGTGAGAAAAGTAGACTGTTTGCAGTCCATTCTCTGGCGAACATCCATAAATAAGAGGCTGCAAGCAGTCTATGAGAAAAGAAAATTACATGCAGAACATACCTCTTTAAATAGGCCACTTGCACTAACTGGGTCACGTGACCCAAATCCAATACATTCTGACTAAAATCATGAAAATTCAACTTGCTGCCATTTGCTCCAGGTTAGAGATTTTATGCTGAAACTTCAGTTTCTGACTAATGTCAATTAGTTCTTTGTATTTCTAGAATTTTGACAAAACATCTCATCAAGAGGTATTTGGGGTTATGCGACCCATTTAGTGCAAGTGGCCTATTGCCTTTTCAGCCCCTCACCCTCATCCCTAAATTTGTCTCTGGAAAAGAGACAGCCCTATGAGTTTTTCCTATCAAGTGCCCCCAAACATTGATGCCTTTACCATCAATGATAAACACGGAGAAAATCAATTGTTGGGGCTCCAACTTTTGTGATTTTCAGCATGGTTTTCAAACTTCTGTGCCCAAAATCTTTGCTATCTGTCTGTTTAAATGTTTGGGGTAGACTGAATGTTTATCTTGCCATCCATAGCTTGTCATGTCATGCTTCCTGCTTAGCCTTGTTTACATGACTATTCATGCTTGCATTCAAACAAGCCATGATAGTTGATGATAGTTCAAAATATTATCACACGATCAGTTGCTAGTGCCTAGTCCCATGTTACACAAAAATGGTGGCGATAATGTTGCAACGGAAAATGCAGTTGACCGAAAAACTATCATCGACTATCATCATGCATTGAAACTATCATTGACTATCATGTCAAATTTGAACATGTTTGAATTCCATGATAGCTGATTCTTAGTTGATGATAGTTGACTTCCAAACGTGTGTGATAATAGAACTCATCACGGTTTTGGCCACCATTTCGTTGAGTAGGCAAGAAGTTCAAATCCCCACATAAACACTGCAAACACAAAGTGAAATCATTGTGAAAATATCAAACATCGACAAAATATTAATCCAAAGCATTGAGATAGTGACTGAAACAGTTTACATTCAACGTTTGGCCGAGGTTATAACTAAAACTGTATGAATTGAGCAATTGCGATATTTTAATTCTTCATACTATGCCTGTAAAATCTTTGTGCATCGATGCGTAAAACATCTGTCAAAAATACAGGGTAGATGTGGGAAACTAAAAACTACAATCGCTCACAAGCATAGGAAGCAGAAATTTAGTAGATTGATTGTTTGGGCACTTCTTTACACTAAGTATTTTGTTGATATGTGCAATATTTTTGCAATGATTTAACTTCGCATTTGCAGGGTTTATGTGGGATTTTGCACTTCTTGCCTACTCATCAAAATGGAGGCGGAAACCATGATAAGGCCGATTGTAACTATCATGATCGTTTGAAACCTACTTTAGAGAGGGTAGCAGCCCTTTCCGGGTCAATTGGCCGATCATTAAATATTATTTCTCTCAAAGGTAACAACTATCCAACTAACCAAGTGCTTCCAGAACTGGATTTACGTACAGCTAAGCATGGACCATTGCTTTTATAACATAGCCAACAGATTTTCGCATAGATAAGTGAAAAGGCAGCTCCGAAACACGAATATTAACACCAAAGCATTCAAGCGAACACGGTAAAACTTAAACTGAAAACATTGCATTTTTCACTTGTCAAAACAAAGTCAACTGGAATGAAATATAATAAAACTTTCATAAACAAAATCTTTAATGACAGTTTAATGAAATAAACTTAAGCTTAAATAAGTTTTCAAGGGTTTTTGGAATAAAACAAGAGACAGCAAAAGTTTTTTTGTGAGGCAGGGGAAACAGGTGCACAAAAAAATACTATAAACAAAAAGACATTTTATTTAGACGTATAAACAGTTCGAAAATATGCAGAAATGCTAATTCCATAAAACTAACAAAATTGTTTAAATACCTCTTGTGTTTATTGAAACGCTTGCAATTTCCATTGAGATTTGATTGACATTACATGACAGGGGCGTACGCAGGATTTTTAAAAGCTGCAGTCACAGCCTCGGGCATACACTGGATTTTGCAAATTTACAGGCCAAGTTCATGAATGCAGTAGAGTACTTGTACTAAAGTCATCCCAAAAATTTGCAGTCCTCTGACTGCAGGGTAAACATGTTGACAAACAGGTATGCTGACGTTTTCATCTGCGAGCACTGCAGACCCTGTTGCTTTTGCTAAGTGTTGTGCGGCCGAAGGAAGCCGCTAAAACACGGCTTGACGGTTGCTTAGGAGTTCTCAGAATTATGAAAATGGCAATAATAAGACAGCAATGTATTCCACTTACTGCAGCAATCTTCTTCAGCTTGAGCTGCAACTTCAGTTGATGTTTTCACTATCTTGTTCACTTTTCGTGTTCGCTGGGGGAAAACGTTTTTCAGCATTTTTGTTCATATTTGCTGCTGTGGGTTGAATTTACGAGTACGTAGCCCAAAGACAACAACTGGTGCCATTATTCCTGAGAACAGGACCAGAAAATGTGGATAAAAGTTTGGAAAAAAATCTCGCACCTCAGCTGTACTGAGGAATTTTGAACTTGCGCGCGCACGGTAGAGCCTTCGGTTGATTGGTCAGCGGAAGCCGGCTTTAGTGTTTGGTTACGAAGACAATACGATCGCACCGTCTCACACCGTCTTTCTATGGACTAGTGTATTGTGGAGAGAAAAGACAAACTCCCCAGTGATAGGCCTGTGCGGGCAGTCACTCTACTCGAAAGAAGACCAGCATAGAAATTCATCATTTGGGCCGCGCTTCACGCACACGAAGAATGATAATTTCGCATTCTCGTACCCAGAGCTCCCCTTGCTGGGTTCTGGGGACATCCATTTGAGGTCCGTTACTGATTGGCTGATTTTGAGCGTTGGAGCATGCGCTGAAAGGTCTTTCTCTCAGCGGCTCTCATTCTCTTACCCAGAGCTTCCCGGCTCGTCTCCTCGCGGGGGAGGCTCTGGTGACAGCCACTTTTAATACTTAAATATAATACTTAAATATAATACTTAAATATAATACTTAAATATAATACCCTTTAGTATAAACCAACTAATGGTCTATTACAAATCCTGCATTCTGACTGGCTGAGCTACTAATGGTCTATTAGTGATAGACCGTGCATGGCAAAACCACCACCTTATTGTCATCTTCCTTCATAATGTTTGAATGATTAAGGCGCCATTATTTCGAGTGTAGGTTTTGGTCGAGGGTCGAGTGTCGAGGGTAAGACGTCGAGGGTCGAGGGTAAAATGTTGAGGGTCGAGGGTAAAATGTCGAGGGTCGAGGGTAAAATGTCGAGGGTCCATTTTTTTTTTCTTTTTCTCAGGGTCGATTTCTTTTTTAAATGCAAATTCTCGGTTTTCCCCGCTTTATTCGCTCACATGCCCGCATGTTGGTGAAAGCGTTCTTGCAGATGTTTCTTCAGACTTGCCGCTACAAGTTTTCTTATCGCAGACATTTGTCAATCAAACGTGAAGGGAAGCAAAATCTTCTGTTTAACCGTGGAAATCTCTAAAGTTAAACAGCAAAATTCGAAGCAAACTTGCCGAGTCTGAGTATTTTGGGCAAGAAAAGATTTTAATGTTTTGCTTTTATTCAATCTTCGGGAAAACCAAGATTTCCGCAGCATTTTCACAACCTATTTCTAGCGCTCACTTGACACTACAATAGAGTGCTTCGTGCGCAAATGATTCGACCTAACTTCATTTCGCTTCGTTTTATTGTGCTACCTATCCCTGAGTCTCCTGCATGGAAGCAAAACTAGTAAGTGCTGGGTATAAATCACGTCGGCGATTGCTCTGCGCTGGCAGCATATCGCAATGGGACTACCAACACTCCAGTTCATTGCCAGTTGAAGAACGCCGTGTTTAAAATCTTCGAAAAACACCAGTTCGATGAACGTAGAGTGGACTTCCTTTGTTTGATATTATCTCAGACCAAAAGATTTTATTGTTGTTCTCATTTGTGTTCTCCTGTTTGAGCAAGAACCGCGTGCTTACACGCTCGGTACGCTCTGTCGAGGAAACCTTTCTGAGAACTCCTGGCGAAAAAGCCGAACAAATCTGACACAGTTTTAGGGAATTTGATTTTGAAAAAGATTGCCCGAAATTTACGTCTGGAGTTTTCGGAAACAACATTTTGTTTTATCCCGCTCCGCGAAGGTCGAAAAAGGTGGGAAAATTCTCAGCACTTTGTCGGAGTCTATCCACGTATCAGTCAGGAAAACCAAAATTTGCATTCTTTAAAAAATATTTCAACATGTATCACGGGAAAATTTTTTTCATTATTTGCAGAAAAAAATGTTACCCTCGACCCTCGACATTTTACCCTCGACCCTCGACATTTTACCCTCGACCCTCGCCATTTACCCTCGACCCTCGACGTCTTATCCTCGACACTCGACCCTCGACCAAAACCTACAAATGCTCTCAGTCGTGTTGCTATGCTCCGTTTTAGTCTCCCGTCTAAAGTTGAATACTAATTTGTCTATAACTAATGTGAGGGTGCCCCTGTCCCCCGAGTTACCTTTTGGTCGAGGGTCGAGGGTACCTAGTCGAGGGTCGAGGGTGGGCATGTCGAGGGTGAGGGTAGCTGGTCGAGGGTAACTAAAAATGACTCAAATTTTCTCGCGGAATATTGTACACAAGACTGGAGATCTTTTAGTGATACATTTGTATCCGCGTCCGCAATCTGTGAATAACTTGCGTATTTTGGCGTCGTGTTTATAAGCGGGCACATGCAATATTTTCGGGAATTGCGATAAATACGAAGAAAAACTGCTTGGGAAATATTCTAAGGATATTTTGAAACTTAACTTAACTCGACTTGCGTGTGCCGTGCGAGCGACCATTGCGAGCTACTAAAAACGTTTCTTGTTTGTACCATTAGCTTCTATATATCGAAGCATAAAAATATAGCAGCATTGTTCTTACGGTACCTGTTTGACACTATTCTTTTCCGAGTTGACGTGAGTTTTATATCAAAGGTAGCTCTAGTGGTAGTTCAGGTAGTCATATATCTCAAATTCGAAATATGTTTGCCTTCCAGCGGTTTAAAATGGGTTCTAAAAATGTTGTCGGTCAGCAGGTCGAAGCAGGCATAACCGCCATTTTGTTTTGAGTAGCGTTATCTCCCGGTGTGCGAAAAATTAACGTGTAACATATATACATCATCTGCAACGCTTAAATATTTCCTTGTGAACTTGTGTAGGATAGTCCGCGAGAAAATGATATTGGAGACATATTCCATGTCTCCCCTGGTGTTTGATATGGAAAGAGTTGACCTAGAGACTTCAGGAACGTGAAACGAAGCAAAGATTGCGGACGGGAAGGCGTGAAAACAACGCTAGAAAATCTCCAGTCTTGTGTACAATATTCCGCGAGAAAATTTGAGCCATTTTGAGTTACCCTCGACCAGTTACCCTCACCCTCGACATGTCCACCCTCGACCCTCGACTAGGTACCCTCGACCCTCGACCAAAAGGTAAACTCCTGTCCCCCAGCGCCAACCTGGCGGTCCAGCTCAACAGCCCCTTAGACTACTGTTTAGACTACAGGTTATTTTCATGAGTCAACAAGTCAAATGTGTGCTGACTGTCTTTTTATGTATAGACTATTGTTTAGAGTTTTGGATCGATTTTGGAGGTAAATAAAAGATTAACTCACAAACAAGAAGGATAATTGATAGCAGCCACTCACTACCACACTTCCAATTTATTCTAATTAGTACACATAGATTTTAATAGCTAAAAAAATATCATAGCATGCACGTTTTGTCGACTATTCTGTCAATCAATGGGCTCAAGATTGCAGGATAGTGTACTAAATGCAAGTGGCTTTTTTGCTAGTGAATGAAGTGGGTCAATTAGCAGGTAGGTTAACATTAACATAAGAGCAGTCGGCGCGAATAGAGCGACTGACTACTTTTCAGTTCGACTAAATAGGTTCTCGTTAATATTGATTTGCTCTATACTATTTCTAAGGGAACTTTGCTTAAAAAGGCTCTTTTATATAGATTCTTTTATGCAGTTTTCACTTTTATAAAAATTACGAAAGTTTTAATAGACATGTTTCGACAGTTTCAACTGTCATCATCAGTGAGTTATTAAATGTGATTTACTTTGCTTTTATAGTTTTGGATGATTTTTTTTTTAAATAATTCACTTGCGTACGGGAGTACGCATCCAATTTCGGCGAAATGTGCAATAAAACGTAGCACTGGAACAATTTTTTAAAAGGTATGGAAGCAACAAAAGCCGCTTTTTGTCATTTTAATAGACGCACTACTCAGTGAAATTATATCCCTGGCTTCGGAGAGCTCTGCCTGAGTAAAGCTAGTTTTATCTTCACTTTTTTTGGAGTAATATCCTTGACGCCAGACTATAATCATTAATGACTAACAACAGTTTATCTATGACAGAATGAAAAGGACTTTTTCTTCCGAAATAAGAAGTAAAGAGTAAAGTGGAATCATAAAAAAACTTCATTACTTTTCTCGTGTTATTAAAAAGAAAAAATCACTCTAAAATCTTGAGAGAAAACAAAACACAGTCCGTGACAGACAGGGCAAGGAATTTGCATACCGCTGACGGCGTTAAACCCGGATTAAATTGCGATTCGCTTTGTTTTGAGCTGGTATTAGCAATGCAAATTTAGGATCGTGTTTCTCTATCAAAGCAACCTGATTTAGTCAGGTATTAGTTGAATAATATTGACGGAGTAAAGCAAGCGGCGACGGGCTTCACCTTCTGATTGTGTCCAAGGAAAAGGTTGAGTCTTTGAAGCGAATTTCATGACCGGGATTTTGAGATAAGGTATAATACTCTAGTCGAAACTGTGACAGTAAGAGCGAAATTGACGCTAAGGCAGTTCTAGGCTTTCGAGTGGTCTAAACCCGAGGGAGAACAACCCTTCGAATTCACAGCGAAAATGTCAGACGGAAACACAAGATCCAAACGAAAGCCGAACTTTACTGAAACGGAGAATATCTTTTTGGTTGAGGAATATGAGAAATACAAGGACATTCTACAGCAGAAACTCAACAATACCGAAATTAATCGACAGAAGATGGCCGTGTGGCGTAAAGTCTGCGAAGAGTTAAACATTAGAAATCGCAGCGTCCATCGTACGCCAGACGAAGTCAGGCGTAAGTGGAAAAATATGATCACAACTGCTCGGAGAGAGAAATTACAGCTCAACCCGGCTAAAGTGCCGTCCATGATTAGCCAGAGGCTGCTGCAGGGATGCGAGAAACCGGAAGAAAGGAGCGAGAATCGGCTGAGGAAACGGAAAGCCGACCGACCGCCGAGGACATTAAAGTAGAGCCTTTATCCCTCGAAGGGGTTACAAAACAAGCCGCCTTGACGAATATGCTGCCTCAGAAAAAGAATTCAGTTAACACTTTGGGTCAGACACCGTTAAACAGCCTGGAAGTTGTACAGCCTGTGACCTCGAGTGAAAATTCATTCGCGGGTCTGTCGGAGGGGGCGTGTTCTCGCTCACAAGCGGAAGAGGTAGATGCCGCAATGGGTTCTGGGATGGAGGTTGTACAACCCGGGCCGCCCGCGTCCTTAGCGGCCAGTGGTGCTACCCATCGTAAGTCTATTCGAGTGGCGATGCGACCGAAGAGGCAGCGCATTCATTCATTGCTGCACAACGCCAAGAAAAGAAGACTAGAAACTACACACCCTCCCTCCCCGACGTTTGGCTTTGACCTGGCGCAATTACAGAAGGAGAAGCTTATGTTGGAAAAGGAGAAACTTGTCCTAGAAAAGGAAAAGTTGATTTTAGAGAAAGAGAAGCTCGCGTTGGAGATTCAGTGCTTGCGTAGTCAGTTGCACAACGATACGGTATCAGACTCGGAGGTTGAGAATTAGCGTCCAAATCACACCCCAAAGGACTTCTTTTGTTTAACCAAACAGCGGCCAGGAAGACCACACAAATTTGGCAAAATATCATTTTGATCACAAATAACTGAAATAAGGCTCCCTACTATAAATGGTTTGCGATCGAAATTTATGTAGACTGCAAATAATTTTCCTGGGTGCCTCCTCCAATACAAATTTTGTTCCGCTAAATTCAATTATCGTTAAACGACGATCAAGGACAATTTTGAATGGTCGGAAAGTTTCAGTTAGATGAAAACGGTAGCAATAATGTCCAGAACAATTGAAATCCAATGAAAAAATAAATTCAGATGCAAAACAGTCGCTTCTAATAACAGTCGAATTCTCCTTGAAGAATTTTCTCTAAACTTCGTACGGCTTGGAAAAAGCGCCTAAGCATTAGCGAAAGGTGAATTTGAAACGTTTACATCAAAAAAAACATGTGGAATTCTTGTCAATCAAAAGAGCGATCCCCTGTTCGTTGCTATGGAAACTCTGATTACAATGAAATATATACAATAAAATATATTAGTTTGGCTTATTACCTGCTTATTAACTGCTAGCACATTTTTCAGAGAACTTTGTACCCTCCTGGAGACTATAAGTCTCACATCTACTAATCTTTTAATTAATGGGGATTTTAATTTTCACATGGATGTTCTCATGTTGCCACTGCCTTTAAAGACTTTACAGCCAAAGACGCTCAAGCGTCCCCCTCTAGAGTGCAATAATGAGTTGATTCTTGGAATATTGGATCCATTATTTGATTCAATAATGCATACGGCTTGGGAAAACTTCTTTTAATTTGAACTCGGACTTCGGCTAGATTATTTTCCTGACACCACGCTCCGGCACTCTTTAGTCACTGGCTTTATGGTTCTTTGGATATCCCTGATAATACTGATCAACAATTTTGTCTCTAAATGAACGAGGGAGAGATTTACCAGGCTCGTAATGTTTACCAGGCCCACCATATTGGTAACAAAACTCGAAAACAAAAGGCTCCCTGTGGATTTTTCCATATATGGAAGCGCCCCCGTCGTCTATCGTCCAACCAAAAAGCGAAAACCCAGTTCAAATCGAAAGACGTTTTCCCAAGCCGAAAGTATTATTGAATCGAATAAGGGATCCAATATTCCAAGAATCAAATCATTATTGCACTCTAGAGGGGGACACTTGAGCGTCTTTGGCTGTAAAGACCCTGGTCAGCCACTCCTTTGTTATAGTCGATATCAGACAACGAATTACTTGTAGAAATCTTGAAATAGTCTTCTAAAAACAAAGTTTTATCATTCGTTTATCGAATTCAATCGAAAATATTGCACTACATCCTCTAAATCAGCCGATGGAAACGGATGCTTTCTCTGTCTCGGTATGTTGCTAGGCTGACAAAATGGAGGCTGACAGAGGCTCTACAGCCAAAGACGCTCAAGCGTCCCCCCCCCCCCCCCTAGAGCGCAATAATGAGTTGATTCTTGGAATACTGAATCCATTATTCGATTCAATAATACTTTCGATTTGAACTGGGTTTTCGCTTTTTGATTGGACGATAGGCGACGGAGACGCTTCCATATGTGGAAAAATCCACAGGGAGCCTTTTGTTTGCGAGTTTTGTTAGCAATATGGCGGGCCTAGTAGACTTTGCGAGCTTGGTAAATCTCTCCCTCGTTCATTGAGAGAAGAAATTGTTGAAGGGATATTCCAAGAAGCAGAAAACCAGTGACTTAAGAGTTTCGGAGCGTGGTGTCAGGAAGATAATCTAGCCGAAATCCGAGTTCAAGATGAAAGACGTTTTCCCAAGCCGAATGCATTATTGAATCGAATAATGGATCCAATATTCCAAGAATCAACTCATTATTTGCACTACTAGAGCGGGACGCTTGAGCGTCTTTGGATGTAAAGACCTACTAGCGTCTGCGGGCCTAAACAGCACGTGGAGGGTCCTACCCATAAGAGTGGACACACGCTAGATTTGGCTATTGATCGTCAGGATGATTCGGTGTTGTCTTCCTTCTAACCATTTTGCTGTGCTATGCAATGTTGCTTACGCCAAACCAGCTGCTTCAAAATCATCGTTCCAACAGCGTCGCCTTAGAGACATTGACGTAGATGCCTTCAAAGCAGACATCACACAATCCGGCGCCTCCCTTGAAAGACCATTTAATCACCGATTCAAATAAACTTGCTCATACGTATAACACGGAGTTGAGGCGATTGATAAGCACGCTCCAGAGGTATCCCGCACCATCACACTTCGCCCGCACACACGATGGTGTAACGTGGAGTTGCGCAGTGCTAAGCAAGATAAGCGCCGCAGCGAGCGCGCCTATCAGACTTTAAAACTAGAGGTACACATACAAATATACCGCAAATGTCGGCAGTACACAAAACTGCTTGAACAATACAAGACTCAATACTATCGATCAAAAATCGAGTCCGTGTTGACCAAAAAAAGCTCTTCAGTCTGATCGACGGGATGTCGAGGCGAAACCCGTCCCTCTGTGAAACCTGTCCTTCTCCTGACCCACTCTTCTCTCCCGGACCGTTGCGAAAAATTTGGAGCACACTTCGTAAGTAAAATCGCAGATCTAAGGAAAAATATAACTGGTGGCTCATTACCATCTACTTTCCGTGGCCCACATCCTAGCTGCTTTTTCAGCTCTCTTAACGAAGTCTCAATCGGGGCAGTGAGGGAAATTCCCGTCAAAATCGTGTTCGTCGGACCCTATCCCTACTCGACTCCTGAAGGACTGCTTGGATGTCCTACTCCCTGTAGTAACCTCCATGGTAAATACTACTTTCCAAAGCGGAATATTTCCTGATCTTTTCAAAGATGGTTGCTATCCTCTAAGATAAAGAAAAGCTCCCTTGATAAAGATCACCAACCTTGTGTTTTTGGCCACATTGACTTTTTTTATATAAAGCAGCACAAAAAATCTCGCGAAGAACAACCTCTGGGAGATTTACTCCAATCACCAATGCCTATAAACAGATTCTTTATTTCAATACATTCTATAAAGACGGATGCTCGACTGTCTCCAATATTTATTTGTATGATTTGTTATGAGAAGTCCTGAGATGTTTGATGTTCATTCTATGAGGGTAATATTAGCGTACGACTACTCCGTATCAGACACTGCGTTAGCTCTCTTAGCTGTCAGGCGTATCATGGCTGTCAGTCCATGTAGTCCTTTGCCTGGGTTGCTTTCTTTGCTGTTGTGCCTGACGCTGGATTCGTTACCGCTGGTGTTTCGTGGAGAAGCCATTTCATCTCTCTGAGAACTAGGAAATAGGAACAAGATTAACTTTACTCAGACTAGCATAACGTAACTTACGACTTGTTCTTGGATTTACAGTCAACACCTCTGCATTGCGCCCCGTGTTTTCAAAACGTCGATTTCTTTTAGCTTTTTCTTAACGCCATTCAAACCCTCTCTGAACCAATGAGTTATTTGCTCTGTTTCGTCTAGTGCAGTCAACTATGTACCGTCGCGATGACAACCTGACAAATATAGCGACGGAGAAGCATCAGATAAACAGGGCGAAACTGGAGGAACAGAAAAAACAAAACAGAAATTGTTGCTTTGAAAACGGGGTTCGCGATGCAACAGCAGTCAGAGTCTCGCATCGACTCTTTGGAAAACGACACTCATTGGAACGTTCCTTTCTGTCTACCCTTGCTTGGAACATAAGAGGGTGTTTGGTACTTTGACTAACAATTGACTAATTGCTACTTACCTACTCAAAGTATTGTTCGCTTTGCCGCGAAAAAGCTAAATGTTTAACCGTGAGTGTTGTACCCTATCGAGATCCTCTAATAAGGCGGTCTAGCTTGGCGTGGAAACGCATCAACAAAACAGACACTCAGGTAAGCTGACTTACTTTTTAACTTCTAAAGGTGGTGCTGTCTTGGGCCTCTCAGGTAGCCTTCGGTATTCCATATAGCTATCATATATCGGGTCCCTCGTTGACACCTCTTTAAATTTTTCGTCTTTTATCACAGGAGCATTAAACATGTAATCTTCATTCGGCATCCCCTCGAGTCTTTCACCAGGATTGTCAACCTCAAATGATGGCAACGGTTCATTTTCTAGGGATAGAATTTGCACATCATCCTTGGAGGAACTTTTCTTCTCTTCAAGTAAAGAAGCTCTGCCTTCTGCAAAATTAAATGCGCCCAGCTGTTTTTGCCGACTTTTGACTTCGTCACTTACAAACAACGACCAAGTCCTGTAAGGTGGGAAGGTGCCTTTGTTCATGTTGGAGTATTTAAGTAAAAGATGAGATGGGACGCTGTTAGTGGAATGCGATTTCTGGTGTCGTTTGGTGCGTGGATATTCCGTGGATTTAACAAGGTCCCGCGAGTCTCGCGGGATCTTGCTTTAGTTTGCTTTTCTTCACGAGACGTCGTTGAAGGTTGCTCTTCTAGGGGAGTGTTTGAGATGTCTTTACCTAGCGACGTCATAGTCAACTCCAGATCTTGTGTTACCCTACTTTTAAATCATCAGTTATCCTTCGAGTTTCTTGTTCGACATTCATCTCCTCTGCCACAAGGCCAAGGTAATGGCGTTTTAACAGCTCGAGCTGGCGAGAATATTCAGATAATTTCACCTTTGCATCCTCACATTCCAGTTTGTTTGATGTCACAGGAAATGGGGTCCTCAACGGTTCAACATCGAAAATAGATTCCTTTGTCGTCGATATGTCAAATGTTGGAACTGGTACTGCTCCACCACCTAGCTTGGATGACAAGGATTTCAGAGAAACATTCGCGTCAAATTCTTGGCGTGGGTTGTATGATGGTAACAAAGTTTGAGTTTCAGATTTAGTATGTAAGTCACGATGAAGATATCCCGAATAGAGGGTTCTATCTTGTGTGAAGTCATTCAAACCTTTAAGTGATACGAACTGGTTATTATCCGTGTGGCCATTAGTAAACATTGAACGAGGACTTAGTCTTGATCTCTCTTCCAATGGAAATATATTGCCATTTATGTCTTTATCGCCAAAGTAGATTGATGCGTCGTTCAAAGACGACGCAAACTTCTTCCTTTTCTCATCTTCAGACCTTTCGAATGTTATAATGTCGCTCGGACACAGATTTAAATGTAGTTGACTATATAAGTCATCC
Source organism: Scolanthus callimorphus (assembly GCA_033964015.1). NCBI lineage: Eukaryota > Metazoa > Cnidaria > Anthozoa > Actiniaria > Edwardsiidae > Scolanthus > Scolanthus callimorphus. The sequence continues at coordinate 13,623,018 of CM066917.1, read as the reverse complement.
TTGAAAGGGCTAGGACTTCTTTGGTGGCCAAAACGTTTTTCGCGACTGTCAAAATAATCTGAAAAAGACCCCACGGCAGGACTACCTTGGGTTTTTGTTTCTCTGTGTTCCACTACGTGAGTGTTATCCAAGGAATCTAAGGAGATGTGTTTCTTTGACGTCTCGCGAATTTGTCCCCTTGACGAAGCCCGAGATTTTATGTCAGACGACAGCTTTGACACAGGCGTTATCAGCCGCTTCTGCTTTTGCTGAAATCGTTTTATAAGTTCCTCGTCCCAATATTCTAATTCCTTGGGTTTCATCTGCATTTCCACCGAGGTGTGTGCACCAGTTTCCTTCTCTTTCGCTAGCTTCTCAATGAATACAAGATGCAAGTGCTTGAGAAGCGTAGCAAGTGCCTCGGTGTTCAAGTTCTTCCGTATCTCGTCTGTTGTTACACTTGTTTCGATATGCAGCTCATCTCGGGCGACTTGTATGGCCAAACTGATCTTTTCGGATGGAAGGCCATGATCAATCACCTATGAAAGATATTCAGCTTATTTTCAGCGGTTGCGCTTATGGTCATCATCATCATTATCATAACTTTATTTATATACGGCGCATAACATTTGTCATCAGGCATGAAAAGCGTTTATATCATCCAAGGTGCTGTAGACGAAGACAATGCTCGCCGTTTCGAGAGGAAAGAATTAAGTATTTAGATTCTTTTTTTTATTTACTGGCAAAAAGACAGCGGTGCAGAAAGGTATGCCATATTCTGTACGACTCGAACGGGTCTTGCACCATTATTCGAACGTGTAAGGATTCAACGAATATAAGGTAGAAAACTGATAGGAATAGACTCTTATCATCAAATGTTTACATAAGGACAAAAAGCGGTGCGCTTTGGATCTGAGTTCCGGAGTCTTCAGGTTCTTCACGTTGACTAATACTAGCGGTTTAGCGAAGTAGCGGAAGACGAGTGAAGTTTAGACGATTACACTGATATAATCGGTATAACAACCAACCCTAGGGAAGTTGGCGATAGAATTAAATTCTTATACAGAACCCTTGAGCAACCTCGATATCTGTACTTCAATCTTCTAGTGTAAATCGATCCATTCTTTAACAAAATGGAGAGGCTGGATGTTATAGAGGTAGGCAGATTTATGTGGTGAACAGTTTATAGTTTTCTTTTCAGGGCTGTGTTCCTTACATGCATGGATCTAGTATTTTCAATTGCCACCTAAACTCCGATCATGAACCAAAATATTATGAATTTAGAAGCGTCGAAGAGTAAGTGAGACGTGCCTTTAGGAGAGTTGGTGTTTTTCTTACCACGTTTGGGACAGCGTCACCGCCAAGCAGCTTGTTTACCAGTACACATAATACATGACCATCCTGAAAACTAATATGCGTAGAACACGATCATTTCGGTGTTGAATGTATATAACTTGTCACAACAATAGGGTAAAGACAATACATGCTTATAAAGACGGCCATTGCATTGAGCTACGAAACAAAGAGATAAATTAGCAGGGATTATGGCCAGGATATTTGGGACTGGCGATCCGTAACAAATATAATATATTACAAATACAATATTAATTGTAATTAAATGCGGCAAAAGTATCCAGGCTCCTGGAGCAGATATCGGGCTCCAAGGCTATTGGTCTGGACGGGATCTCTGCAAAACTATTAAAATTTGCTGCTCCAGCCATCTCAGACTCACTGACATTAATTTGTAACTCTATTATTGCTTCAGGCTTTTTTCCACGTGATTGGAAGAAGGCTCGTGTCAGTCCACTATTTAAGGAGGGCTTACGAAGTGACCTGGGGAATTATCGGCCAATATCAATATTGCCAGTTATAAGCAAGGTGTTTGAGAGAATACTATATAAACAACTCTATGCTTATCTCAATGATAATAATTTGTTAACCAATAAGCAGTATGGCTTTAGACGATTGCATTCTACTATGACGGCATTACTTGACTCCACTAATTCATGGTTGGTTAATATGGATCGGGGCTTGTTTAATATTGTTATATTCCTTGATCTTAAAAAGCCTTCGATACTGTCAACCATGAAATCCTTCTTGCAAAAATGAAAGCTTGTGGAATGGATGATTTATCACTGTCCTTAATGCAGTCATACCTATGCGGAAGGGTGCAGTCGTGCAAGGTCATGAATGCAATGTCGACAGAAAGATCTATCACTTGTGGGGTGCCTCAGGGGTCGATCCTTGGCCCCCTCATGTTTTTGATTTTTATAAATGATCTGCCAAATTGCATTGATGGAGCTACTCCAAGCATTTTTGCTGACGACACCACAGTTACTCTAAGTGATTCAGATAAAAGTGACATAGAAATCAGAGCAAATCAAGAATTAGCAAAGATAAGTCATTGGCTTAAGGCCAATAAATTGCATCTACATGTCGCTAAAACCGAGTTTATGCTAGTTGGCACTAGGCAACGCCTAGCCAAACTAGAACAGAAGCCCACTTTGAGAATTGGTGAAAAAGTGATAAAGCAAGTAACAGAAAGCAAAATGCTTGGAGTAGTGATTGACGATAACCTTGACTGGGAGAATCATATTGACCATATCATTAAAAAGGTGAACTCAGGGCTAGGTGTAATGAAAAGAATTAGACCTTTTGTACCCACTGATTCATTAATCACAATATACAATTCTGTTGTACAGACTCACTTAGATTATTGTTGCGAAGTCTGGGATACTCTTGGAAAAACATTATCTGACAAACTGCAAAAAATTTCAAAATAGGGCAGCCAGACTCATTCTCGGTACAGATAATAGAGCTAGTTCTAACCTGGTCCTGGGGTTACTGAAATGGGATAGACTGGATGAAAGACGTGCAAAACGAAAGGCATTGGCAATGCATAAAGTTAAAAATAGCTCTGCACCAGAGAGTGTTGCAGGGTTATTTGAAACGGTGGGAAGCTCTACAAATTATAATTTACGGGCTGGAGGTACTAGATTTGTATTGCCCCGCCCAAACACTGGATCTTCTCCTTTAGCGGTGCCAAAATTTGGAACAGTCTCCCAGAGGATTTGAGACAAACTCAATCATTTGAGAGCTTTAAGAACAAGTTAAAATCCGTCACTCTGCTCGACAACGGGTAGTCTATTTTTCTTATTATTATATTAATATATTGTCAGTTTTATTGTAGAATAGTTTTATCCTGTATTTTTATTATTATTATTATTATATAAATATTTATATGCACGACTTACATGTAAACCAGCCCAATAGCTGTTGTAACTTTCGTGGTTAAATAAAGTATCATTCATTCATATCATTCATATGCACACGTAATCACTTCGTAATACTTCGTGTGGTCATGAAAGCTATATACTTTTTTACATTTGTTCATATTTTCGCATTGGTCATTATCAAAAGCAAGCTTAATCGTAATATACTTATAAGTGCTTGTGTTTCGAGAAAAAATCAAAACCATGAAAGAGAATGAGGACACAAGAGGTTTTAGGGTTGTTTGCTATTGTGCCAAAATCCCGGAAGTTACGTGATGCCAAGTTATGATATCCAAGCAAAACCTTGGAATGATGTGGAAATGTATCTTGTCATACCTCTCATAGTCCGTAGCCTTGATTCGAGTGACATTGCTGACCCAATTTAACAGTGCCAGGTCCTCCCCGTCCAACACGGCAAAGGGTGACGGAGTGGAACGCCTTGAAGGGGGACTGGCGCGACGATCCGATTGGTTCAATTTGTTTAGCAGAGCCAGCTGATGTTGCCGAGCTGTAGAGGAATGTCTTGGCGAGAATTGCTTGACTAACACCGGGGATCCTAAGCAGAAATGAGAAAAGGATATTCGGATAAAAGAATGTTGCGCACGTTTTCCGGAACTAAATCCTGAGGAAAGCACGAGAAAATAACGCCTTCAGTTCGTCACACAACCTCGTACGCCCTTCATTAGGGCTGATTTACGCTTGAAGTACAGACGGAAGCACAGGTGCAAGGATATCAAACTCATACATTTCCCTTGTGCGGTTCGCACTAGAACCCAAGCGCAAGAAAATCGAAACGTTGCGCTCTTGCGCTTGTGTGTGGTGTAAATCAAGCGAACGCAAGCGCATGATTTTAGGCTTGCATTGAGCTGGAGTCTTGCTCTTGCGCTTGCGCTTGCGCTCGTGTGTAGACCAGCCTTTACGTACACGTTTGTTTTTTGTGACATAAATACATAATATAATTTGGAGTTATGAGTCACTTGTCGCGCATCGGTGACATAATAACTTGCTTGATACCGCGGCTTAATTAAAGGACATTTCTCACCTGAACATGAACCAAAATGACCGCTGAGAATCTTGCAAAATGCAAGGACCACTTTAACATTCCCTTTGACAATATCTGAAATAGGAAAAGTATTTATGATCTATAGCATCGCTTCACGCTTTCTTGTTAATTGCTGTGCAGTTCGTGCATCCTTGCAAATAATTTCTCGTGAGGTTTTAGCGTTTGTCATGCGCCTCTCACAGGGCATTTCTGCAGAAAGCCATACATGGGAAAAGCTTAATTTCCCAAGGCACACGCATGGCAGCCATGGGAAATCCGAACACTTCCCACTACCATGGGAAATTAGCTTTTCCCATGGATGGGTTTCTACAGAATTCCCTGGGTTAGAGCGGATCTCAGATGACTGTCGAAAGTAATTAAACTTGCGTTTTCACGCGCTTCTATTGGTTGAGGTATTGGGTCTTTGTTTAGTCAGCCAATCAGAATGCGCAGGAAACCCAAAAACACAGTGGCTCCTGTTTTCTTTGGTCACGACTATCACGCAAGTCGTACTTACCTCGCCCTCTGATTGGTTCGTTTTTTAATGTGTTTCTTTTCTGATTGGCTAGGTGCATTTGCTTTGAGAAACTCAATCGAAACAAAATCTGGAATCTGCTCTAACAGAGCGCTTTGAGGTTACCTTCAGTCGAGACGGCGTCAACATTTACTCCATTCATACTAAGTAGCTCTAAGCACTCTTGGATATTCTCTGTTCGCTGCACCTCCAGGGCTGGCCTGATATGGATTGGTTCGATACTCATTCCCACTGTAAAATAGAGGAGTTAAACGTGAAGAACTCCACGTGCTAAAACATTGCCACAGTCAGAACAGATATTTGAATAACATTATTGCGATTTTCATAATTCTGCGAACTCCCACTTGACAATTCCGAATGCCAAACTGCGTATTGGCTTCCGTCAATCCAACCTTTGAGTCAAGTCCACGATGTTTTCTGAGTTTGGTTTGCACTTTATAGTGAAAATTGTGTTTTGAAGCCTAGCTAGACCCTATAAGTTCACAAGATTTATCATCTGCCTCCGTGAACCCAGAGTTGTTCACCCGTTTGATTAATGGAAGCCAAACCGCGGTTTGTTGGTCGGTGTAGAGTTCGCAGAATTATGAAAATCGCAGTAACCCGACGCAAAAGCAAGTTGGATAAGTAAAAATGAAAATGTTAACAGCACATTTACTCAGTAACCTCTGCATTTCAGGATCGCAGCTCAAAGATCTGTGAGAAGTATGTCTAGTTCTTAAAGCTCACAGACCTTTGACATGCATTACTTACGTAGCACTTCGACCAGATGCAACAAGGTGATGCCATCAGCCAGATCTCGCGGTAGATCAGTAATCGCTGTCTCGTATGGGCTGTACTTCAAGTAGCTATTAGCCCACCGGGTGTACTCCTAACAGACAAAAGTATCATAGCCAATGAGTTGAATGTCGTGAGGATTTGGGAATTACTTTGCAATCACTTCTATGGGTTTTATTCAGAATTGGTGTAATCACTTAGCGATTGGTTTCATTACCGTCAGATGGAAGAAGCTCAACCAAGGCTCGAAAACAAGAGTCGCATTTGTGCGGATATCTTGAGAATGATTTTTCAGTCACAAAGTTTTATTCCCAAAATTGAAAAAATTGAAATTTTACACATCGATGCACTGCCCAAATATGGTCATTGGAACCCCAATAGCTGTCTTCTGTACATGACATATATCCTGCGATATCCGTCGTCTGAGGGAAATGTGATGTGTTGAGCTCGTATATAATACACAAAAGTAATGTTTTGCAGGGGTTTTTGTGCTATCGATGTGCTGAATAATAAAACCATTATCCTGCTCGATTTTGCAGAATATCGTCTGATTTAGCCAATTAGGTATCAGACGATATTCTGCACAACCTCGCAGGATAATGGTTAAATATACGCAAAAATTGTCGATATTTTGCAACTAATTAAGAGATAATTTCTAGTCGCAAAGCGAAACACTATTTTGCGGCGGATACGATCGCAATTTCGACCCCTTTATTCGTAGTCGTTCCTGTGATGCATGTAAGGAAGAAAGGAAATATCAAGAATACGAAGCGGCTATCGAGGGCGCTGTTTGACTGACATACATTCGTCAGGCTCGCGATAGAGGGATCAACTACATGTATTTTGAGAAGGGCTCCCCCTGCAAGTGGATTAGCAGATCAGCGTTCGGCCAAAGTCTCCTATCCCACTTACTAGACACTCGTCGTACGCATGTTGTCCATAACCGGCGGGATTGTAGTGCTGAGATCTCGTCTGGTACAGGGTAGTGGCATCAGGACTGCAAACCCTGTCAGCGTCACGCGCCAGGTCACGCAACATCTTCGCAATTCGTGGACTCGGCATTCCTGAACTTCTTGGAGTTGTGCCCAGGCTCCTTGGCGTGCTCTGCTTAGAATTCACATCACTTGTAGACCTAGAGAATTCGTAATCTAGAGTACCATCACTCTTGGCCAGATCCCAGGAATCTGGTATGATTCGCGTTTTCTCAAAATCCAAATTCATTCTGAATGGGGAATCGTTTATGAGTTTCTTGTGAAGTCCCGGAATGAAAAAATCATCAGATAATGTTTCAGTAAATTTAGAAAGATTTGCAACTGTGTTGTCAACGCCACTTTTGCCGCACCGCGCATTTTCCAGGAATCCCAAGCTTTCGTCCAGTAGGCTGTCTACAGAGCTGTTTGATGTTCCACTATTTTGTGATGATGCAATATAAGACGATTCGTAATCACTGTAATGGGGGCTTGTGGGTAGAGTAGAGTCGCCTGTTCCACTCGAACCAAGTGACCCGGTGGTCAAATTTAGGCGAGAGACCGCTGGGTCAAAAGACTCGTAGATGTCGACCATACTTGTGCTCTAAAAAACAGATGAGATTCATGGTAAAAAGCAATATGATATTCATGAAAACAAGGCTAGAACCGTTGGCCGTACCACACCAACAAATTATTGCTGAAGTGCTCGACGATATGGGCGAAGTGACAATTAAATATGGGCGAAGTTCGTATAAATGTACCCCTAATAGCAGACAAACCTACGCTACAGTAACTTTGTCACGTCAAACTCTAAACCGACGGTGTAGGTGCTGACCAGGTTTGTACCTACCATAGTAACTACCCCGAAGTTAGAGCAAACCTTTGGAGCCCCCATAAGTGATAGCACTACTGACGATTTGAACCCCTAAACCGTGACAGCGTTCAATCCCCCCCCCCCCCCCCCCCGCTGATATTTTCTTTTCTATTCAATAAAATAAACTTAATAAAATAGCTATTCTTTTATAGTTGTTATCATTTCGCAAAATGAGCATGCTTAGCAACCGCATCGTGCCGGGCTTCTGGTCGCGGATTTTCACTACACTAAATACCCCATTCACACCCAAACCATGTTTAGTTAAACAAGTTTTTCTTCGCCTAACAACACGGGAACTTTCTTACTGCGATAAACTCTTACTAGCTAAATGACCACTTAGTAACATGTACAGTACAGTCTATTCAGTTTTGTCCTTGGAGCAATCTCCTCTTAGGAGATATGGATTTAAACCAGTTTAACTAAACCACCTTTAAACTAGTTTAGGTATACGATTGTTCGGATGCTCTTCTCTAAATGGATTTTCTTATCTAAACACCCTTTGGTGAAAGATGGCGTCAGGCGGTAGAGAATCCAGGTTTCGAAGGGGAACACATGTGAACACCAACTGAGTAATTTGCGTGTATGTATTGATGAGCTCGATGCGCGGCACGATTTTATAATCAAAACTACGAGGTTAATGAAAAGGCTTATTTCAGGGAGACGAAAGCCACGCTTATCAAATGGAGTCAATGAAACACCTGATAGAAAATTTCCAACAATCACTGCCCAGTATGACGTTTAAGTTTAGAAAAGCTACATCGCAGTATCCATGAAGTATCAAATGGTCCGTCCCTCATCACAAAAGGCATACATGTAGGTGTCACCAGCTGCTCACGGCTGTTTATAATTTTTATAGATAGGAACACTTCCACTAGACGTACTAAAAAACATGTAACGAGTTTTGGATATGAATCATTAATGATCATTAATCTAATGAGTATATTATATTTAGGGAGGATCAATATGCAATGCGATACGGTGTGATATTTGATACAGTGTAGCAATAAAACCACAGGTACACACAACTCAGAATGTAGGATTTAATCGGAAAAATGATTTAAGACGTTCAGTGTTGCTTGCAAAGCTATGGCCTCCGAAAGCTCGATTTACTATCGAAGAATGCAGAAAGTAAACAATTCTACAACCGAACAAGTCCTAAGTAAACTTAATAAAATCCTAGCTTCATGTTACTGAGGATGTTACACTTTGATCTGTATTCTGTTTTCCATTAACTTATAAAGAAATCTAGAGGCTAAAACGTGTATTTTAAAGAATAAAGACTTGCTTGGTTGCAATTAATAATGTCTGAGACAAAGCGGTATAGAAATTGAACAATAAACAAACGGTAGCGGGCACATTCTTACGTATATTTGATCACAAAGACCAAGGCATTAGCAACGGATAATTTGCCGATTAACGCTAATTTGGAGTCCGTTTATAAGGGCTGGTTTTGGTGTGATATTTATCACTCTTTTAGGTTAACTTTGGAAATAAATCATTGGTATTGTATAATCAGCGTGATTCATAGTGAGTTTGATTTCAAGCGAGACCAAGAGTGCGTTCATCGGTCGGAAACCAAAAGCAACAGAATCGCATCAAATTATTGCCCTAAAATGCAAGAAAATGATTGTAACGTAGTTCTACCTTCTTCTAAATTTGCTTCTTGGTTCTTTTGGAGACAACAACACCTTTTGGGGTAATAGCTTCGATTTTAGAACTGGGGCATTTAGTCCTTCTACCCGACCTTCTACCCAGATCCGCGCACAAATATCTTTCACACTACACTATAAGTAACGCATTACCAAACACAATCAATGCGTCACGCATAAGTAACCACGGACATTTTGTCACGCTATTTCGTGAGAGTGCCGCCAAGCTGTGCGCCATTTGAAAACGTCACGAAATATGGAAGTATATTTGAGTAAATGCAAGGACTATACCTCATCGATGTGAAAGATAAATTATGTGACAATGAAAATCATAAAAAAAAACTAGAAAAGAATTCCGAGTTGGAGAGATGGGAATCGAACCAACGGCCACGAGTTTTTGTTGTTGTTCTATTTTTGGTGTTCAGATGACGTCATCAAAATCCTAACTTTGAAACTATGAACTCTGTGAAAATGTGCTTTTCAGACCAGTTACAGTTCCCCTAGGAGTCTTTGCACCAAATTTAATCGGATTCCTGTTTTTAGCTCCGGAGATATCGGTGCTGCAATTTCTGTCACGCTACACTAGTCACGCTTCTTTAGGCATTGATTTCGTGCCATATTTCAGAAAATTCTCCCGTTTCGAGCATTCTGTGAAAGCAAACATGCTAAATAAGGGCAAAGTAATCACATTTCTGGCAGTACTAGCTCATATTGTGGCCCTACGGCACATTTGGTAATTTGGCCGCCTTGTTGGACTCCAACATGAAATGGGACAGCATTAGGCGCAAGCCGAGGAGGCCTATTGTGCATGTAATGAAATGGGTGACTATGAAAGAACACCGGAAAAACATTCCGAGTTCTTTCAAAGTCTTCCCAACGCCCTTAGTAATTTCACTTAGGAGCCGTTTACATGAGAGGGATACGCCTCCTAGAAGGGCTGTCCCTCCAAGGAGGGTTACCCTCCTCTATTGTATTTCCCGCTTGCGTTTACATGAAGGTAGACCAGGGATACCCATAAGGTAGGGATAACCCTAGCGGCCGGCAAGGTAGAGGGGCTAACTTTTTGTTTACATAAGCCAGGTGTAATCGCTCTGGCTAGAGATACCTTTTATCCCTCCTAGAAACAATCGTGTCTAAATAATACGGATAGATTCTAACCTATTTGGAACTTGCCAGTATATAAAGTCAGAAAAAAGTGTAGTTAGGATAGATTTGCTCTATATCCTCTTATTTTGTTCTGACTTCACACAGAGCTCATGCCGAAGTCAATCGGTCAAGCCGTCTTGTTTGGTACAAGGTCGGTACTCGCTAAGTTCACCAGACCTGCATTTCTCAAGAAACAAATCTTCGGTGAGGACGCGATTGGCACGTGTAAAGGTTGGCGCAGGAGGAAGCACAAACCTACCCACCCCTACCCCCAAGAGTAGCGGCATGCACTCATCGCAAGGATTCATGGTCACAAATGCAGTAGTGCCACCGCCTTGAATCTCGCGGCAGTTCCTGAATATCACCGCATTCTGTTCTGCGTGGATTATGTATGGAAACTTTAGTTGGTTCCTTGAAGGGCGTGGCTTGGACCCCGTCCAGACCCAGTCGGAAGCTCGCGGGAACACACCATAACCTGCTCCATTTACAAAGCAGTTCCACCCTACCCCTACTATCTCCCGAGCCTTCGTTAGAACACAACCAACTCCTATTCGTGTATCATCCGTTGCGTGCGAAATCATCTGTGCCAGTCGACTCAAGTGCAGGAACTCGTTTTGATCAATCTCTGAAACATTCTGGTCCTTTTGTTTGTTGACAAGGATCCAATGCCTTTTGGGTACGTCACAAAACGTGGCCCCCCAAACCCACTTCAGAAATCTCATCATCTCCTCGCGAATCGTCACCTTGGCCTCTTCAAGAAACCACTCATACCACGTCGGCTTGTGCTCGTTTGCATCAAGAGCGCCGAAATAATCAAAGAACTTATCCCTAAACCACTCTCTTTCTTCACGGTCGTCGCGTTGCAGGCCACTGCTCTTCTCTCCTGTCATTTCTATAGTTACACGATCGAGATTGTAATGAGATTTTTGACGACTGAGCAGACGCAGCTGCTGCAAACTCACTTCCGGTATAAAAAGTGACAGGGTAACGCAGCTTCGCTGAAATATACTTTCAGTACTTAAAATGTCTTCCTCTTTTTCTGGTCTCAGTGGCAAGTAATAAACTTGTCTAACCTCCACTTGTGCTAACAACTTTGAACAATACGTACAAGGCAATCTCGAAAGGTAGACAGTGCAGTGTTTTACTTGATCGGGGTACTTGACAACTGCTTGTAAACCACCATGGATATTACCTCTACTGCAGTCTATTGAAAGTACACGCTCGTTCGGTAGAATAAACACTGCACCGATTCGCATACCAGATGTGCTTTGAGCCCAGGGCGAGTCTTCCATCCACAAAGCCAAGGCCATGTAGATATCCCGTTGCCGTATACGCGACTCGTGATTCTCGTACTCTTCTCTCGGTAGACCATCTCGGGGAGGTATTGATAATTCGTCTCCTCTATCATGCTTTAATGTTTTGCTGCCCTCTTGTGAGGGATCTTCGTCAAGAGGTCGTTTTTCCTGGCCGCTTCTTTCCCCTTCTGGTGCAAGATACATGCTTTGTACACTCTGCGAAGTTTCTTCCCCGGTTTCTTCAGTGATTATCACGCGATCATGACACGCGGAGTCACACAACTTCGTTGTTGCAACAGATTGATTCGAGCTGTAATCGTATCGCCTACACTATTTATAGGCAACAATAGCCGGTCTAAAATAACAAACGAAGAGCCTAACTTGACAGTGTGAGATCGTACCGTACTATATAGGTAACAATGGCCGGTCTGAAAATAACAAATGAAGAGTCCAACGTGGCAGTGAGAGAGAGAGAGCAGAGAGCAGAGAAAACATTTCTTAGAAATTGGGGAAGTTATAACGCACTATTTACCTTCAGCTTCTGGAGATCTCTGTTCTCGTGACAGGATATTCTAGGTCGACACAAATGGTGAAATGGCCTAACGGCACTTGTCTTCTCATAAGGTAGACAAGCATAGTTTTTGTGAGCCTGCTGTGCAGGGCCGTTAACCAGAAGGGGAAAAAACGTTACCGAAACAGAGTTAGCCATTGAATGGTTATTTACCCAAAATATACTTTTTTCTCAATAACTAAAGTCTGTGCTCTGTAGCAGTTCTTTCTGGGTTTGGGGTGCGGTGTAATGCAAATATGGTCTCATTGTTGTAAGTCAAGTCTGTGTAGCAGTTCTGAGGGTGGGGCATATTCAGATATTCAGTCTTGTTGAAGAAATGGAAATGAAAGAATGAAATATTTTAGTATTTGTATACCGCAAATTAACATGTGTGATCAAATGTGGTTTACAGTTGCGATGTCTGATCTCTCTACAGACTGCAATTTCCTACTGCAGTTTACAATGGGTGGGATTATATAGCAGGAATTGTTGAATATCGCAGTTATTGCATGACAGGGTTCCCATGTTTATAGGCTTTCAAAATTCAAGGACATTTAAAAACATAAATGACCTTTCACAATGAAACAATCAAAAACACCGGAAAATGTTGGCAGGTTTTCGTGCATTATGTATCAGTCAAATCCAGCGGTGACCATGCCTTCCCCCCCCCCCCCCCCCGGGACACCGGGGTGGGGGATTTTGAAAACGTTGCTGGCCCGGGGGTCGGGTTTTGTTTTTCTCCAGGGGAGGGGTTGGGAAATTTTGGTTCTCTTGGCACAATCTTTTAGCGCGTTGAGTTTTACGGAACTACAACACCCGTTCACTACCCTAACCACTATCAATTAGCAGTTGCGATGTCCCAGTTACAGAAAATAACGTCACACAAAAATAAAATGCCGAGCATGGCCCGTATACACCACTCTAGTGTTGAGTGAGAGATGCCGGGGACGACAAATGAATGGAATTTGTAGTTAAATGGCTACAACCGCAAATTGCTGAGAGAAATTAGTGGAGACGTTTTAAAGGTGTGTCTACTATTGTGATACCAAGAAGAATTTCAATTACGATTTGAAACTGACGGTTTATTTCACTTGTTTACTGATATTTTGTCTCGCTTTCAGGGAAATGAGAACTCGTTCAGAGACGAGCAAAGACCGCCGATCCCATAACTATCCAACCTCGTACCCAGAGCCCGTCATCTTTTGGCCAGCGGCAAGATTCAAAGATTCCCTGAATCTTTGCCGCTGGCCAAAAGATGACGGGCTCTGGTACGAGATTGATAACTATCATTTAAAACGGGGATTCCCTGTTCAAATAAACCAATCACGGGACACTTCGTTTTCGCGGGAAAGTACCCACGCCCCGCGCGACGTCGCCTCAGGGAAAACATAATTTGGAGTTCATTCCAGTCATTCGTCAGGAGGCGACATTATGGTAAGTTTTTAGGGGTTTTTAGGCAAATCAGCTGCAAAATCGTTGTCTGAGGTGGACACCGTAGCCCTTGAACAATTTCCATGTCTCGTGGACCCTTTTCGATATCCAGATCCTGCTTTTATTGTGTTCCCAAGCCATTTTGGCGTAAGGACGACCTCGATTTAAGGCCTTTCTTGTTGGGCAGCCATCAGTGAAAATGACGCTCGAGTCTCATTCAATTTAAAACGACAAACAATATTGCATCGACAGGGGCGGATTTAGACCAGTGCAACCGAAGCAAATGCTACGGTCAGATTTGAGCGACTTTTTTAATTTGTCCTCCTTAGTCGCTTTGATAGTTTCTAATTTGTTTTATTCTGGTCTTCTACATTTATTTGTCCTATATGCGCTAAACATAATTTCCGCTCTCAGTTAGACTTTCCAGAATCATCTGTCGTTGTGCATAAGCTCCGTTGCGAGCGAGCGCCGAATTTCATCGATTGATCTTCGACAAGCCAACGACGGCGTTCGTTGCCGCCGAGAGATGATACTATATTTAGCGACTTTGTTGCTCCTATTGCATGCTAAAAATAGTCAATCCAGCGCCTGTTGCTGGGGGTCTTGTTACTATTTTTGGTGAAACGGCTATACCATGCCCGAAACTCTAACAGGAGTATGCTATTTTTTGCAATACTCCCAGGAGTATGGGGAGTATACAGATCAATACCATGACATGCAAGGGTCAAAAGTAGAGATAGTCAGTAGAGATCGGTATGGGTGTCACCAGATGTGGGTTAGAGCATTGTACAGTAATGATGCTAACGCGGGAGAGAGTCACGGATCTTCTCCGCGAATTTTCTCTGCTCGGTGATGTTGAAAGAAAATCTCAACATTCTTTGATGAAAATACAACCAGACAACACAAATGCACTGTGTAGTCATGAGTTTGAAGAGTTATACCCTGCGAGCATTGATCTCCTCTGGTAGAAGAGTTACAGTTTCCAAAGCCAAGAAGGCGCCTAGAAATGTTAGAAAAGCATTTCTGCGTGAGGTAAATTACAGAACATCTTTTCCTGATATCAAATCCGGCTGAGTACGACTATGAAGTTTAATTTATTTCAGTTAAACTGTTTGAACACAGCTTGACATGGCTTGAGATTATAAGCTATTCATGTTCTGGCCTTTTTCCTTTAAGTAATAGAAGCATGCAACCACAATTATTCTCGTATCATTGAAGAATCAACTTTGGACAGCATAATTTAAATTTGTGCTTTCCGCTGTACGTATTCCAATAAATGATAGCCTGCTAGCAGGCGTTGGAGGCTGTTTTATTGGTGAAAACTCGGAGTTCGTAGTCGCGAGCGCCATCTTGGATTTTTTGGCCGAGTGACAATGGGGCCCCCTCGTTTTGTCACTCGCCCCATTGTCACTCGGCCAAAAAATCCAAGATGGCGCTCGCGACTACGAACTCCGGGTTTTCACCAATAAAACAGCCTCCAACGCCTGCTAGCAGGCTAAATAAATGATCGTTTAGCCGATTTAGGATTGCCGGAATATTGCATGTTTATCCTTTGCGCGGTAAAGTTACAAATTGGTTGAAATGTAGCAAAAAGTGCAGTCAAGAGTGAATGCATGATTGATATCATTGAATCCACTAAAAATCCCTGAGTGAGTTTGGAACTCACGACGACCTTAATTGTTAGAAATTTGCATGCAATGAAACACAGATTTCTATAGATGTTCGTACAGGTTAGGGAGATATTTGTTGACAACTAGTAACCCAGTGCACTATCGAAAACCACGCGCGGGCAAACGCGTTTGTTGGAAGGTATTTTCTAAAATTCCAACATGTAAACCCTATTTTCAATAGTTTTCTCTAAAACGTAGATTAACCTGTCTGGTGTATACTTCTATGTCAACTGTATCGCGACCAAAAATTTTTTTTTCATAGTTATCAATGATTGCGCTACGGTCAGATTTTTTCCTAAATCCGCCCCTGATCGACTCCATAATTTGGTCACGATACTAAGGAGATCTCAGGAGAGAATACCCGTTAAGAATTAAGGGTAGATGGACCCCGAAACAACAAGATTTGAACGGATTCTACCAGCGCAATTCCTCCCTCTCACAGCCATCGTTCCGGCCCGCCCCGGGCGAATTTATTTTTTACGCCCACTTCAAGATGGCGGCTAGCTAGATAGATAGATAGATAGATAGATATTACTTTATTTAAGGAGGGTTTCACTAGATATCACAATGATAATGTATGCGTGGCCCTCAAATAAGAGATATTTACAACATAATAAAACAAGTGAATGGAAATCTATGTACAAAATGTTATACTATATACATTAATTTGATAGAACTAGCTAAGCTGAAATATGGGTGCGCAGTTTTGCTGCAAAAGCAGCCACAGAGCGTGTGTCCTTAAGCTCGTTGGGAAGTTCGTTCCAAAGCCTCGCTGCTGCACATCTGAAGCTGTTCTTAGCAGCTGTGGACTTGACTTTTGGAAGGACGAGGTTTTTATGTCTCGCCCCTCTGGTATCCTTGCAGTGGACGTCACAACTAAGTTTGAACATGTCCTGTATATAACTGGGTGCTAGATTGTTAAGTGCTTTGAAGACTAAGATTAATCTAAGAAAAATAAATCTTTTGTCAAAGGGCATGATGTTCAGTTCCCTAAAAAGGGGTGCTGATGGAGTGTCCCACGTTTTGTCTAGAATTATTCTCGCGCATCGTTTTGAATTTTAATTAAATCATTGATATTCTGCTTGGTAGTCGCACCCCAAACAGCAGCTCCAAAGTCAAGAATTGGTTGGACAAGGGAGTTGTAATACAGTGTCCTTGCTTTCAAAGAAAGGAACTTCTTTGTTCTCTTTAGCAGACCCAACCGCTTGCCCAACTTTCCTTTGATGTATTTTATGTGGTTATCCCAACTAAGACAGCTGTCAAGTTTGATTCCCAGCAACTTAGGATCACTGACTGTTTGGAGGTGCCCTGCGTCAGTTGTGACTTGGAGGTCATTACTGTTGAGTCCCCTCAGCTTTGGCTTACTGCAAACCAACATTGTCTTGGTTTTGGATTGGTTTAAGACCATTCTGTTTTTTTCAGCCCACGTTACTATGTCCCTCAATTCTTTTGAAAGTACCGTCTGTATCTCCTGTACATCCTTTCCGCAGGTTATTTGAGTTGTGTCGTCAGCATAGATCTCGATTGCGCTGTCTTTGACATGAAGTGGCAAGTCATTGACGAATAAAATGAACAGAAGAGGGCCGAGGATAGATCCCTGTGGAACACCGGCTGTTATGGCCCTCGAACTGGATACCGTTCCTTGGATTGCCACCATCTGTTTGCGATCGGTTAGGTATGATTCGAACCATTGCAGAGATTTTACAGAGACACCGTAGATTGACAGCTTATTTATCAGTATTATTTATAGTATAAATATTCATTATGATTCACATATTCTCGTTCTATGAGTGAATTAAAAGGAGGATGTTGACCTGCGAACTCTCTCGTAGCTCATGTGTATGATGTTGGGTTATGAATAGGTAATTTCCACGGGGTTCGCACCATCTCCTGACCATAATGAATTCTTTTTCCTTTTTTCTCAATAACTTGCCTTAAAAATTTCTAAGTGCCATAAAGTGGGCGTAAATAAAAAAAATCGCCCGACCCGGACCAAAGTGATCAAAATTCGCACATGCGCAGAGCGTGACAGTCCAGCTTTAAATTATAAATGCTCGGACAGAATAAATGGAGTTGAGGTTCTGAGCGGAAATATTTTTGTTGTGAAGCTTTGTAACGCAGGGTTGATGTGATCTTTGTCTTTTTCTGGTCTCGGCCATTTTTATCGTTTTCAGCCCCCGGGGCGGGGAATCATTTACTTTTAATTTTAGAAATGACCAAAATCACGGAGGTTGCCCGGGGGTTTGCCCGGGGGGGGGGGGGGGGGGGGGGGGGATATGGTCACCGCTGGAATTTACTGATACATTATAAGAAGAGCAAGGGTATCCTTAGTTTCAAAGAAAGAAAGCATGTTGATAGTTTTATTCAGGTTCCTTTATTTTTATCTTAAAAATACACACTCAACATCTTGCAACTCTTTCATCAGGAAAATATTTTCATGACTTTCAATGACTTTGATGGGTTTTGGAAAAAAAAAAGATTTTCCTTCCCTGCTAGCAGAGGCCTCTTTTCTCTGCATTTCGCTGGCTGACGATCGCGAGGAAAAGAGACCTCTGCCCTGGGTCGAAACTCGCTGTTTTGCCGCCGTCCACAACCTTGGACGGTTTGCTGACCGTTTCTTGAGCCCACTAAATGCGCACGCATATCTACACACGTTTTCCGCTAGGGGCTCAAATAATAAAGGTGACTAGGCCTCAGTGAGAGCACAGGTAGCCCGATAACAGCAAAATTCGGCGGAAATAGAAATCCGCAAAATTTATTAATATCGAGATAAGAAGTAGCTGGCTTTTGTTAGTTTCCTTAGAGAGGTCGACTTGTGGAAAATGCGATGACTAGAACCGGAGAACTAAGGGAAGCGGTCAATTATTTGTACTCGAACGGAACCCGATTTTATCATGGGAGGTGGTAGGTCCCGGGTTGTACCTACCCACCTGTTTTTCAATGCCCATTTTCTCCATGCTCAAGTAAGGGATATTGGATGTTATTGCATGGATGTGTTGCGCTCGCTATGAAGCTTATTGCCCTCTAGCACTGCTAGTGCTGGTCACAGTGTGCAAAATAAAGCCTCGGAATCAGAACAAATCGTAAATGAAGGTCATTCTCTGCAATCAACTTCAAGTTCAAAGCCTATTGAGCCTACCATGTCTACTTCTAATTCATCTAAGGCGAAAAAGAAGAAGAAAGGCAAAAAAGCTCCCCCTTCTCAGGGTCATTTGATTTCAGATGCTATTGACAAATCAAGTTCTCAGCAGGATGAAAATGGACTTTCAAATAGAAGGGTCATTATCGTGGGTGATTCAATTATTAAATATGTTAATGATTATAAAATCAAAGAGGGACTAGATGCAACAAACGTGGGAGTTTACTCGTATAGTGGATGCACAGTAGAGGATATGGTAGATTACATCAAGCCTAACCTCCGCAAAAATCCAGATGAAATTATTCTTCACGTGGGATCGAATAATTTATTAATTCAAGAGCCTCCAGAAATTGCATCTAATATTCTTGGGCTTGCTAAATCCATCACAGAGCAATCTATTAAGGTAACAATCTCTTCAATTGTCACTCGTGAGCGGAAGAAGGAGAATCTCAAGGAGAAGATTACAAGTCTAAACACTATACTGAAGAAGATGGCCAAGGTCAACGGACTAGGGTTTATTGACAATAACAATATTGATGCGTCTTGTCTTAACCGCAGTAGGCTTCATCTCAATGCCGCAGGTACGCAGAAATTATGTGATAATTTTAAAGCTTATATTAGTAAATAGGTTTCACGGCCAGTGTTGACTTCAAGCATTGGGGGGCCTCACAGTTTTCCAAAACTTCGAGGTTTTAAGATGGGTTTTCTAAACGTTGTCAGTTTACCGGCTTACATCGACGAGATGCGGTTATTACTAGGGCGAAATTATTTTGATATTTTTGCGCTGAATGAAACCCGCCTCAATCAGTATTACACTGATGTTTGTGTACAAGGCTTCGATATCATTCGTTGTGATCGAAACCGACACGGAGGTGGGGTGTGTATTTACATTCGAAAATCTATCAATTTTATTGAGCGTCCTGACCTCGTTCCAGAAAACCTTGAAGCTGTGTGCCTTGAAGTGAGGAAACCAAATAGTAAGCCATTCATTGTTTCGTCAATTTATAGAATACCAAACTCTCCAGTGGAAGTATATGATAGAATTGAGCTTATGATAAGCAAACTGGATAACGAGGATAAAGAATTTTATATTTTGGGTGACCTAAATTCCAATCTTTTAGATCCAGACAATCTTGATAATGATGCTAAACACCTTTCACGTATTATGGAGCTTTATCAGCTGGCACAAGTGATTACCAAGCCCACTCGCATAACTCAGTACTCAAAGTCACTTTTGGATGTTTGTATAACCTCAAACCCTGAGAAATTGATACATCAAGATGTAATTCATGTTGGACAAAGTGATCATGGTCTGATTTATGCAGTGCGGAAAATAAACTATGTGCCGAGGCGTGATAATGAAAGGGAAGTTGAAATAAGAAATTTCAAAAATTTTGAGGAAACCCTCTTCTTAGAAGATTTGCGTGCCCAACCATGGGCTTTAGTGCTACATCATGGCACCAACGCAGATGCAATGTGGAGTTGTTGGAAGACTATATTTTAGAAGTTCTCGACAAGCATGCTCCAATAAGATCCAAACGGATACGAAGCAAGTCTAATATCCCATGGCTAACTAGGGATATAAGGGACAAAATGCGTGAGCGTGATCATTTAAAACTTCTAGCTATAAAGAAAAATGATGACCATAGTTGGGAACTTTACAAATCTTCCAAAAATACAGTAAACATTGCTCTACGTAGAGCCAAATGTGATTATTATGCTTCGCAAATACAAAATGAAAGTGGGAATCCCAAGAAAGCTTGGAAAGTTGTAAATGATATCCTAGGGCGGAAGCAGCGAGATAATGATATTAAGGAAATTAAGGTTAAGGATAATAGTATTACTAATCCTGAAGAAATTGCAGAAGTCTTTAATGAATATTTTACCGGCATAGGGCCAAGCCTTGCTGAAAATATGGAAAATTCTGAGTGCGACTTCAGACAATTCCTAAATAGGTCAGATAGTGGTAGTTTGCCTAGTTTTCATTTTCAGCCTGTGAGTTCCTCTCAGGTTTATAAATTGTTGAGCTCGCTTTCCACTAATAAAGCCACAGGGGTTGATAAAATCTCTGCTGGGGTACTGAAAATAGCAGCACCGGTAATTTCCTGGCCTTTAATGCACGTTTTCAATACCTCAGTTGAGACTCATGTCTTTCCGAGCGATTGGAAAATAGCCAGAGTTAATGCTCTTTATAAAAAAGGCTCTCGATCCATGTTAAACAACTATCGGCCAATTTCTATCCTCCCGGTAATAAGTAAAATCCTTGAAAGAATACTGTACAATCAGTTAATTGAATATTTAGATGGGACAGGCTTATTATCGGAAAACCAATTCGGATTTAGGCGTTGCCACTCAACTGTATCAGCATTGCTGGACTGTACAAATGAGTGGTATTGTAACATGGATCGTGGGCTTTATTCCCTGGTAGTCTTCCTTGACCTGCAAAAAGCCTTTGACACAGTTAACCATGAGCTTTTATTAAAAAAACTGGAGGCTTATGGGGTCAGGGGGGGCGCACTATCACTTCTCAGCTCTTACCTATATAATCGCGTGCAAACTTGTCAGATCAACGGCAAGCACTCAGGGGTAAGGGCAATTTCCTGTGGAATTCCACAAGGCTCCATTTTAGGACCTCTCTTGTTTTTGATCTATATTAATGATTTGCCAAACTGCCTCAATTACACCACCCCTCGAATGTTTGCTGATGATACTAGTTTAACAGCTCATGGCAAGAGTTTGGAAGACATTGAGTTTGGTCTCAATGAGGACCTGGCTAACATACGGATATGGCTCCAAGCAAACAAATTGAGCCTCAATGTGGCCAAAACAGAGTATATGCTCATTGGGTCAAATCCAAGGTTAGCTAGGCTCCCTGAGGAACCAAGTGTGATTATTGGGGAAGCCCCGATAAAACGGGTCAAAGATGCCAAGGTGTTAGGAGTGCATATCGATGAGTCCCTTACCTGGAATAAACATATAGAAGAGATATCCAAGAAAATTTCGGGAGGAATCAGTGCCTTGAAACGTCTAAGAGAATTTGCAAATCGTGATATCCTCATTTCTGTTTATAATGCACTGGTCCTTCTCATTTTGATTATTGCTGTGAGGTGTGGGACTCATTGGGTAGTGTGTTGGCTCAAAGGCTGCAAGGACTCCAAAACAGATGTGCCAGGGTGATTATGCATTATAAAAATGAAACTGGCCAATCTCAATTGGCAATGGATCATTTAGGGTGGAGACCACTGAACGAACGCAGGACTCACATCTTGGCTAGACAAATGTTTAAGGTTTTGAATCACATGGCACCAACACGGCTCACAAGTATTTTTAGGGGTTCTTACTCTGAGGGCAATTATAACCTAAGAAATTCAGACAACAAACTTGCCCTCCCCTTCCAAAGACCGAATTCTTGAAAAAGAGCTTTTCATATAATGGTGCAAAAGTATGGAATTCCTTATCGAATGATCTTCGAAGCTGTGAGTCTATCAATGCCTTCAATGGTCTCCTAGGTCAATGAGTCAACCCATGGCCAATATCTATATCTATATCTATATCTTTTTTTTTTTCTTTCTTCAATTATTTATTACTTAGTTTTTCATATTATAGTATATTTTTGTAAATAGATGTATATAGGACTACATAGACAAAGCTATTTATTGTAATTTTGTATTATATTTCCTAGAATATTATTGTAATTTCACATTTTTGTATTATACCCACGCCCCTATTGGAAATCAGCCTTTGTGTTGAATAGGCCAGCGTGGTTAAATAAAGTTTACCTACCTACCTACCTACGGTGTTGAGCTAATCTTTTGTATTCATTTCTTATTGAGATATTCGCAGTTAAAAATGGCCATTTTTTCCTAAAACAAGGTTGGCTGCGGCATACACCACCCCATTGGGTCCCATTCGAGTACAGATGTTTTGACCACTTCCCTAAGACATATTACTTATTTTTAAATTGCCCAAAGCATTTCAACTAGTACTTCTGGCTCCCTGTTGTGACACCAGCAAACGCGCGCGAGGTATTTTGACTTTCTGATAGCCAGGCTAAATTTAGAATACATACCTGCCAACTCTCCCGGTTTACACGGGAGACTTTCCATATATTTACTGTATATCTCCCGGGTAGATTTCTCCCGGGGTAGGGCGGGGGGACTCCCATATTTTTGGAATTTAAAATAGGAAAAGTCGGCGTTACAACGCACTCATCCTACGTCCTGGTACCCTTGAACCTGACGGATTGAATCGACGAGGTGAATTGTATTACCCTTTCTTTAGAGTTACTCATTTATATCTCTTATCTAGTGTCATATTGTATCAAGTTTCACCATGGGATTATGTATTCACAGTACCTGAAGAAGGCTGGTTTGGCCAGCCGAAATATTGTACTAAAATACAACTAAAACCTACGTTGTAACGTCGACTTTCTTATTTTAAATTTTATTAATCTTACCGTCGGCTAGACCGTTAATTGGTCCAGCGTAAACCAACGAGTTGAGTCTGTCAAGTGGTTCGTCCTTCATTTACTTCACATATTTTTGGGGCGGCGGTGCTCGTCGGGAACTTTCGATTTTACCCCTAAGTACCAAAAGGTACCATCAAATATGATATTGATAAAAACCAGTTGCTTGATTTGCTAAAACGGACCCCTAAGACAGGGATGCGGTCAAAAATCAGGACTTCAAAAATCTGGAGACCGCCTTGAAATGGTGAAGTTTCCTGCAATTCTCCCGGGAGAAAGTCGTCTTGATTTTTCCTCGGGAGACGAAGCGAAAAATCTTGAGACTCACGACAAAACTGGGAGAGTTGACGTCCATGCCCTAAGAGGTAACTATCTTGAGACTCACGACAAAACTGGGAGAGTTGACGTCCATGCCCTAAGAGGTAACTATCTTGAGAAAATTGCAAGTTTTCGAATTTTACCCCCTAAAAGTTACCAGAGGCCTGATTTTAAACCCTAAAAGGTACGACGAGCACCCTCGCCCCAAAAATAGGGGACTCCTCCCCCCGGGAAATTTCTTGCGATTTTTTCATACAGTTGTTGAATTTGAGACAAAATCTCCCGGTTTTGGACTTTTCAGGGTGGCAGGTATGAGAGTCGCATGGAGATCAAGTCTAGTATTAGCATTTGTGCCGAATTTGGAGGAATAGTCCAGTTTCGAATTGTCTGCTCTGCCGCTAAATAGGCATCAGCACTATTCAGCGGTAGAGCGGCGAATTCGAAACTGGGCTATTTCACCAAATTCGGCACAAGTGCAAATTAAGTACTAGATTGGTATATCTGCAGTACCCCAAACCCACGTGTAAGCTCCTAAATATGGATTGGCACTTTGTCTGGTTCGCCAGCCTTATCCTTATAAAGGGGACTCAAGATTTTTGTATGCCAACAGGTGTCGTCCATGCAAGAGTCCATTACTAAGAGTATCGATCTGCTACTAAGTTTGCCGCCAACACAGTAAAGTGAGTGCTATTTATAGCACATAATATACATTGCTGGCGGAAAATCCTATGTGAAAGATTGCTACTCCTAGTAATGGACTCCTGGTCTACGTCAATACACTGATAACAATAACGAAACATTGCTGGTTTGCGTGGTATGCTATTATTTCACAGATCAACAAAGAACATATTTTCATGCGGAATTCATATATTTACAGATCAAATTTTCTTTTTTTTTCAACGAACGTTGGGAAATCAATATGAAGATCAACTTCTCTGTGAAAGTTTTTCAGAAAAGGGCGGTGCCATAATGACTTGTACTGGTTTTAAATCACAATTCACATACTGTATCTCATGTGGATTTCTTTCAAAACATTTCACATATACAACATGAGACAATAATATATAGAATGGATGTCATAAATATTGTTTTGATTGCTGTGCTGGTTTCTCTATATTTGCGATAAAATTTTCACTCGTGCGTGATGTCGTGGAGAAAAATGTTCCAAACTCCATTGTATTACTCGCAGTTGCCCCTATGATGCAAGGCAAATTTCTCTAAAATAATCAGAAAAACAGCCGTTTTCAGTTTGGCATCTGAACAGGTATCAAATTACTGTACCCAACCTTCTACCTATAGTACCTATTTTTTTTCTTCTCATAAGGAGATTTTGCACAATCAAGAGAACACCAAGAGAACACATCATGGACAAGTTACACAGTTTCAAGAAAAGTGTCAACCTTTGCGTCACACGTTGCATTTCGTACTGCAGGCCGCGAATCATCGTGTAGTAGCTTGGTGCTGTAATCCAGTATGGATCTGAATGAGTGAGTGATTCCCTAGCATGGACTGTACAGGCTCTCCAGACACTTGACGTCACAAGTAAATTCTTCGTAGGTCGTTTGGAGATGTTATCATATTACATTGGGGACATAATTTCTTGGCGCCCTAAAAGAAGAAAGGTTCTTATTACTAGGCGGTAGTATCTACCATACTCGCAGACATAAGTTATCGTGGTAGATATTGCCTGATTTTCATCCGCTACGGTAGAGTACGTCGGTACTTCCTACCTCCGCGTCTGATCAACGCCACGGACGAGAGGTTCTGGATCAGAATCACGCAACTATCGGTCAATCAGAGTTAAGTTTATATCCCACCAGCTTTCGAAAGAATTTACCCAGCTAACTGTTAGAATGGATATGATATCTTCACCTTGTCGTCTGGGCAAAGGAAAGGTACAATTTTCAGCGCAGAGGAAGTGCCAAAGAACTCTTACTATCGTAGCGGATGAGAATCAGACTATCCAAGGTACAGACGTGCCCCGATTAGATGGAGATAGAGGTAAACTGATATACTATCAAGATGGAAAGATCCTTCTCATTTTGAACGATGTAATCGGTAAAATGTTTAACATCTCATCAGCCCGACGCGTGTGAATAGGACAATGCGTGATTCAACGTCTTCTCTTGATATACTATAATGCAGTGTTACAGCTAAAACCGTTGCATCGCGACCCACGTTTTCAAAAACATCAAATATTTTTTTGATTTTTGACTTTACTGTTCCGCCAATCAAACTATCTGAGCCAATGAAACTCTTGCCTGTTTCGCCTAGTGCAGTCAACTGGCTTCCCTATGAACTGAAACCAGACAACGTCGCGACGGAAAGCCAGGCGACTGCACTAGGCGAAACAGGGCAAGAATCTGATTGGCTCATAAGATTTGACTAGCGGAACAGCAAAGCGAAAGTTTTGAAAACACGGGTCGCGATGCAACGATTTTAACTGTGACATTTACGCGTAATGATTTTAAGACAAAACATGGTCCGCCCATGACCTGAATGACCACCGTGCCAATAGATCCAACTGAACTGGAATCTGAGGTGCTGAATTAATTGTGGACGCGGTCTTTCATAAGCAAGATGTTACTTACCAAAGTTCTGAGCCAACATTCCTCACAGTGCACGTGCCAGCACGAGATGGAGACTAGTGGGACGCTATAGGGTTCCTACAAGATATCAAGATGTGTTAGAAACGCCCAACCAGGCTACAATGATCGCAGCAGTCAAGTACAGCCTTTACCGAAGATGTATAACTTACCATACAGATGAGACATTTCACTTTTTCTGTCGCCGTTTGCTTCTCCTATAGGTGAAAAGTAAAGACATTTAGGACAATGAACCTGAAGAAATTAAGCCTTAAAACAAACGCCGCTCTAATCTTGAACCGTCTCTAATGTAAAGGAGGAACGTCTATAGTCTAAGCACATTTGCATTCATTCTCGTACCCAGAGCTCCCCGGCTCATCTGCTCGCGGGGAGGCTCTGGGGACATTCATTTCAAGGCCTTCATTGATTGGCTGATTTTGAACGTTGGGGCATGCGCAGAAAGTTATTTCACTCTATGGCTCTGTATCAAATCTCGTGCATGCATCAATGGCTGTAACTAGAGCTTCAAGGCCTTCATTGATTGGCTGATTTTGAACGTTGGGGCATGCGCAGAAAGTTATTTCACTCTATGGCTCTGTATCAAATCTCGTGCATGCATCAATGGCTGTCACCAGAGCTGTGTGACGAGCCGGGGAGCTCTGGGCTCGAGAATGATTTGCTTTAGTAAGGGTTCATGATAAGTTCGGCGTTGCGAAGAATTTCCTATATATCTTTGTAAGGAGCAAAATTACTAAATGTGCTCCCCCCCCCCCCCCCCCCCCCCCCCCCCCCAGCGAAAGCTTCGAAATGTAATGTTCGTAGAAGGCCGAAAATGTATCACAATACACAATCGCTGGAAACAACTGGATTTCACTTGTCTCTCTTAACAGAAGCTGGCGGAAAATAGGGAAAATATGAGAATTTGACACCTTGCAAGTGCTTACCAGATCTTTCACTTTGGTTCTGAGGGAGCTGATCACCACTTCTGGGTCGCTGGAGCTGGAGAGGGAAAGATATATTTGAGTAAGAATATCAACATCAGAGGTTGTGAAGCAGCATAAGCTCGCGCACAATTTGTTGCACAAACGTTTGTATAGGATACATTGGAGTTTGAAAAACACAAGAAAACAGAAAAGTAAATGAAATGCAAAGAGATAGAAAGTGGTCTTTCCTCGCAGTTTGACGACTGAAAGTCGAATGCAAGAGTTTGCAGGGCAATGAAAAGAGCAGTAAACGTTAATTACACATTGCACTGGACACATTTTCAAAGGGCTGATATTATGGAGACGTAAGACTGACCACAGAGAAGGAATATTTAGTTATATGTGCGGCAGACGGAACTCAAGCGTAGGGGACTTACTCAGGTGCTTTCTCTTTCTTAACGGCTGTGGATTCGTTCGGGAGAGGGCCATCTACAAAAATGAATATAGGAATGTTACGTGTTATTTGGAAATATCCTCAAGAATAAACATTTACAGACAACAAGTAATGCTAAACTGCTTCTAGAGTACCGAAACACAGAATGTAAAAAGGTGGATTAGTAGGTGAACCACGAAAAGCCACAACAATCGAAGAACAAAATTAGCTTTTATTACAAAATACTTGCTCTTTACAAAAATTGTACAAATTTGTGTTTCTCTACTCTAGAAATAGGTCAGCGTTTTGCTGTTTGTTTATTTGAACGTTAATATTTTTCATAAACAGATATCCATATCTGTTACTAAAATACCTCGATAATCCAATTTTGTAAGTACCATGGGTTACTACTGATCTATGCTAGAACACGGGAGTTGACTTATATCCACAAGTCATTCTGTTCGCGGGAAACCTTTTCCTATGGTGACTGTTAGTATAAAGAACAAGGTGGAACCTAAAGTTAATCGTGTACCTTACCTCTTTCCTCGCTATCTGACCAGCGGGTTCTTGGAGGGGTGTTGGTGTTTCTGGAGGCTGGAGAATTCTCGCAACTATCAAAAACAAAGAAAAAATATCAACTATCAAAAACAGATAACTATCAAAAACAGATAGAATAGAATAGAACGGAATGGAATGAAATGCAAAAGAAAGGAATGGAATGGAATAGAATGGAATAGAATAGATCCCTGATTTACCTCAATACAGCACCGCGTAACGCTTGTCGGGCAATATCCTCGCCTGGTTCATCTGCACTGCATGGGATTACATCACTTTCAGTGTATCTAAAGCCAACTGGTTAAGTAAAACATGGCCATCTCAAGAAAAGACGTTTGACATTAAAATAGAGCAAAGTCAGGCGGCCGGAAGTAGGCCGAGACAGATCCACGGTGTCTTAGACTGATAGAAAGCTGGTTTTTAATGTATTTCGTTCTTATTTTAAGGATACTGTGGTTTGCCGAACTCTTCACTGTCATCGCCGTCGATATTGAGGTCGGCATCGTCTTCATCAGAGGTCTTGCGTTTGACGCCTGTCTGGAATCCTGACGCTAAAAGAACAGCAAGTTACAGTTTTTATGCTGTTACATATTACATAAAAACGAATTCACTTAGATAGGAACCGCGAACAGATTTCGTATGACTGGCGGCGCCGCGTCTGAGCATTCTCAATGGTTGATCAGTGATTGCGCTCGTTGGATGAACATCCGCATCGTTACCGTGTCGTGTGTTTTCACGGTCACACAAAATCTGCCCAATCGACTTTTGTTTATGGATAGATATTTTAGTTTGCAATAATTTGGCTATAAGTGCTATATGAACTGAACAGGCAAAATCTGGACAAGAGAAATTCGTGAATGTGGGAAAGTAGAAACAAGTTGCACGTTAAAGAAAATGTGTTCAGCTCTCTGAAAAACGTTTTGAGCTTACGTCGGGGCTAAACAGAGCTAATGCAAGGTCTCGGGTCGATCGGCAAGTGGTTAAGGATGTTATTCTGGTAGAACAAAAGCAATATGGGGCGATAAAAAGAAGACTAGTAAGGTAAGGTAAACTTTATTTTACCACGCTAACCCATTCAACACAATGGCTGATTTCCAATAGGGGCGTGAAGTATAAACACTAAAAATTAGTAGGAAAACAAGCAAATAATTTGGCCAGGCGTTTATTCTGACCTCGGAATCCTCCTTCTAGGAGAGACGTAGCTCGTATTCTCGTCTGTCCCGCCCATTCATACTCCTCGAATGACGCCTGTCCGTTAGGCACCTCCTCTGTCCTCTCCCCTCGCTAAATGGGACAACAATGAACAATGTATGGTTACTAATATCAAACAAACAAGCGAACCAGGAGGTCACTAGCCTCCATCACCTAACACAAAAGCATTTTCACATGAATGAGAGGCTAGTAGGTCAAGAACAATTTATTCAAATTTGCCGCGATATTTCGATTCGGTGTGTTAGATTGTAGATTTTGCAAAAATTAGTTATGATTACAAATTATTTTCCCTCTCTCAAAAGAAGGATGGTGTAAGTCAGTGCCAGCGTCGCACTACGCGCGTTGGGCCCCATATTTCTAGTACTCTCTCGAAATACCTACAATCTAAAAATAGATTCTTCTACTCCTATGCATTTGGCTTAGACGTAAAAAAAGTAGATGGTGCCCCCTGTTGATGGGCTGCTGGCAAACATACAACCAGTCTTACTGCCTCTTACGAATCGCCATACGCGTCAGCAGATCAGGGATCCCCATACAACCATTCTCGTACCCAGAGCTCCCGGCTCGTCTCCTCGCAGGGGAGGCTCTGGACATCCATTTGAGGGCCTCTGATTGGCTGATTTTGAACGTTGGGGCATGCGCAGAACGGCTCTGTATCAAATGTCGCGCATGTGTCAATTGTTGTCACCAGCCTCCCCCGCGAGGTGACGAAGCTCTGGGTTCGAGAATGCCACACGACAGTCTACTCCACTGTTCGAAACATCTTTACACACAGGCGGGTTTCTATGGTGGAAGAAATTCTCACCTTCCTGAGGCAGGCCTCCACGTGTGCATTGAGCTCCTCTCCACTGCCATGTATCAAGGACTCGCACACTGGGCAGGTAGCTGAGCGAATACCCGAGGACGTACCCTCGTCTGTTGCACCCGAGTTATACACAGCAGGGTTCACGGGTGAGCCTGGTAGAACACAAATTTTTTTACAGTTTTGGAGGACTGAAAACATTTGTTCTTACTTAAAGGGGTTATGTCACGATTTTATGGTAATTTTAGGTAGCTGAAATACAGTAAAATTCATAAGAAATGAGCAAATAACCGTTTAACTGCTAGATAAGCACAAATTTGGAGTATTTTTGGGGATTATCGAGCGGATGGAATTGGATTGCGACATAGTATTTTTGATTTCTTGCCAGGCTGATCATGATTGCAGCTTGTACCAATATTCATATTTTTCATTGAGGGTTGAAGGGTTACAAATAGTTTCTCACAGATTAACTATGCACAGACATACTTTGAGCACTTCGTGATTTTGTTGACTTGGATGATCGACCTGTCAAATAACCAAACAATTGTTCAGGCACACAATCAACGTAAGGCATGTCCCTCTCGGGGTCAGAGATTTTTTTCTCTTTCTCCGCTTACTAGGGCTAACGCTCATAAGCACACATGGGACCATTTCATTAGCACGTTAGCTTTCACACAAGGTTAATTCCTTATCTCCACTATGTCCATGAGTACTATGTGATTTTGCATATGGCATATCAAAATGTAGCTAAAATTGTGCTGTCAAATACCTGTTCTAGCCATCCGATTAGCGCAAACACGGAGGTATGTCTGAAAAAGGAAAAGAGAGATTTACTTCGTTTGTTACAAAATGAGTAATGAACCCAAGCAGCTGTCTTGATTAAGAGATAAAGGCCCATTACACCTTTCCATAATGCATAGCGCGCCGTGGTGTTTTTGTTTTGGCTTTGAAAACGAAAAAGATGATAACAAAACAAAATAACTGTTCAAAACCTTAAATTAATCCATCAACTGGCCTCTCAATCTCTTTTCTTAGTTGAGATGTCAAGGATATAGACACCACGGCGCGCAAGGCATTATGGAAAGGTGTAAACAACACTCTTGTGCTTGATTACCTGGTGCCTTGTGCTGGCTGGAGTGTCATCATTTGGAATGTTTTCCTGCTTCACTCTCTTATTCGTCAAGGACTGTAAATAGGCATATAATAAAGAATATTTTCTTGTGTGAAAGACCATATGAGATTAATTCACTGACTGGCACTCATGCTAAGATTCGGTAACGTTACTTTTTGGCATGCGCAGTAATCAGTTCAACCCCATTCTCGTACCCAGAGCTCCCCGGCTCGTCTGCTCGCAGGGGAGGCCCCTGGGGACATCAATCTGATTGCCTTCGCTGATTGCTGGTTTTGAACGTTGGGGCATGCGCAGAAATGTGTTTCTCTCAACGGCTCTGTATCAAATCTCGCGCATGCGTCAAAGGTTGTCACCAGAGCCTCCCCCACGAGGTCCGAGTCGGGGAGCTCTGGTTCGAGAATGGCGCAGTTGAGAAAACTCCTTAGCATCAAAGCCGGGAAGCAAACCCGGCACACAGTGATTAGAGGCAAGTGTCGTGAATAAGCTCCATCCGTGCTTTCCAAAACAATAATCATCCTTGTCAGTTGTTTTGTTTTTAAAGATATGGTTGTTTTACCTTCCTCGCTTGCACGGCCGCTTCCCTTTGGCTCTTTCTTCCCTTTCTGTTGAAATAATAGTGCACAAAAGATGAATAATACGTTTACTAACACTAGTAAAAGAGCGCTACTAAAAGAGTAAAGAGAGCGTTTTCAAGCGTATACCAAACTGTCGGTAAAGTGTAAGGCACGCAGGAACTGCAGTAAAATTAAATAATTAAATATGATCAGCCTGTTCTTTCTCTCTGCCTGAAACATTCTCGCCCTACCTGGATTCATCACGCAGTCTATCCATTTCCCAGGCAAAATGGCTCTCCATCTCCCCGCCGCGAATGGTGAGTCCGCAAATAGGACAACATGGTGTCTGGCTGGCTGATAATCTCCTCTTTGCTGGAAAGGCAAAAAAGGAGAGAAAACAGCATTAGAAAATCGTGAATGCGGCTTACATCATCACACACAAAGTTCATAAACGAAGAAATGGTTCTTGGTCGCTATTAGCCTGCTCGCAGGCGTTGAGAAACGCGAGAGTTTGCTTTCACGTGGACGCCATCTTGGATTGTGACAACATGACACATAGAGCGGATTTCACATGACTGTCAAGTCTTAATTGTGTAATTGCGATTGCTTTGCGTTCTCATTGGCTGCTCATTTTTCTCAGCCAATCAAATTCGGTAGTGAATACAATTGCGTAATTACTTAGTAATTGGTTCGGCTTGCGATTGGCTGAGAAAAAAGCCATTTAGGAGTAAGTCGTGATTTCTCTCGATTCTGATTGGCTAGTGATTGCTCAATTGCAGTTGTTTTCACGACAGTCATGTGAAAACCGCTCTATTTGTCACAAATCCAAGATGGCGGCCACGCGAAAGCAAACTCGCGTTTCTCGACCTAAAACTACTCTCCAACGTCGCTCTAATTAACAAACTCCCACAAACAATGCCTGTCAGACGACTTGAAATCGCGGCCAAAATCGTGGTCTTGTCGAGCAATAATTCCCAGGTACTCGCCATCCGACTAGTCGTGCTCTTTACCGCCCCAAAAAGTGTTCACAGCGGATAGCCTGCGTAGGAGCGAGGAGACGAGAGGGTCTCGTCTTTAGGGGGGGGGGGAATGATCGTCGTATCTTTTAGGGGTTAAAATCACGATGGTTTGGTCTCTTTTAGGAGTGATCTTGATCTTCCATAAATTTTAGGCAGATTGGTATCTTTTAGGGCCGAAACATGTGTCCAAATTGCTTTTTCTTATGATGGTACTTCTATCGTGTTTTCTGTCGTGTAAGAAAGAGAGATTATTCGATGAGAAGACGATAAATTAGAAACAAACACGGACATTTCTTGATGGGTATCTTTCACCTGTTACCTGTGTTCTTCGCGCCTACTTGGTACATAAGACCTCATCTTTTAGGGTATCTTTTAGGGTAATAAATTGTTTGAGCCACGCCATGGCCCGCCATGTTTGTTATCTTTTAGGGGTGAAACTGAAAATTTCCGACGATCATCCCCGACAAAAAAATATGGAGTCCCACCCCGGGGGAGTCGCTACACAGGCTACCACCGGACGAGAAAGTTTGTTTCGACCATGTCAGGTTTCATAACCAGTCCCCTCTATAAACTGTGTTTCGAGATTGACTTTGGTGACCATTTTATATGTGTACTCGTTCTTCCGTTCTGGCAACTCGTTTTCGAAAAGGCGTTCTCTCGTTCTGAAAAGTCGTTCGCAAAAGCGTGTACCCCTTTGCGCGTTTTGACCGCTCGTTCGCAAAAAAACGGCCAGCCGTTCACTCGTTCGGTGAAGCCGTTCGCGCATAAAAGCCGTTCGGTACTAGTTTATTTTGCCGTTTCAAACGGAACAGCGTTATTATACGTTTTCCTGGTCACATATTCTGCAAACTTTTCACGTTCATTTTTCGTCGCTAGTCGTGATCCTGATAATAACACCACCATGTGGCGGTTTTTCAGGGTACTGAAAACACGAAATATATTTGTAACCAAAATCGTTGCATGATGAGCAATTTACCTCTTCATTTCAATTTCCTGCTTTTAAAATGCCTTTTTAGCCAAGATAACCATGATAGTTTAATTATTATTAATGGGGATAGTGTAAAATAACATAAAAATCTGCACCAACCCTCGAAGCTTGAGAAAACCTCAAGTGAAGCAAAGTGTCAAAACCAAAAAATGAGAAAAAGATCTTAGCGTGATTTTCAATTTTAAATTTTTCTATGCGAAATGAGAAAACGCATCTTATATTCTTGGTCAATTGAAGTACTAAAGAATTGTCAAAGTTGTATATCGATGTATTGTTAAAGTTGTTTAATTTGATGGTGTGTCTCTGCTGGCAACAAGAACACCCTTGTCAGGCATGCACACCAGTATATAAACAGTATCTTGAAATTTGAAGGCACTCTTTATAACAGTTTTAAATAAGATACAATTTTGTTGGATTCTTGGAGGTGTCAAAAAAAGTCAATCACATGTCAGCTTATTTTCCATCTATGACAATACAAATCTGACAGTTCGAAGTTGTAAATTAGTTTGTGAGGAAGTTTGTAGCAAAAGAAGTCCATTGTCTGTCAGCATAGTTTAGCAAAATTTCGTTTTGCATTTATTTCCATCCCAACGAAAACACAAGAAAAACATTCTTGAAAACCTTTGCGCTTTGCGAAGGGACTAACTACGTGTCAAGGTTTAGTCGAAGTATTTTAGCTCAAAGTTTCTTTTTCTCTTCTTTAAATCCAAAAATGCGAAGAGTGAATAACAAGATCTTCAAATAAAGTACAAAATAATAATCTTTGTATTAGTCTGCTATAAACAAATATTTGTGCAGAGTTAGGAATCATAAAATACTGAAAATTGTTAGTGAGGTAATTGTAGAAGTGCCATGACAATGTTCTTTCATCCTTTTGTTATAGTCAAATATTTACAATGCTACAAATCGTGGCAAATACAGTAAAGTTACACAAAACTACTCACGAAGCCCAAGTAATTCTTCACAGCTATTAGAAGTTGTATATCTGGGTAACGACTAGTGTGATAGTAACTATTCAGCCTACAGTCAATAAGTAAGATAAACAATCAACTTGAAACACTTTCAATTTAATTCATTTTTTCCTCATCTTGAATTAATAATGATTCAGGCATCCAGAACATTTTCACGAACTCTCCTCGAGTTCCATGCAAAGAAACTCTATGGCAGTTTATATGTGTATGGTATCTTGTCTAAGAAGTACCTATAGACTGAATTGTGTAATAAAGAACATGTTACTCTACTGTATACTGAACCTATTTACAAACAATTAATAGTGAGGTAAGAAAAACCCTTCTTTGTGGCAAGCCACAGTCCTTCCCTCCTTTTACACAAGAGCAATTTATATGGAAATAACCAAAACAATTTCTAGTAACAATAAAAGATTATTCACTTTTTTATCGGATTGAATATCAACATGTGAGTTGGCATGTCGTGAACACTCCTACCTAGACTGAATCTAGCAGAAGTTCCAAAAACCATGGTAACACACTTTTCGAAAAACCAATTATCAATTAATGTTCTTTATACTGTCTCGGCTTGTTATGCTACGTATGGAAACACTTCCATTAATTCTTTATTAAGTGACATTTTGTTAAAATGCTGGGAAACATGGCATGATAAATTTATTTTCTTAAGATAGCAGAGCTATTTTAGGAGCTGACAAGTCACTTTTAGAACTTAGTTTATCATACAAAAAGAAACAAAAGACAAAAAAGGAGTAAATCTAGTCCTTTAGTTTCGGCAATACAAACATAATTGAGTAAGACTTTCATCAGCTAGACCTCCAAGCTGGTTTTGGCAGCTAAAAACAACTGTTAAATAACAATGTTGTTAGAAAATCAATTTTACTTTCTTTGTGTGGTAATTCATTAAAAGACACCTTTATTATTTTTTAAAGTTAATAATTGTGCAAAATATGTTTTTGGAACCCAAATAAAATATGGCAAAAACTTTCAATCTCAGAACATGGATGACTAAAGCTATATCAATGATCCAAAACCTAAAATTAAATAACTTTTCTAAAATCCTCTAATAAAATATTTATATAGAGGAAACGTTTAAGATTATTGAGCACCTTCAAGTTTAGTTGTTTAGTTCTAAAGTTATGAAACTTTTAAATTTCGAAGGTCAAATTTTATAGCATTAATTTTCACTCTCTAAAAAAATGTAAGAACTAAACAAAATAGAAAAAAACAGACACGGTTTTTGAGAAACACCTTTAAGGACTGAAACAATGTTATTTGTAGTCAAGGTCCAGCAGTTTGACAGCATTAGCTCGTTAAAATGGCACACCAAAATATATAATCAATCCTTAAAAATTTTTCTGTTTATTAATAAGTTATTTCTTTTTGCCATACTCGCTAGGATGTGCCGCGAAGGTTCTCAGTAACCTTAAGGATTTTAAGATATTGTTTTGCATTGTATATTTTGTTCTCTCTAATTATTTTAGTAAAAATAAAATAAGCTCTTGTTAGAGGTCTGTAAAATTACTTTAATTGCCAAAGAAAGAGTATAACAAAGTGTGGCAAAACCATCTGGCATAAAATGTATCATTCAAAACTTTAAAGGTGATAATGTGAGAGATTGCAGAATATAAACTATGGTCACATCATTTCAGCTATTAAAAAACAGCTGATGTAATACATTATTTCCAATGCTTCAAGTTGAATGCAATACCAAGGATTAACAAAAAAGTTTTTTACTATTTTTTGCATTTTAGCTCCTAGTTAGAAAAAAAAACTGTGAAAATACTGGGTGCATGTTGAGGGGATAGGTAGGAGCATAGAACCAATCTAGACAGATCCCCCCTGAAAACATTTTCCTCCTTGCTATATAATGGTGAGAAAATGCCTATATGCATTTTCTGGTTCTGTCATCATATTTGTAATCCAGTTTGGTTCTGTAATATTAAAATATACTGGTTCTTTTTTCATTTCCAATTCTCTTTTCTTGGATAAAACCCTGATTTGTACCACCAAAAGGTTTGACCAGTCGAATTTAAGTGGATTTAAGCTACTCTAGAAAATTCTACTGAGTTGCTTATTTATAAAAAAATATCATTAACTGGCTAGTACCTCTCATTTATTAATATTTTTGCCTTGAGAAATGTCTGAGTAACCTAAGGGGTGACGGACACATTTTTGGAGCTGATACCTAGTGAGAAACAAAAACTAAGCTTTTAGTGCCTAACACAAGATATACTGTACTTGTAATATTGTATAAAATATCCAAGAAATAAAAGCAGCCAAAAAGTGCAACCATCAAGGTATTGAGATTATAGCAAGAACATTTTAATGACTTAAGTATGTGTACTGCACATGTGCATGTTACTCTCAAGCTGTGATGAGGACATAAAAAGGGTTAATTCTCAACTCTTGTCAAAGTGTGTACATTGTGTGGGAAAGTTGAGCAGTCTACAGGCAATGTAAATATGGAGCAATATTGAGTCTTCACTGGGGCAACATCCCTGTTAAGTACTTTTTAAAAACTTAAAATAACTCGGAAATGTGATATATGTGTGTTATCAGGAGGAGGGAGATACTGCAGAAAGCATTCCTTCATGAAACTACTTGTTGTTAGGAGCAACTGGCCAATAGAGTAGAGGCTTTGAAGCACCCACAGAGTTTGAACACACAGTCTTGCTTTACAGTCTTGGATTGATAGGATATTTGGAAAAACATAGCCTGTCATAAAAGTGGGTGTGGAGAAAACAATAAAATGTGAGCTTCAATAATATTGAAAAGCTATGTTTCACAACTCATCTCTCTTAAGCGATTAAAATAATGTCTAAAAAGTGTTTACTCCATTTCAAGAGTACTCTAGAATTACAAAAGAGACTTGTTTAAGAAGTAAAAAAGATAAACAATAGATTGCATTTACGCTGAATGCTTTTCTAGTCACAAAAGAGATTCAGAAGTCAAGTATCTCCTCAGAAAAGCTAAAAGTTTACTTTTATTTGTGCATTTGGATTACAGTCAGTGTCTAAGAGACTTTTGGGGGCCCTTAGCACACAAAAGAAGCAATTTAGACACCACAAAAATAATTAGAGACGACAAAGCATGACTTGAATTTGTGAAATTGGCTTGAGGCATTGGGAAAAAGCAGAATGCACATGTTGTTTTTCTTTCAAACAATGAATTAGGACTAAAATATAATGCAAAATGAAAATACCATGATGGAGTCTTGGGACGGTATAATATGATGTTAACATTAGAAAAAGTCATGTTATTGGAATCAAATTACAGTTTAGAGATAAAACAGAAATTCAGTTGATGAAAGACTAAACAAGACTGAAATGAAATACTTTCATTCAAAATTGCTAAAGTTCTGATTATTTCTAGCCTCAACTGGGATATCTGAAACTTATGTTTCTAAAATACCACTATTTAAAAACAGTCTAATTTCAAAGACTTAAAGAAATGCTTTAAGGATAATATTAGAACAAAGGACAAAAGAAAATAGTTCAGTATATAATTTCACTTATTTTTCTTTTCAGGGAAAAGTACAAGAAATAACTATTTTTTACAACAAAAAGAATTATTTTCTTAGACAGCAAAAATCCCATTTTCATATGTTTACTTTCTTGCTAAAACAAAATATATTAACACTAGTTTCAAACAGAATATGCAATATCAACATTTACTTCTGAGCCAAGAATTGGGAGTCTATCATAATACTTGGACTTATTTCTTTTGCCTTAAAGTATTACTGAAACAGCATGGCTTTGGGAAACAGCCAGCTATAAAAAGGAAATGCAAAACAAGTAGCAATGTACTTAAAATGGACTTGTTTCATGTTTTTAGGTTTTTAGCAGTGGGACTGCTGCTAAACAACTTAGCACTTTAGTATTAACATTAACATTTATTGGGGACTGCCTCTTGACAGGTTGGCAAAAGATTATGACACTTCTAAATTAAGTCCTGTCAGGGAATCCAAATGGATCTCTTAAACTGCCATGTGCACACCAAAGACAGTCTTTCCCATGAAAATTACATAAAATCATACCCTAAACATGCAAAATACATTTACCCGGTAGAAAATACACAAGAATTGGCATCTGTTGCACTTAAAACTTGTTCAACATTCTATAATAAGCAATGATTCTTATGTTTGTGTTATCCCAGTAGTTAAATATAGTGAGACAAGACTGGGAAATGATGAATTAAACAAACTCTCAGATTAAGAGATAGGCACTGGTCACAGGGAAAATTAAAAGTAAAACAAAATTTCAAACATTAATTATCTCCTCCGATGGCTCTGTCTACAATGACAAACTTGATTTATGTATTTTTTTAAGAACTGTCCAATAAACTAACTAGGCTGAGAAAAATAAAAAAATGGAAACAGTGTAAATGAAATTATAAGTGATAAAAGGTGGACTGTTTAAAAAGCTCTTGGTCCTAAAAGCTGATCTAACATGGGCCTTAAGTAACAAGCGAGTTTGAATGAGATCCTTCTCTGTACCATGGAAACTTGAGTTAGCTAACAGTATTTTATTTTGTTATGTTAATCAGCCAGCTGTTCAGACTGCTTGGTAAGAGTATATTACATATCAACTTTTCCTAACTGAGCTTAATATTTACAATTATCATGAAGAAGTTGAATACTGACACCAGCAGCTAGAAAAACTATAGCATTATATTTTACTCCTTCTTTTAACACCAACTAAGCCCTTTGTACACAGTAAGCAGCAACACAGCTTAGATTTTTACTACATCCTGAAGCAATTCTTCAGTTCAAATATACCAGTTAAGGACATTCAGAATTTTGACACCAGAAAATTAGCACTTTTAAATGAACGTGGAATTGTATTTTAATGATCTTGAGCCAACATAAAAAAGATTTTGCCTAGAACAATAAAGGAAAAACCTGTTATTTAAGTCAGAATAAACTAGGAGTGTAGATTTGACATAATGAATAATGAATGGCATTGTGAAATTGTGTTTTAGGAGTTGCTATTAGGACTAGCATTTAAACAACCAGAGGTTAATATCTTTGAAATTTGTTTAAATCCCAGAACAGATTTTTGATGAAATCTCTACCCACAACAAAGAAAATGTCCAGCTGGGGTTCCCCCTCAAAAGCTTGCCTGATTACAGGCTTTAGGGCATTGCATGGTTGAAAGGGAGTTTTATGAATACTTGGCCTTTTTCAGCCACTACCTAAGCTTATTAACTGTGATGATGAATTAATTATAAGACCCTATTAAACACTGAACTGTAAACTAACTAGATGTAGTCCTAGCCCCAAAAATGCCTAACAAACATTTTGAATCATTTTACATTTTCTTATAAAACATGGAGCAATCTGTTTGATATTTTACAGTTTAATAGGTGATGTATCTTTTTAACAGGAAGAGTGCACTCTAACCAGGAAAGGGTTTTTTATCAGTTAAATTCACACAATAAGCTGGGAGCAGGTGCTTCTGAGGGGTTTTAACTTCAAAATCAACTTCTCTTTTCCACTCTAGAAAGGATCCAATGTATCACAGATTTCACCAGCCAAATGCCAAAACTAATTATTTCTCTGATATAACTAAAATCCACATATAATTAGAAGTAAAACACACAGAGACAACTATACATGACACATTTTACTCACGTCTTTCATTAAGAGTCTCCTCAGCCTGGTTGTCACAGCATTCACCCCCTTCTTCATGCTCCTTTTTTACTTTCACCACTTTATCAAATCTGGGTGCAGCTTCTAAGGCTTCTGCTGAATGAGTACTGTGAGGGCTCCCACATGTGGAATTGTCTCCATTTTGATACTCAGAAATGTCTCTGTCAGATCTTTGAGGTGAGACTTTTTCTTTGCTCATTCTCTCTCGTTCTATGTCCAAGCTAACACTCTTGTGGAATATGCTTTCAAAGCCTCTCTCCCGCTCTAGCAAGCTCCGGTGCCGTTGTAATTGGTGGAATGAGAAGCTATGCTCATGAGGGCTTATTCTGCGGAAAGCACTGCCTCCATTAAATACTGCTGTTGGTCCACTAGTCTTGTGTAGCAGTCCTGAGCTAAGGTGGGAATGGATTTGGAAGAAATGTGGATTGTATTCAGGTGATACCCTCTCGATGTAAGATTCACTGTTTGGTTGACTGTGGTATAGGGAGAGATGTGAAGCTCTATGCTGGTATGGTGAAGAACTCAGTACCATTCTATGAACTGCATTACTATCCAAATACCCACTGTTGGGCGAGGAATACACTGATGGATAGTCATTTAATGGCCCTGGTGAAGAGGTAGAAGATCTTGTACCCTCTGCTGTTGATGCTAAAACCATTAATGCAGGCGATGTGAGTGGATTAGGCACAAAGGCAGTCCCTCCTAATTTTTCCATCATTTGTGCAGTTATCTTTTCTCTTTCTCTTTTTATG
Organism: Scolanthus callimorphus; assembly: GCA_033964015.1. Taxonomy (NCBI): domain Eukaryota; kingdom Metazoa; phylum Cnidaria; class Anthozoa; order Actiniaria; family Edwardsiidae; genus Scolanthus; species Scolanthus callimorphus. Next base: position 13,582,338 of record CM066917.1, on the reverse strand, counting down.
CTTGGGAAATTTTTACACCTTCCTTAACTCCACAAATTTCCAGAGACTGGCTACTGGAATTCAAAATAATTAATTTTCAAATTAAACTTTGACCACTGATATTGTTCTTCTTGTTCAGATGGAATTTAAGTGGTTTACCAATAAAATTGTCCTTGGAAAAAGTTTTAGTGAGATTTGTCAATGTTTTGTGTTGACAAATTACTAGCTAACGAAAATATGTAAAGAGTCCAAGCTAATCATTTCGTTAAAATCCCACATTATTAGTGTAGTTTTGTGCTAATAGCTAATGTTCCACTTTAAACAAGGCCAGCACAGTTCTATCTTGGAAAGTCCAAAGACCATACAAAATTCCAGAGAGGTGAAGCTGAATCGGTCTCACTTTCTCTCCGCGTGTTGTGGTTCAGTCGTTGCCAGCTGACTTTTAACACGACCAACTGATTTCCATGCTAATTTAACGTGACCAGCCAACTCGATGTCAAGTCTTGAAACTACTAATCAACCCAAAGTCGCCCAAACTACTTCGAGTTCGGAGAAATAGCGGCTGGAATATCAGGAAGCAAAAATACAAAACTGCCCGAGTTTCCTATCGCAAAATATGCTAGTGACCGTCAGCTATTCCCTCATTAGAGTGTTAAACTTCAGCTTTCTAGCGAGTTAGCCGGAAGATGTGAAGGATTAAGTTTAGATAGAACTGTGCTCACTTCGAGACAAATCTTCAACTAACCTGCACCTGGTGGACTCCAATGTTTTATGTTGTTGTGCATTGCGCATGCGTAGTTCGACCGTTCCAAGTTGTCCTTCGCGCGCGCGTCACTATGTTGGCAGACTGGGCTCCAAGCGCTTCTCAATCAAATAGATTCAACGGCCTCCTTAAACTTCTAATAGCGTCTTTAAAGCCGTGATGAAATTTCCCTTTAGAGCATAAGCAAAAAGCTTTAATTTTGCTATTTCAAAAGGGACCTGCTGATTTAGCCCACTTAAACCAACATTTGTCGATCGATACTTCCAACGAATACTGCAAACATCCGCCCTAACTCAAAGTTTAATAAAAATTTTCACTTAAAACACCTCTGCGCCTTTGACTTGTTTGAGTTCATTTGAGATTCAGCGGTAAAAGATTTATTTTAAACTGCAAATAGATATTTGCACACAAGAAAATTAAATTTATCAGTTTGTAAAAATCAACGGGGTGGTTCAGCATGGGGTGGCTTCTTAGAACCAAAATTGAGCGACTGGGATTCTTTAAACTTTAACCATATTTAGAATATGAAAAAGGAGTTGCTATAACATTCATTAACACGTTTAACGAACCCTAGTGTAGGCCGTCAAATAAATACCCAGCAAATTATATCGAGCGAGTGATAACAAAGTTATTTTTAATGAACAAAAGTGGCAGCTTAAGACGAGTTTAGAGATAAGGCCTAGTTGTTCTTGTTTACTCATATTTGCGCGTCAACACTTACATGCGACTTGCACTCGAACAATTAGACCAAGCTCTTGGATTTTCCGGTTGTACCAACGAACTATCCCCATCAATTAGTTCCCCGGTGTTTTGAGGAAGTTTCCGTTTTCAAATATTATTAAATGAAGAGTGGAACTTTTGAATAGGCAGGATACAAATTTATCAAAACTCAGTTGGGGAACGAAGTGGCCTGGAGGGGACCCATTGTTATACCTGCCAGAAAATATCTCCCTTGAGTATTGCCTTGGCTTGTCTTGTTTAAGAAAAAATACAAATGATACAGTTTTCACAATAACTATTTATCTCAGACTCCACCTCGGCAACTCTCTTGCTATTTGCCTTTGAGCCGTAAACAATTTCTTGGAAAACTTAATATTTCAGCACCGCATGTATCCCTCGTTGAAAATGATTTCTCCAAGGTCATGTTGGAGGTTCTTTTAGGAAAGGGAAATGTTTTTTATCGTGCAGACGTAAATGAACTCATTTTTTGACCTGAGAATACTAATTAAATTTAACTAAACAGCTTTTTTACACGGCTAAACAACATCATTAAAACACCACAGTTCAGCTGTGGACGAACAGTTCAGACTTCGACGTTAGAAGCAACTACATACTAACAATAATCAACACCCAAAACGTTTCGGTTTCCAAAGCATGCTTTTAAACACATTTCCTTGTATTTTGCTTGATGCTTGAGTATAAATACTCTAAATAACCTGTTTAGCTTTTATTCCCGAGCCTTTTAACGCAAATAGTATAAACAATATTGAAGAAAACAGTCAAGACCTAACTTAAAGCACTTTTGTTTTGATTAAAGTTCTTTAATTCACTTCCCCTGAAACAGTACAGGAGTAAAAAAAAATATTAAAACATTTGGTACCATTAGAGGACCTTTACTGTATTCATCAGCACTCAGGAAATATAGGTCGGTGTGGAATCGGCCAATTTCTATGCTAATTGGCTGCTATTTAGACTTGAAAATAAACTAGAAAGACCCATTAAATCCCAGAATCTACCCTTAGGGGCTTCCAAGCAACTAAACACGGTGTACTCTGCATTTCGAGCAAATAATTTTGGCAGGGTGATTATTACACCTGAGTTGAGTTAGGGGACCACTTGAAAAGCAACCATGGATAACTTTCAGAGTACGTAGCAGCATTTTTTTATTCTCGTTCTAATGAAAAACTATCTCCCGCCGTTCTTTTGATACTGAACAGGAAGAGAAGTTCTGAAGCGGGCGGCACAAAGAGATATTGTAGAAACGCATTTTTAGAACCAGCCCCGGTAAGCCTTTGTTCGATAACCCCGAAGCCACCTACATAGCGAAGATAAACTTTCGATACTATTTCCACTTAAACAGCTTTGCTCACACATGCCAAAAACTTATTGGAAATTCCCACCTACCCTAACGCATTTTGTTAAATGGGTATTCTTCAACTTCACAGTGAATTGAATTTGCCCTGTGAAAAAAAGCAAATCCTTCCGCTCAAAATCAAAATGAAATCTCTTAGAGCAATCATCGAAAAACTTGATAGGAAAAGTAAACACTCTCTTAGAAAGCATGCAAAGAGCAACGCGCGTCAGGAAAATTAACTGATGGCTGAAAAAATCAAATAAAAAATAGCAGTATTCAATTATATTAGCCTGGGCAATCTGTTTGATTTTCCTTGGGTGAAAGAAAACTTTACACCTAAAGGAGTTCTGTTTGATTAGGGTCGCTATTTCAAATGCGCAATTGAAGTTGAAATTGAAAATATGAATTTAGGTGTGGTTCATTTCAAAGTGATTTTACCACTCGTGTTAAATCTTGAAGTAAAAACAAGTCCCTTTAGCCTTTTGCTTGCAAATGAAGCTCCCGAAGCTTAAATTTAAATTTTGCAGCTGCCCTTTTCCTTTGTCCTAAGAAATGATCGTATTATGGCTGTTAATAAAGCAAAATTAATCAGCGGTACAAAAGCATTATTCGTTGTCCCTAAACACTCCTCAACGGTGGTATAGCACTAGCCTTGTTCGACTCTTGAAACTAATAGCTCCCTTAAGAACAAACACAGGCTTTGCCCAAAAGTGGGCACATTGATAAATCTCGACTCGTTTTTTGACGGCTAATTTCTCCTAGAGAGGTACATTTGTCAAAGAGATCAAACAACTGACCTATCACAGAACAGAATCCTCTATTTCCTAACGCTGCGCGTACTTGAAAATAGCCGTTTACGAAGAAAAAAGGAACTTCAGTCGCGCATTTCATCTGCCTTTCCACCTGGCTAAGTGATTTCCATACGATAAACACGCACATTGAGAAATTTCATTAAAAACCTAAAGAGTAGTTTGGGTGATTTAAAGTGCGCGTACAATCTATTTAATGGGCCGATTTTAAACTCCATTTTCGAGTTCTATACACGTAAATGTCCCAGTTAAATAAATTCAAAGTGTTTTACTAAGTGAATATGGATTATCTGAAACGCCTTTTAAAATAATCGTACAGATTTCACATAACGCCGTTATAAATGTGATATTTTTTCGTTGTCCCACCGGCAGTGTTTAACGCACAATTCGAAAACAAAAAGATACAACAATTTATGTTAAGATATTGTCAGGAAGCAACCCTGGATTATATTTTAAAAGGTACCGCCATACCCGTGTCCTTCTATATATATTTTCCTTTGGGTCTTTCTTTCGTCTTGTGATTTTCGTGAAGGATTTACTGCTCTCTCGCCTGGCGATATTATTATTTTTTTATTTTCAAGTCAATCAGAGTCATCAAAAGCACAAGAAAAGCAATTGCTGCACCGTTAATAGTGAACTTATTCAAATTTCGCACCTTTTGTCATTGCCGATTAGTACAGTTAACCGGCGAATAATTGGTTCTGTGAGTTTCGCGCTGAAAATACACATAAGATTGAACAACATTAAAGTAAAAAATCGATGATGTTTTTCAAAATCGAAATGTTGGTTATCTTTCTGCTTCCGTTCGTTTATTCATTGGAATTTTGCGCTGGTGAATTAACGCGATTAGGGTAAGAGACGAAACAACTTCCCACGAAAAACCAAAATCTGGGAAGATAAAATCTAGTAGCCCCTACGGGCAGGCTTCTGGCAAAGAGATAAGTGAGGAATTGTGAGCCAGAACAATTACCGAGTTAGCCACACAAAAAACAATGTTTATTTTTCTCGAGTTTGTATCGCAACTGGAAATACTAATATTAAAATTAAGGAGACAGAGGGGACATTGTTTGAATGCAGAGCTCGAGTTATTGGACGGGTTTTGACTGACCTGTCATTTCAGATGTTTAAGCAGAAATCTAAAAACGCTTTCTTTGATGTGTAAATTAAGCGGGATATGTTTCCCAACTTATCAAAGCAGTTCTGAGAGGCCAAGGGGTGAAGTAATACTATACACTTGTGCGGCAAGTCGTAAGCGCGCGCCATGGCAAATTGAAAGGCTGGGAAATCATGTCAGATTAAACAAGTGGTCGAATTAACGAATTGCCCTTTCCTGTGAAATCCCTGGAGCTCCCCTTTTTGGGATGAAAAACTTCCTCGCATTTCTCAAGCAGTTGTTTATTCTATCAGTTAAATGATCAAAAGAAAGGCGCATTCTTTTAATCCGTTCGAATCCCCAAAAGTTGCCGAACGACCTGCCCATCTTGTTTCTGCCGACGTTTTACAAATTTGAGGGTTTAAACAACGGAAAAGAGGTCGCTACTTACAATCTGTTTGCCGAAGATGTCGGGAAGATCAGTCAAACTTGATTAAAAGATCGGAATTAGAAAAAAACGTCTTCTCTTAAGTGTACCATTATTTATTTCGTTTCTCGTTAAACCATAGATAAGATCTACGTAGTGGTACCAGTTCTTTCCAAGTAGAAACCCGAGACATCTGCTCGAAAGAAAGGGACCCGTCCACAAATTAGTGTTTAAATTAAATTCACAATTTCTATGAAGCAATTCCATTTTTTGACAAATATATAGCTAATATTGACTTTTGTAACCAGATTAGACGCTTGGCACACCGTCTAGAAGGCTAACTAAAACATTTATTCGTCCATTGCCAGTCTGACGTGTTAAGAAAAGAAACCATTTCGCGGCAAAGCCACAGAGTGAAATAACAGAAAAAATAAAATACACAATGCAAGAAGACAACAAATTACAACACAACAAACTAGCTAGGTTACAGGACACGTCAATGCCAAACTTTAAAGTTCTCTTGCTCAATATCCGAGGGAGTTAATGACTGATATTTTAGTGCCAAAATAGCAAAGGCATTCATCATTCTATCAGAAACGTCGGAGTTGGTTTAGACTCCAACTTCAAGAAGGGGAAATTGAGCTTCCAGTATATATGAGAACGAGAATTAGTGCGTCTAAATGCAAACTCGAGAAATTATAGTTCTCACAAGTTGAATTTACAAATAACTATTTATTATATCTTGCAAGGTGCCAACTAGTTTTCAAGTTGTTATATAAAAGCAGCCGAAAAACGATTGAAATTCACTGGGGAAGCTGGGTGTCTTCTTTCTTTCGCCAAGTGACAATGTTAAGCCAACTGGCTTCAGTAATTAGCTTAGCTCGTAAATAACTTACAGCAACTAGAGATTCACGAAGTTCATAGCTTCAATACTTGGTTTTGGTACCTTTTAAAGCCAGGCGAAAAGATACAAAAATTTGGGAAATAATTGTGAGAAAATTACATGCGATACATGAATATAAAGCGCCATTGTTCACACCTCATTTCTTGTATTCCTCAACCGCGCAGCTCACTTTCAGTCTTGGCTGAATTCATTACCGGTATATTTAAAAACAATTATTTCTTGCCTATTGTTTAATTTATTATCCCTGTGCGCTAATCAGAAAACTGGTGAATAAAGGAGACATGATTGGGATTTCTGATAAGCAAAGCTACTAGGATGACCAAGATAGCTGGGGGAACTTGGCAAAATGGCTGACATAATCGATGAATTTAGATTAGAACTTCTCTCTTAAATAATACTATAATGATTTTCAGTGAGTTATTCATGTCGTAGTTAAAGTAAAAGAAGATAACAAAATTATATTGGAAAAGTGAAATGTCGGTAATTTATATTTGACACAGAATTTTGCCGATAGTATTATATTATTTTGTTGACGGTAATCAGTTTTGCAGTCTTTAAAATCGTTTCTGTGCGTCTATTTTATGTATCTTAGGTGTTACGAATATTTCGCCGTCTCTAACGTGAGCAGAGTGTCTACGAGAGTGCAGTAAATAATGATAAAATGTTAATAATGCAATAAGTTCCAATCAATCCCAAGTGTTAAACATGGACGGAAACACTTGTGCTATTGAAAAAGAAAGGACAAGCAGGGAGGAATAAAAGCAGCACGTGAGCAGCTTGATTCAAAACGCTTCTTTCCTTGCGTCATTGTTCCTAGAGGTCTGACGGGATTTCCATAGTGATCAGCAGAGTGTGCGTGTTTGCAAACCATTGGTAACTAAGAAAGTTCTTGAATCGGCTTATCAGTAACGTAAAAACAAAATTGAATGCCACGTTTAGTTAAGTAGATTATCGCCCTTTAAAGTTCCGCAAAAAAGCTCGCACTTCTAGCCAGCAAAATGAAGTTCAAGTGGCTCTTTTAACCTTGCTTTTTCTTCTTCAAAAGCAAAAGAAAATTGATTTCTAGTTTTTGTTTTCAGACTTGCTACAAAAGGGCTTCCGAGACCCGTCAGGGGCCTCAAGTTTGATTCAATTATTTTCTTTGTACTAAAAATCAAGATGGCTTTTATTTGATTTCTAAATACTATTTTTCTAAAATTCAGTTACCAAGTGAGTTGCGGGCGTCGAAACCATACACTAAACAGGGAGACGGCGGTAGATAGCGTAGGCGGAATTTTAAAGGGGGCGAATTCCTGGTAGAGGTTCGCCCCCGTCACGCATTGAATAGCCTGAATTTCAGCCGTCTTTTCTTCGCAACGAGCGTTGAAGTGAAGAAGAAATGACGGTTGAAATTCAGGCTACGCGTTGAAGCAAACGAAAATATAGAGAACTGGCTAGATTTTCGAAGAGGGAGAGGGGAGGATTGGCTCGTTCGGATGTGTAACTGTATATAGCTACTGTATTTCAATAGGTCGCCTGGTGAGCTAACGCCGTGCAATTTGTTCCTTTTTCACTAGATGTATGAATGAACTAGAGAATCCCTGTTCCCTCTCGGTCTGGGGCGTGAACGCATGAGCGCTCCTTGATTTCTCAACTACAAGTAACTATTATATATGAATATATCCTGCAACAGCGCACTAGTGGCGGAGGAGGGGGGGGGGGGGGGGGGGGGGGGGTCCCTCGTATATGAGGCCTAATGGGGCACATATACTGGTATGGGTTTGGGGTTTCCGAGGTCGTTTTTCGCTTGTTTGGTTTCTGATAGGGTATGTATTTCAGTATGGTTACCCTATAAACATATGTCAATTAAAGTTGTGCCGCTTTTTGTGACATTGAAAGACAGTTTATCTTAAAACCTTTACATGGATAATATAAAAAAAGCCCGCTTTGATTCCGACCAACTGGACCACCCTGGCGACTAACTTTAGGTCTGCGGTAGGGTATACAATTTTAACTGTATGTCTACTGTAAAGTGAACTCTGAACTCCTGAACTCTGAACTCCAGAACTCTGAACATTGAACTCCTGAGCTCTGAACTCTCAGTCGAAACTCTGAACCGTTCGAATGCTAGAAGTTTCTTTGACTATAAATAAAGTATTGTGTATGTACACGTATGTATGAATGGACTGTACCCAGCTGTTCTGGACACTGCAGCTTTTTCTTCGAATTGCGAATATCATGGATGTTTAGGGTTGGTTTTCACTACGACATATGCGACGTAAGCATAAGCATAAGAAGAACGGAAGCCTTTGATCCTTAAGCTTATTATGTCGCAGTGAAAACCGCACTAAAAAAAAAGATCCTTAGGCTTATATGCTTATGTTGCTAGTGAAAAACCAACCCTTAGTCTCATGGAATTCCATATCTTTCTTTAACTTCCAAATAAAAACTACTGTTTTCTGATCATTCTGCACATTCTGGTCAACACCTTCCCAGTACTAGGAAAATAAACAATATGAGTAAATTACTGCCAACGACACTGCCAACCCACATAATGGTTCTTTCTCGGCTCAAAAAGGATCCTTTCGTGTGGGAATACGGCCCGTGGGGGGGGACTCCCTATATTCGAATGCTAGGGGTGACCGTCGCATTTTTAGGGCTTGCCATCGGCGATCTGGTATTTTTTAGGGGTTCGAAAATAAAAAACGGTATAGTAAGAAAAATAGGTATTTTTTAGGGGTTCTCACGCAAATAAGGTAGTGTTTTTGAAATTCGAGAGGATTCATTTGATGTATATTAATAAACGGCCAGAATAAAATTTGTTGGTATTTTTTAGGGTATTTTCAGACTGAGGGGTATTTTTTAGGGTGGAAATTTTTTCCGACCAGGTATTTTTTAGGGTCAAAATTCGAGTTTCCCGACGGTCATCCCTAGCATTTTAACCTTAGAGTCCCCACCCGGGAATACGGCCATAGGGAATAGTGTATTTCACTTGTCTCTCGCAATAGCTGTCTGCATGACGGACGGGATTTCACGTCAATATTGTTTCTACGAGATATGAAAAAAACTTCCTTCTTCTATGAAACGTTCATCCTCAAACGATGTTCGTGTCTCTATGCTTCCTTCATTCAAAGTTAAAGTCACACGTGTCTCAAATTAACTAACAAAATACACTAACAATATAAAGGCAGGCTATGTGCTAGTTTGCATTGTTCATTTAAAGACTTGGACACAGAGTAAATTAGCAAGCTTCACTAATAACAAGGCAGAATAAGGCAGTAGCTCATTTTACAGTTAAATCACTCCGATTAAAAGTTCACAAAGAATTTTGACAAGTTAAACGCAAACAAGGAAGGCCCAAAGTGGTACTAGCCTATTGTTGATGTACGGAATGATTTGTGGAAGTGTTTTATAAGCGGCGAAAGGTGTGTGTGTACTTTCAAAAGATTTTTATAAAATGTTTAAATATTAGCACGTGTTTGAACTCGCTCCAGAAAACAGTGATGCGTGCTGACTCACCATTCAAACTGGATACGTTTAGACGTGAACTATCACTCAAATTTGACGGTGATGTCGCTAGTTGTTTCTTGCTTGAAAAACGATTGGACTCGGCCGTTGCCTTCTGTATTATTTAAAGACTGCCTTGTGGGAAAAATTCATCTTTGAATTCACCCCCATTGATACAACTACAATATCAGAGTCTGAACATTGGCTTTTTATCTTCTTGTCCGCTCATAAAACAAAAAGCACCACCTGAGCGGCATTTTGATGCATAACGTTTTCTGTATCAATGTGACTATTGTCCAAGTATTCACTCCTTGAATGCCCTTTATTGTCTAAACTGTGAGATTTGCCCAGAAAAATAAAGTTAAAAGTCACCATACATTTACTGTAAAAAATATTTCGTATTCGCGGCTTTTGGCCAAGTTAAAAGTTTTGTATGAGTATGACACTTCCCAATAGATACATAGTCTTAGCGGCGAAATTTTAATAGTGCACTTCAACTTAGTTCACGGACTTTACTTTTTCACGGCTGATACTATGATTACAGCAATTAACGTCTAAACTTAAATATTTGTATAAAGCTAGGGAACATTTTAACCTTCTTATGCTTGGCTAGTTCTTTTTATTAAACAATTTGAAGATAAGTCCAGAAAAATGCTATTTATCTTTACCGGAAAGAAGGGAGATTTATTGATTCAGAAAAAGCTATGTTTACTCAGAACGGATACTTTGGTTAAGTCATGACTCAAACTTCTTTCTCAATATAAACATCCGATACAAACCTAAATATTTTCCAAACATAGGATGTTAAGCAACTTTATTTCTTTAATAAGATAAACGCTGAGAAGTCAAGCAGAGTCTTGGACAAGTAAGTTTTTTTTAAAGAACGCCGCCATTCACACAACTCTAAAAATAATTTGAATGAAAAAAGTGACACGGAAAACAAGTTCCGAAAGGCCCTTAAATCATCAGCACGCTTGCAAAATTAAGTTTTTTGTTTATTTATTTTTACTCTGTTTGTTATTAAGAACTTACTAGCCTTTCTTTCCGGATAACCCACATGCATTTCAATGAATAAAGCCGGTTTACTTACAATAACTAATTCCTTAATCTGTATTTTTCTAAGGCGAGAATTAACAAGCAGACTTCTGCTTCCTTTTAAATAATTTTTTTCTTCAGTATTCAAACTTTTTAAGCCTGAGTGTAAGAACCCATTCGCTAGCGCAGCTTTGCTAAAATGATTCACTCAAATCAACCTGGGGTCCACCAGAAAACAAAGCTATAGAGGATATTTACGAGATTAAAGAACACATGCAAGCTTTTTAAAAGAACTTAGTCTTGACTGATAAGTCCGGCAAAAGTGTATTATAGTATCTGCTAAAACTGAACCCTCTAGCAATGAAACATGTTAAACACACAAACGGTTAAGCAGCTGATACCATCAGACATAAATACAAAACCTTAATCCAGTTTCATATCGCACAAAACAAAAGGCAATATAGTCAACACCATTTGTGAAATGGATTTGGTGTCCACTTTTAATTTTTTTTTATAAAAAGAGCAGTCATCTTAGAAGCTCAATGATTTGTTCATTTTTACAATTAATTATGTAATTTTACAGTACTTCAGTTCAAAGTGGTACAGAATGAGCCAACGCCCTTTTCTCTTTTACAAACCAGATCTATACTTATGTTGCCAGAAGTCTTCTTGTTTTGGCAAATCATGTCAAAAAGCTCGAAAAAAGACCTGCCCTCACCTTCGAAGCTCTTTCCAATACATAGTATCACTTCTGCGAAAAGAAACATGCTGTCCCTCAAGAAATCATGATAAGAAACTCACGAAATAAAGCAACGTGAAAGGAATAACCTAAATGATACCTACAGAAACTTAAAACGATGTGGATTAACATTAGTAGTTGCTTACTCTTCTTGTAAAATATTTCAGTGTCAGACCTTAGAAAAAAAAGAGATACATTTTAATTGACATCAACAAATCTTAGAAAGGATGCAGCGAAGAATCAACGAGAAATTCAATTCTTCAGAACGGATCTAAAGCATTTCAAATCGGAGGTGGGAAGACTTAAAACACGAAGCCTGTATCAGATTATGGCTTAGTTTTGTCACCTCAGGGTAAACTTGTAGTCTAGCTGGCTAGTTGTGTTAATTATTTTTCGTGTCATCTTTTCAACTGCCCTTCATCAAGCCGATTTATCACTGTTAAAAGCCCAGGTTATGGCACGGAAGCGGGCTATTTAATAGTGATAAGTTTAGCCCATCTGCAAATTGCAGCCGAAGGTTATTTTGCACGTTTTGTAATCGACGTCTTTTCACGTCCGCCTTTTTCTCTGTCATTTATCTAAAGCCGACTCAATTATTATCACTAACCCTGGGCTATACAACTAATTTCAGTCAATTAGCCATTTTGTTTCATCAACAAAGCGTTGTTCTATCTTTTTAACTCAGCAAACTATATCTTCTTAATCTATTCTTAAAATATTACTTAGATTTTTTAATAAGGGGCCATTCACACATGAATTCCGCAGTTTCCCAACGCCTCTCCCGTTTCTCGCGCTCAGTCATTTTGCGCGCAAGTTTATAAACAAATGATACTCGCTTTTTGCGTAAATATTTGCTTGAGAAACAACCTAGGGTTGGAACAGAGTCGCTACATGACAACAAAGAATGTTAACCGATGTAAACTAACTACAGACATTTGAAGACATTGTTTCTGAATTCTTTTTCTTCTTCCAATCACTTTTATATATTCATTTACTTTTTAGAAAAGGGATCACGCGTGCAAAGCTTCTAAATCATAGGGTTAATATTCTTATAAAAACCTATATACTATATCATAAAATACTATATTGCAAACGGTACGAACATGGGTGACAATTCTATTTGTGAATGCAGCCCTGTGTTAGACATTGTGGCATATTTAGGATTTGAAGCGGATTTACTCGTAGACTGCTAGCAGCCCCTATTTGGGCGTGTCCCCAGAGAAACGCGCGTCGGTTCTGAGCTGCTCTGCGCCAAGTTACTTGATAAGTATGGCCTACACAGCACTAGGAAACAACGCGAATATAGACTTGGACTACAAAAAAGGAAAAGAGTTGTATTTATACAACCGGCTGGTAATTCTCTATAAAATTGGAAGAGGTAGTTTTCACTGTCGAGGGACGAAATCTACTAAAAAGAAATTGCATCGTATTGATGTTTATCCCAAAATGTAAAGTAAAATTTTCACAAGGTTTCAGTTATATTTAACAATTATTCCTCGAGCCCGAATGGGCTCTGAGTCAATAGCCCATGAGGCCGAAGGCCGAATGGGCTATTAACTCAGAGGCCATGAGGGCGAGAGGAATAATTGTTTTAGTCAAATCACACTAGTAGGTCAATTTGTATTGCCAAAAAAAATGTTTTTGTTCTGGTCATTTGCTATTTTCTGGCTTTCAAATGCGACACTTTTCGCTACTAGTAGGCTATAACTTATAGCCTACTAGTAGCTCAACCAATCAGAACGCAGCATTGATAATAGACCACTAGTGTGATTTGACTAAATCAGAATAGTATTTTACAAGTCAACAGCAAGTGTGCCCCATTCTTTTTTGGTGGCTACTCCGCTATAGGGCTGTTCCCGCTGAAGTCACTATTATGTGCCATCAGAGATCGATTGGTTCACAGAACAAAGGGCGCTGTTCAATCTACTGTTGGTACTTAGCATTAGATGGCAATGTGGATAAACAGTGAATAGCGCTATATGGCGGAAAGCCACTCATGACACAGGCAGCCCAATCAAGTTTTAGGTATAGAGGAAAATAATTTTCAAAGAATTTTTGAAATAAATAGCGATATAAGTAACGTATTAGGCTATTCTTTTGAGTCATTTTTGCGCGAACTGTGTACCTTCTCTTGAGTCGACCTATAGAACAGACTTCCCTCTTAGGAGATGAGAAGGAGCTCGTGTAAAGTACAAAAGTATGAAGAAAACAGAGTGAAAATGCTATAAAATTTGAACTTCGAGATTTAAAAGTTTCCTAACTTTTGAATTAAACAAAATTTAAAAACACAGACACGGGTTTTGAGAAACATTTGAAAGGATTACCACCGTATGCATTGCTACGCGACCTGAAAATTCACTGTTGGGCGATTGGCGATTTTACTCAAAAAAATTGTTGTCAGTTCTCTTGAACTGGAAAGTTAAACATTCGAGTCAAGGAAGCCAAAGAATAGCTTAAAACCATTTTGGTTGACTTTGCAATCAATGTCGGCCCGCTGAAGTGGCCGAATCCAGCGTTTTAGTTTGATTGACGGCTAAAAATCGCCAATCGCCCATCGTAACATTGAATTTTGAGGTCGCGTAGCAATGCATACAGTGGTAAAGCAATGTGTTACTTTACTTGGAAGTCAAGGTCCAGCAGTTCGACGGCGTTAGCTCGTTGAAATGGCACACCAAAATATTTAATCAATCCTTAAAAAAGTTATATTTATTGAATAAGTTATTTCTTTTTGTCATAGCCCGCTAGTCCATTCTCTAAGCTTTCCAATGATATATAGGTTGACAAGTTTTAAACTAAGGAGGTGCATGATTGTTTTTCCAGGAAATGCCGCGAAGGTTCTCAGTGACCATATCATTATTTTCATCTATACATATGTGATTGGGCTGTCTGTGCCTATGACAGAGAAATGTAAGCAAGTAACGGCAACCTTAGCGGTAGCGGTACCAGGCAAGCTAGGCATAATGAACAGTTATTATCTAGCTTGGAAAGTTGAAGATAGGTTCCGGTTAGAGCTTATTGCAATAAAATATAACTACGAACAACACAGAGCAATCTGATGTATTACATTTTGGCGCACTAGCGAAAATGGCCAAGGATATAGACCAAAGCGTCAAATGAAATAACTTTAGATTGTTCTATTTTAGTCGTTGCCATTTGGACTCACTATTCTCCAGTTACCTTTATTGTGATCTTCCATTGCTCTGAACCCTGAGACATAGAGCCTGTGAAACCCGCAGAAATCGCCGCGCCCGTCCACGCGCGCACAAAAATCCAACATAGCGGCGACGATTGCTAACCCCACTTTCACAGGGAATTTCTGCAGAAACCCATCCATGGGAAAACCTGAATTTCCCATGGAAAACTGCTTGGGAGGTGTTCGGATTTCCCTGGCTATCCACGTGAATTCCGAATACTTCCCAGCGCGTCCTGTGTTTTACCATGCGCGTGCCCTCTCAATCCGGGGTTCTCCACCGCATTCATAAAATAAATCGTTTCTGCCAATTTTCTGTCGAATGATGTATGGGAAGCAGGAATGTTCTCCATTAATCCATTTGGGTCATTAGACGATCAACAACTGGTAGTTTTGTTGAGAGTGAATGTTGTATAGGTTTTCAGAAATGTAAAAATTGCAATAAGGGGACACGGTGGCAGCAAGTAAACTTTCCAGACCTCCTTCGTCTTAAAACGCGTCCACGCTAAAGGCCGTTTTCAAACGAAAACGGATACTTTTTGCTCCGGATACGGCTATCGTCCACTCTACAACGCCGAAAACGATCACCGAAAACGGCGAAAACAACACGAAAACGATAAGTGTGAACGCAAATCTTTTTGAAAACGGAGCAAAAAGTATCCGTTTTCGTTTGAAAACGGTGCAGTGTGTGGACGGGGTCTTAGACTGTTTGCAACCCCTTCTTCTGCGAACGTCCGTAAATCGAGGGAAATATTATTTTACCCGCGGCGCGCTTCGATTTGTTTACAGTGTCGAGTTACTCGGGAGAGGTAAACACCGTAAGCAACTCGAAGCGCGCCGCGGGTAAAAAAACATTTCTAGCGGAGCTCCTTAGCGGCCGAAGGCCGCAGAGCGGAGCACCATAGGTATCACAGGAAGAATACAAAGTAGAACTCAGGTATACGATCGACTTCATTTTTCATCGTTAGCGATATTCCTATACTGGTATTGCGGTCGCGTCCGTGCGTGCTTGCGGCGTGCGCGCCCACCACAGGTAAACCAAGACCCTTTTCCGTTTCTTAATCACAAGAAAACAGCCCATCACTTCGTGACGCTAGAAGACCTGGGTTCCCCCTTCCATAAACTGCTGATTTACATTACTAATGATATCCCTTCAAGAAAGACCCCCTTGCCCCATGCCGAAATAAATGAAGTGAGCCCCAAAGTCTTTTTTTGTTTGTTTGTTTTGCACTGGTCCGCCTGATTTTTGTGGAGAAAATGACGCACGTGTGTCGTGTGAGTCGACAGTCCGGCTCTCAAATCTGTTTAAGAACCCGCTAAAATTGAAAATGCAAGCCTATTACAGAAAAACCATTTGACTTCGGAATTGTTTGTATGCTTATTATATCTCAGTAAGGGAAGAGAAGAAACAGGTAACGTAAAATTGTTCTAAGAAATTTATTAGTTTAACATTCATGACTTAGCGTGCGCTCTGTAGGCAGTGGTGTAAGTTTGTTCAAACTTGAATGAAAATTTTTCTCAGCTCAAATCTTTCGAATTAGAATTATCCCTGCACATAATTGTAAGTAATCTGTAATAGAACCATTTAGTTTTGGATGTCTATGGTGCTTTCGGCTGAGGGAACTGAGTTCTTTTTTAGTTTCTGTGGGAGATTTCAACATGGCCGCGAAAAAATCGCTTGAATTAGAACTTACCCAAAGGTTAATCTTTTCCAACAAAAACACGCCCACTGGAGAGATTTCCTTCTTCTCTTCGGGTTTGTGTCCTTCGTGTTGCGATACAGCGTCAGGAAGTATACTTAGAGAATATGATTCATGGCTTTGCTTTGTGTAAATGTGTCATTTCGCCTTAGCGCGCGCCCAGGAAAGAAAGGCAGCGGTGTGCGTCTGTTCAGGCTGAATGAAAATTTTTCTCAGCTTAAAGGTTTCGAATAAGAATAATCCCTGCACATTCCTGCAAGTAATCTGTGACAGAACCATTTAGGTCTGGATGAATATAGTGCTTTCGGCTGTGCGAACTGAGTTCTTTTTTGAGTTTCCGTGGGAGATTTCAACATGGCGGCGATGGCAGCTTTGTCCTTCGCTTAAGAAATCGCTTGAATTAGAACTTAGCCCTGAGTGAATCTTTTCCAACCAAAACACGCCAACTGTCCCGATTTCCATCTTCTTTTCAGTTTGTGAACTCCGTTTGGCGGCACAACTTCAGGGTTAAGCGGAGTGAGTGCGGACGAATAATTAGCCAATCAGAAACGTTTGCGCAGACAGCCCGATTATAATAGTATAGATATCTCAGGAAGGGATGAAGCTCAGACAACCTAACTTGAGGGGGGGGGGGGGGGGGGGGTGCAACTGCCTGGTCACGTGTTATGACGTCATCGATGACGTCATAGGAGAAAATAACATCTTTCGGGAAGGGATGAACCTTTGACAAACTTGGAAGGAGTTGTCTAAGTGACAAGGGGGTACAACTGCATGGTCACGTGGTGTGACGTCATCATAGGAGAAAAATAATAACTTAGACAACCAAACTTGGGTGAAGTTGCCTTAGTAGCAAGGGGTGCAACTGCGTGGTCACAAGAGAAAAATGGTAAATCTCGGGAAGGGATGTGCCTCAGACAACCAAACTTGGGTAAAGTTGTCTAAGTGGCAATGCACGTGCAACTGCGTGGTCACGTGATATGACGTCATCAAACGAGAAAAACGTTTATATCTTTGGAAGGGATGAACCTCAGACAACCAAACCTGGGTGAAATTATCTAAGTTGCAAGGGGGTGCAAGTGCTTAGTCACGTGGTATGACGGTGACAGGCTATGCACAATGGCAACCTTTTTGTCTCGTTAACACAGAAAAATATGTACACAGGAGCTCCGCTTTTAGCCAGTGGCTAAATCTATATATATTATCGATTTACGGACGTTCGCCGAAGAAGGGGCTGCAAGCAGTCTACCCTCGCCTGGAACCCGCAAGGGTATTCTTATACCCATTCCCTAACGGCTATTGACGCGTGCTGGAGATATGATACAGGACCGTCGAAAACATTTTCTGCGAATATCCCCAACGTCCTACCCATGGGATGCATTAATTTCGATACTCTCCTAAGACTGTTATGGCCCGGGTTTTATCATTCATTTTTTTGTGTGTGCGTGTAGTAATGAAAAAAGGCACAGTAAAATGCAAGGGTTAGGGAAAAAGTGAAATAAATATTCTTTAAAAAAAAGAAGAAAAAATGGGGAACACTATTGTAAAACGACAAATGAACCAAAAAAAAAAAGAAAAAAAGAAACTGTACGAAAAGAAGTACCAAATAAAAACAACGTAAAAAAACGATGAGCACGCAGACCAATCCCAAACAAACACACATAAAGAACCACGGAATGAACAAGCGTTTGATTTATATCCTCTTGATATGATCATATGGTGTATAACACTGTACAGGAGAATATCAAAAATATAAAAAGGACAAGATTCCACTTTGACAAATTGATAAAATCATGAATGGTAAAAAGGAATTCATTATTGCCTCTCATGGCATAGCAGCAATTTACGTTTTTGTCTTTTTGCAGCAATTTACGTTTTTGTCTTTTTAAGTGCAAAAACTAGACTTTTGGTTCGTTTGGCAATATAAAAGTGTTTGCATCTTTGATGGATCTTTTTCTCTAGCGTAGCCCTATGCTCCTTTAGCAAGGTTATGTGCAAGATAGCTGAAATAACCATACATCTTGGCAAGCCATCAGAGTGCCAGCTCCGAATAAACCTGCTTTACCCAATATTTTATATTCTACCTAACCCTCAATTATCTGGCGGTGCTGTAAATATGTACAAACTAATTGGACTGTTTCAGCTAGTCGATTGTGACCTGCACATATTTTGCTACAAAATATTTTGGCTCTGGGGTATGTTGGGCAGTCGCAAAAAAATCCCCACCCCCCTGTTGAAGAACTAATTTCAGCAGACGAACCTGGAAGTTTAGTTGCCCTAGGGGGACACAAAACAACAGAAACTAGGCCGCCCACCCTGAAATTGCTGCGAAATTATTCATGGTATTTTGTGTTTACCAGTCTTGGAATTTCATATTTTCGGCATTCCCACCCTAAAATTTCATGTTTACCCACCTTAGAAATGAAAATGTATTTGGCATACCCATTCTGGAATTGTACTCCTCTTACATAAATCCCACTCCGGAATTCCAGGCTGCCCTGAATACCACCCAACATGGAATGGAGAGTTTGCATGTGTTGCGTGACATTTTGAATTTTGATCCCAATAAAATGAAAATACCATATTTGAAAAGAGCTTGCCGAAATTAGAAAACCCCGAAAATTTTGAGTTGATTTGGGTAAATATTAGCAGTTATAGGCGCCCGAAGTAGGTTGTTTCTTGTTGCCCAACACAACATTAAGCCTATAGGAAAACAACCAACTTCAGACGCTCATAACTTGTTTTATATCGAAATCACTTCGATTTCATAAATTTCGGCAAGCTTTTCTCAAATATCTTTATTTTACTGCGATCAAATTTCAAAGTGTCACGCAACACATGCAAACTCCCGATTCCAGAGGTCATCAACGGTGGGGAGCGGATCTATTTTGCGACTTCCCATTACATCCGGGGACTACGGCAAAACGCTTTAGAAGCACGTGCCATTAAATCATCATTCCGGAGCGTACAAGACGCGAGCTGCATTATTGTACTATTTTTCAAATAATCAGAAAAACGTAAAAGTTTTATTCGAAAATTCCCTATTATTCAGATCAATATAGAAATCGTTTAAGAATAGTAAGCGATAAATCTCAGCCTGAATTTCAGCCGTCTATTCGCTGTTGATCCTCCCTAATAGTTTCGCAAAGTGAACAGTTGAAATTCAGGTGGTTTTCTTTGGAAATCTGGTAATAAAAATAGCATGTTGGACGAATCTACGCTGCGACACCATTTCTATACAGCTATTTCATTAAAGGTTGTCGGCCTTGTGGGCACTCAAGCCTACGTGCCCAGACCGAGTAACAGTATGAGTAGAAAAAAATATCCCATTTTGATAATAACTCACTGGTCTGGTTGCTTAAAATTCAGTGGGTCGATTCAAGGCCTTTTACCCTGACAAAATTGCGCTGTGGGTGCGACACCGTTTTTTGAAATAGCTGTATACGAGCCTGACTAAGTCCCATGAACAATTGACCAGTTTTCACACCAGCGCCAAACGTATAAAGGTTTGCATTTGGGAGGCCGGTCTCAAAGATGCTCTTATTGTCTACGATACAATTGTGGCTTGTGTTAGTCTCAGTAGACTGACTTGTGATTGACCGTCTTGGAAGCCACATCATGGTTCCTGATAATAGTCCAATCACAAGAAGCATGGAATAGGTCTGGTAAATACGCCCGTGAAGACTGGTCAATGTTGTATTCCGATCTATAGTCGTTCGTCCTATCTATAGCCATTGGTAGCATCCCCTCTACTATTAGGGTAGTTGTAATATGCATATGAGTCCTGGGGCATGCTGGGGTAGCTGCCAGCCCACTGGTAATACCCTGTGGGTCCCGTCCCATAGTACTGGGAATAGTTGGGGGGAAGCTGGGGCGCCGAGGGATAGTTGTAGCCGCCTGGATTATACTGCAAGCTTGTGGGATACTGGTAGGACGGTACCCCGGCAGCTTGGTAGGAGGTCGGCTCAATGCGAGGTGCCATAGTTGTCTTCGCATTAATATCCACGGCCGCTGGTCTCTTAGTCATCCCTCCGGCCGTTTGTTTAAGCTCCGACACGGTGTCTCTCAGGTTGACAAAATTCTTGCCAGGATGCTCACTGCTTTTGGCTTTCTTTTCTGTGGGACTAACGCTCTTTTGTCGCCGCTTCTTAGGAGCAACGTTTCTGCTGTCGACATTGATTTTCGATTCGGTCGGCGTTGGGGCAAGCGCTGGCGGACTCGGAAGAAGGGTTTTCCCAGGTGGGCTTATTCGTTCGTTAGTCGGGCTTGAGCTACAACTTATAGGACTGGTACTTGTAGTGGAATCACTGTCCATGCTAGCAGCCGACGCTCCACTGTCACTGTCATACTGCATTAACAAGCGCAAAGCGCCGTGTTGTTTCGTCGCTGATTTTTTGGGCCTGTTTTTTACGACTTTCCGCACGGCACCTTCGCTAGTATCACACTTGGTGGCGCCGGCAGGCTGCTTCTTAGAGTGCTCTTTGGGTGGAGAAGGTGGGTGATCTTTCTCCCTTGACACAGGTCTGCAAAAAAATAGACTTTTTATCATGAGAACATGAAAAATAATTCCAGCAACAAAGGAAGCCTACAATAGGCCATGTTCGAATTACGCTCCAGTGCCTACAAACAATAACCTCAAGTCGAGGCTTTCTTCTGAAATTACTGTAAATGTATTAGAACTTGGAGAAAGCCTCGATTTGAAGCTTTTGTCTTGTGAGTATTGGAGCGTAATTCGAACCTGGTCTATTGTAGACAGATTGTAGATAGAAGCAAGGCATTCTCTATTCCCTTTCCCTGAATAGATGGCCTGATATAGCCTCGTCCCCAGGCTCCTTTTGGCTGCGCGGCTTGTCGGCAAGTGACGTCATGGATAATTAACCGCTACCCACGGAGCCTGGCGTCACGGGGCAGCTCAAAACACTGAACTTGCGTGACACGGAGAACTGACACAAGACGCCTGGGGACAAGACTAGGCCTCCTCGTCCTGCAATGGTGTTCTGTAGTATACTGTAAACGTTGTTCTCTGCAGGTGTTTTGACCAGCACCGTAGGATTTTAGCGGTTGGTAAAAAATGGGTATTGGGTCTTCACATACTCTCTAAGATGCAAGGGCTGACACCACTCACCTTTCTGGTTGTGAAGGAAAGTGATCTACTTTTGCTTTGGTTGGCGAGAACATGGCATCAAACGATGGTAAAGGTACCTGAGCCCCACCCACTGGGGAGGCAGGCATACGGATAGGACTGCGGGATGAACAGGGGTTGCTGTCCACAATAGCTGGAGTGGATTCTGGCGAGGCAGTCACCTTGTGCTGTGACGATGATATGGAAGGTGACTGGGGCAGGGTTTCATGGGACAGGAGGCTGGATACCTCTACCTTCCGGTCATGAGTGATGGTGCTTGCTGCTGAGACTTGATATACTGCTGGGGAGACCCCAGGTGGAGAACTCTTTCCCGGTGTAACATCCCCTCTCTCAGGACTCTTCCGTTGTGTACCATCACTCGAGGAAACCATCGTTCCCGTTGGAGAGAGAACCGAATTCACGTCCCTTGTGCTGTCGGGAGTATTCTTTGGTACTTTCACTTTGGGGGGATATTTCCTTGGTCTTCCCGGTCCCCTTTTCTTAGGAACCATTGCAGATGGGCTGTCTGCTACAACTGTGTGGCCGTTAATGTCCCTGTTTGGAGCAGTGATAACTGGCTGAAGGTACCCTCCAAGCCTATCGTTGTTAAGGTATGACGCATTATCAGTGCGCTGAAACCCAGTTAAAACTGGAGAAGGTGGATTTTGTCGTTGACCTGGAATCTTCTCTACAGGCGAACCCCTCGTGTTACTGTTTGAGGACTTTTGCGTGGTTGCCCGAGCGTTTGTTTGATTGTTTGTCCCTTTAGCTCCATACACCGACACAACAGTTTGGCTGTCCATGGTGGTCATTGGGGTACTAGGATAGTCCGCCCTACCCTGCACGGAGGATGTACTGCCCTTGTTGAGGTCCTTCGTTAAATGAGCAATGCTGAAATTCGATGGTGGGGAAAACTTCTTTATTGGTGGGCTCACTCTAGTCAATGAAGTTGTATGCTGGCCAGGAGTAGTACTGACTTCAGACACAGTAAGACTTTCCTGGGGTCTGCTGCCAGAAATATCCAAAGAGGTTACCCTCTTTGTCAACGCCTTGGATGCACTATCAGGCATATTATTCACAATGATGCTACTGTTGATTACTGAGCAAGGGCTACTTCTAGGGAGCTCCATTGGTCTTGATGTTGGAGAGGCAGATACAGGGGTCGATATACTAGACACATGCACTGTTTGACCAACAGGCTCAGCAATAGACGTAAGAGGTTGCTGCGAGTTCGCTCTTTGCCAGACAGGTGTAGGCATCGGTACATTAGAAATGGTGCTACTGTTAGATTGGGATGAGATCGGCGCGCCCTGGTATGTCATGCTTTCAGGAGATGCAGAATTCACTATGCTACTTATACTGAATGGAGAATTTCTCTGTGCCCTGGAGTTTGTCCCTTGCCCTTTAGGAGACTTAGGTGGGTTTTTCTTCTTGGCCGGAGATCCCCGTCCTCGTTTTCCACTTGGTGAGGCACGCTTTCCTGAACTGGGGGCAAAGCCTATCATGTTAGATCTTCCCTGAAGAGGAGTCAAGCTCTGGTACATCCCTGGATTGGTGGACACTGGAGATGGTGCTGCTGCTTGGTAGCTGGACAGCTGTCTTTGGTACATGTCACTTAGGGTAGAAGCTGGGGGCGTGGATAGGGAGGTAGGGGTCTGGACACAAGAGGCATTGGAGACAGACGGTAATTCAGGAAGCGTGCCATTTAGGAGGTCGCACAGTAGCTTGATACCAGACGTGGTAGGTGCCTCTGAGCTAGGCTGTGATCCCAAGTTTCCCGAAACGCTATTTAGAGGTTGAGATTGTCCAGGAGCTGAATTTCCAGGAATGCTTTCAACTCTGGTAGACTCCATCAAGTACTTTTGAGTAGTAAGATTTGATGATGATTTTGAAGGACATTCGCTCTGTCTCGAGCATTGTCCTTTTGTGATACTTCCATTAATCTCCTGTTGCTTTATGTAACCTTTTCCATTCACGTCGGCTTTCGTGGAGGCTTTCTGATCTGTCTTACCTGGAGCTACAAGAGTATCTGGACTCAGTGGTGAAATGTACGACAATCCACTCTGTGCGAACGTCGCTACGGAGCTATAACTCAAGCCAGCTGTGCTTGGTTGTATTGGACTTGAGGATGGCAATTTACTGTGAGAAGTTGAAATAATGTACTTTGAAGACTCAGGTTTGTGTTTTGTATGCTCTGTTGAGGCATTTACACTATTAGCTGGAGCGCTAATTCCCAATGAATGCTGAGTTGCCAGGGAATTATCTGCATCCACTGGTGAAATGTCACTTTGCTTGTTCCCCGGTTTGATCCCTCCAAGTTCGTTCTCCATGTTGCTGATCTTTTCTATGAGGGCCTTACGCTGTCCCCAGGCCTCGCATATGCTGTTCATCAATACTTTTTGCACTCTCGTAGTTGAGGTGGGCTGTTGGCAAAGGAAACAATTTATCGCTCAGATATGTCAACAAATATGGACATGATGTATGTAACGTACGCTAATGTGGTACTTCCTTTTGTCCTTTTGACAAATGCTAACTTACTGATAGATTTCCCTGCAGCACAGTTTCATTCATGGGGGTTTCTTGTTTGAATTCGTTCTCTGGCGATTCCTGCGAACAAAAAAAGGTGTGCTTAATGGCCAAACTTGGTACCCAGATATAAACAGGATGTAGCAAGAGTAGCTTATGCCTATAAAGTGCGCATGGATACACTACCGGCTTGCTCTCCTACTCAGAGAACAGCGTGCCATCCCTAAGGGTATAAACATTCACTAAAGTGCTAACTTTTAGAGGTGTCAAAATATCCAAAGAGTCGACTGCTATCCCTTACTCATGCTAATAGTAGCCTACTGCAGTATGCCTTACTTGCTAACTCTTAGGGTTAAAAAAATCTTTGACCAGACACAATTTCCATATTCTGTGGGCTCGAACCCAAACAACTCTGCAATTTGGAATTTGGCTCGACGTTCGTGATACCATCGAGCCAAATTGTATTGGGTTCGATGCGACGCTGGCCCGGCGTAAAGTGGCTCCTTCTGCTATGCTTTTGCTTCTGACATATGGTGTCCCCCCTGTCATATGTGCATCACTCAAGTAACCCTTACCGGTAGTTTAATACTGTTGTTGTTGTTGTTGTTATTGTTGTCGTTGTCATTGTTTTGTAAGCGTTCCAGACTCCTGACTTCTTTTTCAACACGTTTAACCTTCTCCTTCAGCTTCTTGTGCTGCGTTAACAGTTCACCAGCTTTAATCAGCAGGTCTCTGGGTGTGCTCACTGCTAGTCCGATCTGTGGTAAATTAAACATCTTGGTTATCACGATAATATATGCCTAATCACGACAATGCATGCTTATCACAATAATGTATGCTAATCACGATAATGTACGCTAATCATGTTGATGAATGCTGATTACCATAGAGTGGTTTTCATATGACTGTAGTAAAACCAATCGCAAAGTAATTACACCAATTCTGAATAAAACCTATAGGAGTAATTACAAAGTAATTACCAATAACTCACGACAGTCATCTGAAATCTGCTCTATGCTAATCACGATAATGTACGCTAATCATGATAATGAACGCTGATTACCATAATGTGGCTAATCGTAATAATGTATACACTTGAAGAGCACAAAAGTTATTTTGTTCCCAGGCAGAGGACTACATATCCCACGGACCGAAACGTAATTGTTATCTTAGCCTGCTTGGTGAAATAGAGCGGACTTCGTATGATTGTGAAAATGTCACAACGCGTTCCCCTCGTGTTTCAGCAGCACGCACAAAGAGTGTCTGAAAAACAGGCAACACCTGAGCTAAATCCTCAAATCTTCCAACAAACAGTTGTTCACTCACCTCATCCATGCGCTTGGCTAGTGATCCCATGGCATCTTTTTGGAGAACTCCAATTTGAGTTTCCATCTGTGATATTTTACGCAATAACTCCTTGTTTCTAATCTGAAATCAATGGAAATAAAAGAGTGTCTACAATGGATATGCGAGGGATAGAAACAAGTTCTCGTGAGGGGAGGTGCTCGGCCACTAGCTTGCTCACGCCAATTTATAAACTTGGCCACTAAACGGCAAGGTTGGTCCAACAATATGGTCGCACGTCACGATATGAAGCTTTAAGAATCGTCATAACCTTAATAAAGGATGGTTTACACTTCCACTATAGCAACATGTCCATCTTTTACTGTACCTCCTCACGTTCAATCTGCCGCTTGATGTTTTCCTTGTAATCTGGGGTCAACATATAGTTAAAGAACTGGATGTACTGCTGCCTGAACATTTCTGTAGAGAAACAAAAACGACGACATATAAATACGGTACTTGGGGGCGAACGTACCATCCTCATAAGAAGTGACCCATCAAACACACTACAAACCCATTAAGTTGAACAAGCCAGGGAGATCTTGTCGTGGCTGACATATACTAGATGATCTACCAAATGGCGAGGTGAGAGGAGGTGGAGTGGCTGACATCACACGCATGCCTGGACAGCCCTTGGGCTTACGATTTTCCTGGAAAAGATGAACTTTGACATAAGAAACAGTGTTTTGCAAACAATGACAAGCAAAACAGCAAGCTTTAGCTCGCATATACTTAGGGGTTGATTACATGAGACCAGAGTTTGGTTTAATAGGCGTCCAGTTTGGGTTTGATAAGCTTCCAGTTCCGGTTGGGGTGAAATCAGTTACCTTATTTGGTCATAAAACCGGTTTGAGTGCCGAATACGGTACAAACTTACCATTCCGATCGGTTGCTTACAACCGGTAAAGCTAGACAATCGCTAGAGCTTATATTCACTCGTACCATATGGAATGACCAAAAAAACGACTGCAAAATTGTTTGCCAAATGGTAAGCGGCACAGTACGAACTCAGCCTGGCATGAACTTGTACCAGTAATAGCTTTTTGCACTTGACTGGTATGAAAATGTGGTCATATGTATGAGTACAATCTTAATAATCATTTCAACTTGTAAATTTCAGGGCAGTATGAAAACAGACAGTGCTTACATGAGAACTGTATGAACTCAGACTTGGTGCAAATGTTACTCGTGTCAGGTCAGCAACCGGAATGAACTCATGCATGTCTTGAGTGAGTGGTATACTCTGTCTCAAATGTGGGGAAAACTGAGCCAAACTATAATTATTTGTCTGTGTGTACCTGTAATGCTCTTCTAGTGGCTTGGTCCAGAGCAGCAGCTGCCGTCTTAGGGTTCACCTTCACCTTCTTGTCCTTGACCTTCGTCAACACAGGCTTGACAGCCTTCTTGTTAACACGACCTTCCCTGACTCTTTCCTTCTGCTTAAGTTTTTGCTTGGTTTTCAGCTGCTGTTTGTACTTCTGTCGGACCTTCTGTGCTGCAGTTGGGTGAGAATTCTGTCAAGTAAACAGACACAAAGTGTTTGCGCTAAAGCTGCATACAAGTTCATTTATTAGTACTGAACTTTCAAGTCAGTGGAAATATGGGCGTGCGGGAATATGGAATTTATCTTCGAGTGTTCAAATTTTGATATCTCACGAGTGAGCGCAGTGAACGATATCAAGCTTGAACACGAGAAGATAAATTTCATATCTATGTATTATTCTGTTTATTATATAAATTGTTTTGTAAAAAATATTCGATTTGATGAATTTCGCGATAGTGCGCATTATCGAAATTTTTAACACGTGCGATATTTCTCAGTGACCGAAATCCTGATAAAAGGAATTATCAATGAGATTGGAGTTCGTGACACTCAATACACTACGTAGCAGCACCTCCAACGTCTGTGAGAACTTACCTTTACTTTGTTATTCTTTTTCTCTATTGTGTTCTCCTTGTTGATATTATATGCATTATTAAGAAGTTGTTGTTCCTCTTGTTTCTTTCTGGCCTTCTCGATGTTGTACTGATTTGTTCTCTCGATCTGCTTGATCAGGTGATGCCACTGTTGTCTGGTTGACACGCCCATCATAACATCATCCAGCTCGTCCAAGTTGGACATGCTTGTAAAGGATTCACTCAGACTACTAGCATCACTCAGGTCTTTACCCTCCTGTAAGACATACCAAAAACATTTTAGTATTAGCTATCAAGAGGTCTTACGTGGGATTTAAAACAAGAGAAATTTTCAATCCATATTCCCTTACCTTCCTTCTCTTCTGATCAGCAAAGAAGGTCTCCAGCTAAAAGGAACCAACAAAACATTGTACATCAGTTTTCTGTACTAGGGTTTAAAAACCAGTGACCTTTACGGTAAATATCTCAGAATCCTACATCATACTACTATTTAGTGTTATAAAGAAAAAGGAACTGAAACTTGCATTATATAGGCATCATTTTACGTAAGTTTATAGCTTTTGCTATCAAATTTCCAAGTTTGAAAACTGTTCAGCCTGAACGGAAATAAAAAAATGTCATTTCATAATCCAACTCCATCTGCTCGATAAAACACGAAAATACTCCAAATTTGTGCTCATCTAGCAGTTGAAAGGTTATTTAACAAACCTAGATGATTATTTTGCTCATTTCGTTTGAATTTGACTACATTTAAGCAACATAAATTTGCCTCAAAACTGTGACACTGCCCCTTTAACTGAAAGGTTTATTACTGAAAGACTGCCAAAAACGATGACAAGTGTTGAATCAACAGAACATACGGAACCATTAGACATTTGAAATTTAATTAAATCAAGGATCTGATCATCCTAAAAGTCAATGTTAAATTGAATGACTTTTCAATGACCTTACTGCGATTTTCATAATCCTGCAAACTCCCACTTTACATTTCCGAACTGCATTTTGGTTTCTGTCAATCAAACCTTTTATGACAGGCACAAGGATTTTTTTAAACTGACTTTCGTTTGCATTTTATGGTGGAAATTTATGGTGGAAAATTTGGTTTTGAAGACTTTAGCTACCCACAGTCCTACTAGTTCAAAAAACTAAAAACTTCCAAAGCCTGTGTGAAATCACCCAGAGCTGTTCACTCATTTGATTGACGGAAGCCAAACCGAGGTTCGTTAGCTGGAGTTCGCAGAGTTATGAAAATTGCAGTAAGCATTTTTTTTATTCCAAGATTTTCCAACACCTTGAATGGCTTTTTCAGAATTCCAGGACTTTCAAGGGCCATGTGAACCCTGTCTACACTACACTTTTTCATTATTGCGATAATACATTTATATTGAAATTGTTCATCTGTTAATGTCGTTTGTAGAGGGACTATAAACATTGTAGTTGCAAAAATATCTTACCAAGGTTCTATCAATGACATGAACAAAATAGGAGACTGATTTCCCAGTCCATGACACTGCTCCGGCTAGAGGCTTCAATTCAGTGACTCTTAAAATTGTTCCAATATCTGGAAAAAGAAAGAAGACAGAGTTAGCGACATCACACTGACATTATAGAAATTGCACAATATAGAATGCAGCATGTGAACGTCGGACTTATACATCACATTTTATTAGAGCGGATTTCAGATTACCGCTAAAAGAAAGCCAGGCTTGTGTTTTGAGCAAAGAGGTAAGTCGTTCAGCCAATCAAATTGCAAACAAAATCAAAGCATGATAATGCTCACATCATGACTAAATGCAAAGTCATGACTTACTTCCTGATTGGTTTGTTGTTGAATGGCTTTCACTCCTGATTGGCTGGTGGTTTCGTATTTGCATTTAGTTTTCGAAAATCACCTAGAATCTGCTCTAATAGCCATTATGATCTATACTTTCTATGCCTTTATTGATTTGGATAAAATATGTAGACACTCAAAATAAATCTTAGCAAGCTTATTTTCTGCCTATTCTTTACAATTTCTGGTCTATTGGTCATATTTCAATAATCAAATTTGATGTGATTTGTGGAAAACAGGCATGGCTGGACTTAAACCTACTAAACCTACAGGAGGGCCGAGCCCCCCCCCCCCCCACTTTGAAATCTGTTCCCCCATCCCTGAAGTGCTTCTGATTTGTTTTACTATGATCTTTGATTATTTTACCTGATAAATTTCTTGTTGTTGTTCTAAAATTCAAAGGGCAAAATGCTTTTGATGATATTATCATGCTTCCTAAAGAAAAAAGATGGTGATATTTGTTAGCCAGGTTGTCAAACAGTACTAGTAGGGTGGCTAAAATACAACAGGAAATAATAGTATGCTAACTTTTAACAAGTATTACCATAATAGGAAAACAAACATAATCTGTACTGGAAGCAAGAGGTCAGATGATCATGTTCTAGTTATTATTGCTAGGGAGTTTGGGGAAAATTTCGGAGCACAAAATGTCTGGAAATGCTTTCGAATTTGGTCAAAATTATTAAGTGTATTCCATATTGTCAGAAACATATATTGTATTTATATTGTGTGAAATTCCAGAAATAGAGTCAAATATGAATTTGGGAGTAAATAACAGGAGAAGTATGAACTTGACACCTACTATCAGTAACTTGAACAATGGAATTGCAGTTGAATTGTATGCCACTAGTCTACTACTTTGTGAATCAGGGCCTCAGGGGAGGAACAAAAGAAAATCCAAGGCCTTCAAATTCCATCCTGTCAGACTCTTGTGATTTACAGCCAAAGACGCTCAAGCGTCCCCCTCTAGAGCACAATAATGAGTTCATTCTTGGAATATTGGATCCATGATAATTCGATTCAATAATGCATCGGCTTGGGACAACATCTTTCAATATGAACTGGGTTTTACTTTCGATTGGACGATAGACAACGGAGGCGCTTCCATATATGGAAAAATTCACAGGGAGCCTTTTGTTTGCCAGTTTTGTTACCAATATGGCGGGCCTGATAGACTATACAAGCCTGGCAAATCTCTCCCTGATCAGTATTATCAGGGATCAAGAGAAAATGATATAAGAGAATCCATCGCGCGTATTCATGTCCAGGCCTATGAAAGTCGACAATAAGAATCTATTTTTAGAAACCGGAAGTTGGTAGTTCTCACCGAGTGCTGTCACGGTGTCACGCATCGCCTTCAATTATTTGCCGCCTTGTGGGCGCTGCTCCTCCGATTTTTCATCTGTTTCATTGATAATGCAGTTCTTGGCATCGCTGAGCCATTTAGTACTTTACCGAGTTCTTTGGCTATTGTTTTTCTGGTTTTTGTCTAGGTTTTAGTCCTGACTAAATGCAATCATTCAAAAGAAAAGTAACTGCTCACAGAGAAGCACTTTGCTGAGTAAGAAAAAAGAAGTTCTAGAACTGAGCTTTTCTGTGGTTTTGTCGGTTTGTGTTGCCTGAAATATCTCAATCTATAGATGGACACTTCTACAGTGTTTCGCCAATCTTTGGAAAGAAAAACGGAAGACTGTTGGAGCTATAGACTTCTTCAAGAGGAGACCAGAAGAATACAGAACATTGCCCGCAGAAGAAGTCGTTCCTGAGAAAAAAACTTTACGAGGCTGAACACGTACTCGATCATTTGCGTTCTCAAACACGAGAAACTGATGGGAAAAGCTCACCTTATTCCTCAAAGAGAACTTCCTTGGAAAAAGCTTAACTACTTATAGTCTTTTAATGATAAACATTCTGCAGTGGATACGGATTCCGGAAGAGCAAGTAAGCGTTTTTTGTGTGTTGTCTTCTTTCTCTCTTTCTGTCACTTCTACTAAGTTTATATTTCTTTGACGTTTGTTCGGCAGCGCCCTTCACATCACTGAAGTTCAATTTGAATATATAGTTTTAGACCTATCAAATTTCTGTGAATTACCTTCCCTTTTATGTGCTTATTATCTTCATTTTTGTTCAAATAAAATCAAAGTGGGGCGCAAGATCTTCGTTTTCCGCTTGATCATTCTGTTTCCAAGGCGAATGTTGAATAGACAAAAACATTTTCATTTGATTGAAAAATAAATCATTTATCCTTCTTTTAAATGAGCTAGGGCTAGAAACATATTCTGCATTCACAAAACATGACTTCTACCTAGTTATATAAGAATTGTGCTTGAAAAGGCTAAAATAATAATAAAAATCGCCGCTTGTTATAGTTGAAGTTGTCTATTTATCGACTTTGCCGTTTGATTTTACTTGAGTTCAGTTTTGTTTTGAGCTGTGGAAAACGGACGGAGTAAACTGCGGGGTGCGGGGCGCGCGGGGTGCGGGTTGCGGGGTACAGTTGTGAGGGGGAGGTGGATGCGGTGGGATGCGAAATGCAAGGGGGAGCGCCAACGACGTCATCACTGACGTCATCAAAACTATAAAAATCAATATCTCGAGAACGGAACAACGTCCGATGACCAAACTTGGGTAAAGTTATCTTCGGGGCAAGGGGGGCACACCCTCAGGGTCACGTGGTATGACGTCATCAATGACTAGAAAAATCAATATCTCGTGAACACGTACGGAACAACGCCATGTGACCAAACTTGGGTGAAGTTATCTTCGGGGCAAGGGGCAAGGGGGGGCACACCACCAGAGTCACGTGGTATGACGTCATCAATGACTAGAAAAATCAATATCTCGAGAACGGAACAACGCCAGTGACCAAACTCGGGTAAAGTTATCTTCGGGGCAAGGGGGGCACACCAACAGTGCCACGTGGTATGGCGTCATCAATGACGTCATCAAAACAAGAAAAATCAATATCTCGAGAACGGAACAACGCCAGGTGACCAAACTTGGGTAAAATTATCTTTTGACAATGAAAAAAAGGTGCACTTAGTTAAAACAACATATTAATATGTTCGAAAATTCGAAAACTAGCAAACTGGATTTTCATGTTAAGCGGTCCACATATGTGATTATGTTTTTTTTAATCATGATTTTCACGGCTTTGTGCAATAATGCAAAGCCACCCAAGGCTTAATAGTAAAGATATATCAAGAAAACATCATTGGAGACATTATTTAGCCCCCAAACCACCCGCATCCCATGGGTGGTTATAATGATGTAATTGCTGTCGTCGTGC
This sequence comes from Scolanthus callimorphus, assembly GCA_033964015.1. NCBI lineage: Eukaryota > Metazoa > Cnidaria > Anthozoa > Actiniaria > Edwardsiidae > Scolanthus > Scolanthus callimorphus. The sequence continues at coordinate 13,550,113 of CM066917.1, read as the reverse complement.
CACGTGACCTCGTTCCATTCTCGAGATATTGATTTTTCTAGTTTTGTTGATGACGTCATACCACGTGACCCTGTTGGTGTGCCCCCTTGCCCCGAAGATAACTTTACCCAAGTTTGGTCATTGCCTTTGTTCCGTTCTCGAGATATTGATTTTTCTAGTCATTGATGACGTCATACCACGTGACCCTGAGGGTGTGCCCCCCTTGCTCCGAAGATAACTTTACCCAAGTTTGGTCATCTGACGTTGTTCCGTTCTCGAGATATTGATTTTTATAGTTTTGATGACGTCAGTGATGACGTCGTTGGCGCTCCCCCTTGCATTCCGCATCCCACCCCATCCACCTCCCCCTCACAACTGTACCCCGCACCCCGCGCCCCGCACCCCGCACCCCGCGCCCCGCACCCCGCAGTTTACTCCGTCCGTGTGGAAAACCTGGTTGGTTTCCGAAAAAAAAAACTGCAACCAGCTTTTGTAGCTATGATTTGTACCACAATAATAAATAAGCTTATCAAATTTTAAATTAAAAATGGTTTTGTATGTGAAGATTAGCTCTTTCATTGTATTTTGGCACAAAAATCCCCTCTGAAAAATTTCCCGCGTTGGCCTTGAGTGACGCATGACGTCATGATTCGTGACCGGAAGTGGCTCGAAATCTATTTTTAGATTCTTATTGTCGACTTTCATAGGGCACAGGATATGTTCTCTTATATCATTTTCTCTTGCAGGGATGTATTCCAAGAAGCATAAAGTCAGTGGCTTAAGAGTGTCGGAGCATGGTGTTGGGAAGATAACGTAGCCGAAATCCGAGTTCAAATCAAAAGACATTTTCCCAAGCTGAATGCATTATTGAATCGAATAATGGATCCAATATTCCAAGAATCAACTCATTATTGCGCTCTAGAGGGGGATGCTTGAGCGTCTTTGGCTGTAATGATGGACCTGACTACAAAATGATTCCTTACCTTCTTTCATTGTAGAAAAGATCTCTTTGAGTTGGTGGTCCACTGAAGGTCCAAAGGCAAAATTATTAACAAATATTACTCTGAAATTAAAAAAACAAACCAAAATCAGCATTTTCAGACAACTGACAGAGAACTCCCACTCATCCCAGGTCCTCTACAGTGTGGTTGAAAAAGCTTATGCTGAAAAAACAACATTCATGTGGGGGATAGATGGTGAAAGTGCATCATCTGAAATAGGGATACTGGATACAGTGTGTATTCTATTTTGAGTTAGGGCATCAGCATTTCTGTGCCCCATTGTAGCTCTTGCTCATACTGTACAATAGTAAAGAATGAACAACTGTACTTACGATGATGACGTTATCTTCTCTCTCACTGTTTTATCCAAGAAATCTCCCTTTACCAGCTTCAAGAAAAAAAAGAGTTTCAAAGAAACATTAGATGATAATGTTACCTGCAATAAAAAAAGCCTTGGTCTTGAACTATTAACTAGACTGCTTGCAGCCCCTTCTTCGGCGAACGTCCGTAAATCGAGGGAACTTTTTTTCTCTTGCTGCGTGCTTCGATTTGTTTACAGTGTCATGTTACTCAGGAGAGGGAGAGACACGCCATGGGGGAAAACGCCGAAAGCGTTTTCCCCCCGTGGCGCGTCTCTCCCTCTCCTGAGAAACTCGACACTTGTAAACAAATCGAAGCGCGCTGCGGGTAAAGAAACATTTCCCTGGATTTACGGACGTTTGCCGAAGAAGGGGCTGCAAGCAGTCTAACTATTAACATAATAATAAATTGATTCTTGTGCATGTTGAGCATTTTTTTTCTGAATTCCTATTCAACTCACATATCAGTTTATTTGTTACTTCAATTCCTAGTTACAAAGTCAGTGGATCTGCTATAAGCTCACTCGAATACCAGTCAAATAGGAAATGCAAATATTCAACCATTATCCTGCGAGATTGTGCAGAATATTATTGTCTGATTTTTGCCGACAAGGGACGTAGTCCCGAGTTGGCGTAATCAGACGATCAGGGTGTAAAGTGTTAAGATGTTTCAGAAAAAAGGAAAATAGGAATTTCTGGGTTGAAAAATAGGAAAAATAGAAAGATTTGGACCAGCCGAAGAAGGAGCCGAAGAAGGGGCTGCAAGCAGTCTGACCCCACAAAATTTACGAAAGGAGAAAGCTTACCTATAGTACTTTAATTATTTCATAGCAGAAACATATAAGGGAGTTGAAACGTGTAACGGCGTTGATTCGTGTGCCAAGCTTCGGAATATTCAAACTCATTAAAATTCACTAATTTGCATGTTAAGGTTTAAGCACCATATTTGGAACGCACTTCGAGCTTGCTCGGCATAATTAGCAATGGCGGCCCTAGAGGGCTAACAGAGAAAGCCTCGAGTAAAGAAAGCTAGAATCGATGGTATAGCTAACAATATTACCACGGTGACACAAGGGGAAGTATTTCAGAAGATCATTGGAACCGTTAACAAATCCTAGGACAACCCTATAGTTCACCAAAACGATCCAGATTTTGAACTACACTCTTGCTGTCGTCGTGGAACATTCGAAGAGGTCGAGTCTCTCGTTGAAGTGTTTGATGACCTTTAGACTTTTCTTATTCAAGAAAAAGAAAATCGACTGAACTTCTAGCGGAATGGGTGGCGGTCCAACTTTAAACTGAGTGGACTGCTGGAGACTGGCGAATACCGGTCAATGAAGTTTAATGGGGTGTTCTACTCGATGTTGTGACGTTTTCTCTGCAAGAACTTTAACCCCTGGGTACCGGAGTCTCCAAGCCTCACTCGTTTTACAAAACGCCAAAGTATGCATGAACTGGCTATTGTGTGAAATAACATAAGTTATGCTTATGATGTACGATACAATATTCGTTGCCACACGTTTTAACTCGGGAAACTCGTAAAGTCGACATGTCAGCTCAGGTTGGAGTTTGTGTAAAGTAACTTATACTATTCATCAATTATTCATGAAGCAAGTATCCAATGAGAAGGCACAATTCAGGTCACATGACTAGCCTTGTAAACTGGATACAAGATCCATCAAACTAAAAGAGCGGGGAGGGCTTGAATATTCAGCAGGGAAAGGGTGGGGTTGATGAATAATAACAATAGTTAATAGATCTATTAGTATTCTGTAAATATTTATAGAATACTAATATCGATATTAGTATTCTATAAATATTTACAGAATACTAATAGATCTATTAACTATTGTCATTATTCATCAACCCCACCGTTTCACTGCTGAATTATTCGAGTAAAATTACGACTATGAAAAAACATTACTCAAAACTTTAAGCAAGAAAAGCATTTGGCAAAACAAATGTTACAACAATTAGGCTAGTTGGTTTGTCGACAATAATAAACTGTAAAAGAATAAGTTCAAGAACGGCTGCAAGCAGACTAGTGTTCATTTGACCAGAAAGCTGTCTTATTATATAAAACTAACAGCATTAAAAAAGACGCATTTTCAATAAACAACCAGAGAGTCTGACTCAGTTGAACTGCTTTCCCTCCACTGCCTTTCCAACAATTTCTTGACCTCGTCTTGTTCACTTGCTCCATTGTTGTATCTTTTCCAATCCCTCTGCGTGCAATGCTTTCGAAACCAGTTTGGAAACCTTAAACACATGGAAATGTAGTTCGATATTTAATGTGTTTTACATTTAATTTAACAACAAGTCTGATAAAAGCAAAGTCGCTATACTCAGAATAAAACTAACCTTCATTTCTTGCTCGATTGTTGTCTCAAAAAGCTCGACCATATAGTTCGCATCTCCCGTTACTCGTATCGGTACGAATGCCTCCAACTGCTGTCCTGCCGTGTTTTAGACTTTCGGAAAGTCCCATCCCAACACACGATTTTGAAGAGCAGAGAAAGCGACTTGTGACGAGTTTGGCGTACCAAAAGCGCTACACTGCATTTTTTTACAGTACTTAGCATCGACTGAATAAATTTCATTGCACAACTTTCGGCTAAAGTTGATAACAAAAGCCAGTTCATTATTTTGTGTATTACATCATTTACAACAAAAGGCCTATTCATTGTCATCAATAAAACAAAAGAATCCTAAAAACCTTTTCAACTGCCTTTTCCTGCCTTGGATTTTCAATAGTACTTCAAATTGTTTTCAACAAAAGAATACAAACAAAGAATTTTCAACAAAGAGTTGTTGTCTTGACATATCATAAGTCATTTACAATATTCGCGTCCGATTTGTATGGAATTTACAATTTCTCGGCCTCCGGCCTAGAAATTGTAAATCCCATACAAATCGGCCGCTCATATTGTAAATAGTACTTAAACCGCCAGGAACTTGGAACTCCAGATCTGCCAGCCTTCCCCCCATGGCATACCCCCAACACGATAAACGGTCCAGCACCGCATATGTAGCAATCTGGACTTGCCCTCTTCATGCAAACAGGTTGTAATTATTGTATTTTGTTGGCAATTTGCTGTACTTGTTGGAGAGAAAAATTTAGTTCTGTAGCTGGTGACTTAAGCTTAAGCTACAAACCTGAGGATCAGGCCCTCCCTTGTTTCCCTTGAAAATTTATTTTCATTTTCTCTTGGAAAAATTAAATTCCACCTGATACTCAGGCTAGTGACTTACACCCAATCTAATGTTGAGCCACTCAAGCCTCCATTTGGCTCTATGATAGACAAAGACCAGAGCAGGGTTCGTATGCATCCTGGATTTTGATGGGAAATCAAAAAAAATATATCTATATTGTAGAAGCAGGTCACACCACATTCCGACAACACAGCAAGAGCCTTCAGTATAAATGTCCAATCAAATGGAATTATATTTCTTATAATATCAATTTGAAATCAAGTGGCATCCTGTAATCTGATTGGTTTGCGGCAGCAGATTTCTTACAAATTGCACAATTTTTCAAAAAATCACATGTCAGGAGAATGTTCTATTAAATACTCAAAATTTGTTTGTTTTACTTTATAGAGAAATGATTCCAAAGTGGATATAACAAGGTGGTAGTAATAAAAATCCATAGCTGCCCACCATGGAGGGAATAGAAAATTCAAAAGGGGAGTTTGTCTATGTTACCTCATTTTCCAGCGGGTGAATAACTCCATTTCCCATTTCCCCACTCAGTGCAATTACATGCAAGAGACTACCAACATCCACCCAATTCCACGGACGGTGTAAACTGCAGGGTGCAGGGCATGCAGGGTGTGCAGGGCATGCAGGGTACGCAGGGTGTGCAGGGCAGATGAAAACAGATTAAAACATGAAAAGACCTTTAAAGAAGTCGATAAGTGAGGGCAGGAACTTCAATATTTCAAAAAGAAAATCGAAATAACTATTCACGAAGAAAAACAAGAAAATATTGTTTTCAACCCCGTTTCCAGCTGTATTGCGTTACATGATTCAGGCGTTATAATCTTTTAATCTTGTTTACTTAGCCTTTGGGTCAACTCGGCGCTTCTTGCCTGGTTTTCTGGCTTTCTTCGTTGAAGAGGAACTTTGTTGAAGATGGCGATTACCACGAGTACCAAGCTCAAGCAGTAATACTTTCCCGCACGCAGAGAAGGCTTGCCTAACCAGAAGAATTATACGATTGCCTTCAAATTTGGCAATCAGTTAGTCAAAACATTGATCTTCGAAAGTGTGTCGACGAGTTAAGATATTCTGATTTCTCACACTTTTGTTACCGTTCGAATGAACTCGTCAAATAAATGAACCTTCAACTGTTACTAGTTTTAGAATTAAAGCCAATGTGTGCCGTGGTACTCTAGACGATCATTTTGCATATTTAAATCACACCGTTCAGTATCGTTTTCCTTTCAGCGTTTTTAAAATGATATATAAATGCACCGCGTAGAGAATTTTTGTGCGAAGGGTACCCGCGAAGGTTTACGGTTTCCCGTAACTCACGTACATCTCGTACATCACTGCGTACCCTGCACGCCCTGCACCCTGCACTTTACACCGTCCGCCCAATTCCAGTACTTAGGTTGGGCATGACATTGGCTTCTTGTTTAGACCAGGTCTTGGATCAGTTTTAGCAATTATGTGTATGATTTCAAAATTAACCCCATCACAATATGGTAGGTATTTGGAAATTCTGAAGGGTGAAATAGTTTCAGCAAAAATAATTTTCTGTAGAGTATCAGGGAGCCATGTCCTATTTTTCAGGCATATTCCCACTTTCTCCTATTTTTCCTTTTTTTTTAAGCATATTTTGATAATGGAAAATGTCCTGTAAATCAAGCTACCTTTACACCAATGCACAACGGCATACATGTACCTAAAATGCCTTTAAAAATATAAGAAACATGTTTACAAAATTCAGAAAATTGAGTGGAAATAAATGTGCTAAAAATATAATTTTCTAGACAGGTTGTTTTAGAGATTTGAGCAACGCTTGGCCAAAAATATTGTTACTAAAAAGTTTGATACCTACCCATCCTCGTGAGTGGAAACATTAGAGGAAAAATCCCCTGGGTCTCCGAGGATGATACCTACCAGTATCAAGCAGTTTGATACCTACCAGTATCAAGCAGTTTGATACCTACCAGTATCAAGCAGTGATACTTCCACTAAAACATTATCATGGAGACCTGAGAAACTAAATTTTGAGAGAGTCACAGTTTCTCTGATGTAACAATATGATTTTATAGCCCCTCCAACTATTATATTACCCTATACAAAGTATCAGAAGAAAGATTTTCTATCCAAAATGAGCCAAAATCTAGTCAATACCCATAGCACCACAATGGAATGCTTTTAGGAATTCAATCATTAATAAGTGGTCCAAAAGTGTGTCCAGCACCACAGAAGGTGTCAAGATTTGACACCTTCCCCCTACTGAAGTCCAGAAATAGTTCTATATGGAATAGACTTTGCAATGTTGTTTCTGACTTTGCTTGATTGTGGTCTGTGTGCAGGGTTGGAGCCAGGGGTGTTTTCCATATAGTGTGGTTCCAGAAAAAAAAACCCTACCCGAAGGGTTTTGAAAAGTGACCCCCCTGGAATTTCAAAATAGAGTATTTGTATGGAAAAGATCAGGAGCCCCCAGCCCTCCAGAATTTCCAATGCTCTTCTGTGTGTGTTTGTGTGTGGTGAGGGGGGATGGATAGTTTCTGGAACCACACATTTACCAAGAATTTTCAGTTTGAGTTCCCAGTAATTCCAGTGTTCAAAGAACCAAGATAGGCCAGACCATAAATTGTCAGTGATACTGGTTGGAAGGCATCTTTCCAAAGAAAAAAAAACAGGAATGATGTAAATATTTTCAAAATAACCGGTTTCTTGGACAAGCTAGAAAGGTTGTATGTCCTAAATTTCCTAAAATCTTCCCAGGAAACAGAGCTTTCCATGTGATTTCCCATCAGTATCACCGAAAATGTGTGGTAAATGTAAATCACCACTGGATTTGACAGGGATCACATCTAATTGTACAACTACAATAGAAATGTAACCATTGACCATTTTCCTAATTCTTTGTTACCAATATTAATTGTCCAAAGGGCATACCTGTCAAACCAACTTGAGATTCCCTCTCGTGTGACAGGTAAATACAGAAAATGTATGAAAAACTCCTGAGAGTGACAATGTGGATGAAATAGGGTAAATGTATTAAAATTTTTGCAATCATTATGCAGGTGACAGGCTTCAAAATCTTGTGACACCCACCTAAAATGTGGGTGAGTTGACAGCTATGAAATAGCCTGGGTAGCGCCGCTCGCCCAGACTCCCTGTAAAATTTTCCCTTTAGAGCCGCTACACAGGCTACTATGAAAGGGAGAGAGGGGGTGTAGGGGTAACGATGGGTAAATCCGAGACTTGCAGAGACGCCAAGACTGGCAGTTTAAAATCCGAGCCCAAGACGGAGAGAAAATTTCAGCTCATATATTTACTGTATCAGAAGTTTGAGAGTAAAAATCCGAGATTCCGAGACTCTGATTCCGAGATTGGTGAGACTCTTGATATTTTAGGGACCCATCGCTACCCCTGGGTGTGTCACAGCAAGGCCACTTGTAAGCAGATACATCGTTGAATGAGCACTCAAATGATGGGGCTTTTGGTGGAAATAAGCTTATGTTTTCTTGTCAAAAATGACACCTGCAAATGGTTAGACTGTCATCCCGGATAGGCTTTGCATCTAGTATTAAAAACATTCTAATAAAATCTCGAAATTATGGGAAATTATGTCCTCCGTTTGACAATTTGGAGATTTTCGAGTTCCTTATTGTGCTGCATTTGAGTGTCCGTATGTCCTTCCCATTGTTGATGTTCTGTTGAATTATTGCAGGTATTTCTGCCACACATTTTATACGAGGGGCGAGGATATATATTGATATAACAAGAACAAGAGCGACTAGAGGATCGACCCAAGGCCAATTTAGAAACATTTTTGCAAGAAAGAACTGCTATAGATCAAGTTTTTTACCACATAACAACAACAACAACAACAACACTTTATTACACAATAAACGTTAATACATTTTGAAAGCTGAACCCGCAAAATAGCTCAAAAGCTAATCGAGGCGGGAAGCTACATACTGTTCCAGAATGGAACAGCTTCCCTGAGCAAGTACAAATGCAAGCTCGGTGGAGGGATTTAAGGCACTCTTAAACAAAGATGTGGACATAGAAAGTGTGATGACTTCCAGCCATTACTACTAATGTTCCTACGCTGACCCCCCTGTGCCATATATCCAATAGGAGGTTTTTGCACAGTAACATTCAGATTTAGATATTCTAGCGAACATAACGCAACGGTGATGAATTAGAAAGCATCCTTCGCTTGACCAACCACAACACATAAGAAATGCCGGACGCTACTAGTTGCTTCGAATTCGAATTCGTTCGAAATCACCCCCCACAAATTCGCGCGGTGTTCGGTCGGCTCCTTTCTTTCTTGAATTAAACGAATGTCGTTTGGCGAGAGGCTTGTCACGTGATTTGTAAACGGTTCCATTGAAATATCCTCGACAAATTCACCCATTCCGCTAGAGGAGTTCAGGTGTTCGAGAAGTCTAAGAAAAGTCTAAGGTCATCCAAAACTTTGCATTTGAAGTGAGAGACGACCTCTTCGAATGTTCCACAGAAAGTGTAGTTCAAAATCTGGATCGTTTTGGCGAAGAGGCTTGTCCGAGGATTCGTTAACGGTTCCAATGATCTTCTGAAATACTTCCCCTTGTGTCACTGTGGTAATATTGCTAGCTATACCATCGATTCTAGCTTTCCTTACTTGAGGCTTTCTCTGTTAGCCCTCTAGGGCCGCCATTGCTAATTATGCCGAGCATGCTTGAAGTGCGTTCCAAATATGGTGCTTAAACCTTAACATGCAAATTAGTGAATTTTAATGAGTTTGAATATTCTGAAGCTTGGCACTAGAGCGATGTATGGCCGTTACACGTTTCAACTCCCTTATATGTTTCTGTTCATAGTTATTATTATTTTTTACTAGGAAAGAAAACCGGCGAGACATTTCTCCGATATTAGCATCTTGTCGCTAATTTATTATAACTTCTAAATTTGTTTAAAAAACTCTAAGTTTTCTCGCTCTCTTCGTAAATAACCCCATGATACAAGTTTGTAACAAGTACAAGTTTGTAACTCGACACTAAAACAATTTTTCACGTGCTAAAGGCTTGCTAGCAATCTATTGATCTGCGCCTGCTGTTTTGGTATCCTTGTGCCATGGGTAATCAGGCTCACGGATACATGAACGATCTTGAGTTCGCTCTTCGCACTTTTCTTTCAAGAAATGTAGTCTAAAATGCAGCCTTGTAAGATTTCTCACATGTTTAAAGACAGCTTTGACGAATTAACATCTTTGTCATTGCAAAGCACTGAGAAAAAAAAATCATTTCCGAGTTGAATGGCAAAAACCAAACAACAATCTGAAGGTAAAACGACCCTCTGGAAATTTTTTTCCATCAGCCATCCCCCCCACCCCCTGGAATTTCCTGGAACTTTGACACCCCCCACCCCCTGGAATTTCCAATTCCCTCCGTGGTGGAGGTATGGATTTTTTTCTGGAAATGCACATTTTGGGTTTTCAGGTCTGATTCCTTGCTGGACTGTTAATTAATTGTTCTGCTGTGAACTGAAGTAGAAATTAGAGCTGTGAAACGTAGAGTTGGAAAAATTTAGCGTTGCTGATCGAACTTGGAAGTCGGCTTGCTAGACTACACTTCAAATGGCTGAATTTTGGTTGAACTGGTTGAGAGAAGCCACTGGAGCTTGTAGTTAATCGAAAAATGGTAAGTTATAAAACAATTCCTTTATCGTCATTTTGCTTATTTTTTCTTAGTTCTTTCATTTTTTTTTGCGAAAGTCAAACCGAATATCAACTGGAATTGAAACAACATATTTATTTAGTTGACTTTTTTGTGTTTTTTTTTCGAAGGGGCTTAAAACATGATTTCAAAATGAAGGTATTTTTTTAAATAATTACCCGCGGGCCACCTTAAAAAAAAAAAATCCAGTTTTTGCTTAAACATTTCTCTCAGGACGGATATCACTTCGGTTTGACAATATCGTCTGATATCTGTCCTGTGAAAATGTACCACGTGATACATCTCGACCAATGAGCGTGCGTTAAAATTGATCACTGGGATATAATGCAGGATGTACGGTAATATACAGAAGACAGCTATTGCAGTTCCAATGACCATATTTGGCCAGTGCATCGATGTGCTAAATGATAATGTTGAATATTTATACTAGTTTCAGTGTTACTCCTGTGACATATTTTGTACTCCTCTTAGTGTAGCTGGATAATAAAAGTTCCATTTTCTCAAAATCCTTTCTCCAGCCAAAAATGTAATTAAGAAAACATATTTCTTATCATTTTTGATGAAATTATGACACCTCAAAATATTATGACAATAGTCCAGTTTCGAATTCTCTAATCTACCGCTGAATAGGCATCAGCGGCGCATAAATACAGTGGGAGCCTCGGTTTGAAGTAGAAAAAGTTGTGAATACCAACGAGAAACTGATGAAGCTTGAATGGAGACAATAGACAAAACTTTTTGGACTCATTGGTATTCTCAACTTTTGGGTTCAAACCAAGGCTCCCACTGTATTGATGCCCTGTTGAGGCCAATTCAGCGATAGATTAGAGAATTTGAAACTGGACTATTAAGGTAGCCTTCTGGAAGTAACAATAATGGTACCTTATAAGGCTTGTAGGATTTCCCATACCATTTCATCCACTTCCTGAAATCTTTGTCCATGTCCTGATGGCAAAAAAATGATAATACTCAAACATACCGGTAGACAAAAGGCTTAAAAGCACTGGCAAAAGCACTGAACATACCACTGCATATGCTGCAGGAGTCTCTGCTTTCTCTATTCCAAAACACTCTTTTACATTCCCTGAGGCTGCTACTTGTAGAACAACTTGACCAACACCTGCAAGGGACAAGCATTTTATAAAGCAACAAACTTGTAATGCTATCTGTCGTTTTCTGGAAAAATCTGAATACTGCTTCTGGAAAAAAAAGGATACTTTTTGCTGGTGAAGCAGGAATTGAGTCTTTTGAATTGACCAATCAACCTTTCTTAATGACAATATATGAGTGTCTAGACGTGTGACTTGAGGTGTGGAACAATACAAAGAGGATCCCTTGCGGGCTAAGGTACCATCAAATGGGATCCACAGAAATCCAGCTGGGACAGAAACCCAGACAAGTTAGGACATCAACTGGTATGTATGTTTTGGTATGTTAGATATGTATGTTTATCAAAAGGGACAAAATGGTCTTATGTGCACGCCATTTCAGCCAATCAGTGAAAGCCTTCAAGGGCTGTTACCAGGGCCTCCCCCACAAGGTGGCTCTGGGTACGAGAATGGGATTAGGCACCTCAGGTGGAATCCAACATTTCTAAATCCCAGGTTTCGTTATCAATTCTGATTGGGACACAGGTTGAAAAAGTATACCAGCTGGGAGACAACTCATATTTATTGTGAAGGTAAAAAAATCATGCTTACCACTTCCTAAATCAATAAAGGACTTGTCACTACCCATAGGAACCTCTTGTATCACCTGAGCAATCAAGTCAAAGGATGTCTCACCATACACCTAAAAAGAAGGAAAGTTGTGTAAAGCACAATTTTTAACAAACCTTTATCAGTTGTCATCCAGGGTAACTGTGTTTATAATATAAAGGGAAAAATTACTCGATGCTGATTGGCTAAGAGGGAGGGTATTTTTTTCTTTTTTGAGGACAAAATTACTTTGCATACGTCTGAATATGTGCAGACAACATGTGCGCTGAATTTTGCCCTTTTATATCATAAAAAAGTCATGTAGTGGCAAGGGCATTGAAAAAATTGAAAACACAAGTGAAATTAATCCCTGATTTTACTAGGAACCCATGTGATTACCTATACTTATATCTATGATGCTTACAGTGCGGGCACAGAAAACGGGCCATGCTGAACAAAACTGACTAATCAGATTTGATGTGAACACAATCAATCCTGACAAAATTTATCCTTAACAGAGTATAACTTTAGATACACTCATTTTTTTGGACAAGATTTTGTACTATATTGAGAATAACAGATACTAGGAGGTACATATAGGGGTGTTCAAGAGTGGACTGCCAACCCACGGCCAGAACTATTCCCTTGGGTGAAGTGTTTTAGAAGTGTTTTCTGAAAACCAATGATCCATAAAATGTAGTTTCAATTTCAGAAAGTGGTTTACAGTTGATTTCACAAAACATTGGCCGGAGATTTTCCGAAGTTCCTTTCGAACTTACAAACTTCACACCGAACTTCCCAACTTCGTTGTGAACTCCCAATGAACTTCCCAATGCAAAGGTCTAGAGTGAAGTCGGCAAGTCGAACATGAAAAGGTTCAAAAGACGCTTTAGTCAGTTGAACATGTTTGTGCGCTATTTTTAATTGTGCTGTAAACTTCGCATCGGAAATACTGTTAAAAGCGCATTCGCTAGGTCTCAAAGATTAATTTGATATAAGATTCATCACAAACTGTTGTTTATTAGAAGAGTTATCTTGTAAACTTCAAACGCAAAGTTCTAGAGTGAAGTTGGCAAGTCGAACATGAAAAGACTCAAAGCACGCTTTAGTCAGTTGAACATGTTTGTGCGCTATTTTCCCTGGTGCTGTAAACTTGGCATCAAAAAAACTGTTAAAACGCACTCGCTAGGTCTCAAAGATTAATTTGATATAAGATTCATCGCGATCTGTTGTTTATTAGAAGAGTTATCTTGTAAACTTCAAGCGCAAAGTTCTAGAGTGAACAGCAAGTCAAACAAAAGACACTTTATAGTCAGTTCAACATGTATGGGCACTATTTTCCCTTGCACTGGAAACTTCGTATTTGAAAAAAATGTCTAAAACATGTTCTCTAGGTCTCATAGATTAATTCTTGGTACAAATTTCATCGCGATCGGTTTTTATTTGAATAGTTATCAAAGGCTTTTCCAACGTTTAACTAAACTGCTCGGAAGCTTACGTTACCGAACATACTTTTTAAACAAGCCGATTCATTCGACAAGCTTATTCAAGTCATCCCTGCATAACAAAGGAAAGCTATGCACACTTTCCGTGTAATACTCCACCCACACTACACGCGTGTAAGTGTTAACATACATCCAGACTGTACTGTAGGGATGTTCAAGAGTGGACTGCCAACCCACAGCCAGAACTATTCCCTTGGGTGAAGTGTTTTAGAAGTGTTTTGTGAAAACCGATGATCCATAAAATGTAGTTTCAATTTCAGAAAGTGGTTTACAGTTGATTTCACAAAACATTGGCCGGAGATTTTCCGAAGTTCATTTCGAACTTACGAACTTCACACCAAACTTCCCAACTTCGTTGTGAACTCCCAATGAACTTTCCAATTTCAAGGTGAACTTTGGAGCTCCAGATCAAAGGCTCTATAAATCGAGATGAATTTTGACAACAATTGTTTTGATCTCAGCAACAAACAGTGAATATGATTAAAATTTAGTCTAAAGTTCCAAAGTTTGTCTTGAAGTTGTGAAGTTTGTTAGGCAGCTCGATATGAAATTCGTAAGTTCCAAACAAACTTCAGAAAATCTCCATCCAATGTTTTGTGAAATCAACTGTAAAAATCTTGCAGATCATGTTTTATCTCCTAATAACACTTCTGCTTGTTTTATAAATACCACTTATCATTAAGATTTTACTATTATTATTATTATTATTATTTTGCAAAAGCCATGGTGGACCTTTCTCACTCTGATTATACTCACCTCAGGAGAGAATGGTTCGTAAGAGTTTAGTTTATCGGGATCCTTAACAGATCTAGAGTAAACAGTCTGTATAATGTGCCGTAACAGGTCTGTGGAGGGTGGCTTGTTGATACAGTCTGGGGTGCTCTTCCTTTCCACTGAGAAATAAAGGGGAAAAACCGTCCTGAAAATATGCAATAAACTTTTTCCTTAACTATCCTTACTTCAAGCACAATATTATTAACTGAGGTCTGCCTTCAATTGTGTGACTGAAATGTCTATTTTTTTGAGTAATTTTTTTGAACAAGCTGCAACATGTGAGTGATTAATATCTGTTAGTTTAGAGTCCTGAATTAAAAAATGAAGGCAAGATAAGCTTTGGAAGCATTGAACCATTTCTGCACAAATTACATCATCAATATAGAAGATTTGCTTTAAAATTGTCTGGTTCCAAAAAATATCCATACCCCCCCAACAGAAGGGTGTCGAAAAGTGACCTCACCCCCACCCCTCTGGAATTTCCGAAGAAAAATACAGTATTTGTATGGAAAAGATCAGGTAAATTGATCCCCCACCCCTCCAGAATTTCCAATCCCTTCCGTAGGGAGGGTATGGATAATTTCTGGAAACACACATTGCAGGGTTTGGCTTTCTCAGCACCTGAAGAGTGGTGGCTCCTTTTGAAGACTAGCATTTTTCTTGGAAGAAAACAAAGTTATAACAAACCCAAGCAAGGCTTGAAATTGCAACCGTATTGGTCACAAAGGGACCACAATTGTTCGCTTTGTGACCAAAAAATATCTGTTAGTCACAAAAAGTGACCACTTTTGTAGATATCTCTCTTAAGGTTTGCCTTCAGTTGTCCAACTTGGAACTCTTTTTGTGACTAAAATATGTCAAGCAAGTCACGAAATTAAGAGCCCTGCCAAGATGTACCATCTTGCTCAATTTTTTATGGAAATTTATATTGGAAGCCACCACAAGAAGACCACATACTGCAGGGGACTTGTCGCAATCACAGCAGTAGAAACATTCTCCCCAGATTATTTAGATACCGGTAAAAGTGAAAGTGAATAATGAAACATGAATATATGAGGGGATGCTATGAAATTCATTTTCTATATTGTCTCTTTCTAGACTTGGCACCAAGAGATGCTTGACTCTAGTGCCTTAGTTTATCAAATGCATGTTGAGTGCTTATAATATATGATGTTCAGGATAAACAAAGCCCTAGAACACATCAGTTTACTATGCTGAATGAACACCTGTTAACTAGCACCTGTATTTGTATTCTTATAATTACTTGGCTATGTGTTGGAATTTACCTTGAATCAAAGCTCGAAAATATCAATGGGATTTATGAAAAGTGAAACAATGTATTCTGAAAATTTAATAATCACACAATAACCTAAACAAACAATCGAAAAAATCATATTTTCTTATGCGTGTTCTAAATAGGTCAATATTGCATGTCTGGATCAATACGAACGCGATACACGGAAGGGATTAATAATGCATTTCAAACAATCGGTAGAAATTGTGGAAAACACGTGTTTCGAAATGACATGGTGTGATTTGAAAATAGCCTGTCACGAATTTCGCGCGAAATATCGATAACTAATAAAAAACGACAAAAACGCTTGGAATCTGTGATCTTAAGAGACATTTATGGTCGCTGATCTTTGTTTACAGTCCTTTGAGTGGAAGCACAAAAGTACAACAGGGGATGCCGTCGATTCTGAATACAAATTTGATAATAACTTAAATAAAGCAGCTGAGCTAACCACCAAAAACTAAACTTCGTTTATTTGGTAGGAAAACTCACCAACTGCAATATGCCATCTATCGCCCGATTGTAGCGCTCACACAACCTTAACATGCTTTCGAAGCTGAAAAATAAAAGCAGCGAAGGAAAACAAAGTTAACTTCCGTGAAAGGTACTCATAGATCTTGGTGGGAGTGCTGTCTAAAGACAGTCGATCGATGCATCTAATTTGCACACAGGAAAAATAAACAATTCAAAACTTTTCTAGCCATTTGCAAGCTAAAGACAGAAAACTGTGCTTTTACCTACCTTTCTGGTTCATATTCGCTGAGAACATGGTTCTCAACGGCTAGTTTGAGCTCGGGAAAGTCTTCGCACACCCATCTAGAAAGATAAACGAGCTTATGGTTGTTTTGCTGTGCTTCGCGCGAGAACTTGCATTTTCACTCATGTATTTCGCAAACCGGCTAATCTGAGCTTGATTGCTTACCTTATGGCGTCAACTATTTCTGCTGCTTCATCTCTACCATTCTGAGGAAAACAAAGAAGGCGGAAGAGGTTAATGGCGGGCCGGGAAGACTTCCTAAGACAAGACTTGCTGGCAAGCAAGAAGCAAGGAGTTTGTGTGACATGCGAAATCTCTCCAAAATACACACCCTGTTCAGCGGCCAGGAGTAGATCATGGACTCCGAACCAGCTGGACTTTTGAGCTTAAGTTCCTGAACCATTTTATCTACCTAATTGTTTAAAAATAAACACATAAATGTGATTCAAAAGAAAAACCTGAAATCCACTTCGGTGGACGCCATGTTGCCACCTTCGACCCGCGGCCCGCAACCATGCGTCTTCAGCTGCACGCGTTTGATCACATGACGCAAGTTTAGGGATTTGATTGGCTAAAAACGAAGAAGAGATAATTATGCTTTGTTGTCCACCTGTAAATTAGATCAGAGACAGGGCCGGCTAAACTTGATATGCAAGAATTTTATTGATAAACAAATACAAGTTTATGGAAAATTTTATTTATGGCACGCTAAAAAAATAAATCCAATCTAAACGAGAACATATTGGAGCATGCAAAAGGTTAAAAACTAACCGATCAAAACGGTTAAAAACTAATATAACCGATTTTTTCATTTTCAATCATATCTTCATCTTTCTACTCTCCCTGGTTACAATTTTTTTAACAACGAAAGATATCAGAGGGAGAAATATATGTTACAATATCAAAACAAGCTTCCGAATAGTTTTGTTCTCCGGAATTCACCTCTCTGTTGGAAACGGAAGCTCTTTCGGAATTTCTAGCTTTATTTTAATAAAAAGGCAAAAAAATAAACTAAAAAAATACCATATGAATATTTTCCTTTGAGTCAAGTTTATGAGCTAAAAAAAAAGAAACATTTTCAATAATAAAGCCATTATTATTCATTATTATTAAACATTTTTCCCTGTTGAATTTGGCCATAGCACTCAGGGCACTTCCGGACACCAAGCAAAACAAGAAGTTAGTCTAAAATATTTCGAAAACTCCATACTACCTAGTAACTCGATCGAAAGGAGGAAGATGTAACAAGGAATATTTTGGCTTTCCTCCTTGGGCCGGGTTACCTGTGGTTTCAAGCGCAATGATCTCTGGGTAAATCTTCACACAATCCGCCATTTTGGATGTGCAGTTGTGAGTTGTCAAAACTCAGCCTTATTTCTTCAACGAATTTCTTATATTCTGACAACTTTTCACTCTTTTAACGCCCATGGTTTACTTGTCTATCGTACCGAAAGATAATCCTTAGAATTGAGTTTGGCAAACTATGGATCGCGGCTATCCAACGCGTGGTTACGGAGGCTTTCAACCTTTGCCGCCGCCAAGTCAACCACAAAGTTACTCTAAGCCTAAGGACTATTCGAGAGATTCCTGGTCTGGAGGCCCACAGTATGGCCCAGATAGCGGTCGTTATGCCCCAGAAAGTGATAATCGCCAGGTACAGTCGAGCAGAGGAATCTACCTTGACGATTATAACAGTGATTTGAATTTTAACATTGAAGCAGATGGAGTGACAGGGGGGAGCCATGTTGGTCCAGGGTTTGACCACATGTGGGGTGGTGCCAGGGCTACTCACGGTGTTAAATCTGGCAAGGTATGGATCAAAGTAATTGTTTTACTAATGAAGTCATTGCATGACTTCCTTTGTGTTGCTGCAGGCTTTCCATTTGGAAACAAATCCATAAATGCAAGAGTGTACAAGAGTTAGAATCTTTCCCTACTGTATCTGTCCACATCACAGTCAGAAAAGTGTCTATTTTTAGATTTGAGTTTCGCACGCGAAAGTATTCGAATGCTCAGGCTCGAATGCTCATATACCCAATACACAACAAAATAGAGAATATCCTACCTTATCTTTGCGATTTTAGCGGTTTTTCCATTGATCTGCGATTTAATTTTAGGCTGGATCTCACAACTGTTTGTGTGGCGAGAAAGTGGGAACCCTGTGGATGACAATTTTCGCGGCCATCCTAGTTCTAAAAATAGACACTTTTCCGACTGTGATTTGGGCGTACATAGTAAATATGGAAACTCTTGGTAATCCACTCTTGATATATGCCATAAATGCGATTCGCGGCAAGTGAAAAAAGAAAAAACAGGGCAAGTGAAACATAGTGAGCACCTCGGTTTGTTGGGACGGCGTGAGAGGTGAATGGCATGGTCCCTGGGGTACGATTAATGCGCTTGGCCAATGAGTTTTGAATTTTTCGCACGTCAATTTTTTACCCGCCAACACCTTCTGGAAATTTCGATATCAGAAAAAACATTGAAATCGACTGAATATGGGGTATACGGAGTATAATTGCAAAAGCGTGCTCCGAATAGGTGTAACAGTATTTTCTAGCCTTAGTTTAAGCATTCACAAATTGCGAACTGGGCGAAAAAATGCTTTCAACGTTTGTAACTAGGAGTTTAAAGAGAGTTGCTATTTGTGTAAATATTGCGTTCTTCTCAAAAAAGATGAACTGGGCAAGACGAAAATAAATCCATATCTTCGCGCCGCCGTGTAATATCCTTTTTATTATATGGATTATAATTGACATAGCGGCAAAATATTACAAATTAAACAACTCACTTGGTAAAGTCGAAAGTGTTTGTTTGTGAAATGCTCCCTCAATCTTTCTGATTCCCAGTGTCGTTAAGAACTAATTTCCCTTTTTGTGTTGCTGTAGCTTTCTCTGCCATAGTTGAAATAAGGTTTTTCTCTTTAGAACTAGAACAAAACTTAGTTTTCTGGCTTAAAACTTGTGTGACCGAGCGAGCGAGATTTCACTGCAGATGACAGTCAGAAAAACAACACTGCAAACGTGCACATCCGGAACATTCGGTACATAACTTTTTCATATTTTCACTAGTGAAGATATGGAAAATACGAGTGTTTTAGTTTCCGGTGAAACACTGCCATCCATATAATAATAGTAAAAATGTAACCTAAACAATGGTCTCGTTTTACAAAAAATAACAATAAAAATAGATTGCAAAAAAAATTGTTTTGAATAAAGCAAGGATTAACGGTGCGCAAAATTTAGGGAAGCCATTCAGTTGTTATTATTCCCTTGGTGAATTTCTGAATGTTTTGGCGCTCAGCTGGGGACGCGCATCGCTAGCGTAAAATTATTTCTTTGACCATAATTTTTCTTTGATATTCAGAGTTTTTCTTTGATATGCTAGACTATTGAAATACATTTCTGTAATACTTGAGACTTGGGACAAGAAAGCCAAATCACAGCTTCTTTAGAAGCAAATCACTAGTTTTCTCAGATGTGTTACGTCTCTTCAACGAATTTTGCACGGAGGATTCTAGACAACTAACACGCTTCTTGGCAGTTTCGCTACAGAAAACAGAGGGATTCTCAAATGACAAAACAAGAAGTTAATTTTACTATATTTCATTGTTTTGGGGGCTTTTTTAAAGAATTATGGCTCTAAAAAATACATCAACAAGGTATAGAATAATTGAACTCTCTTTGGGGAGATTTAGACAAAATTTATCTCAGATTTTTTTAACTAGGAATTGAAACGCAGGACTAGTTGTTTGAGTTTGATGTGAGCAAGAAAAGGCTTCAGATTGATCATGATTGGAATAATCAGTGGCTCTGAAAGTTTCTGTGCTTAAAGAAAATGTATCGGTCTTTATGCGGAACTAAAAACTAAATCACTACGAGCTTTTAGGCATAGTTTGAGGGTCAAGAAAGTAGGCTAATAAAACATTCTAATTTTTTGACGAAAAAAATGACCGCCTTATATTTCGAAAACGCGATGCTACTTTTTCTTCAAACTTTGTCCAAGTAATGCTTATAGTCTAGTGTCTTTGGTATTAAGAGGGTTTTGCTCAAATTTCTCTTTGTCTGGATGAATTTTGCAACTTAAATTTTTTGGAGGGTCACCATTACGTTGCCATGGAAGCACCAATGTAAACAAAACATATGTTGACACAAAGAACAATCCATAGCAAGTGTACTTGCAAAGTGGCTTTCTGTTCTGTGCATTTCCGCATGAGATAAAAACCATTGAAGTTCAGGATGTGAGGACATGAAAAACTGCTATGAGCCTCCTTAAGCTGATTAAACTGAGAATCAAGCCCTCTCCTGTTCTCCCAAGTTCACCCTAAAACTGTATGCGTGGGTATAAGGGGTGTAATTTTATTTTCCCTCTCCTCTGACATTTCTTTTGGAAAAAACATATTTTGCGTGCACTACAAAAATTTATAGTCTATGGGCGCTATCCTTTGGGCAAAAGATTCTCAAATCAGGGCCCGTGGTTTGATGCGGGATTTTTTCTGAAATTATGCGCGATTTTTTCTGAAATTATGCGCTAAAAATACGAAATTATGCGCTAAAAATACGAAATTATGCGGGATTGCGCAATATTGTTTTCCTAGTGCTGTAACATATTTTGCTCTTTTCAACTGTTTTGTTACATGAATATAGCTGCTATTTGACTTCAACAACTCTTGTTTGTTTATAAAATGCTTTGTGATGAGTTCCAATTGCTACGCTTTACTAACGTAACGCTACGTTTCTTTCAGGTAGACACGTTTTTACTTTGTAATAAAGCTTTTCACTTTCTTATAAAATAGCGTTACATTTTCCATACCACAAGGATCGCAACAACGCACTCCTATTAAGAAATGAACTGAACGGTCACGAGAGCTACACGCACACTATCAGAGCTATCGTTACTATCTCTCATGATAACAAAAAAATCGATCAATGTTAACTGCATAAAGTCGACTGTGTTTTCGCGGTTAGCGTCCTCTCCCGCGTTTTTCTTTACTTTGCAAGACGCAAACATGTGTTTTATTTCTTGTTGACATCAGTTCCCAGCGCGACGCGTTATAGAACGCTATGTTATTTTCATTTCTGTCGAGTTGTTATGACGTTTTGAACAGATGATTTCAGAATAAATGTATCACTTTTGTGAGAAACACCAAGTAATGATACCTTTTTTAATGATTTTCACAAAATTTGGAAAATTATGCGCGATTGTGCGGGATTCGGCGGATTATGCGCATTATGCGGAAAAAGCCAAATTATGCGTTTCCGCACCAGCGCATCAAACCACGGGCCCTGTCAAATGACAAAACAAGAAGTTAATTTTACTATTTCATTGTTTTTGGGGCTTTTTTAAAGAATTATGGCTCTAAAAAATACATCAACAAGGTATAGAATAATTGAACTCTCTTTGGGGAGATTTAGACAAAATTTATCTCGGATTTTTTAAACTAGGAATTGAAACGCAGGACTAGTTGTTTGAGTTTGGTGTGAGCAAGAAAAGGCTTCAGATTGATCATGATCGGAATAATCAGTGGCTCTGAAAGTTTCTGTGCTTAAAGAAAATGTATCGGTCTTTATGCGGAACTAAAAACTAAATCACTACGAGCTTTTAGGCATAGTTTGAGGGTCAAGAAAGTAGGCTAATAAAACATTCTAATTTTTTGACAAAAAAAAAGGACCGCCTTATATTTCGAAAACGCGATGCTACTTTTTCTTCAAACTTTGTCCAAGTAATGCTTATAGTCTAGTGTCTTTGTATTAAGAGGGTTTTGCTCAAATTTCTCTTTGTCTGGATGAATTTTGCAACTTAAATTTTTTGGAGGGTCACCATTACGTTGCCATGGAAGCACCAATGTAAACAAAACATATGTTGACACAAAGAACAATCCATAGCAAGTGTACTTGCAAAGTGGCTTTCTGTTCTGTGCATTTCCGCATGAGATAAAAACCATTGAAGTTCAGGATGTGAGGACATGAAAAACTGCTATGAGCCTCCTTAAGCTGATTAAACTGAGAATCAAGCCCTCTCCTGTTCTCCCAAGTTCACCCTAAAACTGTATGCGTGGGTATAAGGGGTGTAATTTTATTTTCCCTCTCCTCTGACATTTCTTTTGGAAAAAACATATTTTGCGTGCACTACAAAAATTTATAGTCTGTGGGTGCTATCCTTTGGGCAAAAGTTTCGAAAGTTCACATGACCCCCGCGAGCTAATCCTAAAAAGTGGAATGCTGGTATTTTCAAATATTTTGCATTCTATTTGACAAACTCAAAGTATAAATACTGAATACTGGTCCCTGGAATGTGACATGAGTAAATGAGTGAAGCTTGGGGACTCTGGTTCCAGAATTTCCATCTTGAATTTATCCTATCAGAAAATTCAGAAAACCTTGATTATAGGCGAGTTCCATATTGTTTACGTTTTGACTAATTTGCATAAGCATCAACCAGAATCAGGCATTCCAATGCCGCTGCAACATGATCAGTTCTGAATATCAATAAAGGGTGACAAATGGAATATAAGTAGAAAATCGAAAAACAAGCATGCAGCATGAAGTGTGATTTGCAGAAAATGTATGGGCTAATGAGCTTTTTGCCCTCCAGTAACTCAGGCATTTTGAAAAGCCTTTAAACTATAATACAAATCCATCAGAACTGACTTGCTTTCGGCATGTTTTCAAGACTAATTGTGGTTCTTAAAATTATACTTGAATGACTGGAGGTCAAAGTACTCATTACTCCATACATTTCTGTAAATTGAATTTCGCATCACATGCTTACAATGCAAGATATCGAGTTCAAATTTTCTAACTATGTTTAATTTTTCACCCTTTATTGATATTAAGACCATATTATTATGTAGCCTTGCTGAAACGTCTAAAGAGAAAAATATGTAAACAATGACGTCAGCTGAAATCGGCCTATAGTGGACATGACTTTTCGGATTGAGACCCCTTTTTGAAAACGGTAACTTGCAGCTCTCGTAGCTCGCAACTCGCAGCTCACAAAATACTTGGTCCCTTTTGTATTTGCTTGTGGCCTGATGATAGTTTGTATAGACTAACCTGAAATATTGTTTTATTCCACCTCTGAGTTTATTCTGGTGAATATCCTATATCTTGTACTGATTGCAGCCTGACAGCTAAATTATGGCTTACATACAAAGTTTGGGGACTTCACTGACTGCATCTTCATGATTGATTTGCATCTTTTTCTTGTTTTAACAGGTCTGTTTTGAGGTCACTGTCCTTGACAAGTTGCCTGTCAACCTACCAGAAACAGAGACAACACCTCATGTGGTTCGAGTTGGATGGTCAGTAGACACTGCCAGTCTTCAAGTTGGCGAAGACCACCTCTCCTATGGCTATGGCGGAACTGCTAAATGCTCTGTCAACAACAAATTCTTTGACTACGGAGAACGCTACTCTTCAGATGACATCATAACATGCTATATTGATCTTGATGCCACACCAAAATGCATTTTATATGCAAGGAATGGTCTTTACCTTGGGGTTGCTTTTCGTCTTGGACCTGAAGCACATAATGCTACCTTCTACCCTCATGTAACTGTTAAGAATATGAGGGTGAGGGTGAACTTTGGGGGCCAGACAGCCTACTTCCCGCCTTTTCAAGGGTTCAGAATGATGCAAGATCTTGATCCATATGCCTTGATTCCAGGAACGGCAGGCCCTGCAACACAGAGGGATTGTCAGGTAATCATGATGGTTGGATTACCTGGTGCTGGCAAAACGTGCTGGGCTGAAGAGTACATCAAGAAGCACCCCGCCAAAAAATTCCACATTCTTGGGACAAATTCCATCATGGATAAAATGAAGGTCATGGGCTTAATGCGCAAACGCAATTATCATGGTCGTTGGGATGCCCTTATCAAACAAGCCACAGACACCCTCAACAAAGTGCTGAAAATTGCTGAAAAAAAGAACAGAAACTACATCCTTGATCAAACCAACGTGTACCCAAATGCAAGACGAAGGAAGATGAATAACTTTCGTGGGTTCTACAAAACGGCAGCAGTATTGGTGAACACGAACGAAGTTCTGAAACAGAGAACGGAGAAGAGGGAGAAAGAGGAAGGGAAGTTTGTCCCAGAAGAGGCTATCATGGAGATGAAGGCTAACTTCACTGTACCTGAAAAAGGAGAAATCTTTGATGACGTTTGGTTCGTTGAAGAGAGCAAGGAAAGTTCTGAGGGATTGGTTGCAGAATTCCAAGCTGAGGGCCAGGCATTTAAGGATGCAGCAAAGAAAAGAAAGCCAGATGACCAGAAAGGAAACCAGAAGGGGGATGACTTGGCTAAAAGGCAACGAGTAGACCAGGGTCCTTCACAGAATACGAACCATTACAAGACGATCTCTACTAGAGATGATACCCGCGCACCTTCGGGTACAGTGCACCCCCAATAGCACAACCTTCACACAGTGGCTATCGGAACCAACAGCCTCAAGGTGTATCTGGTCCCCCTAACAGAGGACCCGGCTTATATGCCTCCAATGACAGAGTGCCTAGCTCATATGGTCCCCCTGGCAGAAAACCTAATTCATATGGTCCACCTGACAGAACACCTAGTTCGTTTGGTCCTCCTAGAGGTACATCAGGACCAGACAAGTATGGTGCTTCACAAGATAGATATGGATCCAACTATCCAGCACCATCAAGGTATGGTTCCTCTGATACAGCACCTGACAGATATGGTTCCAGCAGTTCATCTCAGGGTTATAATCAGTCGTTTAGCAAACCGACGCAAGAAACACATGGCTATAGCAGCAGCTATGATTCTGGTTGGCAAGGTGACAGAGGAAGCTATGGTTCTGCAGGCAGTAAGAGCTATGACCTCCACGATTATGGAGGTTACACCTCACAGGACACAAAGTCATACGATGTGGGTTATGACTCGGGATATGGTTCCCAGCCTCAGGATTATCAGAGTTCTGGCACACAAGGTTATGGATATGATTCGTATGGTACCAGCCAGCAACAGTCATATGGTAGCGGCCAGCAACAGTCATATGGTAGCTACTCCAGCTTTAGTAGTCCAGGTTATGGTAGATACTAGTACGAATAGTGGCATTTCAGCTGTTTTGTATTGAACATTTTGTATTGGGATTTTTCTCAGATGTTGTCATTGCCCTTGTGTCAAACACTTTCAGTTCTGTCATGGTCAATCAGAACCGGATGGCAAAACTGAAAGTTGTGTGCCGGGGCGTAGCCAGGAATTTTGGTTGGGGGGGGGGGGGGGGGGGGGGGGGGGGGGGGAGGGGGAGAGGGAAAACATGGGACGAAAATTTTCAAATTTCCTCCAGCAAATACAGTAAATGTATGGGAAAATCTCCCGGGAAAGGGGCCACAGCCCCCTGTGCCCTCCCCCCCCTCCCCCTGGCTACGCCCCTGTGTGTACATTATTTCATCGAGAACATATGAATAATCATCATGCCCTAAGGTGAAACCGACTCGTGGGCATATCGATTTTTTTATTCATTGTGCTTTACACGAATTGCAAAAAAAAGGCTTCCAGGTTACAAATGAACCAGAGTTTGCAACGGGTCGCTCCTGGCTTACCAGTGACGCGCGTACATGTCTAAATGATGCCATAGACCAAAATCGGCTAGTGGTGTTTACATCTTGTTGCCACCCAATTCAGATTGTGTGTTGATTCCTTTGGGTTTTTACAATTGTCAAATTTTTCTCACTCGACCGAGTGCACGATTGTATGTGCAGAACAATATATACTAATTACGATTTTGAGACGGCAATTCCACAAAATATTGACGGCTAGTTGGAGAAAATATGTTCACGTATTGGGCGGAGTCGCGCAGCGACGGAGCCCAATACGTGAAAATATTTTCTTCCAACGCCGTCAATATTTTGTGGAATTGCCGTCTCAAAATCGTAATTAATATTGTATCGCGATTCTTGAAGATTTTCTGGAGGAAATGGCAAGAAATAGTGCTATTTATTGTCGATTGAAATTTCAATTCTCATTACATTTGCGCACGATCTCACGCAATCACATGGGCTTTTCGCACGAGCTCGAGCATTTTCTGTTTACATTTTTCCATCTTTTTCGGCGAAAAAAAATCTCTTTCTGCCATAAGATATTGCTAGAATATAGCTAAACGTTATTTCTAACTATTGACAATGAAATGAAACATAAATTCGTGCGAAAAAAGTTGAATTTTGCTAGCTCTTTTTGAGCCGTCAATACCACAAAATATTGACGGCTCACAACAACACAGAGTGGCAGGGTGAATCGCGATACACAAAAGTATCCACCCAAAGGAATCATCACATGATGTGAATTGGGTGGCAACAAGTTCTAAACACTGTTATCCGATTTTGTTTATTGCGGAAATTAACGGCTCATGTGAAACCCAGCTACAGGGACGGCGGAGCCGGAGGGTAAAGCTCTCCCCCACATTTAGCCAAGTTTCATATATTTTCAACTCAGCCCCCCCCCCCCCCCCCTTGCCATACAATCTTACTAATGAGCCACCCCCTCCCCCCTTCCCCACCTTGAAAACTGTTCCGCCGTCCCTAAGCTACTTCTGTAGTAGTGAAGTCGCGTTTGAAAACGTTATTATGAAATAATGAATAGTCTGTATAGCCTAAAATCTTTTTTCACAAATATTGAATCTGTAGACAAAATTGATAATCATGCAAAAGAAAATGACTTTGTTAGTGTAGCAAATGAGAGAGAGCAAGGACTTTGCGGTTTGACATATCGGCAAGTCCAGGAAATGAAGATTGCATTTATAAGAAGCTTGTTTTTTAGAAATAAGAACAAGAATGCCAGGAAGACCAGAAAGTAATAAGAGGTGACGAGTTCTGTCTAGACTGCTTGTAAGACCCTTCTTTGGCGAACGTCCATCGAGAGAAAGTCCAAAGAAGGGACTGCAAGCAGTCTAAGCTCGGTATCTGTGTTTTATGTTTATATTCATGGTTTTGTGGCTTGTGTGGTTTAAAATTGGGGGTGATTTTGCACTCTTACGAAATGTTTTGGAAAACAAACCCTTCATATAGTTTCCCTAGAAAGTCCTAGGTTTACTTTAGCTCATCCGTTGGTGAGTCCTTTTTGGTTTTATAATCACTATGGTTAATCTTGATAACGCTGTGAGAGTGATATAGATTCGATATAGTTCCTGTAGATTTTAGGATTTTAAGTCGAACTGACAGCTTTACCTGTGCATGATTGTGTTCAACGCGGCATAGTCTTAATAAAGATGTAGTAGACATACACGTTCACACTTGAGGCTATTTCTATCACATTGCCGTGGTGGGTAGGGTTTTGCTAAGAATCATGTCTAGATCTTGTGTGCACAATTTGGTGGAATTTCAGGCAGACTATTGAAAGGTCGATTTTTTGGGCGACATGAATATCGGCCAACAGCGAAAAACGAAGAGGCGAGGGGGCCGGGATTTTTTCGCTCGCCCCATTTTTGCGCGGCCAAATTGACCTGCTCTTCTTAGTTGCGAAGCAACAGCCAAATAGTTATCATAGACCTTTAACCTACTCGTTTACTCATATTTCTTTATATTCAGCAACAGTTTGGAATTCACCATTGCATTTTAACTTTGATAGCAGCAAATTGACATCCAACTGCAATACCAAAGAAAATTATGACAAAAACTGTAGCAGCGCTCCGTTCTCGTCAGACCGTAAAACTTAGTATCATTGTCGTTTTTGCTTGCCTGAACAGGCTTGCCTGAACATCTACGTAAAACTTAGTAGTTTCACGTCCTTGGTCTGAAGAAAACGGTTAAAAATGCAGTTGATTTCATCCATTTGCACGTGCGCGCATTGTGCTCTGTAATCAAGTGTATTGTTCTTTGGCGTTGCCGTCCTCGTTGCCGTCGTCGCAGCTTGTGACGGACTCGATGTCACTCGGTCGTGGCTAGATGGATACTAACAGTGGAGGTGATTAATAATTCATAGGCATAAACAACAGAACGATCAAGCTACATGACGTAACATGGCCAATCCCTCGAGACGCTCGTTAGCCGCATCCTCGATCGTGTCCTGTACTCATTACTTTCGCCGATGTATATATGTATATACATGTATATAGGTCAAAATGCCGCTAAAGTTGTCTTTGTAAAAAAAAAACTTGTTTTAAAGCGCTACTTCTTTAGTCATTTCAAAAGTCACTGTATAAGGACCTTCATCATACAAAGCAAAGACAACTAGAGATAAAATTTGGGTAATCATGAGGCGCACTACCGATGACGTCAACAGCGCATGTGCAAAACACTGGTTGTTTTACATTCTCGTACCCAGAGCTCCCCGGCTCGTCACCTGGCATCGCAGCGGAGGCTCTGGTGGCATCCATTTGAGGACCTTCGCTGATTTTGAACGTTCGAGCATGCGCATGAAGCTTTTTTTCTCAACTGCTCTGTATCAAATCTCGCGCATGCGTCAGTGGCTGTCACCAGAGCCTCCCCAAGAGGTGACGAGAAATCAATATGATAACACTTTCAAGCGATTCGGCCTGTGTATTACACATGGCTTTTAATGTCAGCGAGAGTTTGAAAGACAGAAGAGCCTTGTTAAGGCCCATTCGAGTAAGTACCTAAGGTATTAAAGTGCGGGCTTTGTTTGAAATGGTCTTAATCCATGTGGGAAATTAACAAATTTCCAGGATTTTACAGTGGCATGTACTCTTATTTCCCACGATTTACGTCATCATCGTGGTCAAAATGTTGTGGACTCACGAGCCGCAGGCGAGAAAAGAAAACTGCATAAGAAAAGAAAACTTAAAAGGATTCTGATAGTCCTCAGGCCTGACTTGGGGCTTATACGCGGGCAGAAAAGAGTATTGCCAGTAACTCGAATACGAAAATAGCTACAGCAATGAAACTTTGCATCAATGTTAATTCTAGTACTTGCAAAAGTTTGACAGTTGATGTTTCCATGACAACCAAGTTAAAGGGATGTGCACCATATTTTTCCTTTTTTGGGAACAGAAAACCTCATCCTATTCTGAAAATACGATGGAATTTTTCTTTACTGCATTGATTCCTTCAATATAGCGTCTTTTAAGGCAGCGACCACCTTTAAAATTAGCGGAGATAGGAGAGAAACTTGGTTGCTAGGACAACAGTTCTCACGATCAAATGACCCTGGACACGATTAAAAAACGCTATCAACTGCAGAAGTTCATGAAGATTACGAATTTAGGGTAAAGAATTAGGAAAATTGGCAGAAAGTTTTCCCCGTTTTTGATTGAAAGTAAATTTTAACAGGTACTTACAGATACTATAAAATTGTGTCTCCATAGCAACTAAATGCATGAAACAGTTGAGGTCGGGGGGCGTGTTACTCATACCAAGTTCCATTTCGGTAGCTATTTTGCTAATGTAGTTATTTGCAAAAACTGCTTTTTGCCTTAAGAATTCGCGTATAAGCCCCACCTCATTTCAAGTTGTTCCTATTAGTGATTCTAATTAAGTCAGATGAATCTGCAGAATAAGCTAATTAAAAGGATTGGGGCAAATCTTTCTACTCTCGAAAAAGCCAAAATGGCCAAAGAAAGCCGAAACGTAGACGAATCCAACTGGTACTGAACCATTCTCGAACCCAGACCTGCCCAGCTCGTGTCTGCTCCATCGCAGGGGAGGCTCTGGGGACATCCATTTGAGGGCCGTCGCTGATTGGTTGATTTTGAGCGTTGGAGCATGCGCTGAAAGGTCTTTCTCACAGCTGCTCTGTATTAAATCTCGCGCATGCGTCAGTGGCTGTCACCAGAGCATCCCCCGCGAGGTTACGAGCCGGGGAGCTCTGGGTACGAGAATGGTACTGAACAGCTCTACGCGGTTTTCGATGAGAAACAATGAGTGAAGTTTGATCTATTAAACCCAAACTTGGGTTGAAAAAGCAACTTCTCTTCACTTCACTTTAATATGTTGGTGCTACCTTATAATACCTACAATATAATATGCACCTCGGGGGTCAGCGGTTGTTTACATTGAAAAAAAGTGCTGGCGGAACTTGTCGTCTACACCAGAAGCTAGAGCAATATTTACAGACAATTGGGAGAGCATGAATTCCAGTCAACTATTGTACGGGGGATGAAGCTAAATTTGTATATGTTCGTACGAGCATATAAGGGAATGAAATATGAGGTGTGCATATGCCTGGTATACATCGCTTTTAGCTAATACTGCGGCCGGTATTACTCTCCTCATTGATAAACACTTATTGAAAAGACACAGTCGGTCAATTTGGCGCCTCTTTTCTAATGTTTGCCATCCCAGGTTGTCCAGTATTTTAGACATGCTCCCTTCGGAGTAGTCGTGGAAATTTCCAGACACAAAACGAGCCGTGCGTCTTTGGACTTTTTCCAGTTGGTCCACTAAGTTGGCGGTGTGAGGGTCCCAGGCCTGGCCTTACTAGACCGAAGTAGGCAGCCTCTTTAACCTTTGTGTCGCACAAGGACAGGTTCCGTCTGAGAAGTCCAAGTAGTTTACTCGCCCGCTTAGATATTTCTGCTACATGCCGGTTCCAGCGCAGATCTTCAGTTATCGTAACACCAAGGTACTTTACATTTGACACCTCAGACAGCTGTTTTCCTTCCATGAAGTACGGATGTATGATTTTATATTTTCTTCTTGTTATCCGTATTATCTTACATTTTGTCGGCGCAAAGCTCATTTTCCACCTTCTTGCCCATTCAGCTAATCTAGTTATGTCCTCTTGCAGCTTGATACAATACTTGCTTTTATTGACACGCCTATAACAGACGCAATCGTCCGCAAACAGGCGTATGTCAGATCCTATCTCATCAGCGATATCATTAATGAATAGGTTGAAAAGGACGGGCCCGAGGACAGTTCCTTGGGGCACCCTGATATTACCGGAGACCAGCTGGATTTGAAGCCATTTACCACAACCCGTTGCCGGCGGTTGCAAAGGAAGGCATCAATCCAACGCAGGGTCACGGTGTCAAACCCATCTCGATGCTCGTGGGGGACCCTGTCGAAGGCCTTGGCGAAGTCCAGGATAAACACATCGGTCTGGTAACCATCGTCTATGCCCTTACACCCAGTCATGAATGACTGTACAAAGCTGGGTTGTACAACTGAGGCCTCTGCGGAAAGCGTGTTGTATATCGGTGATGATTCCGTTCGAGTCAAGATGTTCCATGATCCTGGAGCATACAATGT
Organism: Scolanthus callimorphus; assembly: GCA_033964015.1. NCBI lineage: Eukaryota > Metazoa > Cnidaria > Anthozoa > Actiniaria > Edwardsiidae > Scolanthus > Scolanthus callimorphus. The sequence continues at coordinate 13,518,667 of CM066917.1, read as the reverse complement.
GTTCGAGGACCTTGCAGGTGACACTGGTGAGGGAGACGGGGCGGTAATTTGATGGTTCTGAACGGTCCCCCTTCTTATAAATCGGGCAGATATTCGCATCACGCCAGTCTTCCTGGAGCTCCCCAGTGCTGATGGATTTTTGGAAGATGATTTGTTGTACCGGTGCTAACTGAAAAGCTGACTCTTTCAAAACTCTTGGGTGAATTTCATCTGGGCCCGCGGCTTTGGATGGTTTGAGCTCCTTCAACAGGTAACTGTTTGAACATTCAACAACTTTTCGGCAATTTTTTGGAAAAATAGTACCTTTTTTTAGGCACTTTTATCGGCACTCTTGTGCCTCTGGGCCTACTCTTATGGCCTTTGTAAATTTATCCAAGTTTGGCTTCTATAGGCGGATTTATTGTGACGTCAATGTTTACATATTTAAGGCAATCGTAAAATCAGCAAGCATAACGGAGTACAAAAAGAAATGTTCTGAATTTCAATAGCGCCTGGTGAATGAAGCGTAATTAGAAAGTTTTACGTTCGGAATTATGAGCGCATGGCGATAAGTTCAATTTACCAGAAAACATGAGGGCTAATGAGCTTCTTGCCACCCAACAAATTCAAGGCTTTTGAAAATGCCTCTTTGCTATTGAAAAATGTAATAAAGATGTTGGCAAGATGAAATAATTACTATTCCTATAAGAACTTATTGACGTTTACGTTCGTTTTGGAGGCTTTAGGGACGACAGACAGGACTTTATTTACTTCTCGAAAATATTTTCGGAGAGTTTTTGTCGCATGACTTTTTTTACAGCGCAAGGGCTTGCAAGAATTTTTTTCTTGGCTTATCGGACAAGGATTTACTGCAACTTTCATAATTCCGCGAACTTGCGTGTACGATTTCCAACCGCTGACTGGCCTTCTGGCTTCCGTCGCATTCCGACAATTTAACTTCGGCGCTGCACGAAAGTCTCGAGTTTAGAGCAGTTTCTCTCACAGAATTTTCTGATTTTGATAAACGCATTTCATCAAGCCTCAGAGAAAAGATAGATGAAGGGCGGCGAAATTTTTAGAGAACTCAATCGAATGAACTAGAAAAGCGTTGAAAGAACACCAATTTTGCCTTTTTGTTCTGTCAACATAATTCTCTGAATGCCTAATCAAAGCTTGGGAATCTTGCAAGAATTTTTTTGGGGAGCAACAGAGGCTGCACGATTTTTATTTTTTCCCTTGTATGAATATTTTTTTTTGCTTTTTGCCCCCCTCCCCATCACTTTCTAATGGTCCGTTCCTTTCGCAGGTTTTTAAAATGTGGTGGATTATTGGGTGGCAAACGGCTCATTAGCCCACATATTTTCTCCAAAATGAACATTTAACTACCGTCCTTACAACTGACAACTGAATGTTAAACCTTCAAATTTTCAGAGTAGGTTAATTTTCATTTGCTGTCCGCTATTAATATTCATATTGAATTCAGTGGTGATTATTTTCGAGCTCCTTCAAACATTCTGAATCTAGACCCTGCTTATGCAAATGAGCCCAAACTGTCAACATGAACCCCCCCCCCCCCAATAGAAGCTTTCTCTTGTGAGATATGATTTTTTCGTGTTCTGAATAAAAATTCGCTTAATTCTTTGACTGAGCCGATTCATCATAGCGGAACTCCGGCCCCGCGCCGAAGGCGCTGAGTACGGTGGAGCGCCATACGTATCATTCAATAGTCTGGATTCTTTAAAGAAGTAAACACTTAGAGATGCAAGGATCAGACAGAAGGGACAGAACTAATAGCGAAATGGGAAAATATTTGCCAACCCCCGCCCTGTTGCTGGTAGCTAGCCCACGATGGAAGAGAGAATGTCGAGAATCGATTTTTTCAACAGGACATTCGCACTATTGCGTCATTTGACTACGACTACCAGAATCCTTTTCAGTTTTCTTTTCATGCTATTGGAAACAATAGGCGGTAATTGCACTTCTGGTACTCCTAGTAAAATACGTCATAATGAAAATTTCCTACTCAATCACTTAAGGTGCTCCCGAGTATTTATTGCAGAAATAGACCTCAACTTCTAGCGTATGTTTGACCCTGAAAAAATCTTCCGATTTCCATAATTGTTCTCACAGAGCTTAAGCAACCTCTGCACTACCAAATGGTGTAGTTCATTTGATATATTAAGCTCGTCTGTTAAGGATATTTTAAATTTTCCAAAGGAGGTGTTTTTAGAATAATTGTTATAACTTGAAAATTCGACCGTGAATGATCTTATTACCAGCTAAAATCGCATCCATGTTAACAAGGGTTTACTCAGAGAAATGCCCAGGTCAGCTTTTCCCATGCGATTTAAGTTGTAAACGATGTCATAATTTTACCTCTAAAAATGTCTTATTCCACTTCTGTTTAGTGTGCCGAGCGCGGGTACCGCAGCTGCCCTGCGTTTTATCTTGTCTTTGCCGTTCCATAAAAAGTTAAACATTAGTTTCTCAATTTCGTTACATATCTCTTTGTCAAAACATAATGTGGTCGCACGATAAAGCACCTTTGGAACTATAAACGTTTTCAAAATTTGAACCCTACCAAAAACAGTGAGGTTTCTCCATTTCCATAGATTTAAGACTTCTTTTATATTTTTCAGTATTGTATCTAGATTAAGTTCCTTTCTAAGTTTCTTATTATATGTGAAGAAGACGCCTAATATGAGGATTGGTTCATCTATCTTTTTAATAGGGAGCTTTTCCTTGGACCCAAGTCGACTTTCCCCTAGCCACATGGCTTCAGTTTTGTCTTCATTTACTACGAGGCCAGAAACCTTACCGAACGTTGACATAGATTCCATTAAAGCCTCATAGGATTTTTTATCCTGAATGAAGACAGTCATATCATCCGCGAATATACTAAGTTTTACCTCTTCTTTACCGATAACAATTCCTTTTATCTTGTCATTTTGTTTAATATGACTTGCCAGAATTTCTAGGGCAACAATAAAAAGATAAGGACTCAGAGGATCTCCTTGGCGGACTCCGGATTGTATATCAAAAAAGGCAGAGGAGTGGCCATTATTCATAACACAACTCACCAAGTTAGTATGAAAAACTTCAACCCATCTCACAAAAGATTCGCCAAAATTAAACTCTCTTAGCGCCCTTATCAGAAACTTCCTATTTAGAGAGTCAAAGGCCTTTTTAAAATCAATTGCTATCAAAAGTCCTTTTATTTTCTCCGAGACTGTATATTCTAAAATATCTTCAATCGATCTGACAGCATCGGAAATCGATCTACCCGTCACATAGGCGTGCTGGTCCGAGCTTATTAAATCTGGTAAAACCTTTTGGAGCCTCAAAGCTAGCGCCTTGCTTCCTATTTTGGCATCCACGTTAATAAGATCATTCACGGTCGAATGTTCAAGTTATAACAATTATTCTAAAAACACCTCCTTTGGAAAATTTAAAATATCCCAAACAGACGAGCTTAATTTATCAAATGAACTACACCATTTGGTAGTGCAGAGGTTGCTTAAGCTCTGTGAGAACAATTTTGGAAATCGCAAGATTTTTTCAGGGTCAAACATACGCTAGAAGTTGAGGTCTATTTCTGCAAAAAATACTCGGGAGCCACCTTAATCGGTCATTTACAAACGTAAAATTCTAGGTTATCCAGGTTGGGTAACCATAATTCCAGGGTGATCATTTCAAAATTCACTGAAATTCCAGGCTGGGTATCCCAAGCTGGGCTCCTCAAAAGAGTCGGGTGTGTATGGGTTCATTTTAGGCATTGCCTAAATCTATATTTCCACCCAGACATCTTTGCGGTCTGGTCGACACGGGCTTCAGGCAACGCTCTGAAATGCGCTGTACATTATGCCCTGGTGTTTGCATGTTGAGCCTCCGGTGTTAGCTACAGCACAAATGTAAAGATGGAAGCCATTTGTACGAAAGCCGAGAAGGGACATTGGATTTCAGTGTTCTTAAAATGAACTTCAGTGTTCTTAAATTGACTTCAGAGTTCTTAAATTTCGTTGTTCTTAAAATTGACTTCAGAGTTCTTAAATTCCGTTGTTCTTTCGTACATTTGATATTAAACTGGTATGACGTTATAAACAATATAAGTACACTATAACCAGAACTGATCCGTTCAGATCAGACACTAGACAGTCACGTGCCGCTGATACAAACAGCTGATGTTGAAATGCCCTTGATATTACAAAACTGCGAAATGGTTTTCCTCAAGCGCGGGATGTGTAAATGGCAAAACAGCGCACAGAATAACTATTTCATGGGAAATAGTGCTAAACACGTGCAAATATTCTGCTAAATGTTGTTACCGCGTGAGGGCAAATCAAAGGCCACGTGGAAATATGTTTCATTGGACGATTGGTACGCTTGGGCATTTATCACTGAAAATCTTTCAAAACTGTAGCGCGTGCCGATCGCAACGCCAAATATGCGAAATATTCTCTTGATCTTATCCAATTAGTAGAGTAAGTAAATTAAACGTGTTCACTCAATACACAATATATGATTGCTGTTATCTTCAGCGACGAATGCGATCTCCAAATAAGGTTAATGAAAATCCGATTATGCCCTCTTACCAAGGTATTGTTGATAGTTGTCAGTGAAAGTATTTGTGATAACAATTATCAACAGGATTTCATTTCATATAACTCATTGAGCTGCCTAAATTTCTGCTTTCTTTCTAGATAGGTCAGAGAACTCTTCTAATACTTTGTTTATTACAAAAACCGCATCGTGTGTAGAAGCTTACTGAGAACAACAAACGTTCTATAAATCTATATTTGTAAAGTTAGTCCCACGTAGTACGAGAAAATATTACTTAATAATGTGACAATCAGTGTGCGCCAATGACATATGTCGAAGGGGGCGGGGGGGCTTTTTGCATTAAAAGGCTACCATTTTCTGGGACAAATCGAATCTGGAGTATAGCAAAATTAAGTGGGTGTCGATTGACTGAAATCTGCAGCTGCCTGATGATTTCTTAGAAGAGAGTTGTGCATAATTCAGAAAGGCAGAAAAACGTTCACGAAGCATCTTGACCCACTCCAAGGAAGCATACATTCCAGACACGGCACGTTTACGCAATTATTTGGCCTTGACTTTGTTTCCTGGTCTGCCCCCTACCAAACATTTCCTCAAGGTCAGGGACATGTTATATGAGACACATTCGATTTTGTGTCCCTGGCCCTAGCAAAGTCATGATTACAAGCTGGCCCTGGCATTCAGTTGGGGGTGAAAGGTATTAGATCAGAGATACAACAAGTATGCTAAAAGGGTTGCAACGCTCTGAGATGACAATTTCCGCATGGGCTCGTTCTTTTATAAATAGAAATTGTTGAAGTAAATGATCATTTCTCCCGAGGCGTTTTCTTTTAACGCAAACAAACGCTGTTCTGCTTTGAATGATAAGGTGAGTAATTCCCCATGTAATTATTCATTTTTGACGCGCTCACGCCTTGATATTAAAGATTTGTTTGTCTTAACGGTTTGTTAAGTCGCCATGATGGCAGTTGTGCTGACAGCAGCTGTCAATCCTGCATCTTGTTGGCACCACTTAGGTTCCTTATATCATAACAAAAGCAATCTGCTGATATCTGTGAAGATGCGCCCGAAAATCAAGGGAATATTAACGTGCAAATAAAGGTCTCGTGCTGGGGTTTATTAGATTGGTGGAAAGTATTGATTACGCTGGGTAGCAGGGCATGACATTCAAGGCAATTTGCTGCTAGTTCTTCGTTAGGTTTGCATTTGAGGACGGAGCAGGGGGCCTTCCCTTGTCAGTACAACTGCCCTGTGCCCTACACACAATACACAAAGAGATGTCAATCTTAGCGCTCTGCCTGCACGATATGATTGGTGGAAAGGCTAGGACTTAGGCAAGCGCTGACAACCGGGCCCAGAGGTCGTGGCTTCAAATTCCAACTTCTCATCAGGTGTCTTCAATTGTTTCCTGCGTTTATCTGGCATACGAGTGTTGCAAACAGATTGTGCGTTAATTCAAATGCTCTTAAGCCTCCGACGTCTTCCGCTCTCCATAATGATGGCAAAAAAGTTTAGCCTGAGCTATCAGGCCCTTCCGGTAATGCTGTTTACCCTGGCTGCCGCTAGCGTTCAGCTGTCTGCAGCTTTCAATGACAACGGCACCTCCGCTATTATTGCAGCACCGCACAACTCGAGTGTGACTCGTTATCCAAACGTGCAATACTTGAGCAATGCAAGCGCTTCAGACAACGGTGTAAGATCGCAGTTCCAAAAATCAGACAATCTAACAGTCGCTGGCTGCAAAAACTGTGGCGTGAAGCAACCACCGGAAAAAGGCTCCGTGGAGTATCAGCTAAGAATTATGATGATAAAACGGCAAATCCTTGACAAACTGCATATGGACAGGGAACCGCAGATCAAGCGGCCGACAATCCCATCCCGTCACCTTTGGAAACGAGCAATTTCCTGGAAAATCCTCGGAAACCAGACAGCGCCCAAGACATCGACAGAGGCTCAGAAAAGGTTTCGAAAGTTATTGTCATTGGGACGAAAGGTAAAGATACAACACGGGTCAGCTTCGTCTGCATGTTAGCGAGGTCATTTATGATTATTTGATTCGAATAATTCATTTTGAACGCCGATTGCTTGCTTTGTAAATGTTGACCACACTCGCTAACGGCTTGACAACTCTTGAATTGCGCTGCACAAGTTTTAAAGAGATAAGTGCATAGTGCAAACAGTTACTTTATTGAAGCCAAAGCTTTGTTTTGAGCTCGAATCCTTGACCTGCACGTCGCAAGATCTGAGCTCTTTGATATTTTAAAATCCTATCTATCCTTCAACGAAAAATGTTGCGAACGTCTGGAATGAAGATTTAACGGACACTGAGCGCTGTATAAAGAGCGAAGAATAAAATCTCCACGATTTTTAAAGCTGCGACAAATTTCTGAAATATTCATTTATATCGCCTCGCCTACCGCCATTAAAGTAGCTGTTTTACAGCTGCTGCTAAGCACAAAGCTCGTCCAAGTTGTCAGAACTGACTGGTCGAAATGGCTTTGAGTATCATGTTTAAGGATAGCCAACAGACTATGAGGAATATCCGGGTTTTCGCAAGTGAACCGTAAAAGCGCAAATCTTTAACGTGCGTGCAGCCAAATTTGGAATGCAGAGAAATGTTTTTAAACGAAAAGTTCAACATATTTTACTAAGGGGTCACGACTGAAATTATGGCTTAACTGCAGCTCTTACGTATTTCAGCATCCACGCATCGAATTTCGCAAGCTCGGATCCCCGCCGCTAGCATAATCTCGAAATATTGATCTCATTGTGTTTTTTATTTGTTTTTGGAAGTCATAGAGTGACTAATGAGCTAATGGCTTTCCTTTCTCTGTTTCAGTTGCGTCATCTGCAAACAGACTAAAATTTAAAAAGACCAGGAAACAAGTCTTTGAATTTCGGTTTTCCAGAAAGGTATACTCAAGAAAAATATCATCCGCGATGCTTTGGATCTACAAACGGAGAAAGACCGCGCTTATAATGGGAGATCATACCCTCAAATTCAGCAGTGTGTCAACATCGCAACAGAAAGTCAGGCAGCAAGAACCAGTGGTAAAGAAAAGCCTGACAAGCTCAGACCCAGACTGGATCTCAATAAACATTTTGACGATAGCCAAGCACTGGGTAGAAAAAGCACTCAAAGAAAGCATGGTAAACAGTACGAATTACGCTCATAGACTAGAAATAGCTTGCCCTGATTGTTCCTTGCAAATTCCCTCGGATGTGATTGCCTCGCGAGGTCGATTTAAACCTTTTGTGACCCTTAACCTAGAGAACGAAAATGCACGACCGCGCAAAAAAAGGGCTGTCAACTGTAGACCACAGATGAAGGAGTGTTGCCGCCAAGAATTTTACGTTTCATTTAGAGAAATGGGCTGGAATAACTGGATTGTTGCCCCGCACGGATTTAACGCCAATTTTTGCACCGGCTCGTGTTTTGGTCGAATTTTACCAGTGTACCATCACACCGAAGTCCTGCAGAAGGTAGCAATGCTGAAAAAGCAACGCGATTTGTCACCATGTTGCTCTCCGATCAAGATGTTTGGACTTTCACTTATTTACTTTGACAAAGAAGAGAATCTCTTCCATGAAGAGGTTCCTAACATGGTAGTGGAGGAGTGTGGGTGCTCTTAGTGAAGAGGCAAGATCTTACAAACAGATGCAACTTGTCAAGGGACGCACACCCATAAAAGCCAAAGCGTCCAGGTATCAGCGAGTAGACTTTGCTCCCAATTACGACAGCAAAACAATAGCTTCCAACACGGGGGATGCAAATAAGGGAAGTTCAACTATTTGTTCTAGATAGCGATAATTAGCTAGAATAAGAGATCCCCAACTGCTCTGAACACTTTCCGATGCTAGTTATCCTAATCATCCCTCAGTGCGCCTTGCTTAGTGAGGGGCGACACGCGGTTTTATTAGAAAGCGAAAAGCGATCGGCTTTGGGTTCCAGCTGAGGTCTAAAATACACTTAGTTTAGAAGATGTGAGCTTTACGGAACAAGTTAGACGAGGAAAATGGGTTTTGCGAGCTAGAGGTTCTGCCTAATGCCCATTTTAGACGAAACCATATTCGGTTATAATAGTTGGGTAGATTTTTAGGTTTCTTTCGAACGTTTTCGACTGCCTGGAGAAACAATTTCACTTCAATTTGCTCGGGTTCAGTTACTGAAGGTCAGAAGACAGCAGAACATTTCTGCGTGAATGCACGGAAAAGGGGGAAATATTACAATATTTACGACAATTTTTGTCAAGGGAAGGTATAAAATAGACTTGTTCCTTGTACGGAGCAAACCCTTGCAAATTTAAGCAAATATTCGATAGACAAGCCCGTGTATAGAAGAAAAGGTTATAGAAAAAGTTATAGAAATTTGCTATAGAAATTTGCTATCCGGTTTTTAAATTCACTATCCTGTTTGAAGTAACGCTGAAAATCAGGTAAAAGTTAGTAATGACACGCGTTTTGAATCATTTGCTTTTCATTTATCGGCACGAGAACTCTTTTCGAGGTTGAAAACAGCAAGTCAAATTATATACATACAAATATTATTTATTTTGGCTGGTACGGCCGTCCAGGCAACATGTGCTTTTTCATTATTTTTTTGTAGTGTCGTCATTGTACACAATTGATTCATCGTCATTGATTTTTAGGAAATAGTTCTACTGATTGACATTGTGATTTTATTTTGGGATACCCTTGCGCGTATGAATATCAAATTCCTACCCGCCTGTTCTAGATAATTCATTTAAAAGTAATTATAGCTTTCTTGCGTTTGAAGTAAAATCTTGTCAAGAGCTTCACTCGCATAGGATAAAAAACGACGACCCATAGACAGGAATTTAGCCTTGTCTAGAAGATTTAGATAGTACTCTTGTCCAAGTGTTAGTTTATTTGTAGAGCAGATGCAACTGCTTCTAGAATATTTCAGGGACAAAAAGCAGGAATGTTTGGCCTGCCTAAAGTATCGATGATCTGATGAAATGTCAGTGAAAATTATTAATAAATTAGGAGTCCAACACGCATTTGTGTCACTCAGCGCTTGAGCTCTGGGCAATTTGTTTCGTGGCTCACAGATGCATGTCCAAATTGAAACACTGGGAGGTGCTTGAACTTCGAAGCTGTCCGAAGATTTATGTCAAGCTTAAGGTGTCACAGCAGGCTTGACAGGTCTTTTGATAAAATGGCTCCGCTGGTTTGGTACAATGGCACTTGCATGTGTGTTTACACGGTACACGGCTATAAATGCTTGATTGCTCTAGTTCACTCTCACAACCTTATATGGCTGTGAAAAACGTTTTGGCGCGTCCCTTCACATATCATAGGCTTAGTTTTTGTTCACTATTTTGGGAACAATCGACGCTAACTTATGCCAATGTTTCTTTGTTCAATTTAACAATCCAATAAAACATGCACTCCAGGATAACAGCGGCTAATAATATGGCAGCATAAGAGAACCCAAAATATGACGTATTCTATATATATTGTCTCTATAAACATATTTGAAGTTGGTAATCCCCAGGCTATCGGGGGGCGGCGTGCAATAGGCCTTTATCACGCAATATTGATTATTAATATATAATAGTTATCAGAAAATGAAATCCAGTTTCAAATTCTACACATCCGTATTAGTAAAACTGCAAAGTTTCGAAAGAATTACTTAAAAACTGGCTGAGATTTTCAAAACTTCGTATTCTGGCTTACTTTTTACAAGGAAATGTATGGGCGAATACGCTAAGACGAGGCTGGACGGGCATCGATGCCCGTCCAGCCTCGTTTCGATGTACCTTCCCATACATTTCTTGTAAAAATAGTCCAGTAAATGAAAAAAATATTTTTACTAAAGGTTGGACAAAACTGATAACAAAGGTTTCTCACCAGGAACATGTTTACTAGTGGCCCGTTAGTACACAGAAAAAGTCCACCCGAATCCTCCCATGGCAACTTCCTTTTTTTGAGTTTTGATTCCTCATTTTCATGAAATCTAATAGTCCAGTCATTTTAGGCCGAAAAAGAGCTCAAAATGAAACAAAAGGTTTTTCTTCTTAATATTGTTCCTGACACTCTCTAGTATCACAGGAAGAAAATCAGCAAAAATCAGATCATGCGAAAGGTAAAAATTACCGAGTTCTTTTGGCAGCTTGTTTTAACCTTTGTTGTTCGCAGCACTTAACTATTTTTCCACTGTTTCTGAGAATGAATTTTATAGAGTGTAGCGCCGGCCCGGCTAATCTCTGAATGTTTCTGACTTCCAAGAATGATCATTTCATTTTATTTAGTAACTCCTTGGCAATAAAAATTGCTTCAGAAGACATTTTCTGGTATTTACTGAACTCATATTTTCAAATCCCGTACGAAGTCTATATTGAAAGCGTGAAATCGCGTAAAAAATCGAAACTAAATGCCAAAAGCTAGATATTTATTTGTGACGTGGCTAGCGATTTATAAATCAAGTCTGTGAATCAAACCATGGCCCCTGGGGCAGAGAATATGGAAGTATTTTTGATATACACACTATAGAATATCTTCTGGTTTGGAAGGCTCAAGTGCCGGCAAACTCATGAATAACAATGGCGGTAACAATAGCGCTACAATGAGGGATTTTCACAACTCAAAATAAGGAAGTTGCCATGGGAGGATTCGGGTGGACTTTTTCTTGTGTACTAACGGAACACTAGTAAACATGTTCCTGGTGAGAAACCTTTGTTATCGTTTTTGTCCAACCTTTTCATTCATTTACTGGACTAAAAAATAAGCCAGAATACGAAGTTTTGAATATTCATATCTCAGTCAGTATTCAAGCAATCTTCACCAAACTTTGCAATTTTACTAATACGGATGTGTAGAATTTAATACTGGATTTCATTTTCTGATAACTATTATATATCATTAATCAATATTGCGTGATAAAGGCCTATTGGCACGTGCGTCTTTATTGAGCCTTAAAGATGCGCGGGTTCTGGGAACGAGATTGGTCTTGAAGTGCGCGCGTTGTTTACGGCTGGAAATTTTGAGGGTAAATATAACTAAGATATACGTTTATATTTTAATCCGTGCTTTGAATATCATCTAATTCGCTTTTAATTTTAAACAATTTTTAACTACAGAGAGCTACACAACTCTCTGGGCTGGAGAACACAACAGCAAGCCAAGGATGCGCGTCGGTAACAAGTAAAAAAAATGAACTTTCGAACGACTACGAAATCGTACATGCAAATTATCATAGGATCGACAAATTCCTCGTCTCAAGAGCCCACAATCGCTTTAGCAAGCGGGAGGGCCATTGCCGCCTAGATCCTTCATATATGGTACACTATAATGTCCTTCTGTATATCTTCGTTGATACGGAGGACACTATAGTGTACCATATACGACGGATCTACCCATCGCCGACCAAACTGCGACTGAGTGACCACACCCTGGCAATCGGGACGATAAGCGCAAAAGTATAGAATCTACTAAATTTGTAAAGCAGGGGAAAAAGACGAGGAACAGTTGATTCCTAGTAAAACTAAGAGTCGCGTTCTCTAGAGCAAGGCCCGCGGCGTAAGCTTTGAAGTAAAGATATATCACAAAAGTGTATGTGTGTGTGTGTGTGTGTGGGGGGGGGGGGGGGGGGGGGGGGGAAGGATACTAGAAACGCGAAAAGTGTGGGGGCTTTAGCTCGATCGTCGTCGTCTTTTTAAATTGGATCTCAGGTATTTTTTCAATAATACTTCTCAATTGTTGGTTAAAGGTAAGAAAGTATTTGTTTAGGAAAAACATCTTTTTCTCAGAGTAGTTACGACAATCAGTTTTGTTATTTTTGGGGCTTCTTTCGAAGAAAATATTACTTCTGTAGGGTCACGTTTTATCGCCGCTCTTTTCTTAGGTGTTTTTGCATTTATTTTCTGATGATCACCGGCCCACAGACTCATTTTTGGCTTAAGCCTGGTTTCCATATAGTCTTAAAAAAATTGGAATTATTCTTTTGTTTCACGGTTGACTGATACGACAGAAATGACTATATGGAAACTAGGCTTTAAAGCGTGAGCTATGTTCAAATGTGCTCTTCATCTTTTTGCCAAATTTCAGACTCCGTCCACACGATGGCGTTTTCGTTTGTTACGGCTACGGCTTGACCGTAAACGCAATCGAGAGTGGATTTTTTAAAACGATACCGTAGCGTATTCGTGTGGACGGCCTGAAATGACGGAACTTCCGTAAACGATGACGTCAGCATTCTCGTACCCAGAGCTCCCCAGCTCGTCTGCTCGCAGGGGAGGCTCTGGGGACATCCATTTGAGGGCCGTCGCTGATTGGTTGATTTTGAGCATTGGAGCATGCGCTGAAAAGTCTTTCTCTCAGCGGCTCTGTATTAAACCTCGCGCATGCGTCAGTGGCTGTCACCAGAGCCTCCCCCGCGAGGAGACGAGCCGGGGAGCTCTGGGTTCGAGAATGATGACGTCAGATTCTCCTTACCACTTCTTCGCGCATGCGTTGCGCATGCGCAATACGGCTTATCATCGTTTTCAAAACGATGCAGCGTATTCGCGTAGACGGGCAGAAACGATTCGAAAACGCTACGTGTGGACGGGGTCTTAGCTTCAACGTTCTTTAATAAACGTGGTTCTTATAAAAGACCGGCGCCCTGTTACATTGGCGTTAACCCTAGCAAATGACCAAATGAGGAACTTTTGATTGGCTAGTGATCGCTCAATTGTGATTGTTTTCAAGACAGTCATGTGAAACCGCTCTAATGCATGAATGCTGGTATCAGAATGGACACTGATTACCTATCTTTTGTTAACCATCCACCAGAATGTATAAGTGACGTCAAGTGCAAACGAAGAATTGGGCCGTTCGATTGCTAGGGTCTGGTTACTCGGTCCCAGTTCTATGGTCAACATTTGTAATGCTTGAGATGACTTTCATAGTCGCGTGAGAGTTTAATTTTCGAAAGGTTCAGCTTGTTGCATTGACGTTCGTCTTTCTACTATCCCTATATGGGCGGCGGAAGTGGAGGGGCACTGCCCCCTAATTATTTTGATGTGGAGCCTCTCCCCACATCAAAATGATATTGATATTGATAATTATTAAAATAAATAACCTAACATTTTCCAAGTTTGCTGTTCTATGTCGCAAAGTCTTTTTTCTAATGTTTTCATTTGATGCTTGTTCAATCAACCAGAGGTCAGCAATGCCTGTGCCAAACTTCCTTTGTCATTTGTTAGATTGTCGAGAAATTAGTGACTATTGACTATTCAAAACACTCTTTCAAATTACACCTACTCCAAATTCACAACGACTTATTGCTAAATTTCCAACTTGTGCCCATTTGTTCTTGCTAGGATCATAAGCTTCAATACTAGAAATAGTTACAGGGGGGATAAACTCACTTCCAGAAGATCTTCCTCCAATAACATACAGCATATTACAATTCACAGCAACAGACAAGCCTGCCCTTGGGGTTTCTAATTTTGTAATGAAGGTCCACATGTTGTCCTTTGGGTCGTATCGTTCTACCGATGCCAGTGCACCAGCATGTTCATTACAGCCACCAACAGCATACACAGAATTGCCAAGTGCTGATGTGCCAAGGTATGAGCGTCGAATGTTCATATCTGCAATCCTTGTCCATTTGTCTCTAACTGGGCTGTAACATTCTGCCAGCTTCAAATCCTCAGCAAGCTCACTCAGACCACCTTAGGAAAAGAGGAAATCTGCTCTGGGATTTTGTAACAATAAAGCATAACATAAAAAAACCGACATTGATTGGTGAAGTATTGCAGAAGCTATGGCAAAATCCAGTGCTGAGGGTCAGAGGCAGTGGAGTATGCTTTGTAGTAATGGGGGTTTATAACAAAGAATGTATCACAAAAGGGGGACTGAAGACAGAGCCCCCTCAGCCTGCAGGCCCTGAAAAAAGTGTTACAAAATGTACGAAAATTAGGGGTTGATAACAGTCCACCGCCATGGGATTACTCTGACATTCACAATCATGATTATCATTGTGTGGTTCCAGAAAATATCCATCTCCCCCATGGAAGGGTCTTGAAAAGTGACCCCCCCACCCACCCCTCTGGAATTTACAAAGGAAAATACAGTATTTCTATGGAAGAAATCAGGTAAATTGACCCCCCCCCCCCCCCCCCCCCCCTGGAATTTCCAATCCCTTCCATTGGGGGAGGGATGGATATTTCCTGGAACCACGCATTGTGTGTGTGTGTGGGGGGGGGGGGGGGGGGGGGGGTGGTAGTGGGGATCAGTTTAAAGGGTGGAATCCCAATAGACATGCTATAGGTTTAATCCATGTATAAAATGTACTCTATTCTAAAACATTCATACTCTTGCTCAGTTATAATTAAGGAATGGGAAAATGAATGATCAGCAGAACAACTTAGCTTAGGGTGCCTCAACATTAGTAACAATCCATTCAAATTAGGGTGGGAGGGTGGGCCATCCAGCCTTCCTTGTCTGCTAACACAACTGAGCTAGAGTGATGTGATTTTGCACAAAAGCAGTATTTATTTGCATAGCAGTGACGCAATGTGATTGTGTTTGTTTAATCCTGAATGGAAGGTTATTTGAGTGTAATTCAGCTTTGCATATCATTATGAGTGTTTAGAATAGAAAACATTTCACATCATCAAACTCACCAATGACATAAATGTCCCCATTTAGTTCAGTTACTCCCAGCTGAAACCTCTTAGACTCCACTTTGCCAACTATTTCCCACTGATTCTCTTTGGGATCATACCTTTCAATGTCATCTGCAATAATGCATCCCACCCACCCGCCAATAACATAGATACAATCATCAACTACACAAGCCCCACAGGCTACTCTTGGGGCATTCAGTTGGGCAACAGGGACCACAAATTAAGGTTTGGGTCAAAGCACTCTGTGCTGTCATAAATAAGGGAGTCATTTTCTCCTCCTATTGCATACACCATGCCATTAATAGCAGTAACTGCATGTCCACTGCGAGCAAAACTCATGAGAGAACTACAGTAACTGTCACAGCTCTGGGTAAAGGTATCAAATTTTTCAACACTGGTTAAAGAAGAAGTATCACTCCATCGTCCACCAGGGTTGCGACTGTACCCTCCAACAATGTAGAAACACTTCCTTGAAGCTCTCCTAGGTTGAATTTTAGATTTTGCAGCAGTGCATGCTAGAAACTGGTAACTACGGTAGCCAGAAAGTATGTTCTCTAGCATTCTCTGTAGGCTGGGATTTTTGCATTGTGATATGTATTTCACAAAGTATTCTGATGATACAAGAGGCAATCGGATTCTCTCTAATATCTGACCAAGCCCCTCCCTTCTGTTACCGACATCATGCATAACCCAGTTCATTGCTGCTTCAAAAACTTGACTTTCTGATTCTATTTTTAGCTCCTCCGAGCTAAGGAGCTGCAATAACTGTAGTTTTTCTAGTTCCCAGTACTCCTCATTTTGAGAAACACTTAGGAAATTTCTATATACAAAGTCCAATGCATCCCTGGCCAATTCTGAACAACAGTGAACTTCTGCAAACTGAAAAATACCCAAGCAGTTTGAAGAGTCAAGTTGACGGTTTAAAAATTCGCAGCAGGATTGCTCAACGCTGTCTAATTGCAACATTTTCGCAGCAGGAAGAAGCTTCTGAACATTGTCTTCATTTACATCGATATATCCAGTGTAGATAAAATCGAGAAGCTTAGCAAACGTACTGCTATCGATGCCTTGTATAGATATTGTATCTGTGAAACTTTCTTTCATCCCACCGCTGAACAGAACTTGAAAATACAGACTTGACGCAGAAACGACAATTTTGTGAACTGAAAATTGCTTGCCATCTACGCTTAGGACAACATCGCACATTGTTTTTAACATTCGCAGATGCTGGAGTCTGTTTAACAGTTTGAATGCATGTTCTTTGGCAAACTGGGACTTTTCCTTCCTACGCTCCGCCATTTTTATGATACTTTGATAACTGTTATCGCGGGCTCAGGTTCATTCGTACACAGGGGGACCGACATTTTTTTGTTTGATTTTTAGCAGAACGTTCTCTTACTCTGTAACCCGTTAATCATGTGAATCCCATTTTGAAAAATAACATTGGTGTGGTATAATCGGAGACTACGATTGAGGATAAATCTTAAGGACATTTAGAAAAAAAAAAGATTGCCGATCCGATAGTCTCCATTTCCTCCTGTGGTGCGGGTTTCCTGTGGTGATTGCTTCCATAAGGGCAGATGAACAGAAGTTAGAAGTATTGCAAAATATATCAACTTTCAGCCTCTTCTTTTCAGTTTTTCTTCAATCGATAAAAAGGCACATAGCAAGAACCATCGTTACTGAATTTCATTTCAGCAAAACCGAATATATTAAGCGACAAATATGACAAAAGACGACAAATCTTCAAATGGCGGCGTGATCAGTCTCTTTGCAACAATCCAGCCACTTCTTGGAGAAGATATCGTAAAAAGTATAAATGGAGTATTTGAATTCCAGCTCAGTGGCAAGGAACCGGGAGTGTGGTTTTTGGATCTCAAGAACGGCAAAGGTAAATAAAGTGACGGCATTTAGATACTCAACTAGCTTTGGCATCCTCGTATTTTTGTGTTTGGTATATCAGTTGACTCGATCTGACTCGTGATCAGCAGAGTGTGGGTCTCGGGGTGGGTACTTGGCTTGATATAGGGGGGTATGTGCCGCTGCGCATTTCAAATGCGGACCCCGTTCTAAACCGACTTTTTGAAGAAAAGCTACCGCGTTCAATTTTTTTTTGCACTCAAAATGAGACCCCGTTCTAAAGAGAAATTAAAGGCCCATAAGCACCCAAGTCGCATTGCAGGCTCACAGAGAATAAAACGCAGTTGAAAACTCTATGCAAATTTGCAGTTTGAACTTTTGAAATGCGAAGAACAATAAGAACCCCTTGGGATCTACTGTATCAGCCAATCACAGCTGTTGAATTACAATAGATCCAATTGAAAACAAAGCGCAAAGGTTCCCGGTTGCGTATGGTCCTTTAATGATACCTGTAAATCAAAATTGTTGTTGTTTACATGTTACGGTTATCTGTAATAGAATGTTAAAACTTGTTGAATTCTTTACATTTGATAAAACAATACGTGACCATTGGGTCGCTTCCTTGAATATTTTACTGGGTTTTCTTCATTATCATACCCCGTTCTAGAGGATGGTTCCTAAACGATACCCCGTTCTATCGGCTGGAGGAAGAAATCGGGACCCCGTTTGGCGGCACATACCCGTATAGCTCTTGTAAGGGAGTACCTCCCGGGGTGTGGGTCGACCTTTCTTTTCCGAACCAAGTTATTCCTATGGGAATACAATATTCACAAAAGCGTGGCGGCCATGTTGGTGTACAGAACAAAGAGCAAATGAACTTTCTTTTGTTCCTGTACACCAACATGGCTGCCATATCCTGATGGCATGGGAGAACAATGTTGATGATTATGCATTGACATGTTGACACGTTTATTTCAGGGTATACATGTAGCTATATTTAATATTATGAAATGGGGATGGGTGGGCCGGCATTTTGTTTCAAACCCGGGGCCCAAAAATTTAGACTGCCCCTAAAATGCAAGCCCAAAAATTTTGACCCCCCCCCCCCTCAAATGCTAGCCCAAAACATATGACCCCCCCTCCCTCGTAGCATTACTGTTCTGCCATGTGAATAGAAAAATCACATAGTTTTTTCCAACTTCACTACTCAAAACTGCTAATCAGGACCGGTGTCATTATTTATCGCCTGGGGGGAACGAATCATGATGAAAGGAACCCCCCGACATTTTGCAGAAAGAGAGGATCGCATTCTTCTTCTGTGGCAGGCGAAGCACGCCCAGATTTAAAAAAAACACATTTCATCTAGCCTCAGAGAAAAGGTTGATGAGCATTTCATTTTTTTGGAGAGTTAACAAAGGCTGTAAATTCTTTATGCGTGCCCTAAGGAAATTCGTATTATTCATGTGCGTAAAATGCGGCCCGATGAATTTCTATGCTTGTAACGTCTAACTCACGCTGACCTAAAGTGCCAGTTCTTTCAAACATAGTAGCGACTAACCGCCAGGCTTTTAAGTGGGGGATTATTTTTGGGAGTTATTGGCTTTCATTGGGCATGTTCTCTAAAACTGTATCAGATGTCTTCTTTATGCATGCAAAGCGCGCCGAAATTTTTAAACATGATATTATCAACATCTGTTACTATGCAGTTAATGAATAAAATGATTTTACTATCACAATCTTGTCCATGCTATTGCAGCCTTCAATGTCACCCTGTCTAACAATCAGCAGCCAACAAAATTGGCCCCCCTCGAATGTAAGCCTGAAAATGTTAGCCCCCCCCTAAATCGGTGCCCAAAAATCAAAGCCCCCCCCCCATATATTTGCCAGCCCACCACCCATTAAATAATGACCACTCCTTTATGGTAATCTGTAGTCTAGCCCTGAGTTGTCAAGAAAAACTATGAGTTTGAAAGGCACTTAGAGCACGCACCAAACATAAAACACAGAATAGTTTTAACAAGACTTTGGATTCAGCAACAATTAGACTTGAAATTGAAAGAGGACAATAGGAAAGACCATACCTACAAATGTACATATCCCCTGACCAAGAATCTGCCCTGCCTGCCTGGCAGGTGCTGAAGAGGAATTTCACTTTATTGTCAAATGCAAAACTTACAATGCTATCAGAACAAATACCATTCAAACTCTTCGTCTTGAAACTCAGTCACCAAATAAACAAACACATCTTCTGTAACTTTCTTAATCCGAACAGCAGCAAAATACGCTTTTGACTTTTTTGAATTAAGAAACCGTAAACTCTAAAAGCAGTGCTAGCATTTTCTTTTTATTTATTTTATCTAATAACTGGGCCTACACTAATGTAAATTAATTACAAAGGGGTGGGACCTCCACATAATTTTATGGCTAACAACATAAACTCAGCAACTTCTGAGTAAGTGTTTCAGATATTTTTGTACTGTGCCTCCCCCAAAAATAATTGGCTTTTGCCACCTATGGTATATAGCTATATGCGAGGGGGTATTCTGCAATCTAGCAGAATATTTTTTATTGTTTCCCTGGGGCCTTAATGCAGTCTTACTGGTCTGGGCTTCTGCTGCTACTATACATTTACAGGAAGCAATCTGAAGATTTGAGGCCCCTAGAGAACAGTACAAGACGATTTTAAAGGCATCTATTTTATTTAGTTTATATCTATTACAGCCAATTGTTATGTGAACCCAAATTTGAAGGACGCGACAGTGCTAATATCCCAGCCACTAAAAATCCCCAGGCGAAAAGGTGCTGTAGAATTGATAATACATAAGAACTTGATAATACAAGTTCTTAGGGTGTGCTATGTGCTATGGAGCCACTACCAAGTAGCATCAGGATAATTTGTAGATCTGGAGGCACTCTTCTGCCACAGAAACCTAGTCATTTCTGGTATCAAAATAACAGCAGGTCTACATTGTAACAGGCCCAAGAAGGTCTTATCATCTCTCTAACTCTTTTACCGTATTTATTGACTTATGCATAGGATTCATACTTTTATAAGTCTTTCTTATGTTTTGTTAGGCGTGACAAGCTGCCAAAAATAATAATGATTTTTCTGGAACCTTTAATTTCGATGCCATAAGAAAAGGCGGCAGAGCAATGAATTATGGGCAGGGTGGTTTGGGCCCTTTAAGGCGTGACACTTGGTAGATTTATCCTGGTCTAGTTCATCCCTTAGAGTACCTCACTCACTCACAACCAACATGTTTTGTTTACAGGGAGTGCTGGGAAAGGTCCATACAAGAATGGCAAACCACAGTGCACTCTTCTGTTGGACTCAGACGATTTTATGAAGATGTTCAAGGGACAGCTCAATCCTACCCAAGCATTCATGTCAGGAAAATTAAAACTTAAGGGGAATATGATGATTGCTATGAAGCTAGAACAGCTCATGGGAAAATTCAAGTCAAAGCTGTAAGAATAATATGAATGATAATCTTTACTGACAGGGCTAGTAATTGTGTGCAGGGGCGTAGCCAAGATTTTTAATAGGATGGGGCCCAAGTGGCCATTCATAAGACATTTTCTCCTGTATTTTGAATATCATCCCATATGTTTACTGTATTTTTGTTTCTAGAAGGCTCCCTGGGCCCTCCTCCTGGCTACGCCCATGGTGTGAACATTCAATCTAAATTTTTGGCAGAAAAGAGTATGTAATGAGAGAGAGAATTTTACAGAACAGAATAGCTCAGTTTCTAATTTTTGCTGTATTTATATTGCATTATATTTTGTGTCATGAGGTAAGAACAAATCCATCGTACCCTATCTGTTTACATGTACTTTGTGTCTTGGGTATTATACCTAACGTTCTTGACATAAGATACATGAACATGATCATGTCCATCAGCACTATGCTCTGTCTCATACCCGGGGGGGGGGGGGGGGGAATGAGATATTTCAAAGATCTTTTCGGCTTTGTGGCTATCTCAATGACCTCTTCATATCCAAGTCATAAAATTTCATATGATCGATTTGAAATTTTGGTGTAAGAACGATGACGTAATTTCCCGCCAAAATTCGTTAGTTTCAAAATCCCAAAAACGACTATGTTTGTTAATTTCATGAGTACTATTTACCTGTGAAATATGGTAGTGATTGGATTAAAACTCACAAAGTTAGAACAAACCCGGCGATTTTGATCCTTATAGGCCCGGCGTGTTTGATATCCTTGACATCTCAACTAAAATCAAAGGCACTGAGTGCCTCGGTGAAATCGTGGATACCGTTTATCCAAGGTAAGTCGTCTGGTGATGTTCCCTTCCCGAGTTATAACTTTATTCAAGGTTGATTACCTAGTGATGTTCCGTTCTCGAGATATTAATTTTTCTAGTTTTGATGACGTCACGAGCTAACACTTGAGTTATGAGCGAGCGAGTGACATTTGGCCCAACACAATAAAACTCGTGTTTACGGTTCGCGTACCTATCCACGATTTAAAAGAGAGCGAGAGGCCAGTTGATAGATTAACTAATTAAGATATTTTACAACGTTTGGCTAAAAATACTGTTACTCAATTATTTCTATCCTAATTTGTAGATTTGTGGTCCACATTTCAAAATATCACAAAAGGCAGAGGACTGGGTTCGCGCCGCCACAGAAATAAGCGTCAGGGGCTCATAAGTAGGGGCGTTCCTCTGATATATATTCTTGATAAGGCGTTTTGACAGACCTAGTTATTTTTAGATCGGTACACGCCGGGCCTATAAGGATCAAAAATCTTTTCGGTTTTGTGCTTATCTCAATGAGCTCATTCATATCAAAGTCATAAAAAGTTCATATATTTAGTATTATATATTGGATTAAACTCATCTATATTCGATTTGAAATTTTGGTGTAAGATTGATGACGTCACTTTCCCGCCAAAATTCGTTAATTTGAAAATTCCAAAATTACTATGTTTGTTAATTTCATGAGTACTATTTACATGTGAAATTTGGTAGTGATTGGATTAAAACTCACAAAGTTACAACAAACCCGGCGATTTTTGATCCTTATAGGCCCGGCGTGGTATTTACTCTTGTTTCTATGCCGCTGCGGTCACGTATGTTTAGAATAACAGTAGTATAGAGACAACAAGAAATCAGTGCTTGCACGTGCATACTTGTAATGACAGGCATCTGTAAAGCTACTAATAAAACAAATTTGATTGGCTAGTGAAAAGCTTTACAATTTTAGCGGTAAAACCGTTCTAAAAACAACTAGGTCTGTCAAAATGCCTTATCAGTAGGGCAATACTAGAGAGGGACGCCCCTATTTATGAGCCCCTGTAAGCGTTCAAAAATGGAAAAATTCTATAGAATCTATATAGGCTGTTACTGACATCACCATTTCAGGTGCGAAAAATACGTCTATCTGTAAAAACTAAAATTTCTATTTTCTCAGCTTCCTCTGGAAATTTTTTACCGGCGCGATAATACACGAACACTACCATAGACTAAATTCAAAGCAACAACTTTTTTATTTCGAGTAACAATATTTTTTTGCCGCTTTCTGACAAAATTGCTCGAAGTTCTAAAAAATCTGTAAGCTTATGAACAGTTCTTTTTTTTTTCATTTTCAAAACCAAAACATAAACAAAACGGCGCGCAAAGTGCATTATAGAACGGTGGCATGGGCCTTTAAGCCAGCTTTCACTGGTGAAATAAACGGAGAAGGAGACGGAGACGTAAGAGCTTACGTTGTGTGAAAATCGTCGTGACAGTTAGCGACGTAAGCGTAAGCGGAGACGAAAGATGGAAACCTTCCGTTCTGCTTTCTTTCGGGCTTGTGTCTCCTTCTCCGTTCTTTGTTCTTTGATTTCACACGAACGCAAGCGTCCTTACGTCTCCGTCACCTTCTCTGTCTCCGCTTACTTCACTAGTGAAAAGCCGGCTTTACACGCCCGGTACATCCCTTCTCGCTCTTGCAGCCGCGATTCAAAAGTTCTTGGCAGCTTTGCGACGCCTGCGTTGTCCACAACAATGGCTCCCACGTTTCACCAATCACCTAATCACCATGAGAAGGAACTTCGGGTAATGCTTCCAGACACTTCCCAATATAAGCTCTGATTGAAAAAAAAAACAGCATTTGTATCATTTGGTGGTATATAATTTGTCAGTGCCACGTCCCTTTCGCGTAAAATTCTAAGCGCGCGGTGCAACGTTCAATTTAGAGGAAACATTATGAGCGTTTTGCCACAATGATTTCACACAATTTTGAAAAGCTTCAACTAGCCTGAAAAATGTAACAGAAAAAAAGGAACAGGTCAAGACTTCTTTAAGAATATAAAATGAACTTATTTTGGGCTTTTCGCAAAAGGTAATGTAAAATTACTATCAAGAACCCCAGTACGTTCTGATCTTAGTAACTTCCCAAGATCTGTGCAAACAAAATGGCGGTGCCGAGCGACACAAGCCACCAAAACATGTAAGACTTTACCTTGTTTGTCAATTATTTTGAACAAAAATCGCCTATAACATAAACAAGAAAGTGCTCTGTCGTATTTATGGCAAATCCGCGCGGGCTGCCAGTGGTGTTAAATTTTCGTCTCAGGCCCCTCGTCTCAGGAACAAAAATAAAATGGCGACCAAGAGAATGATGTTTCTCGAGTATCTGCAAGTTTTGGTAAATTTTCCTGCTTTTTCGGTAAGATATGAGGAAAAATACTTACAGACCTTCCAAATAAGGTAAGAGGAATTTCCTAATAAGGTAGTTTTGCAACGTCGGCAAATCGACAGTTTTTGGCGAAATTTTCTTATATAAAATTATTATAAATACAATGATACATAAGGCTTTCTCCAGAATCATGGATGAGCATAAAACGATCGGGAAAGTCATGAAGTAGGTCTCCGGACTCGGTCCAATACCGTGCCTAATTTTTTAATCTGTTACAGTCTGTGAAATCGTTTCCGAATTTTACAGATATTTCGCATTTTACAGTTTCGCATTTTACAAATATTTCGTTTCGCATTTCACAGTTAGTCGTCCATATCTTACTTGAGTAACATTTGATAGAAATTTAGATAACAAAAACAGTCTATGGACGTTCGTGAAGGCTCTAATTGACGGTTTCTTTACTCAGTGTTTTTTGTGAATGACAAACTTACCTACTTTTTAATGTGAATGTTTGCACATCTGCAAGTTTCTGTAATCGACTGGCATACATTAGGCATAATGGGGACTGCTACAATTAGTGACTTCGCTACTGAGAAACTTACAAAAGGACTAATATCCCCAAAGTTATACATTCTAATTAGCCAGTTTTAATTAAAAAAACTAAATTGCCCTTTCCAATGTATATTTTACAAGAGTTTAATTTGTCATTATATATCTCATTTCCTCTGTCCTGTTTTTGGCTTGGCCATGGATCATTAAGAGAACTTGGCCAATGTTCGGGCTCGGAAGCTAAGGTCTAAACAAATAAGAAAGTTAAACACCCTTATTTGGCCCGACATCATAACTTGAAAACAAAATGCCCTTACCAAGCAGTTGGTAATATCGGGAGATGTTAAGTACTATCAAAGACTCCCGCTTATTATTATATCTGAATCCATAGAATATAATGTGTTGACGTTTGCTCCAACTAAACTCTTATTACACGTAACGTCGGTATAAGGGAACGTATTTCTGAGATCAAACAACCCTGGCGTCAGTTTTGACGACAAGAAAAAGAAGATTTCAAAAAGTGAAACTTAAGTTGCCGTTTGCGAATGGATTCAGTTTCCGTCTTCGAACTTTTTTATGTGGTCATGTTTCATTTGAGTACTGCAACAGCATTCAAGCCGTTTACTTTAAAGATAAAATCACTTTGGACAAATCATTTAGAAGTTTACACGACATAGACTGGTTGGAGTGTCTACGACAATGTCAACTACTGCAGGAGTGTGTTTCATATAATTTTTGCTCAAATGGTGCTGATAATTTAATTCACTGTGCGAGTTGAATACCTGCGGGTTTTCCAAGCCGTGTAAAGCAAGGAAAGAGCTAATTTTTCCTCAGGATGCGTTTTTAGTCAAATTCACAAGCATTTTCAAACGGTGAGTGTGGATTTACTATAGTTATATTCAAGAGAAAATGATCACTTTCTCTTGTTGTATTACATGGCGTATTACGCCCTGAGGGAAGCACGCGCTGCAAAATGTGCTTGCGCGAGGGCCACTTTGAAAATAATGTTGAATTCAGGCATGTATGAAAGTACGGTCAAAGCCCGATGTCAACTATGTCTATATGTTAACTACAGTACTGAGTATGTAATATATTTCTCCAGGTTGGCGATTGCTCCAAGCAAGTCACCAATCCCACTCCAGAGAACAGGATCATACGAGGTGAGGTTGTATGGCACCACTGTTGAGTTTACTTTATTACAACTCGATACAACTATGGCATTTGTTGTCTTCCTTTCTTTTTCTCTGATAAATGTCTTACCATGTAACGCCTACACGAATGATAAATTGTCCTGGCTCCATGATTTGTAACGCCTTATGCATTTTCACCACTGAACGCTATCGATAATAGACTTCCTCGGCTTGGCGTAATGTTTTGCCCATTTCAGATCACGTGGCATTCCCATGAGTATTCTCTCTTTATTTGGAATGCTTCCATATTCATATATCCTTCGGTGCGTAGCAGAAAAGAAAGAGAGAATACTCATAGGAATGCCACGTGATCTGAAATGGTAAAACATTATGACGCCCAAGCCGAGGAGGTCTATTCAAAATAACGTCTGTTAACAAGTAGTATAGGTTCAACGTGAAGTTGTGTGCTATGTAGCGAATGTGAATGTGAGATGAACTGTAAAGTAATGATGAAATGCTAATGGAGGCTTTACAGCCTATGTAAGTATTTCCCCCGGCAATGCTGCCTAAGAGAATTCGGTGATTCGGTAGTATTTCTCTTGAGCAGGGACGGAACAGTTTTCAAATTGTGTTTGGGGGGGGGGGGGGCTCATTAGTAAGATTGTATGGCAAGATGGGGGGCTGAGTAAAAATGTATGAACCAAAACTTGGCGAAATTTGGGAGGCCTGAAGCCCCCCTAGCTCCCCGGCTCCGCCGTCCCTGTTAAGGCAGCATTGCCGGGAAAATACTTAGATAGGCTGTAAAGCTTTCATTAGCATCTCATCATTACTTTACAATTCATCTCAACGTCTGTGACAAGCCTCGCAAACGTTCGCGTTTTAGCCACCGCGTCTCGTCTAGACTGAGCAACGTTTGCGCCGGCATTTGCGAGTTTTGCGTAGAATGCTGGTGTTGGTAGAATTTAGAGAATGTGTGGTTTTAGAATGATCCAAGCGTTTTACGCAACGGCAAACTGGGTGGCAACTGAAAGAGACAAAAAGATAGAAGGAAGGAAGGAAGGAAGGAGAAAAAGGACGGAAGGGAGAAAAAGAAAGGAACATATTTTGAAATCTTCTTAAATATATATATATATTTTTTTACATTTTATCAACGTTCTGCTTGTTTGGGCTCATATAGCGGATTCTAGAGAATGAGCTCTGTTAATAACCATACTTGTTTCCGAATGCTTATTTTCAGCGAATTTCACTTGCAATCAATTCATGACCGTGTACGCTGATGGGAAGTTGGTAGCTCAACAATACCCAAGTATGACATCATCGAGTGCATCGCCTGCTGAACTTGTTAACTGCGAGACGAGCCAGGTAGGGGAACTGAGGTAGATCTATTCGTATGCGAGAGGCGAACTTGATGTTAAAGGTAGGGAAACTAAGGTGATCAATTCGTATGCCAGAAGGCGACTTGTTAACCGTGGGACGAGCCAGGGAACTGAGGAGCCAGGGAACTGAGGTCAATCGACTCATATGCCAGGAGGTAATTAACCATGACGAATATTATGGTAGGTAAACTGAGGTAGATCGAAAACACCAAAAGTCAATAAGCCCAGGCCTTACATTTTGATATTTTAAAACTCAGTTGGATTCCAAAGCGTGTTTAATGAGATGTGTGTTCTTGCTGACAGACCCAAAAGCTTCCAGTAACCTTGTTGTTCCCACGGGGTTACACTATCATCGCAGTCTACGTCAAGACAAGCAGAGATGTAGCAAGATTCAGGGGGGTCATCCAAGATGGCGTCAATACAAACAACCGAGACTGGTTGTGTACTAGTACTTTATACAATGGCTGGTA
This sequence comes from Scolanthus callimorphus, assembly GCA_033964015.1. Taxonomy (NCBI): domain Eukaryota; kingdom Metazoa; phylum Cnidaria; class Anthozoa; order Actiniaria; family Edwardsiidae; genus Scolanthus; species Scolanthus callimorphus. The sequence goes on along the minus strand of CM066917.1, from coordinate 13,491,461 downwards.
CAAGAAGGGCTTCAATGATAAAGAGTGGAGAAAAGCCAGAGTTTTCTTTACCCGAGTCTATCGAGGGAATCCCTGATGCAGCCAAGTGGATAAGGCCAGCAGACATTGATAATCCTATTTATTGTAGGTTTACTAAAGGTATAGGGACACCAGATGACTAGCGTGGCTACCTGGCTACTTGTTTACTGCCATGCTCAGCCAGGACGCTGCGACGATAAGAGCGAAGCGTCTGGTCACATAACTATGCTTGTCCATCTCCAGTTGTGCATGGTTTCAAACTGATGTTTGCAAGATAAGCTTCGACGGGTAGTCCATCTTTAAACCAATGCCTCTGAGGGATCCAAGCAATTGACATTTTGATACCTTTAATCATTCTCAATCATTTTCGCCAATGTTGGTCTCTATGGCAAAAATGTACGAAATCGTTCCACAGATTGTGTTTGTTATCTAGTAGATTATTGATCTAACAAGGATTAGACTGCTTGTAGTCTCTTTTTGCGCGACTTTCCGTAAATCGAGAGAAAGTTCTAATTCACGAAAAAAACACCCGATTGCAAATACAACTTAGCGGTACACTTTGTAATCTAGTGTCGACAAATTGCTGAGTTTTTGGTTAATTCATTGATGTTTTTGGGTAAGTTATTTGTAATATTCGGAAATTATAAATTTGATTCCAGAGCTTTGAGAAACGCGCTCGCTCGTACCCGATAAACGTCCCCGTAAACTCTCCCGATAGTTTTACGGGCCCAGGCGTTTTGAGAAACGGGCCCCTGGCGCACAAGGATGCTCGAAGAGCCACTGCCATGCCTTTAGCCATAAGTGCGCAAGTTGTTCACTAATCTGCCGGACTATATAAAACGCAGACTTGGCATAAAATGTTAGATATTGTGTGAAGAAATCTTACCTTTGTATATAAAGCTGCGACCGTCACCGTGCATCTTGTTTTGTTAGTGACACAAAACTGCTGACCAAAACCATGTCCATGAATAAATTTGCCAAGTTTTAGGACGAAATCAGGGGCGTAGCCAGGGGGGGGGGGTTCCAGGGGTTCCGGAACCCCCCCTATCCCGCAGCGGAACCCCCCTCGCCTCTGTTCTGGACCGACTTACTACTAAAATTGTAAATATTTAATAAACAACAAATAAAAGCTCCAATAAAATGTAGCAAATTCTTCAAACGCTAGTTTTTCCCCGAGATCAATATTTTTGGCTGGGTTTCCTGTGGCGAGAACGCAAAAAACACGTCCGATCTATGTGGAGTTTTTTATTTTTTGAATTTTGGAACCCCCCCTCTCATAAGTGCTGGCTACGCCCCTGGAAATGTTATCAATTGGTCGAGATACAGGCTCATAAATTTGTGAAATTAGTTTCGTTTGCTCAACGAAATGGCATTAGTTTTTTTTTTTTTACCATTTCTTCACTTTTTGCAGTAAAAGGTTATTATTTGATTCAGCAGGTAAGGTGTAAGGGGAGGGGGGGGGACAATTTGACAAGACAATTTGACAATTTATTAGACCCCTTATACAAATGTACATTGATTTTATAGTCTAATAAATTAAATACATAGAACCAGCAGCGGCTCTGTACATGCACTGACTAACGGCGACTACTTTTATCATTTCGCTGTGGTGGATTTATGATCACTTTGAACTATCTATTTTAAAGTTCTAATTGAAATTTGGAAATAAATTGTTAATACAGAGCGGGGGGGGGGAGGGATTGAGGGGACAGAAATGGGAAATAAATTGTATAAATCAGTTTTGATAAATTCAAATCAGTTTTTGATGCATCTCCCGCCATCTTGGAACACTAAATTTCAACTTTCTAATGCCCCCAGACTCATCCTCGCAAAATTTTTTCTCACAAACCTAAGAAACAATGGATTTCAGATGACTGTCGTGAGTAATTCGCAATTACTTTGTATTTACTTCTATAGGTTTTATTCGGAATTTGTGTAATTACTTTGCGATTGGTTTAACTACAGTCAAAACCGCTCTAGTAACTTCCTACATTTCACAACAAGCAACCGTTTAGTTCGAAACTGCAAAATATAATGTTAATGATAAGCTAGTCAAGACGCAGCGTTTTGTAAAACGACTGACGCTTGGAGAGTCTGGTATCCACGGTAACGATATTGACCGATCGCGCTCCGTTGTTCTACTCCATGGTTACTGTTACTACGTCGACAAGCCAACATTTTACTTTGGCATATAGAGCATGGAAATATACCGATTGCAGGAAAGTGTTAGAAGTTTGCTCATAGATATGGGTTTTATATTCTCGTCACGAAAAGCTGCTGAATTCATTAAAAATAATCGAATTTCGAGTTTGTAGCTCAGACATTTTGAATTCCATACGGAAAACTGGCCATTGTCAGGGGCTCATAAGTAGGGGCGTCCCTCTGATATATATTCTTGATAAGGCGTTTTGACAGACCTAGTTATTTTTAGATTGGTATTTGCTCTTGTTTCTATGCCGCTTCGGTCCCGTTTATTTAGAATAACAATAGCAGAGAACAACAAAAAAATCAGTTCTTGCACGTGCATATCTTGCAAATGACACAACGAATACGTCTGATACAACGAATTTGATTGGCTAGAAAAACAAAAGCTTTACAATTTTATAGCGGTAAAACAGTTCTAAAAATAACTAAGTCTGTCAAAATGCCTTATCAATAGGGCAATACTAGAGAGGGACGCTCCTATTTATGAGCCCCTGTCATTGTTTGATGATTAATTAATGCGAAGACGGGATCGGTCTATTGACAGAAAGCAACAAATGTTTTGATTATGTCAAATTGAAACCTCTCCGTTTCTTATACAGTATAATATAGGGTACTATGCATGCGCGTTTTCCTGCAACTTGGCAGGGTTGGTAGGATCTAGTGGAGTGTCCTCGGTGACGTCACCAGCCGATCCAGTGCGGCCGCAGCGCTTAGCACAGTAACAGCGCAGCATATATAGGCCAAAACACAAAGCCTGCCCAATAGGAATCCCCACAATCGCTCCCCCTAGAATAACCCCAACCGCCAACCCTGGATTGTTGGTATAATCAACAAAGCGATAAACATAGGGCCTTCCTCTCGTGTTAGTACCACCCGCAGCCCAGTAAATAACAGAGAAGATCAGATAGCACATGGCAAAAACAAACGGATAAACGACGTGCAGAAGGCGGATTTCTAGTCCGCTAAGCATGAGCTCAATAATAATGAATAGAGAATTCAGGGCATGGTTAGTAATGTCTAATGCGCTTGTCTTTCCTCTAAACTTTAAGCACCAGTAGATGATGGTCACAAGTATGGCAGTGTCGGCGGAGATGTTGAAAATCAACCACATCACCTTATGGTGACATTTCATCGGGGAGGTGGAACCATTTGGGATATCTTTTGGGCAACGGCAATTCTCTCCGCCATTTTCGTCGCATTGGCAGCTTCCCCTCTTTTCCATGTTCTCCGTAGCATTCTTTTTCTCTCGGACATGATACCACAGGGTTATCGCTGCAGCGTAGATGAAGTAGATGGTCTCCACTAGGAAGGCCCAATTTGTGATGTAGATGAACCATTTGGTTTTGCCGTTAGCCCTGTGGAAGCCACTGTAGATGAGCCAACAGAGACAGTAGAGGGCAATGACGAAACGGTAGCCAAAAACGAACGGCCAACGGAGAAACTTGAAAGAAACAAGTGATAAGAACTCTATTACTTGAAGTAATAGTCCAGTCATTCTATGATTTGATCTCCGCGCGAAGCGCGGTCCGGAGCCGAGTGCGACCCATGGAATCTGTCTCGTAACCGACTCCTCTCGAAAACAACAAACGTACAGAGCCGGCTACGCAGGCTAGTGCTATTAGTCTGCTGGAACGCGTTGGCTTGCTCTCGAAACGATCGAGTGAGATGAAATTCTGGAGTGACGCGCCACTGTAGTTTCGCGAAGTCGTGTCCCATCCGAGGAACGTGTGTAACAGAATATTCCGATACACAGAGTGTTGCCCTTTTGCTAGGGGATGAAATACAAATTCAAGACCGCATGGTGTGGGGGTGCGAAACATTTTGTCAGTTTTGTGAAATAAACGAACAATTTGAAGTGGTATCCCTCTGAAAGTACTATGAATAAAGCTCCTTAGAACTGTTAAAAGTTTTCGTGATCCCCCACAACTCCCTATTTGAACTAGGGCTAGGCAGTTCAAATAGGAAGCATAAATGTAAATGTATAAAGGCCGTGGCATGCCTCTTTCGGTGCGCGTGATTTGATAAGGGCATTTCATCAAGCCCCGAAAAAATGTAGGAGAAAATGTCATTTTGTATGTTGACAAACCAGGTAGATTTGTTTCTTCCTCATGCGCCGCGAATTACTCATAACATCTCTATTCAGATGCTTTGGCAGCAAAGAAACGTTTAGTAGTGACGGGCTTTACTCAGTCACGTAGCTAGAGCTTCGCATTCGTAGCAGATTCAATCAACTTTATTTTATATTCATAATCATGTAAATTCAGTTTGTTTGAGACAGATTGAGTTAGATTGTGGTGTCAAAACATGCGAGCAAGAAAATTGCGAGTTCATCATTCAAGAAATTTTCATCAAGAAATACTCAGCAGTTTGAGAGAAAAATTAAATAAAACTTAGCCTACATGATTAATATTAATATTTTTATTATGTATTGAGTGAAGTGAAGAAGAAAAATGCAAATGATAGAGAAGTTGCTGGAATAACTACTTAGAAAACGTCATGAAAACGTGGTCGCCCAATCCCGTGATTTCGTATTTATACGAAATGGAATACATAGATTATTGGTGCAGTGCAAAGAACTAAGTCTCTTGAATTTATGGAAAGATCGCGTCCCTATAGGCCATGACATAGACATATTTAGTTGGCCGCTAGAACACAGTTTTAGTCACGTTCTGAAGTTAGAGCTTTTCCTTTCTTTGTGGGGCATGTGAACTTGACACCATATGTTTTAACTTATGATAATACAGTCATCTTTCACACTCACCGGAGATTTGGCACAATCGCCACATTTCCCGTCGAACTTTATCTTCGAAAGCTTGAACTGGTCTCGACACATGTTCACCGAAAACACTCGATGGCAAACTAGGAAATCACGCTTTCTAGGTAAATCAAACAAGCAATTCTTCCTTTAGAAATTAGCTATATGTTGTTATACCACAATGAACGCTCTTTCCCTCTCTCTTCGATCATAACCTTTCTATGCATAAATTTGCGATAAAAGTATTTTGCCTTTCAAATAACTGCTGTCTGAGTTGAAACGTGTAACGCTTTAACAGCGTGACAACCTGCGAACAACTCGCGATCAATAAAATAGAAAAGTTATGGGAAATGATGTGTACATAGAATTACTTGAACAATGTTAGCTGAAACGCTGTTTCTGCCGTTTCTTAATGCCGATGCTGCCTTTTTCAGTTTACAACAGAGTGACTTGAAATCCTCATGCCGTTGACAGGTCAAGCCTTCTGTGCGCACTTACTGTTCATGCGCGCGTTATCGAACCACAGGAAGCCCGGTGTTTACGTTCATCCCGAATGGAGTTATGGTTTGGTATTTGGTTACGAGTCTTGCTTCCTCCCGTTTGCATTGTTCGTCGTTTAGGAGACCAGTCCGTAAAACGGCAACCATCATATCGGGTTCAGTGTGATTCTCACCAGTGAAGTGCGCCGGCACTGGGAGTTTTGATCTGATGATTCGATCCGATGATCCGATTCAACAATCCGTGATCCAGGTTTTGTAGCACGGGCCTGACACCGGTCGATCGATAACCCGAATTCCGGGAAAAGGCGGTCACGCAATCGAATGAGCAAACAAATAATCCCCTACAGGGCTTGAATCACAGGCAGCTTTCTACATAGTAAAATCGACAAACATAGACATAGTCATGTGTTTTATTTTTGCAGTACAAAGAATTTGACGTTAACGTTTTCCCATTAAATAATATATAGATTTAGCCACTGGCTAAAAGCGGAGCCCCCGGTTACATACTTGTCTGTATTAATGAGACAAAACATTGTACATTGTACATGTAACATATTAGCAGAATCAAGGGAAAACATTAAACAGCACAATAAGTACATTTGTAAAAGAATGATAAACAACACAGGCATTGAAAAATTCATAGAAGAAATAAACAAAGTAAACTGGGATAATGTTGTGTCTAAAGAAGATACTAATGATGCTTATAACAACTTTTTAGATACCTTTACAAAAACATATGAATCTTGTTTCCCTCTTAAAAAAGTGCGTAATAAACTTATTAACTCTAAACCATGGATAACGAATGGGCTTCTTAAATCAATTCACAAAAAACATAAAATGTACAAAAAAACCCAAGAGTCACCCACAGAAATAAACATTAGTAGATTCAAGCGTTATAGAAACAAATTGAATAACCTTCTCAGAACAGCAAAAAGAGATTATTTTACTACTAATCTTGAAAAATCCAAAACCGATGCTAAACTCACATGGAAATACTCAATTCTCTGATAAAGAAAAAATCAAAAGGTCCAATTATCCTGACTGTTTCATTGGAAATGACAACCAGGAAATTACAGATCCAAAAAACATTGCTGACAAATTTGCAGAGTATTTTACAAATATTGGACCAAATCTTTCAAAAAAGATTGAAGACGCAAATGTGAATATGCAATCCTATCTAAGAGGCAACTATAACAACAGCATGGTATTCAGACTAACAACACCCGATGATATCAGGCAAGTTACTCTTTCTCTAAAAACAAGAATAGTTGCGGATTTGATGATATCAATATTAAGGTTGTAAAGGCAGCTATTTCGGTTCTTTCAAAACCCCTTAGCATACTAATAAATCAGTCTATAATGACAGGTACAGTGCCAGATAATCTCAAAATAGCTAAAGTAATACCCTTATTTAAGGCAGGAGAAAAAGAACATTTTAACAACTACAGACCAATATCTATACTGCCATGCTTTTCAAAAATCTATGAAAGAACAATATACAACCAAATAATGTCTTACATTAACAAATATGGAATTCTAAGCAACAACCAATATGGATTTAGAAATAACCATTCAACAGTAATGGCAGTCTGTGACTTTGTAGAGAGAATTTCTTCTTCAATCGATAAAGGGGAACTTACCATTGGAATATTTTTAGACCTATCAAAGGCCTTTGATACTATAAATCATAACATTCTTTTTAAGAAACTTGCCTTCTATGGAATAAGAGGAACTCCAATATGCTGGTTTCAAAATTACTTGACCAACAGGACACAATATGTACACTATAACAATACAAAATCAGAAAAATACAAAATAACCTGTGGTGTTCCTCAAGGCTCTATTTTGGGGCCTTTACTCTTCCTAATATATATTAATGATGTACCTAATGCAACAAAACTATTTAACTTCACTCTTTTTGCTGATGACACAAACCTAACTTTCAAAACTAAATGCACCAATGACTTAAGCAAAACTATCAATGCTGAGTTAAACCATTTATCTATATGGTTCAAAGCAAATAAATTATCACTTAACATAAAAAAAACAAATTACATGATCTTCAGCAACCATAAAAAGAGAATGCCATTTGTAAGTGATATAAAAATAAACAATGAACCAATCAAAAGAGTACAAGAAACGAAATTCTTAGGACTTATAATAGATAGTCAGTTAAACTGGAAGTCACACATAAACCATATAACTACAAAATAACTAAAAATATTGGAATAATAAATAAACTCCGCTTTTATTTGCCTAAATTCAGCCTAAAAACTCTATACTTTACATTAGTTTATCCCTACATTCATTATGGAAACATTAATTGGGCAAGTAACTACCGCACAAACTTGAAGCGAGTGAACATACTGCAAAAACGATGTGTTAGGATTATTACAAAATCGCAATATTTTAGTCATACAGAGCCATTATTTAAACAAGAAAAACTACTAACAATCCATGAGATTAATGTATCAGAAACTGCATTGTTCATGTTCAAATTTGATAATCAACAGCTACCAAAAACGTTTGACACAATATTTACACAAAATAACAAAATCCATAATTACAGTACCAGGAATTCATCTGATTATCGTCCATCTCTAAGAAGAACAAGACGAGGTCAATTCTCTATTTCTTACTGGGTCCAAAAATCTGGAGCAGCTTGAGTTCAAAAATAAAAAATGCAAAATCAATACAACAATTTAAAAGACTTTTAAAAGATAGTATCTTGTCAGGAAAGCAGCATTTGATTTATAGTTAATTGATTTATAAATAATTGCAATTATTTCATCAAATCAGCCACTTGTAATTAATTTTTGTATACAACATAATTCAACATTTTGTACAGGGGTCTACAAACCACAAGCACCATGCTTTTATGTAGACTCCTCATCTTCAATGTATTTATATATACAAATGTAATTAACATTATAGTAGATGAAATAAACCTGATTGATTGATAAAGCTTCTGACATAAGCACTTGCACGCCCTTGTCAATTAGATAATTTCACCCAAGTTTGGTTGTCTGAGGTTCATCCCTTCCAAAGATATAAACCTTTTCTCGTTTGATGACGATATCGAAGACGTCATACCACGTGACCACGCAGTTGCACCCTCTTGCCACTTAGACAACTGCATCCAAGTTTGGTTGTCTGAGGTTCTTCCCTTCCCGATATATATATTTTTTTCTATGATGACGTCCTCGATGACGTCATACCACGTGACAAGGACGTTACACCACCCCCCCCCATTGCCACTTAGACAACTTTACTCAACTTTGGTTGTCTGAGGATCATCCCTTCTCGAAATATATTATTTTTCTTCTATGATGACGTCATCGATGACGTCATACCACGTGACCACGCAGTGGCACCCCCCTTGCCACTAACACCACTTCCCCCTCCTCCACCCAAGTTTGGTTGTCTTAACTTTATCCCTACCTGAGATGCCAATAATATAGATTTAGCCACTGGCTAAAAGCGGAGCTCCTGGTTACATATTTTTCCATGTGAATGGAAAATTGCAATACTTTATTTGACATGAGTTAATGTGTCATTCCAAAATCTGGGATCCTACAATTAGATTACAAGCACAAAACTTATATGTCTTTTAGAGCAGGATTGCGTGAGTTAAAACTTGAACAGTCAATAAGACTATTTATTGGGTAAGAAGGAATGGGCAGCAGTCGCAACAAAAGCTACCCACCCTGGATTTTTTAAATTTGAACCAACCACCCTGCAGTTCCAGTGATTTTATCATGACCACCCTGGAAATTGTGCTTACCCCCCTGGAATGTCGTATTTAAGGGTGCCCGCCCTGAAATTTCAAGCTCTACTTCCACCCACCCTGGAATTCTGAGGAATTGCCCAACTGCCCAATTGGCATGGGGTGGGGCACTCCATCGTATGGTAGATGGATATGCTAGGGTTTTTTTTTTTGGGAGGCTCCTGAGGTCTGCCATAGGCATGAGGAGGATAGGTAACAGGTAGGTCTGCCATAGGGTAAAGTTTTTTCTTGTCTCTGATAGGGTATGTATTACAGTATGGCTACCAGCACTTAGTGATAAAGACAGTTTATTTTAGAACCTTTAACACATTAGCAAATTTTTTACTTATTTTTCAAGGAATCACTTCCAGAGCCAAACGGGTTACCATGGAAACACTAGTTAGCATATGGGTTTATGAGGTCTTGGTCATTCTTTGTTGTTACCAAGTTTGAATTGAATCGAAATATCCAAAACAGAATTATACATAAACATTGTTTGGCCTCTTTGTCCAAGTCTTGTTGTGACGTCATTTTTTGCTAATTTGCATTAGTACAAATCAAGAGTATCAAAAAAGCTATGAACCAAAAGAGCTATGAACATGAAAAAAAATTCTTTCGTATTTTGAATGTGCAATCAAATAAGCCATTAAAATTTCAGCCTTGAGTTGCACTTTAAACAAACCTATTATACAATGGCTGACTGCATTTATAAACCGCACCAGGGCTGAGGACCTCCCTTAAAAAGACCCCTCCCCTGGAACTTCCACTCGTGAAACCGACCCCCACCCCTGGAATTTCCACTCGTGAAACCGACCCCCTCCCCTGGAATTTCCAACCCCATAAATGACCCCCACCCCTGGAATTTCCATTTTTTCTGGCAAAATACCCCTGGGAATCTCTTTTTGGATAAAATGTCCCTGGAAAATCACCTTTTTTACTCCTCCCCCTTGGAATTTCCAGTCTCCAGACACACCCCCTCTCCTGGAATTTTCAGAGTTTAATACAGCCCCCCTTGAAAATTTTCCATAGGTCCTCAACCTCCCTGGTTCGGTTTAAAAATGCAATCAGCCAATGAGTAAGACAAGAAGTTTATATTTCATGCTTAAAAAAATCATGAATAGTTTATAAGAACAATACAATAGAAACACAATAAGAATCACAGGACCGTAGCATCCCGGGGAGGGGGGCTCCCCCTATTTTTGGGGTGCAGGTACTTGTCACACCTTTTAGGGTTTAAAATCAGGCCTCTGGAAAATTAGAAAACTTGCAAAAAAAAATTTCCAGATAGGTATCCATTAGAGGTCCATTCTAGCAAATCAATCAAATTACACTTGTTAGGGACCGTTCATTTTTTATCAGGGAGGGGGGGCTGGTGGAAATGAGGGGGTACCTTGTATTTTTTGGTTGGCCCCCCCTTTCATGTCCGTATTTTTTAGGTGGCCCCCCAAAATCCAATGTATTTTTTCTGGTGCCTCCCCCCCCCCTCTATTATAAATGCTTGCCCTGTAAGGTAGACTCTTACCTAAGTGATGCAGTCTCATTCTTCTTAACGTTTTTCTTACTTCTGTCAAAGCTAAGGAACCGATCCCCCCTCAGAACTATTAAACGTTTCGTGACACCCACCTCAGGTCCTAGTAGAAAAGATTTTACATAAAGAGGGGGTCACATAATTCTTTCGTTGCGGCCAACTTTTGATAACCGCATTTCATCAAGCCTCAGTAAAAGGGTAAATGAAGGTTTTTTGTGTATAGTAAACAAAGCCTGTCAGGAGCCCAGAAAGCTCCTAGTGAAGGGATCCTGAGCCTTTAGGTAATATTTTTCATGCGCGCCGCAAATGAAGAAATTATTATTATTCATGTGCGTGAAGCGCAGCCCAAATGACGAATTTCTATGCTTGTTGTAAGTAAACGTTGAACTCACGCTTATACCTGTGGGGTGTTCTTTCGTACATAGACTGCACGGCAGGCCTATCAGTGCAGGGCATTTTTGAGAGGGTTTATTTGTTCTTATCAAAAAAGTAAAAGAGCATATTAGATGTTAAATTCGTCATACGCGCGAAGCGTGCCAAAATTTTTATTAAGTATTTAGTGAAATCAGAAACATATAAGCGAGTTGAAACATGTAACAAACATATTGCATGCTGTAAAAAATACAAACTTTTCGTTTCCTCCCTGTTATGTGCTTGTATTTTATTGGGTGACCCCCCCCCCCCCCCCCCCCCCCCCCCTCATTTCCACCAGCCCCCTCTCCCTGATAAAAAATGAACGGTCCCTTAGTTGCCTGAATTTCAGACGTATTCTCCCTCATAAAAAATATATGTCTTGCTGATACCTTTTTAGGAGCCCAAGTCAACTAAGCGATGCCATGTATGGTACCTTTTAGGGATGAAATTGAAAGTTCCTGACAAGCACCCCTGCCCCAAAAATAGGGGAGTCCCCTCTGGGCATACTGTAGCATGTTGTAAATCTGATACAACCACTAGTGGTCGTAGCTAATTTGCATAGCAACTTTAATGAAACATATCAAGTTTCACTTCCAATTGTTTTAAAACAGACGACACTAGAAGGGAGGATGTCTTCTCCATTTTTTTAAGTAGTTTAAAACATTTGCAACAATTAACAACTATTTATAGTAAAAATACACTGTATAGCGGCTTTCACATAACTGCTGTGAAAACAATTCATGAGTAATTCACTATCCTATCAAATGCATAGAAATTCAACAATTAACCAATCACAGAGCGAGAGGTGATTCACAATCTCTCTTTTTTGTCAGCAATTTAATTAGACGTATAATTGTGTAATTATTTTCTCTACACAATCTGATTGGTATAAGGATCAAAGACCATGCTCTTGACCAATCACAACCCAAACCAATCACAATTAGCAAGTTATTTGTAATTACTCATGACAGTCATGTGGAAACTGCTCTAATTATGTTTTACTTGTGTCATGGTATGGTCTTTCCGAAAGCCGCCTCTGGCAAAAGCCACCTCTGGCTGCTGTTGTCACTGAAATTTAAAGAAAATAACCAATAAGTCTGATGAGCCTCGAAGACAAAACCTGCTTATCAAAACTATGGGCCCGCTTCATGCGCAACGAAAGAAAAGTGTGATCCCCCTCGACTACCTGTAAAATGCCTTCTACTATGTCGAAACTAATTATTTTTTTTTATATTTAACATATAAGATAACAATTGCTTTTGTAAAAGGAACAGCCCTGGAATAGGTCTGCACACCCACAGAGCAATATTATTCACCATCTACAGAGCAATATTATTAATTAATGACTAGAAACCGCTACTAGTATCTTTAAACATGGGGAAATTCGGTAAGACAAAAAAACATCATGTGAAAAAATACAGAAAAAATTCCTGCAAAGCCATGGCTTGCTAAAAAAACATTCCTACACAAATTCTAACCAGGAAAAAAAAATCCTGCATAACCAAAAACCTCCTACCTGCCCCCCCCCCCCCCCCCCCCCCCCCTAAAATTTCTAATGGTCCATCCCTTTTAAACTACAGTCTATGAACTATTGTGTCTATGTTGAGCAAAATTTACATCTAGTCCAGTCATCGAGTGAAATTTTGATGGTCGAAGTTGAACAAATTGCAACAGAATTTCTGTCTCTGCCAAATGAAAGCTAGTGGTCAACTTACTAACATACTAAAAGTTCCCCAAAATTCCTGCGGTGGAACATGCTCAAATTAAGGGGTAAAATATTTGAAGAAAATACCACAGGGTACCCGCGTCGAGAAATTGCTTAACTATTGCTTAAGTCACAAAACAACGTTGTGTTTTCATTGTAAACGGCTTAAGGCAATCACATAAAATGTGAAGGCTCTCAAAACTTGCAACTGTAAAATAAAATGTAATAGAAACGTTTTTTTAGCATGATATTTACGGCCTAGACGAAGCAAGGAACGCCTGGCGTTTTCCGTGTTGCTGTCCTAAACGCAAGGACTCCAAACACGCTACAAGTCTTTTCCTCCACAGTTTCTAGCTTGAATAAGGCGGAAGAGTTATTGACGTTATTGTAAAGCATAATTTTGATATTATCATCATCATATCGGTATGCTCCTCGGGCGGCGAAAAACTCGCCAAAACAAAAAGAAAAGACAAAGATGTCGGGCTGGCGTTTTTGTGTTTTCGGAGTTTTTTTTTATTCGCAAGCGCAATGTTTTTATATGTAAGCGCTTTCAATTTGGCGCTTACTGATAAAAAACATTGCACTCCCGAGTAAAAATAAGTCCGAAAAAGGACCTTATCACACAAATAGTGCATGAGCTAACGGATAAAAAAGCAGTGCGTTCATCGTAAAATAAAACTCAAAAAGAGCACACACCAAAAAACACCAACACGACACAAACGTTTGCTTGGAACACTGAATAACTGGCCAGGATTGCAAAAGAACTTCATCATTCGCCATTGTGTAATTTCTTTTCGAGAACAGTTGAGAATTATTAGAGAACTGAGAACCCGTCCACACTACACCGTTTTCAAACGAAAACGGATACTTTTTGCTCCGGATACGGCTATCATCCACACTACAACACCGAAAACGATCACCGAAAACGGCGAAAAACAATACGAAAACGGTGTAGTGTGGACAGGATCTGAGAGAAGGTCTTCAAAAACTTCCAAACGTGAAATCATTCTAAAAAAGGCAAAAAACATCATTGATAAAAAAAAAAACAGCAAGAAATAGTCATATCCAGGAGGCGTCCACTACCACCAGATAAAGATGCGACAGGTTTGTGAGCTACCAAAGGCACTTACACCAGGGTGGTGAAGGGGGGGTAGCGATCACGAATCACGGACCGATTTTTCGTTATTTCACGGATCACGGAGTTATTAAAACGCTTTTCACGAATCACGGAAGTAAAATTTTAAAAACGATTATGCAAGTTGTGTTTTAAGTAAATATAGTGATGTAAGTACTGTGCTCGATCTTTTTTCCTGATATTTCTTTTGATGGTGTGAGATTTCACTTAAATTATATCGCCATCAAAACGACAGTTGATCACAATTCAATAAAGTACGATTTCAAGGTCTCCTGTTATTTTATCATTTCGCGAAATTGGTTTACTCATAGCATCCAGATCAGAATTTTCGCTACTGTGAAGGTGGTTCGGATCAGTACCGAGCCTTGCTTGTATGTTTCTGGATGCGCGCGAAGCGCGCTGCGATTTTGAACATCAATCTACGCGGTTAATGAAATTTTCTGAGACATAAAAATCACACTGAAGAAATGGAGTCACGGAAAAAACATAATAGAAATTTTCCAAAATTGAAAAAAAGCACAGTACGATGTTTTAGTTTCTAAATGCTACACCAAAGTATCCTCTTATGCAAAAATCTCAAAAAAAAAATCTATTTTAAGGACGTCAGGTTCCCTAAAAAGCAGTCAGGAGAGAATGAGCCTGCTCGATATTGGTCCAAATGGTCCGTCTCTAATGACCAGCTTTCACGTTTCACGAATCTCTAGGCCTGTAATCACGAGTCACGTAAGAGAAATTCGTAAAATCACGGGTCACGAGGGCATGAGATTTCACGGATCACGGCAATAATTTTCCTGTTTTCAAGAGTCACGGAGCAAATTTGGGCTGAATCACGGATCACGGAGAACCCCTTCACCACCCTGTTACACTTGTCTTCGTTTACGAGTTGCACTCCTCGCTACCGATGTACAGCCCAACAAAGTGCAGCATTGCATACAAAATAAGGAACACAGGTGCTGCGACAAGAAGTGAAATGAAAATATCTGGCCTGTTTGACGTCTAAAGCGGGACGAAAAAGTTCTAAGCATTCACCTTGGTTACAAAGCCCTAAAGCCGCAAGCCAAGACGGGAACGAATATGGGAGTTCAATATGAGGCTCATGCCTTCACCAAGAAGAAAGTTTATTAAAGGAAGAGCTCGCGAAGTACTAAAAGCGTGGAATCGGTAAAATAAACTCAGTAGGAGGAAATTGTACGCCGCAATTTGAATGAATTTGCGCGCGTTATTTATTACTGAGGTTTCAAGTCTATACCCGGAATTTGGTACAGCGCAGGATTTTGGAAAACTGCCAGATAAAAAATCGGCCCACTAAAATGTGATGAATATCTACACGTAAGCACAACTGATAAGTCTAATAACACAAAAGTAGCGCAGAACATCAGCCATTAGAAATATATTGAAAAAAGGAAAGACGAGGAAGAGACGAAGAACGCGCGAGTTCGCGTGCTCAGAAAACTACCAGGCGTTCCTTGCTAAAATGAAGGAAATGTATCCGTGGTCAAAATGACGACATTTTCGTTCCAAAACAAGTTTGTGTTAGTACAAATATGTAGCAAAACTCTTTCAAGTTCCACAAAAGTACAACAACATTTATTTTCAAGGTTTAAAAAATTGTTTTGGAGCTTTTGTGACTCGGGTACCCTGTGGTATATTCTTCAAATATTTACCCCCTTAATTTGAGCATGTTCCACCGCAGGAATTTTGGGGAACTTTTAGTATGTTAGTAACTTGACTACTACCTTTCATTTCGCTGAGACAGAAATTCTGTTGCAATTAGTTCAAGTTCGAACCACAGGATGACTGGACTTTAAATTTATACATTTCCATGACTTCAGTTCCCATGCCTGACACTATCGGACAGAGAAACAATGAATCCAACAATAAATTAAAAGTAAAATGTCAGTGCATATTGGCACTGATAGACAGCAATAATTATTCCTAGATAGATTTCCGCTTGCCTGTCATATGTGAAATACTCTGTGAAGCTTCCCCGCAGCCAGGAATAATACATCTTAGGGAATTTCTACAAAATTAAATTAGCGCACAAAAGTTACTCGTTGTAGCCGAACCAAATTGAGAAGTCGAAAATGTCTCAATTTGAAGAATAAATAGCTTAGATACATTAGAAAATTCAAGAATCATTGTACCATTATCTAAACCTGAAGTTTGGAGCTGGACGAGTCCTATGATGACCAAAAGCTCGCGAGCTAAAGATGGCAGCCATACCGATGCGTGACAAGTTTTTCTTTCATGACATTCTCCCGAGTCTCCCCGCCAAAAGTAAACACAGCCACGGCAGTTGTCAGCTCCACTATAACTTATATATCACTAGAAAATACGGTATTCTGATTGCAATCCAGAAAAAAAGCTTAAACCACAATGGTTGAGCGTGTAAAAACGACTAATCTCACGAGCGGCCACTATCGTCGCATTCAACTTTCATCTTTTTCAAACGAGTAGAGGAAACAGCCGCAAAAGTTCGGGAAAAACATGCACGAATGGAAGTTTGAAGTTTGCGGTAGATAAAATCTGATTACTACTGAATGCTCATTTTATACTCTAGCTACAAAGTTCAAGTACTTACCTTGAACATGGGTTTCTACGCTAGCTCTTCGTTCGTCCGTCTTCTTTTGTCTTTTTCGACTTCACCATTCACTGGTATTCTTCTCTACTCGCTTTGCTTCTTTCCCTCGACAAACTTTTTTTTTCTATAATCATGACATCGGTCACTCTTCTTCCCGCTGGTAACTCATTTTCTAAAATCATGATTTGTCAGCTTGATTTCAAGAGTTTTTGATGAAGAGTAAAAACCGTCGTGCGTTGTTTCGTTTGTTCACTTTGCACTCTCTTTGGCGGTGGTTCATGCTTTGCCCGGCTTCTTCCCGTCGCTGTTTCTAGCTCTCTCCTCGAATAATTTCTTCCGCTTCTTCTATCAAAATTCTCTCTTTCATTTTTCTCGTCTTGTCATCGTTTTTTTTTTATCAGTCAGGAAAAAGAACTCTGTACACAGACGAACAGACGACAGAGTCCTGCAGAAAAATGACAAACAGTTCCGGGGTTGCCTGTGGTGGGGCGCGCAGACAGGCAGACACGGACGCGCCAGCGATACCATAATGGGAATACCGCTGAGCGTTGAAAAATGAAGTCGATAGTATACCTGAGTTCTTACTTGAGCTATTGAATTCTTCATACGCGATACCTATGGTGCTACGCTCTGCGGCCTTCGGCCGCAAAGGAGCTCCGCTAATATATAGATTTACCCACTGGCTAAAAGCGGAGCTCCCGGTTACATATTTTTCTGTTTTAATGAGACAAAAGGTCGCCATTGTACATAGCCTGTCACTGTCATACCACGTGACCAAACACTTGCACCCCCTTGCCACTAGATAATTTCAC
The DNA here is from genome assembly GCA_033964015.1 of Scolanthus callimorphus. Lineage (NCBI taxonomy): Eukaryota > Metazoa > Cnidaria > Anthozoa > Actiniaria > Edwardsiidae > Scolanthus > Scolanthus callimorphus. The sequence continues at coordinate 13,474,042 of CM066917.1, read as the reverse complement.
CCAAATTTGGTTGTCTGAGGTTCATCCCGTTCCAAAGAAGTAAGCCTTTTCTCGTTTCACAACGTCATCGATGACGTCATACCACGTGACAATCCTGTTGCATCAACCTTGCCACTTGGACAATTTCACCCAAGTTTGGTTGTCTGAGGTTCATCCCTTCCAAAGATATGAGCCTTTTCTCGTTTCGATGACGTCATCGATGACGTCATACCACGTGACCACGCCTTTGCACCCCCCTTGCCACTAAGACAACTTCACCCAAGTTTGGTTGTCTTAGGCTCATCCCTTCCAAAGATATAAGCCTTTTTTAGTTTGATGACGTCATCGATGACGTCATACCACATGACCATGTTGTTGCACCCCTTTTGCCACTTAGACAACTTCACCCAAATTTGGTTGTCTGAGGTTCAACCCTTAAAAAGATGTAAGCCTTTTCTCGTTTTATGACGTCATCGATGACGTCATACCACGTGACCAAGCGGTTGCACCCGCCTTGCCGCTTAGACAACTTCATCCAAGTTTGGTTGTCTGAGGTTCATCCTTTCCAAAGATATGAGCCTTTTCTCGTTTCGATGACGTCATCGATGACGTCATACCACGTGACCAGACGAACAGACGACAGAGTCCTGCAGAAAAATGACAGACAGTTCCGGGGTTGCCTGTGGTGGGGCGCGCAGACAGGCAGACACGGACGCGCCAGCGATACCATAATGGGAATACCGCTGAACGTTGAAAAATGAAGTCGATAGTATACCTGAGTTCTTACTTGAGCTATTGAATTCTTCATACGCGATACCTATGGTGCTCCGCTCTGCGGCCTTCGGCCGCAAAGGAGCTCCGCTATGAAGATCAAAAATACATGTATATGACAGCGTTTGTGTGGCGGAACCGTCCTCGCAAAAACTCAAGAATAAATTACTATTTAATCAGTCGCCGTATGTTCACTGCTAATCGAGGTTTTCTAGTCCAGAACTAAGTCTCTAGCGAATACTTCGCAAGATCTCATATGCCACGATCAGCCCTGGCGTGCTAGAATGTTGAATAACAACCTAGACAATTTTTAGTGGACCGCTATAAAAACACAAATTTAATCACGTTCTGAAGTTAGCGCGTTTCCATTCTTTGACATAGCATCACCCTAACATGTTTTAACTCTAACATAATACAGTCATCTTTCACACTCACCGGAGACTCGGCACAATCGCCACATTTCCCGTCGAACTTTATCTTCGAAAGCTTGAACTGGTCTCGACACATGTTCACTGAGGAGCGTTTCTATAATAGAATTACTTGAAAAATGGTAGCTGAAACGCTGTTTGTGTCGATGGTAAACCCGAATTCCGGGAAAATGTGGTCACGCAATCCCGTGTTTTCCTATTTATAGCAAGAGGGTTACCACAGGGCCACCCCTATTTCTACATTAGACAATCGAGTGAGCAAACAAGTAATTTTACAGGGCTTGAATCACATGCAGCTTTCTACATAGTAAAAATCGACAAAGTACATAGACATGTGTTTTTATATTTGCAGTGCAAATAATTTTACATAAGCGAATCCTTTAATATTAGTAGAGTCTGTTAAGGGAAAAAATAGGTCGGATCGTGCACTTGTGCGTAAAGGCGTCAAATTTGGACCAAATGTTCCTTAGGTGAAATAAATCAGTTTTCGGGAGGGGTGCCATCATTTCCACCAAAGGGGGGTAGGGGCAATTTTGTCTATTTCCTAATTTCCCTATATTTCCTTGGTATTAAAAAGGTTATAGATAAACAAGACCATGACAATTCTTCCTGTATGGTGCCCTTCGCATTGGACTAGGTGGTGGGGGTGCTACAAACATTTGTCGACCTGTATTACCCAAAATCCTCCCCCTCCCCACCAGGTGATAAATAATGACCGGTCCCTATGTGTACAGGGCAGCACTGGTTATTTGGATGAATCTCAATAGAAAAAGGGGTTTTTATGTTTATAATCGAAAAATGTTACCGTCAGAAAAAAGGCACGCGAAAAAGGTTAGTGCACACATTGCTTGGAAACGACCAATTTGATATTTGATTGAAGAAAAACTCTGTGCCGCTGTTATGACCTTTGGGCAAACGATGATCAAGTCTAGAGCACAATTTGGAATATCCCGTGAGCATCTAAATAACCACGGATACTTTTATAGGGTCCGGGAGTCCCGACAACCGATGGATGTAGCCTAATGCTGATACAGAAGTGTTTACCGTCGAAGAAGCGTATGACTTGTCGTACAAATATGCTATGAACAAGGACAACATTGGAGCCGAGATTGGTAATTGGACATCTGACCGTTGGAAAAAGGAATGCAAGAAAAGAGACCAAGCTCTTTTGTAAAATAGTACAGACGACAGTTGTAATCTCGACCGCAAAAGATTTGTCACGGCGGGTGCCAGCTCTCGGGCCGCAGGTAAAGGGTATGTTGGTGGGATGGTGATCCATGCGCCAGTTGTCTGAAGGCCTGTACCTGTTGGCGAGACAAAGCGTCGGCTAAAGTAACGGCTAGAATATGTACGCCTGGAATATGTTTGGCCTTAAATACGATGTTATGTTGTAAACAAACGAGCACCAGCTTGCGGACAAAAAACATGAGGGACTTACAAGATTGCTTATAGATAACATGTACTAAAGACTCATTATCGGTGAAAAACAGTATGCACTGATTGCGTATGTTGTCGCCCCATAGGTGCAAGCTCAAGACAATAGGATAGAATTCTAGCATTGCAATATTGCGATGGCGCCAACTATCAGGCCATTTACCTTAGCACCAGTGTGTCCTAGTATCGGTCCAAAACCCAACACCCCGGAGGCATCGGTAGCCACTCATCTAGGAAGAATGACCTACCATTGTAGGAGGATAAAGGCGGATATCGTTCTTGTGATCGGTATTGAGGCGGATGTTCTATAAGTCGGAGAAAATTAAGGAGGCCAAGTAAAGATTGCAGTTCGTGCAATGTCACCTTCTTTCGCCGCAGAAAATGCGATATCTCAGAAACGCATGTTTTCAGCTTAGATATATAGAGCCAGCTATGTAGGCTATATAGGGTTAGCTATATAGTTAGCTAACCTTGTAGCTAGTTCTATATAGCTAACCCTATATAACTCATAGCTAAGTACAAATAAAGCTGGTGCTTTGTTTTATTTGTAATCCATGTCTCGAGTTGTGAAGAACAACCTTGGCTTTCTTAAAGCCTTGTGCAGATGCCTGCCACACCAGCGCAAATATTTACTTGACACAGCCACCCCATGGATGCTCTGATCCAGGTTGCCCTTGTTGAGTAAAAACAATAGCCTCCTCCTTCGAAAAGAGGAGGACGCCTCTCCATGGCAACGGCTCATTATGTATTCCCTTTCAAATACAGTAAACACCCGCATATCAGAACAGCTCATTTCAGGGTCTTCCATATATTTACTGTAAGGTTCTTATAAAACAACAGCCTCCTCCTTTGAAAAGAGGAGGACAAATTTCAGCCTGACGTTCTTAATCCATTTGTTCTTATATACGGGTGTACATACGGGTGTATTAACAATCCCTTTCAAGAAGCGGGTTAATTCGGTCCCTACTATACTGGACTGAGCTTAGTCTGCTCGCGGGGGAGCCTTGAGGGCCTTCGTTAATTGGCTGGTTTTGAACGTTAGGGCATGCGCAGAAATTTGTTTCTCTCAATTGCTCTGTATCATATCTCGCATGCGTCAATGGCTGTCACTAGAGGCTCCCCCGCGAGACGACGAGTCTGGGGAGCTCTGGGTTCAAGAATAGTTTCTGTGGTACATTGTACATTTACTACATTATCATTTAACAATAGGTGCGCACTTGTGTACACTAGTAGCTACGTGACCTTCTTGTACCAAGAGCTTCCCAGGCTCGTCGCCTCGCGAGGGAGGCTCTGGTGATAAATATTGACGACACAGAGCCGCGTTGATGGGAAGGTATTTTTGTGTATGCCCCAACGTTCAAAATATGCCAATCAGCAAAAGCCCTCAAATCACTGGTCACCAGAGGCTCTCCAGGGAGGTGACGAACCCGTGAGCTCTGGGTACAAGACGCTACGCTCCTGATTTACAGATTAATTGTACATTTATATTGTACATTTATAACATGCTACCTTAGGTAGCATGCTCAGCTAGGATTATTATAAACTTATTTGAATGAAAAACTCAGTGATATATGGTTTCTAACACTATGTCCCAGGAGTATAAGAGTCTAATTTTAGACTGTAGATTTTGAATTTAAATGGAAAATTGGTCTTTGAGATTTAGTTTCTTGGGTTTAACGCGTGCAGTTCGATGGCGGCGCTGATTTCTTTCGTCTTTTTGTTTTTGAGTATGGGGCCATAATTTGTAACCATGACTCTCGGGATCTAAAATCTACAATCTAAAAATAGATCCATCTACTCCTGTGCTCCTGACGTGCACCAATAGGTGATAGAGGCTCCCGTGAATGGGTCTTATTCTTGTGATTCTAGATTAGTATGAAGTTGATTGCTTACAACAGGTTCTGGCCCAGTAACATCTCAACTCATACAAACCGAAAAACAGAAGCTGTAACAGGGGCAACAATATAAAGGCCCCACCCAAAACAATCCCTACGGCCAGACCAGGGTTCTTAGAGTAGTCCACATAGCTATAGATGTATGGTTTGCCTACGGCATTGGTGCCGCCTGCTGCCCAGTAAACTACCGTGAATATCAAATACAGAATCAAGAAGCAAAACGGGTAGATGATATGAAGCAAACGAAACAAAATAGAACTCAGCATCAACTCGGCGAGCATGAACGCCGAATTCACTGCGTGGTTACTGATATCGAGAGCACTTGTTTCGTCTACGAACGAAAACCCCCAGTAGATGATGGTTACGGTGAAGGCAACGCTAAGAGCGGTGTTAAACATGCCCCACATTATCTTGTGGTGCCACATCATGGGGTATTCCATGGCGGGATCCCTGTGGATCTCAGGCACCTCGCCATTGTTAGCATTCGTCTTCATTTCAATGTCCACCCTCGCCCTCTTCTTCTCTCGGAGATTATACCACAGGGTGATTACGGAAGCGTAGATGAAGTACACAGTCTCGATGAGATAGCCCCAGTTGGTCAAGTATATGAACCATTTGGTTTTGCCGTTAGCATAGTGGAACCCGCTGTAGATGAGCCAACCAGCACAGTACGCAGCAAAGGCGAATCGGTAGACGAACACAAGGGGCCAAGGAAAGAACTACGTAACGGAAAAAGAATAAAAACTAGTTGTTATCTCAACGGAAGCATGTAAATAAAACATAATGAAATGAAATAAAACAGAATAGCCTTGTCACTGAAACAGATTTACAGGACTTAATTTGGCTTCCATATTTCACTCCAGTCATGTTGGCCATGATACACAAAGAGCTTCAAGAGATACATTTATCAGAGTCTTTCAAAATAGAATGGTTATCTGAGAAATCAGTGTAAATGTATGAAAAAAAGTGTAATAGTGTAACCATCCCGGGTTTTATTTCCAACCTTTGGCGTGATATATTTCTCATGAACTTTTGTTGTGGTCTACATGACTATGAGACGTATGGGTAGTATCCCTTCGCTTTCGTGTGTTTCCAATGGTGCCTCAAGTACCATCCCCCGTGCTCTTTAAGTCCTAATCTGTTTCGTTTTCACCGTTCCTTTGTTGGGAATATACTTGGTATCTTTAGTGTGCGTTCGTTATTATTACAAAACTGCGTTTTGATATGTAATTCTAGGGTAACGTAATGTAAAATAGGGTAACGTTGTTTGCGTCTTGTTGCCACCCAATGCAGATCATGCGATGATGAACCATCTGGGAGGTTACCTTTGTTCATTTTGTACATACTTCGCGCACTCGGTCTTGTGTGAGAAATTCCACAATGTGTCCTCCCAAAAGATTTATCGCATGATCTGAATTGACTGGCAACAAGACTGAAACAACTTAAGCCGATGATATACGGCCGATGACAGCAAGGAATTGCATATGCAAAGTCACTAAAGTGCAATACAGTCAAAAGTGCAATACATTTTTTGAAAACGACTAATGAGCACCGCGTCAAATAAATAGATAAGAAACGCTCCGTCTAGGAACGATAGCGTGAACGGCTATCGGGAATTTGAGTTATGCTTTGTGTCAATTTTTCCTGGGCTTCTGAATGTTTTGAAATTTGTTTTTCACCGTTTTTGTAGCAAAATTCTTCGTTTGCAGTGCTGAATTCTTTCCGAATAGGTCTTCCGGATATTTCCGAGCATTTCGTTGGTTCAAGAAGAAAATCGAGTGTGAGCATCACTGGACGACCACTGTTTCCGCGGCCCTATTGTTTCCGCTATAGTTCTTTAGACGGAGCGCTACAGTGAAACCAAAACAAACAAATGAATGAGTGAATCCAGTGAATGAATTAATGAATACGGAGCTGAGTATAAATTTTCACTATAGCTGATAATTTATATAGAACTGACAGAGTGGATAAAAATCCTTTGGTGCATATCCTTTTGCGGTCATGACGTGAAAAGAAAGAATGATCAAAGACGTAAAATTTCGATTACACCTGGCCAGTCGTGGATAAGTATGCTGCTCGTTTCTATAGTGGCAATTTTACAAACGAGTAGTAGCACACAGTAAATGGATCGAACAATGTTCTCGGTAAAAGTCCAAACACACAACCTTTGTTTCAAAAAAATGTTGTCGGTAGAGCGCTCAAGCGTTCACACCCAGAGAGCGGATATGTGTAAAGAGTTTCACAACTCCCTGAGCTGACGAAGCAATACAAGTATTTGTAGATGCACCTATTTCAATTAGGGTTGCTCCGTAAAACGTAGAACCATTAATCATGCATCATAATGAAGACGCTTCTTTCGTATTTTGTACGAATTAGGCAAGCCAAACTACACTAAAAACACTCTTGTTCACTTTTGTTTAGTATTTTGAGATATAATTTAACATGAATTGCTGCGATTTAGGTACGAATTATTTCGAAATTATTATGTCAAGCTATGAAGCATGGTTCATGATACATGGTTTTAGGAGCAACGTTAATTGAAATAGGTATATATCAAAGCAAGCCAGTCGTGCTGATTATTTTTCTTGCTCTCTCAAAGTTTTACATTATTTCTTCTGTAGTATGTGGTCGCGTTTGTTCCGACTATACTTTATTGTAATAGCTGTATTGTTTCCTGTTGTTTTGCTGCATTATTTAATAAAAACAACTTGCTCTCAAAATGCGCATGGGCTACGAAATTAGGATCACGGCACTTGAATTCAACTTGTCTTAAACGGCTATAATATTGAGCGGGTTTAAATGTATTGTTTTTCTTTTTAAATTGGCACAGAACATGGAGGGAAGGTATTACGTTTTCTTACTATGTATTTAGACCATGTTCATCGACGAAAACAACAACAAGGAGAATAAAGAATCCTACAAAACATACCTGTGACTCTGCACAATGACAAGCACTCTCTCCGCTTGGTTTTATTTTCGCCAGTCGAAACTGTTCGCGTAGCTCTTGAGGGCACGGCATCCTTTACGCCTATGAACGAATCCACGAAACGAATCTATGCCATGAAAAGTTTGTATTCAAAATGGTTTCACCTCTACGGCTTCTTGCAAAGTTGTTTGAAAAAGTGTTGTTTTCCCAAGCTGCTAAATTTTCTGTTGTAAGAGAGAGGAGGCAAAAACTCTCGAAAGACGCTGTTTGTTAGCGTCGTCACGGGCGAAATGCATTTGAAAGACCTTTTAAAGCGCCAGGGGCTAATATCCTTGGTTATTTGCATATATTCGTGGATGTTATTGGTGGAAAACGTATCCAAGCAATGCCTCTTTTCTTCTGTTCGTTTATTCTATCACAAAAGGAATGGTCATGCTTTGTGACTCGTGTAAATATAAACCGGGCTTGTTAGATGATTTCAGCTATATTCAAACAAAAACTGAAAACACGTTGATTTGGGGAAAAAATTCCTGCCCCATCTAAAGTTTGAAGCAAAGGAGGAGGCGGGGCGGCGCAATTACACCGACTAGGCTATTCTTTAAAGCTGGATTCAACAAAAGCAGCAGTGTATGTTTGTTCATCAATTCCATGAACAAGCTTTCAGTGTGTTCAGTATTTCGTTCAGGGGGGAGGGGGGATTTCGTTAGCTTTTAACCTGACTAATCTCGGTAAATAATTTTCAGTACATGCACTGTAATTTTGAGAGGGTTGATTCAGCCCCATTTTCCAATTAAGACCCTTTCGTAGCGGTTCTATATTAGACTGATTTACAGAAAACTGATTTACAGAAAAAGAGAAATTTCAGTCAAATGATGTTCTGAAATAGCCCCACGTTGTGCCGATTTACTCTGAATGAGTAGATCTGATTTAGGAGATACGGGTCGAATTGCTTGCGGGTTCTAATTCAGCCCTCAAAATTGGTCCCTTTCAGGCCTTCTCAAAACTGCTAAAACAGCTACTAGAAGATTTGTTTTAGATACCAAGTGCTGAATCGCTTGCGGGTTCTAATTCAGCCCCACAGAATATGGTCCCTTCAGACCTTCTCAAAACTGATAAAACAGGCCTAGAAGATTTGTTTTAGATACTAAGTGCCGAATCGCTTGCGGGTTGTAATTCACCCCCCAGAATTGGTCCCTTCAGACCTTCTCAAAACTGATAAAACAGCCCTTTGTTTTAGATACCAAGTGCCGAATCGCTTGCGGGTTGTAATTCAGCCACCAGAATTGGTCCCTTTCAAACCTTCTCAAAACTGATAAAACGACCCTAGAAGATTTGTTTTAGATATCAAGTGCTGAATCGCTTGCGGGTTGTAATTCAGCCCCCAGAATTGGTCCCTTTCAGACCTTTCTAAAACTCATAAGCGATTCAGCGCTTATCCTCGCGGCTCAAAGCGCTTTACATTAACGGATAACTCATCCTATAGAACCAGCTTTTATAAACATGTGTGTGTCAGCATTGTGAGTTCTGTGACACTGAGGTTGGGCAACTTCCGACGGTCCTCGTGGTTCTTTAACGTCCCTCTGGTTCCGGTTAGTGTAGTGTATGTGAGAGACGGGGGCTACGGTTTAACGTCCTTATCCGAGAAGACAACAAACACTCGGGGAATGTTGGTCGAACTGATAAAACTTGAAAGACACTCGCCTTCGGCTCGTGTCTTTCAAGTTTTCATCAGTTCTCCCAACATACCCCTCGTGTTTGTAAGAAAGCAGAGAGCACGCGGAAAGTACTTTTATTGCTTAAGTAAATAGGTCTGGATCCAGGCCTGACAATGGCAATGAAAGCATTAGTTTTAGACACATTTGTACTTATGCTAACGTAAGAACTCTTTCATTTAGTGTTTTAGGAATTAGTTGCTTCCCATAGATTAAATTAATATGTTTAGGAATGTTTTATGTGGATAAGTGTCCAGCAGGCACTAATTCAAGGATTTATGGTGCGTTAACAGTTGTGGTTCCAGAAAATATTCCCCTTCCCCCTCTCACTCCACGGAAGTGTGTTGAAGAGTGACACACCCCTCTGGAATTTCCAAAGAATAATAGCTGAGCATTTGCATAAAAAAAAACAGGTAACCCAGGACCCCCAACCTGACTCTAGAATTTCCAAGCCCTTCCATGAATGCTTTCTAGAACCACACATATTATGTGTTTTTGGCTACAGTCATTACTGAGGATATTCCACTGAGTGTGACGACTGTAGGGCCAGGGGGTACAAGCTTCACAAGATGTAATCTTCACAAGATTACTTTGAAACACATCACATGAAGATAGTCACAGATACAAATGATTGTAGGTTCACTTTTTTCATTTTTATGACAATGGTGACCTTTCTGTAAATTATCCGTGTTTTTTATTGAACTAAAATTGCATCTAAAGACCTCTAGCTTGAAAGGCCAAATATCACGAGGGAGCCGAGATGTTCTAAGAAAACATACTACTTCGAATGCCATTATTTGTTTCTTTTCCTGTATCTTAAAAGATATAAATTTCAGTTATCAGGAAACAACGTCCAGTATTCAATTCCGCACATCCGTATTAGTAAAAATGCAAAGTTTGGTGAAGATTGGTTGAATACTGACCGAGATATGATTTTTCTAAATTGATGATTTTTACAATAAAATGTATGGCCTCGTTTGGATGTATTTTCCCATACATTTCTTTGTAAAAATATATATAGGTCAGAAAGCTAACTTTTGAAAATTCCTATCTCCGCCAGTTTTCGAGTAATTCTTCCCAAACTTTGCAGCTTTTCTAATATGGATGTGCTCTTTAAATTTATGGACTTCGTTTCCTGATAACTATAAGATATTATTAATCCATATTAACGTGATAAGGGCCTATTACTAACAACAATAATATATTTGCCTATATAGTATTCTTTCCACATAATCGTTTAAGTTTTTTTCTTTTTTTTAAGTTTAGCCTTTGAACGTGATGGCCTCAAACAATCGCCGGATATCCAAAATGGCGGCACGGTGGCTTTCTTGGATACGCCATTTTGGATGACGTTCTACGCCCATCAAGCACCCTATCCCATAATATAGAAACATTTTTTTTGAATACCACATTGCACTGCGATGACTAAGAAGCGATTTGCTATGCAAATAGCTTCAAAAACATGTACGTTCGTCGCTTGCTAGATTCGAACAGGCGCAATGTAGCTTTGAAGGCCGGAATCATAACGGTACAAAAAAAAAAAAAATTCAAATTCTCGGGCGTTTCGAGAAACGGCCCCCAGGGCAGAATATTATACTATGGCTACTTTGCTTGGTACATAAATAGGAAATAAACATGTTTGCTAGTGTTTAAGCGTCTTTGGATTGGGCTGTTCTAAAAAACCCGTACTCCCCCTATCGAGGAACCTGGAAATTCCACGGGGGTCGCTGTGTTTGACCCTGAAATTTCCACAGGGCCTGAGTTTGACAGGGCCATTCATTTTACCCTGGCAGTTCCTCAGGGGTTTCATTTGCAACTGCAGAATTTCCACAGGCCCACAAGAGAATGAGGAATTTCCACAGGGGGCTTCAATTTTCCACAGGGGTTGTACAGGAGTCTGGAATTTCCACAGGGGTAGAGCAATTTTTTAAAATTTGGAGTTCCTCGATAGGGGGGTGCGTTTTTTTTTTGGAACAGCTTATTTGCAATACCGACATGTTGACAACATAGCAAAATACCAAGTCGGAGAAAGCATCCATTTCCATCGGCTGATTTAGAATAGAGCAATTTTCTGGATTGAATTTAGAGATTTCTACACGTAACTGGTCTTTTAATATCAAACGAAAACAATAACAAAGGAGTGGACACGGACACATTTGAGTTCGACAGATCGATCATTTAACGATCCCTAGTTGGCACATTAATATCAATGGATGACGTCAGTGTGAACAGCGCTATAAGCTCTTTGTCCATTCAACGGTTCTTCTTGTCATTTTTTTATTCTTTTCTTTTGCAGCACGATATAAACCTTCCACCCCTCGCAGACTCCCGCCTTGCTCTAACACAGTGTTCACCTTGTCTGCCATCTATTTCCTCTTGACTGGATCACAGCGAGCTGGCACTCAATAACGTCGTTTCCGAAATACATTTCAAAATTAGCGCAAAAGACTGATCTTAAAAAAAAGTTCTGACAAATTCGTAGTTTAATCGTATCTAGTCCACAAAATGGGTAATGTTGCTGTTATAACGATAACAGATTAAGAACAGGGGCTCATAAAAAGGGGCGTCCCTCTGTGGTATATTGCAAAGCTTTTGTTTTACTAGCCTTATCAAGAATATATATCAGAGGAACGCCCCTACTTATGAGCCCCTGTTAAAGGGGCACTGTCACCGAGTCATCGGGTTGTTTCAACAAAATATTATAAAATAAGACCAGTGATCTAACATAAACAACTCAGAATCCTATGTAATTGTTATTATGTCCTAGAAAAAAAGGAACTGAAACTTGCATTATATAAGCATTCTTACGTAAGATTTAAGAACTTTCGCTATCAAATTTCCAAGCGACCTTCGCTGCGACAGCAACAAAAATTTATACCAATAGGAAATGTTCATTATGACGTATTTTACTAAGACTACCAGAAACCTTTGCGTTCTCGCTTTTGTTCGCGTCATATCGCCTATTGTTTCCAATGCAGCTTTTCTGCATAAATAAAGAAAACTGAAAAGGATTCTGGAAGTCGTAGTCAAATGACGCCAAACTGCAAATGTCCTATTATTTGACAGCATTGGAGAGATGTGCGTCTGCGCAGGGAGCACGTATTTGCTCAACCTATTGCGCAGGTGCAGGAAACGATGCTTACCATAGTTTAAGTGGATTGATTTTGATAGGACAGGGTTCGAACAATTGAAGTATGGACGATTCCAGCTCCTTTTCTTTTCTTTAGAAATGCCTTTCGATTTTAACACAACCACCACGTTGCAACGCGCGCATACAAGGAACTTGGTTCATGAAATATGACACATGCAGCGCGCTCATTCATTATAGCTGGAATCGTCCATTGCATACACAAGAAAGTGGAGATAATTCAGTGAGTGTTGTGCCGGGAGCATTCATGTAGCCGAACTATTGCGTGCGCGGGATGCAAGTCGATGTGTGGGTGATACATTAACGGGTACACTATTAGAATTCAACTCATCTCTTTCTTTTATTTGACTTCGAATGATTCAAAATAAAATGACTTACAAGGTTACATGTTGTTTAATATGTAAACTGTAGAACATCGTGCTTTTCGGTTTCGCGAATTCCCAAACTATTATATAAATAGACTTGCAGAAAGCAGAGGAGACAGCAGCTGTGTTAGGGAGCTGGTACCGTGTGAACGGATATTCATCGTATCATTCTGTCCTATCTGGGTGCGTGGCTTTAGCTTGTACCGCAGGACGTCTGGGCGACCATGTTTTTCCAAATCTTCCATGACATGTGACATGATCTCGACGTAGCTCGTGTTCAAAATAACCTACAATATCTGAGTAAATCTTCATAAGAGTTTAGGTGTCTTATACATTCACGACACACCTGCCATAAAGGGCACAACAGGAATATCCAGGAAAGACCCTGTACGAGATGGTCTACTTCATTCAACCATACAAACAGACGAAACGAATGTAAGTGTTACTCTTCAACATGAATGGCGCGATAGTTTCAAGAATATTTATTCCGTGAATAAATATAAAGAAAGCTTTTTCAAGTTATTTCAACACCTTCACACGCGTCCAAAGTATCTAAATGTCACGAGAGGCGCAAGCTGTAGCAATTTTACCGTTAAAAAAGACTTACGGTCATCTAAAGACCACCTTCGCCTTGTTGAGCCTGCTTTTAACATGAAAACTATGGTCAGCGCGCCTTTTCTACTGCGGCTGTAAGGCTATGGAACGAGCTCCGTTTTGACATTCGTGCTTGTTCCAGCGTCGAAACGTTTAAATCTGAACTGAAAAAGTATCTTTTATTATTCAGGAAATCTATTGCCAGCACGAAAACGAGAAGAGGATTTATGCGAGCAGAGTGTTGGACACAGAGCAAGGGACCTTCACTCGATTGCTAACGAATGCAAACGTTTCTACAGTCGACTAGCATACTTTCAAAGTTGGCTTCGCTCTCCTTAGATCCTCAAAACGTTGCTTAAGAGGCTCCCGACTTAATCCCTTAGACGTTCTAATAGAAGCAGTGTATTGTGGCAGGAATTTGTCTAGACATGGTGGCCGTGGATGCGGATAGTGTTGTGCAAGGGCTGCTCGAGCTTCCAGATACGTCCAGGTAGCTGAGATGGGAACCGTTATGGCGAGGACGATTGACGGGATGATTGAACGAAGGGCCAGGCTGAGACTCGACGTCGCCGCATAGCAAGATGTCACTTTGCAAGTACAGGTGCCCCGATGGAAGCCAGCTAGTAAATGGCTTGTGAGACAGCCGCTTAGAACGGATTGATGGAGTAAGCTGTTCGCGAGGAAACAAGGTGGGGGTCACAGGAAGCGAAGCTACCAAGGAGCCAGAATATGATAGAGAGTATTCCGCCACTAGTGGAAGCTCAAGTTTAACAATCGCCAACTGGGAGATATTGTGATCAGCCAGAGAAGTGTATAGTCTGAGTTTAGGCTCAGAAGCGCTCCCGGGAGATATAAGTGCCAGGAGCAATACAAGGCATGACCAACGCGGCGCCATCTTGAATACCCCCCCAAGCAAATTAACATAGAAAACAGCACATAATCATGATATTAAGTACAAGCAATACCTGGCTTATTTGTAAACAATAAGTGGCTTATTGTTTCTTATATCAATCAATTTTGTCAGTTCTAAAGGCAATGCAAAATTTGCTACATGCATAGAAACACTCGGCATGAAATTTGTATTCATTAGGAGAGGTTGTCTTTGCAATAACAACAAGGGCACTTTTGTTCTTTTTTTGATAACTAATTCCATAGCGGTAAAACTGGCAGTACCTTACAAGGGGTGTGGTGTCCTTTGCAGCCACAAAACTATTAAGTACTTCTCCAGAAATAAAAGATGAGTGTGCAGACATATTAAGCGCATAATTTGCTTAGTTTTCAGGCAACAAACTCCTTGTCTAGACGTGTCAATTGGAAGGCCTTGGCACTGAACTAGAAATATACAGAAAGCAATATGTGATTACTTAGCTGCAATTTCAGGTATACACGGAATATATATGTGATTCTTTTTAATAAATCTATTAATTCTTATGCCAGCTATAAAACTGGACACAATCTGGACATAATCTAGAATTACTTCGCACATATGAAACTGTAATTTTTCCATTTTTCGTGTTTGTTCCCTAAATCTGCAAATTTTCAGCACCATTTTCCTGCACTCCAGTAACACAGACCAGGTCTCTTTTGGTCTCGACTACTTTGGACGCCTATGGTTGCAGTGTAAAGAAGATAAAGAATTGGGCCTAATACAGACCCTGAGGCACCCCAGAAACAATCTCTTTAGACGAGGATCGAACACCAATTGACGATGATCACTCAGATAAGAGCGAAATTGCAGAGCATTTCCGTTATCGCGGAACCTGCTCACAGGCGTCAATGGTATGAAATGTGGCTGACAGATCTAGAAGAATAGATTCTTTGTTAGATATTTGTTAGATCACATATTTTCATTATCGAGATTTGTATCAACATGTTCTATTAAGTTGTTTGTTTGACATCCTAATATGCGCTACAGAAGTAGTAAATACTATTACTGTTATTAAAGTGTATAGAGGTTGGGGTGTACCAGAAAGGTGATTTTTGAGTCCCCACACGTTGATTATTGCCAACGAGCAGCCGAGCCAAGAGGCGAGCCTGCGAGGAGAAAAATTCAGAGTGGTGTAACACTATCCAATCAAAGTGCCAGGATTTCGAAAGAGCATTATTATTCAAGTGGGTAACCAAATGCAAGTGATTCGTATCATATCCTTGGCGACCGTGCAACTGAGCAAAGACAAGCTCATCTCAAATATCGGCGAGTGTGCCAAACATTTAACGAAGCGAATCAAAATACTCCAGAACACAACAAGTCAAAAACAAAAGTAAATCACTATCGGCCAGCGAAGCCACAATCTAAACTTGTCTACCTGAAATTTAGCTGGATCCCGAATTCCTTTACATGGGCCGACAACGCCGCGATGCTGTGTTTGTATATATTTCTCGCGCTGTTATTATTACACAATCATTGCCATCACAGTGATTTAGCTTGTTCATATGATCATGGAAATGCAACCTTTACATGTATGAAAGGTAGATATTTGTCTCTAAATGATGAAAGAAACAATTATCCAGTAGAATCAGAATGTCATATAGTCTCATTTTTTCAAAAAGGGCAAAACATGATTCACTGTTCTATTGCTCGTTGGCACTTTTAGCGAAAGCTACAACTAGTAGCGTGTTAGTGTTAACAAAGGCACCACCCAAGGGAGTGTAAATGGGCCATTATCTTTTTAGCCTTTTCTTGAATGACTTGCTCATAAAATCGCAAGATGCAAGCTTAATTAAATAGTACAGTTGTAATTCCAGTCTGGAAGGGTATGAGAGATGAGTGAGAAAACGCTGGACTGAAATCAACAACATGAAATGTAACATTGGAAAATGTAGGGAAGTTTGGTTTGCTAAGAGAGGCTGTAGCAGAGCTTTTCCCCCTGTGCACGAGGTGGAACAGGTCACAGACCGCAAAATATTAGGCTTTACAATCCAAGATAATAGTAAATATTCAAACCATGTGAAAACCAAATTAAATGCATATTCGTCATAAGATCTCTCACGAAGGAAGGGTATTCTCAGATTGATAGACGTTTTCAAGCACTAATAATGACAAAACGTTTATATGCGCTACCGGTATACTGAGCAAACGAGGCCGATCTAAACGCAATTCAACAATTTTTAACTCGATGTTACAATAGAAGATATACAATAGAGCATACAAATATTTTCAGCTGCCTCGAAAAGAGCAACAAGCGTTTCTTGTCAAAGATTATGAGTAATTCATGTCATTACTTAATGACTTGGCACCCAAAGCAAAAATAAGTAAATAACAAATGATATATTATATTTAATATTTTTCGATAATATGGTGATTAAAAATGTAAAATCTATAAAATAATATACCAGAATTAGAGATATTCCCTGTGTTATAAGAAATTGATGCTTCCCCGGAACGCAGTGTTGTTAGGGAGCTTTTTCAATTCGGCTTGAAGCTATGTATCATTGTCATAAGACAATTTGCAAAATTACTTCTTTTATAAACAAACATTATTATACTGAGATTATTTTGCATTGCAATCAACTAGCTATAAGCAACGACAATTTCGTTAACTATCACTTCTCGCCAGATCTTGAGAGCTTTGTGCTGTCAAACTTATCGCCTTTGTATTGATGTTAACACATGTTAACACCTCACTGAAGCAGAGCCGGAGAGCTGATAGCAGCGTGCATATCTGTTTGACTTCAACATTTCCACAGGAAAAAATATAATGTTGTCACTCAGCTATGCAGGTCAATCAAGGGAAAATGGTACGACATATTCTATGAGAATTTTTTTACTTCTTCTAAGTTGATTGTTGACCTCTACAATGACAAAATAATAATAATAATAATATGGGATCCCTCGTAAACGAGTAAGATTGTCTAATCATCTCTTGTGCACCCTTTGATGGCTAAAAAGTCCTATTCGCGAGGCGCACACTTTGCCGCAGGTGGGGCAGGTGTAGGGAGCTAGCTGTGGCGAAGCAGGGGCAGCATCGCGTTCTTTACGTCGTTGACGTTTTTCCTCCGCTTTCCGACGGCGCTCCTTCTCAAACAGAGTCACACCCTCCCGGACAGTACTTCTCCATCTAGGTCTATCGCGTGCCAGATCCTCCCAGGCCGTCAGATCGATGTGGCACGCCTTAATATTTGCTTTAAGATTGTCCTTGAAACGCTTTCGCTGCCCCCCTTGTGCTCTGGTGCCAGATCCCAGTTCTCCGAAGAGTATCTGCTTAGGAAGGCGTGAGTCATTCAGTCTCACAACATGACCAGTCCAACGCAGTTGATTTTCAATTATCATGGCCTCAATACTGGTAGAGTGTGCTTCGTCAAGGATGCTGCAATTAGTCCGCCGATCCTGCCAGGTCACACCCAGGATGCGTCTCAGACAGCGCTGATGATACTTTTCAAGGGCGTTAAGGTGTCTCCTATAGGTCGTCCAGGACTCGGAGCTGTAAAGGAGGGAGGGTAACACAACAGCCTTGTACACCAGGAGTTTGGTCTCTTTCTTTAGACCCTTCTCCTCGAACACTCTCTCACGGAGCCTTCCAAAGGCGCAGCTTGCCGCCTTAAGGCGATGTAAAATCTCTGCCTCGATGTCAGCTTTTGTTGAGAGGACACTGCCAAGATAGGGGAAGGTCTGAACGTTCTTTAGTGTGGAGCCGCTGATGATCATGGGTGAGGGTGAGGACTGATGGCCTGGAGCAGGTTGGAAAAGGACTTCTGTCTTCTTTACGTTCACTGAGAGGCCAAGGCACTCGTAAGCGTACGTGAACGCATCCAGAATGACCTGGAGTTGGTGCTCTGAAGTGGCGCAGACGCAATTGTCATCCGCATACTGGAGCTCGATCAGTGAGGTAACAGCGGTCTTCGTTCTCGCCTTCAGTCTTCGCAGATTGAACAGCCCCCCGTCCATTCTATAGACGATCTCTATACCTTCGGGCAGTCTGTCTTGTATTAGATGGAAGATGGCTGAGATGAAAATGGTGAAGAGGGTAGGTGCGATTATGCACCCTTGTTTTACGCCGGTCTGTACCTCGAAGGTCTCGCTGTCACCACTGCTGCCAAGAACCCTGGCGGTCATGCCGTCATGAAGGAGTCTCAAGATAGAAATGAACTTCTCCGGGCAGCCATATTTCGCCAGGATTCGCCATAAAGCTTCTCGATTGACAGAGTCGAACGCCTTTGTAAGATCTATAAAGGCCATATATAGTGGCTGACGCTGCTCCCGACATTTTTCTTGCAGCTGCCGAGCAGTGAAGATCATGTCAGTTGTTCCTCTATTTGGGCGGAAGCCGCATTGAGACTCTGGTAGGAGGCCCTCAGCATGCGGGACTAAACGATTAGCGAGGATTCGCGCAATGATCTTTCCAGCAATGGCAAGAAGGGAAATACCACGGTAATTCCCACAATCCGATTTATCTCCTTTTTTGAAGATTTTGGCAATGTCCGCGTCCTGAAGGTCCGGGGTTATTTCCTCCGTCTGCCAGATTAGAAGAATGAGTTGGTGAAGGCATAGAGCCAGGTCATCACCTCCGTGTTTGAATATTTCTGCAGGTATTCCGTCAACACCCGGGGCCTTGCCGTTTTTCATTTGCTTGATGGAAGATTTTGTCTCGCTAAGGGTCGGTTCTGCCCCTAGCTCAGCATTGACTGGCGATTGCGGGATCATATCAAAAACGGAATCATCAACCAAGGAGTCGCGGTTGAGAAGTTCTTGAAAATGATCTCTCCAACGTTGATTGATGCTCACTGTATCTTTCAGAAGAGTACCATCTTTGTCTTTAATGGGCGTCTCCCCACGTGTGCTGGGTCCAAAGATGGTTCTGGTAGCACTGAAAAAGCCACGGGTATCTCCTTTGTCCGCAAGACCCTGAAGTTGGTCCGCCTTAGCGGCCCACCACTGATCTTTAATATGGCGAATCTGCCTTTGGACCTCAGCCCGTATATTGTGGTAGGCGGTTCGTTTAGGTTCATTCGTAGGGTCATTTTGCCAGGTACAGAAAGCCTTCCTCTTCTCGTCTATAAGTTCTTCAATGGTATGGTTGTTTTCGTCAAACCAATCCTGGTGTTTCCTAGTGCTGTAGCCAATTGTAGCTTCACTACTTGAAAGAATGGCTGCTTTCAGAGCTTGCCAGTACTCTTCAACGTTGTTGCCATGAACGGACGAAAGGGACTGACGGAGAGCAAGCTGCAGTTCTTCAAGCAGCACCGGATCTCTCAGTCTCTCGACATCTAGTCTCTTTTTTGGTTGTTTTGCTATATGCCGTTTCTTGTGATGAAGTCTTAAAGTAACTTTTGAGCGTACAAGACGATGGTCTGTCCAACAGTCATCTGCGCTAGTGATTGATTTCGTGATTTGGACATTTGCCTGATCGCGAGCTCGGACAATGACAAAATCGATCAGATGCCAGTGCTTAGATCTTGGATGTTGCCAGGTGGTTTTAAATTTGTTCTTTTGGCGGAACAAGGTGTTTGTGATAACAAGTTGGTGCTCCGCGCACAACGTAAGCAAAAGAACACCATTGGAATTGCATTTCCCGACCCCTTCTTTACCAATAATCCCTTTCCAGAGAGCGTGATCTCTTCCGACCCTTGCATTAAAATCACCGAGGATTATGATCTTATCATCTTTGTGGATGCTCGCAAGAATATCACCAAGTGTTGCGTAGAAGGCTTCCTTCGTCTCCTCTTCAGCGTCTAGAGTTGGTGCATATGCGCTGATGATAGTGGCATATTGATTCTTAGCAAGAGAGAGACGCATTTTCATGATGCGCTCGTTAATGCCATGAGGAAGAGAGGTAACATACTTGGTCAGTTCGCTCCTGATAGCGAATCCAACACCATGCATTCGAGGCTGGCCCTCCGGTCTTCCTTGCCAGTAGAAGGTATATCCACCCCCTTGCTCACTTAGCTGTCCGGTTCCAGATCTGCGGGTTTCTTGAAGGGCAGCGATATCAACCTGAAAGCGCTTCAGTTCGAGGGATACCAAGGCGGTTCTTCTTTCAGGACGGTCAGTATGTTCGTAGTTATCCAGGAGCGTGCGTACGTTCCAAGTTGCAAATTGTAATTTATAGGTATTTCGACCGCTAAGATGGTGATCCTGCTGGATGCGGTTTTCCAGCCAGGAGTGGGTGGAACAGGCTATTTTTAGGGCACCTTTTCTAGCCCCCTCCCAAATGTAGGGTGAGCAGAGTGGATCCTAGAAAGGGCTGCTCAGTCGCAGAGAACGCTGCCGGGTCACTCTTCTGTTCCTATCCAAAAGTGAGACGACTGAATCAGAACTCTGCCGCCTAACGTGCCGGTTTGAGACTAGGGACTTCCAGATCTCACTAATCCTGTCCCCGTCACCTCTTGCCGATCGCCGAAGGACTTCTGTGGGTGCAAAATATCGTTGATAGACGCCTTGTGCGTGAAATCTTTTAGCGTGGGAGTACTGTTGCACATCAGCAAACACACGGTGCCAGAGCAGAGAAAGGTCCGTAGTCCAATGGCAGGGAAAACCCCGACGATCGGGGATCCAGTATCTGCAGCACAAAAGCTAGATGGCCGTTGGCTCACAAGGAGCTCCTCCGCCCTTTTGACAGGTCTTGCTTTTAATCCTGCTGGGTGACTAGCCACCCTCCTCATCTGCACAAGAAGTGAGATGGGGAGCCGGTTGAGTCGCCGACCACTCGACCCGCGGCAGGTAGTACTGGGTTACGTGGTACCAGTAGCAGTCAGAGACTGACCTGACCTGACAAAATACTTTGCTGTGGTACACTCAGACAGGGAGAACAAAATTACCAAGGGATATCTTCAATGCAAAAGCTGCGAAGGAACTAATACTGATTTGGAATATGTGTTGTCCCATTGTGGCCCTTGTTTGGAAGGACAAAAAGCCAGTGTATGATTGGGATTCACACAGCTGCTCCCCAGCCCTGATACCCACAAGTTCCAGAAAGAAAAAGGATGGGACTTCCGAGGATGTTCCTTTTCCACTCTTTATAAGTTATTAAAACAAGTATATGGGAGGGGTGGACAAGAATGACCAGATGAAGTCGTATTACACCTTTCCTGTTTCTTGAAAAAATGGGGAACAAGGATTTTCTTTGATCTCATTGACAGGGCAACCTTTAGTGCCTTTGTACTGGAAAGGCCTGCACATGGGAAACGTTCCATGAAGGATTTTAGAAAAAAGCTTGCAAAGGAACTGATTGGCAACTTTAAAGGAAGTTAGCAACAGGGACCGTCAGTCTCTGCAGCCACGCTATACCATCTACATGTGCGCAGAGTGCGATGTGGGACTTTGTGCGGCTCCGTATTTTGGTGCTTACCACCAAAAATGATGTTAAGCACAGTTTATGCATACAGTAATGGCCATTTAGGATATTTGTATTCTTGAAATTTAAATCTAGTTGGCTTACAATGAAACTATTTCTATAACATTTCAAAGCATTTTTTTCTATACATTTACATGGTTTCCTTGGTGGGTAGCTGACAAAATATCTTCACAATGTTCGGACATTTGGTTTGAAATTGCTCATTATAAAATGCACTTTGATTATAAAACCTTATCAGTATTTGTTTGCCATAACAAAACAATAATAATACAAATTTGTATAGCGCTATTTCTTTAAAAATCCAATAACATTGTTTTAACATCAGAAGTATTAAAAAGTTTGCAATATAGTAAGACTAACATTGACTTTATATTAAAATATATAAAAGACTAAAAAAGACTAAAAAGTAAATGACCAAAAACTAATTTCAAGTAAAAATAGATAATATACGATAACACTTTCAAGTTCAATTTCAATTTCACATTTTAAAAAATTAGTACCAGTGCTGAACGTATGCCTGATTAATATTGTTTAGTTACTTTTTACCACTTTATCCTTTTAATTTTATTATTATTTTATTTTATTATTATTTCATTTTATTATTTTATTATGATTTATTGTCCTACTGTTTATTAACCTGCTTTTCTCCTTTAAAATTTTCGAGTGTAATATATATAGTTTGTTTCTTAATTTTTATTATTATAACTCTTGTAAAGCGCTATTGAGCTACAGGAAATAGCGCTATATAAATGCAACAATTATTATTATTAACAGTTAAACAATATAGTACGGGCGTGCCTACGGCCAAAAATATCGAGTGAAAAGGTATGTTTTTAGTCGACGTTTTGGAGGTCACCGGGGAGGGCATTCCAGAGTGTGGGTGCCCTAAAAGAAGATGCTCTTTCTCCGTACGTCTTGAGGTTACATTTAGGTACGGAGAGAAGTGATTTGGAGGAGGAGGACCGTAGGCAGCGTTAAGGGATGTACGTTTAAACAATTAGGGGCGAAACGAGCGGCAACCAGTAACCAGTTGAGTTTACGAAGAACAGGTGGTACATGTTTATGCCTTTTCGTGCCAGTTAAAAGTCGTGCAGCCAAGTTTTGTACATACTGGAATTGATTGATCTGGTTGCACGACATACCTGATAGTAACGAATTACAGTAATCAAGTTTGGCTGTCACGAAGGCATGGATTACCGTCTAGGAATCCTTGAAAGCAAGAAAACGTATTTTACCAATAGTATGCAGGTTGAAAAAAGCCTCCTTGCAGATCGAGTCAATGTGCTTGTCCATGAGCAGTATGTTATCAAAGCAAGCGCCTATGTTTCGAACATTCTTGAATGCCTTAATGAGCTTTGCTCCGACGTAGATGGACTTTAAAGAAGGGGCTGGCCGGTGACGAGTATGAAGGAGGAGAAGCTCAGTCTCGTCGTTGTTTAGTTTAAGCATATTCGTTGACATCCATTTGTCAATGTCACGAATGCAATTCTCGACGATAGATGTGGAGTGCTCAGGCTCATCCTCGGAAAAGGAAGGACAGATATATTTGTGTGTCGTCTGCATAGAAATGATACGACATATTTTGTTGCTTTATTACTTCTGCCAGAGGGGAGGTGTAAATGGAATAAAGGACTGGACCAAAGACAGACCCTTGAGGGACTCCGCAAGGTGACATGAGGGACTCCGCAAGGTGACTATACGACTGGAAGATCTTTCACTGTTAACGTAAAGAACTTGTTCTCTCTCAGACAGATACGAGCGGAACCAAGCAAGGGCTTTGCCCCTGATCCTAACACGTGTCTCGAGTCTCTTAATCAGGGTATGTGGTCCACAGTATCAAAGGCGGCTCAGAGGTCGAGAAGAACAAGAACTACATTTTGTAGTGTAACCTGTAAGTTAATGTTTATCCAAGGATGAACGGCTTCTCAAGTTTGCCACAAATACAGTGCAGTATGGAAATAGATTATCATCATGAGAGAATCATTTGGCTAAAGTGCGTTGTCTGTAGAAATAATACTAAATAAAATATGGATTTTGTCATAAAAAACGTGTAACTTTTTAAAATTATTAATTAATTAATTATTTTCTATTGATATAAGGCATAATATGGACATATTTCTTCTTCTTTTTGCATTGTAAATTTAAAACGGTTTAGGGCACCCATGAACAACGCGTTTGTAAGATTTACGTATTATTATTGTCAAGCCTAGATAAAAGACAATGATGAAACTACTGTGATTACTGTGTGGTGGTTGTGGAAGTAGAATTTGTTAAAAAAATTGGACCTGTCGAGGCTTGCATCGAGAAATGCATCAAATGAGACGCTCGGAAGAGGTTATGCAAAGAGCAAGAAGATTCAAGCTTTCAAGGCACCTTGATGCTGGTAAGGTAGTTTCCAGTGACCAATATCAGATAGGTCTGAGAACCACAACATTAACTTTATTTCGCCTTGGCATTTCAATCACGCAGCTTTTCCCGAGAGTATGAATCAGACCATGATACTCTTGTGAGAAAGTTGTTAGTTTATACAGCAACGTGTGGAAGTGGTTGGAATTCATTCTTCATTAGATCAGTGATGTGTAAGAATATATTATCCAAGCCCAAAGAGTCGTTACGAGAGAACTTTGCAAGAAGTACTTTTCTTTATTATCCCTGAGATTCAAAAGCGTCCAAACCCTTTACAGAGATAGCATAGGGGATTCACTATTCATAGTTGCTCGCTTAAATGACAGTTGTGACCTATAACAAATATAACAAACTAGTAAATTATTTCCAGAAGAAACAACACCGGCCGCGGTTTCGGTGAAGTTCAATCCAGGTTACAATTTACCTCATTCAGAGTCCAGAAAACCTTAAAGCCCATAAAGCATTGCTTTATTTTTGTTCACATGAACGTAATGCAAAGGAATTCTACTATTACGAGTTTTCTTCAGCTTGTGCAATAAAATGAACAACCAATCAAAGCTCAGCTTAAAACTACATTCAAGCACACTAATAGAGCAAAACAACCAGGAATACTCAACTAATGAAGTTGCTTTAGGCAATGATAGACGCCTATCCAATATCCGAAACCCGGCTTCCATTCTCAAAATAAATTGTCATTTTGTTTAAATATGTCCAAATAACTACGCATCATTTACTTATTAATATTCCGAGTGTTCCGGGGTGCATTTAGCAATTGTTTTGGACTAACTGTTGTTACTAAATGACTGTTACCTTCTGCCAATCACATTCTTTATTTGACTGTTGGTGGTGTATGCAGTATTTGATTTTAAGAACACTTTGAGTCTGATTTGCATAAAACCAATATATAAGAACAAAATCAGCCTGAATCCCCGAAACACCTGCCTTTTATGAGGGGTTTTACTGTATTTTCTTATGCGCAAAATTCAAAGGCGTCTACGCTCTTAACAGAGGCGAAAAAAGGTGATTCGACGTTAATAGAAGGTTCCTTTTGAGATAGGTCTACTGTAGCCTTAGTTCTGATCAATGCGGCCACCACATTAACCTGGTCGGCCAAACAAGAAAGTCAGCATAGCAAAGTACGAAAACGTCTTGCCTGATTAGCGAAGAAAATCATGCAACCAGTTCATGCAAGCCTGGTCTCACAAAGAAGAAAGAAATAAAGGAAGGAAAAACGCGCAAGACCAATTAACATGGGAGCCCAGAAAACGTGGTGAAAACATGAGCTTGTGACCTTCCCAGCAGAATTACTTTTAGAATGGGCCTTTCGTGAAAATCGTGGGTGTAAGACAAAGGGGAAAAATGCGGTCAAGGCCACCAGGCAAAATCGTTCAGGTCAGTCAGCAACGGACTGCGAGCCTACTAGAGAAAGTATGTGGTGCCAGCCCAACTGAATAATCACATGAAAAATTATAGAATGCAAGATATCCCAAGGCCGGTGAGAGCCAAGTACAGATAAATATGATTTCTGCACACCAAAAAATAAAAGTGGGCTGCAAGCGAATTTGAGAAACACGTTTGTTACCAATCCATCAGATGGTAAAAGAAAAATAGCGCATAAGGGAAATATCTTGTGTACCAGCTTGCAGGAATATGCAATCCGCCCAACAGAAAACAAAGAATTATTTAGGTTCGATTAAAGATGAGCTGGGAGCCACCACAGAAAACATGACGTGCACGCCAAGGACATACGAGTCAACAAGATGATAGTTGAAAGGCCCTCAAATCGATTTCAAAAATCTCCAACATGTTTTTTTAGAACACATCTAGGTCTATTGTAAAGTAGTGTATAATAGAATATGAAAGTGGAAAGTGGAATTCCTAAAGCCTAGACAATTTAAATGTTCAGAGAAAGATTGAAGTTTTTATTTTATTTTATTTTATTAACTTCGCCATGCAAACAATACACTTACAAGAAAACACACAAAAATACAATCCAGAAATTGGAGTGGCAGGGACACCGCAACAGCGAAAGCCAATTACTGAGTCTAGAAACCTTGATGAATTACATTTTAAGCAGATGGAATTAAAAGTTCTAGGATTGTCCGGGTTATAGCTGGCTGCGAGTGCACGTGAGTAATAGGCATGAAGAACAGTTCTGAAATTGTCTAGAGTAGTATTAGCTAGGT
Source organism: Scolanthus callimorphus (assembly GCA_033964015.1). NCBI lineage: Eukaryota > Metazoa > Cnidaria > Anthozoa > Actiniaria > Edwardsiidae > Scolanthus > Scolanthus callimorphus. Next base: position 13,447,907 of record CM066917.1, on the reverse strand, counting down.
CTAGTCTGCTGACAAGTAAGTTCCGTATTCTAGTGGTTCTGATGAAAAAATATTTCTCATAAGTAGAGGTTCTGCATTTCAAAAACGGGAACAAAAACGGGAGAGCTAATTAAGATGTTCGGGTAGTTCTTGCGCACGACGGGGACAACAGATGAATCTAAGTGGACCATGTTATACGTAGCTTTATCAAAGAAGATCATATCTAAGTACTTGTGCCAATAGCACACAGGAAAAAGGTTTAAAAATATTAATCTTTCTTTATAAGATGTTTCGGTTATTAATGGCAAGCGAAGAATAAATTTTGTAGCACGTCTCTGAATGCTTTCAAGTTTAGAAATTAATTCAATTGCCTGTGGCGCCCAGACCTGAGTAGCGTAGCCTAAATGGGCACGCACTAGGCCGAGGTACAAAGTACGCCTTACTGAGATACTTCGAATGTACCTAGAATTTCTTCTAATGTAACCTAGCAACTTGTTAGCGCGTGCGGCCTGGTGACAAACTTGGGAACGCCAAGTCAGATCACAGTCTAGTGACACGCCTAGGTCACGTTCTTCCTCACAGGGCTGGATGGCGCGGCCGTTAATCTCGTAGCTTGTGGAGATGGGCTTGCGCTTTCGTGTAATGGTTTGTAGCTTACACTTCTTCTCATTGAACGCTAAGTCAGAGTCTGCGGACCAAGACGAGAAATTGTCAAGATCTTGTTGGAGAGCGGCACCATCATCCTGGGACTTCACTTCTTTGTAAACCTTCGTATCATCGGCGAACATGGCCACTCTACTGTTGATGACAGAGTCTGGAAGGTTGTTCACGTATAATAGGAAGAGAGCAGGACCCAGTATTGAGCCCTGAGGCGCCGAGTGCGGTGACACGTTGGCGCCGTCCACAAAGGTACGCGTGGAACCATGTGAGCAGGTTCCCCCCGAAGCCCGCGTCCCGCAATTTTACTCTGAGTAATTGTTAGTTTAGTATTGGCCTCTCCCATTTAATATGCATGACCTATTTGAGCCTGATGGAATACAGAGTTCCCATCTATTATCTCGAATCAGTCTTTCTCTGAACATTTAATCGTTAATTTCATAGTTCACTCAAGCCTATTATTTAATTACATTGTACTATGTAATATAAATGTAGTCCCTTTGCCCAACGATCACATTCTTAGGAAGAGGTGTGTTCACCTCGAAACATGTTAAGTTAATTTTTATTACTACAACTGCATCATAATGAATGACACCAAGGCGGGCTCCGAAATAGTGCTAGCGATTGTCTTGTCTTTATCTCGAAATAATGCCATTTCAACGAAAACTACTACGAATGTGTAACCTTTCAGTCTTTGTGTATTGAGTGTTGTTTATGAATGCGACCAAAATGTTATAAATCTTCTGTGAATTCAGTTAAAGAAAACCTGCAAGTATCGTAGCAACATACACATTTATCAAGTCCTTCCCTTTGCAAAACCACCCTGCAAAAAGCTTCCCCTTCAAGTTTGAGAAGCTTCTGCTCTTGTTCAGTCGTTGTCATTGATTTGTAATGCACAGACAAGCTTTTATTTATAAAATCCTCATAAATAATTGTAAACCTGCAGTTTTCATCTCCTTGGAAATACATTATACAGTACGATTCCGATTCCATCTCATTCAAACAAAAGTTACAAAACGAAATTGTTAAAAGAAGTAAAATGTATTATTTAGCTTTAACAAATATTAAGATCTCGTGTAAGGTAAAAATGTAAAAATCCATAAAATGAAATTTTCACCCTCGCGAAGCTCCTGACCCCGCACGATTTAAGATATCGGCGTCAATTATTCTGTGCCGTTAGAAAATGATAACAGCTAAAAAAACGTGTGAGGGAATTTTTAGTTTTTACTTGAAAAATATTTTATGATAAATTTTGTGGCCACAAACTGTAAAAATGCGACTTTGAAATTCGCGACCTATTTTCTTCGTAAATATGCAACATATCGAAAATCGCTCACACAGTTTTGCAGTTCATTTCTCCAAGAATAAAATCCGACAATGTGTAAAACTGTTTATTATATGGCAACGATAGTACGCGCGCTCTGATTGGCTAACGAGCGGGCGTAACTCTCCGTAATGCCCACGGGCATTATGGAAATTCTTAATGCCCGCTCGCAGTTCACGACTGACAAAAATTAATCTCCTTGAAATAACATAAATGGCATGACACAGTGAACCTCTTAATTTGCCTTGTTACATTGTTATCATAGCTGAGGTTCAGTCTCATTTTTCTCTTCTCTGTTCTGCACTGATGAGCCCACAAAGGGCGAAACAGTACTGTCTGCAGATTGAGCCATATGTATATTTAAGCTCCTTAACTTTTTGTTTTGTTGAGCACTCTTTTGAGATTGTGTCATTGCTTTTAGCATTATGCATAGCCCACTACTTTGTATTTTGAGCACTCTGGCATGACACAGTGAACCTCTTAATTTGCCTTGTTACATTGTTATCATAGCTGAGGTTCAGTCTCATTTTTCTCTTCTCTGTTCTGCACTGATGAGCTCACAAAGGGCGAAACAGTACTGTCTGCAGATTGAGCCATATGTAAAAGTTCCAAAAGTCTTAGGCCAACCGAAAGCCCAGCCACGCGGATCAAAAATTGATTCACAGGAGTTTTGTCAGAAAAGTTGAATAGATTTGAATTAAAAAATTTAACAAAAACTTCCAACGCACAACTGTAAAAAACTTTATTGGACGTTTCGGCTATTCAGCCTTTTTTTTATTTACAAATTTTGATTTTAGCTGAAGAAAGCTGAATAGCCGAAACGTCCAATAAAGTTTTTTACAGTTATGCGTTGGAAGTTTTTGTCAAATTTTTAAATTTTTTAATTGTATATATATATACAGCGGTTTGCAAAAATTCTGTCTGAGAAGTATATAAGTATATCGCCGTTTGATACCTTTGCAAGTCCGATGCACTTGAATTATATTATTTCTCTGTTTAGGCTTTGTTGCTGACTGTTTTTAGCTTTTTCCATGCATATAATGTGCCCGCCATGCGTTGTTTTGGAGACTTTTAAAGTTTCGCGAAACGCCTTCTCGGCTGGATGAAACGCCATTGCAAGAACGCGTAACTGAAACCCTAGATTTTGCTGCTGTTTTTAACGAAATGTTTATTTTATACAATCTATGGATTTAGAATTGGTTTTATTTATGTGTTTTCGGTAGTGGTGATCAACAGGTATCTCTGAGAAAGGTGAATTTGACGTGTATTTAGCGACTAATTCAATATTCAAAACGGCGTATTCTACGCAAAGCACGTTTTAGTAGAACGCGACATTGCCTTTATCTTTTCGAAATTTAACTTTCCACGGAAAAGAACAAACACTCACTGTATAGTGGGGAAGTTATAAGAGTTATCTATCTCCGTTTTCGGTGTCAGTTTATTCTATTTTAATCGATTGAGAGCTGTGTACATCCAAAGTCTCGGTGACAGTGAAGGAAGCCATTTCGCAGTTGTTCTTCCCCACTCTGCATTTGAATAAATAATCATCAGCATTAACCAATATTCAAAGTTTGTCATTCAAATATATTTTTTGTAACTCTCCTACCCCATGCCCGAAATGATCTAATTAATTAATTTATCAAAATCAAAATTACATCAAAATTAAAATTTTGTTTCTCTTTTCGGTCTAATTATAAATTCAAAATTATGAAAAATATTCCTTGGATCAAAAAATAGAAGAAATAAATATAAGGAAACTGAAGTAAGTTTTTTCGCACCTCATTAATATTATAGAGTGTTTTGAGTGTCTTTTATTTCGGAAACATCGGGACTACTTTCCGATGACAAAAAAAATACAAAGAAATGAACTCTATTTAAATCCAGGAAAAGTTTTTAGTTTTTGAATTTATAATTAGACCGTAAAGAGAAATACATTTTAATCTTTTATCGATTATAAACGTACTTTTTTCCAACACAGAGATAAATCGGCCTGGAAAATTAATTAGATTGCTTTTGGTATGAGTGAAGGGATTTAAAATCTTTGAATGAAAAACTTTGAGCGAAAAAATGTAAGCGGTGAATGAGTTATTTACTCAAATGCCGAGTGGGAAGAACCCCGGGGAAGAACTACTGCGAAGTGGCTTCTCATTCACTGCCAGTACATAGCTCCATCGATTACAACAGACTAAACTGATAACGAAGACAGAGATTTATAACTCCCATAACTTCCGCTCTATACACTCAGTGCAGAAAAGTTAAATTTCGTCGAAAACTTAAATTTCGAAAAGAGAAAACGCCAATTCGGCGTTCTACGAAAACGTGCATTGCGAAGAAGACGCCGTTTTGAATATTTAATTAGACATTGAAACACGTCAAATTCATCTTTCTCAAAGATACCTGTTGATCACCAATAACGGTAACACATGAATAAAACCTATTCTAATTCCATAGATTGAATAAAATAAACATTTCGTTAAAAACAGCAGCAAAATCTAGGGATTCAGTTACGCGTTTTTGCAATGGCGTTTCCTCCAGCCGAAAAGGCGTTTCGGGAAACTCCAAACGTCTCCCAAACTACGGATAGCGGGCACACTATATGCATGGAAAAAGCTAAAAACAGTCAGCAACAAAGTCAAAACAGAGAAATAATATAATTGAAGTGCATTGAGCATGCGAAGGTATCAATCGGCGATATACTTATATACTTCTCAGACAGAATTTTTGTAAACCGCTGTGTATATATATATATATATATATAGCTGATTATCATAGCATAAATTGCGACTCGACGAGATTTTTTTTCCGAAGACACCCCTCACGGGTTTATAGGTATCAGCAACCCAGATTCAACCCGCCACCCGTCCTCTTGGATCACAGCGGGGGTATAAGCAATTGCAAGGTTTACTGGATAACTCATTACTTATTTCGAGAAGAAGCACTGTCTAGCACAAGCAACAAATTACTCTATCATCTGTACTAAAGGTTGATCAATAGGATGTAATTGTATTGGTAACTACCGCTAATACGTGAAGGCTAGCCAAAAATTGCCTCTGCTAATAGGCAATATTTTTCTCGAATAAGTTTAAAGCGAAATATGTACAGACTGTAATGTATGCTTGAAATATAAAGGCACTCCGATGTGTTCTTGCTTGTCAAAAGAAATAAAAAAATATCATGACGTTTACAAATTAATGACTTTTACAAATTCATTGTCCTCACATAAACAATCTGCATTTTGATTGGTAAAGAGCTCAGCCTATTTTGGAAAGAAACGTTGTCAAGACCTAGTTCCTGATAACTAATTAATCTACACTCAATTTTCCTATAAAGTCATAAAATAGTTATATTATGCTGTTTTGTAACATACGGTGCACGAATTGCCAGGCTTCGTTGATAGGCAATACCTTTTCTGCCATATATATATGTTAATTCGATTTTTAAACGATGATAAAAAGAGAAAGATAGAAAAAAAGTATAATGAGTAAACAATCCGAACATGAAGTTAAAGGGGCCGTGTCACGGTCATTTAAATAAATTTGTAAATACAGCTCTAACTTTGTATGTAATCATCCCCAAATCACTTATATATCACTTGGTATTAGCATAATAGGCAATGTAGGCAAGTTTTAGCAGCAAGACTGCCGAATTACAAGCAAATTTTGATGTAGATTGAAACTTTGAGAAGTTGTCATCCTGACAAGATTTCAAAAACTCATTGTTGCAATCCGTTTCCATCCACTCTTTAATAGGTCCATGAAGCGTACAATCATGATCGGTTTGTAGTTAAAGGGCATTTTTCAAATCTAGACTAGAATTTTGGCTATCCTTCAGGTATTTGTATGTTTTTTACATCACCAAAAGTGTGCTAAAATCGTGACACAGCCCCTTTAAGTTACGAATGATAAGAATACAAAAGGAAAACTGCTGTAATAGCCGCTGAAATATGTTCCTTTGATACAAGCTTCTATCATTGGTGAGAAAAATGCCGAAAGTGACTTTTTGCAATATAATAGAAATAACGGTGCATTTCTCGAGTGAGATGCTCAATTTCCTCTTCGGTAAGTTCACGTTTGACCTTAATTTTTGTAACATCTGAAGGAGGAAGATGTACAGTGTGGACAATGTGTCATGACACAACGTCAGTTGAAAGCTTATTATTCACCTCAACTATGAGAACGTTTTTTCATTCGATATGATAAATCACTGATTTTTGTATGAGTTGCCTTTTCAACACGTAAATTCAATCTTCGGGTGTTCCACGCACGCCAATATACAAAACTTTTGTTCTTTGACGAAATTTTCCTTGGACTTAGATGTTCTTTTAAAATCGTCTCAGGGATTTCTGAAATTTAAAAAAGAGCCGATTTTAGAGCCATTTCTTTAAATCTACCTGTATTTTTTAAATGTACTTTTAAAAACCCAAAACAACTTAAGGTGACTCAGTCGAAATGCGTTCATCTGTGACCCAAACTCAAACAGGCGGTCGTAACTGTATCGATTTTACGCTACTAACATAATTGTTTCGCTATCTACTACCTAAATGGACCGGGAATTCAGTACATTTGACCGATTGTTAGAAGAGTAAATACGAAAGCTCAAATTTGATTTGCATATTTAATTACATATTCCGGCCATTCTAGAAAATAAAGTTGCCTTTTTTTCGGCCTCTGGTAAAGAAAAATTCGTCGGAACAGAAACGCTGTAGCAAAAAATCCGTCAACTTGGCCAAATGAGAAGACTGATTCTGCTTTGCTTGAATTGAATTTTAATAGCGCTCCGAAAACTCATTATTTTGGACTTCCCCCCATCAATGTTGTATAGTAATGCATCAAACTTTACCACACGTCCGATTGCAAATACCATGAACTGCTAACATTTTCGAACACCTTCTACCGAAGAAAGAAAACGTGAAAAGTGCGATGAACGTATTACATAGATGTCGTTATTCGATATTATTTCTTGCTAAGATGTATATAGACCAGAAGCTTGTGGTACTGGTAAGACTTACGAACCAAGTTTGACCATTATATGTGCTTATTGGGTATAGAAGAAAATTATTAAAGTTACGACATTCGCCGTCTGGCCTGGCACGCAGATTTGAAGCTCTCTTGTTTTTCAATGGTAACAACGGGTAATGAAATCTCACGTTTCTCCAGGGGAGCACATCAAGTCAAATCTAATGAAAACCAGTCACACTTTGAAAATATAGCAATTGTTTGTTAAAGTCCCTAAGGATAAAAAAGCCCTGCGAAAAGAAAGTTTTGTTTGTTCGTTGATTAGACTTGGTCTATTGTGCTCCCACTGACAAAAAGTGAGATTTCATTACAGTAGTATTAGAGGACGGCCGTTTTTGCCGCTGGTTAGAGAGAAGGGTACTGATTGGTTGATAGGGTGGTTCGGGTCAAACCGGATTGGTTGGAGGGGAAAGAGGGTTACCATATATGGCACGTAACCAGCGGCAAAAAGGGCCGTTTTTTCACGGTTTCATTTCACAATTCGAGATGCCGCTGGTAAAATGCCGCTGCTTAGAAAAGAGTCGTTTGATTGGACGGAAATGATAAGGTTTAATTCAAAATTACATAGATACATATATACATCGTTGCTGCTTCATGTACAATTGCTATAATGTATGGCGGTCTTGGCCTTGTCTTGCCAGCCATCCGTTACGAAACGGTATTAATTATGCGGAGGGCGACGAGAGCGAGACATGGGAGTCAGACAGGGGTGGGCGAATGTTATGCCGTGTTGTCGTCATTGTTAGGGGGATTCGGGGAGTAAGAGGGGGAATGAGGAGGAGGTGGGACCCAATCTTCCCATCTCGGAGAAGGAGGAAAGGGTTCAGGTTCGTCCCAGTTGTAATACACGTCGTCGTCGTCGTAGAGGGGTTCTCTACAGTGGGGGCAGGTCGGGTGATGTGCTTGGTAGGGATTTAGCTCTCGCCAATCCTCCAAGCAACGATCACAAACTGTCTTTCGACAACACGACATAACCTCCTGCTCATTAACTTCCCTCAGGCAAACAACGCACTCCGCCACCTCTGTGCGTCTCCCATATCCCTCTCTCCACGCCTCCACATAATCCTCCGCCGTTTCGCAGCGGATGGGGAATTCGTCCTCTTCAGCAGGCTCCTCGTCGTCGGAGATTTCTATTGTTTCTATCTCGTCATCGGAGATTTCGATCACTTCTCTTAATTCGTCCTCATCATCGGAGATTTCGATCACCTCCTGAAAAAAACAAACAAAACAAACCGCGTGAGTATTGTAGGAAACGAGGTCAACACAGTAACGCAACTGATATGGTTAAAGCCTTTATATAGACGAATAAAGTGCCGCTGCTTGTCACACGTGATCGATCCAGACATTTGCCCCACCCCCTTTTTTCAGATCGCTTTCGCTGCTGCCGCTGAAACGTGACCGATCCGTCAAAATGATAGACATCTGTCGAATCAACCAATGAAAATTGAAGGTTTCTACGTCGTTTTGCCGCTGCCGCTGTTGCAAACAGTATTTATTACTCAAAATCTCGAATTAACCAGCACTCCTTCGCAAGCCAAACCTCGACCTACACGTGAGAATCATTTGTAAGTATGTTGAACACCAAACTACTTCTTCTTCCCCGCTCAGGTTAGTTGTTTCGTGTTTTTCTGACCCATGTTTGTTTTTCTCTTAAAGGTTTTTGAATAAATTAACATTCCCGATGCCCTATAGCAACACATGCTGTAACTACGAGCCAAATGCAAATTCATGCTACAGTGACTGTTGTATCGAATTATTTAAACAGACGCAAGAGGGAAATCAAACTAAGTTTGTTGTGAAATTTGCTACAAGAAACATGTGCAAAGACGATCGGCAGTGCTCCATAAAACGTGATTTGATCGAACATGTTTGCAACGCCATTAAAACAGAGATGCGAGCCGATTGCTTACGCGACATGTTTATGGTTTCTGCTAAAACAGTGCTAAGACCTTACCCGCTGGTTATAACGTGGACTTCGGTACGAAGATTGAATAGCATCGACCTGTTAGTAGACTTGGTTCTTTATGGGAGAAGTGGAGGTCAAACACTATATTTAAGCGAGCTTGTTTTACATTACGAGAAACGCTAAATTGCCGCTGGTGGTTACGTAATGAGCGGCAATTTTACATCGTATAAAAAGGCTTGCGACTCGAAAGGTCTGTTACTTTGCACCATGTCTTCATCAAAGATATCAAAGCAAATTTATTGTGCTTGCCTAAAACAACGGAGTGACGGGAGGTTTGAGCGATGCTTTGCTCAGCAAGTCTCGAATAAAGATGGCGTTACTGGTTACAAGTGTGCTGTTCAGACCGACTATTCGAGCAAAGACGGGCCTTGGTGTTGTAATTTTTACGCGTCCAATCTCGCGGCGGCCAAAGCCATAAACAATCAAATGACTTTTCACAAGATTCATCAGAAAAGATGGCCCCACTGCAAGCATGGCCTTCTTGTTCGCGCAGGATATGCGATGCAGGGAGAAAGACAAGGAGAAGTCTATTTTTGCTGCCCCACCAAAAAACCTGATCAGCCGTGTGGTTTTTTCAGTGGGCTGCAGACACAGCCTTTGTGGATGATGATTTCACCCTCTACAAGCCGTGGGAGTTTGATCCTCGTTATTCGTCTGCCCATTACAAGCGCAACCGTGCTGAAGTAGAAGAGGAGGAGGAAGAGATTGAGGTGGATGCTCCTGTTCTAGATGTTTGTGATATATCTTGCAAGCGCCCAAGAAACAACTAAAACATGATGAGTTTGAACACAAACTTTACTATCTATATAACCCTATACTGAGTGAAATTTACACGTGTGTTTTTGTAGACGACTAGTTACAATAAATAGATTTAGTGCCTACATTGGCATGGGGTTAACGATCGATAAATGGTTAATGTTTGATCGTCGTCCGTCAAAAACAGACTATCGCTGGCGTGTGGGTCAAAGCGATAGGCTTTACAATCTACGTTGAGCGCGTTTGGGTCAACTATTTCGAGTACGAACTTTAGTTTCTTCTCGTGTTGTTCGTCAAAGTATTTAAAGTGTAAAACCCGCATGCTGCCTTCGGCGTGTTCGGCTGTCACTGTGATGTTTCGTTTTTGCGTTGTTAAGAGCGGAAACTCAATTCCGAATCTGTTCAAGTCTTTGATGAGTTTGTGTTTTTTCGTTTGTGGCACCGTTCGAGCGGCTACTATTTGCCGTTCTTTGGGTCTGTCTGGGCAACGACAGTGGGTCAAAAAACAAGTGTGCCTTGTTTTGTTCACTTTACATGGTTTTTGATACACCATGTCGAATGTTTTAGCTGCCTGGAGTTGGTGTGTTTGTCTATCAAATGGTCGTTTCAACAGAGTTTGTTGTTTCTTGTCAAACAGTGACGGTATTTGATCCTTGGTGGTGTGCATAATTTGCGGAATAGCTTTTAAAGTTACTACCGTGACGGGTCTTTTGATAAGAGAGTAAACGTAATTCAGGTCAGTCCGTCTGTCTGCTAATTGTTGTAGTAACCAAAGGGTGGGCCGAAATTTCATCCAATGATTGTTAAAATCGTTTCGTTGTTCAATTAAGACGTCGCAGGCGAGTTTTGCTTCGTGAGTAAGTTCATGTCGTGTCACGTTTTCGTCGCATGGCATTTGAACCCATGATTGCACAGTGTCGACCCAAACAAGATGCTCTAATTTGTGTTTCATCTGTACTCTTTTGCGCATTGAAAAGGGGTTGAAATACTTCAAAAATGATGCCCCAATATTCACGGGTACCTGGAGATGAAACGCCTTATCTTCCGTCAACTGTTCGTATTCCCCACATTCATGGATAATGACGTTTACAGGCTTGTGTTCTAGAAACGATGCCGTTTTGTACATTATCAAGGCTGTCAATTGACAGGCTGAAAAGTTTCGTTCATACGTAACGTTCATGTTCGTGATCTTTCTTGCGCATTCCTGCGTGACAGCGTTGAGTTCATCTTGTTGCTTACTCTGTAAGATTCTTTTCACCAGACCAGAGTTCGGAGTTTCCCCGCGAAACAACAAGACATGGGTGTCCAACGACTTTACAGTTGGAGGATTTTCTACTGCTTTCGTTTGCGATCCAAGATCGTGTCCATTGAGAATCAGAAATAACCGTCTTGTGGCGTGACTCACTCTGATCTTTTCTGCCCCAATATTCTCATAGATTCGATGATCGGACATCGCGCACCTCTTAGGTTTCAATCGGAGAAATGTTTGTGAAAACATCTGCCCCACGTATGAGGTTGCCAAATACTGTAAAACAATGAAAATAAAAACCACCTTTTTTTTTGCGCTGGTTTGGCTAGCAAGAAAAAATAAAGGTGTGTTCTTCGACGAGATGAAAGCGCGGATTTTGAGCATATTTGTAAAACGAGATTCTAGGATTGTTTGATTTGAAAGAATAACAATGCTCGAATTCGCATTGGTTGTTTAAGCTGATATGAATGCTAAATCGCGTTTTAAAGTATTTTCTGTTTAGCTGGTTTGGATTTAAGTACTCGGCGTGCTGCATTTCTTTAACATAATACTTTTCTGTTTCGTCTTTAAAGTAAAATACTACGTTTTTATCTAGTTTATACGGATTCTCGGGCATGTGAATTTCGTTTCCGGTAAACAAATCGATTAAATGGCCGTAGAGAAAGCGTGATTTTAACAAATAATATAGAATTTTATACAAGCAAAACTGCTCTCTATAAATCAGGGCGACATCGAACGGTATAAAACGAAAAAGGTACTTGATTGCGTTCGGGTCCATGCGAAAAATAACAACACAGTGTTTTAAGAGCAAGAGCGACTCGTCCATTGAGCTTGTTGGCGTTGTTTTGTTATTTAGTAAAAAATCAAACTTTTTACTTGCCCTGGAACAAACGTCTGGGTCGTCAACGCATAAGTGTACATCGGTACACCTATTACATATTCCTTGCGGCGTATGGTAAAATTCCGAATGTATATTATCTACAAACGTATTTGAAAAAAAATGAACGGTATTCGGCGGTGAAAATTTGTCTTGATGAAATCTTATCTTTTTTTTTGTTTCAAAAGAAATGTTTTCACTTACATTTCTCCGAGAGAACACTACACCCTCCGCCTTCATGTTATCCACTTGGGATGCTGCCATTTCTGTAGAGAGAGAGAGAGAGAGAGAAAACCATGTTAGTGGGGGTGTAAAAGACTTGTTTGTCGAGAACGTACTTGGCTCACCTCTTTACTGGTAGAACTCGATTTGCTCCACTCTGAGAGAGCAGAGTCGAGTTTTTATACAGTTTCCATTATTCCAATTAAGAAGTAGGAGATGTAGCAAAACAATAACTAAAAGGTTTTTTAAATAAAAAGAATCGCTAAAAGGTTTTTAATGAAACTAATAGCGAATTGGTTTAATGAAAATAAAAGGTATTTTACTAAAAATAATAGCTAAAAGGTTTCTTAATGAAAATGATCGCTAAAAGGTTCTTAATAAAAAGAATCGCTAAAAGGTTTTGAATGAAAATAATTGCTAAAAGGTTTTTTTCTTTTTTTTAAAAAGGGTAGCTAAAAGGTTTTTAATGAGCAAAAATAATAACTAAAAGGTTTCTTAATGAAAATGATCGCTAAAAGGTTCTTAATAAAAAGAATTGCTAAAAGGGTTTTAATTAAAATAATTGTTAAATTATTTTTTAATAAAAAGAATCGCTAAAAGGTTTTTAATGAAACTAATTGTTAAAAGGTTTTTTGTAATGAAAAGGGTAGCTAAAAGGTTTTTAATGAAACTAATAGCGAATTTGTTTAATGAAAATAATAGTTACTAAAAGGTATTTTACTAAAAATAATCGCTAAAAGGTTTCTTAATGAAAATGATCGCTAAAAGGTTCTTAATAAAAAGAATCGATAAAAGGGTTTCAATTAAAATAATTGCTAAAAGGTTTTTAATGAAAATAATTGCGAAAAGGTTTTTTTCTTTTTAAAAAATAGGGTAGCTAAAAGGTTTTTTAATGAAACTAATAGCGAATTTTTTTAAATGAAAATCAAGAGGAACAACAAAACAGTCATTAACTAAAAGCTTCTTTTCGGCTGCCCCGCGACGCAACTCCTTTCTCAAAAAGGATGAACACATAGCGAGCGACAATTGATTTTAAAAGTCAAAATGACTATTTTTCCTAACATTACAACAAAACCGTGAAGGTGAAAAGCAGCCAACACTACAGAAGATTCAGTGCGCTTGGGGCAAAATGAACGACCCAAATTCAAAGAAAAATTAATGTGAAGAAAGGACTTGATGACAAAAAAATAGTGTGAAAAAGGACTTCCAATTTTTATTAAGATTACAACAAAAACGTGCACGCGAAAGGCAGAGGAATTAACAGAGGTATCAGTGAGACTGCGGCATGAGTGGCGGCACATTTTTAAAGAAAAATAAATGGGAAGATCTGACTTACGTTTTAGTTGCAGTCTTGAACTGTTTCGTCTTTACTGTAGGATCTTGATGGATCTGAAGCGACGTTTTAGCTTGTAGTCTTGAGGTGTTGGCTGTTTGCAGTGTTGGATCTTGGTGGATCAAGCGGTTGTGACGAGGGTTCGATTGGGGGGTCGTATTTATACTCGACGGTGGGGTGACCCCAACGGTCAGGGGTGGGGAGGTAACCCCCCTGAAAAGTGGTCGAGGATGTTGACATGACGTCACGGGTTCTCGCTATAAAGGCGCGCGCTCTGCGTTGGCGCTCTATCACTTGAACGCGTTGCACCAACATTGGGACTACAACATTTGGAGTTCGCAGAGACTTTGTAGATGGATGAAGACGAAGACGATGGAGCAAGGGTGATCAGCCCTTAGAAGAAGAACAAAGTTATGGAAGGGGACGCCATTTTGCGCGGGATGTTTGGCGAAGACGTTCATCTGATCGCAGATGAAGATTTGTTTCGGGACGATTTTGATTTTTTGATAAACGACGATTGGCACGAGGACTCTAGGCTTGGTCCAGATCATTCTGTGAACCATGATGAGGAGGGATTGATGTATGGCGGCGGTTTGCCGCCGAGTTATGAAGAATGGTTGAGACGAGGGCGAGCCCGTGGAATATTGTGGGACTCTAGAAACGTCAGGGTGCGAGTGGAAGGGTTACAAGAATTGCGGCGTTACAGAATCGTGCATATGAATTTTGCCTGCCGCATTTTGAGAGATCCCACCTTAGACATACTTCAACGCGGGATGGCTCTTTATGGAGATTTGGAAACAGTTTTGAATGTCATGAAGTCTTATGTCGAGGCTCAACCTTTGGATAAGATACAGATTGTGTTGTATTGTGACGGAATGGACCAACCTATTAAGACGCCCTTCATTCCAAGTGAAGAGATGAATGCCGACTTGTTGTACCAGGAATTCGATATGGTCGCTCAGAGCAAGCGAGAGGTCATGTTGGCCAACGACTTGAAAATAGATCTTTATCATATTCCTTACATAGGCGGCAGTGGGAAACGGGAGCATGAAGAAGGGGAACTTCCATTTCCGGTGAACATTGCCGAACACGACTATGCTGCGAAGCGCAAATTGGATGTCCAAGGCTTTGCGCAATGGTTGATGAAACAACATGTTATCATTCACACTTGTGAAGTGGTTGCTGGCCTAGACCATTTGTTTTCGCAATTTGCTGAGTGCTCACTGTCGTCCTTGGGCGGCGAAGAGCTTGACTCTTTTCGCATGTTGGGAAAGTACCTGTCTGTTCAAAGTTGTTTTAACCTGGTCGTCTTGGACATGATACAGGGTGATAAGGTCGTGTTCAACTACAAAGAAGACGTGATGTCTGAAGCGCTTGTGTTGCCTGTATTTGTGTACAAAATGACTGACAGGGAAGAAAGGACGTTTTATTTTCGAATTGAAAACCCCGAGCGGGTGGTGAGAGCAAGTCATTTGAAGAAAGCGTTCTGTAACGAGTGTTATGATTTTTATGACAGTCGACGAAAAAACTCGGTACACGGGTGTGGGGAAAAGAAGCGCGTCATGAAACGTGCGCGGGCGTCGTTGAAATCGACTCGAAAAAACGTGTCTGCCAATTCGGTTCATTTGGGTCATGCGTTTAATACGTCACAAGTGTTGACGATACCCAACATTGAGGGGTTGAATTGTTGTGCCTTGGCCATCTGTTATGCTCGTTCTTGGTTTCAACCTTTGGTCCCCTCGGTGGAAGAGTCCTTGGATATGGAACAGGACAATGCGCATGCGTTGTTAGAGAAGGCTCACGTCACTTCCGAGTTTTCAGGACTCCAAGAATGGGAACAATTTCAAGCTGTTTTGCCGAGTCACGAACGCTTGCGGATTTTTGACAGCACCTCTGGGGAGTTGTTGTTTTCTGGGCAAGTGTCGGAACGGCTACAAGTGTTTGATATCCACAATTTGAATTTACTTTTGCACGAAGGCCACTTTCACGTTATCAAATCGATGAAGAACTTGTTTGCCAAAGGCTATTATTGTCCCAAGTGCGACAGCTACTACCGAGATGCTTCCAAACACAAGTGCTCAAGACTCTGTTATTTTTGCAAAGGCAAGGGATGTGGATCGCAACTGTATTATCCTCCAAAGCACAAGTATTGGACGTGCAACGATTGTGGATGTCGGTTTCCCAATCCAAAGTGTCTTGACAATCATCTTTTTGTGTCAGTGCATCAGCATCGAAGGAAGAGAAAGGAAAAACAAGACGAAGGGGGTAGTGAAGAACAGAGCGAGGAGGAGGAAGAAGAGGAGGAAGAAGAGGAGGAGGGAGAGGAGGAGGAAGACACGAGGAAAAAGAGAAAAACGGGCGTTCATCAGGTGGAGTATTCGACGTGTTGTCGCTATCGATTTTGTTCCAAGTGTTGTCAACGCGTGGACGTCTTAAACAAGTACACGTTGAGACTGTCTCCTTTGACCCCTGCATCGCACCAATGCGGAAAGGCTAAATGCAGCAATTGTGGCCAATGGGTAGACTCGGAGCATTATTGTTTTATTCAACCCGCTGAAAAAGACAAAGAATTGGACTTTTCTTTTGCCTTTTTCGATTTTGAGTGTCGTCCCGAAGGCGCAGATGGGGTTCATACTGTGAATTTGGCCGTGGTGATGAAGTGCTGCCATGTTTGCTATCGGCTGCCTGAAACGCAGACGGACGGATGTCCTCTTTGCAAGCGGCGTTATCTTGTCTTTAGAACGCTGGACGAGTTTTGCAAGTATGCGTTTTCGTTGGAGAATGCTGGCGTGACGTTTATTTGTCACAATTTCATGGGGTACGATGGACAGCTCGTGATGCGGTGGTGTTTACAGCACGGTCTTCTACCTTCCAATATTGTATTTCGAGGGTCGAAGATCATGTTCATGGATTTTGTGGAGCGGAAAGTGATGTTCAAAGACTCGTATGCGTTTTTTCCAGTTGCCCTGGAAAAGTTTAGCAAGATGTTTGGTTTAGAAGAAAGCAAGGGGTATTTTCCGCATATGTTCAACAAGCCGGACAATGACGCGTATCGTGGTCCATTGCCGAACATGTTGGCGTATGGGTTTGAGGACATGTGCGAGTCGAAACGGTTGCGTTTTTGCCAGTGGTATGGCGAGGAGCTGAGCAAGAACGCGCCGTTTGATTTTCAACAGGAACTGTTGCGTTATTGCAATATGGACGTGAAAGTGCTCCGAAATGGAATGCTTAAGGGATTGGATGAGTTTTTTTCTCAACACCACGTGAACATGATGAAGGACAAACGGTTTACCCTGGCACAAGGGGTATTGCAGATTTTCAAAGCCAATGATTTAGAAGAGAACACGATTGCCACGATTCCTCCTCTTGGGTATCGCCCTCATCACATGCAATCGGCGGTTGCTTTGAAGTGGCTTCATCATGTAGAACAAACGCGTCGCATTTCATTGCAAACGGCACTGTCCCCCATGGGTGAGAAAATCTTGTTTTCTCGCAAACTAGACGGATACCTTGCCCCAAAGGAAGTGTTCACCTTTCTCGGCTGCTTTTTTCACGGGTGTACCACGTGTTTTCGCGCCGATGACGTCAATGTGTTGAAAAAACAAACGTTTGAAAGTTTGCGCATGGCGACCGAAAAGGAGGTGGCGTTCTTCAGATCGAAAGGGTTTGTCGTTCACGAGATGTGGGAATGCGAATGGAGGCGGCTGTCAAAGTCGCTGGAAGAGGATGTCGCGTTTAATCGTCGCGTGGAGCGACGTCGCCCCATCAGTCCACGAGACGCGCTGAATGGTGGAAGAACGAATGTTCTCGCTCTTCACGCCAAAGCCAACGAGGAGGAGGTGATTTACTATTACGATTTCGCCTCGTTGTACCCCTCGCAACAGCTGATTCGGCCCGGAGAACTTCGCCGGTACCCGTGTGGGCACCCTGTGGTGGTGACGCGGGTACCCTGTGTGGATAGAGCGTGTTTTGATTACTTTGGAATCATGAAGGCGCTTGTGTTGCCCCCTCGAGACTTGTATTGGCCTGTTCTTGGTCTGGTGGTGAATGCTAAATTTATGCATCCCCTTTGCTTGATGTGCGCCCAAACAGAAAATGTTGGGGTGTGCAACCATACGGAGGAGGAACGCGCACTCTGTCACGTGTGGACCACGCCCGAACTCTGCAAGGCGGTCGAGAAAGGGTATCGTATTTTACAGGTGTATGAGGTGTGGCACTGGTCCTCGGTTTCGACAACCCTGTTCAATAGTTATGTGCACCGTTGTCTGAAGGCCAAAGTGGAGGCCTCGGGATTTCCTTCGGAGTGCGATACACGAGAGAAGCGCAAGGAATACATTGACGACTTTTACCGTCACGAAGGGGTGCACTTGGACTATGACAAGATCGAGAAAAATGAAGGACGTCGGGCGACGGCGAAGTTGGTGCTCAATTCCTTGTGGGGAAAGCTAGGCCAAAAAACCGATCACGTGAAGAGTAAATTTTTTGACTGTGCCGATGAATTTTACAAAGTGGCTTTTAGCCCCACGAAGGAATTGAGAGACGTGTTGATCGTGAATGACCATCGTGTGATGGTCAAGTACAAAGAGGTGGAAGGTGGAGAACGCCAAAACTACAACGTCAATGCAGTGCTTGCATCGTTTGTCACGTCGTATGCGAGGTTAAAATTGTACGAGTTGGTCGACGTTCTTCTTCAGCACCAATGTGAGGTTTTATACTTCGATACGGACAGTGTCATTTTTAAGGCGCGCAAGGGACAGCCCCTTCCTGTGTCGACAGGGGTGTATTTGGGGGATTTGACCGACGAGACAGACGGTGATCCTATTGTCGAGTTTGCTTGCATTGGACCGAAATCGTATTGTTACACCACGGCGTCTGGAAAAAGCGAAGCACGAATGAAGGGAGTCGTGATGAATTTTGCGAGCGAGCGCCAAGTCACCTTGGACACGATGAAGAAGATGATTGATCGTCGTATGGACTCGTTTACGGCCGTTGCCAATCGCATTGTGCGTGATCCGGTCACGCATGCGCTGACGACAAAACGCGTGACCAAAACGGTTCGCCTGGTGAATTCGAAACGGGTTCGCTTGCCCAATTCGGTGCGCACGGTTCCTTTTGGGTATGTCGAGGCGCAACAGAATGGATAAAAACGACAGGTGGGGGTTGAGAGCAATTCAGACCAGCATGAATTGGCGACTGGTGTGCCGTTTAAGACAATTGCGCTGCCTGTCTGCTTGTTGTGGTGGACGTATAAATATGGCTGCCGCATCAGGCCCGTTGCAAAGGTGGAAGAGCAAGCGGCAATTAAATGCCACCGCTGAGAAGACGAAAAAAGCTCGCCGGCGAGGCGTTAAGGAAACGTCAGTTTGAGTTACTGGAGCAAACGTATTCTGATGCGAAAAGTCCGTACGCTTTTTCTGGATATCAGGCCTTAGTCCAGTTTGGGAAAAAGAATCAGATTCCTGCCCAAGTGGTCAAGGAATGGGCGCAGTCCAATTTAACCTATTCCATGCACCAGACCCCGGTTCGAAAATTTCCCCGTCAGCGTGTCAAGTCTTTGGGAATCAACCATATATGGCAAATGGATTTATTGGACGTCCAAAATACGGCTCGTGAGAATGACGGCATTCGGTACTTGCTGGTGTCTGTGGATGTGTTTACGCGGCGTGCTCAAGTGGTACCCCTCAAAAGCAAAGAAGGAAAGGTGGTTGCTGAAGGACTTCGAGAATTGTTCACGTCGGAAAAACCGGTGGCTGTGCAAACTGACAATGGTAGTGAATTTTATAATAGAACTGTACAGGCTTTGTTTAAAGACTATGACATTCATCATTATAGCGTGTTTAATCATGAGACGAAAGCGATGATTGCAGAACGCTTTATTCGAACCCTGCGTCGAAAGATAGCCCAGTACACATTTTATTACAACACGCTGAGGTATAGCGATGTGTTAAACGATCTCGTCGCGAGCTATAACGACAGTTATCATCACACGCTCGGTATGCCTCCCAATCAAGTGACTTGGGAGAATCAATCCAAGGCAAGGAAACGTTATGCTCTTTTGGACCAACGCCTTACTGCCATCAGCCGTCCCAAGGAACCGCTGAAGGTTGGGGATCGCGTTCGGATTGTTCAAGAAAGCAAATTGTTCAAAAAGGGGTCTCGCACGCAGTGGACCGAAGAGGTGTTCACTGTAGCGCGCGTGTTGCCTACGCACCCTGTCAGTTATGCTCTGCACGACGACTTGAAACAGGGTATAAAAGGCCGATTCTATTCGAATGAGCTTTCTAAAGTGATTGTCGACAAAAACACGGTGTTTCGAGTGGAGAAGGTGTTGCAACGGGAAGGCCCACGAGGTCCGAGACAGCGGCTGCTCATCAAATGGAAGGGTTATCCACAAGAGCATAACAGCTGGATCTATCAGCGTGATGTTGTTCCGTATTCAAAATCCTAGTGATGAGTTTGTAACGGTGGTCCTGAGTAATGGAGAAAAAGTGTTTGACGATCAAGAAAATACGCCTAGTGAATTTTATGTGCGCATGAACAATGAATTGGAATTTAATTTTACGGCCAACCCAGCCGTGAGCTTGACCTTTGCCAATCTGCCAGGGTTTGTCGACAAAAGTGGCACCTTTCAGTCGACTCTGCAAGAGGCGTTTTACATCTGCGCACTGAGAGATGACCCCTTCACTGGAAAGTACGCTTTTAAACAAGTAACACTGTTTGACCAGTATCACTTTCATTATCGAACTGAAGTGATTGACTACGTCAATCAATTGATTCGCGACGGTTCTTATTTTGCTCGTCACGATCAACATGGGAATCGAGACACCAGCGAGGAGACGGTTCCTCTCAAATTTGTTTGGGATGGTGTGGCCCAACGAACCCAAGTGGTGCTCCAACCTTATCGGCATTCCACACACGCGTATGGGTCATTCACGTATGCGCTGTTTGGTCTTTCTCCAAACTTACGTCAGGTGTTGTTGGGAGACCATGGTGAAATGGCGACGAATCGTGTCGAGATTGACTCGAAATGGGTCTTGCGTCTTTCACGCGAAAAACGTCTGCTCTCCCCCATCCCGTCGTCCACCGCGGTGGACATGTTCAGAGTCACGGTGAGGAGTAAGGAAACACGACTTGGGGACATTAAGAAGACCAACACGTTGCTTTCCACGGACGAACACGACAGCAAGCTGTTGATTAATCGCGTGCCCGCCTTCATTGACGTGTTTTGCAATTTTGTGGAATATGAAACATTTGGTAAAACCTTTGAGAATTTGTTGGCCCGAATTCCAATTGTGGGTCACAACAGCGACGTGAAACGCGTTGAGCTTCAACACGCCACGTTTTATGCCCCAAGAATCCCGATATATAAGCCCATCTTGGTGAATCGCTTAAAAGTGTTAAAAGTGTGGCTCAAAGACGACGAGGGGCACGAGCCCTTGTTTGCTGGAAGTGGAGCGACGGTGATTGCCTTGCGCTGGTCTGGTTTTGGAGATAGCCACAAAATGCACAAGCGTCTTTTTTTTGACAGCGATGCAAGCAAGTTGGACTATGACGACAACGCGCTGGATCGGTTTCGATTTCGAATTGACGATCCCATTCGTCTACCTCCACACATCCAGTGGGAGGTGGGCATCGAGTCGTTGACGACGCCTGGGTTTGCTCGCACAAAGGACCCTAAGGATCTTGCCTTTGGCGTGTTGCAATTTCACCCTCTTCGAACCTTGCCCCTTCTCCCGGGCAACAGCAAAAAGATGCGCTTTGAGCGCTTTATGCCGCCAACTCCTTCAGCTGCTTATGGAGGGTACGTTTACGACAGCGAAATGAACCAAGCGATGACGCGGACGCCGCTGCGGTCGTACGATTGGGACGGGGTGAGTTATGGGCAATTGATGTTCAATAAGCAGATGGCCACGTTTGGCGGTTGGAAGCAAGTGCGCTCGTCGATGTATGAAGATTCTAAAGCGTTGCTCGCTCACATGGAGGATCAATTGAAGATTCCTAACAACGTGACCGAAAGCAACAACGCTCTTCGTTTTCGGTACGATTCTGGCCAGTGGTCCGTGATTCGCATGCCTGTGGGTAATGTGATGCCTAACGACGTTGCGGTGTTTGTGTACGAGCAATTGGGCGTGGAACTGACCATGAATGGGGGGTATTGCGAATTTGTAGCAGCATCCTTTGAGAGGCATGTGAGTCTGGAAATTGAGGTGGGCCCATCCTGGTCCTTGTTGTCGCTGTTAGGAATGGCTGATGGGGTGTACTCAAAAGGGACTGAGGCGATCCGCAAGGGAAGAAAAGCGATTGATCCTGGCAAATTTCCTGGCAAGGTGTGGTTTGAACGACCATCGCCGTCTTCGAAATTACGGGTGTGTACCGTGGGCGGACGATGGTTTTTTGGGGGCGAGGTGTTGATGCGTTCTATTTTGGGTCTTGATGAACGCCAGCTGTTTGCCGTGCCGCGCATCAAAGACGTTGTCGATGACTCCAAGACAACGGTCCCATTTCCAGCGTCGAAAATGAATTCGGAGCTGTCGCCAGCATGGAACAAGTGGGATCGCAACCCCACCACGCCATTTGATGGGGAATGGGAGTGGCACCTGACGAAGCCGTATACCGCAGCAGACGAGCCGTCGGGATCGGGACGTTGGTTTGCGGTCGCTCCCGATAACTGGCGCCCAGACATTGAACGCAACAAAACGGAGTTTCTGGCCATGATCGAAGACGGCCTCTACCCACGCTACGCCAAGCACATTTTTATTCCCTTTGGATTGACCACCTTTGCTTGCGCCGAAAGCGTGTACCCGTTCGAGGATCATTTTGAGTTCAACTATTCGTTGAAAGGATCGAATTTGTTTGTGTATTTTCCCAATCTGATTGAAGAATCTCAGGTCAACAACCAGTGGGCCTCGTTGGCATGCGTCGTGCCTCTAGAACAAGCGATGTATTTTCGAAAGACCACACACGTGCCTAGAGACGTTCAATACTTCTACTTGAGTTCTCCCACGATCACCTCCATCGAAGTGAAGATTGTGGATGAAACAGGACAGCGATTGTCGTTTTTTAAAGGAGACGGACCGACGGCGATTCAACTCCATATTCGGCCCCGCCCGCTGTCACGTTTTACAACGGTATAAAAAGGGGAGAGCAGGGACCGAAGACAAAACACCATGAGCGTTTATTCAGCACCCACCAGATTGCTTCCTCACCCCATGTACTCACGGGGTCAACGAGGGTTTGGTTTGGTTCCGTTGGAGTATTACCACAACATGACCCCCACCGAGGAACGACCCTTTGTGCCTTATCAGTCCCCCCAACCCAAAAAAAAAACGCCTCCAAGAAACAAAGGTATAAAAGGAAGAAAACGCGCCAAGGAGCACGAGGAGGAGGAGGAGGAGGAGGACGACGAGGACGATTACGAGGACGACGATTGTGTGAGAGAGGAGCCTAAACGCAAAAAGAGGAAAACAAAGCAACGATTTTACCGTTAACCATCTTTGACTTTTAACCATGTCCACGTATTATTCGCCTGGTTCTGGGGAAGGGCATCTTCCCTTGACAGAAGCCAACACCAACCCGAATCCAGGGTTGCCCCCGACGAATCCTCCCAAACGCTACGTGGGCGATTCTCGAGTGTATTCTGCTTTTGAGGATCCACCCGTGTTCAACACGTACGACCGCCATGGTTACGTGTGTTTTTACCCAGTGACCGGCTCGTCCGATCCGATCCGGTTTGAGGTGAATCCTCAAACGAATTGGATTGATACCAAAAACACGTACTTTGAAATGCAACTTTCCCTGGAAAAAGACGATGGCACGGATACTGAGGATGAGACGAAATTGGCCCCTGTGAATTTGTTCCCCATCGCCTTGTTCCGTGACATGTCCATCGTGGCGAATGGAGACGAAATCAATGTTCAAGATTCGATGTTTGCCCACAGAGCCATGATCAATGCGCTTTTGTATTGGAGCCACGAACAGAAAGCCTACGACAAACCCACCGAAGGATGGTATCCAGACGCGGCAGGCAAATTCGAAACAACGACTCTGGACGGCACAGCCAATTCGGGATTCAAGGCGCGTCACGGCCTCTTTAAGGCCGGTAAAATCGTGACGTGTTTCATGTATCCGTTTGCTGATTTTTTCCAGTGTCCCCAACCCATTCCGGACGGGGTGAAATTAGACATCAGCTTGAAGAAAAACACGGCAGGGTATTACCTGTTGGCCGATGCGAGTGGGACCGCGGCGGACTTTAAGTTGCAACTCAAGTCCATTAAACTGTGGCTGGCTCTGCGTGAATTGAATGCTCCCTTGCGCAAATTGTTTGTCGAGCGGTTATGGGGACAACAAGCCCTGTACAAGATGGGGACGATGGCAAGCAAAGCCTTGACGTTTCAATTACGCGCGGGATCTCAGCTGTATGAATTTACCGACATTTTTCGCGGCAACGTTCCCCAACGCATGACCGTCGTGTTTGTTTCTCAAGACGCGTTCAACGGCGCCGTGACCAAAACACGTTCAACTACATTCTTCCTCCGAATTTGATTGAGCTCGAATCCAAGGTGAACAGCGTGGCCTACCCTCAACCCGCCCTCAAATTTGCGAATGCTGCCGAATATGTCAAGTTGTGGCGTCACACGATGAATCAACTGTCGCTCGGCCTGGGGCCCGATCGCCCTCCTGCTTATTGCACCCCCGAGGAATTCGTAGGAGGAAAAGCGGTGATCGTGTTTGATTTTACGGCGGACAAAGGAGGTGGCGACGGGTATTATCTCAACGAAGCGACCCAAGGCACGGTGGGCCTCTCGATCCGTCTGAGTGCCAACTTGTCCAGCAACATGTACATGCTGGTGTTTGAATCGGTGCCGATTCAGTATAAAATCGATGCCGCACGCAACGTGAGAAAAGATCGGCTGTTTGCGTAAAAAGAGCAATGAACAAAGGATTGACCACGCATCAATTGTTGGACATGGGAGAAGACGTCTTGAAGCGTCAGTTTGGAGGCGTGTTCGCCGCCGATCAAGTGCCTTTGGCGTTGAAGCATGGACAAGGGGTGATCTTAAACACAGACCCTTCGAACCGACCTGGACAGCATTGGGTGGGCGTGTGGAAAAGCAAGGATGGGGTGGAATTCATGGACAGTTATGGACAATCGCCCGTGACGTACCATCCCAACTGGGGCGCCGTGTTTCGCCGATGGTCCCGAAACGTGACGTTTAACCGCGTTCCTTTGCAGCAGCTGGGATCGTTTGTTTGTGGACATTACGCCATTATGTTTTTGTACTATCGCAGTTTAGGACGATCGATGAAAGAGTTTGTAAGTGCCTTTGGGCGCAATCGCCGTCTGAACGATGCGAAAGTGTGTCGCATGACGTGTCGCTCGTTTGCCAAGATTGCCAGGCGAGACCGTGACGCATTGTGTCAATCCAATGACTGTAGACAAGCGTGCCTTCGCTCTTTGAAGAAGAAGCAATAAAAAGGGTAGGTCCACCAAGGTGTGTGTGTGATTTGTTATAAAAAAGGGATTGAGGGAGGGATGGTCAACCATGAGTCACTCGAAAAAGTTTGACGTGGTGAATCCACGTTTGCAAAATCCTTGCAACATCATGATTGTTGGACCCACGCGATCGGGTAAGACCCAGTACGCGATCCAAATGATTGAAGACCGTAATGATTTGTTTGAACATCCTATCGAACACATTTACTTTCATTATTCCACTTGGCAACCTGGTTACGAAACGTTGAAAGAGCGCGAAAAAGACCACGTGGACTTTGTCCAAGGCATAGAGACCATCTCGGACTACATGGTGAACTCGTCACGCGAAGAGCAAAAAGAAGAAGAAGAAAAAACGGGTCAAGATGGGGGAGGGGCGCGTCACATTCTCGTGTGTTTGGACGATCTTTCCCTTGACGCGGGTAAAAACCCGTTGGTTCAACAATTGTTTACCGTGGGAAGTCACCATTACAACATCACGGTGATTTTGATTACCCAAAACATGTTTGGCATCAAACGTACCAACAATATAAATACGCACTATTACGTTTTGTTTTACAACCCGCGAGATGCGTTGGGCGCCAACAATCTTTTTCGGCAATCGATTTTAGGCGTGACCAAACGCGAGTTAGAAAAGACGCGCGAAGCCTTTGACTACGCCACCCATCACACGCGTGAGGGGGTTTTGGTCGTTGATTTTTCGCCACATCTTCACCGCAACGATCCACGGTTGAGACTGCGAGCCAATCTTTTGCCCTCCACTCCGGAGTATCAGACGGTCTTTTATTAAATCCAAAATGGCGGATCCCTTGCTGGGTCAGGACCCCAACGTGACGCAAAATCTTCGAGATCTGCTGAATTCGCCTCTTGGAGAACACCTCATGGACGAAGCTTCTCGGCGAGGTGCCTTTGATCTCGCTTTTGACGACACCTTAGTGTCTACAGGGGATCAAGATTGGCAATCCATTTACGATTTTGCCAACACCTATGTCGCCAACAACGATCAAGACGTATCCTCGCTCTCAACCCCACCCTTAACAGCACCACCACAACAGCACCAACCTTTAGCAGCAGCAGCAGCACCACACAACAACCTTTAGCAGCAGCAGCAGCAGCAACAGCACCACCACCACAACAACCGTTTGTTTTGCCTAGCATCGGTCCCTCGGCTCCCACCCTTAATAACCCTTCCCCCGAATCCCAGTCGACACCTAGTCCTAGTAGCGGAGATCCTGAGGAGGAGGAGGAGGAGCCTAGCCGAATTCGTGACGTGGCTCGCCAAACGCGACGCGAATTGAATGCCAACACAGGGTACGACACGACCACGCGTCGAACCGACTTGGGAGATGGGGATCATCAAACGACCACGTTAACCAAAACGACGACGACGGTGCGAAAAGGGCGTCGACCCGTGGTGACGCGATCGTCGGTGAGCGAGTCGGTAGGAAACGAAGGAGGTGTTCTTCGACGACGACGACAACGACAACGCCGCCCTTCGTCGTCGTCATCATCATCATCGTCGCCGTTGTCCCGTCCTGTCACCCCTCGACTAGCTCCCCCTGTCCGCGGGGCCCCGGCCGCTCCGCGGCCGGCCGGAGGCCGGAGAGCTCTTTTACAACGTCCCAGGAGACCAGGAGAAGTGGGCATGAAAACGCCGGCAACAAGACGTCTATAAAAACACGAACGTCAATCTACCACCATCAAGAATGAGAAAACGGTTTAACAAGCAACGGCGTTTGCGACGCCCTCAACGCGGAGGAATTAGGAAGTACACCTTGGTTCGCGTTGATCCACGTCGTCCCACCAATCCGAAAGTGCAACGCGGAGGAACTCTGAGCACCACCTCGCTGGGCCCTCCAAACGTCTATAACCTTATAAATACAAATCGAACCCCAGCCACCTTGGCTTATCACAAACGTCTGGTTCCGACCTGAGAATGAAAAAACGAGGAGGAGGAAGAAGAAGCGATTCTCGTAAACCGGCCTATGCCGTACCGTCGAGTCCACGGTTTCTGGCCGATATCGAAATGCAATATGGACGACCGGTCAAGATTGACATCCCTGAAGAACGCAAAAATCATGGGTATTTTCAAAACGAATCGAAAATTGTGTTTGGAACGGTCGATTCCAAACTCCCGTCGCTCAACACCTGGCAAGGAGGGCGCACGGTGGTGCCCGTTATAAAAGGAGGAAAACCGTATCTTCTTTTGAGACATTGATGAAGGACCCTACAAGATGCGAAAAGAATTGTTATGGACGCATCGCGATTTCGTCTTCGATTTGGCCACGGCCACGTTGCCACGAATCAAACGGTTGCTGCAAAATGCGACGGCGGGTCAAGCGTCGCTTTTAACGCAAATTTTTCGCAAGGTCGTCCATTTACAACTGCAGCTTCCCAAAAAGTATTATTTTCAAGTCAAACATCATAAAAGTCGTATCCAAAACATTGTCAGTCTTCAAAAGAAAGGAAAAGCACGACGCGAGGCGCTGAAAACGAGGGACACGTCGTTTCATCAAATTGTTCGTGGGGTTGCGAAAGAAGTCGTCACCTCGTACCCTCATTATTTTGAAGACGACGACGACAACGAAGAAGAAGAAGAACAAGAAGAGGAAGAAGAAGAAGAACAAGAACAAGAACAAGAAGAAGAAGAAGAAGAAGAGGAAGACGAGAGTATAAAAAAACCGCGCCAACGGCGACCCTCATTTGAGCAAGACGACGTCGACGACGAGGACGACGACCTCGATTATGTGTACGACCCCCAAACGCTATGAAATATGCTAAACAAGCCTATTTGATTCCCGTCGACAAATTGCCGAAAGACTTGGTGCCACCACCACCACAAGAAGGAGGAGCCATGCTGACTCAACAAAAATTTCACGACATGCAACAAATGAAGTTGCTGGAAGAGCAATCGCCTTTCACCGTTCCCTTGATTGAAACCCAATACGACATTGAAAAACTTCGCAAGGCCAACCATTATCCAGAAGACTTGCAAACGCGTCTGGTCCAGCGGTCGATTCACCACTTTGGGGATTTGTTGCGAAAGGCCAAACAGTGGCATCAAACCAATCAAAAAACACCCCAACGAGAACTGGCGACTCAAAAATCCCCCATGCCTCCTACGACGCCCAAACCCAAACTTCCACGACTTCCCACCAGCACTCCCAAATCAGCACCACCTCCCTACACGTCACCAACACCCAAGCCGATGCCGAAGCTCATCGCCAAGCCCAAATTCCAAATTCCCAAACCATCCCCTGTGGCGACAAGGACACGAAAGAAAAAAACGATTAAAAGACTCGCCATGGACCCGTTACGACTTTACAAATAACAAAAACACACAGTGTTGTGATTAGGATGTTTAATCATAATAAACTAGACATGGATTACACGTTGTGTCTTGTATTTTTTTTTTCTTCTACATCTGATTTAGACGTTCTGCGATCGCTTGAGGCACCAGGTGTGGTTTGGGCCAATACCGAAGGGTTTCACACAGTTTCATGATCTCGTCCATGCGAGGTCGCTGGGCTTCCATGTTTTTAATCGCTTGTAGTGCGGTATACAACAGAAACACAGGATTTCCAACAATGCTGTTGCTTGGCTGTTGCAGTGGAGCAAATTCTTTCTCGCACTGTTGAAGCAGTGGAATCACTTCGGCGGTCAAGTACTGCATCATGTCCTTGATAAAGGGCAGCATCAGCGCGCCAATGTGGGCGAGATCCGTGGACAACATCAGCATGGGAACTGTTCCCTTGAGGGCACACTCTTGCAGCTGCTGCTCGTAAGGATGTCCAAACTGTTTCTCTTGCATCACCACTTCCTCGGCTTTGGGTTTTTTCACAGAGGGTTTCTTCTCCACTTCGGGAGCTTTTCGTTTTCGAGGTTCTGCGATTCGTTTCGCTTTCTTCGTCATCTTTTGGGCATCCAAAGCCCCCGTTTGTTGCGTTTTCACGGGTTGTTTCCCTTCGTGGTCAAACTCTGCCAAAAACTGAAAACACGGATCGGACAGCATCGCTTCAGCCATCGTTCTTCCAGTCGTGTCTCGTGCGAAATGAGCGAAATGGACCTCCAACACCTTTTATTGGGTATGGGATGCCGCCGGTGGCGGCGATCGGCGCAAACGTCGTACAAACGTCAACAGGTGAACTATAATCTTGGAGTCGAGCATGGCGTCGAGAAAACGTGCCAACAGGCGCAACATGTTTTGAGTCATCGTCGTCGTCGTCGACGACGTCCACGACGTCCGTTCAAACGACTGTCCACAGCAGACAAAGCAAGATTTCCAATTCGAGCGGCTGTGGTATCCCCACGTTTCGCTAGTTGTTTTTTGCCTTCCGCCAGTAACCCTTGCGCAGCCGTTTTGGCCACCGAGCGCACCACGTCGTTATTTAAAGCTTTTTTCATAAAACTCATGAACCCTCGACCCCGTTGCCGTCGTCGTCGTCGTCGTCGAACCATGATGGCGGTGACGACGCTGCAGCCGTGATGTCTTTTTATAGGATCAACCCCAGGAGCGGAATGCGTTTAAACGGACTGTTTTTTCCAAGAAGCAAGCCACGTCCACGCTGCTTTCGTCGTCGTCGTCGCCGCCGTCGCCCACGTCCACGTTGAGGTGAAGCTCGTCCCATTGTTTTTCAAAGACCGTCCATCACACACTTCTTTTTATAGCGTTAGGTCTTCAGAAGGTTCATGAGCAGAGGAAGGCCCACTTTAGCAATGGTCGAAACAAGCCCTTTTC
The DNA here is from genome assembly GCA_033964015.1 of Scolanthus callimorphus. Lineage (NCBI taxonomy): Eukaryota > Metazoa > Cnidaria > Anthozoa > Actiniaria > Edwardsiidae > Scolanthus > Scolanthus callimorphus. The sequence continues at coordinate 13,418,300 of CM066917.1, read as the reverse complement.
CACGTTGTTTAGGACGGTACACCCACCCCCCTACTTGCTTGAGTCGCCGTCGTCGTCGTCGTCGTCTCCCTCGCCCCACTTGACGTCGCGGATTATACACCCAGCCCATGTTGGGATTGTCGCATTAAAAGCGTAAATCGATGCTTTATATAAGCATGAATCGCATGACGCAACACGTCCTTGGGGCGTGATTTCAATTCATGCGTCAGCCAATCGTACACCACACTTTTGGCGATATCGTATTGGGACACCCGGTCCCTGGAATCGGGCACGTACTCGATCATTTCATTAATGGACTCGATCGATTCTTTCATCGTTTTCAAAAACGTCTCTTTGGCATCGTCTTGGGGTGGAAACGTGTTCGTCAATTGCGCATGCTGACGCCATTGCTCCTCGGTTTTTCCCAGACTCAGCATGTCACCCTTTTTTGACAAACCAACCTCAATGCCACGACCTCTAACTGATTAATGGTTCCAAATCGACAATACGCACAATAAATACTGTCAAACAAGGTCCACACCGTAGGAGGAATGGGGTTGTGATGAATATCCTCCAACTCGACAAACAGTTGAGTCGACACATGCGCTGCGTGCATGGCCATTAAACAACGGGCCAAATACGCTGTAAACGAATCACACTCGGGATCATAACATCCATGCAGTTCAAACAGTCGCTCGTCGTACCCCACGTGATGCCAATTGCAAATAACGGAATGAATCTCCTTTAGCCGATCCGGACGTTTCACGAGCTCTTGCCAAAACCCATCCATCAACGTGGGAAAATCAAGTTCCGGGGTTTGCCGCAACACCTCTCCCACGCGGTTGACGAGAGACGTCGAATGACTCGACAGGCATCCACACGGTTCCATGAGTTACACGTCGTAATCCGTGGTGTCGAAGAGACGAAAACTAAATGGAGTGAAGGGGCAATCGACAAACCTCATATAACATTCGAAGAGGCGATGAAGAGTCAATTCGGACAGCGGCACAAAACTTGTGTAATGCTCCCTCACAGCAAGTAACGCGTCGACGACGCTTAACCGCTGATCGACAAACATCAGGGGAGCAACCGGTTGCATCATCTTACCCATCAGGTGCCAGTGCACGTGCTCCAAAAACCCACGCGAACACAGCTTTGGACCCGCATCAAAAACAAAGGTGGAGATTAGGGTCTGAGCCTTTTTGGTCGCCACCTCATAAAGCCGATCAAAAAACACATCATCCGATCGACTGCCGTCGTCCATTTTCGCTACCCGTTTCGACTCCAAGAAAACAATGAGTCCACGTGAAACAAACACACCGTTTTATTCCCTTTTTTTTTACCTGATACATGCACTACTAATCTACTTTTGTCTTTTGTTTCAGAACAGTCCGCTGCCGGGCATCCCACTACCAAAACTGTTGCCGAAGGTCGCGGGCACCCCACTACCAAAACCACCACTTGAGGATTTCGCAAGAAAACTGCTTGAGGTGTTTGCACCAAAACCACCACCACTTGAGGTGGTCGTACTAACATCGCCACTTGAGGTTTTTGCACCAAAACTGGGGCCGAAGATCGCCGGCGCCTCAATACCAAAACCACCACCACTTGAGGTGGTCGTACTAACATCGCCACTTGAGGTTCCCTTTTCATCGGTGCTTTTCTTCTCTTCCAGCTTGTCGGGAATTTGACAGGACGAAAATAAGCCTGGATGACCTGGGGTGACACACCTTTCGTCGCATAACTTCTTCTTCTTCTTGGGGACAATACACGCTGAAAAAAGGACATTGGGGCCCTTATGGTCGCTGTTGATACATCCTTCTCGGCAACGATACCCTCTTCGCTTGTTTATCTTCCCAAACATGGACTCGATCTTCCCATCCTCTTCCTTGGCTGGGGATGGATCGCCAAACCCTTGATACGGGATCTGCTCTTCTTCTTCCTCGTCCGTCTGTCGCTTTCTTCCCCTCTTGGGGTGAGGAATGAGAACATTGTCCAAATGACAACGAGCACAAAGCTGATCTGGTCCGCTTGATTGGTTGAAAAAACAAGTCGAACAGGGTTGAGCCTGTTCTCGAACCTGTACCATGTGGTGAAGGGAGTTGACCGCCGACAAAAAGCGCGTCTTCTTACGCCCAGCGTCTTCCCCGGTTAACAACGGTCCTGACCAAGCGGACTGGAGTTTCGCAAAATCTTCAGCCAGTCCAATGCGTCGTTGGCACAGGGCGACGATCAGATGCATTAATTGCTTGCAGACCGCATCAGCCTCATCTCTGGAAAGGACAAACCCTTGACAGCAGCAGTACGAAGGACAAAATCCAACCAAGGTACTCATTTTGAACTGGTTCATCTAGAGGGTTCAGGGTTTTTTAAGGGTTTCTTCTTAAAAACGGCGGCAGCGGCAAACGTTACGAATGAATGTGAATATGCACATCTTTTTTTTCTTCTCCTCCTCCTCCTCCTCTTCCTCCTCGGACGACGACGTGTCCTCCTCCTCACTGTGTTCCACCAGATGTTCCCATTTCATTTCTTCCCATCGACGCAACACCTTTACCACCTCCTTTTGGTGAAACGACATCTCTGCAGTCTTGCTTTTCCAGAGCTGACCTGTCGTAGAGAGCTGTTCTAAAGCATCCATCATGGTGAAAATCTGTCCTGCCAAGGTTCTTTGTTGGATGGGGTTGGTGATGGGCTCACACACTTCACCAATAGACGAAGTCAAGAGCTGACAACAAGCACGAAGGTGACGCCATTGGCGTTGTGCAGACGTTTTGGTACTGGCCATGATGAAGGAACGAAATGAGCGGGATCGTACAACAAGCGCACTTTATAGTCTGTCGCCTTCCACGGGATTGGTCAAACGTTTCGTTTTGTCAATCACGTCATTCATCGCGCCAAATAGACCGTCCACCCAGTTTTTTAACCAGTAGCAATTGGTTTTGGGAAAAACGAACTTGCCGTACTCTTCGTGTGGCGACGTATTTTCCCCGTACCATTCTTCCAGACCGAGCTGAACCACTTGCAACAGGGCACAATAACCAAACATGGGATAAAAGGCGGCAAACTCAAAGTCCTGTTTGATACTTGCCAACGAGGTTTTAGGCAGACCCGACTCGTGAATATAACATCGGAGTAAGTGACTCACATAATCCAACGTTCGGTCCATAGCCAGAAACACCCGCATCTGATCTCCTTTCAGTTCCCGGAGCAAAAACGAGTCTTCTTGCCATATGGACAATTTTCGCATCACCGTCAACACGTCCTTCGTTTGGGCCAGCAGTAACACGAACAACGTAGCATCCCCTACCTTCATGTGTTGGGGAAACTGGCACAACGAGGTCAACATGGACAGCACTTGCTGATGATGTCGATAAAATAGGATCCAGTGCTTCACACTCTCCGTCAGACACTCCTTGATCACCTCTTCCAATTGAATCGTAAATCCATCTTGATCGATCAATTTCACTTCCGTTTCAGGATCCAAGTCCTCGTTTACCAAAGTCGCCATCTTGGAAGAATACCCGGACACCAACGCCAACAACTGATCACAGTGGGTTGCGCACGCTTCGCTCGCCATCGTGGGTCTGCCCCGGTCTGGCCGTGTCGTCCTCGTTTCTATCTAACAGCATTAACGACACCCCAGCGGCAAATCCTACCCCAAAAGCAGCCACCACGACGCCACTCACCACAAGCACACTCTTCAACACCAAACGGATCAAACCCATTGTCTAACGTTGAATAGAGTTGCTAAGTCGTGTTCGTTCTCTTTATGAAAAAAAAACACATGCACACATATACAGATACAACGTCTTTATTGATTAACAAGAACAATCTTTTGTCGTTGACGCATTACACAGGGTTTCGCATCATTCCATCCTATCGATCTAGAATCGTAATTAAAAAGATTTAAGCCGTCTTCCCGAATCTCGTGCAACGAAAACAAAGACACGTCCGAAGAATACAACAAGTCAAAGGCGCGCTCATCACGCTCATCAACTTTTTGAATTCTTCCTACGGTTTCATGTAGAAAGGTCATAAAATACTCGTGAATCAACCCAAAGGTGCCGACACGACGGTGTTTCATAAAATGCTGGCGACACGTCAAATACGCCAGGTGACGTAACGAGCATGGCCCTTTTTTTCGAATCACAAAATGTGTACAATAACAGGTGGATTTGTTCGTCCAGAGCGTTGCATTCAGTGAATCGTATCTAGCATCTACGATTCGACGCGAACACAGAGTCTTCGCCAAGCTGGCGTAATAATGCCAATACCGGTCTTCAAACAGAAAAAAAGAGTCGACGCGTGACAAAAAAGACGCGCTCAAACTATACAGTTTCTTTGGCATAAACAGTGGTCCTTCGTAATAGAACGAACCCTTGAAAAACGCATTATGAATGTCGAAGCAATAGACATCCGGCTGGGTTTCAACACCGTCTAGACCGTAGACACAGGCAGCGTGCAAGTTCTTGGAATAGCGGAACGTCGCTTCTCGAACCCACTCTACAACTTTGTTCTTAAACGCATCGTGAAACTCCTGCCAATTCATCTGAAACCAGTCGTTCTTAGCAGAAAGGTTGAACATCATCATGACGGTCATCATCCCAGAGGTTGAGGTCCCGTTTCCTTGCTCTTCGCCATAAACCACCATGAACCCATGAAAACAGTTGCAAGGACGTGGGAAGACAGGAAACAAACACTCCACGCAACGACAGCAACGACGACCTTCGTTCACCATCAAATAACTCATATCATAAAGAGATCCTGCCATGATGCTCGTTTAGCCCACTCTGTTCAAAGAACGTGCACTGCCTTTCATTTCGAGTAAAATGGTAGCGGCAGCGACAACTTCAGGACTTGCCTCGTTTTCATTCTCTTCCAAATACGGTTGTCGGAAATAACGTGTCAACCCGTCATGACGGACGTAAGGGTGGGGTAACGTCAACATCAGCAATTCGGACACCAGACGATGCCCGGCACGATCTTGGAGAGAAATGGAAAATTGTCTCAAAACAGACAAGCCGTGAAACAGTCTTAAGAACAACTCAGCGTTGGCTCTCAGCTGCATCTCGCAACGAGGACAATCCATGTCTGAGACGGAATCGCGTTTTTTCAGTGATGTAAATAGCACGCCACCACAGACAAATCGTCTTTTCCTGTCGCCGATGCGAGTTGGCGCTGTTGCGACACAGAAAACACGTCATAAGGAACGATCACCATATTGAACCGCTTGATCTCCTCTCTCGTCTTGGACGACAACTTCGCCTCGTCGACTCGCTGGCATGCCGCACGAAAATACGAAGGGAGGTTCGTCAACTTTGAACGAATGGCGTTCACCGTGTTCAAACATAGTTGATTTGCCAAGACCGCAAGATTCGAATCTAAAATGGCTCGAAAAACAGAACATCCAAAATAATGCTGGGGTGCCCAATACTTTAACAACAGAAAATCTTCGTAAAGTCGACCTTGTTGCTTGCGATGCGCCGCCAAAGCGCGTTGCATTTGGCGTTTGTGGCGGGATTTTTGCTGTCGCAAACGTGTTCGTAGCGAACGAGGCATGGTCTCACCGTCCTTTCTGCGACTTCTCCTTTTTATCCCATACCAGTGCCGCTGCAGCTCCAAACTCCAATGCACCCATAGCAACGTCACCGGATAGATCTGTACTCGGGAGTCGGGTGAAAAATGCCCGCCCCTCGTAAAAATACAATACATGTTTAAAATAAGGCGAAACGGTTTCCAGACGACGCGTCAACCAGAACAAATCAGAAGAACGTTGAAAAGCAACATAACGTCTCAGCACCTTATTAAACCTTTCCTCCATAATGGCTATGATAGAAACTGAACTTTCTGTATGCAATGGCAAAGTACTCTCTCAACGACGAGATCACAGCGGCAAATAGGATCCCGTCATCGCGAGTAGCAGCGCACTGTAACTCGTTGTCGGCTAGCAATTCGAAAATGGACTCCATACAGTCTCGGTAAAACTCCTGCTTCTTTGCTAATGGCGCTGCGCACCTCGAGACCATGCTCTCATTCAAGGCGATTGCAAGATTGTTCGCATGACGAACAATCTCGTTCCTCACCGAACGCTGAATCTGCATCGACTCTCGGTTCTTCCAATACCCCAAATACAACGCGACTAACTCGTCCAAATAAGACGCGGCACAAGCTACGTCTTCGATCATCTTGCTCAACTTACACCCCTACAATCCCTCCCTCCCACTTTATAGAAAAACACACACACAAACTGCCGCTGCTGGTTTATTGATTCGTTCACGTGACTATATTATTTGCACCAATCAAGTTTGTAGATTAAACGTTGCGCTGTTAGTTGATTTGCTAGCGAGCCGGGTAAGGCGCTCGAGTTCCAAACAAAGAGACGAGAAGGCCAAACGAGTAGTTCGTACAGAAAGACAATCAAAAGTTCAGTTTTTTGTCCGAAATCAATTTCATCTTGACAAACATCTTGTACCAGTCGTCAAACTCGTAACCTTCGCGGATCGTTTGTAACTCCTCCAGCTTCTCCATAAACTCTTGATATTTCAAACAATAATTCGAAGGACCACCACTCGAAGCATAATCGTCGTCGTCCTTGTTCCCTTCCATCGCTCCGATCATGGAGAACAAAATGGTGCGCACCTCGTCTAACACATTACTACAATGCTTCAACCCAGGTAACACTTGAACTACTCGCTGACGGTCAAGCTCGTTGATGTAAGCAGGAACAAACCCTCTTTGCGCCTCTTTATTCATCATGGCCGCCATCTCTTTAGAAGGCATTTCTTTTCCATGTTGATCATAACAACGAACCCAATACACAGAGTCTTCCATGATTGCTCGCCAAAATGGTGATCGCGAAGGGGTGCTCGCTTTAATATAGTCTGTTTTCCAGCGGCAGCGGCAATAAAATCTGAAAACGCGCTTCTATAAATAAAAAAAGACTTAGGCTCTCTCGCCATTTTCAGGCTTGAGCCGTTGACCACAGGTTCCACACCATGCAGTCCAATGAAGCCGTTGCTTATGCCTCTTCAAAACATCTTTCCTTTTGAAATGTTTTCCACAAACCTCACAGCGATGTTCTTTCCCTTCGTGTTCCGCCAACTGATGGCGTGTTAAATTCGATTTCACCGTATACTTCCTCCCACACATGGCGCACACGAACTCCATCGTCTACCACCGCGATCCACTCGTACGTCCTCTTTTATACCCTTTTAGCAGCGGCATTTTACCAGCGGCATCTCGAATTGTGAAATGAAACCGTGAAAAACGGCCCTTTTTGCCGCTGGTTACGTGCCATATATGTTAACCCTTTTTCCCCTCCAACCAATCCTGTTTGACCCGAACCACCCTATCAACCAATCAGTACCCTTCTCTGTAACCAGCGGCAAAAACGGCCGTCCTCTAATACTACTCAAGAACATTAGTAAATTGAATTATCAGCCTTGATAATTGTTTTTTTTTTTCGCATTTACAGACAACTGTTAGATTGCAGGTTTAACCCCAAAATGTAAACACTCCAGAGCATAAAGCCATACTGGCTTTTGTTAATAATAACATAATGTCTGCAGAGCAGAAGATCACATCTTCATGTCTTTTCTAGGTTAAGATACAAAGGTGGTCTTTCTCAGCAGTCTAAACGGAGACAAAAGAATGGATTTGCTACAATTAACATACTGAACCAGTTGAAAGATTTACTACAAAGTAAGTTGTATTTTCTAGAATGAATGCATATGCTTACTAAAGAAGAAGGATAACTTTGTATTCAGATTTTTTTTAGGAGATGGAATTTGGAACACCATCCACCTTACAATTTCAAGTCGTTGCAAACCTGTGTTGAGTGATATTACAGATGGAAAGTACTATCAGGATCTATGTAAAGAGGGACAATTCTTACACAATAAAAATAACATAAGCTTCATCTTCAATACTGATGGCGTTCCCCTATATTCTTCATCAAGCATATCATTATGGCCTGTCTACATTGCGGTGAATGAGCTCCCATCCCCAGAAAGGTACATGTATTGCATTTAGTAATTCTGTTGTGCTTCTAATTGCTTCACTTTGTAATAGGCCTCTTGCGAGATGACGTCATATTCAAAATGGCGGCCTCCTGACAAAGGACTTTTACTTCCTATCAATCCCACAATGCACCAGTTGTGATGCATTGTGGGATTGATAGGGGATAAAATTCCTTTGTCAGGAGGCCACCATTTTGAATATGACGTCATCTCGCAAGAGACCTATTCCTTTGCACTGGGTACAGATAATGTAGAAGGCATGCATTTGCATAAATTTATTAAAAGCAAAACCTCTTGAGCTTATGTGATTTAAATGCTTTGCAGATGTTAAAAATGAGGAGGAATTTTATTTTTACGCTTGCTTTGTCTAAGGCTACCTGTAGATAGACCTTTATCATGCAATATTGATTATTAATATATAATAGTTATCTGAAAATGAAATCCAGTTCTCCAATTCTACACATCCGTATTAGTAAAACTGCAAAGTTTCAAAAGAATTACTTGAAAACTGACTGAGATATGAATTTTCAAAACTTCCTATTCTGACTTACTTTTTACAAAGAAATGTATGAGTAAATACGTCAAGTCGAGGCTGGACGGCATCGATGCCCGTCCAGCCTCGTTTCGATTTATTTTCCCATACATTTCTTGTTAAAAAATAAGCCAGAATACGAAGTTTTGAAAATTCATATCTCAGTCAGTATTGAAGCAATCTTCACCAAACTTTGCAATTTTACTAATACGGATGTGTAGAATTGAATACTGGATTTCATTTTCTGATAACTATTATATATTATTAATCAATATTGCGTGATAAAGGCCTATTGCTGTCAAGCAGCTTTTGTTTCCAACTGTATAGGTATTTTATGAAATGATAAGGAGAAATTATATTGATGCATGTAAATGAAATGTGAAGCACGGGTGGCGCAGCGTGTAAAGCGTTTGCCTCTCACCTCTGTGCACCGACCGGTTCGAATCCCAGTCGGGGGCAGTTGGGATTTTTCTCTGCTGTTTCGAACCTTGTGTCCATCGTGGGTTGAAGTGATTCGTCATTTCTCCTGTGTTTCAAGTCTTTCGGATGAGACAATAAACCGAGGTCCCGTCTCTCAGCCCACTACACTTAACTACTATGCGAGGGACGTTAAACAATCACAGTGCTCACCACAGAATGTAATCTAACAACCACTCATGATTGTAAACTGCATTGTATAAATCGCAGTCCGCATCTTAGGGATCAGACATGTCCACATCTGTAAACCGCATTTGAACATATTCATATGATAATTTGCGGTATACAAGTGCCTACATTACATTTTATTTTTTTTTATTACATGTACCCCATGAAGCAAAATCATTAATTTGGATTTCAGATTCTCTAAGCAAAATATGTTGATGTGGGGCATCTGGCAAGGAAAGGGTAAACCACCTTTCAATACATACTTTGAGCCATTTGCTTCATCCATGACTGGGTTATATGAGGAAGGTATGTACTAAATATTATAGCAAAACTTGTTCCAAACATGTCTGGTCATCTGATACACGATCTGCACAATTTTAGCCAAGGGAACATTGTTGTCAAAATTATTATCCGAAATAGAATTTTAATACCCTGGAACAACTGAAACCCCAGATTCAAATTCAAACCCAGAAGGAGAAATCAAAGAGTAGAATAATGCAATGATCTGGGTTTTCTGATTTTTCAATGACTCTGTTGCTCGGGGTGTTACAAAGTGAGTGAATGCAAGAAGTAGAGTCTCCAAAAAATCTAAGAAGAAATTGACAAATTCTTTGAGGATTTTAAACAATATTACAGTGACACTTTACCAATCACAGAATACTATCAGAAGTCACAGAAAACCTGTCTAAGAAAACTATGATGGACATAATGCAATGGTAACTGATGATATAATTTCTCCTTTTACAAAATTGCTGTAAAATTTACATTTACTTGATAAAGTCAGAGAATCAGAAAACCTGGAAGACTCCTAGAACCTTGATGTAAACTCCAGGATTTTTCTCAGGCTTGAAATATAACAAATTTGCTTCTTTACTTCATTTAAACAGGAATTGAAATTATTGCATACCCCAATCAACCATCTATCAAAGTTAAAGCTGCTGTCCTTGTTGGTACTGCTGATTTGCAAGGAAAAGCATATGTTGTAAACATGAAACAGCACAATGGTGAAAATGGTTGCCTGACATGCGAAGAGCCTGGTAAAGTGGTCAAACAGGGAAAAGGGCATACTCGTTGCTACCCTTCAAGCCACCAGAAACAGCGGAACCAAGGAGAACATGCCAATCCTTTATAGAAAATGCTGTGATGGCAAATGCAAATAAAAAAACGGTACTGTACAGTTATATTCAGTAGGTGCCAGGCAAAAATAAGTGTGCCACCAAAAGGTTCAAATTTTCAATTTTTAATTAACCACTTTCACATTCAAACATGGCTGTTCAGTTTCTAATTTTTGCAATGTATCCAGTCTATAAACAGGAATCAGTGTTATTCAACAAGGACATACACATGCTCTTTCCTGATGCTGAACACACGATGAATATGCTAATGGCTGTGGAAGAATTTGACAAATTAGTATTTTAGCTCCACTAAAGCTTGCTTGAGGACTGTATAATATTTGTCTTTTAAAACATTAGGTAAAAGGCATTGATGGGATGGTTTGATGTTGTGTTGGGTATGGTACCTGACTATATGCATGGCTGTCTACTTGGGGTCACTAAGGCTTTGCTCTACAAGTGGTTGTCATCTACCAATCACAAGAAGCCATACTTTGTGGAGGCAAGGTAGCTAAATTTGATTTTTCTTGTTCTAGGTTTTTGTTTTGATGATAATAATAATTATAATACAAATAACTACCAGTGACATACTGTCATTTCAAAGAAATAATATTGATAATGATAATAATAATCCTTTTGTTGGCCTCAAGATTCAACACTTGATCTTAGCCAAAAGGCCGAGAAGCGATGCCGGTAGTATCCATTCCCGCGCCACCGCTTCGCGATTATCTCCTCGTTCCATGTGGGAAGACGGCCAACAAGATTATCTTGCAGCTCCCAAAGGAGCTCGGACATTTGAATAAGAAAACAGATTTGAAGAGGATTCTGGTAGTAGTGGTATCAAAATGTTATAAGGGGAATTGTGAATTTCTTATAACTTGTGCATCCTGGTATATTTGCGTTTATTTGTAATTTGAACAAAAAGAGAAACAAATTTGTTTTAATATTTAAATTAAAATTTAAAAATATAAACACTAGAGCCAGCCTTTGGGAAACAAATCCAGCAAAATGAATTGCAGTGCTGCTAACTCAGCTAGCACAGCCACAACATATTTTGACAATCAGATTTGGAAATCTTCCAAGCTTCACTAGAGTGTTATAGACAAAACCTCAGGGCTGCAAATTAAGAAAAAAGTCCAGTCGAAATTTGTTGACAAGTTATAAAATTCTAGTCGCATTGTCTGAAATGTTTAATCGCAAAAATTGAGCGCAAGCGAGTTAGACAACAAGTGAGTCGCAACTGACAACGTTTAGTCGCAAAAGAGAAAAGCCACCTTCCTGATCCTGGGTTGTAGCCTGCTCCCAGGCGTTGGAGAGTAGTTTCAGGTTGAGAAACACAAGTTTTTGCTTTCCTGTGGCCACCATCTTGGATTTGCGACAAATGCGACAAATACAAGGTGGCGGCCATGCAAAAGCAAACTCAGGTTTTTCTTGATCTAAAACTACTCTCCAACAACTGCAAGCAGGCTACCGGTTGGTCCCATGTTAGCAGCACTGTAAAATCAGATTAACTGGTTCAAGGATAAAACGTTAAATAAATGAGATGTTATGTTTTGTTATTATTATTTTGCCCAGATTGCCCAGATCAGTAAGCGCCTGATAAAAATGAGACCTACTGATACCTTGGCCCGTCTACCAAGAGATCTGGAGAAACATTTCAAAAACTTCAAAGGTAAACTCTGTTTATAATTTTGTAAGCATGACCTTTTCTCCGAAGTTCTCAGATTTATGACTTGTGTGATGTAATGTGCACGCACTTAATTTTTTGCATTTTATTTCTGTAGCCTCTGAGCTCCAGGCCTGGCTTCTCTACTATTCTCTACCCTGCATGGTTGATAAAAATGAGACCTACTGATAAAAATGAGACCTACTGATACCTTGGCCCGTCTACCTAGAGATCTGGAGAAACATTTCAAAAACTTCAAAGGTCAACTCTGTTATAATTTTGTAAGCATGACCTTTTCTCCGAAGTTCTCAGATTTATGACTTGTGTGATGTAATGTGCACGCACTTAATTTTTTGCATTTTATTTCTGTAGCGTCTGAGCTCCAGGCCTGGCTTCTCTACTATTCTCTACCCTGCATGGTTGATATCCTTCCCAATGAGTACTTGCTTCACTTTGCACATTTTGCGGAAGGAATATATCTGTTATTGGGTGATGCTATCACTCCAACACAATTATCGAGAGCCCGTGACTTGCTTCAGACATTCTACAGAGATTTTGCAAATTTATATGGTACTGTATCACAAAACATAAATTAAATCACTAAAGGTTTAGTGATTGTCATTTTAAGAATTTTAATCAAGGCCGAGATGTATACTTCTTGATTACAGAAGCAGGGGTTTCAGGCAGCTGCCATCTACTCCACTGCTGACCACCGGCAACTTTCGTGGGCTGTATAACTGATCAGTTTCAAAGAAAATATTCAAGCAATATATTACAAGAATATGCCATATATCTTGCCCTCAATATGCAGGAAAATGCCTTTTCTGCTACTGACATTTCCAAATTTCATCACCCAGTATCCCACTACAAGGCTCAGGTTTTACGGCCTTAATATCAGATCTCCACAGCCAGCCGCCTACTTCCAAAACTGAGCCTGCTACTTGAAAACTTATTGAAACCCCTGAGGAGCTTACAATTTGTTGAGCTGCCTAGAAGTATCAGGGTGCTGATGTAGAGCTGCAACACTCAATAATAATAATAATAATAATGCTTACATTTATATAGCGCTATTTCCTATAGCTCAATAGCGCTTTACAAGAAATTTACTGCGCAAGAAAAAATAAAAGCAATGATAAAAATAGTTAAAATAGAGTAAAAATGGTAAAAACGTAAAACATTTCTCAGACACATGGTAAAACGTAAAAAAAAAAAAATTCTCAGGCACATGTTAGCAACCATAGTGTTTTTTAAAAGGTGGGTTTTTAAATTGGACTTGAAAGTGCTTAGGGTCTGGCTTAGGCGAATGGATTCAGGGAGGGTGTTCCATAGACTGGGTGCTGCTACCTGGAAACTCCGTTCTCCATAAGAGATCAGCTTGGCTGTCTTTGGTTTAAGTAAGAGCTTGGATGAAGATCTCAGCCGCCTTGCAGGGGTATATTTCTCGATAAGGTCATTTATGTAATTCGGAGCCAGACCGTTTAAAGCTTTGTACGTCAGCAAGAGTATCTTAAAAATGATGCGCTGGCTCACAGGGAGCCAGTGTAATTGTCTCATTGTTGGAGTGATATGGTCAAATTTCTTAGTGCGTGTGATAAGACGAGCAGCTGAGTTCTGCACGTTTTGTAGTCTGTCAATAAGGAATTTAGGGAGCCCATAGAGTAGTGAGTTGGTGTTATCGAGCCTGGATGTGATAAAAGCGTGTACCAGGATTTCTGTATCAGATTGTGTAAGGCAGTCTCTTATTTTTGCAATATTGCGGAGATGAAAAAAGCATGCTTTGCATGTTGCTGAGACTTGATCTTCAAAAGACATGGATTGGTCAAAAATGACACCAATATTTCTGGCGGTTGGTGCTGGAGTTATAGTTTCATTGCAGATATCAATCGATTGAATTGCTGGCCTTGGGCGATGACGAGCACTGATGATAATAAGCTCAGTCTTGTCCCTGTTCAGTTTAAGTTTGTTGTGGATCATCCATGAGTCAATGTCACGGACACAGGCCTGTATGCGATCAATTGCTTCCAGCTCGCCTTGATTTGTGGGATGAAAAGGAAGATAAAGTTGGATGTCATCGGCGTAGAGATGAAAATCAAGTCCATGGCTCCTTATTATGTCACCAATGGGAGACGTATACAGAAGGTACAGGATAGGGCCAAGTACAGAGCCCTGGGGGACACCACAGGAAAGATCTTTAACTGTTGACCTGACACCTTCCACAACCACAAACTGTTTTCGGTTATTGAGATATGATTGAAACCACTGAAGGGCTGCGCCGCCTATGCCAAAGCGTGATGACATCCGGTTTAGAAGAATATCATGGTCGACTGTGTCAAACGCAGCAGACATGTCAAGAAGAAGGAGGGCAACAGATTTTTTGTTATCAATGGAATTAAGTAAGTCGTTCTGGACTCTGAGGAGGGCGGTCTCAGTACTATGCAGTTCTTTGTAGGCAGACTGAAAGAGCTCCTCAAGTTGGTTGTCAGTTATATGTAGTTTAAGCTGACTCGCAACTGCCTTCTCGATCAATTTTGCGACAAACTTGAGGTTAGAAAGGGGTCTAAAACTAGAGTACTGCTCAGGGTCAAGGGAGGCCTTCTTATGTTTCGGTCTAACCATTGCTTCCTTTAGTTGTGTTGGCATGGATGCACGTTGTAGAGACATATTGACAATTTTAGTTAAGACTGGAAGGAGGACAGTTTTTGATGCTTTGAGAATAGATGCAGGACAAGGATCTAACTCACAAGACTTCGACACTGTCAGGTCAAACAAAGAGCCAACTTCTTCATCAGATAAAGTTCTGAAATTCAAAAGGGGTGTAGAAGGTGGACTCCCGATTTGTGGGGCGCATAGTATAGGTGTTGAGCTGACTTCCTTATCCAACTGTTCACGAATGGTTATTATTTTATTGGTAAAGAAGTTCGCGAAGTTATCAACAAGTTGGGATGTTGATTTCTCGGAGGGGAAACGACTCTGTAGCTTATTGTGAAGAAGTTTATCAACGGTGTTAAAAAGAGTCTTTTGGTTTTTTGCATTTTCAGAAATGATCGAGGAGTAGTACGCAGTTTTAGCTTCCTTGAGCATGCTATTGACAGTTTTGCATTGTTCGGTGTACATTTGCCTGTCAACACAGAGCCTCGATGAACGCCAGCGACGTTCGAGTCTCCTGCGCTTTCTCTTCGCCTCTGCTATGTTTTCAGTATACCATGGTGCCGATGGCCTTAGAGTTACCGTACGGCGTTTCACAGGGGCGTGAGTATCAAGGGTGTCCTTTAGGGTATTCTCATATGTATTAAGAAATTCAGGCAGGCTAGAAAAATTGTTATTCACAAGTGAAGAGCTC
The DNA here is from genome assembly GCA_033964015.1 of Scolanthus callimorphus. Classification (NCBI taxonomy): domain Eukaryota; kingdom Metazoa; phylum Cnidaria; class Anthozoa; order Actiniaria; family Edwardsiidae; genus Scolanthus; species Scolanthus callimorphus. The sequence goes on along the minus strand of CM066917.1, from coordinate 13,403,008 downwards.
TTCAGGTCTTCCCTAAAAGAATCTATTTGTATTGATCGTAGTTTACGATATTTAATTTCAACTCTTTCAAGGGGAGGTTTATGTAGATGTAGTTTACAGTGTATGGCAGAGTGATCTGAGAGCATCGGATCACATATTATGGTGCTAGTTAACAATTCATCATCAGCCCTGGTTATTACTAAGTCAAGGGTATGGCCTTTCTTATGAGTGGGACCATTTACGTGTTGCTTCAAACCAAATGACTAGAGGATTTTATTAAATTTGCTAGTATCAGGTTTTTCCAAGGTGTCCATATGAAAATTGAAGTCGCCACATATCAATAGATTACCCTGATGGAGTATTAGCCCTTCGGCCAGGGTACAAAACTCTTGGAAAAACATAGTACTGTTGAGTTTATTTGTCTTTGATGGAGGGGGCCTGTAGATGACAACAATTCTAGTGGAGCCGGTGGATGACAAGGCAATGCCATCAATATATTCAAATGATTTGAAATCGGTCAGCGGTAGCTTTTTAAATTCAATGCGTTTTTTAAACATAAGGCCCACTCCGCCACCTTTAGAGTGCTTTCGCGGAACATGGTGAAAGTGATACCCGTGGGGCAAACTTCTGAGACAGAAAAATTGTAAGATCCTTCATCTTTCAACCAAGTCTCAGTGACAGCAAGAATGTCGAGGTCGTTATCGACAGAGTAGTCTTTGAGAGCAAGCTCCTTTTTATTGATAGATCTAGTGTTCAAAAGACAGAAATCAACAGGTACAAAGCCGCATGGTTTAGTCAACTGCGGAGTGGTTTTAATGACAGTAAGATTACTCCTGTCAAGGGTGCGTGCCGATGACCGAGGAATCGGTCTGCGATTTCCAATCACCACAGGGATCCCATTACCACTGGTGTTAACACGGGTTGTTTGCAGACTGCGATTTCCAGTCACCACAGGGATCCCATTGCTGCTGGTGTTAGCACAGGTGGGTCCCGGATTCAATGAAATGTCTCCACTTAGCAACAAAAGGCGAAGAGACAGACAACCCCCAACCAGTGAAAGAGGCCTTGGCTTCCTGCCAACACATTCATTCGTAAAAATGCCTTGATGTGTTTTACTTCAAAAAGTGAAGGCGAGATTACAAATTTTTCAAGGCAGTGTGAGTTGAGCGGTGATGATAACTCAACTCTGTCCAGAAAGAACAACGCAAAAAATATTATGTTCAACTGAGCTGTGAAAGCCATCGCAGTGTCAGAAAAGTGGGTGATGTTGACACCACACTTGAAAATATATTCAAACTGTGAACGTAGTAGCTAATAAACCCAAATGTTACTTTCAGTATTAATAATATTTTCGTTTTTACTACCATACGCATGTAAACTTATTAACATAATGTGAAATTATTATTAAAATATAAAAGTATTACGTAATGAGTAATAACTATTGCGTTAATTTTTATTTTAAAAATGTTTGTTCTTTTGTTTATGTTTATTTGCTTCTTTCCCTTAACTTCCCTTTATCTGCAGTTAGCTTTACTTTCAATTGAGCACAATTTCCCTTTACTGCCCTTTTAATTCCCTTCAATTAATTTTGTTTGTGATATCCCTTTATATATTATGGCTTGCCCTTTGTATTTAACCCTTGAGTATAAGTATAATAGATAGATAGTATAATAATTGCAGAAATATAAATAATTACGCGGGTAAAAAAGACACACGCAAACGCAATTAATGCAAGTATTTAAAAGGCAAAAAGTAAGATGGGGTAAAGTGAAAGTTACAGACGAGATTAAAGTATATGGAGTTCAAACACCCACGATACGCGGTAAAAAGAGGGCCACGCAAACGCAATTTATGCAAATATTTAAAAAGGCAAAACAGAGCAAATAAAATAGACTGGAAATTGGAGACGAATCTTAAAATATTTATAATTCAAATACACGTAGTTACGTGGGTAAAAGGAAGGGCACACCCGAACACAAGTAATGCAAGTATTGAAAGGCAAAAAGGAGTACCAATAGTAAGTTTAAGAAAAAGGAAAGCAGAATAGTCAAAGCTGATAGCTCTATCTGTAAAGGCCGAGGAGCAGGCTACGCCACAAAGTGAAAATCGGAACTATAGACTGGATTCTGGTTGTAATTTACTAACATTGAGAGTGAAATTAACCTAAAAATTAGAATAAATAACAGGAATGCAAAAGCAAATTGAGTTACTTGCGCCGTGTAAGACGTAGACGTAGAATCTGCGGTTGAGGCGACAATTCGCTACCAGAACACCAAAAGAGACCAGAAGATTAGTGGCGGGAACCTCGAAAAACCTCCTGGTCTGCCAACGGTCCAAAATGCCCTTCCAAATGCCAAGAAGCTTAAAATTAGCCTCGCAGGGTTACTTCGTGAGTCCTATACACAGTAATTGGACGTATTTGAGACCAAAGAGCGGCCTAAAATGATAGTATATAAAAGGATAGTGCTTGCCGGGCCAACTTGCGTGACCGTATGGTCGCAATACTGGCTTGCTAACATCTTGTTTTTTTTATTTGTACATTCCAAACTTTTTTATTAGGGGAAGGCAGCTGTGGCCTGAATGTCCATAATGCAGGAGCCCACCTTGCAGACTATGTAGAGGGATGGGGTCCCCTCTGGGCCTGGTCAAATTTTGGCTTTGAGGATATGAATGGCACTCCGATGGACTTCACTCATGGGACAGGAAATGTGTGTCGTCAGGTGATTATACAATACAATGGAAATTTTGTTGATATGTTTCAACTTTATTTGCCTCTGTGGAAAGTCAACCAAATTCTTGGGTTGCAAGTGACGTCACTGGGGGTCAAATTGGTGGTCTAGAACAAAAGAAAGTTCATTATGTTCCTATGTTCAGGGCACCAGCATGGCCGCCGCGCTTTTCTAGTTTAATTCCCAAAGGTATGGTTGCAACCCACGAATAACTGTTCTGTATGTTTTATCTTTTTTTAAAGCTTATTTGGATGCTTCATGCTCAGAGTCGCTTAAGATGTGATGTTGCCTTGATTGATGATATGATCTTCAAGAGTTACATCCAACACATGCTGAACACAAGGCGCCAGTAAGTCTACAATGCATTTGATTTCTTGTTTTATATTTTTCGCTGCCGGTTTAAAAAGCGTAAGCTTTTATATTAAAAGTGATTTTCTTTTTTGATAAAATTGCAGGTTAAAGAACTTGAAGGAAGCCGAAAAATGCTCTGTTGCTGGTGGTGTAAGGAAGCTAAGAGGCTTACCTGAAGCAGACCTGTTAGAAATTACCAATGAGATTGGGGAAGGCACACTTTGGAAAGCTGCTAGAATTGTCATTAATGGCCATGTATACTTCTCCAAACACTATACGAGAATGGTCAAGAGAAATGCTTGCATAGTTCAGTTTAGTAACAATACTATTGGGGAGATCGAGTATTTCGTCTGGAATAAGGAGAGTGGTAAAGTTGTTGCCACCTACAGAGAGTTGAATATAGATATGGAACAACCATTCCTCTTCAATGCTGCAGGACATCACATACTGCGTGTAAGCGCCAGCAGGTATTCAACCATACCCCTTTATATTCAGAGCCCCCCACCTCTCCCCTTCAGGAATCCAAGAAATTGCGAAGTTGTGAATGTGACAAAACTCCACGGTGCATTCAGAATTAAGATAATGCCCCCCCGAACACACACACTCACCCCCCCCCCCCAAAAAAAAAAAAAAAAAACACACACACACACATACACGATATTGCCCCTACCCCCTTGGCTATTACAAGGTTGTGATTTTAACTAAATTTTTCCTTTTTTATTACTTCAGGTCTGATCTCAAGGTGAAATCTATCACTGAAATACTGCAAAAAGTCCTCTTTCTTGAAGGCAATATAGCAATGCCCTGCATTGCAAGGTTCCCTAATTTCAAAGGGGTTTGTGGTTAACCTGCATGAGTGAAGCCAAACATAGATAGTTTTGTATAAAGTATATTATGCTATTATGTAAATCAAATGTGTATATCCCCAAATTTAAGTTGTATGGGTGTGTGCAATAATATGATCATAGTATAGTAGTAGTTTACAACAAAAATCAAATGTATGTTAAAGTTAATATTCTAATCATAATAAACATTAAAGAGCTTCTGTCAGTTGAAAATACATGTTTGACTGTTGGCTCTATCTGAAATACTTTCCTAGGAAATTCCTACGAAATTCCTAGGAAAGCACATCTGCTAATCCCTTGCTTTGCAATTCTTAGGAATTGCTGTGAATTACTAGGAACTCATCAGCTTATAAATTTCACACGTTTTTATTTTATTGGGAACGTTTTGTGAATTCCTAGGAATTCCTAAAACTTCTTACAATTTCCCAGAATCTTAGGAAACCGTTTCACAGGGGATCCCTCGTATAACAATGAAGAACATGATAGCGTAAATGACTAAATCGTTTTATACGTCGAGTTCCTGACTAATAAACGTTCAAATATGAAAAATGCTGACACTCGCTTTTGGCTTCTGCTTGTTCCAGTTCCTTTGCTTGTTTTCTGTAACTTAAGCTGACGTTTCCCCGTTTCTCAGTCGTTGTCATCTGAGTCATCAACATGCGGATCATGACGACAGCAGCGGTTGCTCGGTTTCTCGAGGTTTCTCGTGGTTTCTCGTTTTATACCCAAACATTGTCTTTATAGTGACCCGTCATACTTTAACTACTCAGGCACGCGACTTCGCTAGGTGATCTCAGCATCTTTCGGATGACACAATAAACCGAGGTCCCGTCTCTCAAACCACTACACTTAAGGTTGCTCCCGAGTATTTATTGCAGAAATAGACCTCAACTTCTAGCGTATGTTTGACCCGAAAAAATCTTCCGATTTCCATAATTGTTCTCACAGAGCGTAAGCAACCTCTGCACTACCAAATGGTGTAGTTCATTTGATATATTAAGCTCGTCTGTTAAGGATATTTTAAATTTTCCAAAGGAGGTGTTTATAGAATAATTGGTATAACTTGAAAATTCGACCGTGAATGATCTTATTACCAGCTAAAATCGCATCCATAGTAACAAGGGTTTACTCAGAGAAATGCCCAGGTCAGCTTTTCCCATGCGATTTAAGTTGTAAACGATGTAATAATTTTACCTCTAAAATGTCTTATTCCGCTTCTGTTTAGTGTGCCGAGGGCGGATATCAGAAAAGTAGGAAAGCTCTTCAGTATAATATCGGCTAATGTTCACTCTTAATTATATAAAAGAGAAAATAGAATCGAGTATCTACAGAAAGCGATATTTAATAAACGAATGCGAGCAACGTCTTGTCCAGAATGTGATGTTGCTATAATATTCAATTCGAGCTCGAAATACCTAAATTGCTGGAATTGTTTCGCAAGTTTCTTTCGTGAGAGGTAGAGTACAACCAACTGAGTAGACTTACCAAGTTTGGGCTCGTCTTTCCAATACTATGTTGAGAAACATTATCCACAAGGAGTCAGTATTTCGTCGCTCCAACACAACGCCAAGAAAACCCATATGTTTATGAACTCAGAGTTCTCGTCTCAGTGCACATGGTGCTAAATACTTCACGTGCGACGCTTTCTCGACCCGCGGGATCGCGGAACAGCTACCGGTATTAACTTGTCTTACTTCGGGACTAGGAAGCGTCGCACGTGAAGAATTTAGCAAAGTGCACTGAGGCGAGAACACTGCGCTCATAACATGTGGGTTTTCTTGGGGTTTGTGTTGGAGCAACGAAACACTGACTCCTTTTGGATAATGTTTCTCAACATAGTATTGGAAAGACGAGACCAAACTTGGTAAGTCTTCTCAGTTAGTTGTACTCTACCTCTCACGAAAGAAACTTATGAAACAATTCCAGCAATTTAGTTATTTCGAGCTCGAATTGAATATTATAGCAACAGCACATTCTGGACAAGAAGCTACTCTCATTCGTTTATTAAATACCGCTTTCTGTAGATACTCGATTCTATTTTCTCTTTATTTAATTAAGAGTGAACATTAGCCGATATAATCCTGAAGAGCTCCCCTACTTTTCTGATATCCGCGCTCGGCAAATTAAACAAAAGCGGAATAAGACATTTTTAGAGGTAAAATTATTACATCGTTTACAACTTAAATCGCATGGGAAAAGCTGACCTGGGCATTTCTCTGAGTAAACCCTTATTACTATAGATGCGATTTTAGCTGGTAATAAGATCATTCACGGTCGAACTTTCAAGTTATACCAATTATTCTAAAAAACACCTCCTTTGGAAAATTTAAAATATCCCAAACAGACGAGCTTAATATATCAAATGAACTACACCATTTGGTAGTGCAGAGGTTGCTTTAGCTCTGTGAGAACAATTATGGAAATCGGAAGACTTTTTCAGGGTCAAACATACGCTAGAAGTTGAGGTCTATTTCTGCAATAAATACTCGGGAGCCACCTTAATCAGAACTTGAGGGACGTTAAAAGCACAGAACTCACCACAGAATGATATATCTAACAACCACTCAAAAGATGATGATTTTACATGCTTTCCGGTAGACAATGTGGTAGAAGAGCTGAAGTCTAAAGTGATCAATAAGAACACTTCCCGGTTAACACAAAGCTGGATGAAAGTGTTTCGCAAATTCACAGCTGATAGTGATACGATGCCGCCATCTTGAAAATCACCTCCGCTCATCTATCAAACTCCACTCTCTTCAAACATGAAAACACTACCATCCACAGCCAGATGCAGCAAGTGATGAAATTTAGCAATACAGCTCATGGCTTCCAAGCATAATTTGCAGCCAAGTTTTGATTTTATGCCATCGCAAGTCATTCGCCCAGCAAAGTCACAGTTCCATCGCAAAACTTCAATATTTCTACGTCTCCAACTCCACTCCATCTCCAAGGCCGCAATAAAAGCGACGAGCATTCCTTCCTTTTGTCAGACAATGAAAATTACTTTGTTGAATTGTGTATGGTGTAATTTTAAACATAAGTGATCTCAACTCTGAATGAACTTTGTAGGTTATGAGTGATCGAAATCGTTTTGTTTGTCACATGACAATTTCTGCATATAAGTACTTAATGAGTTCGTTTTACATACAATGTTTTTGTGAGGCATTTCCGGTTTCAAGAAAATAAATTGATAGAATCCTCTGGGCCTAGAATGTGATTTCAAAATGGATATAATAAAGTGGTAATTGAACTTCGTGTCGTGCAATTTTGGTCTGAAATCATACTTGTGATTTCAAATCAAACTCGCGCTACGCGCGCTCGTTTGATTTTGAAATCACGCGTATGATTTCAGACCAAATTGCACTCCACTCAGTTCAATTACCATTATTAATATGACAAACAGACAGACTTTATTGGCACTTTTTAAATTACATAAGTGTAACGTAGGGTTGGAGGGGGTAGAGGCAGGGGGAAGGGCTTATTTTAGATGTTATTTACCTTCAACATTCCTGGCAGCATTTGTGTTTATTTCATTTTCAACTGCTGTTCCCTCACAGCTTTGCTCTTCTATCAGTCCTTGAAAAGAAGATTTAAATCAGACAAACACAACAAAGGAAGTCAGATGAATAATAACTGTAGGAAACGTTGTCAACCAAAAAGCCTTATAGTCCAGTAAATGAATGAGAAAGGTTGGACAAAAATGGTAACAAAGGTTTCTCACCAGGAACATGTTTAGTAGTGTTCCGTTAGTACACAAGAAAAAGTCCACCCGAATCCACCGATGGCAACTTCCTTATTTTGAGTTTTGAAAATTCCTTATTGTAGCGCTATTGTTACCGCCATTGTTATTCATGAGTTTGCCGGCACTTAGCCTTCCAAACCAGAAGATATTCTATAGTGTGTATATCAAAAATACTTCCATATTCTCTGCCCCATGGGCCATGGTTTGAATCACAGACTTGATTTATAAATCGCTAGCCACGTCACAAATGAATATCTAGGTTTTTGGCATTTAGTTTCGATTTTTTACGCTATTTCACGCTTTCAATATAAACTTCGTACGGGATTTGAAAATATGAGTTCCCTAAATACCAGAAAATGTCTTTTGAAGCAATTTTTATTGCCAAGGAGTTACTAAATAAAGTGAAATGATCATTCTTGGAAGTCAGAAACATTCAGAGATTAGCCGGGCCGGCGCTACACTCTATAAAATTCATCATTCTCAGAAACTGGAAAAATAGTTAAGTGCTTCGAACAACAAAGGTTAAAACAAGCTGCCAAAAAACTCGGTTATTTTTACTTTTCGCATGATCTGATTTTTGCTGATTTTCTTCCGGTGATACTAGAGAGTGTCAGGAACAATATTAAGAAGAAAAACCTTTTGTTTCATTTTGAGCTCTTTTTCGGCCTAAAATGACTGGACTATCAGATTTCACTGAAAATGAGGAATTTTCAAAACTCAAAAAAAGGAAGTTGCCATCGGTGGATTCGGGTGGACTTTTTTTTGTGTACTAACGGAACACTATTAAGCATGTTCCTGGTGAGAAACCTTTGTTACCATTTTTGTCCAACCTTTAGTAAAAATATTTTTTCATTTACTGGACTATTAAGCGTGAAGTGCAAAGGATAATGGGGGCTTCTAAACTGTTACCGTTTTATCTGACTTCCAGACAGTTATCGCAAACAGTTTAAAATCATTAAATTTCAGCATATTTGTTTCAACTTCATCTGTCCCCTCACAGCTTTGCTCTTCTAACAGCAGTCCTTGCACAAAAGACAAACATGGACAGATGAAAGATGTGTGTGAAAGGAACAGGACATACAGCAGGCAGGCTGGTGTCAGGATTAATATGTACATAGGATTAGAGGATGTGTGTGTGTGTGTGTGTGGGGGGGGGGGGGGGGGGGGGTACTTCATTGAAATGTTGTTCACCAAATGTTGTTCACCTTCAACATTCCTACCTCCATTTGTGTAAGTCTCCATTGCAACTGCTATCCCTTCAGTGCCTTGCTCATCTCGTAATCCTTAAACATGTAAAACCAGAATTACAAGTGTTGTCGAGATGGTCATAGCGTCCATATACATACTTGTGTCGTCAGAGCCTTTCTTTTCCATGGGCCATGTCAAGCTAGCCATTTTTCACAGTTAAGCCCATTGTCAAAATTTGCTGGCATAGCTAAATGTGCCTGTTATATAGCTATATGTGACTGTTTTCTCTCGATCCTTCAAAAGGTTAAAATCAGACAAAGGGCATAGGCAGACAAGTCAGACATCTATAAAGCTGATCTGTCAGTGAGGCAGTAAAAAAGGATAGGCAGCAAGCAGGCTGGGTAAGGAGGTAATCTTCATTTAAATGTTTACCTTCAACATCCCTGGAAGAATTTGTGTTAATCTCTGCAGTTTCAAATGCAGACCCCTCACAGCCTTGCTCTTCTATCAGTCCTTAAAAAATGGTTTAAGAGAAAATCCATTAAGAAATTGAGTAATTTTAAAACAAGTGGAAACAATTTTAGATAGAGTACTACAAAACCAATTTTCTTTTTTGAGCATTTCTTTGAAAGGATTTGTTAAAAAGTGTCAATAATACCAAAAGTAAAGCGAATTAGCTGAACACGGGGAGCATTAACTCCCATATTTTTTGGTCCAGTATGGTCGACAGAAATTTTCAGTTTGACCCCTATAAGATACCACCAGAAACATATAGTGAGTTGAAACGTGTAACAAACAAACATTGCTTTAGTGCCAAGCTGCGGAATATTCGCAGAATAAACAATTGAACAGATTTTGAAAACAATGTTGTTGCATAGACTTCAAGATGTTAAATGTTAGATATTATCACTTACCACTGTTGCTCTACTTTATATAAGCGAAAATGAAATATTATGAAGAGAAAACCTACTTGGGTTAGCAGTCGAGAGTTCATTATTGACCAAATATGGTCATAAATTCATCTCGAATAATCCACAGCTTGGATCGCCGTTACATGTTTCAACTAAGTTATAATGTTTCTGATATACCACACATGGCGTGGCTCAAAAAAATTGTTACCCTAAAACATACCCTGGAAGATAGGCTTTATTTGCCAAGTACGGCACGAAGGAAGAAGGTAACAGGTAAAAGTATATTTTAAATAAATTGTAAGTAGTATTGTAGAGTGCTCTGGATCTTTAGGAAGCGAGCGCTATATAAGATTTTTTTATCAGTGCCCATCAAGTTTGACTGAAATGCTGCCTAAGGCTTCGTAAATAGACTAATCTTAAGGTGCTCTTTCCCGTGGTATGGATATATTTTATCCCGTGGTCTGGATATATTTTAGCTAAAGTCCTCGTATCAAAATGTAATGTTGTGTAATTTATCGTCTTCCCATCGAGTAATCTCTTTCGTTATACACAATTCGGGCACATATTTCGGCCCGAAAAGACACCAATCTCCCTAAATTTTGCTGAGGATCAAGATGACCCCTAAAAGAGACCAAACCCTGTGATTTTAACTCCCTACCAAATATGGGAGTCTCTCCCTTGGGTAGCCGAAAGGCTTTTGTATTATTCATTCACATTAAAAACTGTTCTTTATTTCTGTTTTTTCCCCTTTGACGTTTCCCTTTCTCAAGAAATAAGTGGTATCCATGAATTTCTTTGTCGGAATTGTTACTGCTTATTTCTTTCATGGGAGCCGTAAAAATCACAGCAAGATAAATCATAAGAGGCGATAACTTATAATAACTTATCAAACTCTTTAGTATCAATATTTTTGGCTAGCCTTGATCGAACCCGTGCTTCATCAATTCATTATATTCATTAATAGCGGAGCTCCTGCGCGGGCCGAAGGCCCGCGCAAGCGGAGCACCATACCTAAGGAAAAAACGTATAGTATACTATCGAGTTGATTTTTGAACGTCACGGGCATTATGGATCATTTTGATGACGTCATTGATGACGTAAGGGCATGTGACCTTGGTATAGAGTTCCTCTTATGGTCTTTGAAAGTTTGTCCAAGTTTGGCTTCTATAGAAGCTACCCTTCGGGAGATATGATTTTTTCTTTATTTTTCTGGTATTAAACCTATAGCGTACGCCGTCCGTCCGTCCGTCCGTCCGTCCGTCCGTCGTCCGTGTACACATGGGAACCCTGTGGTACGCAAAGAAAAATTATATCTCCTCAAGGGAACACGCTAAGACAACCATACTTGGGATATTTTGTCTATGCCACAAGGGGGGTGCTGTAACCCGGACACGTGATGTGACGTCATCGATGACGTCATCAGTGATTGAAAAATGAATATCTCGTGAAGGGAAGACTCTAAGACAACCAAACTTTGGTAGTGTAGTCTAGGTCACCAGATGAGCGAAATGAAGTGGTCACGTGTTATGACGTCATCGATGACGTCATCTATGCTTCAAAAATGAATATCTCATGAAAGGAAGACTCTAAAACAACCAAACTTGGGAAGTGTAGTCTAGGTTACCAGATGAGCGAAATGAAGTGGTCACGTGATGTGACGTAATCGATGACGTCATCTATGCTTGAAAAATCAATATCTCGTGAAGGGAAGACTCTAAAACAACCAAACTTGGGTAGTGTAGTCTAGGCCACCAGATGAGCGAAATGAGGATGTCACGTGATGTGACGTCATCGATGACGTCATCTATGCTTAAAAAAATTAGATCTCGTGAAGGGAAGACTCTAAAACAACCAAACTTGGGTAGTGTAGTCTAGACACCAGATGAGCGAAATGAAGTGGTCACGTGATATGACGTCATCGATGACGTCATCTATGCTTAAAAAATGAATATCACGTGAAGGGAAGACTCTTAAACAACCAAACTTGGGTAGTGTAGTCTAGACCACCAGATGAGCGAAATAAAGTGGTCACGTGATATGACGTCATCGATGACGTCATCTGTGCTTGAAAAATTAACATCTCGTGAAGGGAAGACTGTAAAACAACCAAACTTGGGTAGTATAGTCTAGACCACCAGATGAGCAAAATGAAGTGGTCACGTGATATGACGTCATCGATGACGTCATCTATGCTTAAAAATGAATATCACGTGAAGGGAAGACTCTAAAACAACCAAACTTGGGTAGTGTAGTCTAGACCACCAGATGAGCGAAATGAAGTGGTCACGTGATATGACGTCATCGATGACGTCATCTATGCTTGAAAAATTGATATCTCGTGAAAGGAAGACTCTAAAGCAACCATATACACATGGGAATCCCTTTCATTCACATAGAAAATTTTATAACCAGGAGCTCCGCTTTTAGCCAGTGGCTAAATCTATATATTAAAAGAATATTACAATGAGATGCACACTCACCATTAGTGTGGTATAGCTTTCTTCTTTTTGTTCTACGTCGGCATTTCGTCGCTCATTGTCATAGTTTTCGGCTCTCCTCTTTCGACGACGGTCCCTCTCTCTTTCTCTCTCCTTGTCACTGTCCGTGAAACTACTTCTACGTTCCCTGTCTTTCTCATTCTTCTTTCTCCGTTGTTCATGAGACATAACATTTTCCTTCCGACTTTTCTCCATTCGCTCTTGTTCGCGTTTTCGGTACTTTATCTTTTCTTCTTCTGACATATTCTCAAGGGCCGTCTTTCGTCGCAGCCTTTCATGCTCTCTTCGAGCTGCTAGATTCCTTTCAATTTCTTCTGCGGACTTCTCCTCCATGGCGGAGTTTCTCCTTTTCTTTTGTTGCTCTCGCCTATCCTCCCTTCTTCTTTTTGCTTTTTCAGAGTTATTTTTTTCAACCAACACTTGTATCCCTGGCCTTTCGGAGTTCTGTGGGGTTCATTATCTTCTTCTTGTGTTTGCGACTCGACATTGTGGCTAACTTCCTCTCCTCTTTCATTCTCCGTCTTGCCTTCGCCTTCATTTCTCCAGTTTTCTCGGAGAAAGTCCGGCTCAAACAAGTGTTCTCTCTCCTGTTCTCTCAAGCTAACATTCGTCGGGTTTTCATTCTGCATTTTCGCATATGAAAGTTGTCTTTTGTAGGTTTAACAGTTCTGTAAAATGTGAAACAGAAAAATGATAGATGCTTAGAATTTAGGGGACGACGCGCTCGCGCGCAGTTTTCCCGCCGGAATCAGCCACAGTAGTGGGTAGCCTGTGGGAAACACAGGAATCGAGTTTGAGGTCGTTTGTTGTATTATCAATTTTAGTTAGAAGGCTTGAACAACTTATTACGTATTATTCTAGCACGCAAAAAAACACTGGTTCGATAGTATCTGCACTAAAAAAACATTATTCGTCTACTTACACTTTGTTTGTAATAGAAGATTTAGATGTAATAGATAGTCCACATTTCTTCCTTATCTGCATGAAAGTGCTCGAGGCAATATCGTCTTAAGGAGTAGTAATGGTCTGGTACTCCGCCTCGTTCCTCGTTAATCATGTACCCGCTGGGGAAGTAGGATGAGTAGTTCCGTCGAATGAACTCCACTCTCCACATTATGACATCCATTTGACCGTTTTCAAGTACAAAGAATCCTTCCCGAACAAGATCACTTATGGCATCATCCAAACTATTCACAACACTCATAATCATATGCAAGTTGAAATATGCAATAAAATGCATTCTCTTCGGGCTGAATGGTCTGGTAATAAATAGTGGGAGGACCTGTTCACTTCATTCACACTCAGTTTCCCAGCGGAACGAGGAGTAAGGAACTTCAGAAGTTAGACTTGGCGCGGCTACGACCCTCACGATGGCGGAACAACACGTCCAACACCCAAACCCGGACGTACCAGTGGTTCTCAACCCAGAACCGGCACTAGTTGCGCAAGCACCGGCAGTAGAGCCGGCAGTAGAGCCGGCAGTAGCCGCTGCACCTGTTGGAAATCAACAGGAACTTGAGGTGATTATGTTTTGGTACTAGTGACTGATTCTTTCTCCCTTCTTGTTCTCCAAAACGCGATTATTGGATTCCGACTGGAATAGACGCGGTACTGCTTGTTTGTAAGATGATGGTTCGGTTGCAGCCGAATTCTGATTACAAACGGAGAAAGCAAACAGAAATGTTGCTTTGTTCGTAAAATGATGGTTCGGTTGCGGCCGAATTCTGATTACGGACGGGAGAAAGCAAAGAGAAATGTTGCTTTGTTCGTAAAGTGATGGTTCGGTGCGGCCGAATTCTGATTACGGACGGGAGAAAGCAAAGAGAAATATTGCTTTGTTCGTAAAGTGATGGTTCGGTTGTGGCCGAATTCTGATTACGGACGGGAGAAAGCAAAGAGAAATGTTGCTTTGTTCGTAAAGTGATGGTTCGGTTGCGGCCGAATTCTGATTACGGACGGGAGAAAGCAAAGAGAAATATTGCTTTGTTCGTAAAGTGATGGTTCGGTCGCGGCCGAATTCTGATTACGGACGGGAGAAAGCAAAGAGAAATGTTGCTTTGTTCGTAAAGTGATTTCGGTTGCGGCCGGATTCTGATTACGGACGGGAGAAAGCAAAGAGAAATGTTGCTTTGTTCGTAAAGTGATGGTTCGGTTGCGGCCGAATTCTGATTACGGACAGGAGAAAGCAAAGAGAAATGTTGCTTTGTTCGTAAAGTGATGGTTCGGTTGCGGCCGGATTCTGATTACGGACGGGAGAAAGCAAAGAGAAATGTTGCTTTGTTCGTAAAATCATGGTTCGGTTGCGGCCGAATTCTGATAACGAACGGAGAAAGCAAACAAATGTTGTTTGTATGGTTCGGTGGCGACCGAATTCTAATTACGGTTGTAGCTAAATGCTAATTTGTTGGAAAAGAGACAGAAGATAACGAATAATAGGCCATACTGCATTGTTATTGTTTTGTTTAGGCGTAAGCTCCAAGGTGGTTGGTTCTATTGTTACAGAAATGGCAATCTAAAAGTGCCTTTCGTAATTAATGCAAGTTGGCATTGTTGTTGTTTCCTTTGTAGAATCTAAAGGAATCCTGGAAGCGGTGACGAAGGCATCAGTGGAGGCCTTGGTTAAGAAAATCTAAACTTATTTGGCGCGACCGCTAACGGAGTTTAGTAAATATGATGCTCTGGAGATGATGGAGACACTCCAGAATACAGCCAGCGACAAGCGTCATGAAAAGGCGAACTATTACCGCCTGGCCTACCAGACAGCTAGAAGTAATCTCGATAAGCCGAGAGCCCAGTTCCACAGTCTAATGGCGCGATTAGTGGGTGACAAAGACCACGAGAAAGTGTTGGACATCGAAGCGAAGGTGGAAAAGGCCTATCGAGGGACGACATCTCGCTTGCGTGGAGGATATACCACACCCTATAGAAGACCTGAGCGTAATTCGCGTTCAGTTGGGCGTGGGAGATGTTTTGGGTGTGGCAGGCCTGGCCATTTTAGAGCGGATTGTCCTTATCGTTCTAACTCGGTAGATAAAAATGACTCAAATGACAAGAAAGACTGATCTAAGTTTGATAGTTGTAACAGGCACATAGTTGTGTTTCTGAGAAAAAAATGTGATTGTTATAGCGGGTAATCTGATTGTATTTATGTTCCTCATTAAACTTTGAGTTGCTAGATAATAATGGTTGTGGCTTATATCTAAGTCACTTTGAGATAATAGTTTTGAAAAAGGGGTTATCTAGATTTCTAAAACTCCCCAGCAATGCGCTAGGTCAAAGCTGTTATTTCGTTGTTGACTTGGCGGGGAATTTATAATCAGAAGTTAACGCTTGCTATTATTTGGCTCTTCCTTTTAGAAACTCGCGTGGGCGTGGGAAAAGAATGATGATTTTGATCGTCTCATAGAATCCTTTGTGGGTTGAAAATGAAAGCTCGATATCATGAATGATTTACTCGGAAACCCCGCCAAGCCCAGTGAAATAACAGCTATCTTCAAAGATATTAATAAGGTGAACCGCATTGAGAAAGGGGAAGCCTGTGGAAATCTATCGGACCTAGTCTTTCGCGACCCGGACAACTTTAAGGCGGCAGAACTGCACAATAATTACACGCATTGGGAAGAAATGGCCCGTCGATCTCCCTTTCCAAAGCAAGATGAAGTATTGGGATGGATTCGTGAAAAGGTATCAATCGAACCATACTTCCGGCATTTTCGGGGGCGATTTAAGGGGGGAAACTACGACTCTGACAGGCCTCCGGCGAAAACGTTTAAGAACAATGTATCATGTAAGCCATTTCGACAGTTTGTGCAGACAACCTTAGTCAACCGTGTCAGGTGCGGTGCAGTATCGGTCATGGCAAAGTGGGCGTGGCAAAGTGGGCGTGGCTAACCCACCCCATATAGTTCTACCCCTTACGGTTGAGCCCACGAAGCCTAGACTTTGCCACGACGCGCGCTATTTAAATTTGTGGATGTGCGACATGCCATTTACTCTAGATACGCTGGCTGATCTCCCGCGTTACGTACAGAGAGACACGTACCAAACTGTACTGGATGACAAGTCAGGTTACGACCATATCCTGCTAACCTCGGAAAGCCGCACCTTCTTTGGTATCCAGTGGGGTGGGTGGTACTTTATGTACAACACCCTCCCATTTGGATGGAGGATATCACCGTATGTATATCATACTACGGGGTTACTGGCGTCTAGTTTCTTCAGGTCCATTGGTATACCATGCTCTTTGTATATTGATGATCGACATAATGGAGAATTACAGGTTGCTTTAAACCAAGGAGAATACAGCACTCTGGCTAGTGAAGATGCACGTCACCGAGCAGCAGCGGAATCAGCCGTTTTCTTGTTGCCTACCATCTCGTCAAACTCGGATATTTCTTGGGCTGGCAAAGTCTGTCCTGACCCCCCGGAAGATTGTGCCCTATTTGGGCTTCCTCTCTGACGCTGCCAAGGAAGTATTCCATCTTAAACCCAGAAAAAGGCGAAATTTCTTTCGTTTTGAGGGATGTTCTGGCTCAACCTTTATCAAGGTGAAAACTCTCCAACGTTTGGTGGGAAAATGTGTGTCGTTGCCTTGGCTGTACCGACCGCCAAGCTATTCACAAGGGAGATGAACATCGCAATCTCTAGAGGCCAGATGACGCCACAGAAATCTGTACCTGTAACGGGAAAATTGAGGGAAGAAATAACGCACTGGCTCTTTTAGATGGATGGGATGACCCTTTGCCCTGGAGAGAGGAGCGCCATGTTCGAGTTATTGTGGCCACTGATGCCTCTAATTCGGGTTGGGGCGGGTCCGTGTTAGCCCCTCTCAAGGATGAAGTATCCGACTACTGGACTGAGGAGCAGTGTTGCTGGGATATCTCCACGAAAGAAGCTGTAGCGGTGGATAAAGTGCTGATGTCGTTTGTACAACAATTCCAGAATGCAAGAGTAGATGTCCAGGTAGACAACAAGGCAGTAGTAGATGCCTGGAATAATCAATCGGGAAGGAGTTCGCAGCTTAATGCCGCTCTCAAAGCATTATTCTTCACAACAGCACGCCTGAACATCTCGTTACATTTGTCTTACATCCCTTCTGGCGAGAACCCGGCTGACACAACCTCGCGCCGTCTCTCCGTGTAATATAGATTTAGCCACTGGCTAAAAGCGGAGCTCCCGGTTACATATTTTTATAAAAGGGTGCGTTACCTATCTTGTTGGGCCGTTGCTAGGGAAAATTAAAGTCCTGCAAAAGATTAATAATGTGACGTGTCGCGACGTCACTTGCTACAGAAAACATTCTTGTTCTCCATTGCCATGCCTGCACATTCAGATTTTTTTTATGTTGCATTTCAAAGAGCTCCATACCCACATACTCCGGATGTTTTCTCGACTGTACCCAAGTTTGTTCGCCTAGCGATGTTGCCTTCTCGAGATATAGACTTTTCTAGATTAATAACGTCATCGATGACGTCATGTCACGTGATCTTGGTAGTGCACCCCCCTTGCCTCCAAAATAGGTTTACCCAAGTTTGGTCACCTAGCGATGTGCCTTCTTGAGATATTGACATTTCTAGTTTTGATGACGTCATCGATGATGTCATGTCACGTGTCCTTGGAAGTGAATTCCCCTTGCCTCCAAAATAACTTTACCCAAGTTTGGTCACCTAGCGATGTTGCCTTCTTGAGATATTGTCTTTCTAGTTTGGATGACGTCATCGATGACGTCATGTCACGTGACCTTGGTGTGCACTCCCCTTGCCTCCAAAATAACTTTACCAAAGTTTGGTCACCTAGCGATGTTGCATTCTTGAGATATTGACTTTTCTACTTTTGATGACGTCATCGATGACGTCATGTCACGTGACCTTGGTGGTGCACTCCCCTTGCCTCCAAAATAACTTTACCAAGTTTGGTCACCTAGCGATGTTGCCTTCTTGAGATATAGACTTTTCTAGTTTTGATGACGTCATCGATGACGTCATGTCACGTGACCTTGGTAGTGCACCCCCTTGCCTCCAGAATAACTTTACCCAAGTTTGGTCACCTATCGATGTTGCCTTCTTGAGATATTGATTTTTCTAGTTTTGATGACGTCATTCCGGACGAACGAACGAACGAACGAACGGACGAACGAACGCACAAACCGGAAGTCCATGACAGAATCGTTGGATGCATATACACTTTTTTTTTGTTCCTTTTTCTCCTGCATGTAGCTATGGGGCTCCGCTCGCGGGCGCCTTCGGCGCCCGCGGGAGCTCCGCTATGATTCTAGGCTCTCAAATGAAATTTGGGACGATGTTCAGAAGGAATTCGGAGGTCATCATGGCCATTCTATTGACTTGATGTCTCTAGATTCCAATGTGATGAGAGATAAGTTTGGCAACAGTCTTCCACACTTCACGCCAGTTTCGTCGCCGGAGTCCTTAGGGGTGAATCTATTCGCGCAGGATCTGTCCCAGTATGGTGTCTTAATATCACGCCCTTATGTTTTCCCTCCCTCGGTATTGGTGGGGCCCTATTAAGATTCATGAGAGAATACCACATACCGTTTACGCTTGTCGTCTTGGACACGTATCCTAGAAAGTATTGGTGGCCTATCATTGTGGGCAAGGCAGCTAAAGCACAGAAACTAGCATCTGTAGGCGATGTAGGGGCTCTGTTAGTCCAATCAAAGAATGGTTGGGTGCCCCATAAGGCGATCCCTGGAGACCTCTGGGCTTTCGCCGTGGTCCCTTAAATATAACATTTGATAGTGAAGTGAACGGTAGAAAAAGAGAGAAAAGTTCAGAAAATAATAATAATAATAATATAATAATAATAAAAAAGGCGAAATTTAAAAAGGAATGTCTTTCTATGGATTGTTAAATAATCTTTGCACAATTCGAGTTAACAATAAATGTTAAGTGAAATCTGATGTGGTGTCCTTGCCTTCTTTTTTCTTTTGTCTCGTAGGAGCTTCTTGTGGTCGCCAAATTGTTTATAGCATCTGTTAGATGCCCGGTGTGTCAACACGCAAACGACTATGACTTCCGTTTTTGTCAGCAGTGTGGTTACAATCGTAGGACTATACAACCTTCAAACTCGAAAAGTTGTCTGTTGACTTGGACACCATTGATGCACGTATTCAGCAGCTTTTTGATTACGACAAGGCTACTAGTTATGCAAAGCAAAAAGACTCGCTACAAAAGGAACTTGAACAATTTCGTTCTGCTTTGACAGGCACGTCACACTTGCAACTGTTACACCACGTGACCTTTGTCGATTTTTGGTTCATAAAGATAAGAATGGAAAACACAAGTTCATCGCATGAATTGCAAGTTCTTGGGTCAGAAGGGAAAACACCCTTGAGGTGCCCTATGCGACTGTCCTAATATATAGATCTAGGCACTGCCTAAAAGCGGAACTCACACGGCGACAATAATACACACAACTTCACCGACCATCTGGCCAATCACTGGAAAAGGTGACCCTGTAATACCTACAATTTACAACATTTTCGCTCAGTTATCTAATTTGCACGTTCTGTAACACCCAACCAAAACTATAGTGGTTGAAAATAATTATTTTACATTTGTTTATCTCAGGTAAACAAATTTTCAAGTACACATAGACACAAGCTTTTTCTCCCACTTTCCTTTTTTTCTATTTTTTATTAGCCTGCGAGCCGGCTCTCCAGTGGGTTTTTTCGGATGTATTTTTTTTGGGGCGCGCGGGATTCCTGTGTCGTGTCGGGGGGAAAGGAGAAAGGAGAGCCGGCAGGAAAGGCCCATGTTTTGTCGTGCCCGCCCCCGTCACGGGTCAACGACTCGCATCAAAACACTTTGACAATAGCTGTCAAATTTAGCCAATAACAGCGTAGGAACATGTAAACAGAACACAACAGCTAATCCACGTGTGTGATATTCGAAGTGTAAAGACTTTCGAAGATTTTTGCAGATCTTTGTAGTTTATGGATTCACAAAAAACTCCTACAAAAACGATCCCCTTGAAAAAAGATTTAGTAGACGACTTCTGCCGTATCTGTAAGAAGAGTTTCAAGGTAAAGTTTGGCGCGTCTGGAAGAGATCATTTGACTTCCACGGAAATTTATTTAGACCGTCAAGGAGAGAGGGGAGCCGCGGAGAAGTTCTAGCGACTCAGTGCGAAAACATCGGACTGAAAGTATTGAAATCAAAAGAATTGTCAAGCCGGGTTTGCAATCCATGTGCTAGAAAAGTCAGAAATCTCCACAACTTATATCGGTTTATAAGTTCGTCACTCTCCGACGATTCGCAGGATTGCGGGAAGGAGAATTGCAGCCCGAAAGTTTCAACGCCAGTTAGGAGTAAACGTTTGCTACCGACCTCTGTTTGTACTCCGGATCGAAGTCCGGTACATCGCAAACAATTGCGATTTAGAAGTCCCACGAAATCGCCGAACCCTGCGGAGAAAGCTTATAAGTCCAAAAGCCGCAAAACTCTTTTTGAGCTAGTGCACGGCGAGGTTGTCGAAGAAGACATATTTGGACACCGTTTTAATGTGGAGGAACTTAAAAACTCATCAAAAACAAGACTGAAAGTTGTCCTGGTCTTTCCGAACGGCGAATCCAGAGTTCGAACACCTAAAGATCAAAGTACTTCGAATTTGATTCGGAACCTTGCGCTCAATAATTTCCAAGCAGTAGCAAACGAAATTTTCAGACACGAAGAAATCAAGGCAGAGTTGCCAAATGCGCTGAAGCGGGAGGTGAGGTGCGAGTTTAAAAACTTCAGCATGTCAGAATCCGTGCTGAAAGGAACAGACCCAGATCAGTTATCTGGATTTTCCAACAAACTGGTCTTGGAAGAAAGTAGTATTTATTGTCCTATGTGGCATGCTAGTATAGTTGGGGCATGCGGGAAGGAGAACACAAATTCGTGTGTTCTGGCAACAGCAGCAGTCGCGCGTGCAAGAAATGCCACCATGTCGGCTTTTCACTACCGCATTTCTGCAGTTCTTTCTCATGGAGGTGTTGGGTATGATGATATGATACGGCTAAATCGTTTGGGAATTTGTATGTCGCCAGACAGCATGATTTGCCTGCAGAGAAAAATGGGAGAGAACTCCACTGCAAAAGTACAAGTCTGGAAACAGGAGATAGAGAGAAACAAGAGATCCATAATATTTCTGGAGGAGGTGCTTAGAGCCCAAGTACCGGCATTTGCTGAAGACGACATGGAAGTAGAAAATGAAGTGAGCTTGAAAGTTGAAGATGTAAATAACTATGAAAGCTACACACCAGCAGTACTTTCACACACGTTAAATCAAGTGCCCACTATTTACAGGCTCACAGACGATATTATACTTGATGTCATAAACCAGCTCAAAGGAAAAAGACTTCCATATTATAAGTAAGTATGAAAAAGATAATCCTTGATGGTGTGATAAACGTTTTATAAGTATCAGACCAGATCCCTTTTGGCCTCAGACAGGCTTTGACAAATTTTATTTTGGACGAAAATGGGGTTGCAGACACTTTAAGTAGCACACAACCCTTCGCTTCAACACACCTTTTGAAAAGGCCTTGTACATGGCACACAAATCCCTCCACAAACACACATTCATAAATAAAACAAACAATCTACATCCAAATCTCTTAAGAGATAGTGGGATAGGAGTGAGGGGTTATTTTCTCTTTCTCTTTATGTTTTGCTTGTTTTGTCAGCTCTCTTATATTCCTCATTTGTGCTTGCTTCCCAGGCTAGGTGTGTTCCTTCCATTAGCCTATCTAGTTTAATGATATACTATTATCTATTTATATTTATTATGTTTCCAAAAATATGTAAATGTCTGTCTTAAAATAAAATCTGAATCTGATTTCTTCTTTCTTTAGACTTGTTGGAGATAATGTGGACCTAGAAGTTCATGCTAGGATACAGACAAAAGGCCATCGTAACCAATCACTACACTGGACACACCAGTTTGCAGAGAAAAGCAGAGTAGTGGAGCCTTTAGCTGAACCTAAATCACCACAAAAAAGAGTGAAGGACATCCAGTTGAAAGAGCTCCTCCCCAACCATGGTGTTATGGAATCCCTTAAAGCTACTTGGTCAATTCTGATCAGTCGGGTTGTGTGTAAATATTTGACACCATTCAAGTGCTTGAAAGATGTTGTGATCCACCACATTCCCCACAAGTATTCAGCCCAGATGTCCCAGAAGTCTACGTATGTAAGTTTTATCTCCTGCCTATAATGCAAATGCCCCCAAGGGGAGGGGGTCTCCCAAGTATGAGTGATAGGGTCGGGACATCAAGCGGACATAAAAAATCCACCCCCTTAAAAATACCTCTAAAACAAAATGACCCTTAAAAATACAATACTGTATTTTTCTTTGCAAATTCCAGAGGGGTGACTTTTCAAACCCTTCTGTGGGGGTATGGATATTTTTTGGAACCACACATTGTTTATTGTTTCTCATCTCAAAACAAGCTTGTTTTTTAGAGCTATAAATGAATAAAGAAAGCCAGAAAATGTTTTGCTTGGTTTGTGACCCTTTCATTCATTTGCATACCCCTAAAAAATAACACTTATTAGTGAAAGCCACACTCTTTCCCCTAAACAATATCTAAGAGTCGATTTGACTCCTAAAAAAATATGACGAGCACCCCTATCAGGCCGACAGGTCAGGTCAAAATTGTTTAGATGAAACAGTAGAATCATAACCTTGTTAGGGGATTAATTTGGGATTTTAGAGAAACCCTGAAAACAGCATTTCAAATAAAATATAAATATTTTAGAAGAAAAATCTCATCCCCCCTTGAGAGTGAACTGTTTTTTTTTCTGCATAAGACTTGATGATGTACCCTGAAGTGAAGTACATATATGATCCTTGGTTTCTCTTTTGTTATAGTGCTACCTGGACCTTTTTTTCCTGAACCCTAATGTTGCTGGGGATATGGCTAAAATTCTCAAGAAGAACCAAGAGAAATATGTTCCAGTATCATGTGATAACAAGACAGTCCTGTTCCCAGTTGCACAGCATGGAGATCAGTTGTATGAGGAAAGGGGTAGGAATGTCCAGTGGGCATTTGGAGATGGGGGAACCAAGTTGGACAAGCTGCAAGGGCTGAGGACAGAGTTTGCAGATTGGCACGCTAAGGTCACCCTCTACGAGGTATGGAAAAAAATAATTATATAATAATGAGTAACAGGGTAACTAAGTAGGTAAGCAGGGTGACACAATTGTGATGGGCATACTCCAGATAATGATTTAAGTAACACATAAATTACTACTAATAATAATATTTTTTCCTTTTTTGCAGTGTGAATTTGACAGGTTTGTCAAACCACAGTCTGCAGGAGAAATTGGCACTTCAAGAGCTAGCATGAACCGGACTGGCAAAACTAATGCTAGTAAGGGGGTTCATGCTAGCTACAATGAGTACAAGGATTTCCATACAAGGGAGATAGAAGCGCACATTTGTGCTGCTGTCATGCACATGTTGTCTATGAATACCGTTGATGGTGAGGTTTTTTTCCACATGCTGCGCATCATTATCAACTTACAATTTAGCCCTTATAGATAAATTGCAATTATGGCTTCTAGCTGTACAAAGCTATAAAGTGGTTTGAATCAATTTATGTCAGTATAACTTAATTTTGACCCCCCACCCCACCCCACCACCACCACTTTTTTTATTAATGTTGTATGTACATTAATGGTAAAACGCTACCAAGACCATTAATGTGATTACACACAATCCAAGGGAGGGTTTATGGACACTGCAGCTATCTCACTACTATGTTCTTACCTAGATGAACCAAATGAGATATTTCCAGGCGCAAGTGTACCGAAGCATGTTAGACAGAAGTGGCTGATGGAATTGTGTGGAAGGGTTGTTGACACGTATATCGGAGTAGATGATGTTGGTGACGTTACACATGACACACAAGGCCTGTTTGAGTCTTCAAATCAGAGATATGTTTGTAGAGCAGAGGGCTGTGACCAAAGCTATGTGTACCACTCTGGCAGAGTAAGGTAAGTTATTTCAAGTATATCCTATTTTAATTTCATTGGCCGATCCAGGGATTCCCAAGAAACAGAAGCCCACTGGATCGGTCACTGATTAGAAGATGATATCTCTGTTTATTCATATCCAAACACTGAGTATAACAGACATAATAGTGTAAACAATTATTAAGTCCTACATATATTTCTTGCAGCCATGAAATCGACAAACATGCTAGGAATTTCAACAATGTAGTTGGTGAGCGTGATGAGTATGGTTATTTTTATTGCCGAGCTGGCTGTGGCAGAGTGTATTCACCAAGGCAACCAGAAATAGGCAAGTGTTAATTATAGTCAAATCCATATCAATTAGTTAGCCTACAACCACACTTCTCAGTCAGAAACCTGTGTCCTCATCCTTTCAACTCAAAAGGCCCACAATGCATTACTAACCCTAAAGACTGATTTTCTAAATCGTGGTATCATTACTTTTTTTTCTCAGCCATGAACGCAAGCTCCATATTGTAAGTTTTGCAGCAGAGGCAGATGAAGTCACTGCTACTACTGAAGACCAGACAGACACAAAGGAAGACTTTGTGTTTAATTATCATTCCTCAAAGATGGCCTTTGGGCTTCTTCTGTTTGAAATAAACGATGCAATTAAGGAAGGGGACGGGGAACGCCTACACAATGCCTACAAGCTCTCATTGCTAATTTACAAAGAGGATGGCCACACCAAGTACTCTTATGCTGTATTGCTGTATTTGGTCCAGCTAAGTGCATTGTTACCAGAGGCTGAAGCTGTTGATCTGAAGTGGAACCGATTCCACAACAATGTTGGAGGAAGAGGGAAGAACATCCCTCTTGATCTAACCAAGGAGCATCAGAACAAGGTACTAAAACAAATGTGGAGGTCTCTGGGACCCAATTTGTCGGAGTCAAATGCCTCAAGAATGGCCAATTGTCTAGATGCATTGGAAACGCTGATGTCATCCATAATGAAGACTGCAAGCAGCAGACAAGAAGTAGTTACAGGGCGGGCAAGGATGCAGAGGAAAGTGTAAAGCAAATCCTTAGCGACTTGAAAGATAAGAATGTATTCACAAACACACCTGGCAGGGAGGGGTACAAATCATTTCCAGATATAAGTGGTAATCTGATAGACAACCTGGATTATAGAGATCTACACGTATGGATGACCGATCACATCAAGTTATGGGGATCTATTTATGAAGAGCGTGCAGGACAATGATCAGGTTATTTTCAGGAGCATGACAAAAGCACTAGAGTAGCATGTGCACACTAGAATAACATGTACCTATTGTAAGAAACTGAATCGGGAGGTTGTTACTCAGCCTTTGTTAAACCCATGTTTTTAGGCTAGATAGTTCAGGGGCACTTATTTAAAGCTTGTGATAACTTATCACATGCAGTGACCCATGGAAATGTAACATTACTGCATGTTATACATTAACGCAAGCTTAAAAAAAAGTCCCAGGAGTCTTTTGTTTAATAGACCACTGTATATTTAACGAACACAACTACAGTGTACTACATGTAGAATATTTTGTATCAAGTTCTAGTTTATGTTACACCAACAATAAATCACAATGGCTCTGCAGGATGCCATGCTGGCTCCCCAGGCAGATTTTGGAGTGCTAATTATCTAATGGTCACCGTAATTCATATGCACTACAACAGTGACACAGTTGATATGCAATTCTACAGTATAGCTTTGATCATTATGGTATCACTTCTGGTCTAACTTCTTCAGTCATTTCAATTAGAAAAATGCTACTGTTAAATCGCAGTGAGACATCCATCCATTGAACTGCGACCATTGGGATCAAATGGGCAGTCGCAAAAAAAAAATCTGCACCCCAGTTGAGAACCCTGTATTCGTTACCTTACCTACCCACCCTGGAATTCCAACAAGTTTCTTTGTGACCTCAACCTAGATTTTCTCTCCAGCTAGAGAGCACCCACCCTGGATTTTCAAAGGTCCTCGAAAGGTGGGTGCATATTTCTTTTTTTGCCACTGCACAAAGTGGTCATTTTGAGTGTGCTCATATCATAGGTTTCTGATTAGTGGTTTCTGCTTTATAGTGCACATGTCATTTGTATTTGAAAATAACAGTTGATTAAAATGAGCGATAATTATTAGCGATAATTAATTAGTATGGAATTGTGTTCATAACTGATGTTGACCATTGAAAAAGTGAAGATACTGCAGTACTAAAAGAAAAATGGACATTGTTGAACTGTTAAAATACAGTGTGAATGCTTGTCCTGTCTCAACTAGATTTGTGGAATGAAACAGCATTTTGAAACTTCATTTTTCTTGTAGTACACAGTATCTTCATTTTGATCATCTCTTCACCTTAGTTTGTGTTTTCATTCAACATCACTTGCATCACTTGCATCAAAGTACCCTTCAAATAATTCTGTTGGTACTGTTGAGCCATACAAAAAATTGAGTAAGCCAACAGTTTCCTCAAAGTGGGGGATATCTTCAAACAGTTCATTGAATATCTCAAGGATCTTCACAGCATGATTAAAACTGAACACAGGAAATCTGGAAGTCAAATCATCCAACGTAAAAATTGTACTACTGTTTTGAACAATATCATCAATAAGTTCTGGAGTGAACCCACAATTTGCCTCAATTCCAAAAAGTCCCTTCCTAGCACCTAGTTGTAGTTCCTTTAATGCTTCTGCTAGGTCTTTTCTGTCATTTTCACTGACTGGTCTTGACAGGCTATGGGTTTCAGAAACAGTATCCTCTGCAGGTAATTGGAATGGCGCTGGTGGTTCCAAACAGAGCTGACCATTGGCACACTTGCATGTCTCTCTGCAGTTTGAACAGCAGTCGTGAGAAGGAACTAAGGGCTTGATGGTAGGGTCCAACGATTTGTAGCTGGCGATACGTAAGCACCCTGTTGCCTTGACAAATTCCTTTACCTCATCCTCACAGTGTGTCAACTGATTGCCATGGTATACAACCACCACATCCGATTTCTTGCCATCTCTGCCAGCCCTACCAGCCTCTTGATGGTGGTCAAGAATAGACCGTGCTGGGCCCAGGTTAACAATGTATCTGACATCAGGGAAATTAATTCCCATGCTCAGAGCTGTTGTGGCAATAATTATCCTTTTCTTGTTGTTGCCCTTGAAGTCGTTAATTATCTCCTCTTTATAACTGTCCCATGATGATGAATGAAAGATTCCAACCAAAGAATTTTCTCTGGTTCGTGACGTTTGAGGGCTGTAGGCAGCACTACCAAGTTTCATCATCAGTTGATTGACTGTTCTAGCAACATCATTCAAGGTATTGCAAAATATAATGCACTTAGGCATCTCTGTGCCAAGTTCTTTTGCCATTTTAACAATCCAGTCCAGTTTAGTAAATATATGTGCTTTCTTTGTTTTGTAAACATTGATCCTTAAATTTGTCCTGTTTGGACTGATGAATACTTTGAGATATCCTTCGCTCATCCCCAGGCTAGTTGTTATCACCTTGACTGTTTCTGTGTCTGCAGTCCCAGTGAGGGCTAACCAAGGGATTCCTGCCAGACAGAAGGAGAATTAGTTAGATACCTCAGTTTACCCAAATATTTTTTAGTTCTTGTGTAATTATTAAGCTTCAACGAGACTTTTATATTAAAAAGTGCACAATAATATCTGCTTCATTAGAGGTTTCTTCATTTTATTTAAGCTTCAAAATTAGTGATTTTTGGTACTTTCATATGTTGCCAAAACTGAACTAAACTTTAAGTGCAAAATTACCTTCGCATAATGATCTTAAAACTGCCAATTCTCCATAGGCTCCTCGAAACTCTTTGTGGACTTTCCCTTTCGATTTCCTGTAAAATATAATATTATATTATTGTTAGTCTAACGTCCTCAGTCTTTAAGAGGAAAGAATCGAGGACAAACAAGAGAGTTGCGGAAAATTCACAGATAAACAAACTGTTATTAGGACTTAGGAGGGATTTCTTAGGAGTAGTAAACTTCTTACAATGTCTCACTGCACAACAAAATCCATCGATTGTACTCGGCAAAATAAACGAACAAGAATCAGAAGCTTTGGCCTTCGCAATAACCAACAGTTAACAAAAAAAGAAGCATACCTTTTGCCGGTCCACGTTTCCACTGTGTGGGATTCATCCACGACGATGGCGCTCAAATGGAATTGCGAATCTCTTCGCTTGAGTGTTCGTCGAAACTCGGGACTTTGAGTGTCTTCGGCTGACGCGAAGATCACTTGTTCTTTAATAACGGCCGTTGTTTCCAGATCTAAATCACTTAGACAAGCAGCGCTTATTCCTAAGCTTTCTGCTTCTCTTTTCTGGTCGGCAACTAGACTTACAAGAGGGCTAATAACAAGAATTTTAGCCTCGCCGCTCAAAAGCTGCTTCGCCGTTACAAAGACTTGAAAAATCATGCTTTTGCCAAAACCAGTAGGTAAAATCGCTAACACATCCCTGCCTTCGAGAAGGGCATCGATAGCTTGTTTCTGTTCGTCTTTCAAAACAAATCCAGGAGCTTTTAAAAGCGAGAGGGCCTTCTGAACAGCTTCGTTGTTACTAAGAAGAGCCGCCATATTTCTTCTACTTCTAGTTCTGAGCTTGTCGTGTGTTGAATGTCACACATTTTTGACGAGTTGTCAAAACCGGCCAATCAAATGACCCCGTTCGTTGGCGAACGGGAAGCATGAAAAAACATGGGCCTTTCCTGCCGGCTCTCCTTTCACTCGCCACAGGAACCCCGCGCGCACCCTAACGAATTCTCTGGAAAACACTCTGGAGAGCCGGCTCGCAGGCTAATTTTTATTTATAAAATAAGTGTAATGGCATTGAGAATAAGACGTTAGCAAAGTGTTGTTTTTAAAAAATACATTTACATGTAAAACTCTCGTGTTTTTGAGATATTCTCCTCTAAATGAAATGCCACATTGCAACTCTGGTAAAATTTTCCTAATTTAATAGTGCTTATTGCTTGAGCGTCAGCAACAATCATGCCCCTCCAAAAACCTCAAAAACAGGACCAATAGACCAAATTCTATATTACTAAGTTCCTACTTCAGTGCAAGAGTCAGGACAATATAACAAAATACCTCACATCAGCATCGAAAAAGGAATAATTTATATCCTTTGTTTTATTCCCCTGAGGCTCGTTTAATTACTGGAGGCAGAGTCGACCTTTGAAT
Source organism: Scolanthus callimorphus (assembly GCA_033964015.1). NCBI lineage: Eukaryota > Metazoa > Cnidaria > Anthozoa > Actiniaria > Edwardsiidae > Scolanthus > Scolanthus callimorphus. Next base: position 13,373,587 of record CM066917.1, on the reverse strand, counting down.
GAGATTAACTAAAAAAAACTTCCTTCGATATTGTGTGGTTCCAGAAAATACCAGGGAAGGGTGTTAAAAGTGACCAACTCTGGAATCTCCTCCAAAAAAGAAAGGAAGATCAGTTAAATTTACTGTATTTCAGGCCCTGTGCTCACCCCAGGGCCTGCAGGCTTTTTAAATGGTGCCTCATTAACATTATGAGTTATTTTACTTGTTCTGGCATTCCTGTTGTGCGACTACTCAAACCAAGGCTACCCAAGCAAATTTTCTTACAAATTTGTTAATCATGATCAAGCATATGATCAATAGATACACATTTGTGTGTTCCCTGCTAGCAGAGGCTTCTTTTCTCTGCATTTCGCTGGCTGAGGTTCGTGAGGAAAAGAGACTTCTCCGCTGGGTCGAAACTCCCTTTGTTTTGCAGCTGTCCACAACCTCGCGAACCTCAGCCAGCGAAATGCAGATTGACAGCCAGCGAAATGAAAATTGACACACCCCATCCCTAAAATAAAACGTTGCCTTATAATGCATAAAATATAGCATTTAATTTTAATTCAATTCAATTCAGCCAAGAGACACATAAATTTTATGCTGGTCTTCTTGTCTTGAATAAAAAAACTTGTGTCACATAACATCCTTAACACGAAAAGCCACACTGGTCATAGAGAATTCACTGTAATCCTGTGAATGTGGTTCAAATCCAAAATTACCAGGAAGGTAGATCAAATAGCATCAATCAGCAGGTAAACGTAAAAAAGAATAACAATATAAGGGCATGCCCCTGCCCTGAAGCGCACGGGAAGTGTGAATCACAGGAACCAATAGGCGATTATTTCTGTGACACCATTTGCAGAAGGAACAAAGAATCAGGCTACTTGGCAGAGCTAGAGAATAATATGCTTTGAATATCAATAAGATGCAAAAATTAGATTATGAGCACATGCAGTAAGGCTGAATTTAGAGAAATCAAGTGGGCTAATGAACATTTTCCACCAATGATTTAAAGGCTGCATATAAGCTTTGAAAACATAATGAAAAGCACAGGATAAGTTCATTTGTTAATTTTATGCTTGTTGAGGCTTTTCCAAAACCTCATGAAACCAACAGGGCAAAACGCTTGTTAGCTCACCTGTTCCTTAAAATGTGTGGTTCCAAAAAATATCCGTAACCCCCAACGGAAGGGTGTTGAAAAGTGACCCCCCTCTGGAATTTCTGAAGAAAAAATACAGTATTTGTATGGAAAAGATAAAGTAAATTGACCCACCCCCCACCCCCACCCCTCTGGAATTTCTGGAATTTTTTTTTTTGGGGGGGGGATAATTTCTGGAAACACACAATTAGAATTAAAAATCAGTCTGCAAGAAAATTTGCTTTGGTGGCCTTGATTTGAGTAGTTGCACTTTAAGAAGACAATTTTATACAATTTGCCAAATGACTATTCAAAATGGCTTTGTTCCCTTTCAAAATGCAAACATGGACGAGCGGCTTGGGAACAACCGACTTTGAACTTGACAAGCTGAATGTGATATCTTTAACATGACATTGCATATTTTATTGTTTGCTTTCGACCAATCAGATTTGTGATAGTGAGCTCAATGTATATGAAAACTGTTTTAGGCACTACCATCTCAATAACTATGATTTATATTGTACCCATCTGATTGATATTTTTGCTATGATTTCACCTCGCGTTCATAAGCAATTATTAGTTGAGGTTGAGCATGACATTGTGAGTAAGCAAAACCGAGGCCTGTGTCATCTGCCGAAGGCTGAGGCAGATAACACAGGCACGAGGTTTTGCTAACTCACGATGTCATGCGAAAACTGAATTCAATAATTGTTTTATTACTTTTAAAAAAACACAAATTGATACAATGCCAAATGGATTTGTTCAAATTGAAAATGAAGACATGGATGAGGGGCTTGGGAACGTGCGGACTTTGAACTTGACATGCTAAATGCAATATCCACTGCAGATATTGCATTTAGCATGTCAAGTTCATGTGACATAGAGAATTGATTGTTTGCTCTCGGCCAATCAAATTTACGATAGTGAGTTATAATAACAGTGTTTATTATATCCATTTCGAAATCACTAGCAAATCCTGAAATCTGATTGGCTCTCAGCAGTGCGATTTGAGCACGAATCACATTATCTGGAGCCCGAATCGCATCTTTATCTTAGCCAGAAGAATGAATGTTACAGAATGTTACACTAGAAAAAAATTAACCAATCGGATTTAAGTATTACAAGGCGCTGAGCAATTAAATTTGCAGGAAAATAATAGCAGAAAAACAATTTTCCTGCACTTTTGGGTGTGGAATCTCCCCTTTCTCCTTTTGCTTGATAACAAAAATCCAATAAAACAAAACTTTGAATAACTTTAATTATTTACAGTACCTTGAAGAATATTTTGACTTTTCCTCAGGCAATTTTCCAGAGTTTGACATCAGTTTTCTGCACAACATTGACAGTTTTGAAGCAAATAATCCACCACATCCTGCACCAAATCCAAATCCTGAGTCCAGCGAAAAAACATGAGGCTCACAGGACAATCCAAATGCCATACGAAATGGACATTCTTTGCGTAAAATGCTCCAGCACTTGAAAATAGATTGAGTCGTAATTGCTCCTTGTTTATCTGCTGTTGATTGTCTTGTCTTCTTTCCTGGGGTTTAAGAGCCCCTTCGAGCATGGAATTCAATGTTGTTGTTACACGAAAGGGTTTGTTGGGAGTCAGACAAGAGATAACAACACTAGATTTCATGCCTAAAAGGGCTCTCAAACCCTAGAAAAGAAGACAAGACAATCACCATACAAACAAGGCACAATTACACAGGGAAAAAAATGGATTTCCAAATTGGTATATCATTGGAAAATATGTGCTTTTAAAATACCAACATAGGTATATCATTGGTATTTCCAAAAAGTTCCAACTATTTTCCAATGATATACCAATAATGGAATTTTTCACCAAAACGTTTAGGTATTTCATTGGGATATCATTGGACAACTAGACATAAAAGTGCCAACACTGGGAGATCATTGGTTTAACATTTTTGAAATACCAATAATATACCAACTATGGACCAATGTTTATCTTTAGCGTGTTCCAATATTGGTATTTATATGGTATTTTAGAAAGAGATGTCCAATTTTTGTCCAACCTTGGAAAACAATCATGTTAATTGACCAATAATATTCCATGAAACTACCGACATTGGAACACGCTAAAGATAAACATTGGTCCATAGTTGGTTTATTATTGGTATTTCATAAATACATGTCCAATGTAAGTCCAACCTTGGAAAACAATCCTGTTAATTGACCAATAATATTCCATGAAACTACCGACATTGGAACACGTTAAAGGTAAACACTGGTCCAAAGTTGGTGTATTATTGGTATATTATAAATGAACGACCAATAATATTCCATGAAAATACCGACATTGGAACACTCTAAAGGTAAACATTGGTCCAAAGTTGGTGTATTATTGGTATATTATAAATGAACGACCAATAATATTCCATGAAACTACCGACATTGGAACACGCTAAAGATAAACATTGGTCCAAAGTTGGTGTATTATTGGTATATTATAAATGAACGACCAATAATATTCCATGAAACTACCGACATTGGAACACGCTAAAGGTAAACATTGGTCCAAAGTGGGTGTATTATTGGTATATTATAAATGAACGACCAATAATATTCCATGAAAATACCGACATTGGAACACGCTAAAGATAAACATTGGTCCAAAGTTGGTGTATTATTGGTATATGATAAATGAACTACCAATAATATTCCATGAAACTACCGACATTGGAACACGCTAAAGGTAAACATTGGTCCAAAGTTGGTGTATTATTGGTATATTATAAATGAACGACCAATAATATTCCATGAAATACCGACATTGGAACACGCTAAAGGTAAACATTGGTCCATAGTTTGTTTATTATTGGTATATTATAAATGAACGACCAATAATATTCCATGAAAATACCGACATTGGAACACGCTAAAGGTAAACTTTGGTCCATAGTTGGTGCATTATTGGTATATTATAAATGAACGACCAATAATATTCCATGAAAATACCGACATTGGAACACGCTAAAGATAAACATTGGTCCAAAGTTGGTGTATTATTGGTATATGATAAATGAACTACCAATAATATTCCATGAAACTACCGACATTGGAACACGCTAAAGGTAAACATTGGTCCAAAGTTGGTGTATTATTGGTATATTATAAATGAACGACCAATATATTCCATGAAAACACCGACATTGGAACACGCTAAAGGTAAACATTGGTCCATAGTTTGTTTATTATTGGTATATTATAAATGAACGACCAATAATAATAGGAATAATTGTCTAGTCCACTAAAGCGCCTGATATCATCTTTGAAGTGAAGAAGATTGTGAAGAGTGATGTGGCAACTCGTTGGGCCATGGTTCTCTTCGACAAGGACAGCATATCTTAGAGCCATAGCATGGAACATATTGGCATCATCCTCTGACCAACCAATCTTGCATGGTTTTTCAGAAACTCAGCAATGCGGGATATGCATGCCCATTCTTCACTTTGGCGCTCTGATAGCAATCCATCGAAGGCAACTTGTGAGGCTGGAAATGCAAACCTGATGTACTCCTCTGCTGTTAAAAACAAGACACACAATGAATTCCAAAATGATGTTTCTGACACAACACAATCTATGAGTCAGAGAAATGGTAATCTTGGATACCCTAAGTGTCTGTATTGCTTATTACCTTTCCAATATCCTAATCTTTTCGATATCCCCTTTGGAATTCTTGAAGCTTTGAATTCTGAAAGCCAAAGTGAGCATAAATTAAAATTTCACACACAAATGATCACTTTCTTAAGGTTAAGACATAATTCTCAAGAAATAAGTGTCTAACATTTCTAGTAATCGCTCTCTGATAATCACTTGAATAATTGTTAACTAAACATGTTTTAAATAACAATAATCATATAATCCCACTTACCTGGGGTCCAGGGTATTTTATTTAGTCGTTCATCCACCTGCTTCCAGTCAATTTGGTGTAGCTCATCTTCTTTCAAGAAGTTAATCTCATTTTTTACCACATTGAGAGGAATTCCATGCATCTCATCAAAGACCAAATCTTGGTCATATGAAAATCCATACAGAGGGTATAATCGGGACAATATGGAAAAGCCAGTGTATCCAGATTGCTTCGCCATTTCTTGCCTTACTGTCACACGTTCCTCCTCTTCAATTTGTTTCAAAAGGTTTACATTTGCAAATACATGTTTTTCCTCAGGTGGGTATCTTGTGAGTTGTCTGAATCCTGTATAATAGTAGTGGTTTGAATCTGGGATGTATGTACCTGGAAGAAAATAATTATTATACCCTTGTTGTTGACATATTGGTTTTTTATAAATGGTATGTGGATACAAGCTTAATCAAATATAGAGACTTTCTGTAACATGCTTTACTTCAATCTTTTAATTCTGAAAAAAATTCACATTCTATTTATAAGAGAACCTACTTTCAGTTTTGCAGCGGCGACACCCACTTTTTCCGCACTTAATAAATTTTCCAACTTCGCACTGCCCATTGTGATCGCCAGTCCAACAAAGGATCAGATGCCTGATGGTTATTTTTCCTGCTGGCATTCCACACACTTGTGCTGAATACTGCACATTGATTCCTTCAACATCAAAGAATAGATTTTCTAATTTATTAGAATGGAGTCTCATCCTACCTGAAAGGTGTCTTATAGATAGATCAAAAGATCTGTTGTACATCTACATATTGTGATGGTAGTGAAAAAAAAGAGAATGGTCACAAGTTTCAGACCTAAGTCGGCCCCTAGACTCTTCCAAACCACCACAGTACAGTAGTGTGGCTTGACAAAAGAGTGATAAAAAATTCAAAGGGTAGAGGATGGAGCGAACTGTCTGGTTCCTGCCCCAACAGCACTCTTTAGCTTTCTTTATGGCACAGAAAATCTCTGCAGAAACCCATCCATGGGAAAAGCTGAATTTCCCATGGTAGAAGACTGGAAAGTGTTCAGATTTCCTATAACTATCCATGCTAATTCCGAACACTTCCCATGCATGTGCTTCGGGACATTCAACTTTTCCCATGAATGAGTTTTTGCATAAAATTCCTGTTATGTCTTGATATGTAGTTTCATATTGTGCTTTGCATTTCAAGCCAAGGTAATTACCTACATACCTATATTATTATACACCTACAGTATTTTATATGTTAATGAATTTTGAGACCTATATCCAATTACCTTCACCTCATTAAGATGGCTGGCCCTTGCTTATCTCACTATTCCATCTGGCTCTGCTCATTACAACTGCTTATTTAGCATCCTTACATGTACTGTAGATAAAGTATGTTATCAAGGATGCCAACGAAACACAAGCTATCACAAACGGTGGATATGTGAACACTGGTTCATAGTTCAATTGTTAATTATATTATATAATTGTATTTTTTGTCCACACGCCTCTTGTGGAAATCAGTTCTAAGTTGTTGGGGCAAGCACGTATTAATAAAGTTTTACCTACCTACCTGTACCATTTAAAGTACAGGAATGGATCAAACTCCAGCATCATGGTAATGCATCATTACAGAAAAAATTCATACAATAACTGTTCCCCACACACGTAGGATTGATGAACCGAAACTGAATGCCACTTCATAACTGATTATCAAACTGCTCGAATGAGCCCCGGTGATATTTTTTGCCCACCTGTCAAGAGTAATTTCAGACTTATACGAATAGCAAGATGGATGTTGTATTATAATCATGTACCTAGTATAATCTACAAGAAAACCTTGTCTGTTACAGTACAAATGCTGTTTTCACTACAATATTAGAAAACGGTGACAATTATTACCAAAGTGCCGAAGAAATTTAGAGGATCATGCAGGATTTGATCTCCCTTTCACCATCACAGGCCTCTATAGAGGCCAAAAACACCTCATTTAATTATAACTTCCATAGAATCAGGCCATTTTTAATTTGGGGTGTCTGGAACTATTCAAGTATTATAAAAGCATGCTGATGAAGTATAAGAAATCCTTTTAAAAAACTGTTGGTGGGATGGGTTCTGTCTGGACTTTTGCCAGTGGTGAAAGGGTTAAAATGCATTTTTGCAAAGTGTATGTTTGTATTTCAACTAGCGGATTTCAAATATTAACTAGCTGACTGCCACCCTGAGCAGTGTGTTTGGTTGCCTTCTCTTATCTACTACTGTATATATTTGTTATCCATTTTTGTCTGCGATTCTTTTGCACTAAACACAATGAACATAATGAGCCATTGCACTAACCATTGATGAATCCATCCTCTATTTCTCTGATAAGAGGCTCTATGAAGGGATCCAATGAAAGCGGTCTCTTGCAAGGAAGCAGATATGATGGTACAAATCCAATGACATACACTTCATCAGTGTGGGAGCGGTCAACTTTTGTCATTGTAGCAATGGTGATTTCAATTGCACCTGCAAGATAATCAATTAATCAATCAATTTATTATATTGCAAATAGCAAAGCTACATTATAATCTCATTTTCTTAACCTTATTCTTAACCTTATTGCTGCCTAGTGTTTAACAAAAGCTAACAACCTTTTCTAATCTGTCATTACTCACCACAGCCTCTTGCTGATGTTGAGAATGGCTGCCAACCATCCCAATGGGCTAAGATAAAATACCAACAATAAGTCTTTGCATTAGAAATGGTTCATGTACAGTATGATCAACTTAGAGCAGATCTCAAAAGACTATGGAAAACCAAATGCAAAGTGAAATAAGCAAGTTCCTAAAACAACTGACATGACAAAACATCCCTGGTGAACTGGCCCATGGGCTGGATTTTGAGTGAGGTTCATGCAGTAAGTGGAAATATAGGGACCAGAGGCAGATTTGTTTGAGAGCAAGGTAGACTATAATACAGAGAATATTTTAACTGAATCATGCAGGGGGTTGGGGGGAGGGTTCATCTGAACCCCCAGTGTACTGGCCTGGTGAACAACATGTGGACCAGATGTAGTAGATTTGAATAGTGATGGCATAAGCACAAGGTGGATGCAAGCTGGGCAAGTGATTTATTCACAAAAAGTAATATGAAAACTACTTTTACTGTAGTCGAAGATCTGACAATTTGGCTCATTACATACCTATATATGCCAGATTCCGTGGATCTCCTTTTGTTTTCTGAATGGTGGTGGAGAAAGAGGTAAAGCATCCAGGACAAGTGATCTGACATTCACCACAAGCCTGTTGTGCCTGCACTAGTGTTTCGGCTGATATAATGACTTCACAGTTAGGATTAGGGCAGCACACAGGAAGTGCCCATTCTTGATCTGGGTCCCAAAAATAAGATAACTCTGCAAATCTAGAACCATCCCATATTTCCTTCTTACAGCTCCAGCCCCAGTCCTGTGTACAACTTTGTGGCATCCAGTGGTTTTTTTCTGCCCAGTGTGCAGTCATTTTCTTACACATTAATGGGGATGAGCACCATCGCTTTATTTTGTCACATAATCCCAAATAATAAAAGGAATGGTGCCCTTTTTTCCACAATATCTGCATTCTTCATCCTTAATTTGGAGTAAACTATAATTACATGGGTGCATTGGATCCAAGCACACCAGTAAAGTTTAGCATCACTGTATCCCAGTTCTTCAAGCATTTTTTTTACCTCCTCCCAATTATTTGGCCAATGTTCCAATGTTCTGCATTGCCAGGTACTTCGTCATTATTGTAGGCATAGTCATAAAGGCTGTGACCCCAGTGAAGTAAATCTTCAAGTGCTTTTATTGAGAAGCCATGTTCACCTTTGATCGAAACTAATTTCAAAATAGTATGTTGAATAAAGGTTCTAAAGTGTTCTCTAGCAGCGGGCTCATCAGCGGCATCAGAATCCCCTTCATCGCTGCCCTCGTCATCCATGGGAAAGTCATTTAGATCACTAAAAGCGAATGACGCTTCACTGCCCAGATTATTATCGTCACCATCACTATCACCATCGTCTGATGTGGAATCCTGTCCACCTTCTAATTCGTTTGTTGCGGCTAGATTTCTAGAGAAATGTGAATCAGATTCGCAGTGAAAAGTCGGAAGCAAAGTTGGAACTACGGGATATTTCTGCGGTGGCTTTACGATGTCTCCAGCCAGTTGTGACTGGCACTGCTTTTCCACGACAGATATCACAAGGGCAGTGTACATGCAATTGTCCAGTTTCACACCAGCAATGATGAAGCATTGGACCCGCTTTACCGGTACACGGCGATAATTCTGCCATTTTGAACTCTATACCCATTTTTAACTAGGCGTTCCTTTCTATAACCTTGACCACAGGGAAACCAAAAGACAAAGGCTGTGATGTTCAACATGTGTTTTTTGTATCTATCCATAATTTTTCAACTCAATTTTCGAAAAGTTTTCTATTGCTTTACGACTGTGTGCTCCCGTTTGTCGACCCTCTGGATTGGGCTGTTCATAAAAAATCTGTACCCCCCTATCAAAGAACTCCAAATTTTCAGAAAAAAGCTCTACCCCTGTGGAAATTCCAGACTTCTGTACAACCCCTGTGGAAATTCGAAGAAACCCCTGTGGAAATTCCTCAATCTCTTGTGGGTCTGTGGAAATTCCACAGTTGCAAATGAATACCCTGTGGAAATTCGAGGGTCAAAATCACGACCCCGTGGAAATTCCAGGGTCAAAATCACGGGCCCCGTGGAAATTCCAGGGTCAAAATAGACAAACCCTGTGGAAATTCCAGGGCTAAACACAGCGACCCTGTGGAATTTCCAGGTTCCTCGATAGGGGGGGGTACACATTTTTTTGGGAACAGCCCATTTTTCAGGTGGTTGCAATTGATTCATTTGGCTCGCTTTTGGGCTTCCTGTCTCCGCGCGCGTGGGACTGGTAATAGACATTACCCAAAATGCAATGCCTTCCTAGTAGGTTTTCGCGGTTTTCGCGGGCTTTGTCGTTGCGTTGTTGCATTTCGCAGAAAGAAGGTAAGGGGAACTGAGGTTTTCGCTTTTAAAAACTCGTAAAACCCTTGCAAACAGCTTCAGGACTAAGTATAAACACAGTTCTCACATCTGTGCATGTTGCTTATCATGAAGGACTTATTTTCATGTATTTTTTAGCAGCCATGGAGTCAAGTGAACAGTTAGTCCCTGAAGTCGAAGGTGAGAAACTAGACAATATAAGCTTTGTAGTTCTGTTTGCTTAAGTTTTTTACGGCTGTTGACCTCTTATTAACTGCTTAATAAGTATTTTATGCTCTAACTTTACAACTTTCTAATTCCTAAGGTTATTTATAGCTTCAAGAAGTGCGAACATCTTTCATAGTATAACACGTTCGGCAAATGCAAGCGAATTATTTTCCCGCCATTTTGGATGGCTTTTCTGGAAGTTGTTTATGGCCATTATCTCCTGCATTTGCTTCTACTTTTTAGTGTTTTCTTGTGTTTTTTAAATACGCAAAAAAAGTAGAAACTTATTCAAAGCACAGAATGAGATAGAAGTGGCCTCTGCTAGCAGGGAAGCTGTGTAATGAATCTACCATCTTAAATAGTGCAAAACCAAGAAATCTGAAAAAACAGAGATAAGTTTATCTTGGGAATGAATAGTGGAAGTGTTTTTTGAAAGGTTGGTCAGTAGACGAGGTTGAAGAATGGCTGGTGAAAAACAACTTCAAAACGGAGGCACAGCTATTTAAGGGTACTGCTGAATTCAGTCCAATTGAAATATCTCAAAGGTTCTTGGTGATTTCAGTCATTGGAATTAGAGTTGCTATGTTTTTCATAATTATACTTTTTACATGTATTTTAGATGAGGATGTATCTGGCAAATGTTTGAGACAACTTGATCGTCAAGTGCTAAAGGATATGGGAATCAGTTCCATTGGGAGACAGCTGGAACTAATGAGACTAATTAAAGACCTTCTTGGTGAGCTGTCCATGTGTTCTATTCAACAAATATATTGTCTTGTCAATATGCTAAGCATTGAACTGATTTATTTAGGAGAGGGGGGGGGGGGGGGGGTGAAAAAAAACAAAGGTGGGTCAGCACGTTGTGATTTATCTCAGTGCTAGTATACCGGTAGAGTGAATTTCAGATGACTGTGTCATGAGTACCGTAACTCACTATACTCCTATAGGTTTTATACACAATTGATGTAATCACTATGCAATTGGCTTTGACACTACAGTCATATTTTTAAGGGTGGAAATTTGGGCTTCCTGACCGTCATCCCTACTATTTCAGTAACCTTCAAGTGACTGGGGGCTTATAAGTGGGATGTTCATCAATTCTTTGTCATTCTCCCCTAGCTCCCCACCCCTGTAATAAACACAGAGAAATGCAATTGATAATTTTTTTTGCAACCATTTTACTATTGACTAGTAACTGCAGTGGCACACAGATATAAATTGATGACCTTTGTTAAATAGATATGTCTTTTTCTTAGATATACCACCACATTGCTATTGGCTCTAACTTTTCTGCAATCATTGATTCATTATGTGCAGATACTCCAGCTGCAACTGGAGGTGACTGCAGCCCTTCTTCTTCTTCCAAAAAAGGGCTGGAAGTGTGGAAAATAAAAATATCTAATGGTGACAAATCATTGTGGACGAATGAACAGAGGACTCTGTACAATTCAAAGTAAGAAAACATTTTTATAATGATAGTAATGATACAACTTAAAAAATGGTAGAGGTAGAGTAACTTATTGAGCTCCAATATTGCATGTCTGGGACAGAAAAGTTCTAACACACGTGATTCATTCCTGTCACTAAAGTATTTCAATGGTTTCCTTCGAAAATTATCCCAGTGGCTTAAAAGACATTCTCACTTTTTCTGAAGAACAAATGCTCTTACACATTTACAAAATTAAGTAAAATAGAGAACATTCTAATATCGACAGTGGACTCAGCCCTACTGCACAGGGGGCCCGAACTGCATATCTTAAATGTATTTTTTCCATATTTTTTGGGCAGCTCTCCAAAAAATAAGTCAAACTGTAATATGTCTTAGTTCTCTAGCTCTAAGTCGTCACATTTTGCACCAGTTTTAGCATTATTTAATAGACTTCGTATATGCAGCTAAAAAGCCTATCAATCATTTTTTTTCTCGATTTCTGTTGGATTGAAGTTCACGACAGTTGCAAGGGCATTTCAAAACACCTTCTGTTCAATACAAGTTTTTTTCAAGACGATTGACTTGACTGTATCTTTCATGCAAATTTGGATCCTTCAATATTTCAGCATGCAGAATAATCTATTCATAGATTTCAGGCCACAGTAGAACTGTCACATTTTTTGTTGTTGCTTTTCTTTCTTTTCTTTTTTTTTCTATCTGGCGAAAGAAATGACATAGATCAAACAGCCAGAAGCGTGTCACAGTAGTTTAGAGGGCAAAATGTTGCCTTTGACAGTCTTACTCATGGGTGGCTTCTGCATGCTGGAACAAATAGCATGTATGGCTGTGCAACCTCCCTCCCTCTAAATTTGTATTCTCTATATTTTATACCAAATGCTATTAAGTATTGAATGGTAACTTAATTATCTTATCTATATGTCTTATATATTTGAACCAAACAGATCTAGCATTATAGTCCAAGAGGCAAGCAAGGTCTGGAAGGGAAATAAGAAGATATATTTCAAAAACAACGAAGAACAAAAACTGCGTTTAGCTGAGCTTGCAAATAAGCTTGTACCTACATGCTCAATCCAAGAAATAGGATTTGGTTATAGTATGTATACATTATTTCTTTTTGCATCATGTGGTACCTCTATTAAACGGCCAACCTCTATCAAGCAGCCACTTTTCAAAGTCCCAAAATATATGTCACTCAAGTACTGTATTCATAATAAAAGTAAAAGTAAAGAAACTGTGCTTTATAGCGCTTACATTTTGGAGGCAAACCTATATTAAGTGGCCTCTTTGCTCGGTCCTGAGGGTGGTTGCTCAATAGAGGTACCACTTTATTGGAAGGTCTACTTATTGGAACATTCCTGAGTAAAATGATAAATGTGTTAATCATATGGATTATAATATTTGAATTTCAGGTGCCATCCGCCACCATATCATGCAATGGGCACAAGAGAAAAATAGGCGAATAAGCAATGGTTATGATTACGAGGTAAGTAGTTAATGTGTGTATCTGAATGTTGCCATACTCGTTTATAATATAGCTACGACATAACGTGTGCTCTGATTGGTCCAAATCTATGCTCTATTTCACTGATAATGTAATGATTCTCCCTCGCTATGTCAAAAAAGCATTAGAGCACAATTTTCTATGACTTTATCAGTAAATAGAGCACTTGTTGTGATGGGAGAGACACTCGAAACGTTTTAAAATCACTCGCCTGCGGCTTGTGATCTGACAACGTTCTCGTGTCTCTCCCAACATCATGCGTGCTCTTTGCGCCAATAAAGTAATAGACAGTTGTGCTCTAATGAAATAGACCACATTGGCTAATTGTATTTACCTACATCTTGTAATGCCACCCATTCAGATCATGTGATGATTCCTCGCACAAGTGCACAAGTGTTGTGCATAACCAATTTTTCTCACCTGACCGAGTGCACCAGTGTATGTGCAGAACTAAAACTTCATTACTACCCTTCGCCAACGCGCGATAAAGCGCAAAGAAAACAACACCGATATGAGTGTGACTCGTGCTGGGTGCCTGCGGACAATGGTACCACGCTTTATTTATTTATTCTACACATAGGTCTACTAATACAGTAAATCAGGTGATATTATGAGCTCTTATGACAAATGCATAAGCCTAATAGCTAATACTAAATACAATGTACATCCAAAAACTTAAGTGCAAGTGCAGTTACAAGGTAATACTAAATACAATGTACATCCAAAAACTTAAGTGCAAGTGCAGTTACAATAATTCAAAAAATTTCTTATGTATACCTAAAAAAAAAAAAAAAAATACAATTCAAACATCAGCGCCCGATACGAAAACCCGGGATAAAACCCGTAAGGCAAAAAACCGGGAACGTACTCCTCGATCGAATGCGCTGATTTTAGTCTCGAGGATTAAGACTTTGACTAAACATCTCATGAAGTTTGGTAACAAAATACTCCACGGCGTCCAACAGGCGAGATGAAAAATTATCATAATTCTGTCGTATTTATACGAAAATTTCTAAAACCTTATGCTAAACGTAGTTATGTAATCTTACATCATAAAACAATTGTTTTGTCGCGAAGAACAAACAATTATATAATTGTGATTCCATATGCTCAGAACCGTAATGAAAACGCTTTCCAACTGCACGATGTTACGTTGGAAAGCATTTATTCATTACTACCCTTCGCCAACGCGCGATAAAGCGCAAAGAAAACAACACCGATATGAGTGTGACTCGTGCTGGGTGCCTGCGGACAATGGTACCACGCGAGGCTAACAAAGACGAGAATCGACCGTGATTAATAGGGAACCTGAACATATGTTAACACGATATTACAAGTTAATGGCTTTAGGAACCTTTAACTTATCTTCTATGCTGATATTAATATAACTTTGTTTAGATTTGGCTGATTTCCAGCCAGCATGCTTATCGAGTAAACCTTCAGAAACACCGGCTGCATATGAAGCATTTGCGCCCCCCTTTTTAAGGCTATGAGTACCAAATGCCTTGACATCTTCTACAAACAAACTAATAGTTTCCTTGAAAATTTCTCTTACTCTAGAATAACTGATTGAATGCTGAAGTGCAGAACCATTAGAAGAAAGCCTACAAACTAAAGGTTGATCAGAACTATTTGGCAATTTAGACAAAAGTTTCTCAGTGATACAAACAGGACATGTGATCTTATTCGATCTGGCAAAATAGAAATTGTGACCACGCGAGCGCTGGTCGTTTTTACGCTTCGAACATAAAATAGACATATGATCATGAAAAACTGAGACATGACTTCTGTTGATGTGAATTATTTCATCAGACCGCATGAGGCCAACAAAAGCTATGATGAAAATAAAGCACGTCCTCAAATTATATAGAGAAGCCTGAGGAGTATTAAATCTCTCTGCAACTTTAGAAATTATTTCTATATCTAAGGACTGTTTTCCTTTAACGGGCTTACCCAAGAGACGTTTCGAAGCTTCTAAAAACTGTTTCACCAAACTACAATCTGTCGGGGAAGAAACCCCAGCTAATTCATGTGCCCATCTCACGCCATAAACGGCTGCCTCAATCGGCGCAGGAGAATTACAGGTTTCGGCTCTCTCTCTAAGATACAGGCAAAATAAAAAAAGGTGGAACAGGAAACCGATTTAAGCCGAGATTTTGTTTTTCCCATTTTTTCCAGTTAAGCCAGGCATTTTTATACTTTACATTAGTTGATGTAGCTCTGCAGTTAAGAATATAACTAGGAAGAGAGTCGGCAAGACTCTTTAGTTTGTCGCTCTTGAGTTCTTGCCTGTTTGACCAAATTCCAGCTTGGAACACATCTGAAAGAAGGAATCAAAGGAGAAAAAACACAACGAAAGTGCGAGATCTAAACTGAACCAGTAAAATCCAGTCTCAATGCCAACATTTTAAATTTCGGAGTAGACAAAAAGGCAGATTTCTTATTAGAATACACAATGGTGGATCCCCTACCAGGAATTAACGTGTTCACAAACTTCGGCAAATACAAGTGATCCTTAACAAAATCCACAAAACGGCGCTCACGCGAGCATAATAACGGCCAAAATGCAGCAGACTTCCATTCAGGTACAACTAACGTGCCCTTAGCCTTACAAGACTCCATATGAAATAAAACTGCGCTGACCAAGTAAGGTGGTGGACAAACATAATTGTTGCATTCTTTACCCCAGTCTTGCGTAAAACAATCTACGGCTTCTGTGCCAGGGCACCAAAACTTAGAATTGAAACGGGGCAATTGGGAATTGTAATGACAAGCCATTCTGTCCACATGAAATGGACCCCACCTATTAGAAATTAGCTGAAACAGCTTTCGGTTTAACATCCAATCATCTGGATCCACAATACGACTTAAATAGTCGGCAAACTGATTCTCAGCTCTGGGTATCCACTGTGCCTGAAAGGAAATACAATTAGTCATACAAAATTAAAGATACTGAGAGCAATCTGCTGCAATTGCGCTACACGACTACCATTATGTACTATACGAACCACATTCTGGTTATCTGAAAAAATCTTTATCTTTTTTCCCGAAACAACACCCTTAAAACTTTTTAGGGCTAAAAATATAGCCAACAACTCTCTCAAGGAGGAACTCTCTTTCTTCTCTGATTCATCCCACATTCCAGAGCAAATTCTCTGATCGCCGTCAAAAGCGATATGCGCACCATACCCAGAATCACTGGCGTCGCAGATTAAAACTGCGCTAGACGACAAAGGTCTATTAATCGGATAGCCATTAAAGGCTTCAACATGAGACCACCAGAATTTTAGCTCATGCAATACTCCCTCTGGTGCGAAAAGCACGTCATTCCATGAATTTCTCATTTGAACAAAAAAATACATTTGCCTAGTGAACAACCTGGCAATAGGCCCAATGGCAACAGAAAGGGATATTACTAATCCGGCAACACTAGCCACACCCCTAACTCTAAGGTTAGGAAATTCGTTAATGAGCGTAGTCAAGTTTGACTTCAACTTTTTAATTTTCTTGTCGGGAACGATAAAACGCATTCTAATCGTGTCTATAACGACACCCAACCATTCCCCCAATTGACGTGGCTCCCAGTCCGACTTCTTAACGTTAAATTTCCAACCGGAATTCTCGAGATCGGATTTAACCAACAAACTCGCAGATTTAGCATCTGACAGGGACCTGCAACCAAAAATTCCATCGTCAATATACAGAATGGCGAAAATACCCATAGTCCTCCAGCGTGCCACAAGTGGCTTAAACATTTTAGTAAATAAATGACAAGCGGAAGAAAGCCCGAAAGGCAAAACTCTGAAAACAAAGTACTTTACCTGACCGTTGTAAGACCAAGAAAATCCTAGAAACTTCCAGAAATTAGGATTAATATCAAGGTGATGGTAGCCAGATTCTATGTCGAATGTAAAGAACCAGAAGTTTTCTCTAAACATAGTAGCTAGCGTAGGCAAGCCTTCATACTTAAATTTAAATTTCTTGATAAATGGATTAACGGACCTACTAAGGTCAAGAACTAAACGTAACTTACGGCCGCAAACTACTGAAAGCGGATTACAACAGTATGGTCTCGAAAAAACTTCTACAGCACATTTATTAAGCAAGAGTTCATTAATTGCTTGGGCAACAAAATCTGCGTTATCTAAGGCGCTTCTATTGTTCTTGATAAAGCAAGGCGGAGGAAAGCTAATAAATGGAATCATATAGCAGTTCAGAAGAACTCCAATAACTAGAGCTGATAACTGTAAATTATTGAACCACCACGCTTTTGACGCCGATATGCGGCCTTGCACAGACTGAACAGTAGTAGACTGAGTAACGTCAGCGCTCTTGAATTCAAACAAATCTACTAAATTAACGTTACCTGTCTCCAACTCGCAGAAACGAGTATCATGAAATCTCTCCCCATCACTTGCTTCCTTGGGCCGGCATAAGGGAGGCTGGGGCAGCTGCAAACTGTGGCGCTTGACGAGCCTGCCACGAGAATTGATTTCCGCCGACATTGGCTGTGCTTGCATTGGACCCTCTTGAACGGTAACAATTTCTCCAAAAATGGCCGGGTTTACCACAGAGGAAGCATCCGCTCATAGAATTGAAAAAGGGAGCACCATTAGAAATTGATGAACTAGCACGTCTATAATCAGGCTTAAATCTGTTATCTTTCTTTGCCTTTTCCGCTTTCTTTTTCTCCCTTACAGTTTGTACTTCCTTAAAGGGGCTCTCTCACATTTCACCAAAAGGGCTCAGATGCTACTGTCATCAAACTCCTAGCATCCGCAGGCCAAATCCGCGGGCTCCTCACAGTCGACCTGTGACACTCTGCTACACTCGGCGCGCTGCTTTCAAAAGAAGATTCACGTTATTTACCCAAAATAATTCCACAAATATGGCGTCCGAGTTAAACTCTTCTGCCTCATCAGATGAAATGGAGCTTTCTGCTATTGAAGTAGTGAGTATAACTTTTACAAAAGCGGTGTTTCGTCGAGTTTTTCCTCTGCGCGTTCTTAGCTGACTTCAACACTATCCTTATTTACTGCAGCCAGCATACGAGCCTTGCAAATGCAAAAGCTCCTGCCAAACGAGGAGATGCCCCTGCAAAAGCGAAAACAGAAAGTGCTCAAGCCACTGCAAGTGCGGCTCACCTCGCAAATCATGTCAAAATAAAGTAAGATTACAAATCTGAGTAAAGTTGTTGTGTTCCCTCCATTGGCTGTCTTCAAAAAAATAAGTTTATGGTACTTTTGTGTTTGTAATAAAATTTACTCAGTAGACTTCTAACGAAATCAAATCATTTTCAAAATCAAACAGGTTCAGATCCCCGGTCCAACGCGTGCTGAAGTGAAGGCCCGTCGTAGAACAGAAGATGAAGAACGAAGACTGGAGAATTCTCAAGTGAAGGTGCATTTATCATCTTATTATAGGTTTTAGTAGCCGCCCTAAAATCCGAATCGTTGGCATCTCTCGGCTCCTGTTTTGTCTGCTTTTTTCCTTGTCATATTTTAGGTAAACATTTTTAGGGCAGCTTCGTGAATACACAAAGAAAACGAAAATATTGTATTATTATTTTGCATGTAGTTATTTTTTAAAGCTAAACTATAAAAAAAATGTAGTTTGAGGTGATATTCCAACCCTTGAAAGCTAACTACGAAAATGAGTCTTTTTATTTCTGCTAACCAAATTGGACTATGTAGTTTGAGGTGATATTCCAAACCCTGCATCAGGCTTTTTCTATTTTCTGCTAGCGTGTGATAACACCTTGAAAATAAATCCTTTCCAAATTTCACTTCTTTTATAGGAATTATAGCAACATTAGACGAAGAAATGGTCAGAAAATTAGCCGTAAAGAGCCTTCAGAAGGGTGTTGGCAGCCTAGATTACATCAATGCCCTTTTGATAGCCGAGGATGATGAGGATCAACCTGACCCTTATGCTTATAGCAACATAGTACCCAGATCTACTCCATCATCACTCAATCGACCTCCCCAGCAGGCAGAATCAACATCTTCGTCGGCTGCCTCTGGTCCATCACCTTCAACAGCCTCATCCCCCACCGCAGCAGCACCAGGAGCCCCGCACCCAAGGCCACCAGGTCCACGTCCAGCCTGGTGCAAATGTGGACTGTGCAGAGTTATGCCGCTTGAAATCGAAAACAAATGCTGTGGGGAAGACATTTGTGTAACCACAAATGGGAGGTTTCGAAAACTCTGCATGGATGCAGAGGTGTTGCAGCTTCTAATAAGGGACCGGGCAGACATCAGGAACGATGTGCAGGACAGCAGTGCACGGTCCTTTAGAAAAGCTGCATACCGAGCCTATACATTGGACAGGTATGGACACCTTGGGAAGGGGAACAGAAAAGTAGCCCCATCCTGCGTAGTGTGGGCTATAAGAGATCTATATCCAGCCTACACAGGTGTTTACATGGGCTTCAGGAGCCACTGATATGAAAAGGTGCCTCAGCAACCACCCTCCCCAAGTTCTGGTCCAGTGTACCAGTAACTGTGCATGTGAATGATTTATAGTCCCTAGAAGTCACATATAATAGGCCATGTTCGAATTACGCTCCAATGCCTACAAACAATACCTCAAGTCGAGGCTTTCTTCTGAAATTACTGTAAATGTATTAGAACTTGGAGAAAGCCTCGATTTGAAGCTTTTGTCTTGTGAGCACTGGAGCGTAATTCGAACCTGGTCTATTATGAAATATCATGGGTCATTATGGCTCATTTTTCAAAAGCTACACATGGTTTGAACTGTATTTTACAGAAACATTTAAAAATTATTATCAGAGTGGTTTTGATCAAGCTGTGAAATAAATTTCAGTTAGGCAGAGTGTTTGTACAGAAAACACAAAGAAATTGCTATACAGTGTAAAACACAAAAAATCAGGTTTCATAGGTTCATGAAAGCTGCTGTGACTAAAGCCAAAACATTTACATTTATGACAAAGTTCAGATGTTTCGTGTGTTTAGATATATTGGTATTTATTTGTGCAGTTTGTAATTCCAGAAAATATCCATCCTCTCATTGAGAATTTCTGCATGGTTAGAGAGGCAATTTGGTTTCTTTTCCAGGGTGTAATGACTTGACATGTATGACAAAATTGAGTGCATTTTTGGGCATTCAAGATGAGGAGTCATAACACAGACCTGTTTGTGGAGGAGGATGCATATTTCTTGGAATCATAACATGAACCAATATGAAAATTATAAATAAAGAATGGATATTTTCTTTTTTAACTTTTGTAAAGAAAGTTTATATTTATACACGTTGCACTTTAATTTTATTATTATAGAAAAATGCTAAAAATATTTTGTATATTTTTATTTATAAAACGACAAAATATATTTGGGAAATGCAATGCATATCTAATTTTAAAATCAAGAAAGCATGTAATTATTTACAGTCTAACAGCTGGAAATATTTTTTTCTCTTTTCTAGAAATTCATTGCTTATGTTAATTTTGTAATTGACTTTTCAAAACAGGTCCATTCCTTACACTGTTATGCTATGCCCCTGTTTGCTATTTAGTGTTTGTTGTTTATGAAAACCTTTGTACAACATAGAAAATTATGTACATGTTCCATAGAATACATTGAGCAGGGTTTGTATCCTGGAAAATGGAAAAATGCAAATTCCCTCCTTTTGGTCCTGTAGATTTCTTGTGGGTACCATTGGGCAATTCCAGAAAATATATCTACCCCCACCTAGGGCGGCACTAGTTTTTGACCCCCTCCCCCCCCCCCCCCCCCCCCCCCCCCCCCCCCATGCAGGCAGAATTCTGAGCTTGAAAACCCACCTCCCACATTCAGAATTTCCAAATGCCACCCATCCCCAGGGTACATATATTTTCTACACTCACATGATAATTGCAGCTGCTTCAGATAACATGCAGCCTGTAATAGCCCTTTTTCAAAAATGGCGGAAAGTTGCATGGAAACGAGGCTGGAAACATGAGCATACATTGCGGCTGCCTAGGGAAGCCTTGGCTGGTGAATGGAGACCGATAAGAAAAGAAAATCAGAAAACACTAGACATTACACAGTTTTTCGGTCTCCATTGACCACCTAAGGCTTCCCTGGGCAGTGGTAATGTATGCTCATATTTCCAGCCTCGTTTCCATGCAACTTTCCACCATTTTTGTCTATAGTCAAAACACTGAGTCCTGCTTTTAGGTCAATCAAAACCACTTGAGTCAAACAAATATTTGCAGTTATCTGGCGTTTGTCACCAATTTTGAAACCAGGCAAATATTATAATGGAGCTGCAGATAAGAAAGGACAAGAATTTGATTGACTTTTCATTGCAGTCAAACTCCTAGAAAAGCTATGTTTTGACAAAGAAAGGGCACATGTTATCTGAACCAACTGTTATGGGCAGTAGCATAAACCCCCCTGTTGAGAACCTCTAGAATTCTAGGGTGGGTAACCCAGAGCAGCCATGGGTGAGTAAACACAGATTCCAGGGTTTTAGCAAAGAAAGTAACTGAAAATCCAGGGTGGGTGGGGGCAACCCACAATTTCCACTCAGGTGTCCTCGACAGGGGGTTCTGCTTTTAAATGCTACTTGCCTGATGTTTCAATGATTAAATAAAACCCCTCAAAACACATTTATCTTGGGGACATTCCATTTGTTTTAGCCGCATGCACCCTCCCCATCCCTTCCCTCAGAGGTCATTTTCTTTAGTAACTCCTTTGGAAATTGTTGCTCAACCCCCCCTGAAAATATCCACGGAAGAGCCTTTTCTCTGGTTTGACTCCCTTTGAAAAGGCCAAACTCGGAATAACTTTTCTGTTGGGGGTGCAGATAAAACATGGAATGGCCCTCAGTCATAACATTTTGCGAGTTGAAATGAAACCAACTGAGAAAGCCTCCACATCTCTAGGACTGTTGCAAACTCAAGCAACAAAAGCTAGAAACATCATCAGTCTGTTGTAGAATTATGAAGCCTAACATTTGAACTGAAATGGATGACACTGGGGAGCCCCTGGAGAATAGTAAGTTCGCATTGGGGAATAATAAGTTATTAGTCTCAGTTATTAGCTGGAAACCGACTTCTCCTCCTAATCACTTGAGGTGCTGCCACTGGGGCAATTGTTGGGGCAATCCTCCGTGGGTCGTCTGCTGACATTGGTACACGGGACCTCATATTTTTGTTGGTCTGGGAGCACTCTCTCAATACGTTTGCCTGCATCATTGGAAAATATCCGTATGATTTTGGAACTTTGACCTTCTTTTCGTCCCAAACTTTGGTCCTTGGGTTGAACTTTTTTGTCACACGTGCAACCTTCCGACCAACATGAAAATTGTGATCTATAGCTGCTAGTGTCTTCCTTGCTCTGTATGCGTTATTCCTGGAGATGACCAAGAAGTGATAACCATAAACATCCTAATAAAGGCTGGGGAAGGGGGTAGGACATTAGATTTTTTGGGACCTACTAAACCTGGCTAAACTAGGACACATCATTGTAGCCGGACACGTTTCCCAGTTGGCCAACGAGAGAATCATTGTTGCATGCAACAAATTTTGTAGTCGGACACAAATAAATGTTTCTTTGGAAGACAAGAAACAATAAAATGTGTCCAAGACACGCGTGAAATGTTTCCAATTTTAGCCACTCACTGAAACATGCAGGACACAAATGTTGTCCACTACATGTGTCCTAGTTTAGCCATAGCTTTCGACTAAGTCAGAATTTTGCTGCTGAACATTTACAGGTGCATGTAATAAAAAAATAGGAATTCACCTTATCACAGGCAAAGGTAAACCCTATTTCAGCTAGCACTGCATGAAAAGAATGTTTGTTCAAGGCTGTCACTAAGCATCGGTGTGAAGAAAACAAAAATCAGTTGATGAAATCAAGTCCGCTTCCAGTATAAGAACAATGATCCACTTCACCAAATTGTGTGATTATGTACTTACTGGAAAGCACAGCGTTTTGGTGCGTACATCAAGGACAGAGCATTGACAGACTCCAGTTCTCCTGTGTGCCTACCATAAATAAGAACAAGGACAGCAAAATCAGCATTTTTTGTATCCTAGCACTGAACAATATTTTAGGCCTGAGCAAAATCGCAATCCAGATCAAAATTCCAATGTTTTTTGTATTTACTTCATTGGTTCACATTTCCAGCTCCTGTTGTGATGTTCATGGCATCTCCCCACAAGGAGAATCCACCACATCCCAGCAAAAAATAAAATTAGAGCCGTATGACTGAACCTATTAATGATGAATTTGTCAACAGTTGAAGTTGTTTATATTAACTGAGAAAAAAGCAAGTGCAATTTTTTAAATACCGGTAGTACATTTCCAAATCATGCAAACAAAGGGGCCATTTGTATTGCCAAACTAGGACTGTTGCAAATTCATTCTAATAATTGATGACCCTACTAGAGGGTTATTAGTTATTTTCATATTCGACCTGTTAGGGAACTAAAACGTTTCATGTCTCACTCATGGGTGAGCCTCCCAAGCCTTATGTATAATTTCCTTGTAAGTTGTTTATGAAAACCACTGAAGAAACATGTTTGCTATATGCGGTATTATTAAATTTAATTCATTTTTCCTGTCAGACAAGAAGCGATTTTCTCAATACCTGAATCTGACATAGTGTTTGAAGCTCTCAAGAAGGGATGGCTCGCATACTACCTTCTGAAGGGTTTCAAAATCCTTGTCTCGCTTATCGAACCACGGTAGCTCATGCTGATCCTCCTCATTTATAGGCTCATGGTCGCATCTACCACCTGTCCAATCATGTTCGTTACAAATGTGGTGCAGAATTGACAGCCACTTGCTCTGTATTTATATGAAAAAGTAATTTTAAAATGTTATTAGGAACAAAATTTGAGCTCAACAATGGATCAAGGACAGGGTTCATTTGCATAACCTCTTCTTTCTGTCCATACCAACCCCCTTCAACCCTCCCATAAGAAAAAATCTGATAGAAAATCCAACATGCCAAAAACAGGAAAACAAATCTTATGCGAGGGGTCTAAAAATGTGAAGGAAAAAAATGATTATTCATTTGATGGATTATTTCTATCTCACAACAGTCCATCATAGCAGTTTGAAAGAGTCTGTCAGGCATAGAATCTCACCTTTAGCACATTCAAAGCATCATCATGGGTTGATTCCTTGGAGGCCACTTCACAACAGTACCAGAAGTGGTTCACTATTGCACCTGTCCATTTCTGGATCTTAGCCATCGACTTGGGTTTAGAAACCTGTGTTCATTAGAATAAAAAAAGATTGTTCCTGACAATGACTTAATCTTATGAACTAAGTTCTGCTTTTCCTACTGTATTGATTTACACAGCAGTTGAGAAGAATGCAGATCAATAGGACATTTTTGCAATTGCATCATTTGAATGCAACCAGAATCCTGTTCAGTTTTCTTTTCTTATGCAGATAAACCACTATTTGAGACAATACCGGTAACACAAATGAAAATGTCCTATTGAAAACTCTTATAACACACCTTGGAAATAGCTTTCCTTATACTCTTGGCCTTATGCCATATGTCGAGAGAATGGAACACTTCCAGGAATTCATCAGCTGTTACACAAAATGACAGGGTTTTATTTAGTAAATAACATTTAGGTAGACACAATTCATGGTACAAATATAAAAGAGAATTACATGGTGGGGGAAAAACTCATTGAAGTTATCAACTGTACATGGCTGACTAAATAGAGTAGAACTGACTAGAATTTAGCAATTGTGCTTATAGTAAAAAAGAGCATGATTCCCTCTACTGAAGTAATGTCTGTGGTACATAGTACGCAAAACACTGCAACTGTATGAGAACTATTTCTAATAGTTATAAGTCTTGTATTTTGACTGTCATGCATATACCCATCAATTTCTTGATGCTTGATGAGGCATCTGTCACAAGTTCCATCAGGTTGATAATGTTCTTTAGGTGATGGAGAGCACGCTTCAGGGCCTCCTTTTCCATGGCAGAGGACTTCCCAGCCGTTTCCCTCTTATCTATTATCTATTGATAACAATACACAAAATATTATTTAGCATTAATTAAAATAATATGTAAATGATCCCTTAGCTCCAAATTTATTAGAGCATGACAGAATTATGTTCGATATTTAAAATGGGCCTAACACACTACAGTAGAGTACATGTGTCACTGGTGTTGAAATCCAAAAGGTTCTGCTCACCACTGTTTATTAGAGTGGGGAAGATTTATCATTGGTAAAGCCTATTTACCTCAATATGAATTATATAGTTATTTACAGACTCCATGAGATAATAACAGAGGTACTTCGCACTGTGGCCAGGAGAATCACACTGGCCATCCCCACTGACAAGAACATCTCCCAGAAGATCTTCAATAATTTGCTTGCGCATCCAGGACCACCATTCTTCAACTACCGGAATAGTGTATAGGGACTGAATACGGTAATATGTTGCCTGCGATATAAAATTAAGGTTCAAGCATTTGGCCAGCAGCTCTAGCTTGGCAAAGTTATTTCCTGACAAGAGTGTGGCCACAGCAACCTGAAGGGTTAATAAAAGAGAAAATTACAAAGAGTTCCCTATGTAATGGCTACGTCCAGTACATCAAGAAAAAAGGGCAAAGATCCGACTACATGTTGGTGCAAACTACCTAACACGACATCTTGCTCACTTTGGTGGGATATTATTTGTAATTTTTCTACCTTTTTCTGTGCATAGAAAAAAAATCAATAACAGATTACTGCCAAAATTGAAAAAACAATGCATTGTTTTTCATTATTTGCTAGGTAGAGCTGGCATACCGGCCAACTCTTTTCATGGTTTTCGCAGGAGTCTCCAGGTTTTTACCCTTGATCTCCCGGGAAAAAGTGAAACTTTTCATATATTTAATGTCTACCGGGTAAATTTATTGGGATTTTCTCATACAGTTGTTGCATTTGATAAACAATCAGGTTTTTCTACCTTTCGGGGTTGACAGGCATTGTTGGATATGGTTTCAATAATAAGCCTTACCTGTACATTGTTGGAATAGAGTCTATTGTAGACATGGGAGGACTCCCACCTGCCCTTGTGGCCTGCCATACACTTAAAGTGTGTTATCAAGGTGCAGCCTTGGACTTTTTTCTTTGTGATGGTTACTGGAAGGCTGCACCCCTCTTGATCACAAGTGGTGCGCTGCAAGAGTGCTTCCAGTTTATCAACAGTGCATATAAACTTAGTTGACTTGACAATATCCACCTCTTTTTTGACCTCATACAGCTCTTCAAGGCGAGTGAACCTGGGTGCACATGTTTGTTCGGGGGCAACATGGGTCAGGAAGGGAGTATCTGGAAGTGGCACTGCTGTTTGGGTAGACCATGGTGTTGGGATAGTAAGCCGCTGTACAACAATAATTGGAGCAGGCCTGGCAGCATCATTCTGCTCCATTTCGATGTCTACATTTTCACTGTCACTATCTGGCAGGACAATACTGTCATCTAATTGTGCTGTATTATCCTCATCGTCACTATAAAATCCAAACAAATTGGTAATATTTTATTAGCTAGGTATTGCATAATAACCTATACAGGTGATTATATTGTGACGTCAGTGTTTACAACTTTTCTCATTTGCATAAGGTTTAGTGAAGCACTAACGATGTTCACTAGTTTGGAATGTTCCATGCAGGTTTTCAAACTTCTGAAGCTAGACCCTGCTTATGCAAATGAGTAAACAAATAACGGCCTACTGATAACATGTGCTTGTGTTTGACATGGAACACAATATCAATTTTCATATAGCAAAAGAATAAAAAATTGAATAAAAAATTCCAAATTTTGCATTTTCAAATTACAAAGGGGTGGGGGTTGTTGAAAGTGGTATGGATGGAGAAAACAACCAATGTCGTAAAACAGTCAAATCCCTAGTAGGAAGCAATACACATGGAATAGGTAATTGGTCTGTATAGAGAAGCATGCATGCATGTAAGTCACCAAGATGAAGCCTGGAGCAAGTAATAACATTCTATTTTTGTTGAGATCAATTGATATAATGGTACAATAAAATGCACTTTTCAACTATTTTGCAATTGTGTGATCTGGCAGTGCACCTTATGGAGTCTACATCACTGCTTTCAGAATCTGTGGAGGCATTGTCATTCACACCCTGGACCTCCTTGAGGGCCTCTTGCAGATACATGCTGGAATCAAAAGAGGAAAATTATGATATTGAAAAACTAGAAAACATGACTATTATCATGATTTGTAGTTGACTTGGGCTCAAAGTTGGCTCCTGCTGGTTGCAATTGTATAAAATGATTTGTTACTTCGATTGATTATAAAACTAAATAATAAAAATCTCAAAACAAGCGTGATCATACCTAACTTCTTCTGCCTCTTTCTCAGCTAGTAGTAGCTCATTATCTTCATCACTGCTTTCATGGTCCTCATCGCTGCTGCTGGCAGCATAGCCTGTATCAGCTACAAATACCATGTCATCAACGACTGAGTGGAAAGAGCCTTCAACATCCACCAGGACACTATCACTTGTATCTGCAATGACAACTGGCACTGCTGATTCTGGTACACTATCACTTGTATCTGCGATGACAACTGGCACTACTGACTCTGGTACAGATAGATCTTTCCGCTTCATTGGCGTGGAGGTTGCAACAGGATCTAACAAAATTCAAACAGAAGAGAAGTGATCCTGCAGCTGTGAGATCCCCCATAATAGAGTGTTTTATTTCACGAGTCAAATTCCAGCCCAACAAGTCAAGCCATCCATGAGCCAAGGTCTGCTTTTGTTTTTGCAATCCCCCATCTTCTCCTCGTATTATCGAAATATTGATACATGTAGCCTCTATTTCTTATTAGCAAAGTAATTGCATTACAATGCATTTATACAATACATTAATTTTCGCATTTCCTATTTTACACTTTCAATAGTGGGTTTAGCATGGTTTTGGATACAATAATTAATCCTGGCATTAGCATTGGGTTTTGGAATCACAATCACACTCACACCTGCACTGAGTATATATGGCTGCACTTTAATAACTCAAAATTGCCACCATTGAAAACATTTGAGAACTTATGCGTTTCGACTGTTAAAGAACTTTAGCCATGATTAGTATTAGCTCTCTAATAATAATAACTCACATTCATTCGTGACCCTTGTAAGATTAGTTCATGTGGCCCGGTAAAGGCTGGGCACAAAATATTTCTGCACAGTTTGCTTTGAATACGAAAAATATTTAATCTTCGTAAGTACCTTCTTGATGTTAAAGCCTTTTAACATTTTAGGGTTATATATAATCAATTAAGATGCATTTTCCACGAAAACGAATCGCAGTTCGTCCTGGTTCCACGGCCGGGATACTATACGATCGAGACACAATTTCTTACTTTTCTCGGGAAGAATAAAGTGCAGACGCTTGTAGAAAGTACTGCCATGGGTTTATAAAGGGTAAATAGCGCCGACAAACTAGAAAACATGACCAATTATAACAGTGGCTCGAAGTTGCCTCGTGACTCGTAATTGACTCGGGCTCGACGTTCGCTCGTGATGGTTGTTACTCTTCATTGTCCGTAAACAAAAAATATTTGCCAGCAGGGAGACCAATACATGCAGCCACTTATTGGTTGGATTTGTTTTAAAATTCCTTTTGTCTTTTAAATCTAATAGAAAGTGTTAAAATACGAAGCCGTTGCGCACATATCAGAGGCACTCGAAGTAGGATGAAACACTTCATTCGTTCGAGCAAATAATATTAATTAACTCACTTGGATGAAATCGTTTGCCAATACTAGCTTTCGTTGTATCGCGTTCAGCCGAGAGAAGTGGCCTGAAGGAAATAACGTATATCAATTTATGTACATTGACATTTTTCGAAGATAATGCAAACGGTAAGCGAACAATTTCGAGAAGGCTACTTCACACTTACCCGCCAAGGCCATGCTTTTCCCTTCGCTTCAACTCCAAACCAAGGAGATACGCAGCGAAACTAGAGTCGCTAGAGAAGGTTGCTGCTGATCGCATTGACCTCCAGGTCTGAAACACTGCATCATGTAGGTATATAACTGGATGGTCACGTCGCCAAACCTTCCTGTTTTTTCGCTTGTTCAGTTTTGAAGAAGGTAAAGATGGCTGACCTCGTCGCTTTTCCTTCGAGCCCGATTCCATAGGAACCTCTAACAGGACTCTCGGAGCCTCGTGGCTTCAAATATGTCTTTAAATAAACTTAAATATTACCAGCCTTTGTAAATAAGGTGAAATCAGGACAAGAAAAGGAAAATTAAAGGCGATGGAGACGGATTTGTCGCACGATCTAATCGTTTCCCCCTTCGCTTTACATCCAAAAACGCGTCGGTCCACGGTGGACTTTTATTCTGAAGTGAGAGACCACGGGCAGTGGGAATACGTGAGAGAGCCCCTTTAAGCACTTTACGTATACGCTTTTCGTCACTTTCATCTTCTGCGATTGGTATTTGCTTGTATTCGGATACAAAGTCCCAGCCATGTAAATCAGCTAATACAATATGTTTCATGCGATTGGCAATAAGTGCCTTACCTTCTTCGAGGGCGTTTTTCACTTTGAGTAGTTGACCAGAATGTAGATCCTGCGTTGCGCCATCTAGAAGACACGCCAGCTTCTCCTGGTGGCCATACTGCTCCTCATTTCCCTTAGCTTTAAACACATGACGAGCAGAGTTTTCTAACCGCATTTTTTTGACTGCAGAATCTATGGATTCCTCACTTTGTCTCTTTAACTCATTTTTAAAATTTCTAGCTCAACAGACAAAAAACTTTTCAGCTCAGATAGAATCTGAGGAGAACACGAAGCCGAAGGACCGGCAACTGGCTCTTCCGGATCGCCCATAATCATACTAGAGTTTGGTAACAAAATACTCTACGGCGTCCAACAGGCGAGATGAAAATTATCATAATTCTGTCGTATTATACGAAAATTTCTAAAACCTTATGCTAAACGTAGTTATGTAATCTTACATCATAAAACAATTGTTTTGTCGCGAAGAACAAACAATTATATAATTGTGATTCCATATGCTCAGAACCGTAATGAAAACGCTTTCCAACTGCACGATGTTACGTTGGAAAGCATTTATATCCACAAGGAATCATCACATGATCTGAATTGGGTGGCAAACAAGAGGTAAATACCATTAGCTGATTTGGTCTACTATTCCTTATTAAGAATGCCATAAGTAACTTAGTTCCTTTTATGTCAATAGGCAGAGCATAAGCCAGCAAAAAGGTGTAAATCTTCCTCGTCGTCTGCCTCGTCTACTGATACTGGTACGGTATAAGTTGAATAGTGCCTACTGCAGGAAGCTCCCACACCTTTCACATTCCTGTAATTGGTTGTTTTAAACAAATCTCCATGGAATCATTTCATTCCCAACCACACAGGGCTCACCTTAGAGCACTGCATGCTAAACTGACTGAAATTGTATATGCAGTGCAAACAAAATGCAATATTTCTAGTTGTGTAAGTAACACATTGATGTCTGCGATAAAATAAAATTGGTAATAAAATTTGAGGTAGAATTTCAGGGTGGACAATATACAAGCAATTCAAACCTTTCATTGTATGGAAAAATCTGGGGTGTGTTGGTCATGGTGGTCACTTAACACCACACTGGAATTCCAGGGTGGGGAGTGGTATCAGTGTGGTACTTGGAATTCCAGGGTGGGTGGCTCATACATACTGGAATTCCGGTGACTTCATATGAGAATTTAGGGTGGGTGGTCCACAAAGTTGGCCTTGAAAAGAATTACAATGTCCCCACCCCTGGTATTATACATACATCGACCACCTTCTCCATGCAGGCTAAAGTGTACTGTTGTTTTAATCCTTCCCGTCCATTTAACATTTAATGCCATATCATTTTTTTTCTCCAACGTTAACTCCCTCATAACTATGCCAGATGACAATGGTGATCTGACCATCGTAATGATGATAATCCTTTTTTCTGTAGAATTGGAGGAACTAGATGGTGGATCAGATGATGGGGTCAGCACAAGTGTGGATGATATTACTCAGCAAGGCGCCGGTGTTGTTATCATGGTTCTCTTCCAAGCAAATGCAATAAGAGAGATGAGCTTGCGGATGCACTTTTGGCGTCTTTGCAAAGAGCTACAAATAAGATTTAGGAGTAAGTCAAAATATGAGCTTCTCATTCCAATGGCCAAGGCTCTGGTTGCTCAAGGATTTGTGATACCATCAAAAGATGAAATCAACTACAAGGCCCTAAAGAGGGAAGACATCAAGGTCACAGCTTCGTCAAAGGCTTTAGTAGCTAAACTCACTGACAAGCAGGAAGATGATAGTGCAGATTCTATAGATACCAGTGGTACATTGTCTCCGACCTCGCCACCACTCACTGAAAATGACACGGTTGATGAAGACCCTGACAACTTTGAACTGTGAACTTATGTGAGCGTTTGTTGAGTTATTGGTAGAGGTATGTGCACCTAAAAACACATTGAGAACAACAAAGACACTTTGCATTCAAATGTGTTATCATGGTTCTCTTCCAAGCTACTGCAATAAGAGAGATGAGCTTGCGGGTGCACTTTTGGCGTCTTTTGCAAAGAGCTACAAATAAGTTTCAGGAGTTAAGTGAAAATATGAGCTTCTCATTCCAGTGGCCAAGGCCCTGGTCGCTAAAGGAATTGTGATACCATCAAAAGATTAAATCAACTACAAGACCCTAAAGAGGGAAGACATTGAGGTCAAAGCTATCGTCGAAGGCCTTGACAAGCAGGAAGATGATAGTGCAGATTCTTTAGATACCAGGGTACATTGTCTCCTCGCCACCACTCTTTGAAAGAAACACTGTTGATGAAGTACACTGACAGTCTTGACCTATGAACTTTAATGTGAGCGTTGTTGAGTTATTGCTACAGATCATGTGCACCTAAAAACACATTGAGAACAACATTCAAAGACACTTAGAACTCAAAGGCTATAAGGTTTAATACAGAGAACCTTTGTGGCACGTCCTGGAAAAACAATCATACACATCCTTATAGTTTAACCAAATTAAATGTCAACCTATATATCGTTGGAAAGCTTACAGAAAGGACTAGCAAGCTCGGCAAAAAGAAATATTTTATTAATAAACATAGTTTTCTTTAAGGATTGATTAAATCCTTTGGTGTGCCATTTCAACGAGCCAACGCACTGCTTGACCTAGACTCCCAAGTAACACATTGTTTAAATCCTTAAAGGTGTTTCTCAAAAACCGTGTCTGCTTTTTAACACGGTTTTTGAGAAACACCTTTAAGGATAAAACAATGTGTTACGTGGAAGTCATGGTCAAGCAGTTTGCTTGCGTTAACTCATTAAAATGGCACACCAAAATATATTTTATCAATCATTGAAAAAAAACTTTATTAATAACTTATTTATTTTTTCCATAGCCCGCTAGTCCATTCTATAAGCTTTCCGTCCATTCTATAAGCTTTCCGACATGTTTTGATTAAACTAAGGACGTGTATTCGATTGTTTTTCTAGGGCGTGGCACAAAGTTTCTCAGTAACTTAACTATGAAATAAGAGTTGATAAAATATTATCAATGTATATTTTAAACATATTGTCTTCATATTTCCTATCCTACTTTCTCATCCATAATTTTGTTGACAACTGTGTGCCAAACATTGGTAAATTATGTGATATCATGGAGCTAGAAAACTATTTTACCAATTGATGTACAGATCAGATGGTACATGGTTTACCAATGTGTGACTGAAATCACTGAGGTTTCACATGAGAGAGATCACTGGGATATCACATGGTGTACCGGTATTGGTACATGGTGTACCAAAGCGGGAGATCATTGGGATATTACATGGTGTACCAGTATTGGTACATGGTTTACCAATGCGGGAGATCATTGGGATATCACATGGTGTACCAGTATTGGTACATGGTTTACCAAAGCGGGAGATCATTGGGTTATCACATGGTGTACCAGTATTGGTACATGGTTTACCAATGCGGGAGATCATTGGGATATCACATGGTGTACCAGTATTGGTACATGGTTTACCAAAGCGGGAGATCATTGGGTTATCACATGGTGTACCAGTATTGGTACATGGTTTACCAATGCGGGAGATCATTGGGATATCACATGGTGTACCAGTATTGGTACATGGTTTACCAATGCGGGAGATCATTGGGATATCACATGATGTACCAGTATTGGTACATGGTTTACCAATGCGGGAGATCATTGGGATATCACATGATGTACCAGTATTGGTACATGGTTTACCAATGCGGGAGATCATTGGGATATCACATGGTGTACCAGTATTGGTACATGGTTTACCAATGCGGGAGATCATTGGGATATCACATGGTGTACCAGTATTGGTACATGGTATACCAAATTGGTAAACTAATAATAATTTACCAATATTGGTATTAATTCCACTTTTCCAATGTTGGAATATATTGTTGTTTACCAATAAAACTCCAATGATATACTCGTGAAAAACCAAAAAGATTCCAACATTGGAAATCCATTTTTTTTCCTGTGTTACCTTTTAATATAATTTCTAGTGCTAAGTATTTTTCTCAAAAAGTGAGCTCTCTCCAGTCCGATCAGCTCCTTCCGCCATCTTGAAAATCAGGATTTTATGAAAATACCATGGCACCCAGCGAGTTAGATAAAGTTCTTGGCAAGTTTTATGCAGAAGTAAAAATAATGGCGAAGACTATGAGCCAGAGTCCCTCAAGATCATGCCAAGCACAATAGAGATGTTTTTGAAGGAGAACAACAATCCACTCAGTATGTTTTTCAAGCCACAAACTCTCCAATTTTCCATAGACTTTTCTGCATACATAATGAACTGTTTTGCATACAAAGAGATGTCCGGTGTTCCTGGTTTCTCCTTTTCGAGGAAAACCGTAAAATAGAGCTTATGAATTGATCGATACCCGAGATAGAGATAAATGTGATTTCAAAATGGATATAATAAAGTCTACATGATGTCCCCATGAATTATAGCAGTGTCTAACCAGAGAGCTAGATGAGAGGAGTCTAACAATGGGCTATTTAGGATAGATTTTACATAGTTTATTGTGGAGTCTCTATTGGATATGTTTGTGTGTAATCGATTAAAAATGGCTTCAGCTTGAAGAACATCACGAATCACCCTTAAAACGATAACCAACACCTTTTCCTCACACCAAACATCTATTTTTAGTTCCACTACTCAAGCTTTGGTACTATTTAAAAATTCAGAACTAAAATATACGCTAATTTAAGTAGTTAAGTTAATAATTTAGCTTTCGTGTTTCATAAATTCAGACAATAAATTGTTTCTCTGGTTTTCGCGTTGAATGGAAAAGCGTCTCATTTTAAACAACAGCTTTACCTGCTTCAATTTCTTCTTCAGTTTCCTTCCTTGCTAAACGCCTGTAAAGGATTTCGATGTAACGGGTGGCATAAAGTTCCATAAAGTTCTATGGCCTTTTCCCATCTAAAGCCGGTTATCCCGGAATCAGCATGCACAAAGTTCCCTCTTATCGAGTGAAATGTTTTTCTCGTCGAGCACGCGTGAAGTTAAAGAGTCGATTGTTGAGTTAAATCCTTGTTTTGGACAACTTAATCCCCTCCGTGCTTTAGTTGAAACAATCCTGTGCAATTCTTGTTCTTCTCTTTGCAATCAAAAGCCGTTCATAGCGTGATTAAACATGTGAGGTTGTTGATTTTCTCATCGATTACTTCACAGTCTACACTTCAATTTCATTCCACTCTGCCAACAATCACGATCAAAAACGTCGCTGACATGTAAAATATATACTAGCGATTCCTATTTTGGCAGAAAAGTCGATTTACATTTGACTTTGCCATGAGACCTTGAAGAATTTTCGCTCCGACATCTCAGTCCTAGCTGTGTCAGCAATGGGGCAGGCTGAGGGACCTGGCCTGGGTACACACGCAGACCACGTCCGCGATACTTAGACCAGCGGCTGTCCATCGGAAATTATAACCACGCGAAAGGTGCTCGATGGGTTACTTTTATTTCCTTTTTGTTTCATTTTATTTCATTTTGTTTTAATACCACACATTAGCCTATGGGGCTCCACCAGAGTTCCGCTACAAACCAGTTGATTCCTATATTGGGAAGTTGCGAGCCATCTTTCATGCCAATGGTAGAGATGGAGAATGGGATCGACGATTGGGTCTGGGTAACCCTGCCGCGGATAAACAAGTTAAGGATTACCTCCGTTTAGTTACAGCAGAGCAATTGCAGGCTAGGATGACGCCTAAACAGGCCACGCCCTTTTTGTGGATAAGCTTACACGATTGGCAGAGCACTTACAAAGGTCACTTTTAGATGCGAAAACCAATATCGAACGTTTTATTATAGCCCGTGACCAGGCCTATCTTAAGGCGGCATTTTTTAGCGGTGATCGACCAGGTGATTTAGGACAAGTGAAAACAGCAGAACAAACTGTAATATGTCCTATCCGTGGGATAGAGGTGTACATGGATGTGTCAAGGCAAATTGGCATTAACTTGACTACTGGATACCTATTTCGCCCCACAACCAGTGACAAGGGGGTTCGAGATGCACCTTTCAGCTCTGCTACGGCGGAAGCCCGGTTGAAGTTATATCTCAAGGAGATGAAGGCTGATGAAGGAGAGACTTTGCACGGATTTAGATCTGGTTGTGCAATTACTTTAGCGCTTACCGGCGCGGATCTTTCAGAGATAATGGAACATGTCGGCTGGGCTCGGCGCCACACGGCGCTGTTCTACTTACAGCTAGCTAAGATACTAAACCCTAGTGGAGCCTCGACCAGACTAGCAGAATCTACAGCCGAAGTTTCAGTCCCATGGAAAGACAAATCAGCTGAAACAATTTGTGTGCGCTTTTCCAGCGGTTGATTCCCTCAAAAGGGCGTATCCCGTTTGAGTAGTGTTAAATAAAAGTCTCTCTTTTGCTGATTTGCATCCCTCTTGTCTGTTTTCCTCTTGGAGGTTGGGATGGGGTAATTAGAGATTGTTTTGGCAAATCTCTAAAGTCTGCATCCTTCCTTTTTTTTTTGGGAGTATGGGTAATGGAGAATGGGGGACTCCAAAAAGAGGAAGTTTATGGTTATTGGGATGTACTCCTTGTAAAGGGAGACAGATGGCGAAGGAAGCGCTGGTAAATCATTATTTCCATATCTTATTCAACTGAGTATGAATGGGAGTGTTGTGAAATAGAATACTATTCACAACACTCATAATCATATGCAAGTTGAAATATGCAATAAAATGCATTCTTTTCGGGCTGAATGCGAGTTATTCACAGTGGTTACGTAATGGTCTGGTAATAAATAGTGGGAGGACCTGTTCACTTCATTCACACTCAGTTTCCCAGCGGAACGAGGAGTAGGGAACGGCCCACCCTCCCACCCTCATCGTTCGGGTCGTACCGCTATCCCTACACCTCCCTAAGCCAAGCTGTTCCAGCTTGGCTTAGTCCGCTGGTCAATCATTATTTCCATATCTTATTCAACTGAGTATGAATGGGAGTGTTGTGAAATAGAATACTGTTTAAATGCGTCCAAATCCAAATGTCGTCAGGTTGTCTCGAGAATAATAAACACATGTACTCGTATTCGTCTACGACATTACCATTTCTATCCCTTTCCGCCATTATTTTCTCACGAAATGGTAGTCGACAGTCCACTCTTGTAATGCGTTGATTCTTCCTTGGTTCCCGCCAAAACATTCGCGCGTCGCCAAGAATTGACCAATCACAGGAAAGATAGGTTTTTCGCGCGTTTTTAAAGAAGTTCACTTTTGGTCGCTTTTTATCAGCAAATTTTACTCTGTTTTTGTGTTTTTTCTGTACTCGAACCAAACAAAAAGGAAATGTAGTGTCCCACTGGTATTTAGTACGCTATTGAATATGTTAAAGTTAGTGCATCGCTTCCATACTAGCAGAAAACTGCACAGAAAATTCTGACAAAGCCAATGCTCTTGGCACCTTCAAACCACAGATAGATAAGCTTAATATTAAAAACCTAATATCCTTAAAAGTTATTTCCCCTAGAACTTAATTATTGAAAGAAAGAAAAACACAATGACTGTATTCCCTTGCAATTTCAGTTCAAAAGTTCAGTCTTGTTGTTTTTTTAAGCCATTTTAAAATGGAAACATAACTTAACTTAAGTTATAGCTTTCGACGCCTTTTCGCGTTCACCGCGTTTTTGGGTGATAAATGTTTGGGTTTTCAATTTGACTTCATTTTATTATTTAAACATTTGTATTATTTCTTATTGTTCTACGAACAGACAAGACACTGCAAAGCGAAGCAAGTGAAAGGTGTGTGCATTGGTTGCGACTATTTATCTAAACTAAACGACTAGTGTAAGCGCTAGGTTGAGTTTTCTCAAAGATTCTCAAAAGTGGTCTCTCCCCTCAAAAAGGCTCCGAAGGCGTCATTCACTATATGTTTTTCGCCACAGTACGACAACCAATTATTACAAGCATTTCCGCAACTCTCGATTAATGAACTCTATTTTGTGAAAGGTTGGTATTAAACTTGACGAGGGGCTGTGAAATTTTTGCGTATAATAATATTTGTAGAAAAAAAGCTTCAACAGAGACACGAAACAACAAGAAAAAAATGGAAAGTTCAAAAGACATCAGTGTAACAGTAAAACATGCAGGCAAATTGTCAGACTAGAGAGGAGTTTACACAGTTTTAAAGACAAAGAAAGGAACTAGTAAAATTAGGGAGTCATTTTCTATTTTTTGAATGTCATGTATCCATTTTTATGTCAGATGTCAGACCACGAGTCTGATTACACTACTAGAAGCGAGGATGAAGACAGAGGTAAGTATATACTAATTCGCAGTTTTTGAATTGTCAATAAAAGAGAAAATAACTAGAAAGAATAAATTGCTGAATGTAGATACGAGAGAGGAATGGAAAGGGAGGGAGGTGAGGGAGGGGTCAAGGAGCAGGAGCAGGAGCCCTCAGAGCAGTGGTCAGCCCTATCAAAGAACAGGTGAGCTTTCACAAAAGTCGAAATTACTCACGGTACCACATCATGAAACAAAGTCACATGCAAAAGAAAATCATATTCTTAGACACCATAACAGTGGAACAAGGAGGGGTTGGAGTGCAAGATGCACTTTGGCCAGCTTTTGGAATTTTAAAACAACTATTTTTGGTCTCTGATACAGTCAGGGAGACCTCCGCGGCACACTCGTACCCAAAGTCATTGTAGTAACCCCCCCCCCCCCCCCCCCAACCAACCCACCCCACCCCAGTCCTGATGCAATGCCAAGTCCCAATGCAGAAATGGTTTTAGTAAATTGTAAATTGTAGTATAAGCATTTATGATACTGCTTTTTCTTTAACATTAGAAATGTTTGCTTCTGCACTGACCAGACAGTGCAATATGATACCAACATAGAGATTAACAAGCAATTTTGTAATTTGTGATAAACCATGACAGTTGAGTAACAGTTTTTGTATTTCTTTACTGCAGAACGGAGGAGAAGAAACCAAGGTAAGTCAATACACCGTGTGATCATATGTTAAATATTGATGAAAGCTAATGCTACTGTATGCCTTCCATCTTGTGGTTTTAACATTCATAACAAAAATGCCACAAAAAGAGAGTTTAAGGAGTGAAGTTGAAAATTAACAACAATCACCAACAGGATGGCTTTATTTGTGGGCTTAAAGTAATAATAAGTTGAATTTTTAATTGAGAATGCCATGGCCCACAGATGTCATCTCACAATGAACATGGCTTTTCACTCCACAACCTCTAACAGCTTGTCACTCAAGGCTAGCACTTTACTTTTCTAATACCAATTACAATAATTTCATCCTCCATCCCTTGGAGTTCCAATAATTGTTTTTATTTTGTTTTACTTGGACAAGCATGTAGTCTTAATTATGAACTTGAGAGGAGAAAGCTCTAAGCACACAGTTTTTTCTGCTCTCCAGTGCTGTATTATGGGTCATTTTTTATATTTGATAAACTGTAATGACCTCTTTATTTTTATGACAGGGAATTGTTATGAATGTGGTGGGAGGGGCCACTACCACTCCGTTTGCCCAAGTGATGGTAAGAAAGCAGTGACGCGATGGAATTTTCAACAAAGACAATCAAATAAATTATTTAATACAGTGTACACCCACTATGCAGTCAGACATGCAACAAGGGAGCCTCCCATATTTTTGGGGCGGGGGTGCTCGTCGGGAACTTTCGTTTTCACCCCTAAAAGGTACCAAACATGGCGTCGCTTAGTTGATTTTGACCCCTAAAAGGTACCAAACATGGCGTCGCTTAGATGATTTTCCCTCGTAATTTTGTCGCGTATTTTTTACGAGGGAAAATACGTCTGAAATTCAGGCTACCAACAAGTGCGATTTGCTTGATTTGCTAGAAAGGACCTCTTACAGGTACCTATCTGGAAAAAAATACACGTTTTCGAATTTTCCCCCCTAAAAGGTACCAGAGGCCTGATTTTAAACCCTAAAAGGTACGACGAGCACCCTCGCCCAAAAAATATGGGAGTCCCCCCCCGGGGTTCAAATGTATATCCCATCATTACATGACTTGTCCATACATATTATTGTCTATTTAACAAGTATATCTCGTTTTGCGTGTGTGTGTACTGTAATAGATACACAGATGATGTCATGGAATGTCATGAACAAAAAAGTATGCAATGAGACGAAGTCGAGTTGTGTGTCTGTTGTTCATGACATTCTGTGACGTCTTATGTGAATCTATTGCAGTACATACGTACAAAAAACGAGATATAACTGTTTTATACAACAACAAAGAGGGATTTTTGTCAACCGTGTATCTGTACTCTTATAGCAACATGGCTCTCGACCAATCAGAGGGCACGATTTACTAGTGTGGTTGTATAAATTGACACTTGTGACCAAACCTGCCTCATTTAAATAAAATGCAGCTCCTATTAGAGTTAATCAACAACTGTTGTATACCTCTTGTTGAAAATCCGATTCCCATCATTTCATATTTCATTTTGGGAATGCAATTGGTTCAATTTCCTACATATAACCATGCATACCTAATACAAAATGAATAATGTAACCTCCCAAATGATTCAGCACATCATCTAAGTTATGTGGCAGCAAAGACATAAACACTGCTAGCCAATTTAGTCCATGTTTTTAAATTTTCCTGTCATAAAATGATGATCTTGTAGATGTTAAAGATGGTTGAATTAAGCAATAAAAGTACTTTCCGCATGCTCTCTAGTTTCTTACAAACACAAGGGGGATGTTGGGAGAACTGATCAAAATTTGAAAGACACGAGCCTCAGTCGAATATAACCATATATAGAGGATTACATGGTGGTGTGAAGATATGAGTTTTATTTTTGACATGAGAAAATAAAACTCATATCTTCAAAGCCACCATGATTGTAATTTTCTTTTAACTTTATAGACAAACCAGAAAATAAATATTCAAAGTTGATTTCCAAGTTCTTTTGTTTTGACCGATATCCTCACTAGTGAGGATATGGAAAATAATATGTCACTCAGTCCTGGATGTTAGCTTCATGTGAGATCTACAAGTGGTGAATTTCCCAGTAAAACACTCGTGTCTATATAATGAAAAATATTGTGTCTTCCCAGGGTCTTTAGTAACATGCTGGAAATGTGGTGGTGTTGGACATTTTCAATTCCAATGCCCCAGCTCAGTCCCCCGTCGGGGACAGCCCTCCAGGTCAACCCCCCATCGGGGACAGGCGTCCAGATCAGGCCCTCATCGGAGACGCCCCTCTGCCACCCAGCAAAAGAAAAAGCGTAAGGCAGTCTTTATGTTGTAATTCATCCAAGGTTCTAAGATTAAAATTCAATTTAAATCTCAGGATCATATGTATAATTTATTATCTTTCAGGAAGACAAAGGACGACAAAACAAGGCACAAGCGTTCAAATATACATAAGTTAATCATTTATAGTTAAAACTTATATATTATTTGCACCACCTGTCCTGAGCAAATTGGAGCAAGTTTGGTTTTGTTTCCCCGATCATGCTTCCTACAGGTGAAGTGCAATTTCTTGGACCTTTTACATCAAAATATTTATTTGTCCAATTGGCTCTTCTTATGTACGTCGTACTTAATTAGACCGTTTCGTCTATTACCATATTTTCCTATAGAGTGGTATATATTACAGCTTGTCATGTCACATGTGACAAGAACATTTAAGACATTGAATGGCCTTTTGTCAGTTTGACTGCATGTTGATTAAAGCATGTAAGCCAATTAGATTCTTACCCAGTGTAGTTAATTGGCATGTCATGACATGTCAGACAAGAGAAGCCAAACCAATGCACTGGCTAAGGATCTATTGGCTCAAAGGATTGCATTGATCGACACTGCAGAAAAAACCCAAACTCCAAACTTGCATTTCCAAGGTCTTATCCAAACACACACTTGGGCATAGACCTTATGCACACTGGACATGAAAACGAGGCTTGTAGGCAGATAAAGAGTTCCTGTTGCGTTGGGTAAAACAAATATTGGTAAACCTTTCATACAGCATTTTTAAACTCTCTCGAAGATGTGGAAACGCAGTAAGCCTCACCTTTCTATTAATGCTTTAACTCTCGGTGTCATGTTAAATGTGGAAACAAGGCTTGGTATGATCCGCGTAAAAGAACAAGGTCAAGGTAATCTAGATTTTCTCACAAATCAGAGTTACTCGGCATACAACATTGACCAAATGACATGGGAAAGTAATAACTGGCAAAAGGTTCATAAACAAATTCATCATGGCTAGTGTGCATAAGGCCTATAAGGAGCGAACATGCTATGTTGTATCTTGGTAGTGTGCCTCAGGTTTATTAGCACTTACATACAATTTGTATGCTTGTACTGAATAGCAACAATTGGAAAATACAAAATGTAATGTTTGGTTCCAGAAAATATCCATTACTTTCTCCACCCCCATGTAAGAGTGTTAAAAGTGCCCCCTACCCTCTGGAATTTCTAGCTACATTTATTTTCTTAAATAAAATTGCTTGCTTGATTGATTTGATTAATTATTGCTTGGCACATGTGTCCTGGTTTCAGTTGTACTTAGCATCCTTTCAGTGGTCAGTGTTTCTAAGAAAGGGTTTTGGTTTCAAAATGAAAAAAGCTTGCCCTCTCAAATACTAGACATAGTGAGGGTAGTACTTAACATTCATTTAAATAGCCAGTGAGGTAAAAATATTTGACACTATCTGAACAGAAAATGCCTTCGTTTCCTTTGAGGGAACATGTTTATTAGGCAAGCATAGAACAAAATGAAGAATTGCTGGGATAGAATCACTAAAAACAGGAGAGGATGAAGGGAGTTCCTTGACATGAGAGAGGGGGAAGGGCATTCCCAGGTATCCCAATTTTATTCACGAACTTGCTCCAGTAAAACTACAAAAACATTGATACCAAACTAGGAGCTACTTATCTGTGTGATAAGTAGAGTGCTATGACATCACTGATGACGTGATCACTTACGGGCATTAGTGAAATCATAGAAAAAAATCATATTTCAGGAAGGAATGGTGGTAAGACAACCAAACTTCGACAAAGTTGTTTTGGTGCCAAAGTGGATGCACTAGGATGGTTAAGTGAC
Source organism: Scolanthus callimorphus (assembly GCA_033964015.1). Taxonomy (NCBI): domain Eukaryota; kingdom Metazoa; phylum Cnidaria; class Anthozoa; order Actiniaria; family Edwardsiidae; genus Scolanthus; species Scolanthus callimorphus. Next base: position 13,330,773 of record CM066917.1, on the reverse strand, counting down.
GTCATCATAAGGGCTTTCATGTAAAAAAAAATATCTAAGAAAGGAAAGGTAATTTAAGACACACAAACTTCGAAAAGTTTTATTTGTGCTAAAAGTGGGTGCACTACATGGTCAGTTGATGTGACGTCTAGATGTCATCACTAAAGGGCCTTCGTGTAAACAAAGAAATTTTACATTTAAGGAAGGAAGGAAGGTGGAAATACAACCAAACTTCGACAAAATTCAGAAAACTAGGTAGATATAGAGGGAATTCAAAAGTATGCATGGACACCTGTCTATCTCAGTATGTCTTCCTATCTCAGGAAGGAAAGGTGGTAAGACAACAAAACAGATGTTTAGGAATAACAACATTGTCAAACGATCTGACGTCACCATGAATGACATCAAATGTTATTGGGAGCTCTGCTTGTAGGCATTGCCTAAATATATATATTATTTACTTGAAAGCGGAAAGAATAATTTCTTTTGGATAAAGATGGAGAATATTGGAAATATTTTATGTCCAATTAAGCATGAAATAATTGTGATTAATAAATCTTATTGGATGTTTTTCATGTAATACAGGCGGATATTTCACGAGTTGCAGACATATTTTTCCAAGCCCCGCAGGGGTGAGGAAAAATGTGAGCAATGAGTAAAATGCCTGCCAGTTTTACATGAAAAAACATCTATATATGTTATTTACCTGCTGGGAGGTCCGTATAGGGAAAACTGTGACCGAGGGCTGGAAAATGTTGACCGAGGCCGGAGGCCGAAAATAACTTATTTATTTTTTTCCAACTCAAAAATTTGATTTTTTCGATAAAAACAAGCGTGCGAAAATTGTTACCGTGACCTAGGTCAGAGATAGGAAAATATTGCCCTCGCGCGCGCTATAAGAACCAATCAGAATGCAGGATTCGTTACCGTGCCCTCGCGGTAACAAATAAAATGAGTTATTACACGACAAACAAAACTCTTTTCTTTTCTTTCAAGATTCATTAGAAAACGTATGTGATTTGACTAGCAACTGATCGGGAAGCCATTCAAGTGCACAAGCAAAACTGGTTTGTAAAAAAAAAAAACGGTTCCCACATACAACTCAAAGGGACTTCCCTTGCAATTTTCCGTCCAACTCGCTACTGCACCTAGGGGTAAAAGAATCTGTTGACCACACCCAATTTGCTTTCCCTTTTGGGGTTAAAATCAATTTTCCAGACAAGCACCCCATCTACTTTTATCAAGGGTTCTTCCCCCTCCCTCCGAGGTTTCAGCCAAAGCCGCCGATAATGGAAGAGTCATATGAGATGGATAAATGTGTGAGACTGGTAACCAAACAAGAAACCGCTGTACAGTTAATTCTTTTTGTCGTTTTATCTTTTCTATGTCTTTTTCACATGTTTACGTACACTGATTTATCCTGACAATTATTTTAAAACGACGTTTTTTATCGTTTTACAAGGAAAAGGGAAATAATATAGAATCCCATTCCCAGTTTATTGGACATTAATTCCCAGTCCCAGGGGCTAAATAGGGAAAATATAGCCCGTGGGCAATACGCAAAATACAGCCTGTGCGCCAGCCAATCAGATCACAGGAAACTGTCAAGCCATATAATAATTTGTATTATTGCACCGTTCACCACAATATAACAATATAATTGTATTCACAGGCGTAAATTATGTTTTGGGCCTGACATAGGTTCATGCCAACACTTATTTACGCCCAAGAACATCAACTACATTACTATTATTATAACTTTGGAGAGCATTGAGTACAAAATTAAGAATTTATAGCGACCATCATAACGCTGATTGACTCATGCTGGCTCTAATATATTAGACACAAGGAAATTGTGTAAAATGTAAATTTTCTTGAGGAAGAAATTTATAACATTCTAGGCATGGAAGCCAAAGGGCAGCTTGTCAACTCACTCAATAAATACAGTGGTAAGTGGTAAGTGAGTTCCATCAGCTGTATACGTTATTTAGATGGTTTCCAGGTACAGCATACCAAAACCAAGCAATATGTCAGTCAAGGTCAAATGGAAACCAATGTACAACCTAGACTTAACAAAATGCTGTCAAATCCCTATTGATGTATGCCTGATAATCCCTAGGGGGCCAGCCATACTAGTATGCCATTTCGCAGCTCCATTGATAATGGTTCAGTGTCATACATGTAAAATCTAGTTTTTAGGATACGGTACTGAAAGTTGAATCTTAAGTGTCAAGAGTTTAATGTTTTTTCTGCCATTGTGTTAAGCACAAGAAACGTAACAAAACATAATTTTCAGTACCATAACTCAATATCCTGCCACTTGGAATTTCGCGAGATCAAGACTTCTCACCACTATTGTAGTAAACAGCAGGAGTTACACGCACAGTATCAGCAAGAAGAATTCCCACGTGCACAGTTTTAAAGGGTTCGTTATACCTGTGAATAACAATAGGATGTTAGCAAAAGTTATTCTATATCTATAAGGTGGTGGCTGAAATAGAAATTTCATGAAGCACTGGCTTTTTGGAAAAGATTGTGATGGAAGAAACTAAGAAGAAAGAATTCTTGCATTAATCCAGTACAAAATGTCTTGCAAGCGAGTATTGTACAGTCATTTGACATAAACAGGGCGATAATGATGGTTACTTATCCTAAAAACCAGTGTCCATGATTCTGTTTTGGTATAACCGTTTACTTCCATCACAGGTTACAACAGACAGTTGTGACGGTGCAGTCCTTTTCTGAAATGGGTGTATAACCAATGTGAACTGCTAGTACAAAACCAACCACCAAATTGGATGCAATTGTATATTGCACAAAATGTATGTGAAAGGATAAATTTGCCACGGAAAGCATACAAAACAAAAGAAAATGAGTTAATTCGACTCCTTTTTGGAGAGGAAATCGAGGAGCTTAAGTTATAAGAAGTAAAGTTAACTGAAGTGTTCAGGTTTCATAATTTTAGGCTTGGAAAAGCGGCATTAAGCAACAAGTCAGCCAGGAGAGTATTGCCTCTACACTCTTAAGTCTTGATTTTCTCTTCTAGTTTCCATTTTTGAGAATGCGAACATCTTAAAGTTTAGCCTTCGCTTTGCAAAACACAACTCGATTCTTCTTTATGGCTTAGGAAAAAGTCCTTTCCTGCCGATTCGCCACTTGTCGCGTAAAAAAATAATAATAAACACTTTTCCTCCCGTGTAGAAACAACTTCGATGTTTAAAGTTGATCTTTTTTTTGGAACTTGTGAATGTCCTCCCACTCCCTAGTATAACAGTAAAAACCTTAATCAAGAAGCAGAATCAGAAGAATCCAGAGCAGCTTCAGTGTTAATCCTGCATGGAACTTGCAAATCTCCTCCTATACAGTATAAACAATTACAAAGTGAGTTGGACAGCTTGCAGGGCCGCCATTAAGATTTACGTACACGTGCTCTACTCTACTCACACAAATTACTGATCAAGCCGTATCTGCCGTTAGATGAGAATCAAAACAAAGTTTTATACAATTTCAGTAAGTCCAGCAGAGCAGTTAAGCATGACCGACAAGTTTATGTGACCTCCTGGTCTTAGGCTATGATCATGCTTCGCTATAAACAACAAGAAGAGACGATAGTTGACAACAACCTACCTTTTCCGTGACATAGTTTCAGCCACGTAGCTTCCTTCAGGTTATTTAGTCCTCGAAAAACTGCGAAAAAGTCACTGTCCTGTTCTAAACACCTCTAAGGTTAAAATAAATCTCGAAAAAGGTCAAGGCGAAGATAAATTTTTCCTTGTTCGCTGCAGCGTGATGTACGCTTAAGCTTAGTAGAAGCAGACTTGTGTAGTTGCCGGCTCAAGAAGAAACTCTTTTGACTTCTACAGACACTTTTAGTCCCGAAATTTGCGTAGTACGAATCTAATTGGTCCTGCAGGTCTTCTGTAGTCGCTAAAAGTAGTTATTTTCTTCATGGTCACGATAGAAGTAACTCAACATTTTAAAATTTGCTCGAGGATTCACCTGGTACTGTACTTTTAAAATCTTCTGTAATGACGTCACAGTCACGCGAACACCTCCCCTCCCCGACCAACCACCCCTCCCTCCGTCATTCCAGCTTGCTCGTCGCCTTATGCTCCATGTGATGACGTCACTGGCGCGCATAGCATAGCATAGCATAGATTTATTGGAACCGTGTAAAAATATTTACATAAGTATAACTCCAATAAATTTAAAAAAAGAAAAATACATTAATATTTTATCTAAATTTAATTTTCAATTTCACTTTTCAGTTCGAGGGTCCAAAGGCTTCATCATGGTGGGGTGCTTTTACAAAGTAGTCGTTGTCGTTCCGTTTTGCCTCCCAGACAAATTTTGCTATAGTTTTTTGGATATTTTCTTTAAATTTTAGAGACATTATTCTGGTAAATGCATCCAAGGGGGCCATTTCGCGTAGGTTGATTTTGGTTTCTATTTCTATGGCATGGAAAAGTTCATTTCGAAGATTTTTGTAGTTTGGACACTTGAGAATGAAATGCTCTTCGTCTTCAACACCATTTTTGCAAAGAGGACATATTCTTTCTTCTAATTCTTTATATGGCCTACTATGTCTCCCGATTTCGATCATTAGGTCATGGTTGCTTAATCTTAGTTTGTCATGCTTATTCTATGATTAATGTTTTTGACGTTGTTAAGATAGCTTTCCAGGTCAAACGTTAGCTTGAATTTTCTAAGGGTTCTTAATTTGTTTCTTTGTCTAGGGTCTTTTCTTTTATCATCGTGTATGTTACTGATCCATGATTGCTGTTCTATGTCTTGCATTCGTTGTCTGATAAAATAAAGAATGGTAGCTGGTGGGTTTGGAATCAGCCATATTTCGCCCAGTCCTAAACGGTTTAAAATACTATGTAATTGCATGGCCAATATTCTTTATTTTCTTCATGTCGTGTTATGTCGATTAAGACCTTTCGCGCTAACTTATTGTCTTCGTCACTACTTAGTTTTTGCCAGTATTTGATAGCCCTGCATTTTGCCTGGACACGGAGTGGGAATCTCCCTACTTCAGATCGGCATGCACTTGAGCTGCAGTATTTATTAACCCCCAGTAACCATCTGATAAATTTTGTGTGCACAATTTCGATGGGGTCCCTTTCTAATTTCTCCTGACAATCTACCCCCCAGACTTCACTACCGTATAACAAGATAGGGGCTATTAAGGCGTCAAAAAGTTTCATGGTTACCCTTACATCGTCTCGGAAATGCTCGCCCATTTCTTGTCTTAATTTATATAATGCTTTGAGCGCCACTTTTTTTATTTCTTGCTTGGCTAGTTTGAAGTTCCCTATAGTGCTCAGGTGTAAGCCCAAATATTTGTATGATTTAGTGTTGCTTACTCTTTGTCCTTTATAGTAGAAAAAGTAATTATTCAAAATTCTTCCGTTATTATTGAAAATCATCGTTTTAGTTTTTTCTAGATTCACTGATAGTTCCCGGGCATCACAAAATTCACCCAGACAGTCAAGGTATTTTTGTAACCCCCTGGCAGATTTTGATATAAGGACTAAGTCATCTGCATATAAAAGTGCACTCAATGGTTCGTCATTCAATTCTACATCCTTTTTGTTACATGTGTTTAATTTTCCTGGTAAACTGCTCAGATAAAAGTTAAATAGAGTCGGTGAAATCATGCACCCCTGTTTGACGCCGACGTGGCATTTAAAAGCAGGCGTCAGTGTATTGTCTATTTTGATAGATGATTTGTCCTCAGAATACATAGATTGAAGGACGTCGAGAAAACGCCCTGTTATGCCAGCGAGCTTCAAATTCTCGAATAGTTTTTTCTTGGCACCTTGTCAAACGCTTTGCTGAAGTCAACAAAACAGGCGAATAATAAGTTGTTTTTTCGGTTTGGTTTTGATTTGACATACTTATCTATCAGGCATTTCAGGATGAAAATGCTATCTTGGGTCCCGTGTTTTTTCCTGAAGCCACCCTGTTCTGGTCTAATGATTCCTGAATTCACTAGGTATTCACTCAGCCTGTTGTTCAATATTGACGTGAATACCTTGCCCATAGAAGATAGCAATGTGATCCCCCTATAATTTTCTGGTTTTGCGTGGTCGTCTTTTTGAAATAAGGTACGATTAATCCGTAGCTCCAGATGGATGGGTAGACACCAGTAGATAGGATTTTGTTGAAAAGTACACCTAGGTACGTCTTTAAGATATCTTTGCAGTTTTTGAGAAATTCATTCAAAATGTTGTCTACACCAGGTGCTTTTCCTGCTTTTAAATTTTCTATCGCTTTAGTGATCTCTGATTCCAAAATTTCATAATCTAAAGGCCCTTGTTCGTCACTTTTTGCAAAGGAATTGTCGCCATCTGGTCCTGAGTTAAGTCGTGAAAAATATTGGTGAAATTTGCCTGCTTCTTCGCTTTTAATCTGCCCCCTTTTCTTTGTGTTGCCAATATTAAACAACTTTTGAATTTGCTTCCAAGTATTTTTGGAGTTGGATAAATCAATATTATTCAATATGTTACTACGATAATTGCGTTTTTTTGCCTGCATGATTTTCTGAAGCATCTTTTCTTTTCATGTAACTGAGATCTTAGGAGCTCTTCCTTTGGGTTATTGCATATCTGTTTGCCAAGGGATCTTAATTCTTCCTTTTCCTGGCGGCATTGCTCATCGAACCATGGTTTATATTCCGAATTATCACCTTGCTTATTGTTCTTGCTATAGCGTAAACCTGCTTTTTTACACACATCTGATAGTACGGCTGTGAAATTTTCCGCCATTTTTTCTATGTTGCTATTGTTCAGTGCCGCGCTTAATTTGTTTCGTGTTTCAAGAGAGTTTAATTGTTCCCTAAGTTCCGTCTTTGCGTTTTCATTCCAAAGCATGCGCTTGAATTCAGTCAATTCAATGTCGTCGACATCTATTGTGTTTTTAAAGGCCTTTTTTAAATTCAAGGCATAGGACAATGAGCAGTGATCAGAGATATGTGGTTCCAGATGGTTGACCATAAAGTAATTGATCTCGTTGACAAGAGTGTTGGAGACGATTGCATAGTCAACAACACTGCTGCCGTTATACCGAAAACATGTTTTTTTCCCTTCCAGGTCGCCTACAACTCTGCCATTTAGCACCCTCAAGTTTAGGGATGTACAGGCCTCAATCAGAATGCGCCCCCTATTATCTATTGAATTAGCGTCCTGTGAATTTCTTCGATTTTGTATATCAATTTCATAATCGTCGGGGAGGCCGAGTAGCTCGTTACGTTCGTCGTCTAACGCGTACTCTTGTAATTCCCCTGTTCTCGCGTTTAAGTCACCCTGTATCATGACGTCACCTTTTACTGAAAAAGTCAAAATTTCGCCCTCTAGTTCATCTAATAATTCCTGCTCATTGGGAATCCTACTGTTACTTGGGCTAAGATATACTGTGCCTAGGAATATGTCCTTTGAGACATTAAAATATCTTTTATGAAGCTTAAGCCATACTGTGTTTTTGTTTTTGGTACTGATATATGACACTCCCTGGGAAATCGATTTCCTTATATAGATTGCAATGCCCCCAGAATTTCGTTTTCCTGTTCGTTCTCTATGTTTAACAAAATGTTGAAAATGATCTATTTTCAGATCTGAGCTTTGGTCCGCATGTGTTTCTATAATACCAAAAATATCGTGATTTTTTATTAAATTGATAAATTCGGTGGTATGTAACTTGTTTCCTAAAATTCTACTTTGAAATCCATTAATATTCCAACACCCAATTCGAAGATTTGAAGTGAGGATATATCTAGCTAATGAGGCACTTATCTTGGACGATGCCTGTTATTGATTAACTTGAAGTATTCAGCTAAGGCGTTCAGCGCGTCGATTGGTGGAGGTGTATGACTTTGTCTTTGTCTTACATTCCAGCGCCGACTCTGTTGCTGGTGTGACGGCATTGCTTGGAATCCCCTCCTATAAGTTCCGCCTCTTCCTGCTGTTGTGCTCTTGAGACCCGTGTGTATCTTGATATTCGCCACAAGTTTCTTTATTCCAATGTTATTGTTTAGATGCACATCATCATAAAACACTTCTGGGTCAAAAATTCCAAACGCATCTGACGTCACCTTCTGATTGTCTATGAATTTTAGATCATAGTGCGTGCAAATTTCATCGTATAGGTAGTTCACATCATCAATTTTGGTGTTGTCCCCTCTGGGGGCATGCAAAACTCCTGACAACGCGATATTTGCATTTGGCCAGCGTTGTTTGAGAATGTTTACACAATTCTCCATGTTGTCAACTATATCGCTTGCCCTTAACCTCTGTACATCATTCGTACCAGTATGTAATATTATCAAGTCGTAGACGTTTGGGTCCTCCATTTCATTTAAATACTGAACCATATTTTGAGTGTCGCCAGGAACATATTTTTTGTTAACGAAGCGCGTTGGACAGAAGCGTCGTTCCTGTATTCCCTTTATGATTGAGTCCCCCAATATAAGCACCGGTCCGGGCACTGTGGATTCTTCATCCTGCCTTCTGTTCTCTTCACTGACATATCTGTGAGCCGGACGTGTTTGGTTAGATGCGGCTGTAAATTCCGGAAATTGTTGCTGTTTCCTTCGTGTGATCTGTCTGGAGATAGAGAAGTTGTAGCATTCACTCGATTTTCTTGTTGCACTGGATGATTTACGGTAAGTGTGCTATTAACAGTGGGACCGTCGTTTGGTGAAGTTTGCACCACCTCTGCGAATGATCGTGATGCTGCTGCAGCTTCTACCGGCGTGTGAGCTTCACTATGGAGGAAGTCTTCGTTCGTTGAGTGCAAACTCAGCTCGTCAATGCTGGTTTCGAGCTGTCGTTTAACGTCCGCAAGATTATTTTTAATCTGTTGCTTGTAATCTCCGTCCATGTAACTTTCATTCAGTTCTATGGTATTTTTGGTAACCATTCTCTCAATTTTTTCATTGAACTCCCTTTGCCTTCCGACAAATTCCTCAAGTTCCTTTAGTCGTTTATCTACACTTTCTTGCGCTCGAGCCTTTTCACTCTCCGATGGTATTATACTTTCTTCTCCAGTAGTCTCCTTTTCTCCTTCTACTTCTGCGGTGATCAGACTCCTTAATTGGTTGATATAATGGTCCTTCTCTTGTCCTTGTACTTGAAGCGTTTTTGTGCCGCCATAGAAGTTTACCGTTACGGATTTGAATTTAAGTACAACCGTGTTTCCATTTGTATTTGTGCTCAATAGTTTCCCTTCATCGTCATTTTCAAACTGAGCTATCCAAAATGTCTTTAGGCTTTCTATATTGTCGCTCCATTTAAACTGATTTTTCGAATTTAAGCTAAGAAACTCCGCCATCACCACTAACTCCTGCTGAGTAAGATGGAACATGCGACCGCGCGAAGGCCCAAGGCCCCCCCTCCCCCCCCCCCCCCCCCCGGGTCATTCACATTCGGCGCCATGTTGTGACGTCAGAAGGCTTCACAGGAACACTCGGGATTACATTCAAAAATCACTTTGACTCCTTTCTGGACGCTATTTTCGTATTGGGTACCCTGTGGATTTGGCTTCACCTGCTAGTAGGCACAGGGACACTCGCGGGAATTACGTTCAAAAATCACTTCAGTCATTTTTTTTTCTTTGGGTACCCTGTGAAATTGGCTTCACAGGAACACGCGGGAATTACGTTCAAAAATCACTTCGACCCCTTTCTTGACGTGTTTTTTTTTCTTATTGGGTACCCTGTGGATTAGGCTTCACAGGAACACTCGGGAATTACGTTCAAAAATCACTTCGATCCCTTTCTGGTTCTGGACGCTTTTTTCTTAGGTATGGTGCTCCGCTAAGCGGCCTTCGGCCGCTAAGGAGCTCCGCTATAATATTGTATCTGTGAATTAATCTTGCTTTTCTAATAATGTTAGATTTCACTTACCAACTCTTATGGTTACCAAAGACCACTGATTGCTTTCTTCCCTGTAACTGAAATCAAATCATCAATCACATGTACCAGTAGGTATGATGATAACATAGAGAATATAGACTGACATTACGTATATAGATGTGTAATAGCTGTGAATTCCATGAAAATCAATTGATCAATTGATCTAATGCCAGTAATTATATAATACTCCAGTTATAAAATGATGCATCCACAAGTTCTCTGCACCCAGAAAAGGTTGTGCACTGTTACAACTGTTTTTTTGTAGCCCACAGTGCATTCAGCCCACATAATTCTCATTAACCCAGTGATGCATTGTAGAATCATTTGGCAAAAGTTGGGTGTGATAAGAGGTATGGGTTTATTTTGTAAAATAAAGTTAGTGCCCATGATTCTGTGTTGGTATACATATTATTTGCTCCCATGTCAGGGTTTGGATCCAGGAATTTCAGAAGGGGGGGGGGGAAGGATAGTGAAAATATGGGACTGAAATTTGCAAATTTCCTTCAAGCAAATAAAAGTGATACCATATTGTTATCGATTTTATAATTTGGGATTATTAATACGGTACATCTCAATACACTGAAAGATACATAAAGTTACACACAATTTCACTTGCAACCAGCAGCAAATTTTATTTTTATCTTACCTTCACCTCATCCCACATCATCACACCAATGCCAAGTGGTCTTGGAGAGCCACTAGTTTCTCTCTGGTCTTGGTAAGTTTCATATAAATGCATTTGGTTCAGCAGGTATTGCTCGTCAATTCCTGGCTTCTCTTACCCATCCTTCAGGACTTTCTTCAGGGTTCTTGAGCATGGCAGCTGGAGAATGTTTAGGGACTTAAGTGCTCCATAAGCAGAAGGCGATCGTGTGTAAATGGCAAGAGCTGAAAAAATATTGCATACCTGGTCAACCCAACATTGTCAAGATTCTTGAGAGACATTCTCACGCATGTGTCAGAAAACAAAAAATGCATGAATAAAAGACCTGAGTGACAATATGCGGGTGAAATACAGTAAAATGTCAGGTGACAGGCTTCAAAATCTTGTGACCCCTGCCTTAAATGCGGGTGAGTTGACAGTTATGACAACGCGAGGGCATGCTCAGTAGAATACAATGTAATCTCACTCCCTTTTCTTTATTCTTCAAATTATGAGATATAATATTGTATCTGTGAATTAATCTTGCTTTTCTAATAATGTTAGATTTCACTTACCAACTCTTATGGTTACCAAAGACCACTGATTGCTTTTCTTTCTGTAACTGAAATCAAATCATCAATCACATGTACCAGTAGGTATGATGATAACATAGAGAATATAGACTGACATTATGTATATAGATGTGTAATAGCTGTGAATTCCATGAAAATCAATTGATCAATAGACCAAATTGGCCAATTAAAGTTGTTTACATCTTGTTGCCATTCAGATCATGCGATGATTCCTTTGGGAAGTTACAATTGTCATATTCTTCTTGCTCGCTGCCAAGTGCACAATGTACTCATCACATGACCTGACTATGTTTGGGTGGCAAAACCGATTTGGTCTATTTTCATGGTAATAGTTGCTTTTCAGAAAAAAAACATAATGGAATCTTCCAATAGCAATGTTTCTGAAATCCTACACTTGTGCTTGACATATTTCTTTCACTATGTTACCACAGATGATGCCACAAACTTTCAAAATACCAGAAGAGAGCTGTATAGGGAAAAACTGTGAGGGAACTGGAAAATATGTTTCCCTTTATGAGAAATTTATGAACTTATTTATCGTTTAATGAATTCAAGCATAAGCAAATGGTTTCCCTAGGTCAGGAACTATATTGCCCATGTGCACACAATCTAAGAACCAATCAGCAGGGGTGGATCGAGAAAAAAATCTAACTTAGTTACAGTCGGCTTATTTGTGTGGAATTTCGAGAGCATTTTTTAAGTAAAGATGAAAATAATAATAATTTAAAATAACATACCAAAAACTTCTGTAAACAGGTGTAAATAGGTCTGGATCCATGCCTGATCAGAACAAAAAAACAAATTAGTTGTCTTTTGGAAAAAATTACATAAATATCAACCATTTTCTACTTATAGAATTGTAATATTTGCATTTTTGCTGGCCAGAGTCTGCTTTGGTTACGATAAGGTTATTAACATTTCTGTAATTACGGTATATAAACATGAGAAAGATCTTACCATTTTTTGATTGATCTTTGAAAAACTTCTGTTTGTCCTTGTTCCACGCTAATAAATTAATAAAGGTTTAAAGCTAGATTGTAGATAGTGCTATTATGTACGTGTTCCGCTCAGTATCATGTAAGACCGCAAGAATGTATCATTTATGCGCCAAAGGAAATGGGTGGGTTTGGCGGCTTTTCCACGGTATGCGATAGACTGTATTTGTACTCGGGTTGCGCTGTTAGGACCTCAGTTGTTCTATCTCGCGTGCAAAAAAAAGGCGCCTTGCTGGCAAAACAAACGGGTTCACATCCACACGGATAACATGACTACTATGCACGTTCTCAATACAGGTACGTCACGCAACGCCTTTATAATGTCCTGCCTGCGCGAAATGTTTTGGCTTTCGGCGCGGCACAATTTTCACCTTACCGCTTCCTACATTCCTTCAATGTCTAACACTAAAGCCGATGCCTTATCGCGCTTACGCCAGCCTTTACCTTTGCTATAGAATCGACAGTGGTCACCGTGTGTTGTCCCCAGCGCCTCCAGCAATCTTTTGACAGGGAAGTGGTCGATCGTCTTCGCTTGCGGACTCATCTAAGCGTACGTATAACACGCATCTCAAGGCCTACCTATCTTTCTGCTGTTTTATGGGATACCAGCCAGTCCCAGCGTCTACTCAAACTCTTTGCCGTTATACAGCCTTGCTAGCACGCTCACTAAAATACTCCTCTATACCACAATATCTGAATATAATAAGCTACTTGCACAAGGCCGCTGGATTGCCTAACCCTCTAACTAACAACTGGTTGCTGACGTGTACGCTGCGGGGCATAAAGCGCACTCTTGGCGATGCAAAAGCTCAGAAGTTGCCTATCACTCCAACCTTGCTATTGCGCATTCTCTCTACCTTGGACCTTCAATCCTCCTTCGATGCTAGCTTCTGGGCAGCGTGCTTAGTCTCTTTTTACGGATTTCTCCGGAAAAGCAACGTCCTTGTACAAAGCCTGAAAGCTTTTGATCCGACTAAACACCTATTGAGAAGCGATTTCATGGCGACCTCATGGGGTATACTTCTATCTATTCGTTGGTCTAAGACTATACAATTCAAGGACAGAACTCTGCGTATTCCGCTTCCACGTATACACGGCTCGCCGCTTTGCCCTGTAGCTGCTGTTGCGCTCGCTTTCAGGCTTGCATGTAATGCACCTAGCATCTATCCTGCCTTTTCCTTTCGTAAAGCGACTATAACAACGAGAGCTTTGCGCCACTGACCTATCCGGTATTTTTAAAGAAGCTTAGGCAGTCGCTAACTGCTCTAGGCATTGATGCGACGCAGTATGCGGGCCACTCTTTTCGGCGTGGGGGCGCAAGCTTTGCTTTTAATTGCGGCGCTAGCCCTCAATTATTAAATTTCAAGGCGATTGGAAATCGGACGCGTATTTCTTGTACTTGACTTTAAGCCTTGAGCATAAGCTGGCAACTGTCAACAGTATAAGTTCAAAAATCAGGGATCTCATTTAGGAGGGTTCTGTCAGTTTTCACAGTCTTGTGTGTATATATTACGTGTCCGTAACATTGTAGTGCGGGGGTTCTTGTTTGGGCTCTTTGGAAGGTTTCTTTACTCGAATGTAAACATGTACACATACATAAACATACATCTGGTCATATATCTAATTTTAAATAAACACCACGGAAGCCCAAACCGAAACCCTGTGTCCTTTTATATGTCGTTTGATCAATTGAATGAAAAAGATTTAAGGTTTTCATTATTCGCTAGATTAATAAAGGTTTAAAGCTAGATTGTAGATAGTGCTATAATGTACGTGTTCCGCTCAGTATCATGTAAGACCGCAAGAATGTATCATTTATGCGCCAAAGGAAATGGGTGGGTTTGGCGGCTTTTCCGCGGTATGCGATAGACTGTATTTGTACTCGGGTTGCGCTGTTAGGACCTCAGTTGTTCTATTTCGCGTGCGCTTTTAACTTCCCACCCACCCACCCCTTTTTCTGCGGCGTTTACTATACTATTCCTTGTAATATAATTGTGTAATTCAAGTGTTGGAAGGTTTCTTTACTCGAATGTAAACATGTACACATACATAAACATACATCTGGTCATATATCTAATTTTAAATAAACACCAGGGAAGCCCAAACCGAAACCCTGTGTCCTTTTATATGTCGTTTGATCAATTGAATGAAAAATATTTTTTTTTCGGTCCGAAACCCTGTGTCCTTTTATATGTCGTTTGATCAATTGAATGAAAAAGATTTAAGGTTTTTATTATTCGCTAGATTAATAAAGGTTTAAAGCTAGATTGTAGATAGTGCTATAATGTACGTGTTCCGCTCAGTTTCATGTAAGACCGCAAGAGTGTATCATTTATGCGCCAAAGGAAATGGGTGGGTTTGGCGGCTTTTCCGCGGTATGCGATAGACTGTATTTGTACTCGGGTTGCGCTGTTAGGACCTCAGTTGTTCTATCTCGCGTGCGAATAATAAATCTGAATCTTGCATATTTCAGAGGGATAAGAAGCCAAAAAATAAATCTGAATCTTGCAAATTCCAAAGGGATGGGGGGGGGGGGGATTACCTGATTTCTTCTATCCAAATACTATATTTTCCTTTGGAAATTCCAGAGGGGTGGGGGGGGGGGGGGGGGGGGGGGGGGGGGTCACATTTCAACATCACGTTGACTTTGTATATTACATCCATGGGATAAAATCAATAAAAACTTTTTGACCTCCTTACGTTTTGTCTTCTTATCAGAGCGCGAGGAATTGCGGCCCTGTGGCTGTTTTCGGAATGAGGGGCATTGATACTCGAAATGCCCCACCCCTTCACACTTGAAACACTTGATATCATCACATCGGCCTGCAAGATAAAATCATTGACTGTATTTGGCATCATATCCTTTCACTTGGCTGCATGGGTCAGCAGTACAACACTATCCCTGTTTGGGTTTGCACTGGCAGTTAACTTTTCTATGGTTATTGTGCACTATCATTTTTTTTTTTGCAAGCCTGCTTATGTGATAAGCATTCAGAAGAGCCAAGCACATCTTATATTAAAGAGTCACCTGTTGCCTCTGCTACTCAGCTTTTTTTGCTGTATCAATGGCAGTCATTAGCCTTTCATTAATGACCAACTGATTATTTTTGTGGCAGCAAATACTGTATTCGACAAAAGCATTACGCTGTGTGTGGGTCTACTTAAAAGGGATAGAATTTCCAAAGTTGCAAATGGATATCCTGTGGAAATTATGGGGCAATGGAAGGTCTTGTAATTCCAGGGTCAAAAATAACAACTGTGGAATTACATGTACAGGGTCTCTACAGCAACCCCATGTGGAAATGTAATCTTTTTTTTGTAGGGACATTCCAAGCCACAACATTCTTGCATGATTGTCCACTTTCAATTATGAACAAATGGATGTGATGTCATATGAAAACCAAGAACTGAATCACTGATTTCATTGCATCCATGACAATATTGTACTGCATCATCTGGGCAACTTGCTATGAAATGACCTCTGCCCCCACAGCCAAAGCATTTCCCTGTCATACAAATTAAAAGATCACTAAACTTTGTCCAATAACAATGCCCATAATGCAGTATTGAAGAGCAGAGAAGCACTGTGCATACTTAAGGCTTCAAAAGTTTTTCCACAAAAAAAAAAATATAATAAACTACATATTTGTATTACATTGTAAAGCTGAAGGGTGTTACCTCTAAAAATAAAGCAAAAAAAAAAACAACAATGAGTTCTTGAAAATTAAATGAGCCAGAGGGGGTTGGGGATCAAATAAAACTAAATGAGGGCATAGCATAAGCTTTAACGTTTCAATGCATGTACTTACCCTGTATTCTTCTCCTTAAGTCTGCAATAAATGTATAAAAAGTATACTGTTACTTAACTGTCTAGGCTTCTCAAAAAATTTCAACATTGCTTAACTGTTACTTAACTGTCTAGGCTTCTCAAAAAATTTCAACATTGCTTATGTATCTTTCTTTCATTATTGTATTACACTTTCTGAATTGTGCAAATGCTAACATTTCAGTGATTATTGAACAGGGATACATGGATTCTAAAAGCGTTTTAGACTACAATATTTGCTATGACTATCATTTCTTTATTGGGACTGGGAACACCAGCTTCATTTCCCTGATTGACTATTGATGCTAAAGATAAATAATGTGATCGCATTGAACTAACCCGATCTTCTGTATGGGTGAGCCCTACTCCTCTCCCCTCTGTCCCTCCTCCCATCCCAACTCCGTTCTCGTCTCCCTGTATTAAACAATGGAAGCCTTATTGTTATTTTTCCTATGAAGGAGAAGGAAAAATATATAGTTCTGTACATACCTCTACTCTCTTCCTCACTTTCATCATCTGTATGGTCTGTAAAGCCATTTTGCTCGTTTTCTGACATCTGTAAAAAAGTTCACGACCTTACTACAACAAAATAATACATAAGCTTAAGTTTAGCTTACTATGTTCCTGCGTACAAGTTCCCCAGGGTATCATGCCGTATCGTATCGTAGAAAAGGAGAGGACACTCTCCTTCAAAACACCTTTTGAGGGAAGAAACATGGCACCAACGAATATTCAAGTCAACAGGGGGGCTAGTTGGATAAATAAAGACTAAAGTATCACAAAGTAGCTTAGTAGCTTACTAGGAAGTCCACAATTTCGGGAAAAAAACACTTTTCCATCATACACACACCTTGCTTTAATTTCCGCTTCACTCGTTACTATTGTTCGCCGTTTTTGCTGAAAGCATAGAAAAAAGATTAAATAAAGTCATTTCATTGAAGAAAAAAGCGACAAAAATCGCCGAATGTAACTTAAGGATGTCAGTAAGCTTAAGTTTTATGAACTTCTTCTAGCCAAACCCCAACTCAACAAGAGTCCTTCGAGGGTTCAGCTAAAATTTTCTTTCACTTTTCACGAACACTACAGTGTACTGTCTATTTTTCAACCGAAATTCCATTATTGTTTGTTTGAATAAAGTTACTTTTGATAGCAGAAATACTTTCGTTAGAGCACGAAGTCCGCTTCTCTTTCAACTGAGCTTTGTCAGGTTTTCAATGGGCGAAAATAGAAAACGATAAGCCTAATTCACATTTAGAAGAATCAATACTACTGGCTTTGTAATAAACCTAAACCTTAATCTTGACCCAGAAACCTAAACAAATGAATGCAAGAACATGTTCATTACGCTTGATCTTACTTACAGTTCAGAAGTTTCCACGAGCGTGAGTTTGCAGCTGAAAATTGGTCTTAGCATGGCCATCGAACAACTCCGTTGACAGCGGGATGACAGGGAAAACAATCGAACCATGAGGTTTTCCTGGCTTATTCCCGAATCCGGTGATCCTCCTTCAGTTCATAAAGTTCTTGAAAGGACGTAAGATCGATTTTGTTCATATTTTGAGGCGATGGAGCCAAATAAAGCCAGCAAACTCAGTCCTTATACCATCAAGTCGGACGACAACAAAGCGTGTGAGCACAGCGCGCGTGACATACGATAACCACAGGAAACCCACACGTATGGTCTTCTGTTTTTCATTTCGGCTCGTTTTAATTCGCCTTTTTCGAGGTAAATATTGCAGTCATAAAAGCGGCAATATAATTTTGAAATGCGTATTCATACTTTACTGATGTATGAGCCCTGTTTTTGTGATAACCCGATAAACAACAACGCAAGTACGGTAAAAATGCAAAATAAGCGCACGATGACCGAGCAGCGCACATGCTACCAGATGACCGGAGTGTGACCCAGTTTTCGTTTATTATCGATGGTTTCGTTTTTATGTTAACAAAATATAAAACAAAGCAAAGAAATCCCCTGCGCTATTATGACTTATCATCGATGCACACGAGGGAACCACTTTGATAATTTTCTCGTCTACACTCTTTGACTTTTTAGTAAGTAACATCACTTGATAAACACAACTGTATGCGTTGAGAAGTTCTTTGGTAGAAAGGTCGGTATAGCCATCATCCGTGTCGTGCAGTTATCACTTAAGGATTGCAAGAGACCTGAGTTTTCTCTTGGCGCGCACTACTACGATATTGGAACTGTCAAAGCGGCAAACCTCTATCACTACACTTTGCAAATAGAAACTGACCAGCTCTAGTTGACCCCAGAGTTGACCCCCTTATTTTTGTCACCGTTCTTTGCCACGCCTTTTTCAACAAGTTCTCTGGTTCGATCCTGGAGGTGTTTTTTTATGTCACGTACTCCACTTTTACTGGCCTTTGTTGTCGCCGACTTGTTTGGTAGGAATGGCTCACGTTTCGATTTCTTCGCCTCGAAATAAGGCAAAGTAGATCTTATTTCCTGTCAAGAACTTTATAAACTGAAGGAGGATCACCAGATTGGAGAATTAACCAAGAAACCCGAACATTTTAGCCTGCTTGAGGAAAGGTTCCAATGTTTTCCCTGTCATCCCGCTGTCAATGGAGTCGTTCGAGGGCCATGCCAATTTTCAGCTGTAAACTCACGCTCATGGAAACTTCTGAACTGTAAGTAAGATAAAGCGTAATAAAAATGTCCTTGCATTAATGTTTTTATGTTTTTGGCTCAGGATTAGGTTCTGGTTTGTTACAAATGGAGTAGTTCGTGATCGAGAGGTGTCAGAAGATGTCAGTAACTAGTCTCCAAATGGGCTCACTCGTAGGTGCGCTAGAACTTTTCATTTTGTCTGGCCCAAAAATATTATTTGACAAATACGGACCTTAAGCATTGCCCTGGGGAATGGTAATTTCAAATCAACTGGGTTCCAGGTTACTTTGGAGAAAAAAGCCCTCGTAATTCAGCCCCAAAAACAAGGTGAAAAAATAAAAATTATTAAAAAATCCGTAAAACATTCAGTATTTACGCTATTGATGTCAAATTCCTCTCAGAATGGCAAGCATTGTCTATTCTTTTGATTTAATGTGGTTATCTTTTGATTGTGAAGCGCGGGCGGTTAGAATTTTGTTGACTTTTAAGGTATGGTAGAAAAGGCGGACGGGTTACCTGTGTCAACATGGCTGCCACAGATTTCTCTGCTGCAATATCTTTGGTACTGTTAGCCACTACAATCCAGCTGGCGCCCCCATATCTGTCTAAATATCAAGATAACCATCTAGCCCATGGATTTGGCGCTGTGACTTCTCACAAGAAGGTCTTTACCTACGGTTTTGAAGCCATCTTTCATGCTACACGATCGAAACCATGGGCGGCCATTTTGAATAGCAAATCATGCAATCGACAACTGCTTCTCTCCCTCTTGTTAATGAGTGGATCAGTGGAAACAAACCCTGGACCCCAATTCAAACATCCCTGTGGCTGCTGTCAGAAGCCTGTTAAGTCCAACCAGCGGGGGATACAATGTGATTATGTGTGATTTATGGTTCCATACTCGCTGCCTACAAATGGGAAGTGCTGTGTATCGAGGCCTTGCCAATTCATCATCAGTATGGATCTGCTGTCAATGTGGTCTACCAAACTTCTCGAGTGCTCTCTTTGAAACCAGTGCTAGCATGGAAACTGTGAATCATTTTTCGGTCTTGTCAAATGTTTCATCAGAATTTGAGCTAAATGGCTTGGATACTCCGCAGCATTCATCTTCGCCCAAACCCAGACCTCGGGCCCGACCTCAGGAAGTCAAGAGGAATAAACTGACCATTCTAAATGTTAACTGTCAGAGCTTACCATCTAAGCGGGAGCCATTCCTTGAACTGGTCGACCATTACAGACCTGATATTATCATTGGAACTGAATCCTGGCTAAGAGACGAGATAAGAAATACCGAGTGCTTCCCTTGTTCTGATTACATGGTTGAAAGAAGAGACAGAGTCAGTGATTCACATGGTGGTGTCTTTATTGCGGCTAAACGTGACATGGGCCTAACTAGAGAAACAACTTTGGAGACCGATTGTGAGATATTGTGGTGTAAAGTGCAAGTTGTGGGATGTAAAACGCTCAACATTGGTGCATACTATAGGCCACACGTGGGTGATGAGCACAGCCTGACTGAGTTGGAGAAATCCCTTGAGAAGATCAACCCTGCCCATAGTGTCTTCATCGGAGGAGACTTTAACTTCCCTGGTTGGGACTGGAAATGCAAGAGGGTCAAACTAGGATGCCCATATCCTCAACTCCATCATAAATTTGGGGACATTCTTGACGACAAAGGCCTAACCCAGCTAGTCGAGCTACCAACGCGGGGCAGGAACACTCTAGACCTCATGATTACAAACATCCCACTAGAGTTGACGGAGTGGATGTAGTGGCAGGAATATCAGACCATGAATGCCCCCTGATTAACCTAGATATCCAACCCATCCGTCATACCCAAATGCCACGGAAAATCCCCCTTTACACAAAGGCAAACTGGGATGGCTTGGAGAAAGATCTCCATGAGATGTCACAAAAGCTGGATGTAAATAAGGACACAATGTCTGTGGAAGAGCTATGGGGTATGTTCAAAAAAAAAAGCCTTACTCGATGGCATTGACCGGCACATTCCTCATAAAATGAGTAAAAAGAAAAACAACCTGCCGTGGATAACGCCGATGATCAGGAAGCTAATTAAGCAAAAGGACAGGGCCAATATAAAACGCAAGAAAGCTAGGGCACAGAACTGTAAACAATCTGTTAATAACCTCGATAAGAAAATCAAGGACCTGAAGACCAGGATCCAAAGAGAGTCTAGATCAGCATATTGGGACCATGTTAAATCTGTCATTTCTGTGCAAGATGAGAACGAATACACTGGCATGAAGCGCTTTTGGTCCTTTATAAAGCACATGCGGACAGATGCCTCAGGGGTTGCCTCCCTGAAGGTGGACGGGAACTCCTTCTCGCACCCTAAGGCCAAGGCAGATATTCTCAATAACCATTTTCATTCTGCCTTCACTCATGAAGATAAACCTGATCAGGATGCAGCTCCCTTTCCCCCTCCAGCATACCCAGTTATGAGGGATATTGTCATCACCAAAGCGGGAGTGTCAAAGCTGCTACAAAATCTCAAAGAATATAAAGCGCCAGGTCCAGATGGCATTGCTCCCAGAGTACTAAAAAAGATGCACGAACCCATTGCATGTGCCCTCACCAACATATTCAGAAGATCCTACCAGAGTGGCCAACTTCCTCGTGATTGGAGGGAAGCTAATGTGGTTCCGGTCTTTAAAAAGGGATCAAGAAGCGACCCTAACAACTACAGACCGATTTCTCTAACTTGCATTTGCTGCAAGCTTCTTGAGCACATTGTCACCAGCTCAGTTATGCAGCACGCCAGTTTCAACAACATTCTCTACTATTTGCAACATGGCTTCAGAATTTTAAGATCATGCGAAACGCAATTGCTCGGATTCATCAACGATCTCATAAATACCATGCATGATGGACAGCAATCTGACTTACTGCTTATGGACTTTAGTAAAGCCTTTGATAAGGCGAGTCACGATCTACTGGTCAGGAAGCTCAGTCACTACGGAATCTGTGGGAACACAAACCGTTGGATTCAAGCCTTCCTCGCTGGACGATCCCAGAAAGTGGTCCTTGAAGGGGAAATCTCGGGGAGTGTCCCAGTCCTCTCAGGTGTTCCCCAGGGGTCAGTCCTCGGACCTTGTCTCTTCCTTTCTTATATTAACGACCTTCCAGAATCACTGTCCTCGAATGTAAGGCTATTTGCAGACGACACCGTAGCATACCTTACAATACATTCTGACGCTGACTGCCGTGCTCTTCAACAAGATCTGGATTGCATGGCCTCCTGGGAAGATAAATGGAAGATGAAGTTCCATCCTGACAAATGCAAAGTTCTTCGTGTCGGGCGGAAACGTTCTATGATCCACTATGATTATATGCTACATGGGAAGGTCCTTGAGGCAGTGGACTCTGTCAAGTACCTAGGTGTAACTCTTTCACGAGATCTTAGGTGGAACGATCACATCACCAATGTCACCAACAAAGCTAACAGCAGCCTTGGTTTTCTAAAACGGAACTTAAAAATCAAAGACCAGAATCTCAAGACCGTAGCCTACACGACGATTGTACGTCCAACGCTGGAGTATTCTTGTACTGCCTGGGATCCCCACACTAAGCTAAATATTACAAGATTGAAATGGTCCAGCGCAGAGCGGCGAGATATGCTTTGAACAGGTACCACAATGTATCCAGTGTAAGCGAGATGCTAGTCGATCTTGGTTGGAACTCCTTGGAACTCAGGCGGCGATTTCTAAGAATTACGATGTTGTACAAGCTCAAACATGGCCTGGTAGCCCTAGGCTGCGACGCCCCGCTTGTCCCAACAAAGAGGAAATCGAGACACCACAACAGCATGAGCTATGAAGTCCCCCGTTCTGCCACAAATTACCATCAGATGGCATTCTTTCCCAGAACCATCAGGGATTGGAACGCGCTGCCGGACTCTGTGGTAGCGGCCCCCAGCCTAAATGCTTTCAAAGAGCAGCTGTGGGGCCACTTAGCCACCCATTGACACCGCAAACCCATTTTATTTTATTCACCTGCACCTTGGCACTGACACTCATCATTTTATTTTGGCACCTGCACACGCACTTCACCTACGCTCACAAGAATCTTCCCCACGGAAGGAGGTGGGCTACGCCGGAAGAAGAAGAAGAAGGCAAAACCGGGCCTCAAAATCGGCAGTCAGCCGAGTTATTCAAGTCGGCCCCTGTTCTCCTAAAATATTTATCTGATCGAACTAAAATTCCAACAGAAGTTAAAGATCCACTAGAGGTAGAGATAGATGAAGTTTGAGCGATTTCGCAAATTTTTGAATTTCGCGAGTTGGTCGATAATTACAGACGAGCGCTCTTATGTGTTTACTGTTCTCGAGGCAACCTGACGACATTTGGATTTGGACGCATTTAAACAGTTTGGATGATGCCATAAGCGATCTTGTTCGGGAAGGATTATTTGTACTTGAAAATGGTCAAATGGATGTGATTATTTGGAGAGTTCAGTTTATACGACGGAACTATTCTTCTTTTTACCCCAGTGGGTACATGATCAACGAGGAACGAGGCGGGGTACCTGACCATTACTATTCCTTACGACGATACTGCTTCGAGCACTTTCATACGAATGAGGAGAAAATGTGGACAATCTATTACATCTGAATATTGTAAGTAAACGAAACATAAGCTATTTCTGTTTTTGGGTGAAAACGAGGAAGCGCCGACGAGGACAGTTGTTATCTTATTATCTTAGATGTGAAGTGGCCTAATCGTTTGTTATGTCCACCGATCATTGTATACCCCCCACATTGTATCTACATTTAAAAAAAATATCCCTATTGCTTTTTCTTTCCCAAAACTGCTTTCATGTATGTTCGGACAAGGTTCATGTATATGTTTTGCCACGCTAGAGAAGTCGACGGAGTTACCGTTACCGAGTGATAAGCTAAAAAATAACTTCCCTGTAATCCACATTTTCTAAAAAATTTTTCCAGCCCCCACGCAATCCCCCCTCCCCCGTGGGCATAGTAAACGATCGGCCCCTTTACAGCTGTACGTTATGTGAAGCTGCCATGATAACTCCACAGGCTACCCACTACTGTACGTGTGCCTGATTTCGGCGGTAAAGGTACGCACGCACGTTTCTTGTCTTATATGTTCACATCCTCTTCTCTTGTTTAAGTAATATTTGACACCTCTTATTCCGAACTGTAAACTCATTTTTATATGCCAAAAATGCAAAACGAAAAGTTACAAAAGAAATTTTGATTGAACAGGAGATAGAACTACTAGTTGGATCGGACGAAGAAGATAATGTTATCCAGAATGTCGAGTTGCATTTGCAAACAGACGATGAGGATTGGGAAAATGAGACAAACACCACTTGTAAACTCGGAAAGGCAAGGGATTCAAGTCTTGGTTGAGAAAAATAACTCTGAAAAAGCAGAAAAAAGAAGAGAGGCCAAGCGAGAGCAGCAAAAGAAAAGGAGGCACACCGCAATGGAGAACATGTCTGACGAAGAAATGGCAAGCAGTTGCGCAGCTCGGCGAGAGCATGAAAGGTTGCGACGGAAGAACGCCCTTGACAATATGTCAGAAGAAGAAAAGATTGAATACCGGGATCGCAAAAAGAGGGAATGAAAAAAACTCGAAAGGAAAACCCTATGTCTGATGAACAACGGACAAAGAAGAACCAGAAAGACAGGGAACGTAGACGTAGTTTTACGGACAGTGACAGGCAGCGAGATAGAGACAGGCGCCATCGAAAGAAGATAGCCCAAACACCGGATAACGAAGAAAGAATTCTCCACGTACAAGCAAAAAGAAAGAAGTTAAGTCACACTAATGGTAAGTAACCTTCTAAATTTTCTTTTTTCATTCATCGTGATTTTTCCAACTCTGCCTCTATTTATAACTCTTTAAAGGAAGATATTTCAAGAGAATGAAATATTATTTGAGCAGTGCTTGGCCAAAAACTGTTCTACTAAAGCGTTTAATACCTACTGCCTTTACTTTGGTATAACTTTGAAAGTTCCCATGAAAGAATAAGGCAATGGAAATCACCAACAACTTCACCCGGAGATCGGAGAAATTTTAATTTTAAAGTTTTCTCAAAGGATACAAGGGATAATAAAGGACTGTCATTGGAAAAAAGAGTTTCCTGCTCAATGCAACATACTGTGAACTTTGAATTCTACTTTCTCTTGTTGTCATCAGAATTCTTTGGCCGGACAATCACAGCTTGGCACCCTGTAAAAGTGAAACAATTTTTCAAAGATTTACCTGGCTGACATACATGTATGCCTGACTCAGTCTCACCTTGTTTCTTTTGTTTGAAGAAATGATGGACGAGCCAGGTTCTGAGACACCAGTCGAAACTCAGATGAACACAAATGCTACCAGTGATGTTGAAGGGAAATGATAAGGTAAATGATACCCCAGTCCTGTATACCTCACTACTTACTGCATGTTTCCTCTCTCTCACAATTGAAATATTGTAATACTAGTGCTGTATGCCTTTATGTTGCCAACCTCCTGTTGTTGTCTGATTTTACTTTTGAAGGTTTGATTGAAGAGGACAGCTCTGAGACAGCAGTTCAAACAGAGATGGAAACAAATACTGCCAGGGTTGTTGAAGGTAAATATTTGATTGAAGACCTTTCATGCTCGCATATCGACCTATTTAAGGAGTGTTATGTAACAGGAAGGACTCTGAGTTTCGCCAACAACTTCGTCCGGAGATCGGAGAAATTTTAATTTTAAAGTTTTCTCAAAAGATACAAGGATAATAAAGGACTGTCATTGGAAAAAGAGTTTCCTGCTCAATGCAACATACTGTGAACTTTGAATTCTACTTTCTCTTGTTGTCATTAGATTTCTTTGGCCGGACAATCACAGCTACCGCATGACACCCTGTAAAAAGTGAAACAATTTTTCATAGATTTACCTGGCTGACATACATGTATGCCTGACTCAGTCTCACCTTGTTTCTTTTGTTTGAAGAAATGATGGACGAGCCAGGTTCTGAGACACCAGTCGAAACTCAGATGAACACAAATGCTACCAGTGATGTTGAAGGTAAATGATATTTAGTTGAAGACCCCAGTCCTGTATACCTCACTACTTACTGCATGTTTCCTCTCTCTCACAATTGAAATATTGTAATACTAGTGCTGTATGCCTTTATGTTGCCAGCCTCCTGTTGTTGTCTGATTTTAACTTTTGAAGGTTTGATTGAAGAGCACAGCTTTGAGACAGCAGTTCAAACAGAGATAGAAACAAATACTGCCAGGGTTGTTGAAGGTAAATATTTGATTAAAGACCTTTCATGCTCGCATATCGACCTATTTAAGGAGTGTTATGTAACAGGAAGGACTCTGAGTTTCGCCAACAACTTCATCCGGAGATCGGAGAAATTTTAATTTTAAAGTTTTCTCAAAGGATACAAGGGATAAGTGAATGGGAAGAGGCGAATCTTGCAATGACCGCCTCGCATCCAGCTGGTAAAGACGATAATGGTGATCCTAGAAAAGAACCTTGGCCACCACCAGAAGGTACTGCAGAGCCTGTGTCACGGAGCCAAGATCCGCTTGTGATAATGCTGATGGATGTAGCTGTAACTCAACAAGCGATATTGGAAGATCACTTACAGCTCGTTAATAGAGTGGCCCTGCACTGCTGTTCGGATTACTGTTTGAGAACTCCACGCCACCCTGAACCGGGTCTGCAGTCAAACGAGCGAGTATGTCGAATGGAGTTTGGATCAGAATTTCACCGAGGAAAAGAAACACGTGATGTACCAGAAATCGTACAAGACCACAATGGAGCTGATCGGATTGAGCTCCTGCGTGACCACCCTCGCCTGGTTCAGCATTCGCGTTTTCAATTGCAATCTTGGCGAGCTAATGGGCATCTCAACTCCCCTCCAGATGACCCAAGTGCTAACGAGATTATAGATGCCATATAGATATTAGATACCATCGAAGAGAATGGCGAAGACAGCACTCGGGATGTAGAACTTGAACTCCCAGACGTAAGTCCCCTAACACTTAATGAAGAGCAGAGCTCGGTCGTAGCTTTAGTGTTACTTACGCTACGTACTTTCGTGGAGAGTCCTGATGATTACCAACCACTTCGAGTCGTCGTGTCTGGCAAAGGTGGTACGGGGAAATCATACGTGATCAAGTGTTTGCAGCGCTTAGTAAGACAAGTCTGTGGTGTTAATGATGCTATTCAAGTGATCACGCCGACTGGAAATTCTGCATTCTTGGTCGAAGGAAGTACGGCGCATAGGTTCTTGTCGATACCAACGGGAGGAAGGTCTTGCCACGAACTAACAATCCCATCAGGAACTGGTTTAGAGAAACTTCAAAAACGATGTGAGAACCTTGAGGTACTGATTGGAGATGAGCGATCTATGTTCGAGCGCACGACAATGGGCGCACGACAATGGTCTGGATGGAACAGCACGCACGATATGCCATGAACAAAGGAAGAACTGCAGAGGAACCCTGGGGAGGAATTCCAGTAGTGGCAATGATGGGAGATGACGTTCAGTTGCCCCCGGTTTTGGGCACACCTGTTTATGTAGCGGAATCACGGAACGCTCCGTCCAACCATGGTAGGCTAGTGTGGACAGCCTACACTGCGGTAGAGCTGGTACAGATTGTCAGACAGTCCGAGGCAGAAGGACATCTACGAGACGTGCTGGCATGTGTATGCGCGACTATACGACTACGATGGAGCATGTTCGGTGGCTTCAGAAATTCCAGTGGCACGATCTCCTCAGGGCGCATGGCGAAGAGTATGAGCAGGGTATCTTTGTGTTCCCAACGCACCGACTTCAATGGGAACGAAATAAGAGCAAATTGCTGGAATCTAATCGTCGTCAAGATCATCCAGTAGCGAAGATTAAAGCTGTAAACCATGGGAGGCACGCGCTGAAGGCTGACAGCAACAAGGCTGGTGGATTGCTAAAAGTCGTTTACCTGTGCCGGGACAGCAAAGTGATGCTCGTTGCAAACCTAAAGGCGGAATGGGGTCTATACAATGGTGCAGTCGGCAACGTAGTAGATGTTATTTATCTTGGTGGACGCAGACCAACGGACGATCCACCACCACAACCCGATTATGTGTTAGTACGTTTTAGTGGCTACAAGGGACCAGCTTTCATCGCTGCCGACCCAACTGTTGTACCAATTGTACCAATAAGCAGGGCTACAGACTGCGTATGTTGCAGACGTGTGCAGATTCAGCTGGTTGATTGGGCAGAGTCTCGAGACTGAAAAAGAGGCAATGCCGAGAGGCGAACGTTTTCACGGAACTAAAGGGTCTCAAGCAATATAAGAAACAGTTGGAAGAGAAGGGTTGGAAGAGAAATCGAAAGGCTACGTGCTTTGACTGCAGAATGTCGTCAACGAGAACCTCTACGAAGAGTGTACGTGGAGGAGACTTTCCGCGAGCTGGTTGATTGGGCAGAGTCTCGAGACTGAAAAAGAGGCAATGCCGAGAGGCGAACGTTTTCACGGAACGAAAGGGTCTCAAGCAATATAAGAGCATCCGAGGCGTGTGACTAGAATATGGCTACTAGTCTGTGAGAGACTGGAGAAGGGCCTTCACAGCATAAAGTTGTATAATAGCGCGACTAGTAGTTATGCTGGAATCAGTCTGTCAGAAGAGACTGAGGGCCTTGCATAATAGCGAGACTAGTGGTTATGCTGCAATCAGTCTGTCAGAAGAGAGTGAGGGCCTTACGTGGTCATGCATAACTGGTTATGCTGGAAACAGTCTATGAGAAAAGACTGAGGGCCTTGTGTGGCCATACATAACAGCGCGACTAGTGATTATGCTGCAATCAGTCTGTCAAAAGAGACTGAGGGCCTTGCGTGGCCATGCATAACCTTACTGACAATTCTTTTTAAACCGCAAGGTAAGTTCAATTATTGAATGGAATCAATTTAAAGAAGCTTTTTTGTATTGTGCAATCCACAAGTGTTAAATAACAATCATGAATGTGTGATATAAATATTGAAAAGATAACTAAAATTGCTTTCTCACTGTGAATGTGTTTCTATAAAGATCACTAGAAAATCGTGCAAGATTTGGTTACTTAAAACTTTCATGAATACCTTGTGTCGCACACTTACCACATAGTCAATTACAGTATTACAGTGAAACCGTGTTGCTGCTTCCTTAAAAAAAAAATGGTAGGACAATATTACATCCGCTTCTTTGATATTCTTTTTTTTGCGTTTTTTGTATTTAGATCCGAAGTATCACTAAAAGATGTAGTGGAGCTCTGAACGGTGTCCCACAATAACCTGGTCTTGAAGAAAGTGTAGAAAGTGTACAGGTCCAGCAGAAGGGAACTGAAGTTACCGAATGATAGTAGAAACTGCCAAGGTATTAAATGAAGGCAAGGTTTTTGGAGAATATGTATAATAGTGTAATAGAACAAAAACACCATACAATACTTTTGCTTCAAAAATTCACGGCCGAGCGAGGATATAGTGATCTTGCGCTCAATAGGATCATGTTTCAAGATTCTGTCTTGTTTTTCTGTTGGCATTTTTCACAACCACAAAAACATAATTTCTTACTAACTTCAAAGCAATATCCCTTTTGGGTATTAGGTTGCACTACTTTCCAAGGGTCTTAAGTTCTGTCCTACGCCCAAAGACATAGATGAGTATGGACTACGCAAGGACATTAATGCTTTTATTAGACGTATTAGGCTTAACTAATTTTTCTATACTTCTTCTATTTCTATTTCTTCTACTTCTTCTATTTCTATTTTTCTAGAGGTTGCACTTCTTTCCAAGGGTCTTAAGTTCTGTCCTACGCCCAAAGACATAGATGAGTATGGACTACGCAAGGACATTAATGCTTTTATTAGACGTATTACGCTTAAAGAATTTTTCTATGATGAAGAAAATGTAGATAGTGATTTTTCAAATATTCCGTCGTTTCGTAAAAAATCTACATGGTGCCCGCGTAGATATAGAGATTTAGCCATAGAGGCATATTCTAGTGCTATCCAGGACAAAATTCTTAGAGAGGTTAATAATGGTAGACGCATTTATAGCAACATTAGTCACGATGAACGTAAGGCCCTTTCACGCCTGAGATCGTATCAGGATATAGTTATAAAAGAGGCCGATAAAGGTTCCGGTGTGGTAGTTATGAACAAGGAAGATTACATCGCGGAAGCCGATCGCCAGTTGGGCGATAAAGACGTCTATAGAGAGACCGAACAAGACCTTACTAAATATATAGCTGATTTAGTTAATGATAGGGTACTTAAGCTTAACTTAGATGGTCACATTGATGATAAAACATTAGAGTATCTTTTAGTCAACAGTAACCCTAAGGCAGGACGGTTCTATTTGCTACCTAAGCTTCACAAGCGAGGATGCCCCGGTCGTCCTGTGGTTTCGGGTTGTGGAACGTGTACAGAAAAGATCTCCGAGTTCGTGGACCACCACATCAAGTCATTGGTACCTGCTATCCCATCACATATAAGGGACACCAAACACTTTCTGCAGTGCCTGCAGAATATCGGGCCCCTTCCGGAAGGTGCTATACTGGTTACAGCAGATGTGGTAGGTCTATATCCACATATCCCCCATCAGAGCGGCTTGGAAGCTATGAGAGAAGCTTTGAATAATTCACCGATACCGCCGAAGATCCCTACTGAAGATTTGGTGGATCTAGCTCGATTGGTTCTGCAAAACAATAACTTAACGTTTAATGGCAAGCACTTCCTTCAACTTAGAGGAACGGCGATTGGTACTAAAATGGCTCCATCGTATGCCAATCTGTTTATGGCTAAAGTAGAAAGTGAGATCCTCAGAGGCTTTCCAGTCAAACCTCTGACGTGGCTGCGGTTCATCGATGACATCTTTTTTGTATGGACTGACGGGGAGGAGAGTCTGGAGCAGTTCAAGGCATATATGAATAGTTTTCATAATACCATCAAATTTACTTTTGACTCTTCAAGGCAGGAGATCAATTTTCTTGATGTTACTGTCAGACAGAAGAAAGAAGGGCAGATATCTACAGACTTATTCACCAAACCTACGGACAAACACCAGTACCTCTTTCACACGTCATGTCACCCAAACTCTTGTAAAAAGGGTATCCCGTTTGGACAGGCCCTCCGTATACGCCGTATCTGTTCCGAAGACCATCTGTTTGAGAAGAGGGTGGATGATCTGTGCGGCTATCTGGTTGATAGGGGCTACGAGAGGGCGTTTGTACTTAGGCAGGTGGACAGAGCACGCAGAACCCCAAGGGCGGACACACTAAGGGACAGGCCACCCAGAGCGAATTCCAGGATACCGTTTGTTATAACTTAGCATCCAGGCCTCCCGAATATCGGCGAGCTGCTACATAGATTGCATCCAATTCTTCAGTCCTCTACGCGGTCCGCTGATGCCATCAGTGAGGTTCCTATGGTAGCTTATAGAAAGCCGAAATGCCTTAGGGACTACTTAGTCCGCGCAGAAATTAGACCACAAGCTCATCTGGATAACGGCTGTCATAGATGTGCAGGGCGTAACTGTAGGGTCTGTGATTTTCTTAAGGAAGGCAACACGTTCACTAGTTTTAATACCAAGAGAGATTACGTTATAGCGGAGCTCCCGCGCGGCGCACCATAGATAAGAGAAAAACGTATACAGTAACCCATGGAGTTCATTTTTGAACGTCACGGACATTATGGTCCATTTCAGTGACGTCATTGATGACGTAAGGGCACGTGACTTTGGTGTAAAGTTCTTCTTATGGTCTTTGAATGTTTGTCCAAGTTTGGTTCCCTTCGGGAGATATGATTTTTTCTTTATTTTTCTGGTATTAAACCTATAGTGTCCGTCCGTTCGTCCTTCCGTCCGTCCGTGTACACATGAGAACCCTGTGGTATACAAAGAAAAAACTATTTCTCCTCAAGGGAACATGCTAAGACAACCATACTTGGGATATTTTGTCTATGCTACAAGGGGGGTGCTGTAGCACGGTCACGTGATGTGACGTCTTCGATGACGGCTTATTACGGCTGCGCCCGCGATCTCTTTAACCACAGAAAACCCATCAAGTCCCGGAATGATGATTTCTCGTGGGAAGGGAAGACTCTAATTGAACTAAACTTGGGCAGGGGCTCATAAATAGGGGCGTCCCTCTCTAGGGTAGTGTTGTCTAGGTCACCACGGTCACCCAGGCGGTGTGCGCGCTACGACCGCAAAGCATCATGGTCGTAAAGCTTATCACGCTCAGTTGTTTGCCAGTCGTGCTCGAGTGAACATCTCTTGTTCGGCGCGTGTGATCAACCAACCGCAATCGAAGTCTCAGTATGGGAATCAAATGCTTATTTCCTTTCTTGAAAGCTAGAAATTTATATGAAGAGAGAAACATTACAACATTTAAGGGGAAAATCGCTGCAGTTGACGCTTCTTGCTGGATGCATAAGGCATTACACAACTCGATGAAATACTCGGGCAACCGTCAGAGGTAAGATTCGCTCATGGATGAAATTTATGCTCTGAATTCCCTTTTAAACGGAAGCGCTTTTCCCCTACAGACTTGAAGAACAAATCACCCAACATATAAAGGTGCTATTAAATGCTGGCGTTATCCCGGTTTTGGTGTTTAACGGCCTGACACTACCGGCAAAACTGGAAGAGAACCTTAATCGTCAGAGGTGAGAGAATTTTCTAAAACTGAACTCGAACATCCTGCTCTGGGATCTAAGATACGCAGAGGATTTTCGCCTTGCATTTTAAGGTTATTTAAAATGTTATTGTTTATTCCTTTTCTTTTCTAAATTATTTCTCTGTAGGGTACGTGATCTTCATGCTGCAAAAGCAAGAGATGCATCAGCGGAAGAGAAACGAAAAGAGCTGGCACGCTCTGTCTCCATACAATACGGCGACATTGTCAAATGCATCAAGGTATGGAAAGATATTACTACCTAAGAACTTATGGAACAATAATGAGAAGTCACTTAGTACACATCCCTACGTTTGGCTGGATTTAGAAACACAAGCAGTATAATTCGCCTGGCCCTGCGTTTGTCATACGAGATCGAGAACAGCATTTTGTTTTAGTAGACATTGGCAGTTCTACTGTAGTTCTGACTCACTACCGCGGTAAGCTTAAAACGGATATTTTACGTTTCCACAGGTATGCAAATCTCTTGGCGTAGAATATGTTGTTGCCCCGTACGAGGCCGATGCTCAGATAGCGTTCTTAATACAGAATGGCATGGCAGAACTCGCCATAACAGAAGATTCAGACCTACTAGCGTATGGATGTCCTGCGGTAGGTAACAAAAAGTATCACTTGTTACAATAAAATATCATTCTAGAAAATACAATGACAAGACTCGAGGTTAGCACTAAAAAAATGGTCCAGATAAAAACCCAGTGTCAAAGTGTCAAAAGGCCACTATTTCCAGGAGGCCGTATTCACTAGTTTATTCTATTTCTAGGTTCTGACGAAGATGAAGTTGTCTGGAAATGGAGAATATTTCCACATGGAAACAATACTCGAACGACTGGAACTAAATAGCACCCAGTTTTGTAATATGTGTATACTGGCTGGGTGTGATTTTTTAGATAATGTGAGGGGAATAGGGATATACAGAGCATACACAATGCTGAAAAGTAGCCCCATCAAGGACATTTTAAAAGACCTGTCAAAAAAGGTGCCAGGCTATGATGAGAAGTTTTTTACTGCAAGCTCAGTTTTTCAACACCAAACTGTCATAAAAAGTAAAACAACTGTGACTACAGAAGCTCTGAAACCCTGGACGAATGGCCCTAGTTCTGAGACACAGCATTTGTGTGGAGAGTATCCTTTTCAAAAACATCCCCATGAAGTGTATTAATGTAGACAACACATCAGATGCAATTACAGAGCTGGAAATTATTTAATGTGTCCATGACATGCAGAATTCCACTGCCACAATAATTATCCTTGACCATAATATAATATAAAAGCATTTTGACGAAAGAGTATGCACTTGACATAGCCAGCGGCAATGTGGACACAACAGCTAACAAGAAATACAGTCATTTTACACAGTTGCAGGTAATTTTTAATCATATCATTATAATGCTCACTAGGAAGAATGGTTCCAGATAAAATCCATACCTTCCCAACAAAAGTGATTTGGAAATTCCAGAAGGAAGGGTTGTTAAATGCTTTTTATTTTTCATACAATCACTGTACTTTTTAAACTTTAAATTCCAGAGGGGTGGGGTCATGACTCCTTCCATGGGAGGGGTATAGGAAATTTCTGGAATCACACAGTAATATTTTTGCATAGTATTCATTTATACTGAAATTTCAAAATGGTTGTACCATCCATTATGGGAATCATGCAAGTACACCCTCTGTCTTTGTAATGATGCTGTTTCATGATACTGGTATTTGTTTTTGTTTCAGAAACTTCCTCAGCCGATTTGCCATAACCCACAAGTGCAGATGCAAATGAATCAAGGTAAAAAGTGCTTTTATTCATGAGGGGAATATAAAAAACATTTATGTAAAAAATTTCCTACTATTTAAAATGTAGAGAATTCTTTTAAAACACTTGTGTCATTTTTACATCTCATATGAAACATCATCTGGGCCCTGAGTGGCATATTTACTCATTGTGTTGTTTATAAAAGATTGTTCTTGCCACCCGAAAATAAAACTCATATTTTCATGGCACTGTGTAATAACCTCTATATATTTGCTTTCATACAGACACAAGCTGTAACCTTGATGTTAAAGTGGTTGAGATTGATCATGCCAAAGTACATGAATGGACTGTCCCTTCATTCCCTGTACTGACCTTGCAATTCAAGCAAGTTAAAGTGCTGTTTGATGAAAGTGGCAATGAATCTGTTGCTTTAGTACCAAAAGAGAAGCACCTGGCAAAGGGTCGAGCAACATGCACATCATCCTGCTCTATAACTCTGAACAACAAGATTTACACTGTTTTGTGGGACATAGAAACAACCACTGTCATTAGTGATGTTGAAGAATCCTCAAACGAATCAGAAAGTGACGAGGAAGAAAGCAGCTACCGGATCCACACATTGAAATTTAAAGTGCTAGGATCCTGCTTCTCAACAGAACGACAAGCAGCATTAGGGAGAGCTTATGTCAGTCTCTACGACTTCAATAGGCCTGTCCTAGCAAGACTGAAAGCAGAACCAGAAAATATTCATGACTCAAATGCTATCGCTGTGACATTACATCAAATAATGAAAACTATGTCAAAGTTGGATACATTGCCAAAGAGCTGACAAAATTTGTTCATCCATGCTTGAATGATGCTGTATTTAAAGTCTCAGTTAGAGCCATCAATTTAAAGACAAAAGTCAAGCTGATGGGGTATTATCTGACTTTAAATTTAACAAAAAGAGGACTCTGGGACAAAGTAGTGGTTAGAGCTAGTAATAGCATCAGAGTAATAGAATAATTCAGAATTTTGCTTGCTGATTACTATGACACTTTATTGCCAAACATAGCCTGTGTAGCAAGTGGTTCAAAAATCAAACATGCAAGTAAAATTTTGGCCCCTTCTGTCCATTTTCGCACAGCCAAATTGTCAAATTTCTTTTATTTTTGGGCTTTTAACTGATCCAAAAACTACACTGGAACATTTGCTATGCAGGATATGCCCATTAAAGTGGCAGTTGTGAAATATATCAGCCCAAAGAACAACCAGCCTGGGTTAATTGATGCAAGTTATAAAAAAACCCTACGATAAGTCTAGTAAGAGTGACTTTCTGATTTCATGAAAACCCCCAGGGTGCTTCTGCTGGAGTTGTTTCACTGTAACTAATGCCTATATAGCAGTTGTCCTTTATGTAAAGTTGTCAGAATAATGTCACTCTGGAAGGTTTGGGGGGAGCACAACCGGAGCACGGTGGAATTGTGCACGCACTGTCAGCTGTCCTCTTTGAGGTAGTGATGCCCTGTTAGCAACAAATACCCCAGGATCACCTCTGTGGGAGATGTGGATTCTGTCGAGCCTCTTTGTGATGCCTGGACCAGATGGTTCATTAAAACTAACCATTACAGAGTCTCTGTACCTCTCCTTGGCACCGGTCCAATAAAAAAATGGAAGATTAGGGTTAATGCGCTTCTTAAATTCATTTAGTATTTTAGGGAGCTCACTAAAAAATTGTTTCAGGTCAAATATAGGACCAAGCATTTCATGTAGAAGGGCAATGAAGCCTTCTACATCGTCGGTTGATGATGATCTTGGGTGCTCGGGGGGTAGGCCTCTGGAGATGTATTCCTGGCGTCGCAGCTCTCTGCTATCCAAGTTTGCCACCAGTCCTACAATTACCTCTCTTGTCAACCCTCGTATACCCTTGATTGGCCTAAAAAATGTATTAAAATTGAATTAGTTAAATCATTGAGATGTTATTTTTTTAGTGGTTTTCTGTGCACTGAAAAAAAAACCCGGTATTTTTAGGGGTTCTTTTGAACTAAAACGGTATGATTATCCTGTTAAACAGTAAATATATCGTTTCGCCAGTCATATCTTATGAGACAATCAGATTATTGCCCTGTTTCGACTTGTGCAGTTGCCTGGCTTTCTGTTGCAACGTTGTCTGGTTTAAGTTTAGAGGGAAGCCAGTTGACTGCACTAGACAAAACAGAGTTTCATTGGCTCAGATATTTTGAATGACAGAACAGTTAAGTAAAAAATCCAAAAATAAATTGTTGTTTTTGAAAATGTGGGTCACGATGCGACAGTTTTAGCTGTAAATAATAATAAACAGGAAAAACTAAAGCAAGAGAGTAAAAAATGTCAAAAATGCATCTCCAGAGCTAATGAAAACTGCTCATTGAGGCAGTCAAAAGACTACAAAAATGACTCAAATACAAAATCAAAGAGTGAGGGGCAATGCTTTGTGTCTGCTTTCATAAAAATGCTATGATATTACCCCCTTGATATAAAGGGAAATGGTAATGTGTGATACCAGAAACTATCCTTTTCCCTCCCATGGAAGGTTTGAGATATACCTCACCCCCATTTAAAATACAGTGATTGTATGGGAAATGCATTTGACCACCCAACCTTCCACCTCCAGTCCCCTCCTGAATTTCCAAATCATTTTGTAAGGGGTATGGATTTTTTCTGTAATCACACAATACAACATGGTTTTGTGGGTGTATCAGAATTTCCAATCCTCTTTGAAAGATAAAAATTACCTGTTAACATCAATGAGTGAGTAGTCTGGGTTCCAACTATGACATGGCATCCAGTCATCAAGTAGCCAGGCTTTGAATTCCTGCAGGTAAGCCGACCTCTGTGCTTCAGAAAGTCCTCTCCCATCTACAGCTTTATGCCAATTGTGCACCAGTTTCATCACATGGGCACTGGAGGCATTCCCTTGTTTCTCTAGAAACTGGATCACACCAGGGGAGAACAGACGTTCACAGTCGGGCACTGACTGCTTATTCTTTCCTGTCAGGGCTTCATAGGTAAGTCCAGAATCTTTGTTATGCAATGCATCTCTAAGGTGACGCAGGTCTACCCCATGAAGACTTCCCTCCCTCAGACAATTAGTTATGCGCTTGAAGAGGTGGTTGTGATCCTCCCTGTGGTGCACATATTCACTGGTAAGCTCATCTAGTTCAGGTTGGTAAAGTTGAGCCGAGAAGTCTGCTGGATTCACAGGGTCCATCTTCAATCTTGCTATCTCATGTCGACTCAGTGCTATTAAGGCATGGCTATGGAAGGAAAAGCGTAGGGGGTGGTCTATATTTAATGCATTTACTCATTTCTTTACGAAACTTAATTCATGTTACAGAGCACCCAGAACTTAACAAAGTTTGAGTATCGTTTCTATGACAACCTGGAATGTGACCTTTGAACCTCATTTTTAACGGAATTTTAAAAACTGCCCCTGCTGACAGGGAAAATGCATAAGAGGCAACAAATAAATTAGTGGAAAAAATAATACTTACCTTGGTGTTTGTAGATCTAATTGGAAATGGTGCACAACACACAGAAGTTATCGAAGGGTATCGAATTTCACATTGTCCTAAAATAGGATTCCCAATGAAGAAGTCAACTTTTCCAATTAGATCAACAATATATACCCAGACTTAAGTCACTTGGCACTAAAACATTTTCAGGATTCAAAGCCTTTCCCTGTCCGCAGGAGCACTTTTAAAAAAACCGTTACCTTCGAGTTCAAAGGTCACATTTAAAGTTGCCATAGAAACAGCTACCAAAATTTACCTATTTTTCAACCCCACACAGGTTGAAAAACTTTAAATAACCGATCAGTTGAAAGCACTGGAGTTAGACCACCCCCTAGGTTTTATGACAATTCGTTTGTCAGCCATGCCTTAATGGTGCTGAGGATAAAGGGGGGGGGGGGGGGGGACTCCCATATTTTTTTGGGCCGGGGTGCTCGTTGTACCTTTCAGGGTTTAAAATCAGGCCTCTGGTACCTTTTAGGGGGTAAAATCTGAAAACATGTAATTTTTCCAGACAGGTACCTGTTAGAGGTCCGTTCCAGGAAATCAAGCAAATCACACTTGTTGGTAGCCTTAATTTCAGACATATTTTCCCTCGTAAAAAAGGGAAAATACATTTTGCTGGTACCTTTTAGGGGTCAAAATCAATTAGGATTTGCAGCATTCTTTGTTGATAAAACTGTTGTCCTCTGATGGCATAACTGTACACTACAGACCAGACAAAACTACACAACGGTTTACTTTGCTAGCAAAATTCAAGTGAACATGAGTAAATACAATAACTAGTAAATGTTACTTGGGTTCAATTAAATGTTTACTTTTCATTCCGTCATGTTTACTCAAGCAAAATTTTGTGTAGCTTAGTTTGGCATGTACTGTATTGACAATGAAACCCTACACATCACATCATTCAATACATACCATGAGCATCTATGGCAAAGTAGTTTTTAATGGTTGATGCCTTTGTGGCTTTAGCCTTGTTTCTAGCATTCTTGGAGATCTCTATGACAGACACAGCCCTTTTCTTGCCCATTGTTCGAAGAGAATTGAACTCTCCATCTGTAGAGAAACCTGTTGAAAGAAAAAATACAATAAATTTATAGACAACAGCAAATGAATGCATTGTTGGATAACATTAAGTTGACTTTACTGTATTGTTAGAAATATCGGGCCAGTTGTCTAACAATAAGGCATGAATAAACACCTTATTTCCAGAGGAGATGGTTTGATCCCAATACCAACCAGCAAGATGGAAACGTTGCTATGCTCAATTGTAATATTTTTGTCAAATATGTTTGGAATGTCACATATGATGAAAAAACAAT
The DNA here is from genome assembly GCA_033964015.1 of Scolanthus callimorphus. NCBI lineage: Eukaryota > Metazoa > Cnidaria > Anthozoa > Actiniaria > Edwardsiidae > Scolanthus > Scolanthus callimorphus. Next base: position 13,291,899 of record CM066917.1, on the reverse strand, counting down.
CAATCTGATTGGTTATTTTGAGAGCAAGCAAGAAATCAGATGGAAGTGATGGGGATCTGAAATGACAAAGTATAGCCAAAAATCTAGTTACTTTTCAGGTTTTGTTGTTTATAAAAGGGATGAGCGATATGATATGTTCATTTGACAGTACCATATACTTACCCACAACAACCATTCCCAACGACTTCATGGTATTTTTTCAGCTCCAATTCGAGTTCCCTCAGCTTGGCATCAGTGATTGACTTGTAAGCAAGGAATCGCACAGGGACAGCATATGGTTTTCTATTTCGCAACTCATCTGATATCATGAAAATTAACAGGTGACTAGCTGCACATCGCTTCTTTGAGTATAATCCTTTCAGATAACCCAAAGGTCTGCTTTTAGAGGGACAATCTTCTTTGCTGCTATATTCTTTTCTTTGATTTCAGACACTTTTTCAAGAGCAGTTTCTAGCTTTCGAGCCTGCTTCAATAATTCCTGGTACCCAGTCAAATCCCAGGAAAGTTCCATAAGCACTGCTTCAACTGGCCGAGTTTGATCAAGGGCTTTCTCATACAACAATCTTGCTTTTACTTCGCCGTCCCCTAAGAATTCAATATCTTTTGACAGCTCAGATATCATTTTCTTGACCGCGATAGAAACATTCTTTGTGGAGTCATTGACAGCTTTGCATCTCCCCTGATACTCCTTGTACAGCTTTTGGATATTGTCTGTACCCATGTGCTCGTCCCCTGACCATTCCCCTCTCATACTTTCCCTTAATCCTCTCCGGACATCACAGGCATCTGCCTTGATCCACCACCTTCCCCCTGGATTGCTGGCTTTAGCTTCCTTCAGTGACTCTAACTACAAAACAATGAAATATATACAATGTTTGTGACATTTACTCTACAGTATTATACATGGCTAGAGACCAGTCCACAGATCAATTTCAAGCAGAGAAAATATCAGGTTGCATGAAGAATGTTATGACCAAAAGCTTATAAAGAGTGCTCCAGCCTCTGATTCCAACAGTAAATTGCTGTAGAGCATTGTAAAAAAACTCTTCAAATGGCAGCATTTGTTTTAATGAAAATAATAATAAACATAGCGCTTCCATGTAGCAGGCTAACATCTCTCTAGCTGGCTTTTATTTATAGCATTCTGGGTACTTAAGAGCGAATGTCTGAGAAAATCGAGCAAAGTGCGGACACAACTCAAATTCTAATCTACCCTCAAAAAGTGTCTATAAGATCGCTTGTATGATACAAGTAACATGCTGGCCTTTATTTTTTCCAAAACGGCAGAGTTTAAGAATTATTCGAGAAATTCGATTTCGCCGCCGTGGTGACCCAAAAACACCTTCAAAACAGTGCACTTCGAAAACGTTCTCCTATTTGTTTGTTTCGAATCGCACACCGAGGAAACTTCACGGGTAACAAATACAATGGGTATTTCTTAGAGTGAAGCTAAATTTCTGAATAAATCTTAACCTTTTGACATCAAACATGTACGTCTAACAACAGGTTGTCGCATTGGGGTATTTTCACTAAGTTTCTTAAATGTCTATTTTATCTACTGGCAAATCCCAAATCCATCGAAACCTCCAAATTCCTAAAGGTAAAAGGTTATTCTAGGTAAATATAGCAAAACCAGCTGGGGTTATTTCGCCAGAGCTTCATAATATTTAGATGAATTTTGAGTTCACAGGCGTACTTCAGGTTTCTGTTGACATTCCGATCAACACGCTTGAGTTGTTTTCAAGAGAAATCTCCACTATTTTAACCATCATTACGAATAAAATTACTAGGATTTACCTTGTAATTGTCTCATATTCGGTTTTCTTGTAGTTGGCTTCTGCATTCTTCAAAATGAGCCAAGTTTATATCTGCTTCACGCGCTTGCCGTACACTTGTTACTGTAAAAGAGAAGCTCAATTGTCCAAATGTTTCAATCCAACTAAATTATTCGAATGAAAAACCCGAAATATCAGTACCTGAATGGTTTACCAGGGCTTTGGGTGCGAAGTTGGGCCTTTGCTTTCCCTGGTATTTACTCCAAAGCGCTCTGCGAAACTCGTGGAAGACACAAGAGACGACGCGCTTGCTACACTTTCTGTCACGTTTGCCTTGCGTGACCTCTAACCCGATGAGCCTTATTTGGGACTTGTTGATCACCGTCACGTCACACAGCCGTCACATCTCACTCGTGGCATCCACTATGAGATTCGCACAGCACTTCGCTGAGCTTTGCAGTAATACCAGGAAAAGACTTAGCACCCACAGCCATGCTAAACCATCCAGGTACTGATATTTCGGGTTTTTCATTGGAATAATTTAGTTGGATTGAAACATTTGAACAATTTAGCTTCTCTTTTACAGTAACAAGTGTACGGGAAGCGCGTGAAGGAGATACAAACTTGGCTCATTTTGAAGAATGCAGAAGCCAACTACAAGAAAACCGAATAGGAGACAATTACAAGGTAAATCCTAGTAATTTTATTTGTAATGATGGTTACAATAGTGGAGATTTCTCTTGAAAACAACTCAAGCGTATTGATCGGAATGTCAACAGAAACCTGAAGTACGCCTGTGAACTCAAAATTCATCTAAATATTATGAAGCCCTGGCGAAATAACCCCAGCTGGTTTTGCTTTATTTACCTAGAATAACCTTTTACCTTTAGGAATTTGGAGGTTTCGGTGGATTTGGGATTTGCCAGTAGATAAAATAGACATTTTAGAAACTTAGTGAAAATACCCCAATGCGACACCCTGTTTGTTTAGACGTACATGTTTGATGTCAAAAGGTTAAGATTTATCCAGAACTTTAGCTTCATTCTAAGAAATACCCATTGTATTTGTTACCCGTGAAGTTTCCTGCCTCTGCGATTCGAAACAAACAAATAAGATAACTTTTTCGAAGTGCACTGTTTTGAGGGTGTTTTTGGGTCACCACGGCGGCGAAATCGAATTTCTCGAATAATTCTTAAACTCTGTCATTTTGGACAAAATAAAACCCAGCATGTTACTTTTATCATCCAAGCGATCTTATAGACACTTTTTGAGGGTAGGTTAGAATTTGAGTTGTGTCCGCGAATGTCAAATTTTGCTCGATTTTCTCAGACATTCGCTCTTAAGGGTTGTTACAAACGTTTTGGAAACAGCTGTATATATTGTATGCTATATTCTTATGATTTAACATGAAATATTACCTGGATATCAACAGTTCTAGTAAATCCTGACTTGCTTATCCGGTTCTGGATTTGTGGTATGCTGAGTGAAGCAATATTCGTCTTGCTCTGAAATGACAATTGCAATTTAAAATTTAGTGTATATTCAATATACCATGATACAAAAACTTCAAGAACACATATTAGATCAATGGCTTACCTTTAAGGGATCATATATTCCTGGGTTTTGCTTTTTTGCTTTTGATGACTTTGGTGTGATCTGATGGAACTGCTCCATGTCCTCAGGTGTTTGATTGCCCATCAAAAGCTCATCATCGATGTTTTTTGGAGCATAACTCCACAGGTGGGATACATGTACTGGTATATCATCAGAGGTATGACTGAGGCCTGTGTATGTAAAATAAAGATCAATTAATTTAATATATTTACTATTAAACAACTGAAACCTTTAAGAGATTCCAACAGGGTTTTTTGAAACAAGTGTAAGATATTACAATATATTTCCACACCTAGACACCAAAACCCTGTATGGCTGTGCACATGTTTTTTTTCCTCCTTGAATCACTGTTCTCGCTCTAAAACCTATGGCGACCGTTCCTTTGCTTTCGCTGCTGCCACTCTTTGGAATACGCTGCCTCACAACGTCAGGTCCGAACCTTCCCTGTCGTCTTTGAAATCCAAACTTAAGACATTTTTATTCAATAAATGATATATTTATTATTATTATTTTTTTATCTTTTCTTGTTTTATCAAACTGTAGGATTTTTATCTTTTTCATCAGTTAGTCACTTTTTATTATATTTTTACTTTTTAATAAACATTTATCAACAGTTATAATATTTGTAAAACATAGGTAAAACAATATTGTAAGAGCATTGAGAATTTTTAAATGCTCAGGAACATTTTATTATTATTTATTATTATTATTATCTGTCCTCCATGGATATTCCATGGAATGGCATCATTAGGTGGTCAATGCATTACAGACCAACACACATAGCTGTGCTTTGGGAGCCCATATCATCTTGACCTATTTCATGGAATATACCTCTGGATACCAATGTAATACTGTATGGGCTGCCCTTAAAAACTAAAGTTCTGCTTTGATCTTTTCTGTACTATTCTATCAAAAGACACCTCATAGAAAATCAGAGCTTGTTCATTTAACAGACAATAGCCCAGGTTCGGATTACGCTCCAATGCTTACAAGACAAAAGCTTCAAATCGAGTTCTAATACATTTACAGTAATTTCAGAAGAAAGCCTCGACTTGAGGTTATTGTTTGTAGGCATTGGAGCGTAATTCGAACATGGCCTATTGCAATCACTTTTACCTTGGACTGTATCTGCTGGGTTTCCTCTGGATCAAAACTCTCTGACAGGTTTATATTGCTTATAAACAATGCCTCTTCCACTAGTGATCCAAAGCTGCTGTCTTGCTCATCTCTGGTTACATTGTTATTCTGTTCACCATTTGTACATTCCATATCCATAAGTCCATGCCCATCAATCACATTCCATTCACTTCTCTCCAATAGTCTAACATTTATACCTTTATCTCCAGGCACATCCACTGCCACAAAATCAACCTGTCCTGCACTTTCACCCTGCCCAAAATTTAACCCTTGATCATCTCCAGTCAAATCCACTTCCACAAAATCATCCACATTCCCTTCACATTCAACCTGCCCAACATTTACCCCTTGGTCATCTCCAGTCAAATCACCTTCCACGAAACCATCCACATTCCCTTCACATTCAACCTGACCAACTTTTACCCCTTCACCATCTCCAGTGAAATCCACTTCAACTCCATTGCTTTTTTCTTCTACTTCATACTGCCATGCTGGCCCTCGAAATAGAGCCATGAACTTGTGACCAAAATGGGAGAACATTGACTCCAACTACTCTACATAGTGCTCTTCTATCCCTAGCTTCTGGGTATACTTTATAGCAAAGAAACGAATATTGTAGTCAATAAGACCATAGGGCATCTGGGTAAGTGGCATCCTGGGTTGACTGGGTTGACTTGAGGTGGTTGTTTCCAAACATTTGCACAGCCCATAAATTATGTTGTGCTTGGCGTTGTTGAATAGAGTTTCCATGGCATTAAGGCTAACTTCTAAGAAATCTCTCTTAACAAATTTAAAAAAATAAATCCCGTAATTGTCAACAACTAACAACTTGAATAAATACTGTAGCACTTGTATTTTCATGCGCTCAGTCATTGAGGATTGGAACATAAATAGAAACGTCTTGATCACATCACCAACTGCCTGGTCCTTCTGAGGTTTCTTGGGGGAACAATGAAATATAGGAGACAGGCTACACTCAAGAGCTTCTGATCCATGGGGAGGTGTCATTACATTAGCTGCTGGGGTGCTGTGAATGCTGAACTTGTCTTGAATATAATTGATTCCGAAAGCTTCCTCTGCTTTCTCCGTTGTTTCATACTCTTTACTCAGGTACTTGAGAACCCTTGAACGACATGATGCTCCTGCGAAGGAAACAAATATTATGACAGGTTATGTTTTTTTATATTTTCATAACTTAAAATATTTCCTGGCTGTATTTTAATACAACTTTAAACTGTAAAAAGTCTACCAGTCTACCAAAGGAACATTTAACTTGAATACATGGCAACATTCTATTAGTTTGGCTATTGAAAATTCATTTCAGGAAGCCAGTAGTACCCTCTCTTACGAATTTCATATATTCTTTTATTATTAAGTTCAGTAATCTATACGATTTTAACTTTACTTCGACTTTTGGAGGCTGCTTTAGCGAAATAAAAACATAATTTTACCTGTTCGCTTGCTTTTACATGTCTGGTTTACAGCATTGGCGGCTTCAGCCCAGAAGGGTATACTATGGGTTTTAGGCCATCGATGGTTATGAGCCTCTGGAGTGTAGAGTCACACGTACTGTGTGAGGGCCGCATCCTCTTCTCGGTTCCATTCAGCATTGTACACTTCGCCAGGTCTGCTAGAACTAGCGAACAAACATTTCGGCGATTTTGATGTGCGGGCAGAACTTCTCTTACTTCTGGGTTTACCCGGACTATTCCCCTCTACTGTGGCGGGTCTCTTCTCGGCCATGTCTTCAGTGTCTTTGTTGTGTTAAACCTGCAGAAAGCCGTATATGTGAAAACAGCAAATCTCTAACTTGCCGGGTGGTTCCATCAGGTTCCATACGAAAGCCCGGAATTGCTATCATTGTAGACGACTATTATAAACTCTGAGCAAGTTGTTATGCAAAATTTGTAACTTATCTAAGCAAAAAGGCAAAAAGGTACGAAAACGTGCTAGTCATGACGACACTTACAAGCTTTGAGTTCAATCAAAAGTGTGTTCTTTCTAAAGCCCAAATATGTTCATTTTTGTAAACGATTCGCGAGAAGAAACGATGATTCTCTTGCTGCTAAACATTTTTTGGGAAAATGTACTGTTTAAAGTAGAAATTCTGAACTTGAAACTCACCTATTGAAGAGGACAGCCGCCATGTTTTTCATCCGGAAATACTGAAATTCTGCTCCCATGATGCCTTGCGGTCGTAGCGCGCACACCGCCTGACGGTCACCAGAGGAGTGAAATCTAGTGGTCACGTGATGTGACGTCATCAATGACGTCATCTATGCTTGAAAAATTAATATCTCGTGAAGGGAAGACTCTAAAACAACCAAACTTGGGTAGTGTTGTCTAGGTCACCAGAGGAGTGATGTCTAGTGGTCACGTGATGTGACGTCATCGATGACGTCATCTATGCTTGAAAAATATATATGTCGTGAAGGGAAGACTCTAAAAAAACCAAACTTGGGTAGTGTTGTCTAGGTCACCAGAGGAGTGACGTCTAATGGTCACGTGATGTGACGTCATCGATGACGTCATCTATGCTTGAAAAATTAATAGCGGAACTCCTGTGGAGCCCCATAGGCTAATGTGTGGAAAAAAAAAATGGAAAAAAAAAATGAATAAAAGTAACCCATCGAGTTGTATTCGAGTGGTTGTATTTTCCGTTGGACAGCCGCTGGTGTACCGTCGCTTATTTCTGAGTGCGTACATGGTGTGTTGCCATGGGTTACGATATTCACTTTTGTCCGGCGGCCCTTGTGCAAGTCAAGATTTCGTCCGCCATCTGCAGTTTCTTGTAGCTTGTATCATTGTTATTGGCCACAAAACTTTGAAAGAACTTTCGGGGATGTTCGGAAAAGATACATGAGGCCTTTGGGTTACCTGTCTTTGGTTGCTGGCAGAATGTTTATTCAGTTTATTCAGTTTATTCATTTTTTTTTGCCAGGAGTATACATTTCCATAAATTTAAATTTAAACAAAAGAAACTGGCGAGGAAGCTCACAAGAAACCATAGGGCTTATAAACATGAGCTCCCCCCTAATCATAGATAATATTACATAAACTTACTAGGGACTGCATTATGTTACGATGGATCAATTATAATAAAAACAAGCAACACAGACAGACGACACAGACAGCACCAATAGCGAAGCGAAAAAAAAAGCGCAGCAGAATGAGTAGTAAATAAATTAGCTAAGAAGAAATGTTTTCAGTCTTGATTTAAAAAGAGAAATAGAATTTGAGTTTTGAATTTCTTTCTTAAGTGAATTAAAGAAAATAGGACCTTGAAACCGAATAGCAAACTTTCTAATATTTGTTCGGAATGGGAAAATGTGAAAAGCACCGGCATTCCTAGTGTTATAGGAATGAATTTCGTTTGACAGTGAAAACATATCTTTAAAAGCTCTAGGGAGAAGACGTTTCTTATAAAGAAACATAAATTTGCCAATATGAAATAGATAAATATCATAAAACTTAAGGATTTGCAATTCCTTAAAAATAGGATCAGTGTGAGCATCAAATGATTTTTTTTGAAATTATTCTGACTAGCCTTTTTTGAAGAATAAAAATACGGTTTAAGTTAGTTGGATAAGTTGATGCCCACACCGATATGCAATATGTGAGATAGGGATAAACTAGACTATAATAAAGTGTACATAATGAAGATAGTGGAAGGCAAAAACTTGATTTATATATTATTCCTATGGATTTAAAAAATTTTCTAGCAACATTTGCAATATGCTGAGCCCATGAAAGATTCTCATCAAGAATAACCCCTAAGAAAACCACCTCCTTTACCCGTTCAATGGCACAATTACTTAAAAATAATCTAATATCAACTGTTTGCCTTTTTTGCTTAGGCTTGAATACCATATATTTAGATTTAGAAAAATTGATAGATAATTTGTTGGCGAAACACCAATCAGTTAGTTTTGAAAGTTCTTCATTCAATGTTCTCTCAAGAACAGACAAATTTTTATGAGACAAAAAAATATTAGTATCATCAGCAAAAAGTATGAAATCTAAAACCTTTGAAACATTACACATATCATTGATGTAAATCAGAAAGAGCAATGTACCTAATATTGACCCTTGTGGAACTCCACATTTAATGGCATGATGTGATGAAAATGTATCATTGTATTGAACAAATTGTTGTCTATTGCTTAAACAACTAGCAAACCAGTCATGAGCCACCCCCCTAATCCCGTAATGAAATAATTTATCCAATAAGATATCGTGATTAACCGTATCAAAGGCTTTAGATAAGTCAATGAAAATACCTACAGTTAGCTCCTTATTATCTATAGCAGAGGAAATCTTATCATATAAAAGAGAGAGGGCATATTCTGTTGAATGGTTTTTACGAAACCCAAACTGATTGTCAGATAAAATATTGTATTTGTTTAAGTAATCTAAAAGGCGATTGTAAATCACTCGTTCGAGAATTTTAGAAAAAGCAGGAAGGACAGATACAGGTCTATAGTTCGAAAAAAGAGAATTATCACCAGATTTAAATAAAGGTATAACTCTTGCAATTTTGAATTCATCAGGAACAATGCCTGATGTAATAGATAGATTAACAATATGTGTCAACGGACTACGTAATATACTTAAACACTCTTTAACTAAATCTAAAGAAACATTATCAAAACTTGCCGCAGTTTTACTGCGAAAGCTGTTACAAATCTCAGATATTTCTTCCTCAGATGCAGAACATAGAAAAAAAGAATTAACAAAATTTCCCGAAAGAAAAGCATTATGTGCGAGGCGGCTTGCAGGAATTTTATTCGCAAGACTTACACCAATATTAGAAAAAAACTTACAAAAACCATCTGCAATTTGTTTTGTATCAGTCATCTCTTTACCATCCACCTTAAAGACGGATGGTAATTTATTTCTTTTTCTTTTTTTATTGATTACCTCGTTCAGAATTTTCCATGTGTTCTTAGCATTAGACTTTGACTCCTCTATTTTCTTTTTGTAATATAATTTCTTAGCTATTCTAATGGAATGATTTAATTTGTTTTTGTAACTCTTGTAGACTGCCTCGTTTTGAGGGTTAGGATAATTGAGAAAACGCTTGTACAAAGTATTTTTTGTCCTTACTGATTTGCATAAACCTTTAGAAAACCAGGGTTTGCGTAAAATATGCCTTTTAATTTTAACTTTCTTCAATGGAAAGCTTTTATTATAAAAGTCACGATATTTATTCAAAAAAATTCTGTAAGCAGAGTTAGGGTCACCATATTCTGGTAATTCATGCCAGTTGACTTCTTCGAGCTCTTGCTTGAAACGATTCAAGTTTTCTGAGCTTTTGTCACGGAAAGTAAAAAAGTTTTCCCTTTCAAAACTATAATTGGAATCTGAGATAATAGCAAAAATAGGAAGGTGATCAGAAATGTCAACAAGAAAAAGACCACTAATTGAAGGGCTAACAGGATCGTTTGTAAAAATGTTATCAATTAATGTTGCCGTATGAGCGGTTATTCTAGTAGGTCGCGTTATTAAAGGAGAGTATATAGAGTATAACAACTCTAAAAATTCCCCCGTGGCTTGATGACGAGAGTGGGAGAGCAAATTTGCATTCCAGTCACCCATCAAATAAACGAGTTTGTATTTGACTGACTAAACGATCTAAATCTTTTATGAATTCATTGAAAGTTTTGTCGGGTTGTCTATACACAACACCTATTATAACATTTTTCTCTTTTGCTCTAGTAATCTCGATAAACAATGACTCAGCGCAGTCATTTAAGAAACACAAATCTGTACGTCGCTTAAACTCAAAATAATCAGACAAATAAAGACCAACGCCCCCGCCAGACGTGTTTAACCTAGGATTATGAATAAAATTGTATCCCGAAATATCTGATAGGTGATTTGAGTTGTCAAGCCAAGTTTCAGTTATTCCGATGATAGAAAACTCATGGGAAAGATTTCCCAAGAATTGTGAAAAATTATCCAGCTTGTTTGATATGCTTCGGATGTTTAAATGAAGCAGAGACAATTGATTTACATTGTTACTTGCCGGCAAATTTGAATGATGTTTTTCGGTTAGCATGCTGTTAAAACTTTCTTCTACGTAATATTCACAATCAGACGATTGTGTAAAAAAATTCAAATCAGGATCACAATCATCACAAAGGCTAAAATTTTTCTGAGATTCACATAACAAAGGATTAAATTTTAAACTAGCGAGTCTATCAGGATCATAATGAATTGAACCATTTTCATGTTCATAAAGAGTTAACCGAAAATTTTCATCATCCAAATTATGGAAAGGCAAGTAAGTTAAGAAATTACTTGACTGGCTTATCGTGTATAACGAGCTTGTCTAGCACGAAATACGCTATTTTACCGGCTTCTTTGGCGGCCTTTAACGCGGCGACTTTTGGCTCTCGCTTCTGCAGTGTTGCTAAAGACAGATCTTCCGTAACTCGCAGGCCGACGGGTTTATCTTTACGAGCCTTTTAACCACCTGCTCCCGCTGCTTCCAGCTTTCAAGACTGCACACGATGGTTCTTGGTTGGTTTTTTGAAGACTCTCCTCCGGCTGCTCCGACTACTTTCTTTGGCTTCCTTCGTTCCACCCGATGCGCTCTCTCAATATCCACGTCGATATTGAGTTTTTCCTTGATCGCCTCCTTCACTTTGGCCTCCACATCTTCCCACGTCTCCTTTTCCCCCGCATGAACCTCTGGAATACCATTTACTCCTATATTATTACGCCGAGATTGATTTTCCAGGTACTCCATTTTCCCTGATTGAGATCCAAGCTCGGTCACGATAGTTTCGATTTCTTTGTTGACTTCTTCTATGTCCTCTGACAGAGGTTTCAAGTCCTCTACGTCCTTCTGAGTATATTCCAGGCTGGTTTTAATTTCCTGGACTTTCATAACCATTTGGTCGACTCGTGAAGTCAGGTTCTTAACAACTGAGTCAAACATGCTCTTCATCGTTGATTCTTGTACTTTTAGCATCTCGCGAACGGTTGTCATCGTCACGAACTCAGTGTTGCTGTCCTCTACTACAGATTTAGACTTCGATCGAGTCCCCATACTTTAGATTTAGATAATTATTAACGGCTGCTGGCTTTATAAACGAATATGAATAAGACAAATACGAAATTTGATTAACTGCCCGCGGAGCTTCCTTAGACACACCCGCACACCATGACCCGCACACCATGACCACCATGAATGGACTGGGATCAGGGAAGGATGAGTAATCGATAACGTGGTTTATTCAGCCGGGATCATACCAGAAAGAAATAAGTTAAGAGGTTTATAAAATCAAGCTATGAATCATTCTAGATAATACAAAAACAAGGAAAATAATTTGCAGCTTTGTTACAGCTCAACACAAAATAAATTAAATTGTCATAGACACGGAATTTAGCCAGCCTTTGCAGTCTCAACATTTGTACATGGAAAGAACATGTACGACTCGCTTCTCAAGGACATCCTTGGAGCTGAATAAGTTTCTAACGACAGAAATGCTTTGGCATCAAGATTCCTTCAAGAAGAAAAGATACGATATTCAGGTGAGTTTTAGAGTAAGTTAGTTCCAAAGTTGAGTGCTTTGCTCATCTCTTTGCTCATTGAAAATGCAACACATGAATCGCTAGGATATCATTTAAACTACTCTATCTATACTTCATATCCCTTGTACTTGCATAAGATAATTGTAAATACACATTGGAATCGTGTTTCAGTCCCCTGTGATTCATTCAGCAACTCTCTTTAATTTGACTACTGGAAATTCGATTTAATTAACTCAATATTTGAAGCTTAGCTTTGTGGGTGAGACTGTGTGTTTTGGTGAAAACTTTTTTGCTGAAAAGGGGTGTGCATTTGGCTTGAAATCATAAACAGAAATAAATAATGATTGACTGTAACATTGTATCATGATAATAAAGCTTAAAGTTGGTGGCCAGCATCACAGCCAGCTGAAAGACAAAAGCATTTTCCACTCTTTTAATCTTCTGGTAATGTCATTTTTTGTCAACAGAGATCAGGCTAAGACATTTTTTTTATTAGGCAGTTTGCTAGAAAATGCAAGGGATTTTCTTGATTTTATCTGCTGACATGCATAACAAAGTTCCCAGGCACAACAGGCTTTGGCAATAAAAAAAAATCCCCCAACCCCTGGACATTTGCTGGTTTTCCTCAGTTGCTGGTTTTCCACAGTTCGAAATGCCTACAAGCTAACTTTGCATCTATAGAGCGTGAGAGGAAAATCGCTCACATTTCCTAACAAGCTGCCTTCAAATAAAGAAAATGTCTCGGCCTGTCATCTCTGTTGAGAAAAAATGTCATTACAACAGTAAATACTTTAAAACAGTGGAAACACGTTTGTCTTTCAGTTTGCCAAGACGCTTTTATTCACTGTGCATTTTTTATGCCGATTTAGCTTGTAGATCTCATTTCTACAAGCTAATTCTAAAGAAACAGCTAATTCTAAAGAAACAAACCCTGCCTACGGACAATTTAAAAAAAATCATTTGGGTCAGGACTTTTTTCCCTGCAAGCAGATTACCCTGATGGACATTTTGCACATTACCCCAGGGTAAAACCAAACAACCAATCTGGCTCCAAAGGGGCAGGGAGGAACGCTTGTGCACATTTTCTTATTTACTTCTACCTGGAATATGCTATTATGCAGAAGATACTATCATCTTTCTTTTTTCTTGCATGGGTCTTACAGGAATGTCAACTCTCCCAGTTTTGCCAGGCGTCTCAAGAGTTTTCGCTTCGTTTCACAGCACAACTTCAAGATGACTGCCATACATTTACTGTATTTCTCCCGGGAATATTTCAGGAAATTTAGCCATTTCAAGACAATCTCCAGATTTTTTAAGTCCCTGGGTTGACGTCCCTGGTCTTAGAGATTCCATGAAATGAATGATTTTCTGATTTTCTTGCTAGAGGTCTGGAATCTGACAATTCAGACTTAGGTTAAGATTTGTCACCACACTCTAATTTTCTGTGGAATTTTAAATGCTGTTTCAAGGACTTTAAAGGTACTTTAAGGTATCAGTTATGGTATTTGATGTTCCAACCCTCCAATCCTGTAAATTTCTTTTACTGACTTGGCTACTTAGCTGTAGGTGTCCCGTTTGACTTTGATTTTTTTTTTTTCAGTTCTCAGGTGCTGATGCTAGGGCTGGTTCACACATGAATTGCAACACAAGGTGCAAGAAGGTAGCCAAGACTTTTACCAGGGCATCAGCTAACCCATCCTGTAACTCTAGACTCCATTTGCACTAAGCACTGTGAAAAAACCCTGAAATTTAAGAGGTCATATCTAGCCTGCCTGTGGCTTGGTTCATATAAACATACCACCTTTCCAGAAGTAGTGTTTCAATCTTGTAACCAAAAAAAAAATGAATGCAACACATCAACTCAAAAGTATAGCCTACTCAAACTCTTTCCTTTTTGTTGTTCGCGTAATTATGAAATCCCAAGTGCAAAAAAGCAAAATTTCAAAACACTTTGTGATTATTTGTACTTATACTTTCAACTAGACCATGAATTGTACTTTATCAGTATTGTGATTCAAACATGCCTCCTTTTTAGACATCGAACCAAGCTTCCTGTGGTGTCTTGTCTGCCTTGTTTCCAGGTTCTTGACCATGAAAAACACAGTTGAAAATGTGCCCGGGGGGGGGGGGGGGGTGGGGGGGGGGGGAATGGGACTCCCCATATTTCAGACGGGGGTGTTCGTCCTATCCCTTAGGGTATAAAATTGACAGACGTGCTATCTCTTAGGGGTGTTTAAAATCAGACCTATCCCTAAGGGGAGTCTCAGACCAATCCTTGCCCAGAAATATATTTGGTACTGACACCAGAACCGATATTTACAAAGGAAACTTGGTTGAAAATCCTAAAAGACCTAAAATTTGCTTTTATTTGTTTTGACCTGCCAAATTTGCTATCTTTTAGGGGTAAATTCGGCGGTCGCCACTCCACGCCAAATTTGCTCTCTTTAGGGGTAAATTTGCTGTTTGCCACACCCATTTTGCTATCCCTTAGGGTCAAAATCAATTTTCCCGAAGAGCACCCCCCCTAAAATATTGGGAGTTCCCCCCCCCCCCCCCCGGAAAATGTGCATATCATCCTTTCTCGAGTGTATCTCAGTTCTGGTTGAGTTTTAAGTTTTCTAGGCCAATAGAAATATTGACAAACTTACTGGAATTCCAAATATGGTATGCAGATATTTCCTTATAAGGAAGTTGGAGAAAGTCGACACTTTTTCAAGGGAACTATTTTTGATATGTTATTCCAAAGCAGGATCTCACCTTATAGTGGATAAGGGGGCTATGCTCATTTTCTGTTGGTAGTTTTTCGTTTTTCTTTTACTTTCTTTTACTTTGTTAAATTTGGCACGTTCAAGTAGAGGGTCACCAGAAAATATGAAAACAAGTGAGAGGATTCATCTACGTTTTATGGCAGCAACAACGTTAATTTAAGATATGGATACAAGAGGTTACACACCTGTAAAATTACAACAAACTGTTTATGCACGCATCAGGAAATGTCTTAAAAATACTGGTTGTTGTCTACTTGGTATCTAGATGTCGCAACATTTCTTCCTCATCTAAAGGGGGGGAGTACCATTATTATAAAAATGCCTAAAGGGGTTTTGAGGTTTTTATTGATACTTTGAGGGGGCTCAATTGTTTTTGGGCTGAATGAAAAATCTTGCCAGCCCACCCCCTGGTATAAAAAATGAATGCTCCCTACCAGAACAAGGCTTAAAACTGGATTTAAACCATTGCTCACTGGAGTTCCAGTAAATCCCCCTACAATGAGATATACTTAGATATATTTTTTATTCGGAACTGTAAGAAAAAATAATTTACATTGGCAAAACTCCAATAAATATAAAAAAGTACATTAATTTTGCCTAATTTTGATTGTTTAATTCACTTATTTGTTCAAAGAGGGGTTCGAAGGCTGTCATGATGGAGTGATTTTGCAAAGTAGTTCTTCTTGTTCTGTTTGGTCACCCATACAAAATTTTGCTATGTTTTCGGATATTTTCTATTAATTTTAGTAACATTATTCTTGTGATGCATCCAAGGGGGCCATTTGACATAAATTGATTTTGGTTTTGATTTCTATGGTATGGAAGAGTTCATATAGTTGGGTAGGATAAAATTGCTCTTCCATTTCAGTTCTTTATTTTTTTTCTAACACCTGAATGACCTGCTTTGTCTCCCGTTTTCCATCCGTAGGTCATGGAAGGACATTGGAAATCCGGAGGGGTGAGGGTGGGGAGCCAACTTTCTTTGGAGGGATGAGGGGAGGGGTCTCCTCTCAACACCCTTCTTTGTGGGGGGATATTTTCTGGAAATGTCTGGTTCCATATTATCCATACCCTCCTACGAAGGGATTGGAAATGCCGTCAATTTACCTGATCTTTTCCATACAAATACTGTTTTTTTTTCTTTGGAAATTACATAGAGGGGGTAAGGATATTTTTTGGAAACACGATTATGATTATGATTTTTATACTACAGTACAGATTTTTAAGGTTTTTTTTCTGACTTTTCTGACTAGGATTCTGTTAGGGGTAGTTGGGAAACTCAGTATTATTAAGCAACTCTTTCCAAGGGAAAAAAATCTTCAGATGTTTAGGTTTTGCCAGATTTCTAGGATTCTGTAATGGGAAGTTATGTTTCTCTGGGGTTAAAAAATATATGTCCACAATACACAGCTCTTCAAATTCTATTTGTCCAACAAGCACCCCCACCCAATGATATGAGTGAGTGCTCGACCTTGACTTTTTTGATCACTAGTCCCATCAGGACAAGTAGCACAGAAACGTTACTTGCCTTAGCCAACTGGCTTATCAATTATAGTCCATTATAGTCTAGTTTTGGTCATTTCTAAATGCTGCTGTCCCCTCTGGCGACCGTGACTCATAGCGAAAAACAATAGAGTGTTTTGATATGACGTCATAGTGAAATAGGGCAATTATTGTCAGAAATTTGCTATGATATTATTGCATTGTATAAGAATTAGTCGTTCTGTAAGAGGTATAAACATTGGAGTTCCGCTTTTAGGCAGTGCGAATTTCAGCGAATTTCGCAATGAGGAGAGACCATAATATGGACATGGTGACGTCACTGGTATTTACCCGAACTAGTCAATGGAATGGAATGGAAGTGAATAGAAAAACCGGAACGTGTCAGAGTCGCGGTATTTTTCAAATACGGAATGATATAAGTATATCTATTAATGATAACACAAGTGACAATGCTACATATTAACTTTATTATAAAGATGTTTTTCCTTTAAATCTTTGTGCAGTCCGGGTGTCTGGTGGCACAATTGGACTTGCTGTTATTAACAATGGTACACAAAAAATAGTAATTATTAATAATCATACTTTTACAAATATTGTAACTTTTACTAATAGTCACAAATGATTAAAATCTATAGATCAGTGAAGAAATTTGGAGGAAGTGATAAGAGATGCAGACGAGGAGGAGAGAAAGAAAAAAGAAGAGATCGAAATAAGAGATTAAGAGCACTCGTTAAACGTAAGAAAACATTGCAGCGGGAGATCGAGGATGTTAAGAAGGTAATTGAACCCCAAATTCTCAAAATCAACGAAATGCACAAAAAAATCGAACTTTTAAATGGCCAAATGATGCTTTCATTGTAAGTAGGTATGAATTGTTTAACCTGGGACTGTATTTTTAAGCAGGTATGTAAGAAAATGTTAAATAAGATATGAAGGTTCGGATATGTTTATGAATTTTGAGGAAATTATTTATTTGATATGTGTGTAATCACTTTCGTATTGTATCGGCTCTGATATATATGTTATGCTGCTAACGTATATAAAAGGATTTGTTGTCTCGAGAGAGTTCATAGCCATTTTCAGAGGAGTTATTAAATATCGGACACGACTGATCTTGTAGTGTTATGTTTCAGATTCCTTGGTTTAACGTCTCTGGCATTTTATCTGTTTGGAGTTTTCTGCTTTAGGTTTTATGACAACGAATGGTAGAGATACCTGAAAATAAATAAATAATAAAATAAAAATTGGTATAGATATGATTATGATTGCAATTTTGACTGTATTACCCAGTCAAAATGGAATTTTAAAATATATATCATAAACTTCTTAAGTTTAGACTAATTGGAGAACTGGTCCTGTTACATTTACGTGTTAGGCTGGGCTCGGTACCGGAGTTAGAAACACGTGAACCGTCTCAGAATAATCTGAGATTAATGGTCCAATAGTCCTCCCAGTCTCTGATGAAGAAGGACTATTTGAAATGTACAGTAGGCATAACAGTTCTCTCATGAGTCTCCATGCATGGATAACGGACAATGGATTTGCTATTTATTGAATCGTAAATCTATTGACTTTATATAAACAAACCCATTATCCTTGTGGGTATTACAGTGCATAGTTTCAGTTTGGTATTCATAATGAGCATCATGCCGGCTTTAGTGGGCGAGCAGGTGAGGTACCAGACAATCGTTGGAATAAGTTGGCACATTTAGTGAAGTTAATGGATAGTGTCCTTGTTAGTTATGATATAATGAAAAGACATATAACATATAATGGTCACATAATCAAAATATAGGAATAATTTTTCTAAAATAATTTCATTGATAAACATTTCTAAATTGACATGTAATTTCATCTTCAGCGTAATCATATTTTGCAGGTTAAGACATATGTATGAAATGAGAACTTAAGTTCTTTATGTTTCCAGAACCCTGTTATTTTCCAAGACAATAGAACCTAGTGCATGTGTCTCAAGAAGCCATATAATCACTGATCCGGGATTGTTATACTTATAGACGGAGAGTCACTAAGCCACAAACCATGATAAGATTCATAACCATTCACTGAAATAGGGAGGGTCAATATAACCATTCACTAGAATAGGAGGTTCACTAAGTCATAAACCATGGTAAGATTCATAACCATTCACTAAGGAATAGTTTTTGATGAATATAAAAGTCATTACTATATCCTTAGTATAAGAATATAGCAATTGACAGAATATATCATACTTAGAAACATACAGAGGTCTTGATAGATAGCATTTCATTTATGTCACTGGAAACAACAGACAATAGATGCAAACAAACAGAATATTCATTTAGGTTAATATGGATACATGACTGGTCCCATTAGACATACCTGTACTGAAGTATGTTGAGCATCGTGACAGTTCATGACGCCATGCCGTCTGTATTATGCCTTGGCATGTTATTGAAAGGGTGGTCATGTCTCTGTTGATCAATAACATACAATTAGCATAGCAATGCCTGCCCTGTGTTGATGTCGTTGTCCCTTGCATAGTACCATGTGGATTAAAATCCAGATGTTTTTGGGAGTTGCTACGCAGTACCATGCGAGTAGAAATATACTTAGTGATGGCTGCAGTGCTACATGTGCGGTGTTGTGAATAGCATCGCTATAACCCATGATGGCTTTGTCAACGGATATGCGACACTATGCAGCGCTTGGTAAGTATGTATTTACTGGTCTGTGATGGCTGTAACTTAGGGACAGTACCATGCATTCCAGTGACATCACTCTGGCTTCTTATAGTGATGGCTGTTTCCCTGACTAAAGTCACCATTATGCAGCTAGTTAGTGCTGGGACTGTGAAAGGTGGTAGCAGAATGGGAGCGCAGTACCATGCTATATGGTAGTAAGTGAGGTAGCACATACCATGGGTAACCGTGGCTGTGTTAGTTTTCTGGGGCCATACTGGCATGTTATCAATGGGTGTCAACTTGTTTGATACCTCAAAATATGTTTCCCAATACGGCTATGGGAAGCACTCTTTGTGAATGCAATCATACCACATTGATATGGACACACACAAAAAACAAACGCCAGGACTGCATGCAGCATTCGCCAGCGGACGTGACGTAAGAATCCTGCTCTTTTATTTTTTTAGGGCACGAGTTACACCCTAGGTATTTTTGTCTACAAGTTTTTTTTTTGTTGCAATCAGGTGCGGATTACAGAATCTTTCAATAAGCCCATTCTGATCTGATGCGGTGGTTAGTGCATTTCGGAACAAATAGATAATTGCCAGCTAAGCACTCTAGAACACGCACCTAGCTAAACCACTAGACTATGCGCACAGAAATTTTGTGCATCGTTATTAAACGTGGTAGCCCGGAGAGTATCTGAGACAATATGTTTATGCTGTAGATTTTCATGAACCGCCTTAGGACGACACAGGTAGTCTGGGGGGTGGGGGTGATTTACTGAACGTGGATGCTCCGTATGAAGAGGGTAGTGTTTTGAAGCTGAAATTATATAAAAGGGTAGCGATTTGCGAATTGCACTATGTCAAAGCGTAACGAATTTGTGAATTTCAAATAGGGTAGCAAAACACTAGATTGTCTACGGGGTTGGATTTTTTGTGTGACGCATAAGGGTTTCAATAGCGCGCTAAGTTAGTAGAGCTTTTAACACAGGTGTTTAACACATTATAAGAAAGAGTTACCTTTTCTCTAATTTTTAATATTTAAAATAAATAAATGAAATGGTGCAGAGTCCGTAGAAAATGTTTTGAAATCCCCCCACCTCTCCCCGCGAATTTTTTTCCAGCCCAATTCATTGCGCATCCTCTTCTGCGCATATCTTAAATAGATATTCCGTGACGTGTAACACACTTTGTTGACACAAAATTCAAGATGGCGGCAGATTCGCATCTCGCGATGGAGAAACCCGGAGAAACACCGTGAAAACCATTACTTACCCTTTGTTGAGAGTGGAATATACTGTTTCGAACCAGGTATATGGTAAATAAACTGTTGAAACGTATTGTGGTTTGATTTATTTTGCAAACAAGCGTTGACTTGGCTACGGAATTTACGAACACATGAACTAGGCTGAGCGTTATGTTAATTAGTTGTTCAGCCCAGTTCATTCATGAACGAAGACAGAATAGCCAAAGTGAAAGTATGGGGGGTAGGCTTAGTATAGTTTTGTACGCGGGAAATATGATTCTTTTCCCGCGCTTTTCGAAGACGATAACAACATGCCGGCTATTTGTGGACTTCATAATTTTGGAAACGGGTGTTTTATAAACGCCGTCTTACAATGCTTACTTCACACGCCCAGAATGTTAACTATGTTCCAGAGAGCTGCCCTGAGGGCAAATCACGGAATTATATTATGCAGCTTATGGCTTATCTTTTTGACATGAAGTTGCACAATCGACTGAGCGTGATTTCAAATATTTCTCTTAAGATCACTCTGAAACCAACTGCATCATCTGTGAAATAAACGCCTTGCTCACGGAGATGCTTTCCACAAAACGGAAAATAGTTTACCCATCAGGAGTATTTTGGAAACAATCAGGTGAGTTGATTTATAATTAAAAATTGCTTGCGGGTTCAAGGAGAGTTTCTGCTTTAGATTTACTTATCTAAATTAAAGCAATATTTTCCTATTTTTTCTTTCTACTCTTCAAAGTACTCTCTCAGAATTTTACAACTGGAAAAACTGGAGATCCACATGAGTGTTTTACAGGGATGATGTTACAGTTGACAAACAACCTTTTGCCACATGCAAGGTATTTATTTGTACCACCTACAAGACCCCCACAGGCTTATTAGAACTTTTATGGTAAATAGCTTTTATTAAAGAATTACATATTGCATAATATAAAACACACAACTGGATCTATTTGCCGGGAGAGGGAGGGGATTGGGCTTCCTTATGGCGACATGTTGGCTAAGTTTCAATAGGTTGGTGCCAGCTTTGTATTTCAATGTTTGTGTTTAAGATCTAATTGGGCAGCACCAATGTAACTATTAAAAATGTCAGTTTGTCTCTGTAAGGGGTGTCTTTGAAGCTCCCCCAAATGGTGGCAATTTTGCATATTTCCTACAGTACAGTAGATAGTACTCTAATTTATTTTACAGGGAGAAGGTCTTGATGTCTGAATGTAAAGTATATAGTATAGGTAATGATGCCCAATCACATTTCAAAGATTAAATGCATACAAAATACTGTATCAATTATGCATAGTCATTTGCTTCCACCGACCCCCAACCCCCCGCGACACGCGGGGATTTTGCCAGGCAATAGTGGGGGAAATATCAGTGGTTTGTCTTGTATTCGTGCCCCGATCCCCAGGGAGTTTACTTCAAATTTGCTATGGCTCAGATAACCGGCCGGGGAATGGCGGGGGAAACAAACATCTGTCTTTTCATTTCGGAAAAGACACTCTACTGGTTTTGATAGTATTAGGAAAGTTTCTTGCATCCATCTTGTGGAGGGTGGAATTTGTCCCTTGGGTGTAGGAAATGTTTCCCTGGGTGTAGGGAATTTGCCAAGGCGTTCTCCCCTGGTAGGCGGTGGAATATTTCAAATTGACAACATCTGTTTCATATTCCCCTGCTATGTCGCGGCGGTTGGGGGTCGGTGGAAACAAATAATGACTAGTGCATTATACATAATGTTGCTTTCTTTCATTGCTTGTAGTTACTTGCCAAAATGTAACATATCTCATAAAACAGCTGATACACAAGCAACATCTATCACACTTGATCCTCTGGTAAGTGGTAAAGTCAAAATCAAATCTTGCATGTCTAGCAGAATCCAATAAAAATTTGCAGTCATGACTGACAGCAAAGTTAAACACGGAGGTTAGAAATACATTCAGGCAGCCAAATACAACATTTGTATCCAAAGAACAACTGCACTAATTTCCTTTTGAGCTTTTCCATTTCTGTTTGTTGGAGAATGTGTATAATGAACTAACTTAGGTAATAATTATTGGATGTCCCCCCTCCTCTCTTTTCTGTGCATTTCCTGGTGGTAAGCAGTACAAATTTGTATGACTCACAGGCTAGGAGAAAATCAATAGAGAAGTATAAAATAGTAAGTATTCTTTATTTTGTTTATTCAGTTGATTAAGGTACTTTTTCGAACAACTTGGCTATTTTTATGCTTCTCTATCGATTTTCTCCTAGCCTGAGGCCTGTGCTTTAATAAAAAAAAACAGTATGAACGATTTATAATGTTACACATAATTATTTGATCTCTTTTTTTTTCTTCTTCTTAGGCACGAACATGCAACTCAATAAGTGAAGCACTCCAGCATTATGTAAGGGGAGAAGAAATAAATGGTTACAAATGTGAAAGGTAAAATTGAGTATTGCCTTTCAGATATTATTATATTGCTTAACAATCACTAGTACACACTGCCACCTGCGCCTGTTGCAAATTAATATTAAACAGGTGTCTGTCCTTTTAAAAGTAATAGGTGCCATACCCAAACATTGGCAGTGAAAAAGATGCAGTTTGACTCATGTCCAATGTGCTGGTAATTCATTTCTCAAGGTATGTACAGATGAACCCCAATTCCATGTAAGTTGATATTTATTAAGGGAGTCCGAGTGCTGAACAAATGTATTTAAGCTGTCATCTCTATTGAAGCCATGGTCACCACACAGCTACCACTTGTGCTGGTCCAGTATTTTGTCCTTTTTCCCAAAGAAATGACAAACAACTTGGACACTAAAAACAGTCAACCTCAATTGTTTGTTGGAGCTAACAATATTCTCAATTTTTTTGTTTAAAACAGACTGCAAGGAATGATTGACAATCCAGCTTTTTTGATCAATACACAGATACAGTTATTATTATAAGGTACTGCTAGCTTCTCACATTTCTGAAATACTGAAAAACAGATGTCTTTAAAAATTCATATGGGAGCGTTTGTCAGTCTTCTGCCAAGCAGAGTACCAGCTTGTGTTACATACTATGACTTAACATTATAATATTGCTTTTAGGAAAGGAGTGATGTATGTCCCTGTGCATGCAAGCTAATTTGTTGTTCAGTGCTTCCCAACAAGTTTGATGAAGCACTTTTGACAATAGAATAAGTGTGAATTCTGGATAGACCACTATATTATATAGAGTTGAACCTCTCTTAGGCAGTCACCTCTTTAATATGGTCACCTGTCTGTGCCCCACACCTCAATAAAAGTTACTTTCTTATGTAGATACTGGACTGTATTGTTTTTGTATCATTTCAGGATGGAGGCCCCATAGAATCTGCCTACAAGCTATCAGCTTTTGTTGTCCACAGTGGACCTTTCAATGGAGGCCATTTCATGACATGCTTTCCACATGAAAAAAAAATGGATGCTTGCTAGCGATGGAAAGGTGAATACCATACTGTAGCAATAAATGTGTCGGAAATGAGTGTATAAACTATCTGTCATACAGGTAATAGTTATAGCTAATTTAAAGCAGGCAATGATGTTGGTATATATATTTTTTTAGATTTCCATGGTCCAGAGCACAATTCTAAGACAAGTTCCATACATGGCATTCTATGAAAGAACAAGAATGAGACACCCTTTAGTACCATTGCAAACACCAAACATGGTACACCACCAGACCTCGCGTCATGCAACAAGCACACCACCTACACCAAACATGCCATACCAGCAGACTTCACGTCAGGCACAAAGCACGCCACCAGTACCACCTACACCAAACACAGGAAACCACCAGACCTCACGTCAGGCACCAAACACACCACAAGTACCATCTACACCACACACAGCACACCAGCAGACCTCACCGTCAGGCACCAAACACACCACCAGTACCACCTACAGCAAACACGGGAAACCACCAGACCTCACGTCAGGAACCAAACACACCACCAGTACCACCTACAAACACAGGAAACCACCAGACCTCAGGTCAGGTACCAAACACACCACCAGTACCACCTACACCAAACACGGGAAACCACCAGACCTCACGTCAGGCACCAAACACACCACCAGTACCACCTACAAACACAGGAAACCACCAGGCCTCAAGTCAGGCACCAAACACACCACCAGTACCATCTACATCAAACACGGGAAACCACCAGACCTCACGTCAGGCACCAAACACACCACCAGTACCACCTACAAACACAGGAAACCACCAGGCCTCAAGTCAGGCACCAAGCACACCACCAGTACCACCTACACCAAACACAGGAAACCACCGGACCTCACGTCAGGCACCAAACACACCACCAGTACCACCTACACCAAACACGGCACATCAGCAGACCTCAGGTCAGGCACCAAACACACCACCAGTACCACCTACACCAAACACAGCACATCAGCAGACCTCACGTCAGGCATCAAACAAACCACCAGTACCACCTACACCAACCAAGGGAAAACCACCAGACCTCACGTCAGGCACCAAACACACCACCAGTACCACCTACACCAAACTTGGCACATCACCAGACCTCAGGTCAGGTACCACAATTTGAGGAACAGGTTCAACCTAAGGAATGCTGCCCTCCAGTAGCAGAGGCCCGTGGCATCCCCCCAGCAGCAAATGCGACATATACACAATACCATCCAGCAGCAGCATCACAGGCACCACACAGAGAAATCAAAATAAAAGAAGCAGCTAAACGTACACAGGCATTCCTGAAAAACATCAAAACGGAAATCAGAAAACGGGTTACTGCAGAAATGCCAGCTGGTGTAACATCAAGTAAAGGCTTTAGGCACAGAGACCTAAGCAGTACAGAGATACAACTAGTAAGCATTCAATGTCAAGCTCAATAGTTTTAATATATAGATTTAGGCAATGCCTAAAAGCGGAACTCCAATCATACACACCCACGTCTTACTCACAGGGAGCTCACCTTTACAGTTTAATTCAAGAAAATTCCTGTTACCATTATATGGCAAGGAGTGATGGCAAGGAATGATATGCTAACAAGTCGCAGTTCACGACCGGCAAAAGATAATCTCCTTGAAATAAAAATGAAAAATAAGATTTTCAGCGAAATCCACAACAAAGAATACTTGACATAGTATTTGTCTCATTGTACTAACTAAATCTAACATGTGACAAAGGAAAATCAAGGCTAGAATATCAGTAAAGATTACTCAAAACTATAATTCGAGTTTAGCCGGACAAAAAGAAACCAACTAAAGCAGCAAAACGTAACAGTTACATGTAAAGTCAGAATTTTCTCATCAGGAATGCAATAACTTGGAAGCTAAAAATATAAATAGCATAAGAAGCAATTTCAAGCTTTGTGCTTACCGATAACTGATAGTGAAGTCGTTTCTTTCCTCCGAAAGTCTCCGTCGTGTTGAGTTGAATTCATTCTTACTTGGCAAGCTTTTGCACAAAGCCAATTTTCCTAAATATATTATTCGGCTAAAACTATTGCAATTTTCTGTTATTGTCAATCCTGTTCAATCCAGTTCTGGCTCCCTGTTCGTAGATCTCATATGAGTATTCGAAGAACACGTCGTTTGCAGCCTTTACGAAAGAAACTGTTGTTTTTCTTCAGAAGAACGCCGAAGTCTTGCTTCGGCGTGGGCCGGGTATTCTGCAATCTAGCCTTTCATCTTTTGCAACTCACTCATAGTTTCTCCAAAATGACTTAACAACATTATGAAATTTCGGCGAAGGAATCGAATCCGAAGTATTTTGACAATCATTAGAGAATTCGTTTGAGCAAATTTGGCGTGGTTCGCACCCACGAGTTTGTCTCAGTTTGACTCAACAAAAATTATGAACTCGAGTGAGCCGACGCGGGCGCATGTTTTGTGAGTTTTTTCGGCGGGAAAATGAAGGCGGGAAAATGAAGGAGCGACTTCCGGTCCGTGTCCTCTGCCAAGCACCGGGTCAAAGCACCGCGGCGCCGTGCTGGAGGACAAAATGACGCGCGCGCTCAGTGATCCAAGACGGACTGTGATTGGCTGTGTACACGGGTCGCCAAAAATGCAAGTGCGCATGCGTAAATAAGAGCCCGCGTTGTTTTCTTAAGCCGCTGAACGTATCGTTTTGGCTTGGATGGGTGCTTTCTCATGTGACGTTGAATGATACGTATGGGGCTCCACTCCGTGCCTTCGGCACGGGGAGTTCCGCTATAATTAATTTATCTGACTGAGTTAAAGTTATGAATAAAAGCAACCATTTCATTTTGCAGGTTGAAAAAGTTAGAAAGAAATCAGATTTACACCCAAAGGACGTCTTATAGCTACTCTAAAGCCTCGAAATGGCTCAATGCAAGTGTAAGTCCCATTTTTCTATTGTGTGCTTTACCATGTATTTATCTATTGTCTGTCCTGGTAAAAATGAGGAAACATCCTCCCCACGTGAATATGCTGTGGACACAATTGTCATCGACGTCACCGTCAGCGTCTCCGAGGTACAAGAGGTGCTCGACAGCCTAGATTCCAACAAGGCTACTGGGCCCGATGAGATTCCTGCCAGACTCCTGAAAGAAACATCGTCGGTCATCGCACCTTCTTTATGCCAATTATTAATCTATCCTTGCATACGGGGCTGATCCCGAGGGAATGGAAACTTGCCAACGTCGTCCCAGTGCACAAGAAGGATGATAAAGAACACGTAGAGAACTACCGGCCGATTTCGTTATTGTGTATTGCATCAAAGGTTCTTGAACGTTGCGTTCTCAACCACCTCAAGAAACACATCCAGGATATGATCTCTGCCTTCCAACATGGTTTCTGTCGTGGGAAATCGTGCACCACTAACCTTCTTGAGGCTCTACACCACATCGGCGCGTTACTGGACAAGGGCTGCCAGATGGACACTATATACCCAGACATGTCAAAGGCTTTTGACAAAGTAAGTCACCATCAGTTACTGCAGAAACTTGAAGCAGTAGGATTCGGCGGTAACCTGCTGCGCTGGTTCAAGGCCTACCTGTCTGATCGCCGCCAAAGAGTAACCGTTCTTGGTGCAACATCTAAGGACCTCCCTGTCACCTCAGGAGTCCCACAGGGGTCTATTCTTGGCCCAGCCCTCTTCGCAATCTACGTGAATGATTTGCCCAGTGCTATTCGAAACTGCAATCTCGTTATGTTCGCTGACGACACAAAGATCTTCAAAGAAGTCAAGGGACCTTCTGACTGCGCGTCAATTCAAGAAGATCTCGATCACCTCTCTTCCTGGTCTACAGAATCTGGTCTGATGTTCAACGAGGCAAAGTGCAAGTTACAGACCATCACTAGGAAGCGCTGCCCAGTAATCGGAGGCTATACCATCAACGGCCGCCCTATACAAAAAACGGTCACAGAACGCGACTTGGGCGTCCACGTCAATGCCGATCTACGTGGAGCACACAAGTGTATAAACAGGCAGCTAAATGTAACAAGTTGCTCGGTTACATAAAGAGGAATGCAAGGTGCATTCGAAGCACCTTAGCGAGGCGCACTTTATACCTGGGCCTGGTGCGTCCGCACATTGGCTATGCCACCCAGGTTTGGGCGCCTCAATCTGTAATGCATATAACCAACTAGAAAGGATCCAGAGGAGTGGCAACCAAATTTATCTTAAAACTCCCCTTTTCTACTGATGTTAGTTACAAGTCACGTTTGCTCTCTTTAAATCTACTTCCGATCTGTTACTGGCACGAGCTACTGGACATGGTACTTTTTTACAAATGTGTCAATAACCTGGTCTATGTAAATGAATCTGTGCTACCCATCAGGCGTAATACTGTCAGGTTTACGCGCGCAACTTCTGGTCAGGTAGCTCAATTTATCCCGCAGAGATGTAAAACTACTACTTTCCAAAATTCTTTTTTCATCAGAACTTGTCGCATCTGGAACACTCTTCGCAATAATGCGGACATTAGCTTCACTTCTTTACGATCGTTTAAATCTTCTATGCTTAAATACTACTTTACGGGCCTTGCTGTCAACTTCAACCCAGACAATCCTAGAACTTTCAAGTCAGTCTGTCTAAAGTGTAACTCCTGCAGAACACTGTCCACACCTCTTGTGTGCTGTAACTGAACGCTGCTGCACTTGCACTGTATTTGTATTCTTATTCATTGATTAGTTTTTTATATTATTTATTTATTAAGGACCCACTGTAAATGTTGTGGGCTCCTGCCAGTAGAGGCAAAGCTAATAAAATAAAAATAAAATAAAACATTACTGCAAGCCTTCAGTAATATGCTTTTCTTTCAACTGAGAACAGACATTGTGAAACTTGCATATCTTTCCAGGTCATTGAGACATATCTCCAGTTGATGCAGAAATGTCTTCGGAATAAGGTGAAGTACAATTAATATTACACATGTTACAAGTTTACAAGTATTTACCATCATTCTGTTTGAAGCATTCTCTTCTGAAATATAGGAGATAATTATAATAAGGGGCAGACAAAAGGAGTAAAAGTAAAAATATCCAAAAATGCAAGCATGTTTAAATATATAGAGGATATTACATGGCCGTACGGAGATACAAATTATTTCTATCTTTGAGTGGTCATGTAATGTTCTGTTTAAACATCAATGAAATACCAAAATTAAATTTTTTTTGAGTTAAGCTAAAAATCGAGCATTGAGTAAAGGCAAGTGTGATGTTTTCACAATATTATGTAGAAATAATTTCACGTTATTTTCGTGTGTGAAGATGTCAACTTTTCACTTGAGATCAACCGATTTCATTGGTGTTTATATAATAAAAGGAGAATTTCATATTTTATGGAATCCTCCTTGATATTTAAAAATGTTTTTTCTATATTTTCATAGAATAAAATTGATTTTATGCTACAGGGTAAGAAGGTTGTCTTCTTTTCCAACAAACTGCTAGAGCTTATAGCATCACCTGGTTACCAGAAAAAAAAACATTATATAAATGGTCAAGGTAAATAAGAAGTGAAATGGCATAATGTAAAATGATAATATCTGTTGTTTTTATAATGGTATTTTGAAGCTTTGAGGTCACAAGAAGTGTGACGTTTCATTTGACAGAGAATTGACATCTTCGAAGAAGACCTTATCATAATTCCTGTTAACATCAACAATAAACACTGGTGCTGATTGGTAGGTAATCATTTTATGGTCAACAGATCACCAGTACCACAAATTTTTTTTTTATAACATGTTATTCACTAGAATAACATACACTTTGACCGCATTAAATAATAGATAAGATTATGTTGCTGTTGCTCAGATGCACTTGTTATTACTTTACAGGCTGTCTACATGAAGAAGAGATTAAGTTTATTCTTAGACCCCTATGGAGGATCAACAAACTGCAGCACCTTGGTTTGAGAACCTATGGTAATAACAACTTTTTTGCAAATAATATTGTGAGAATCTATTAGTCAATGCAATGGTTGGGTAATAATATAATTTTTGTCCTCCTCTCTTTCAGCCTTTTCCTAAGTGAAGAGTATTACTACAAAAAAAGGGCTTCAACTAGATTTCAGTCAATGGTCTTTCTTTGCTCCAGCTGAGAAGGTCAGTGCATACCATTTTGTAGCTACATAATTTAAAGCTGGTACAAATTTGATTGCACATGACAATTATGTGCAGGGGGGCACTATGGAGAGAGCAAATGAGCAAAATCCCTTTGCCTTACAACCAAATTTAAAAACAAATCCCTCTCTCCTTAGAGAACCCCTCCTTCCCCACCCCCCGACACATCACCACCACCACCACAACCCAACAATCCCTGTACCTTGCAAGAATTCAATGATACTGTACTTGTACTGTCCTCATAGTTAAAAAATCTGTGAAAGCTGTTTGGGTGATGCTCCAAGGAAAACAAAAAAAAAGCACTGGAAGCTATAAAAAGTACTAAACCCTATTTTCTTTGCAGTCAATTCCCTCTCAAAATAATGGCTATGACTGTGGAGTGTTTACATGTCAGGTAAGGATGTTATCCGCCTGATAAAGTATTAAACTAAATTGATTACACAATAATCATATCATTTTAAAATAATCTGCTAGACATTGTGAATTTATTAATTTATATATTGGACTTGCAGTATGCAGCGCACCTTGCAGAAAGAGTGCCACTCTACTTCAGTCAGGTAAGAGGAACAAGATAATTTGTTTTATCAATGTTAATTCATTTTAGCCCCTCCTACAACCAAGTCTAGTTGATATGGGAGCGCCAACTTCTTCAATTATGGTACTTAAGTACTCTTGATTTTGTAGTTAGTTTCACTAAAAGGCAACCTTAGGCATGGGTTGAGTTGACGTAGCACAAAACAATTATTATTACATACATGTAGTAGTAACCATGGTAATGATTCCTAGGTTAACCCTTATCATTATTCATTCAATATATTTCCCCGCTTTTGATTGGTTGAGGGCCCCCGGCAAATTATTGATGTTTTTGAAGGCAAGCGACTTATACCATCAATGATGTCAAAGATTAGATAAGTTTTAAAAAAATTATTGCATGTGTCACGTAACGTGTTACGCTTGTAGGCAGGCTGTCAAAACTGCCTGCTCTCAAAGTAAAGTGGGGGAGTTCATTTTGAATGAATAATAAAACAATTAAGAGCGAATGCACACAAAAATCGAGCAAAATCGAAGAATCGTGGCCACAACTCAAAATCTAAACTACCCGTATTTTATGTTTATAGGAAGATTTTAGTGAGATTAAAAAGGCTCTGGGGTTTATTTTATAATTGGGTCGAATATTGCGAAAAAATCGAGATTTTCGGTTTCGTCGGTTCGAGGCCTAAATTTAGGGTGAAATTTATTAATCTACAAAACTGCTTCGCGACGGCCAAATAAACTCTTCACGGAGGATTTAATACTCAATTCAGAAAAACCGAATAGCTGACAGTAATCTAAGAAGGATTTCCGGATTAAATACGGATTTCGTGACAGTGTTAAAGAGCATTCTTTAGTGGTCACTTGACAACAAGGTGATTTACTGGCAAAATTAAACTCGAATTCTACATAAGGGGCCATTCTTCAAATAGCCCCAAATCTGGTTTTGAGCTCTAGAGATGTCATATTTCAACATTTCATGTATGATCAACAAGGTTTTTGAGCGAGCGCCTCAGACTAGGTCCACCAATTTGGTCAATTTCCTGTAATTTGCTCCTTGATGCGATAGTTTAGTTGACCCCGATCAAATTACTTTAGCAGCGTAAACAAAGACATCGATCGGCCAAGAATGGGACGATATGTATTATTTTCGACCGTATTTGCTCAAAAGTCAGACTTACCTTGATTAAGAGTCGGATTTCCGTCCAAAAATCTGCCTCTTGGGTACATTTGCGTAGCTGTATGACCTGTTCTCAAAACTCCGTTCGATACGAACTTTCTAGTGCAAAATCTGGTCGTAGTCAAATCCATCGATAACAATGCAAAGGAAACAAAAAAAACACACAAATCTGAATTCAGATACCGTCAGATTAGTCTAAATGCCGTAAATGGTGATTTGCATTCATGTTTTGCACTATTTTCAGCTCGTCTGATCGACGAAATTCACAACGTCCGCCGCCCGGCTTTCAAAGCCTGGATGAGCGGTCATGAGCCGCTACGTGTTGCGTTACATCACGCAATATTACTTCCACTTTCGAACAGCTTCCCGGGGTTCGCGACGCGTTTATAACGCTTATTTTCCCCCAGCTCATCGCGCACATTGTACCTAATCGCTTTAGAAGAAAGCGAATAAATATTACTCGAGAAAATAATCCACAAATAAACTTGGCGTGCGATTGCTAACAAATGCGTGGTGATAACTTCGGTAATATATGCCATCTCCTGTGGTGCGAAAGTAGCACATCAAGGTCACGTGTGTGGTACAATTGTAGCACGAGGATATTTTTTATCAATAAGCTCACGAGGTAATGGATATGTTCTGTTCGTTTCACGAAATCTCCGGAGGAGAGTGCGGCCATAGCCCGAAAGACCGTGCTAGATCAGTGGAGTACATCCCTCTGTTGGCTTGTGAGAGAAATATTCAACCGCACAAGGCGGCGTTCAAGTTTTCCGGCGTCGACAGCGAAGTAGATCTGATTCTGTGTAGAGCATCGCTGTTTTCTCGTCCGAAAAATATATCACAGCTGTCGATCTGTCCAAAGCATCGTGAGTTGCTTGGCCTGTCCTGGAAAAGACCATCCGGGAAGTGCCGTATTCCAGTCATACTATCAGGCCACAGCGCGTTGACCCAGAAACGACCAAAAGCCCAAGCAGGATTGACTAAAGACGCATCTATAACGGTTCTCCAGGAAACTGGAGTTTTCATTCCTGTAGGATCAGGTAAGGGCGTGCCATAATATCTACCGAATAGCGTATAGCTATCTCACAACATAACCAAGCCTAGATGCGCTAGGCTTTTCATATGCAAGTGGGACGACAGTTCGAGCTAAATAACTATTTTTCTGTCCTTGCACTCCTTTCAAACAGCGAATTTTGCAAGGACGCCGCACGCTTGTAAATGTAAACACTGCGATGTGGAGTCATTCGTGCCTTCGGCGCGCCTCGTTACCTTACTGATTTACGCCAAAATAAGGGACTGCTACAGTCTAAAATATGTATATCAATTCATTCTCTCTAAAGTAAATTCTTACTGCATTCTATCTCATATATTAGCTCATCCTTAAAACTATAAACAAATATTCCATCTACAGTTTGATAAAGTATCCTCCTGCCCAGGGAACATAAAATTACCACGGGCAACAGGAACTATTGTAACAGTTCAACAGCTCGATTTCCAGGCTCGGCAAGTGCCATTGCGCAAGCAAAAATGTGCCGTAGCTCTTATAATACAGCAATTGTAATACAATGCTCGTGATAAAAGACTTGAAAGGCTTTATTAGTTAAAAATGATAAATGTATTTGTTTTTTCTTTGAAAGGTGTGTGTACCAGCTGCAGGAAACTGCTAGGTGAGGCTACTAGTGCAGCCGCGCCAACACCGGATGAAAGTGCAGAAATAACTTTTAGGATCCAGAGATTAACAGTGGTAGGTAGATAGCCCCCTCCCCGTGCATCTTGATTTTTGATCGGTAATTTTTGGATAGTGTTGCCGATACTTTCTTTGTTTTCATATGAAATGTCACTAATATTCTCTATTTCTTTGGCCCAAACACGCGGAGTGATTTTCGTCGCTCGTGTGTTGCGAGAGATTGCGTCGACTGCGTGTTGTTGAGTGCCATAAGATGTAGCGTTGCGCGCTCGCCATTCCCTAACGCGACTTTTCGTCTCGCGATGAGAAGTCGGCTTGTGACGGTCGAAGTATTACTTGGATATATGATACTATTTTTGCCTTCGCAGGAACCCGATGCTGCGAAAGCGCTACCCGTTGCTCAGAGCACACCCGATGTCAGTCATCTAAGCGGGCCAATATTTACGGCTGAGACCCCC
Source organism: Scolanthus callimorphus (assembly GCA_033964015.1). NCBI lineage: Eukaryota > Metazoa > Cnidaria > Anthozoa > Actiniaria > Edwardsiidae > Scolanthus > Scolanthus callimorphus. The sequence goes on along the minus strand of CM066917.1, from coordinate 13,258,212 downwards.
GGAGGAAGCCTCTACTCCCCGTCGTTTGGCGAATACAGTCTAGACGAGAGCTGCACTCCTGAAGCTTGGAGCAGATCAGGCGCCCGAAGTAAAGATACCCCTTCTCTAAATAAATTGAACAGTTTTTTGGATTCGAGAGACATAAGTCCCGTGAGGTACCCAGCTACTGTTGCATTGGCGCAAGCAGGTGGCCGCACGAGACGGCGGCATGTTCGGAAGGCACGCCAGGCTGTCGGTGCCGTACTGGAGGAAATCGCCCCCCACCAATCGCGAGTATTGTGGAAGGCCCTCGTGTCATCCAAATCTCTGGAACAACCGGCGGAATCAACGGACAGTGAGAGTGAAGATGAGGAAGATGTTGACGAGGCGCTAATGGACGCAATAGCCGAGTGCTACAAAAATGCTCCCTCCTGGCAGGTTAGACGACAAATCCTTTCCATCGTGGCTGACAAAATGTGCCTGCGTACCTTGCGAGGCTGGATACCCAACTTGACTAGGTATAGGTTCAGTGCAGCTAGAGAGCACGCGTTAAAGCAAGGAAGAGGCATTCCTCTGGAAAAAGAGACCAGCCGGCGGATGTATGTGTCACAAACGCAAGTGGAACATTTTTTAGACTTCATAACAAGTCCCCACATAATTCAAGACTTGCCCTTTGGCGAAAAGGTTATCCACCTGACAACTGGGGAGGCTCTAAAAGTTCCTAATGTGGTGCGACTCATGATCCCGGAGACTGCAGTACAGCAGTATGTTTCATATGCCGCGGAGTGTAACTTTACTCCACTGAGCCGACGAACACTTCTCAACATCCTCTCGGTATGCTCTGCTTCTGTGCGACGTTCGCTTCAAGGCCTGGATTATATTAGTTCAAGTGGCGCCGAAGCATTTGATGGCCTCTGTGAAATAGCTGACCGCTTAGGAGATGTAGGCATGGGCTTTTCCTGGGCCAAGCGGCAAAAAGACCATCTAAAATCTGCAAAACGATACTTGAAGAGTGACTTCAAGGTGAGATAACGAGACATGATAACGATCAAGTGAGCAACATCCCCCCACACACACACATACACCACCACCACCATCCCACTAGGAAGACCAGCAACAGGGAGACACCCTCGCCCCCCCCCCCCCCTTTACTGGGCCATAACAGTTATTGCATTTTCTTTGCTCATTTGCAGGTCCATGTCGCAAAGCAATCGACGGTGGCAGATCATTGTCGCCAGTACGCACTGAGTGACCCAAAAGACAAGGATTACCAGTCGTCATGTGACCACGGCCATGATGATATCTGCGATCGGTGCGAGGAGTTGACGCAAGTACTACATGATATCAGCGCTGCCGTCAAGCAACTTTCGGCACAATCATACGTCCATGAAGACTCTAGAGATGAGATGCTTTTCACGACTGAGCAGGCGAGACTAAGTATCTTAGCTTGGAAAGCACATCTCTTGCGAAGTGTAAACCAAGATCAAGCCCGTCTCGACATAGTGGACAACCTGGATGAAACGTCATGTTTGCTTGTCGAGGACTGGGCCATGAAGTTCTTGCCTCGCAAATACCGAGAAAGTCAAACCGACTGGTTCGGTAAGAGAGGGCTATCATGGCACGTCACCGTCGCTATAAGGCGTGGAGCGAGTCAGGAGTTATCTATGATGACCTTCACGCATGTATTTCAGTCTTGTGGCCAGGATAGCCCTGCCGTCCAAGCGATCATGGCCGACGTCATTGGAAAGCTGAAGTCAGTTATACCAACCCTTCAAAAGGTCTTCTATAGGCAAGACAACGCGGGTTGCTATAGAAGCGGTCCCACAGTCGTTGGAGCCATGGCAGCAGGTCAGCTAAACGGAGTCCACATGCAACGCCTCGACTTCTCAGATCCTCAAGGTGGCAAGGGCTCTTGCGACCGCAAGGCGGCCACCATTAAAGCGCACATGAGGGTACACCTTAATGAGGGTCACGACATAGAAACAGCAAGCGACATGGTGGATGCTATGCGATCAAGAGAAGGAGTCCCTGGGCTTTCGATTACGCTGTGTGATGGTGTTATTTCGCCGCCCAATCCTGTCGTCACCAAGATTGCTGGAATCAGTTCCATTGCTAACGTGGAATATGGCGCAGATCACATACGGGTCTGGAAAGCGTACGGTAATGGTCCTGGGAAAGCGATTCCTTTCTCCAAGCTGGCAATACCGGATCGAGCACAGCTGCACAAGTTGGCTGTCTCCCCTGGCGGAGAAACAACAGCGACATTCCAGGAGATAAAATCCCGCAGTAAAGTACCCAGATGTGAAGGATCGTCGGTACAGGAAGAGATTCGTGTACCTGAAACTGTACCAAGCGGGCTTCACCCCTGTCCTGAGGAGGGGTGCACAAAAACGTATCAACGCTACTCGGCCCTCCAACACCATCTGGACTGTGGCAGACACCAGCGAGCTTTAGAGAATGAAACGATGCTCGACAAAGCCGCTCGTGGTTATGCTTTGCGCCTAGAAGGGCAGTTTTCTAGCGTTCTCCGAGTTGGAGAGGCCACGTCATCTGGTGCGAGGAAGCAGTAATGGGCTGGGCCCTGAAATACCACTTGGCGACACGTGCGAGGTTTACCGAGAAGCAGAGAAATTACATGACCGAAAAATTTATTATCGGGGAAACAACCGGTCGTAAATCAAGCCCTGCCCAAGTTGCCAAGTCAATGTTCTCAGCGAGGGACCCCAGTGGACAGCGCCTTTTCTCCAGTGGGGACTTTCTGACCACGCAACAGGTAGCAAGCTTTTTTTCCCGCCTATCTGCCAAGAAGGCACTATCGGGTGCAGTTGGAGCAGCTCCTGGGACGGCGAGCGAGGAGGAAGAGGATGGAATGGAAGCTACCGTTGAATCCGAATTTGACGAGTTGCGCAACTTGGCGACTGAACACTCAACTCTTCAGCATCCAGTCTATCATGAGCAATACAATCTGTGCGAGCTGAGATCCAAATCAAAGCTCACCTCTTTCGCTATCAGTATGCTGCGAAAAATATGCGACACGTTGGATATTGACACTGCAGATATTACCTCTAGGAGAAAAGCCCCATATGTAGATAGACTTGGTGAGTTTTGAAGCAGTGTAGCTGTAGTAAAAGGTGAAAACAGTAAAGCCAATAATCACATTTATCTCATAGCGACTAAATCTCTTGCGTTAAGCAAGGGAATTCAAAGAAATATCGTTTGTTTCGCGGAAACGTAATTCCACACTATGTCCGTGAGAATATAACATTCAAATCCATCGTTCACCGTGCTAGCGTGAATGCCTGTTCTCTACATATCGCGCACAGAATGTACAGACCAAAGAAATAGTAAAAATAGTTATTCATTTTAATATTGTGAGATTGGTGTTAGTAAATAGATGATGAAAAGCTTCGTGTCGGTTTTTAGCCGATGAACTCAAATGTTTTGTATGGTTTTGTATGAACTCAAATGTTTTGCCGTACTCGGGCCTTTACTCGTTCCCTGAATAGTTTCTGAGAAATACTAGGGAGCGGGAAGTACGCGACTTTCCAACAAATTAACAACCACCCCCCCCCCCCCCCCCCCCCTTTCCCGGTTGCCCCCTTTTGCGTAGCTCTCCTTTGTTTGTTTTACGGGCTTTCTGTGGTGCAAACAACAATGCAACCTGTGCCATTGTATAGATTCCGTTAATTGTATAGATTCCGTTAAACGTTTCTGCCTTGTTTCTGTTCCATTTTCAAAAACTGAATACATTACACTATAAACGTTTCACCTATATATGAGAAAAATATATACCGTTTCCGGGAAACGTTGTCACCCAAAAGTCTATAAGCTTTAGCACAAATGATAATGGGGGCATCTAAACTGCTACTGCTTGATCTGAATTCAGACAGTTATCGGAACCACACGGGTAAAATCACTAAATTTCAGTACATTTCTAAGCTTGTTTGTTTCTAATCCGAATTAATCTTTCCCCATGTACCCATACGCCCTAGCGCACCAAGCTTCGTTGCTTTTTCCATTGACAGCGTATATACAGTATTGCCTATATACAGTATTGCCCCCGGGAGGGGGGGTGGGGAGTTCTCCCAACTAGTCATAGGGGTTGCTCGTCGGAACATCGGAAAATATACCCTAAAAAATACAAGGACATCGAAAATTCACACCCTTAAAAATACCTTATAAAAGAAAATGACCCCTAAAAAATACCTTTTTTTGTTATTGTGGCACGGCTGATGACAGACTGCTTTATGAAACAAAGCCAGAAAACGTTTTGCTTGTTTGTGACCCTTTATTCTTTTTATTTCATTTGCGTACCCCTAAAAATTACCATTTATTTGTGAAAGCCAAATTTTTCTCCGATACCCCCAAAAAATACCTGAGAGTTGATTTTGACCCCTAAAAAATACGACGAGCACCCCTATCAGGTCGACACTTGAAGAACCCTCACCCCCCGGGGTATTGATAACTATTCAAACAGCGAGATTACGTGACGCAATTAAATAGCGTGATATCACGCACCATATCCCGTCGATGATTCACGTCCATTCACGTGCTTACCAAAAAGCGTCTTTCGAGATAATATTCAGAAGCTAGATGTTGTCAAGAAAACCGATATTGCTTATTCCCAAGCTGGGATACGTTCCTTCAGTATTTTCTGGTCTCTTTGCGTTGTTTTGGATGGATTTGACTACGACGGGTTTGCATTCTGCACTAGAAAGTTCGTATCGAACGGAGTTTTGAGAAAACAGGTCATATAGCTACGCAAATGCACCCACGAGGCAGATTTGTCGTCGGAAATTCAACTCTTAATCAAGGTAAGCCTGACTTCTGAGCAAATACGGTCGAAAATAATAAATATCGTCCTATCCTGGCCGATCGATGTCTTTGTTTACAGTGATAAAGTAATTTGATCGGGGTCAACTAAACTATCGCATCAAGGAGCAAATTACAGGAAATTGAACAAATTGGTCGACCTAGTCTGAGGCGCTCGCTCAAAAACCTTGTTGATCATACATGAAATGTTGAAATATGACATCTCTAGAGCTCAAAACCAGATTTTGGGGCTATTTGGAGAATGGCCCCTTATGTAGAATTCGAGTTTAATTTTGCCAGTAAATCACCTTGTTGTCAAGTGACCACTAAAGAATGCTCTTCAACACTGTCACGAAATCCGTATTTAATCCGGAAATCCTTCTTAGATACTGTCAGCTATTCCGTTTTTCTGAATTGAGTATTAAATCCTCCGTGAAGAGTATATTTTGCCGTCGCGAGGTAGTTTTGTAGATCAATAAATTTCACCCTAAATTGAGGCCTCAAACCGTCGAAACCGAACACTTCAATTTTCTCTCAAAATTCGATCTAATTATAAAAATAAACCCCAGAGCCTTCTTAATCTCACTAATATCTTGCTATAAACGTAAAATACGGGTAGTTTAGATTTTGAGTTGTGGCCGCACCTTGCTCGATTTTTGTGTGCATTCACTCTTAATAATGAATTCAGCTTTTGTATGATGTGGATAATTATTCAGATCTCTGAGTGTTATCCACCTCGGCCGTCAGCCTAAATGAATCACATCCCCTCAATCTGAATAATTCTCCACATCATACTCTGTGGAATTCATTAAGCCTCTAGCTGAAACAATCCCCTATAAATGTTAGATTATTTCTTAAATTTCACAGGAAAAGATGCTTTATTTCCGGTTGCTTATGAGCGTAGACATTCTTGGTGCAAATTACAGGTAATAATAACCTTTTTTACTCTGTGTTACCATTCTCAAGAATAATTTTTTGTGACAAAATTACTGAATTACATCAGTACAATTGAATGATGCTGTTTTCAGTCTGACACTGTTATTATTGATTTCCAGTCCAATGTGCAGTGATATTGATAAGCCAGATTACCACATGGCAAATACCAAACCAGAACAGGAGTCGACATGTAAACAACCGGAATATGGTGTAACGGAAACTGATAAAACTCCAGGAGATGACAACAAAAAACAGAACACAGGAGATGACAACAAAAAACAGAACACAGGAGATGACAACAAAAAACAGAACACAGGAAATGACACAAGTAACCAGGCAATAGGAATTGACAGAATACAAGACAAACAAATCCAGAACCCAGGAAATGTTATAAGAAAACAAACAACAAGCTCTGACAGTAGGAAACGCACAACATCAGGAGATGACAAAAAAGAACAGAACCCAGAAAATGTCCACGATGAAAACAAAAAAGCACGGATGCATCCAGAGAAATCCAAATGTAAAGCTGAGAAGAACATACCGTCTTCTGTACTTGAAGTTTTGCCCCCTCAGTTCAGCTACATTACAGAAAGTTTTAAAGCCCTAGATAAAATTGCCTTTTTAGGAGCTGCAAAACAGTCATTTGAGGTTTGCTTAAGGGTGAACATTTTCCATGAATCAGAGGTAGAGGATTGGATTAAAGAGTACCAGATGATTACAGAGGCAACCTTCAGGAAGGAAAGAAAACCTAAGTGTATGGGTGAACGAATTACATTTAAAACAGTAAGATGTTGCCAGCATAACACTGGTTATACGGAAAAAGCGAAAAAAAAAAATGTGTCATCCGGATCATCCACCCGACAGCCTAAAGATACTGAATGCCCAGCAAAGCTTACTGCAAAAATCTTCACAAAATCTGAGAGTGCCTGTAAGAGAGATCCCTTTATCCAAACACACCCTTGTAGTATTACATTGCGCTACAACCACAACCGTCCTCTCCACTCAGCCTCAGCCATAAGATATCGAGATCCATCTTCAGATATCAAGGAGCAGTGCTTAAGGTATTTCAAAGAGGGTCACAGTCCCAGTTCGGTTAAGAGAATCATCCAGGAACAGCTGCAACTCAGGGCTATTACTCAAGATGAGGACCTCGAAACTCTGGCAGCTGACAGGTTCCATAATCCAGACCTTGGGTATCTTTACCGTCTCTACAATAACTGGAGAGGCAGCACCCTAGGTGACCAGAATGGGAAACCTATGTTTGAAGAACTGCAAGAGAGAGTTGAAAGGTACAACATAGAAAATGCCAAGGCGGGAGGAAAGGCTTTTTTACAGAAGTTTCAGTTTCTAGATGAAAAAAAGGTACAGCAACAGCCCCTCATACTGGCAATATGCACACCTCTTATGACAAGAGTACATGAGATGGTCCCCCAGAGTGCTGAAATTGTATACTGTGATGCTACAGCAGGCCTTGAGAGATTTAACAATCCTCTGTTCATCCTTTCAACTAGCAATGCAGCAGGGGGGTTACCGCTAGGGGTTGTCATGACATCGGGTGAAAGTGAACATGTTGTAACAACAGCCATGTCCACATTAAGAGACCAAGTCTTCCCCCAAAATGCTTTCTATGGCAGAGAAAAGAAAGGCCCTTTGGTTTTCTTAACTGATGATAGCCCACCAGAGCGTGAGGGCATACAACAGGTTTGGAAAGTATCAAAGTTATTGCTCTGTATATTCCACTACCTACAAGCAAATTGGACTTGGCTCTGGAACAAAAAAATGGAGTTAGTCAGGGTGACAGAGTGCATCTCATGGGACTGATGAAAACACTTGTTTTTGCTCATTCGGAAGAGTCACTAAAGAGCAGTTTTCAGGAACTTTGTGATGACTCAATAGCAAAGAAATACCCAAATTATATCAAGCGTGTGACCAAGCTCATGGACAGACAAAAAGAATGGTCCTTGGCCCACCGGATACACCTCCGCTTGAGAGGCAATCATACAAACAACTATGCAGAAGCTGGGATACGTATACTGAAGGACATTGTGTTTGATAGGGTGAAGGCATACAACTTGGTGCAAGTGTTTGACTTTATCACTATAACACTTGAGAATTATCATCAGAGCAGACTACTATCCATTGCACATAACAAGCTTGATCGTTTTGTGTCCCACAGATTCATGTACTTGAAGGTTGATGACCTCCGACAAACAAACTAGATATACAGTAGATTTGAGTGTTGGGGTCTGTGAATGTCCAGTTGGCATGACAGGGCAACCATGTAAGCACCAAGCAGCTGTTGTGGTAAAATACAAGGTTCCATGCATAAATTTTATTCCATCTCTGGATGCCACAGGAAGACAGAAGTATGCAAATCTGGCAATGGGCGCAAAAACGAAGGATTTATCCTTTTATGCCAGCCTCTTTCAGCAGACCATTGAAAATAGATGTACCACTTCTGCTTCTTGTACTACCAACAACAAACTTGAATCTGCTGGCACTCTGGATGAAAGCCAAACTGATGAGTGTACTTTGTCTCAAGAGTGCAATTACTCATCAGACAAGGAGATCAGTGCTGATACAAGTAGGAAGACCAGTGGACCTTGCATTGCTTCTGAGGTCAGGAAAAAGCTGAATGATGTGTTGGATGACCTGTCAACAAAGCTCATGCTAAATGATGTGAACCTTTTATCTGGAGTGGACAAGTTCTGTGACAGATACAAAAAGCTGATGGCATCAGGCAATAACATCTGCAACATTGCATCTGCATTCCACAAGTTTGGTCAGCAAGGAAATTCAACATCGAAAACAACAGGCACGTCTCTCAGGAGATATGGAAAGAGGATTCCAGTTCAAAGCACAGCTTCTGGGAGACGTTCTGTTGGTCCTTCAAAGGGTATGAAGAAAGCTGCCCAAGGCCGCCCAGCACTTGGCACTAAGAAGCGAGTTGCAAGTGATGATGATGACTTCCATGTGATGCACAAAAGAAAAAAAATAAAAGTACCAAAACGACAACATTCTCTATCAAAGAATACATCTTTAAACCAGCAGAATTCAGGGAAATTCTAACCTACTGACGTGTAAAACTACAACAGCAATGCCTTGGGGGGGGGGGGGAGATTGAAGTGTCGGGCCACTGGTTTGTTAGGGCGAAATTTTCTGTGCTTAAAGAAAATGCCTCGGTCTTTATGCGGAACTGAAAACGAAATCACTACGAGCGTTTAGGCAATGTTTGAGGGTCAAGAAAGTAGGATAATAAAACATTCTAATTTTTTGACGAAAAAAAATGACCGCGTTATATTTCTCAAACGCGATGCTACTTTTCTTCAAACTTTGTCCAAGTAATGCTTATAGCCTAGTGTCTTTGGCATTAAGAGGGTTTTGCCCAAATTTCTCTTTGTCTCGGTGAATTTTACAACTTAAAATTTTTGGTTGGTCGCCATTACGTTGCCATGGAAGCACCAAAGTAAACTAAACATATGTCGACACAAAGAACAATCCATAGCATGTTTACTTCTAATGTGGCTTTCCGTTCTGTGCATTTCCGCATTAGATACATACCATTGAAGTTCAGGGGGTGAGGACATGAAAAACTGCTATGAGCCTCCTTAAACACTTCTTTGACCGTAGGAGTGTCTTAGAACCTAGCACTGCCACTATACTCAGACTAGCTGAGTTAGTCCTCACTCTTAACTGCTTTTCTTTTTCAGGCGATTTTTATCAGCAAGTCAATGGAGTAGCCATGGGTACTAAAATGGGACTAGTTACGCCAACCTCTTCGTTGGCTACATCGAGGACCTAATTTTTCAGCAGTACGATGGCCCCACGCCTCATCTCTACGCACGCTACATTGACGATTGCATTGGCGCTACATCGTGCCCTAAGCCTGACCTCGAGCGCTTCATTTCTTTTGTCAACAACTTTCACCCAGCGCTCGAATTCACATGGGAAATTTCGGAGATCTCCCTCACATTCTTAGATATCAATCTTACTATTAACGGAGATCGCTTAGCTACTTCCGTTCACTACAAACCTACTGATTCTCATGGTTACCTGTTGTTCTCTTCATCGCACCCCGCGCATGTCAAGACAGCTATCCCGCTATCTCAGTTTCTCCGACTCCGTCGCTTGTGCAGCGAGGAGGCCGATTTTATGGCTAAATCGGGCGAAATGAGCGAGTTTTTCAGAACACGTGGTTACCCTGACAATGCCGTCGCTAACGCCCTTAGCCGCGCCCGTTCGATCGACAGAACCACAGCCTTGCAGCCATCAGAACCCACTCTAGAGGATAGGATTCCCTTCCCCCTTACTTTTCATCCTACTAACCTAGCAATCAAGCATTTTGTATCCAGGAACTTTAAGATCCTACAAAGGGACCCGGAAAGAGCCGCCATTTTCTCCAAGCCGCCTTTGTTCTCTTTTAAGCGGGACCGAAACTTGCGCAATTCTCTTGTTAGAGGCGTTCTCACGCCTGGCGGTCTACAGCCCGGCACTTTCAAATGTACTAAAAATTGCACAACGTGTGATCATGTCGTTTCCACCACCCGGATCCTCGGCCCTAGCGGCGAGTCTTTTAACATCACGGATCACTTTGATTGCACCACCGCCAACGTCATATATTGTATTACTTGCTTCCTCTGCCGCATGATCTATATAGGACAAACCGGTCAAATGCTTTCTACGCGCTTTTGCCAGCATCGCAATGATGTGAACAAAAATGACCCTAACAAACCAGTGGCCCGACACTTCAATCTTCCCGGTCACACTAGGGATCATATGACTGTTTGTGGTGTTTCTCTTCACAACGGGTCTAATCATTCTCGCTTCCAGAAAGAAAATAGACTTATTTTTTCACTCGGTTGCCGATCACCCCACGGCATCAACGAATTTTTCTCTTATATCTAGTATTCTACATCTCATCATATTTCCTCTTTCTTTACTTTTATCACTAGTTTGCGATTTCAATGGCCCATGGCATCCTTTGTTGTTCTTAACCAATTATCACCTTTAGTCATTCCGAATGTGTATCTGTTGCCTAGCAACGGCTCTACACATCGGGTACAATCCTAGTGTTCTAAGCGACATCAAGCAAACCAAAACAAATGCTATGACTTCGCTCTGCGTGAGTGAGCTTGTCGATTGAGTCCGAGCTCTTTTATTTGCCATAACAAAAGGATCGTTACCTAAACAAAAGGCTGAATACTCTTGGCTTTTCTTTTTGTCTTGGATTCTTTTGTTAGACCCGTCTCCAGGGAAATGCGAGTCATTATTATTCGGAATCAAAGCAAAGCGGGAAAGATATTAGAATAAATCAACGCACATACATGAAAAATCTCAAAAAAGTTGCAGAAAATTCCGTTCAATTTACACAAAAACACGCCAAATAAGCTCTGTAGATGTTTACGAAACATTTCCCTTGCGTAGGATTTTTCCAAAACGCTTCAACGCCGAAAGAATTACCTCTGAATATTTTCCCCATATAAAAAAACTGCACAATACGTGAAATACATTCCTAAAAAAGTTGTGTTGCTATTAACGCTACGGCAAATGTACACCACGGAAATTATTTACTGATCTTTCGATTCCAAAATCCCGATAGTAACAAATTCGTAGCACCTTACGTTTTTAGAAATTTCAGCAATATCACAGCCAATGTGTACGGTTTTGGTCGTTTTCTTTTGTAATTTAGGCTAATTAACTTTCGAATCTACCGCGGACAGGCTTCAAAGACCCGGATGTATGTCGCCCGATGATTTACTTTATATAAAGCCCCACTCCCTCTGTTTTCTCTCTTTGCTCCGACGAAGGGCTAACGCTCGAAACGTCAGCAAAACACCATTTTTTCACGGCGCTTAACATAAATCTCAACCTTTGGTTGTTGCTGTTCATGTTGACGTCTCCGCCGACGCAGACCACCTAGTTTTCCCGTAAAACTAGTCATATCATTATTTATAAAAAAGCTTTATAAGAGTATTTTGCACAGAAACAGTTTAGAAAAGTAGGGACGAGGGTGAAGAAGTTTTAATTAAAACCAATACAGTATTAGAAATAGTCTTGATTGGCTTTTGCCAGTTCTATCTCTATAAGTCAATAGCTACAATATTTAAAAAAATATATTTGAAAAAGTAACTTACCACTTCAACTTTACAATAGTGGACATCGATCGTAACATATTTGTTTCCTTGCTTCCGTGCTTGACCGTGTATTATTTCGCTATCACTACACGGTCAAGCACACATTTATTTGAAGATTATCACTGGTACGTCCGCGGGCGCAAAATAAGCTGTAATCTTTTGGGGTTATGTTGTACAAAAATGAGTAGAGTCGGCGATTACAATTTCGAAGTGGCGGCCATGTTGTGTTGCCGTTCGTCCGCCATGTTTGAAACTGTCATGACAACGAAAATCGTCGCTGGGGGGCTTTTAGACCTCTTTGCCCAGGCCTTAATGTACCGGACTCTTTTTTGTCCCCACATTTTCCTTCAACCCGGGTTGCAAATTGGTGGTTGCAGTCACTGTGACTTTGCTCAATATCATAACCACGATAAAACAGATGTTGCCAGCTGTTTTTATGGTCGGGGATGGTCGTCGGAAATTTTCAGTTTCACCCCTAAAAGATACCAAACATGGCGGGCCATGGCGTGGCTCAAATAATTTCTTACCCTAAAAGATACCCTAAAAGATGAGGCCTTATGTTCCAAGTAGGCGCAAAAGAGACAGGTAACAGGTAAAAAATACCCATCAAGAAATTTCCGTGTTTGTTTCTAATTTATCGTCTTCTCATCGCGTAATCGCTCTTTCTTACGCGGCATTTCGAAGCAACATCATGAGAAAAAATAATTTCACAGTTTCGGCCCTAAAAGATACCAATCTCCGTAAAATGTTAATAATAATCAAGATCACCACTAAAAGAGAACAAACCCCGTGATTTTAACCCCTAAAAGCTACGACGATCATCCCCGACCAAAAAATATGGGAATCCCCCCCCCCCACCCCGGTCTAGAGTCATTTGCCCCTGACCAATAACTCCATAGCTCTTCTTTATTCACGAGTAGCCATTGGCGTCCTTTGATTTTTATTGTGTGCCCTATATTCCTGTTTGCATATTCACGACGTTCTGACCTTATCGATCTTGCGTTTCTGTTGTTGAAAATATGATTGGATGGTTCCAGAAAATATATTTCCCCCAAAGTCTAAATTTCTCATAACAAGATAATTAAAGTAGTAATAACAGTATTTGTATAGAAAAAGCAAATTGACCCTCAATCATCTGGAATTTCCAATCCCTTCTGTGTGGTGTGTTTGTGTTTTGGGGGGGGGGGGGAGATTTCCTGGAACCACACAATGCAAAAGCAAGAATTGGTGGGCAAAAAAACAGGACTAAATGCAAAAGCCAAACATTGCGCTTGCGTGTAAACAAATTTCTAGTTTGGAAGCCAACTGAATCATTTCCTCAGTGAAGCCTTTCAATGTACTCGGCGTTTTCTTTTCTTTTTTTCTTGTGAAGTGGTTTGTAACATTCATTGAATTTAATTCTATTATAACTTTGTCGTTGATTTCATGAACGCTACAGGTATGTTTGTGTACGATTTGCTATGATTATTGGTGGGAGTTTTAGGCGCATAAAGTTTCTGGATACAATGCTTGAGGCCAATCAGTTGGATAGTAAATAAAGTGAACAATTCTTTAACCTTTCTAATTTGTTGGACTTTCAGTCTTGAGCAAAGCTTGCATCTCGTCGAATGCCCGGGGAAACTCAAATCCTCGCTGACAGAACAACAAGCTCATCACTTTAGCACATGTTCTGACGTAAGAACCCAAAAACCCGAAAGTTAACTCGGATAACCTCGGACAAGACACGGAAAGATCGGAGCTTTTCGTTGCAAAGCCGTCGCTAATTCTACAATGCTTGAGGCCATCAGTTGGATAGTAAATAAAGTGAACAATTCTTTAACCTTTCTAATTTGTTGGACCTTCAGTCTTGAGCAAAGCTTGCATCTCGTCGAATGCCCCGGGGAAACTCAAATCCTCGCTGACAGAACAACAAGCTCATCACTTTAGCACATGTTCTGACGTAAGAACCCAAAAAGCCGAAAGTTAACTGGGATAACCTCGCACAAGAGACGGAAAGATCGGAGCTTTTTGTTGCAAAGCCGTCTAGCCGTCGCTAATTCTCGGCTATTTTCGTTCGCGCTCGGTTTGTCTTCGGCTTGCGAGTACCAGATTCCACACGGTCGTCGGTTTTCGAGAAAGCAAAGGAAACTCGGGGAAACGACTTGTGAAACGAGCCCAGCCTCTTCGAGCCCAGCCTAATTAGAATATTTCTCATTATGATTTTGAGATAAAGACAGAGAAGCATTGTGATTGTATTGCAGTTCAAACTTCTTTCCTTTCAACAGTTACTACAAACTACTACAACAATAGTTTATGCACTTTAAGTGCCATTGTCTGTTCATGATCTTTAATATTGCATTGTGTGGTTCCAGAAAATATCCACCCCCTACAGAAGGGTGTTGAAAAGTTCCCCCCCCCCCCCCCCCCCCCTGGAAGTTCCAAAGAAAAATGCAGTATTTGTATGGAAAACTTCAGGTAAGTTGACCACACAAATAAGACTTTTTACGACTCCTAAAGACGAATATGAAAGACTGCGAAGGTCATTCCGTGATTCGAGAAAGTGTCACCATCAGATCCAAAAGAAGAAGCTATCTACCGGAACCTGAAACGATTTACGCCACAGGTAAGTGCATAGCAGCAATAATAATAGCAGACCTCTGCAGTAGGGTCTTACCACATGGTACGTACATCTTGAAAATCTAGCAACCCTCAAACAAGACAGACCTTTCCACTCCCTTTACTTAGAGGTGGTGGAACTACAGTATGTCTGGAAGGGGAAAAGTAGGGATCTTATTGCCAATATTACCAATTTAATGTACCAATTTTACTTTTTAATTCTCATTGTAGAGGATATTCTACTCCTTGGTGGCGAGACTCTGGTGCTCAGATTGTTGTTGAAGTGGATCACCAGTACAACCAGGATCCCCCACTTGGATTTGCCAAACCCCTATCAGTTGAATTTCTACCTGCAACACACAAGCTGCCAGCGTCAGATATTTGGTAAATCAGATTTGATTTACCAAATTTAATCGGAAAAATGGCTCTATATTCTATCAATCAGCCGATGGAAATGGATGCTTGATGCTCGCATTTGTAACATCAGTCACTGTGTTTGGGAAACCCAGATATCCCTAGAACTTGATAGAGATCTCTTTGCGCGCCTGTTGGTGGTGACCCATACGAAAGAGATGGATCTTAGGGACGTTTTCAGGTACTCGTTTGGTCCATTCCCCTGGTCTCTAGTCACTCAAGAGGAGTCACTGGGCAAAACAACGAAGTCAAAGCTGGTAGAAACAGTATCAATGAAGTAGAGCCCGTGGAAGACGTCCCTCCTACCGCTGCAACAATTATTGATGGCATGGCTGTCTTGCAATCAATAAAGGACATTCCTGATACCTAGCAGAATGCCTAGCAGAGAGCGTCTTCAATGCCATTGTTAATCAGAATTGCCTCGCTGAAAGGATAGATTTCATCACAGATACATACCCAGACAACTCCATCAAGTCCGTAGAGAAAGCGGAAAGAGCCAAGCAAGGAGTCTTGAAGATTCAGATCACAGGAGGACGTCTAAAATGTCCGAAACAGTAGAAGAAATGTCTAAGCTCTGGCCTAAACAAAGAGCAGCTAATAGAGATACTTCGACGCGAGTGGTTGCGGGAAAGAGATGTCAACAGGCTTGGCGACAGAGATATGTTTTTTACTCGTCGAAGCTGTTGCCTGAAGATGTCTGGCAAAGTCGTTGGTGGCAAAGTTCAGTGTGAAGCAATCATTCTACATGCAAAACACACAGTTGAGCAAGGGGAAACAACTGTTCTGATCAAGTCTCCAGACACCGATGTTGTCGTACTACACCTTTTGCTATTCATTACGAGGAAATATGCATTCATTTGAACTAAAAGGTGGACAATAACACAAAAATACATTCATTTGCTCCGAGCGACACCCAGTAGCGTGAAATGCTGACTCAATAAGGATATTTGCTTTTTTGTAAACATTCATTGTGTTATTAAGCATTCATTTGCGCCTTTATAAATTCAAATGCGAAAAATAAATTTTCGACAGCATATTAATCACATTCAACAAGAAAGGCATAGTCCATTGCACGATTAAACTTTCATTTTGATGAGTATAACTTTTAATATCATTTTTCAACACAAATCAAAAGTCAATAGCATTTTTTAAACAGTCTTTACAATCTTATTGATAAACATTAGCGCTATTGTACAGTCAATAACGCCTTTTTAACATTCTTTACACAAAACTATGTTTTCAATTGAGAGTTACAGTTATCAGTGAGAAAAAGGCAAAAAATATGTTTGGGTAGTTAGCCCTCGATTTCCTGGCCATCGAGGCAGCGTGGGAAATAAGTTTGATAAAGCGGTACCACTGTGCGCTCTTTGCCGCGGTAATGGGACCTATGCAGCGCTGCAGTGCCTCTAACAGCAACTGGGTGTGAAAAGCTCCTAACGGGATCCCGCGACGTCTAGCCTCTGCTCTGTCGGACATCAAAGCTTGAATCTCAGGCCTTGAAATATCACCTTTTAAAGCTGCCTTAAGCGCGCTAATCGCCTGTTCTACTATGTCTGGAAAAGGACTATAGGCCGGCAGCTTTTCCAACTTTGTGTTGTCGGCTGGGAGAGTGGGGTTGCGATGTGCTGGCGTTCCATCGTAGATGAATATGACCTCCTCGTCGGGATCTAGGTTGGGCCTTGTCTCAGCCAAGAACACGTCAAATCGCTCGCCATTCATTCCACCAATGAATGCCGAAAAGTGTACTAGACCATTCACGGGGGATACTGCCAAGGCAACCGTGATGTTTCGACCGCGCTGACCACACACCTGTCGATAGGCTCTTTCTCCTTGGCGCGCCCTCCCGTGGTTTCTGGCGGTCCAGATGTTGAACCCGCATACGCAATGCCGAAGCACGGCATAATTCATTAAAAGTTCGCGTACTCCCGTCTCCTAACCCTCCTGTGGTTTCGCTGGCAGCCTTCGCCTGAGCTCTGTGTTGATCTGTTTTAGGGTTAGCATACAGTTCTCGTTTATGATCTGCTCGAGGCACTGCCTCATATCGTCGTCAACGCGCACATTGTTGCGTCCGCCGCGTGGTCTTTCTCGGATTCTCCCTTCTCTGAAATAGCGTGCTACGATTCCTCTCGCAGTAGATTGGTTTACTCCTAGCGTATCTGCCACCGTAGGATAATCTTCTTCGTCATCTTCAAATGCGCGGACAATCCTTTGGCGGTGTTCCAGGGTAATCCTGATTCTTCGCGGCTGCATTGTTGCAGCTGTACAGTGTACAGTACAGTATACAGCAAATCGACTTGGAAAATTATCAGAATTTCATGCTAGTTTTTGTTTTGAAAAAAGGTTGCATAACAATATTTGACATTCTTTTAAACGACCCCAAACATAATTGTTGCGCTAATCTCTCTGATTATGTAACTGTCAATTGAAAACATTTTTTTGTGAAATGAATGTTAAAAAGGCGTCATTGACTGTACAAGAGAGCTAATGTTTATTAATAAGATTGTAAAGACTGTTAAAAAAAATGTTATTGTCTTTTGATTTGTGTTGGATAAAGGTTATTGAAAGTCATGTTCATTTAAACGAAAGTTCAATCGTGCAATTGGCTATTCCTTTCCTGTTAATGAATGTAAGAAATTTCGCAGTTGAAAGTTTATTTTTTCGCATGTCACTTTCACGTGTCAGCAAGGGAGTTTGTGCCATGGAATTGAAGGTTTATGCATTACACCTAATATTTAATAAAAGTGTTTAATAAAAAAAATTACACTGAGAAGATTCGCATACTCGTATAGATAGATTTTATCCCAAGATTCGGCCGTCCTGTTCCCTAATTGAGCATGATTTCTACTCTTGTGGTGGATACAATTTATTAGCAGCATGATCACATGATAACTCAGTGGAACAATACACTCTTAAGCCCAGCACTTCTCGAAACCTATGCACAAGCAATTCGCCAGAAAGGAAGCCCATTGCTGAATTGCTTCGGTTTCATAGATGGAACAGTGAGACAGATTTGTCGACGGGACGAAAATCAAAGGATCGTTTAAAACGGACACAAGCAAGTACATGCCCTAAGTACCAATCGGTTGCGTTACCGAATCGCATGATAGGCAATTGGTAGGAGGTATTTATCTTGCAAAGGGGTTTTTCTATTATAATACATTTTTAAGGAAACAATAAAAGCAAGGAGGTTGAAATTAAAAGCCAAGTATTCCATATTTCATTATGGGGCAGTCGCGAAAAAAATTCTGCACCAACCTGCTGTTGAGGACCTTCAGAATTCCAGGGTGGGTAGTCCTGGAGCAGCCTGGAATTTTAGGGTTGGTATCCTCAAAAATGGAATTTGAGTAAACTCCAGGGTGGTCATAACCGAATTCACCGGAATTCCAGGGTGGTTAGGGTCGAAGAAAAATTTACAGGATGAGTAAGCAAGGGGTTTGTGCAAAAAAAACACCCCACCCTTTGTATTGCAGACGCAAGCTTCAGCCACCCACCTAAAACGTTTTGAAAATTCCTTGATCGATATACACATTCTTTTCACAGAAGGACAGAAGCATGATTCTGGCATGTTAGCAGATTAGCTGGAAAGGCATGATTTTTCTACAACAAGGTAACCAATGGCCCTCTAATGGTAACCCCGCCTATCCCCTTCGTGTCCACCTCCAGAACCCTTACAGGGGCCAATGAATTACACGACGAATGGAACTGTACACCAAATCCATGAGTGGAGTGCGCACATCCGTAGAGTGGCTATTTGGAGACATAAAATTTCTTGATTTTCAGAAAAATTTGAAAATCTCATTAAGTGCTGTTGGAAATATGTAAATTGTGTGTGCCATCCTGCGTAACGCTTTAACCTGCAGGTATGGCAACCTTACTTCAGAGTATTTTTTCCTAGACCCTCCAACTATTCAAGATTATTTTGCTTGAAGATACTGTCTATTTTGATAAAAGGGACAACTTTTTCTTCTAAATCGTGAGCTTTTGATGTGAATAAAAGTATACATGACGCTAATGTCATTAACGACAATGCAACATATTTTATTACCATCCCTTATTTTGTTTTTTATCTAAAGCAGTTATCTTATCCAAATTAACATCACCATACCGGTCTCTGTTATCTGTAACTTCTTCAAAGTATTCATAAATAATGCAGCTAGATATCAGCATACAGCATTGTCTATAACACGACAAATAAAAATTAAAATCAAGCAGATCAACCTACACTGCAAGTTAACTCATCTCGACGAAACCTGGTGCAGTTCTTAGTTAGGCTTCCCTGGAAGCTTGATCACAATTTGGGATTGTTGCTGATGCATAAGGGTAAACATCGGCTCTTTGCCTGTTGTGTCATGATCTGCATCAAATCCTGGTGTTGCTTTTGAGCCTGATCCTCTTTTTTACTTTCAACTTCCACTCTTTGCTTTTCAATCTTCAATTCTTCAGTTTTCAACTTCTGCATAAGCTCATTTTTCTCGCGCAAATAAGTAACTGTGTCACCTCCACTTCTCCTCTTTCTTTTGGGGACTTTGCTATTCTCATCATCATCCTGCCGCCTTTTCTTGGTTGTACCAACATTTTCTAGTGCTGTATTTCTCATCTCCTCTGCCTTGACTTTGTCAGCCTTCTTCTTGTCAGTATCTACTATGGTTTCTTCAGCTGTCATCTCCGTTTCTGCTATTTCTTTCTGCTTTTTCGACTTCAGTTAAGTCTGGCACATCGACAAATCTAGCCTTTTCCTCTCTTCTCATTTTTGCCTTGACTTTTTTCACTCAACAAAGAGTGGCGCTACCACACAGCACGCTTTGTTACTCTAAATCTTGGGTGTTCCAGGCCACTCAGATTTTCTCCTTATTTTCATTTCTTGTATTTGAAAGGCTCAAGAACAAGAATCTCCTTGCACAGGGAATGGTCATGATAATCAGTCCACTCCATGTTGGGCCTGTTAGAAAATGGAAACGCTGAATTTGTGATTTACGATTTCAATAAATAATTGTCAGAAGTTACAATTCTGCTCAGGCAAAGATTAATTTGAGCGTCAAAATGTTAGTAACTATTTTGTTATTGTAGCTACAAATTTTAAAAAACTGATAGCTGTTTTTATAACTACAATTTGAAGAAAGTCAGGAAATTGAAATGTGTAATTTGAGGGAAAGCAGTAACAATCTTATTTTCCCAATAAAACTGTTTTATAACTTCATTTATTTTTCATTAATAAAAAATAAATCTAGTTAGTATGAAAAATAAATAGTAGTCAAAGGGAAAAATCACATTGTTATTGGCTTCCCTCAAATTGCAGAAGTTTACTTTCATGACTTTCTTCAAATTGTAGTTAAAAAACCCCTGAAAAGCTCTCAGTTTGTGTCAATTTTCAGAAATGCATTGGTAGACTGCTTTTTCACCTTCGAGAACGAAAGTTATTTACTGTTAGATAATCAGCTAAACTGCATTTTAGCGATACAGCCGATTGCGTTTGACTGTTTAACCAAAACAATTCGCACGTTACGTTTGAACGTTGGAACGTTGCATTGTGAGAGAAAAAGTGAGACCAAGGACAACCGCCATGTTTATTTTCACTGACCAATCAGGGAAGACAGAACTCTTTGGTTCTCCATACAAACGTCTCGTTCCATCCTACAAACGCAACGTTCTAACGTCCAAACATAACGTGCGAACTGTTGGGATTAAACAGTCAAACGCAATCGGCTGTAGGTCCAAATACGAGCGAATGCGTTGTTTTAATAGCCATAGTAGTACCAAAGAAGTTCAAAAAGACCATCACCCTGTTT
This sequence comes from Scolanthus callimorphus, assembly GCA_033964015.1. NCBI lineage: Eukaryota > Metazoa > Cnidaria > Anthozoa > Actiniaria > Edwardsiidae > Scolanthus > Scolanthus callimorphus. Next base: position 13,237,556 of record CM066917.1, on the reverse strand, counting down.
GGATCAGTTTTCCAGGAGATCAGTGCCCTTGTTGAATGAAGTCGTGTAACTGAGAATGGCTGTAAATGTTATAGAAATATATTGCTGATCGCAAATTGTTTCAACAGGAAAATTGCTACTAAAAGCCGAAGAGACTTTTAAGCTAAATGCTCTCCCCTCCATTCCAAATCGACGAGGCCGACCAACGCGAGAAAATCTGCTTGACTCAATAATAACAAGAAACGTCGTTAACGTCACAAAGTCAACCCTCCTAGATGCGGAAAACGTGTCTCGGGCTCTCCAGCGTTTTTCCCTTCTCGCTTACATCAATGAACCAATTTCAAATGTCGCCGACGCAAAAGCTCGTGCAACAGTCGAATTCCTGGGAGATGCCCTCGCCGTTCCTGAGTTTATTAGTAACGCGTACAGCTACATCGCCCCATATTGCTTAGATGCCAGGCAAATTTCTAAAACTAGATTATCTCCCCCGATCTCTTTGGAACGACTGGTTCCAAATGATGGTGACGGCATCGTGCAATTGCATACGTCTGCGGCCAATGAAGATGCACTTCAACATGCAACATTAAATCGCTTGTTTGGCATAGATGCACCAGAAATGTATTCTACTTTTTTCTTGGTAGCAGGGCATATCATTTACCAACGTCACATCGGTCACATTTCCCACCTTGCTGTTCACGTTTACTTGCGAAAGTTCCACACTGCAAGCATCTATCGAAAGATCAGCGTGACCAGCGAGAGTTCTCATCATTCTGGTTTATTTGGAAGAGCTGCCCATCCCCCAGCTCGTTGTTTTGGATGCCACTGTTGGTATGTTGACAGGAGAATCCCAGGAAGTACGATCCCGCCTGATGTCAATAACAGAACCAAGGAGATGCAATGAGAGGACCCCGTTTTTTCTTAGTCTTAACGCCCTTCTCGTGACCGCAGAATTTGCATTGCCGTACACAAAGTGAGTAATTCATAGTGTGTTTTCCTACGGGAGGATCAGACATACTCGTTTAGCGTTTAAGTGGTATAATCGGCTAATTTGATGTCTTTCAAATTTCATGAAACTTTCCATGGTGTTTGATAAAATAATTTATTTTATAGATTTGAATTGTTTTCCTTTTTTTAGCTTTTTTAAAGGCAAATCTTGATGTTAAAATCTGCCAGTTTATCAATAACTATCAGGATTAATCCCTAATAATAAGAGGATTATATTTATGCCAGCAAATAGTAATGTGATCTAACATGCATTTTATCCTTCCCAAACGTAATGTTTTACTCCAAACAACCCTATAGATGCCCAACTACTATACCTGGGTCTTTGGAACACTTTTAGGGTTGTGTGAAAATCCGAAGAACACGTAAAAACGGGGAAAAGGAGTTAAAAAGATTTCAGAAATTATCGTAAAAAATGAGCAAAAAATCTTAGGAAAACATTATACTAAAAGTTATACTTTGAAAGGATTTGAATGGGGTGTGTTTGAAATTGAATGGCCGCCATCTTGGAGGATTGTTGTCTTTTGTAAGAAAAAAGCGCGCTCAAAGTTACGCATGGTTTGGTAAGTATAAGTCGACGATTGTCATTGACCACACGAAGTAAAATCATTTGAATCTCTTTATTTTAAGATGATTATGAGTATAAAAAAGTGCACAAAAAGTATAATAAAAAGTATTACATTGAGTTTTCTGTGATTCTATAATGCAATAAGGTGATTATGAGTATAAAAAAGTGTATATGTTAGTGAGTATAATAAGAAAGTATTACATAGAGTTTTCTGTGATTCTATAATGCAGTAAAGCTGCTTTCTTTGTATTTTGTTCAGGGGTAACGAATTTTTCACCTGTGTTTACAACAAGATATTCATACAAAGGTGGTTGCCAAAAGTATATTATAGGTATTCGTTCTACCGTGATTCCGTTTCCTATTTCTGAAATGTAACAGCAATCGGATTTTGATTCTAACACAATTTGATGTACAATTCCTTTCCAATTTTCAGGTGTGATATCTTTACTATAGTAAAAACGGAAATAATTTTCAATCATACATGCGGCGAGTTCTCGTAAATAAAGTGTTCTATTTTCAAAGTCATTATCCCATGGTATGTCATCTTGTACTCTTTCTTGAAATGCCTTGTAGTTAGTATAGACATCTCCAAGATACAAATTGTTCAAGAAGTTCTCCAACATCAGTTTCCACGCTTTATTTGGAGTTATCGAGTACTCTTCCATCATTACATGCGGGAATAGTTCCATTAGTTTTTCTTGATAAAATTGCGTTTGCATGCGACAGTTGATCATCATTCCTACATCAATTTCACCCTCAAGTTGCTTAAGCAGTTCTTTCCTTTCCAATGCTTCTACGATAAAGTAGAAACAAAACTCAAAAAAGAGTTTTATCTCCTTAACCTTGTTTTCGTGCTCGGCTTGATAGAATTCCTTGATCTTCCTTAGTTTCTCTAAGAGATTGGCTGTGTTGTTCATGCTTTCCTGATTGATCAAAATTTTACCACTTCTCAGCTTCATGGCTTTTGAAAAAACGTTTAGGAGTGGCATATACTCGAATGTGAAAGATACTTTATACCTGATGTGACGTAGTTAGCTTTGTTTTTTAAATGGGTGTGCATTTGATCACGTGGTTCTCTAGCAATATAACTCACCGTCGCACATTTGATTCATCACTCTCCTCTCCTATCTTTACACATATTTACAAGTATGGATCGTTTGACAATCTTGAGAAAGGAACCTACAATCAGTTGCTGGGAGTATGAAGTCTTGGAGACGGGAGAAAAATTTATGAGTTTTCATGAAAATATTGCAACAGCCCTTTCCAACTTTATCCAGGAAAAAGAAATTGACGCAATCCTACCGTACATTTCTCTTGATTTTCCGAACGAAAAGAATGGAGCAGAGGAAAAAGAACCCAGTACAACACTCCGCCATGAACTTATTGAGAATACTCTCACTAAAGTCTACTGTGACTTAGCAGCCGAAGAGATAGTAAAACTGACAAACAAAAACTGCTATGCTTGTTAAATCTTTGATCCTCCCCAGTGGCACCATGACTGTCAATATTTTCAAGAAGCAATCGAGAACATTAACGACGATGAACTCACGAAGGAAATGGAACAGGCTTTTCAGTTGTTAAAACCGTCAGTAAATGGACTTGAAATGATCAAGTATAATTGTAAAGACACTAGATTAGGAATTATATTTAGACGAAGGGAGCAGTTAGAAGATATGATCATCGCAAAGTTAAACGATTACTCAGATTTTGGAAACGGTTTTTAATAATTTTGTATTCATGTTTTGTTTTTGTAATAAAATTCATTTATCTTACTAGAGTTTATAAGTGTGGTTTCATATTTTATCCGAATCATTTTATGTAAAGGTTCACATCATGATTGACACACGGTTTAAACTCCCAACTACAGTTATGGTCTGTGGACCAACCCAGTCTGGAAAATCATTCTGGTGTCGTAAATTTTTACACCATCTTGAAGATATGGTACGCGGCAAAGTAAAAAATATTGTTTATTGCTATGGTGCTTTTCAAGACTGGTTTATTGAAATGGAAGAAGCTATACCTCAATTGGTTTTTGTGAGTGGTTTGCCAGAAAATGTTCTCGAAATCTTTAATAATGAACCAGGAATACTTTTAATTGATGATCAAATGGTTGGTTGCTCAAATGATCCTAGAATGTCAGAAATTATGACTATCCATTCGCATCATTTGCAAATTACGGTCATTTATATTGTACAAAACCCTTTTCCACCAGGAAAACACGCACGTACCATATCTCTTAATTGTCATTATTTTGTCGTCTTTCAAAACAAACGTGATAATTTAGGGATTTCAAATCTACTTAGACAGGCTTTTTCAGGAAAAAATGAATATCACCATGCAATGGAAAGTTTTCAGGATGCCGTTTCTAGAAACTATGGATACTTAATTTTGGATTTACACCCAAGTACTCCAACTGAGTTAAAATTAAGAACCAACATTTTTCCTAACGAGCGAGAAGTTGTATTTTCTAAATTCGCTTAAATTCTGTTGCAATCGGATTGATTGTACATTTCTATATCATGTCTCAACGAGTAAAGAAGCATTTAGACTACTTATCAGTCCTTAGTAAATGCAATCCAAAACAACGCAAAGCTTTATTACAACATTGTGATAACGATTTAATACGATGCATTTCTGAAATTGCACTAAACCTCTTAAAAGGAGCAGTACAGTTAACTCCAGCTCAGAAGAAACGTTTATCCAAGTTCAGGAAACATATCTACGGTTTGTCTCTCAAGAAAGTCCCTATAAAAAGGAAAAAGAAGTATTTGGTTCAATCTGGAGGTTCACTGTTGTTGACATTATTAAAATGAAAATAGACGAAAGATTGTACAACAATATAAATCTTCCATTCATGGTGGAACACCCGTGAGTGCTGAAATCTCTGATGGCTTGCCATTACTACCACCCACACCTCCCTCTACACCAAGATCATCTAAACTTCCAAGACGGAAATATGGCATGAACAACAAGACAATTACCCCCAAATGGGTGAACTATTAAATATCAACAGGAATGTTTATGTAATCTACATTTTTATTTCAAAATAAAGATTTACATTACACACTGGTGCTAAGTTGTTTTTCTACGTGCAAGTGATATTTGTTGTTGTTTACTTTTTTTGTGCGTGTACATGGTTAAAAACCTATTGATAAATTCTGCTACACGGCTATCATTTGCACTTGTATTCTTACTAAAATAAGATACGATTTTTTCATTGACATGTTTCTATTTTTCATCATTAAGTAAAACAGACAATACTGTCCGCATGTGCTAGAACCAAAACTTTGTAATGTACGAGTATTACAAAGCCAACTATCACAGTTCCTGTCTAACAACTTTTCAAAATGTCTAGAATAAAAATTAGGTTGATTTCCGTACGAGTCAAAAAATTCTCCTACCCCATTTCTTTCACTTGGAAAATAAAATGCTACCCAGTGACTACCCCTCTGATCTGAAGGATCTGTGTTTGCTATAATTCCACATGGTAAATGTTCTATACGTGTTGGTAATGCATCACTGGGAAACACACCACAAAATGTTTTCCTTGACTTGAGGTCTTGTACCATAACGTAATTGAGTTGTTCAGTGTTCATGTTGTGTAGTCGTACAAACAATTTCTTTCTTTATCTACTTCCAGAATGTTAGAAAAATACCCTCTACATACAAGATTCACTGCCTTTTGTAGAGGTTTTGATAGAAAAATTTGTATCGAAAGATTTCCCTTTTGTCGTAGATTAAGATGATCTGAGCTACTACAAGAGTCAGGTGTCAGATCAAATACAAATATTCCGTATCCTTGCCAGTAATCATCACGTGTAATGTTATTTCCTTGGTCAAAGTGATACTTCCCAGTTCCAGTGAAGAGGGTTTCATAGGCTTGAATGAATGTACCACCGTAGGGTGTGAGATTCAATTTTATAGGTGCGCTAGGTGTTTGTTTCCCATCGACATATACGCATACGGAACTTGCGTTAAACAAGTCAAAGTTGTATGGGTTTTTAGAATAATCCCCGTCAAGTGCGGCGGCATCACACATTGCAAATATAATTTGATTCGGAATAACTCCATTAAATATGTTATCTTTTCGTATAGATGGTGTTGTTCCAGGAACGGTAAAAACCTTTGTATCGGTCCTCTCGATTGGAATGTAGACAGGGCTTTTCGTTAAACCAGCTTCAATACCAGCTATTACATGCGCACCCAGTTTGACTTTCCGTATGATAAGTTTGACTTCTGAAAAATGATTTTGTATTTACCTACGGGATTTTCACCGCACATTAAAAAATACTCTGGTGTATTTGGTGTTAACTTGATCTTGAGATCTACAAAACTGGGTATTAAACGATTTGTCATAAAAATATCCGAATGTATTGGACCACTCAAATCAAACTCGTGTGATTCTTGAATAAGCTCACTGCGTTTTTTGAGTCCTTCATTCGTGTCAGCTTTAGTAAAGTCTGCCTCATCCATTTTCCCAGCCGTGTCTTTTTCATAAACTACAGTAGAAAGCTGAGTTTCCTTGGCCGATTTTCCATAGTTCAAGGTGTTCTCCAGATACGCTCCAATTGCATACCCACCGGTAGCTTGTGAGACTTGAGTGCCATTTGCAAAAATGTCAACCTGTTTCCATAAACTGTGTAAAAGGTTGTTAACTGTGCTTAGTTTTAACCCCTTTTTAAATTCAGTTCCATCGTTATTTTTTATACTGCCCCTTACATAAATTCTTGTCATCCCAGGATCGATGTAGTATTCTGTGCCAGGAACATTGAATTCGGTTACAGTAGACGAGCTTAGGGTTGAGATGGGATGGTAATCAATATCCACTTTTTCTAGTATTGATGTCTGTGTTGCGGGTATCTTGAATAAATCTAGCTCCTCTTTTGTACATTCAGATGATAGTCTATGGACGAGTGACATGATTTTCTTTAAAATCCTATAATATTCTTAGACAAGAAAGGTGATGCTTTCGGTTTCCTAGCTCGCGATGGAGTGGAGTTTCGTTTGGGCTTTTTTCTCTTTATAGTTTTTTTCATTGGTGCTAATTTTCTTTGTTTTTTACTTGGTCTCGCTTTCTTTGATGGATTAGATTTACGCTTTCTACCCAAACCAGTTTGTGATTTCAGCGCTTGTGTGATTGTTTCCCTGGAATGATTTTTTATGGCTGTTCCGGCATTTTGAAGATGCTGCCTTGCAGATGATTTAAAATCCTTTCCAGCTATCACATCATTCATCATATTAGTTCCGGTTTGTACTGCTGTTTTTGCAATGTTCTTTGTACCTTCTTTGAGGAATGGTAAAGCGGTGCGAACAAGTGATTTGAAAAAATTTCCTATACCGAATCCTCTTTGACCGTGACCCCTTTGAAATACACTTCCACGAAAAACTGGAAATCCATTCCCATGTTGAAGTGCCTGTCTAACATAGTAATTTGCGTATTCATGTGTGGGAGAACTGTGCAATTCCCTCATTTTTCTAGCGTAAGTACGACAACGGTTGTAATCTAAAGTGTAGTGTAACGATGACCTTTCCTCTTTGAAATGCCAATGGTCTCCCAGCACCGTCGTATATATAGATGGAAACTTTCTCAAAGGCTTTTGTTTCAACCGGAATGTATTGTGGATTATCGTAAATTTTTGAGATAACACTACCGTGTTTTCCTTCAATTGGAATTATTTTAAGTAGTTTTGATTTCGTATCACCGACTACTTGATAGCCTACAACATCAGAATAAATGTACATGGTTTGAATTCCGCCATTAAGATCACAGACATAGGGACTTTTGGTTGTTTGTGTTATCTCGATTCGTTTTCCACCGAAACCTAAAATACCGCTTAGAGACTCAGTTAAAGTAACTTTACCACCTTGTTTTAATTCCACGGTAGTTTTTTCTGATAGAACATCATAAGCAAAATTGATTTTTTCAGAACCTTTAATCTTTGTAATGTTTTCATTGATATGAGTTATCAGCTCTTCTGTAGTATTATAGTAACCTTCCGATATTTCAAATTCGTCATAACCAGCCCCAAGATCAAAGTAGATTCGGTTTTCCTCTGATTTAATATTGTAGAATGTTCTTGGCCAGATGACAGATTGTAGTCCCACTTCCCATGGACCTTGTAGTACGATAGGTTCTGGTAGTTTCACTGTAAAATTTGCCAGTGTATTGTTAGGGAAGACATCCATGGACGCATTACTTGGTAAAATAACAAAAAATTGATGTTGTTCTTCCATTACTCTAAATGTGATGATAATTCAATCGTCTCCTTTCGCAATCGTTTTCAGTTGTGAAGCATTTATCCATGAGTCAAACTTTTTATGATGATTCTTCCAGTGAACTTTATATTGCAAATTTCTGCCACGCCCACGCGTTTCCAAGATCTTCTCGATTTCGTATTCGTCATTTTTCTGAATTGCAGGAATCATCTGTTTTTCATAAAATACACCAGTGATCTCTTCATTATCGTAATCTTTTAACTTGTATACTGGTGGATCCCGGGCTATGCGTTGTGTTATGGTAAAAATTTCTTTGGTAAAGTTGGGCTCATAAGACTTGTCAAACGGAGTCTTAGTTTTTGAGATACGGACTTTTTGCCCGACAGAAAATTTGAATTTTTGCTCTCCATTTATCAAATCATTGTCATATAAATTATGCCATACTTGGTCTTCATTGAAAATGGTAACATCGCGTGGTTTCATTTTTGTGGATGAATGTATGGTATTGTTATATGACTTTACTATTTTTGGTAAAACATCAAGGTAGTTGTAGGTATTTTTGTAAGTAAAATAACGATATAGACGTGCTTTCAGTGTTCTTATGACTCTTTCAGCTATTGGAACCTTGGTTTCGTTTTGACTAGTAAAAAAGATGATATCTTCATCGTGCATGAGTTTTTTGAATGGCTTTCCTGTAAATTCACCTCCTTTATCGGTAAACACTTTTTGTGGTTTAACCCTGACTTTTGTAAAATGGAGCTAAATGCATCGGTGACTGTAGAGCTTTTCTTGTCTTTCATGGGAACAGTATATAGGAATTTTGAAAGTGCATCAATAACTACCAAAATATATTTGAAATTTTTGTTAAACTTGGTCAACGGTTGCATATCCATGAGATCGGAACACCATTCTTCATTAAGAGATGATACGATTACTCTGTTACGGCGAAAACGCTTTGCTGCTGTTCTATGTAATGTGTAACTGTCTTGTTCGGCAAGCCAGTCATTCACTTGTTTTCTGGTTAGGTTTTTCTTTACAGTTTTTGCTTCTCGATAAAGTCTTTCTGTTCCTCCAAAACTTCCTGGATGTTCTGGATTGAAATATATCTTTTCCAGTACTTTTGCAACCGCCATCAGATTGAAGATTAATTTTGGTTTGAGTGTTACAACACGCCAACACACACCTTATATTTCGGAAAATATTCCCAAGTTTACATTCAGGTGGTGAAGTAAAACATCCCATCTTACTTTGTTCAAAGAAGATTATTTCTGAACACGTCAAACAGAAAACCTAACAACTTATTTCTTGTTACACATGTTTTAGCCTGTGTAAAAATCGGATGCGAAAGACTGGTAACTATTCTCGTACTGAATTATGGGTAGAAATCTATAATTAGCATGTAATTTTAGATTTGATTTGTGTTCTCGCAGGATTTCTCTGGTTTTAAATCATTTTTTGGATAGAAAAAAGCTTACAAAAATAGTCAAAGGTAAGATTGAACTGTTCTGATACGTTTTACAAAGACCAAGGTATTCACGGATCAGATGTTTATCTCGTTTCAGGCAGGATCATTCACAATCTTTCACCTTATCTCAAAGATAAGTATTCTTTGTTTGTATTTCTTGTGCGTTGAAAGAATTGCTGGACATTCAGGGTGGTAAAACTAGCGGAATCGTACTATTATGTGAAAACTTGGACTACAAAAAACGTGAAAAATAAACTAAATCTTGAGGTAATATTGATCTGATTGTTCTGTTCATGGTTCAGGAGGAATACAGTGAACGGCGAAAAGTCTTGTTGCTTCCATGAAATCAGGTAAGAATCATACCCTTAATGGCTTTTTACACTTTCTCAGATTGCATGGGAAAATCAAATTCGCATGGATCACTGTCTTGTTGTGCTCACAGTTTTAATCATGGCCAACGTTCAAATAGTGTTTGTTATTTTGAGTTGTTTCGCTATTGGAATGCGTTCAATATGTCCACCTCAATGCAAGTGTTTACGGATTATTCGCTTCCTAGATTGTGGGTCAAAGGGAATCACACAAGTACCTGAATTTAAAAGATTAACGCAAGATAACTACACCATCCTTTCCCTGAAGTACAATCCAATTTTTGATATAAACATAACTCACATAATCAGTCAAATGCCTACACTCAAGAAAATCGATCTACGAAACACTACCGTTGATTGTAAAATGATCTGCAAAGCAAGAAAACTAATTCAAGTGAGAAGCTTCTGTCTCTGCCCGACCACAATTTCAACTACAAGTATAACACAGTCCATAACTCCTACTTCCATTTCTACAAATATATTACCAATCACATCTCCGACTTTGTTGTCTAGTACTTCAAGTGGTACTCATCCAACAGAATACAGTTCATTAACATCTATGATTCGTCTTCAAACATTTCCTGTGCTGTATCAAGTACTTCTGATCCTCAGTCTTCTCCTCATCATTTTCTTTTCACTTATCATATACTTTTGTGTAATCAAAAAACGAAGAAGGAGAACTGAGATGTACGAAGCCCCAGTTGCGATACAAATGAATCTTTTTTCCATTGATGACAGTGATGACAGTGAGATTGAATTTGAAAGAGTCAAGTCTGAGTAAGATTCTACCATTAGAATAAATTTAAACACAGAGATGATTTTTTAAAATAATGTTTTTTTATTCCAAAAAGATACATGGTTTTGTTTTAAGATTACATGTAAATAGTGCAAATGATTACTAGAATATATAATAACAAATTAATGTACACAACATTTGTTAAAGATGTAATATTTTTTTTAATCAAAAATGTCTTTCAGGTTATCTGTATTTGATGATATCACCAAGGATTTTGTGGCACAAGTTCTTCATTGTTACTTGAATCAAACACTTTTGGAAACATAAGGTATTCTCTATCCACGTTACTGAAAGTCATGGCCACCATACTTTATACAATATATACAGTTCTCTTCACAACGTAGTCCTTTCTTGACATGTAGAGTCTTGTGAACTCGCATTTCGATTAGCCATAGGGGTCTTGTTATATCACGTAGTAAACAGTAGACTAGTGGTATCACTAAAAGTATCATCATTTTCATTCTGTGTGAGTCTATCAAGGAAACTCTTGTTCGTATGAGTAGTAGTTTGTGAATGTACATCATATAGAGAATCAATGCTCTTTATTCATTCAAGTTAGTCTTCATTATCCATTCTCCGATAGAAAGACAGATCCTCACATGATTGAGTGTCAATGTCATTTAAAAATTCCAGATCTTCTGTTGTAGGCACATCATCACTTTCTGATTCATCAGAAGTGTTCATTAAGTTAACAGATTCATCAGAAGTGATGCTTTCCATCTCTGTGTTGCAATCGTTATTGATTTTGTAAGGAAATAGTTCACCCAGCATAATTGGTTTTGATGTATAATGTTCAGAGAATAACATAGTGAGTGGAACTTTTCCAGTGTTTCGACTAGGACACGTTTCTCTCTGTGTTCTTGGATGCCAAGTGTATCCGTATGGCAGGGTATCATAACTATCATTTAAAATGATTCGTTTATCAAATACCATTCCATACTGTTTTTCTTCACGTTTATTAAAAATTCGACGTGATTTGCCATCCCTGGTAATTTTTCTTTCTGTAACCACAGTGATCTTTGCTTGATGATTTTGAACCATCTGCTTCATACTTTCAAAGTTTAGTTGTTGTTGATTTTTGAAATTTAATGAGAACCCCTTGATAGTAGCCTTGGATTGTCCATTCGATAGTTTGTAGGCATAATTATTTGGTCCTAAGCAGACAAATTCCTCAATGTGTGTATTAGGAGGTAACTCAGAAGTCAACCCACCTAAAAAAACACTCAGTTCTGGTTCAGAAGTGCTATCTTCTCTAGATACATACAGGCAAGAGTCCGTGTCGGCATATAGGATGGAAGATTTCTGACTATTTAGAAGATCAAAAAGACAGTCCCTAGCATATGCTGTAGTAAAGATACCTATAAATATATTAGCTACATCACACTCTTCCCTATATTCAGCTTTTTCTCTATACAAAACCTCAACAAAATCATCATTAATTAGAATAATGTCGTGTACTTCGTGTTCAGCTGAATTCATGATTTCAAAAAAGGATTTGGGTTCAGAAATGAGTTTACTTTTCAAATGATCTTGTCGCATTGCAAATCGACCCCATAAACTATTTAAGCATAGTTTTGATAAGGATCGTAAGCCTGGATTGTGCTCAATGTTTTCATGCCGAAGTTGAATTCCCTCATGTTCTTTGTAATTGTTGATATAACTTTCCTTGTCTTGTTCTGACTGAACCCATGTTGGGTATCCTGATGATTCCTGTTTGGTCCTCAGAAAATGATCAACATAACTTTTAAACAGTGTTGTGGAAGATTCCTCAAAATCCCATATTTCTTTTATCTCAAGAATCTCATATCCAAGAGAAATAGATTTTTGAATCTCAAAGGTAATAAAAGTTCCCCAGAATGCACGTTCCTCGATAGAATGCAAACAAATAGAAAGACCTTCGAAAGCACATTGTTTACAAAGTACAAACATTAGTTTCCCATTTATTCGTGCTGGTAAATACGGAATGTACATCTCAGATGGGGCTAATACTTTACATTTAATCAATCCAAAGTATTGTGATATTTCCTTAAAATCTTCAGTTACTAAGGTAGGGTGTGATTGAATATACTTCATCCTAGAATTAACGTAAGGATATAAACTCGTATAATCGATATACTTGATTTTTTCCCCTGGTTTGCATTTGTAGTAAAGTTTAAACCCTTCCGTTCGCCCTCCGAAGAAAGCATCTCTTGGATTTAATTGGGTCACGAGTTGAAATGTTTTTTCAAAGTCTTGCTACTGAGCTGTTTTCTGCAGTGTTTTGAAATCACATTCCCAGATAACATGTACAGAGTAACCTAGCTCTCGCAAACATTTTTCTTTTCTCAAGGTATTTTCATACACCTGTTGATTTGTTAAGTGTTTTTGAAAAGGGTGCATATCTTCACCCGAGCAACACTTATAGTGAGAATGAAAAACACATCCATTGAATTCGTAGGCCTCTTTGATTCCTTCTTCTGTAATAAAATATCCATCAAGATAAAATGTTTGGCCTGTTTGTGGGTGTACTACTTTATGTTCTCCAATATTTTCTGCATGTTGGATACGTTTTCCTGTTTGCTGACTTACAAATTCTAACCACTTAATAGCTGAGATTGAATAGAGTTTTTGTATTCCACGGTAATTATCACGCGGAACAATAGCAATTGTGTTAGGTTGTAAAAACTTGGATTGATAAGTTGCCATGACACAGGAAGCTATTGTGGTGTATTGAAATGGGTCAATATTGATTTCCTTTAAAAACAACTCGCGAAAGCGAAGACAAGCCTCTCTCAATATCTTGACATCCTGTACTGCATAGATCTCCAGTTCTTTTCGAAAATTAAAAACATAGCCACTCTCAACCATTTGTTGATGCCAACAAATCAATTTCTCTCTTTCTTGTGGTGAAAGACTGTCTGGATCAAAAAATTCAATAGGTGGAATAGGTGAAATTGTGTTTTCATTCCAGTGTTCCATTGTATTCCAGAGATAGGGAAATGTTCCCTTGCGAAATTGAGTTTCATCCAGTCCAAACGCTTTTGCCAGTTTGGAAAGACCCATTTGAAAGAAACAAATACTGTCAATGATACGTATTTTGTAATCCTTACAGTATAGTTGAATAATAGTATTTCCACGTCTTATTATAGAAATTTCTGTAGTAGGTCTATTTTTTAATAGCCATCCAAGAATAAGAATGGTGTCAAATTTACCCCCATTGTGAGCAATGGCTGTATATTTTGAGAAATCGTTACGGAATAAAAATTGACAAAAACTATCTAAAGCATTATCACCGCTAAAACATTCTGTTTTTCCATCAAACGTTTGCGACACAGCATAATTTACAATATGTTCTCCACTTGATTGAACGGTTTCAAAATCAAAAAACAGCAAATTTTCGGATGGGTCTTTTGGAGGTTTTCTTTGTATAAAACAAAGATGACCAGGTAAAACGTAAGACGCACAATGCACACATACGTATTCGCCACACTGATGATTCGTAGACCTCCCTGAGTTTACAACCTGTTTGCAATTTTCACAACAAAATTTACTAGAGCATTTTGAGGTAACTGGTTTACCTTTCTTGTCTGTATCTTTTTTGTGACTTTCAAAACAAGACTGCGACCGACAAATCCTGTTACAGTCGTGACACTTTACTTGTTGATCAGAACGTTCACAATTTCTACGTTCACACACTTGACAAACCTCGTTACATGGGTGTGCTTTATAATCGCAAAACGAACGCTTACAGTGTTCACAAAAATAATCTTTACCGAAAACACACCCTAACTGATTTGGATGTATTACATCAAAGTGAGCTGACCCATGACTTGTTTCAGAAAAATACAAAAGTATCTTCTTTTTACGTGCAGGTCCTTCGTAGATAACGGAATTTCCTGCTGAAAAAGAAATTACTCGTATTTGAAAATCGGTGAGTACGTTTTGAAACTGATCAATTTCTTGTAAACCACATGAGCCGATAGGAACATTTGCGAGTGTGTGTAACTCCAAAGCTAGTCGTTCTTGTATTTTTCTACCCATTTTAATTTGTTTTAATTTTGGATGATTTAAAAGCAATTCACGTCCAGTTACAATGGCGCGCGCACAACACAGATCGTCAGTGTTTCTTATGGTGATGATAGACTTTTTTAGTTTTGCATCCTTTGCGTAGTTCAAAACTTTACGTCTGTTAGATTTTCCGCGACCAACAGGTGCTTTGAATGTAACAAGATCTATTTGAAAACTCTGATCTAATTTAATTTCTTCGTTCGATTGTAAAACTTTGGCTATTTCAGACAAAATTAAATTTGGTTTCTGTTCAGCAACAGATACTAATCTAGTCGATAAAGGTTTGTTCAGCTGATCCGAAAATACAGCGACCCGCATCCGATCTGACAATGGATTATTGAGTTTACATTTCTTTTTAACTTTAGAAATGGTTTCAGAAAATACATTTTCTAAACTATTCAGTACATCAGTTATACGAATATCTTCTTCTTCATGATTAATATCTAGTTTAACACTGTAGGCACATGCTCGAGCTGAGAATTTTTTTACCTCTCTATCAGAAACTTTTTTAAGAGAGAATTTAAAAGTAGGTTGAGTTGAGTTACCGTGAGGAACTGATTGACTGTCTTGTTCTTTTCCTTGTGAAAGAACACGTAGACTTCTGTTTAGTACCTTAATTGCCCTTCTTTGTAGATTTTCGACTTTGTAATGACCTTAATTGCCCTTCTTTGTAGATTTTCGACTTTGTAATGGTCCACATTCCTTTTTTTAAGTTCTTTACCTGCTCGTTTTAGGATTTTCTGAACCTTGTACTGATTACGGTGGAGTTTCTCAGATGTTGTTCGATGAAGCCCCATGATGTTGAGACCATAATATGAGTTCAGACTGCGAAAAGTTCATGATTTGCTTACTGAAAGGATCACTGAAAGGTGTGGCATTTTATACCATCAGATTTACATAATAGTCTTCTTTCGTGAGGATGGGTTATGTAAGAGGGATTTACCTTTCTGTTAATTAGGATTTTAAAATCAACTTTGTGATGTTGTCTTACTAATGGAACCGTTTAATTACAGGGATAGTCATGTCCCTTTGGGTGTTCATCACATGGTACATGATGGAATATCAAAGATTAGGAAGAGTGATATTCGCTAAATAACAGGGACGGTCATGTTTCTTTGGAGTGATCTATTTACATGACACCTGATAGAACACCAAAGATTAGAAAGAGTAATACGTACTTAATTACGCAAATTACACTCGATTTGAAGTTTGATAGAAAATAGTTTCAGGTATAAGTAAAGATTAGGGGTACTGTTAAGGGATTGATTATGTATCTTTCTTTTAACTTGATTGTTGATAGAGAAACGCTTTCAATGCCTTCTTTTTAAAATAAAAATTTATGTTTCTTGATTTGAAAAGAATAAAATGTACTTTTTTTGCAAAGAAATCTAATCTTTTTTCATTGAATATTCACAAAAGTATTCTGCATTTTAATATATGAGTTTTGTTTGTTGTTATACGTTATTATTATTTCCCTCCCATCTTGTACACATAAAAAGATCATACTCGTTTTTTCGTCATGTCCAGGTTTATTACTTTTTTTCAAAATACATTTTTTCTATGAAAATAATATTTTATCTAAAAAATGTATCTTGTTAAATTGTTCGTCTTGGCCAGAGCTCATTTGGTCGGACTCTTTATTTGATTCAGGGGTCCTCCTTTTGTCTTCTTGTTAGTAACATCAATGGCCTTCTTTTTCTTTTTGGGCGGTGGTGGGTTCTCGTCTTGACCAACTGTAACATTTACTGTCTTTTTGGGTGGAGGTGGAAGAACTACAATTTCTTCTTCTTCTTCTTCTTCGTCTTCAGCCATACCCGTGTTGGTAGCTTTGTCAACAGTTTGTTTTATTGGGAAATTTTCCCAAGACGTTTTGGTTGGAGCTTCATTGGCCCACTGAAAATAAGCGCAAGTATCGCCTGGCTTATGGCGACACTTGAAAAATAGTTTTTCAGGGTTTTTTTTCTGACTTGGACAACCACAAGCTTGCTGGTGTTTGACAGTTACAGAATGCGCCACCCTTGGTCTTGAATACGCTGTGAACGTCGAAAAACTTGGTTGCGTATACGTTAAAATCTTCAGCAGGTGTGAAGAATCCGCACGCGTCTTTTTTACACTTTATATATTGCTTTCCCGTTTTTGACGTGAAGAGATGAAGTGCATCACTCGTCTTACAAAAGCATGGGTACTTGTTAATTGAAACCATCTTGACTAAGGACTAAAACTTGATTAAAGTAAAAGGAGAACCTCTGAATCAAATAAAGATCTTGAGCAAAGGCAAACTTATGGGTGTGTACCATCAAATTTATAGTGAAAAAAAACGGAGAGGGACTGGTAATAAGAAAATACATAATTTATATTTTATTCATTGTTGTTCTTTGGTGTACAATATACAGGATGTTCATTACGTAGAACCTCACAACACTAACAAAACACAATTCAATTCGTTGCGTAACTACCATTGTACTTCTTTAAAAACCGTAGGAGCATTCATCTTCTGATAAATGAATGTTAGCGATGGTATGCAAGGGGGAGTGTCTGATTCACAATAGATGTAGACCATGTGTAATTACTAATAAGACATCATAAGATGATTTGATTTACTCAACAAGACTATATTTCTGACAGGAAATGGTTTGTCAGAAAAAATTCCAAAACATTCCCAAGAATTTAAGACGGAAAAAATTTTTCATGTACCTCATTGCTATCATTCAGAGCAATATATTTATAACTCAATATTCAACTGGGTATTTAATTCATCCTTCCAATGTTGAATGAACAAATTCATAGTTACTGATAGTACATCGATCAATCCAACATGTTTCCCTAACATAGAGTATGGAATATATGCTGAAAAAAATCAAAATATATGTGCTTGATAGTAAATCTCTTCGAGTTGGTGTTTGTTGCTAGGTCATTAACCATTGTTTGAGTTTAATGAAGTGATGGCGGAATCAGTCTATTGATCTAGAAGGATTAAAGGAGGCGTGGGAAAAACTTCAAATATGCCAAAAAGACTTCCTACGTATGTTACCGTTTACTTTACTACAAGTTCTTAAAATGTTTTCTCATGTAAAAAAAAGGATGAAAAAAAAAACACAAATGGATATGTTTCGATGATAAAAAAAACGATTGGATGTAATTCATGTTTAGTTTGAGGACTGATGATCCCTTACTCTATTCGAGTTGGTGTTTGTTGCTAGGTCATTAGCCATTGTTTGAGTTTAATGAAGTGATGGCGGAATCAGTCTATTGATCTAGAAGGATTAAAGGAAGCGTGGGAAAAACTTCAAATATGCCAAAAAGAGTTCCTACGTATGTTACCGTTTACTTTACTACAAGTTCTTAAAATGTTTTCTCATGAAAAAAGGATGAAAAAAAAACACAAATGGATATGTTTCCATGATAAAAAACGATTGGATGTAATTCATGTTTTGAAAAAGGGATTCTTTTTTACGTGAGTATGTTGTATCCCTCAAAATTGGAAGGCATATCAAATGTTCTAAATAAATGAAAGTCTAGGATGAACTTAAAAATAAATTGAATGTATGCTACACAATGAAATTATTCAATGATATAAACAAAATTTAATGACAGACGCTATAAGTCAGTTAGTCGGGTCAGCTAATTATCAGAGTAGTGAAAACTTTGAATAAATGTTGAATTTCTCAGATACACAGTCACAGGTAGGTATAAAAAAATGATATTTCTATAAATGTATATTAGCGATGTTATAAAACGTCAGAATAACAACATTAAAGACAGTTCGGGTTTGGCGTCTAATTTTGACCTGAACAATTGGGTGATCATTCTTTTAGAAAATGAGCGTCGCTTGGTTTTTTGCCGTTTCCAATGGATACGAATCTTGTATCACTATAAATAAGAAACACGGAGTATTCACTTTACCCCTGAAACTCGAAAGATTAAAGTCAGTGAAAATCAAGTCATCATGGGTAAGTATCTGATTCATTTTCTGTATTTTTTAAAAAAAAGAAGATGTACTGCTTGGGTTCTTGTGTGGCCTATTCTACAAAAAATTTCATTTAGCTGATCAACCACAGATATTCAGACAACTGACACTTCATATCTGATTCTTAGGTGAAAAAAGTTTCTAATCTATGATAAATAATTTGATGTTTTTTTCTTGTAGAATGCAAAAAATGCAAGACAAAAACTGAAAACGTGGCGGTGCCGGACCCATGCGGTCACAATCTTTGTGGCCGGTGTGGGTTCGCCATGACGAAAAATGGGTTTAGATGTACGGCGTGTGGGTAAGTCTATATAATGAAACTCATCCCTAACTTTGACGTAATTCTTATGTGTGGTTATTTTTCTTTCTTATCAGTGTAAAAGTCGAAGGAGCAGGGGCCATGGGCTCAATGGATTTTATGTGCGCTGTAATGCGCAATATCGAAGTCCCACGATAGTAAGTATTAACTCAACATTGATATGTTTGCTATGAAGAAAACTCGAAACAAAACGGATTGGGTACTATACTAAATCATGATCCCAAGTAGATTTCATCGTTCTTTTAATAGTTTCTACAACTAAGTTTTGTATTTTTGTTTTTGTTGTATTTTTCAGCGAGGCTTCAAAGAGTGACTAGAGTTGTTGCAAGGGCGTGAGTGTGTGTGTAACGAGTAAGCGAGTGCGTGTGAACATGTAATGAGAGTGTGTGTTATTTTTGTAATAAATCAATTTGCTTTTAAATATGGTGTATATAGATATACATATCTTTGCCCGATAATTTCTGAAATCTTTTTAACTCCTTTTCCCCGTTTTTACGTGTTCTTCGGATTTTCACACAACCCTAAAAGTGTTCCAAAGACCCAGGTATAGTAGTTGCCCATTCATGTCTTTTATACATTTGGTTTGTCAATGATTCCAGCAAGAAATTCCCTTAGAAAACGCCACTTCCAAACCAAGGCATTTTTTGAGGTCACTTGAGGTGATCAGATTACATATTAACTTCCTGGTCTGTAAATATAAGAGTACCCCGGGTACTCTAGTATTCTATGGGTACTTTAGTATTCCCGGGTACTTTAGTATTCTATGGGGAGCGGAAGGGATATTTTGGTTTAGTTGGACGGAAATGTGGGTAGAGCACATCGTACAAGGCAAATCATGCGAGATTTCAAGCTATGTTCACCGAATATTTGCCCAAAATCTTAAAGTTTACTAAAAGCACAATGCTTGGACCCATTTTTCTTCTTCGATATTTAATGTTTCGGTCTCATGCTACCTTTGCCAGAATATTAACATTATTTAATTGTAGAATCCTACGCTAGCTAGTAAATAATTGACATGTGATTGAAGGTCAGGAATATTGAAAGCGATGTAGCAAGCCTGTAAAACGCAATAATCAGTCAGTCAGTCAGTTTATTCACCATTCCATAATTACAATCATTTTTTCTAAAAAAAAGTTTTGTTGGTAGGAGGACTCGGGAAACACAACTGGGCTTTTACAAGGAAGTCCCCCTTAATAATCCAGTTCGCTAGCGTACGTTTCTGGCAAGAAGTATGCTTTTTAGAACTCTGAAAAAATATTTTAGATAACTCATTTCAAGAGGCTAACACAGTGGTTTTTCTGTATTTTACAATCCAGGGGGACAGCCTCTAATGGATTTAGATGAAGTATCAGATTACATCGAATATCTCAATCTATTCCTTGCTAAACCTAGCTTTTGGGTAACAATAATTGAAAAACATATTACTCATTCTTTTTTTCGATGATTTTTCAAAAGTGACCCAAAATAGCCGATTCTATCACCTTAAAAGATTGGCATTTAGGGAGTGGTCATTATTAAGCGGGAAGAGGGCTCCAAAAAATATTTAGATTTAGCCACAGGCTAAAAGCGGAGCTCCCGGTTATAAAATTTTCTGTGCGAATGAAAGGGATTCCCATGTGTACATGGTTTATACTATAGCCTTTTTAAGAAAAAAATGTCTCTTGATATGTATACAACAGTGTTTTCTTCGGTATGTTGCTGCATTGACACAATACAAATACGGGACGAAAAAAGCATCCTGTCAAGTGAGATGACCTCCTTCCGAAAAATTAAGGTATTAATTCCTCCAAATGGAATGATTCAAAAGTGCAATAAATGAAAGAGAATATTTTTTCATGCATAGATTGCGTCGTCGATGACGTCATATCACCTGACCACTTCATTTCGCTCATCTGGTGACCTAGACTACACTATCCAAGTTTCGTTGTTTTAGAGTTTTCCCTTCACGAAATATTAATTTTTCAAGCATAGATGACGTCATCGATGACGTCATATCACGTGACCACTTTATTTCGCTCACCTGGTGATCTAGACTACACTACAAAAGTTTGGTTGTTTTAGAGTCTTCCCTTCACAAGATATTAATTTTTCAAGCATAGATGACGTCATCGATGACGTCACATCACGTGATCACTTGATTTCGCTCATCTGATGATCTAGACTACACTACCAAACTTTGATTGTTTTAGAGTCTTCCCTTCACGAGATTTTAATTTTTCAAGCATAGATGACGTCATCGATGACGTCACATCACGTGACCAATACATTTCGTTCATCTGATGATCTAGACTACACTACCAAAGGTTCGTTGTTTTAGCGTCTTCCCTTCACGAGATATTAATTTTTCAAGCATAGATGACGTCATCGCTGACGTCATATCACGTGACCAACTCACTTCGCTCATCTGGTGACCTAGACTACACTACCAAAGTTTGGTTGTTTTAGAGTCTTCCCTTCACGAGATTTTAATATTTCAAGCATAGATGACGTCATCGATGACGTCACATCACGTGACCACTTCATTTCGCTCATCTGGTGACCTTGACTACACTACCCAAGTTTGGTTGCTTTAGAGTCTTCTCTTCACGAGATATTCATTTTTCAAGCATAGATGACGTCATCGATGACGTCACATCACGTGACCGTGCTACAGTACCCCCCTGGTGGCATAGACAAAATATCCCAAGTATGGCTGTCTTAGCATGTTCCCTTGAGGAGATGTAATTTTTTCTTTGCATACCACATGGTTCCCATGTGTACACGGACGGCGGACGGACGGACGGACGGCGGACGCTATAGGTTTAATACCAGAAAAATAAGAAAAAAATCATATCTCCCGAAGGGAAGCTTCTATAGAAGCCAAACTTGGACAAACTTTCAAAGACCATAAGAGGAACTCTACACCAAAGTCACGTTCCCTCACGCATCAATGACGTCATCAAAATGATCTATAAAGCCCGTGACGTTCAAAAATCAACTCGATGGTATACGTTTTTCCCTTAGGTATGGTGCTCCGCTTGCGCGGGCCTTGGGCCCGCGCTGGAGCTCCGCTAAAATCAAAAATCGTTGAAAAGAATTAGAACCCTCTCTCCGAATTAATTCAAAAAAGACCCTCCCCTCATCCTGGATGACAAATTGTGGACTTCCCTTCGTATCCTGGTAGTGCGAAACTAAAATTGGGCATTTCCTTGTATAAGCAGACTATATCAGACTATAATGAGGCAGGGCAATTGCTGTATCTGGGATTGAATCATTTAACCAATAATAATAATAAAAATAATAATAAGTACTTATATAGCGCATTTTCCTAATGTCCAAATGCGCTCTACATTCATTTGAAAATAAGCTATAAAATATGATGAAATTTGTTAAATTCCTGCCCATAAATTCTGAGTAATAGAATAAAATTCGTCCAACTTGGGTGAGATATATCTGACATTGTGAGCCAATGAAATTGTGAGCTTATGAATGTTGAATGACAATTAGATGGACACTGACAAATTTATGGCATTGTTAAAAACCTGTTTGTGTTTAACAAAACTAACGCGTTTTCAAAAGTATTCGTTTCCAAACTTATACGGATTCGATGCGTGTTAGTGTGGATGGGAGATTTAGCTCCAAACAAGCGATCAGTTTGTATTTGTTGTTAACACGTGGAAGGGTATTATCAAGTTAAGTGGTACAGTTGACGTCATCGTCTCACTTTTATCCGGATTTGACCGTCCACACTAAAACGATCTGTATACGGATTCGTTTTTATTTACTTTCGAGAGCGTTTTAAAACTTATACGGATTCGATGAAAACGATCAGCGTTAGTGTGGACGGAAGGCCTAAACGCATCAAAAAGTATAGGGATTCAAACGAAAGCGCGTTAGTGTGGATGGGGTCTTACAGAACGAAGCAAGTATAAGTAAAAACAAAAACATTGCAATATTCCCATCATTCTACTTCAAATAAGCTGAAAAGGTAAATCGTATTCTGACAGCAGCGTGTTCGCGGCAGATCGGGAGATCAGGGTTTTGTGCAGGCCGGCTTTTCATAGGTTTTTCTTTCGAGAAGTAAGTATAAGCTTATTCAAGGAAAACAAGAACCGAACAAGAACCGGGTTTAAGCAAGGATATTTTCCCGTTTCGAAGGAGTTAAAATGGTATTTCTTATTCAAGTACTTTTGTAATGAAACCTGTCAAACCTGATCAGAAACCTGTTAATTAACTCAAACCTCTATTTACGTAATCAATTAGAATCTGTAACTCTTCGGCCTTCACTGAGAATAAAACCACTATGAAAACCATCAGCCTGATACTTATATCTACAATACTGGTGCCGAAACCCGGGAATGAACCAGGGACCAGAAAACAAAAGACAAACATGATAAAAAAGAAGACCCACCCCCAAACAACAAAACAACAGCTCCCGCCTTGACAACATTAGCCACCAGGGCAACACACAAAAGCACCACAGTATTGTAGATATAAGTATCAGACTGATGGTTTTCATAGTGGTTTTATTCTCAATGAAGGCCGAAGAGTTACAGATTCTAATTGATTACGTAAATAGAGGTTTGAGTTAATTAACAGGTTTCTGATCAGGTTTGACAGGTTTCATTACACCCTCCCGGGCCAGCCAAAATAGTGTGTGGTATCTAAAAATAAGCTTCACAGTGTTTATAATGTAAGTTATAACTGATTAGGTAAAATATTAGTGTTCATCAAGTTTTGATAGTTCCTTTATTCTTTGTCGGGCTCTTAGAGCGGCATCACGTTTCTCCCTTGGGTGTTCTTCCTTCTCTGGATTTCCATTTGATTCCGTTATTGGCAAAGAATTGTTGTGATTCGGCTGCTTTTAGTATTTTTGTTTTGAGAGCTACGAGTTCCTTTGAGCCTGCCTTGAATGTCTTTGCGTTGTCTGAGATGACACATTCCGGCATCCCTCTTCTGCTGGCGAATCTTTTAAAAGCTCTTAAGAGGCTGTCCGCCTAAGAGCGGTCCGATCAAATTCGCTTAAAAAATTAAAAATTCCTAATAATTTGTTGTTAGTAAGGACGTCATGAGTAAACATCGAAATGGGAATGCTTTTGAAAAAAATATATTTTTCTGTCGAGATTTAGGCACGAACTCTTCGCGCGCGTCAGACAGCCAGATTTAGGCCAACTAAACGATTGAATTTCAAGGAAATCGAGAGGCGCGTCGTAACAAAGCGAACGCGTGTTGGCAAATTATACTTACACAGCAGAATTGACTTACATTTCAATAGTCAGAAACTAAAATATTATAGAATTAGGTTAAAATTCAATCCAACCAGGCCTAGTTATAAAATCCCTGTTGTGAAACAAAACTTTGCCTTCAAAAACATAGGCAAAAAGAGAGAATAAATTCTCGAAATCGGCGCCGGTTTCTGGCAAAAAATGACGTTTATGAAAGAAATCTTACCTTGTTCTGATATAATATCAAGTCAAAGTTGTGGGTATCTCTCTGAATTTGGCGCGAGCTGACCTTCTTGAAAGGGCATTCGCGCTGTTGTTTACATAATTGCACGTCACGGATTCAGCGACACGACGAGCCAGAATCATCATTTTCTTTGCTCGTATGACTAGGAAATAATTTTTTTAAAGCTGCATATGTCTCCTGTATCTTCCTTATGACTTGTTATCCAGCTTCTTTTCATTTCTTTTCTTTCTAATTGAGTTTTCGTCGCACTAGTCAGCAGTAAAGTCACACTAGTCAGAGCTCCCCTGAAATCCGTAAGTCAGCACATCCTAGTTTACTGTCTAGATGCGTAAAGAACTGCCAATTAATTGAGAATCAGGCTTATTAGAATTGTTTTCCTATTGAAATATTTCCCTCTGGAGCAAGGAGAAAGCTTGTTGCATTATGTTTTCTTGCACAATGTTCTTGCGTTTCTTTCACTGACTTCGTGTCAGTCGCGACTAGAGCTAAATATACATACTTCCCGAGAGGAACGCCTGGGACAATAATTAATTGAATACAATAGTTGCTTTCGTTGAGCTATTTTATTTTGTTTTATTCGTGAAGTATTAATATAAAATAGTATTAGGAACTGTTTTGGCTTGCAATGTTCCGATCCTCCTTGTTCAGCTGTTTTTTTTTTGGATATGTAGATAAATACTCATGTCACGCAATTCAATTGCAGAGGCGTGTGCGGGGGAATCTAGTAAATATTAGAGCCACTAGTCACACTAGATGGTCAAAAAGCTTTCCTCGACTTCAAAAAAACTAGTCATTTTACAATTTCTCATTTCAGATCACGTGGCACTCATTTGAATAACAATTGAATGATATTTCTTTGTTTTGGTTGCTTCCTTATTCATATATCCCTCGGTGCGTAGCAGAAAAACAAAGAACGAATCTGAAATGGTAAAACATTACGGCCAAGCCAAAGCCGATTATCTAAAAAAAATGCTTGCAGGAAGACCACCGCTACCGAAAAAAATTGTTTGCAGCTATATCCTCCTCCCCCCCCCCCCCCCCCCTCAGAAAAGTAATGGTCCTTCCCATTTCTTATGACTGTGAAAAGTACCGCGACACGGCGCGGTACTGTCGCGGTGGCGGTACGGAACCTGGCCTGCTGTAGATACGGTCGCGGCGCTGCACAACTCTTTCGTGGTACTTGCTCTATCCCAAGCCTCTTCATGAGAAACAAAACGTTTAGGCGAAGGTTCTTTGGGGAAAAGAACATCCCTGCAAAATGGAGTGCAATGCGCAATTTTCTTAAAAAGATGGATAGGGGAGATAGCGAAGGCCTTTCCAGTCTCGTACCCCAGACGTTATTTTTTGTGCGTCTTGATTCTAAGAAATTTGCAGTTTGGGTTTGGAGCGTAGGGACTAGGAATGAGTACTATAAAACTCTCTTCGCGCCATGTTAAAACTATCCCACAAATCTCTGTGTGCACTTAAAAAAACGTGAAAGCGTTTGGGTACGAGACTGCTGCACACCCTCACCCCCACACCAAGCTAGTCCATGCCTAGATTGCAGCCACATTCTCTGACCACACCCTTTATTTTCTCAGTTAGTACACCTTTGGTGTCCTTTGCCTTGTACGATACCTCAAAATGGTCGCACATGTTTCTCAAGTCCCTGACTTTGAACTGGGATAGCTTGCCTAAGTTTACAACTTCACAGATGTTGTAGCCTTCATACATAATTGGGTGCACCAGTCCTGCTTGATCAAGGACATTTTCAATGACCTGGTGTCGACGTTTCTCGGTAACAAACTCGATCTCATCTTCCAATAGCTGGTCGTCATCCACCTCTTCTTCAGTAAGCTCGTGATCTTTTCCTTGCTTTCTTTTTATGGCTGCCAATCTCGAAAAGAAAGACTGAATTTGAGTCTTGGTCAGCCATTCGTCCCTGCTAAACTTTCGCGTACCATCATGATTTTTTGCATTTCTCATATCCTTTGAGACTTGATTAGGATCCGCTTTTCTACCTGTCTGTGCTCCTGTATCAAACCTTGATCTGAGATAGGCTCTGACGTTCTCACTGAACTCAGCTCTGCCTCCCCTTGGCTTCTGCAGTGCCCATCCGCGTGGCTCAGGCGTCCAGTCTAGTGAGGTGGTCTTGCAGGTTTGTGCCGCGACGTTTCCATATATGTCCGTCGGTTTGCTATCGGTATTAAGTGACAATGTGGCGAACTTGTGAGCCCATTCCCGCTTCAATTTGTCATACATGTCTTCGTTTCTGTTCAGTCGGTGCTCACCGAAACAGGCGTGATCTTGAAGCGCTTCAAGACTCGAAAAAGTGTGAGGGCACCCAGGTTCTTTGCATTCGAATTGCGCAGCAGCAGCTGTATTATGAGAATCGGTATCATCATCCCTAGAAGCATGTGACGTCATAGATCTAGCTGTAAAGGGAAAGAAACTCTCTTGGCTGCTGATTTCTGTTGCAGTGATAGGGCCTTGGGAGTTCATCTTGAGGGCTTCCCACTTGATCATCTTACCGGGACCGATTCCATATGCTTGGTGCATGACAATCCCTTCTGGTTGATACGAGAAGTTATGGAAAGAGCTAAAAGAGGGAATCTTATCTAACTTGACGGCTGCCTGTGTAAGGTCTAGTTCACATACGGCTGCAGTTGTCCCCTTTACGTTCCTAGCCTCCAGGGCGTGGTGCATATCCGACGCACTTAAAATGTCGTTTCCCTCGTCGCAATACCGCCGGAGGCTACTCTTTAACGGGCTGATAATCCTATCACAGACATCTTTCCCAAACTGGGCTTCAGAGAAGTCATACCTGATAAAACGAAGAAAAAAGCGATTAGTCAGTGAGTAAGCGCGCTTTAGTATTGTACTTAGCGATTCTAGCTAACCTACGATGATGCACATTGGGATTTTGTCAAGCGAAGTATTATGGTTATATTATTGATGATCTAGTAGCAACAATGGTTTGAGGTGATTACTCATCGCCTTGACGTAGGTTGGGGGCTGAGGATTTTGGGAAAAACACGGACAAAATGTGAAAGTACTACGATTAACGTTATACTCCTCAGAGCTCCCCCTTCCCTATTTGAACTAATTTAAGGCAGTTCAAAATAGGTTTAAATAGATAAAATAATTTCATCAAGATTCAGAAGACAGCGGATCAAAAGTAACTATTTTTTTAGAAAAAAATGTTTTTATTGCTTTATCAGAAAATCGCGACCATTTACCTGAGAATTTGTATTCCCACGTGCTTACTCATCTCTCTGACAGTAATTATAAGGCTGTTATTGAAGTAACAGCCGGCTCCATCCGAGCGGAGAAATGCCTTGTTGATTCGCGGTTGAGCTTTCTTAGCCGTTTTCAGAAGATGTGTGATGATTGCGCACACAGCAAACCAATTCTGAGCGCAGCTATCAAACAAATGGACATAGGAAGCGATCTCCAGCTCTTGCTTTGTACCAGATGTAGAGATGATACAGCTCACATGCCAATTGATTCCACGTTTGCCGTACCACTCGGATTGCTTTTCCCGGTACTTCATCTGTGTGAATTTCATTGCCCAATCCATCACCACTAACACAGTATTACTATCTAGAGACCTCAGAGCGTTGTGCTTCGCCTGGTCTTGGTTTTCTGCTCTCAAGATGTGCGCTTTCCACTGTAACACCATTTCTTTTCCTTTATTAGCATCGTAGAGGAGGTCTTCTATCTGCTCTTGACCATACAAGCACGTGGAAGGCGACTGGATTTCTGTGATAATGGATGACAATGTTTTCTTCAAGCACTCACACTGTTGGCATGCAGTGTCGTGGGCGTGGTCACAAGTTGCTTGAAACTCGCTCTTGTGCGGATCACTTAGGGCGTGGCGTTTACAATGATCAGGGCAGGTGCTGTCTGCATCCCTGCAGTGCGCCCTGTATTCCGTTTTTAAGTAACGTTTGCCATCTCTCAAATTGGTACGTGTTACTT
This sequence comes from Scolanthus callimorphus, assembly GCA_033964015.1. Lineage (NCBI taxonomy): Eukaryota > Metazoa > Cnidaria > Anthozoa > Actiniaria > Edwardsiidae > Scolanthus > Scolanthus callimorphus. Next base: position 13,209,421 of record CM066917.1, on the reverse strand, counting down.
CGCACCAACCAGAGTCAGTTCCACATTGCTCCAGATCATCAACGACCTTGTGCAGCATCTCGAAACCGTCGGCACCACTAGCAGCAATGTTGTCAAGTCCCTGTAGCGATTTCCTTTGTGATGATTCTCTCACGTTCAAAATCTTGAACAGTGTTGATCTACTGAGTGGCTCAAATCCTTCGTCGCTGCACTGCTTGAAATACTGCGCTATCATGGTGGATCTAGTAACTGTGCGCACAACGTTAGGCATCATTATCGTCTCTCCTGACTGCAGCTTCAGTATTCTAGTCCCATAGGACACATCTTGATAGTAATATGGTTGATCAGCGAATGATAAGAAGTGATTCAGCTTTGACAAATCAATACGCGTTCTGTGGTATACGGTTTTGGGTAGGCTCAGTCCCGTTCCGACATTTCTAGCATGCGCCTTTGCTTTTTTGATCTGCCGATCACTCAGCTGCTCAAACTCACCATGCATCTGTTTTAGCTCTTCTGTTGTGTACTTTGGTGCGTAGATACTCAAAATTTGTGTCTTGAGGCTTTTCGTTGGAGCATCCTTGTAGGCCGCCACAAGGGCGCTTTCGCCTCGTCCCCTTATAGATGCGTCTTTGTATTCCGCTAAGAGCTCGTTGCTGGCCAAAGGAGCAATTACTCTACTCAGTGCTTTACAGCCCTCATCTAGAACTTCTTTACAGTTTTTCTTTTCACTCTCAGAGGCACTTTGCCACTCAGACCGGAGTCTTGTAGTTAGGGGTTGCATCTTCATTTCAGAAAGAGACGCAATTTGTGTTAGGGAATCATTGTACAACTTCAGAACATCGCCATCGTCGTCGTCTAAAAACTGTCACAGTACGATGCAGCGTGCCACTGCCCAGGCGTCCAAGCGGTATCCTCACGCCTGCTTACCAAAACAGCTGACGGCGTTTCAGGTAGTGTGCATGACGTTATTGCCTCAATGGCGACTTCTTTGCATTTTCTAATTATTCAAAGAACAAAGGGGAACATCAAAAATGGATAAAACTATGACTTTTTTACTAAGCGCAAAACGACGCATTGTTACGATTCATAGTTACAGATTGAAACAGCTTGTTAAATTGTAAAAGTAAAATCACGTACAATACGAAAATATTTAATTTAAATATTAAACAATTTTGATAAAGCAGCACCACTAGGACTGACGAAATGTATTAGGTGTCTCGAGAGTCCAGCGCCGTCTTGGAGAGATTTGGCTCGGAAAGAAGGGCTTGCAAAAGTGGCGCATGATCATTGCAACATGATCACTGCAACGTAATTACAGGAAACATAGTGACCAACCTTAATTGCCCTTTGTCCTTGTCCTCCGTAAACCCGGGTACTTCCGAACTCCAATCCCATTCTTTCTTTCTTCTCTCGCCATGTTTTTTTCTACAACTGTTGCAGATTGCTAATAACAGAGAGAAAAAAATTACGTCTGCAATAGTAGCAGAACGACCTCGAGTAATACTTCCCCCACACCCATACAACATAGGCCCTTCCCGAATATACCCCCCCCCCCCCCCCCCAACACACACACACAATCGCCCTGTTTTGGTGAAATGTTACCATTTAACGCCGGCTCCTCGCGCATGCAAGATATTATGCAAGGCAACTCGACATGTCTGTCGACGGAGGAATAATGCCCCCCCCCTCCCCCGCGATCCAGAAAACAATCACTTTATGCATAACTTTAATACATACGTGCTCCAACTGGAATAACAATAGCATACATCTGTTGGATTTCTCGTGCAATCTTTACCGACACTACTCTATCGTTCTTTACGCCCTTCTGATTTCCTTTATGGTCGGGATGATGGCATGCGGCATTCCGGCTCTGATTTCCCCAGTATTCTCCAAAATTTGCACGATGTCTCGGACATACAAACAATTGGAATTGCTGTGTAGTCGGCTCAAACACTCCAGCTCGCGCCAAGATCAGCTCTCCTTCGGTACTTATTCCACTTTTAGACAGATGACATCTCTTTAGGTGAGCTGTAATTTCATTCCGACATTCCACCAGGCGTACTAGATCACTGCTTCCCTTAAAGTCTCCACATTTACTTGGATCGCGATACGACATGAAACACTTGTTTGTTGAGGAATCCATTTTCCCGTCTTTCATTTCGAGAAAGAGAGTGTTGCGTGACATGCAGCCAATCACCGTGCGCCTAAGTTTGGATACAAAGGATATGTGGCGAACATCCAGTCGACTCGCTTACAGAACTCGATGCATATTATAAAATGTTTCAATTTAAGCGTAGTACTATTTAGTTTAAACGTATCACTGTCTGATATTGACGTATAAGGCTTATCACATCGCCCAAAGAGTAATTTATAAAGCAGGGGCCGCTAAGCACCCTAAAAAGTGAAAAAGTGGGGGCGCCGAAGAGGCAAAAATGCCAGTGGTCACGTAATTTTGTTTTTTACCTCATATATATTTGATGAAAATACGTCACAACATAATTAATTTTAACCCTTACGTTTTCTGAGCCTAATGTCAACAGTAAGAAATGCTATGAAATCTTTGCAGGGATATATTGTTTATAGCTTCAAAACGTAGGGGTGATCAGCCCCCCCACCTCTCCCCCGCAGTTCAAAAAGTGCGCGCGCTCGAGCTTCCGCTTTCCCCCGGGTCCGCCGCCTATGCAAAGTCCTATAAGGATAAAAAAAAACGATTTCCGCGGCTCGGAAAAAATAACACAGCACAGTCAGATAGAATGCTGAAACAGTGAGTAAAGTTTTTATTAATCTCTTTGAAGCTGGACTCATTTCTTCTTTTAGTTTACCCTTGTCTCTATCATTACTCTAGTAACACAAGAATAAAAAAGAAAAAGAAATACTAGTGGGGCTCTAATATCTTTAGTAGATTTCCCGCACATATGCACATTCGACACGCTCTGTGAATGAATTGCGTGACATGAGTATCCAAATTCAGTTATTTCTCCCGGGATGTCTGTTTCTAGATTAGTCGCGACTGTCACGAAGTCATAGAGAGCGAAAGAAACACAATAAAGCATATGGAACAAGCTTTCCCCTTGCTCTAGATGGAAATATTTCAATAGGAAAACAAGTCTTATAAGCCTAGACGGAAACGAATTAAACTGCGATGTGCTGATATAATTTCGGGGGAGCTTTAACTAGTGGCAACGACGTGTGACAAGTAAAAACAAGAGTTGGGCTACGATAACTCAATTAGAAGGAAAAGAAGCTGGATACCAAATCGTAAAGAAGATACAGGAGTCATATGCAGCTTCAAAAAGTCGTATCCTAGTCTTACGTGCCAAGAAAATGATGATTCTGGTTCATCGTGTCGCTCAATCCGTGACGTGCAATTATGTAAACAACAGCGCGAATGCCCTTTCAAGAAGGTCAGCTCGCGCCAAATTCAGAGAGATACCCACAACTTTGACTTGATATTATATCAGAACAAGGTAAGATTTCTTTCATAAACGTCATTTTTTGCCAGAAACCGGCGCCGATTTCGAGAATTTATTCTCTCTTTTTGCCTATGTTTTTGAAGGCAAAGTTTTGTTTCACAACAGGGATTTTATAACTAGGCCTGATTAGATTGAATTTTAACCTAATTCTATGATACTTCAGTTTCTGACTATTGAAATGTAAGTCAATTCTGCTGTGTAAGTATAATTTGCCAACACGCGTTCGCTTTGTTACGACGCGCCTCTCGATTTCCTTGAAATTCAATCGTTTAGTCGGCCTAAATTTGGCTGTCTGACGACGCGATGAGTTCGTGCCTAAATCTCGACAGAAAAATAATTTTTTTTCAAAAGCATTCCCATTTCGATGTTTACTCATGACGTCCTTACTAACAACAAATTATTAGGAATTTTTAATTATTAAGCGAATCTGGTCGGACCGCTCTTAGGCGGACAGCCTCTTAAGAAAGCACTTGCTGTCTGATTTTCCACGACTTCAAGGTGAACAGCGCGTATTGCTGCAAAGGTGAATAAGCAGGTGTAGACTTTCTCAATCTCTTTCTTGATATTACGTACATACATGGGACCTGCATAGTCTATTCCTGTTGTTTGGAATGGTTGACGTCCTGTAACTCGTACTTCTGGTAATGGAGGTGATTTCACTGAATTAAATGGTCGCCCTTCTACTTTTCGACATGTTACACATTTCGCTATGGTCTTTTTCACTAGTTGTCTTCCTTTAGGAATCCAAAACTTCTTAATATGTCAGCTCATCTTTCTGACATTGGTGCCGAAACCCGGGAAAAAGGAGCTAAAAGAAACGTTGCAGGTTGGACTAAAGTGTAGCAGGCAAGTGACACCGAGTAAAGAAGCCGCGATGACAGCTATGGAACGGAAAGCGCGCGAAGACTACAGAAACACATTCTTATTAGGTGCAAAACTAGCGGCTCAACTTATAGAACAGCGGCAACAAGATGCAGAGTTAAACAATATTATAGAAAGGATAGAAAACAAGATGAATAATATGTCGATGCTCGATCAGAAAATAGCCTTGAGTTACGACAATGAAGAAGACGTGATCAGAGAAACAGAAGAATCTTTAGAGTACAGCGACCATGTGATAGACTGCAAAAGTTTGTTAAAACAGTTCATCGAATCAAACAAAGCTGCCGAGAGCACACAAATCGTAGCATTACTTAACAAATCTATATCGATTATGGAGCAACTGAGAAAGCAACTGAAACTATTGAAGCCTGAGATGAATCAAGTATTGCTACAACCTCTAGATGAAGACGATGACCATGCTCAAAGCACATCTAACGAAGTGGAAGATATCGAAGACAAAACTATCACGATCACGTTCGCCAACCTTAATCTTATTGAATCATCTAAACATGAAGTTCGTTATGAAACTACGACTGCATCATCAATTAATACTATGAAACTAAGACGAAAGAAAGCACGAATGATGAAAAGCCTAACATTCAGAACCAACAAGTCATCGAATAGGAAAAAGACGAACCAAGATAGAAACAAGAAGACTTCGTGGAACTATCAACCTAGAGGGGAGTCAGAGACACCAGTAGAACTACCACAAGTGATGAATATAGAACGAGACCGACAGAGAAGAACCTGTGCGCAGAAGGGCATTCTGATAACTACACTCTTTCTACCTCCAAGAAAGAAAAGACGGAAAGTGATTTAATGTGAACTATGCAAGGTCTCGACTAAAATCAATCTACTGAACTATTGTAACAAGCATTTTCAACTATCTATTCTTTTGCCGGGCCGGGAGGATGTCGAAAATATAACAATGGAATTGTAATTAGAATAACATTAGTGACGCAATCAAACGTGATCTCCGCGCACTTGTAACATCCTTCCAACCTGCACACACGCTATTACAATAAAACCAGGGAAATCTTAATATGTCAGCTCATCTTTCTGACATTGGTGCCGAAACCCGGGAGTGCAGGTTGGACTTTTATGGCGGAAGCGGCAAGTGACATTTTAAACGAATCCGAGATGGCAACAGAATGGAGGCACGCGCGCGAAGACTTCAGAACCAAATTCATATCTTATTCAAAACAAGCAATTCGACTTATGGAACTGAAGAAGCAAGAAACGAAAGAGTTATTGACTATCTTAGAAGAACTGGAAACACACATTGAGAAGATATCAATACTTGACCAGAAAATCGCCTTGAGTTACGGTAACGAGGAGGCCATCATTAAAGTGACAGAACACTGTTTAGATTACAGCGATCGTATGATAGACTGCGCAACTATGGTAAAGAAGTTCATCGAATCAAGCAAAGCTGCCGAGAGCAAAAAACGAGTCATAGCAATACTTAACAAATCTATAACGAGTATGGAGCAACTGCAACTATCGAAGCCTGATCATGAAGTATTGCTACAATCCCTACATGAAGATAACGAAAAGCATGCTCAAAGCACATCAAAGGAAGACATCAAAGACAAACAGAACACGGTCGACAAAAAAGTGCTATCTAAACATGTGCCATCAATCAAATCAAGTACAAGCTCGCCATCAAGCATTACACGAAAGGAATTAAGAAAAGAGAAACCCCTTACCCCCAGAACGAAGAAAGTATCTAATGCAAGTAGAAATAAGAGCAAACATGAGAGAAAGACGAAGAAGAATCAATCTAAAGATCAAAAGGCACCACAGAAACAACCAGAAGTCAAGATCAATACACTGCAAAGAGCGCAACAGCCGAAGACAAACCTGAGAGAAATCATATTTACTATACTACTCTTTCTGCCGCCGTGCAAGAAAAGAAAGAAAGCAAGGGACTTATTGGGGTTAAGCTGGAAATTGTACCCGGCAATCTAAATTCATTCTTCAAGTAACAAACTGACTGTCGGCCCGGGAGGATGTCGAGAATATAATCAATGGAATAATAATTAGAACAATAATTAGTGACGTAATAGAACGTGATCTCCGCGCACTTGTAACATCCTTCCAACCTGCACACACGCTATTACAATAAAACCAGGGAAATCTTAATATGTTCACAATCATGCAAACGGCAATGGTCACAGCAAGCGGACCAGCTACACGATGTACAGCACGCGTACTAATCGATACAGGTTCATCCAGAACATTTATCACACAACAACTAAAGAATGCATTACAACTGAACGTCATTCAAAATGAGACATTAGACATTTCCACATTTGGCTCAACTATAAGCAGTCCAAAATCATACGAAGTCGTGAAACTTACCTTAAACGCGATAGACGAAGATATCTACATAAATGCCTTAGTTACGCCGATCATCTGCCCTCCACTTCAATATGACATGCAACACATACAGATTCCAGTTGAATTCAAAGCTCTTGATATTGCAGACCCACTCAACGCGGAAGGTGATCGGAAAATAGATATTCTCATAGGAAACGACTTATACGCTCAAGTTATTCTCGGTAATACAAAGAAATCACGCGATAACACATGGATGGCCGTACAAAGCAAGTTTGGTTGGCTACTTTCAGGGCCAGCGCCACGCAAATCAAACACAGCAGACACCTTAAACGCATTACCACAGGTCATCTATACTGAAACCGAAGACGATAACCTTAAAGAAACTCTAGTAAAGTTTTGGGAGATCAGCAAAATTCCCAACGAATACACCGAGACCGAAACAACAGAAGTTGAAAAATATTTTCGTGATACAATCAAATTTAACCGCGTTTCTGGCAAGTATAACGTTAAGCTACCATGGAAAGAGAACAAAGACAGCCTGCCAACTAATTTCACTTTAGCAAGAAAAAGATTAATCAACCTTCAACACACAGAGCCAGAGAAAGTTACGATCGATACAGTAAAAGAACAGAACTGTGTCACTAGGAACGAAGGCGCGGCAATCATCAGAAGGCGGACATCAGCAGAAGAGAAAAGTCAAGAAATAGAAGAAAGTATCGGACTATCCATCAAAGGGGATAACGCTCAAAAATCTGGTGCTTTAGATCGACGGAATTCAGAACAGGAAACAACGCCACTACGTAATCTAACGCGAGTAAGATGCACCACAACAACGCTAAAATACAAAGCGAAAAAGAAACAGAAGAGTAAAAGACCTACCACTCAAATCAAGAGATTCAAGAGAAATAAACTTCCAAATGTCAAGATCAAACCAGATAGACTACATTGTAAACCCATAAAAAATGTCGAGGTCTGTTTATTGCAGAAAGTCAGGTTATTACCCAGTGAGATGCGATCTTTTTTGACTGTAAGAGTATGGGGCAAAAAGAAATGGTTTTGGCCATACTGAAAACGACGCAAGAAATTCTATAAAAGACACATGTTGCAAAACGTGCAGATGATGAGAACCTTGCTGTCTATTAACATGGGACTTGGGACTAATGCCTACAACTTTTCAGTACAACACATAATCGTTACTCATTAACACATAATATAGTATCTAAAGTAACATCTCGGCCCGGGAGGAGGCCAGCAGTTTACATTTTTACATTCGCTGCCCGGGAGGATGTTGGAAAATAGTATTGATTCTAATTGATACTAATTAGTTGCGTAACAATGTGCGCACATGTAATCAACACTCACTCTTCTTTTGGGAATAAATTATAGAACCAGGGAAACTTCTCTTTCTAATTCCCAAAAACTTTTCAAGGACTTCCAGAACCTGCATGCACCCTGAAAACCTCAATGATAAAACGCTTTTACCTTAAGTACACAAGAACTTCATTTAGAAAAGGAAATTATGATAAATATAATCTAATGCTGTTAGGCAGAGCAAATAGAAATAAAGACAACCTGTCTATACAGGTTAAGATTGACGAAGAAATAATCAAATCATCTACTGAAATGAAACTGCTAGGAGTGACTCTTGACGATAAGCTGAACTTTAGTCTTCATATCAGTGAAATATGCAAGAAAGCAAGCCAAAAAGTTGGTGTGCTGGTAAGGCTGAGGAATCTAATTCCAAGAGATGCCAAATTACAACTTTATAAATCGGCAATATTGCCAAATCTTACATACTGCCACACGGTATGTCACTTTTGTAGGGCTGCGGATGCTAGAAAGTTAGAGAGAGTACAAGAAAGAGCGCTGTGCGCAATATTTAACAATAAATATGACACTTATGCTGAACTTTTAAGAAGAGGGCGACTCTCAAGTTTAGAGAATAGGGAGGTTACAAGACATTCTAATACTTATGTATAAAGACAAACATTCAAACTTGAATGAAAAATATTCTCAGGTCAAAGCTTTCGTATTAGAATTATCTCTGCACATAACTGTAAGCAATCTGTAACAGAACCATTTAGGTCTGGATGTCTATGGTGCTTTCGGCTGCGCGAACTGAGTTCTTTTTTAGGTTCTGTGGGAGACTCCAACATAGCGGGAACCTCTCCAACAAAAAACATGCACACTGGTGAGATTTCCTCCTTCTGTTCGAGTTTGTTTTTAGCGGAGCTCCTTTGCGGCCGAAGGCCGCAGAGCGGAGCACCATAGGTATCGCGTATGAAGAATTCAATAGCTCAAGTAAGAAATCAGGTATACTATCGACTTCATTTTTCAACGCTCAGCGGTATTCCCATTATGGTATCGCTGGCGCGTCCGTGTCTGTCTGCGCGCCCCACCACAGGCAACCCCGGAACTGTTTGTCATTTTTCTGCAGGACTCTGTCGTCTGTTCGTCTGTACAGAGTTCTTTTTCCTGACTGATAAAAAAAAAAACGATGACAAGACGAGAAAAATGAAAGAGAGAATTTTGATAGAAGAAGCGGAAGAAATTATTCGAGGAGAGAGCTAGAAACAGCGACGGGAAGAAGCCGGGCAAAGCATGAACCACCGCCAAAGAGAGTGCAAAGTGAACAAACGAAACAACGCACGACGGTTTTTACTCTTCATCAAAAACTCTTGAAATCAAGCTGACAAATCACGATTTTAGAAAATGAGTTACCAGCAGGAAGAAGAGTGACCGATGTCATGATTATAGAAAAAAAAAGTTTGTCGAGGGAAAGAAGGAGTAGAGAAGAATACCAGTGAATGGTGAAGTCGAAAAAGACAAAAGAAGACGGACGAACGAAGAGCTAGCGTAGAAACCCATTTTCAAGGTAGGTACTTGAACTTTGTAGCTAGAGTATAAAATGAGCATTCAGCAGTAATCAGATTTTATCTACCGCAAACTTCAAACTTTCATTCGTGTTTTTCCCGAACTTTTGCGGGCTGTTTTCTCACTCGTTTGAAAAAGATGAAAGTTGAATGCGACGATAGTGGCCGCTCGTGAGATTAGTCGTTTTTACACGCTCAACCATTGTGGTTCAAGCTTTTTTTCTGTATTGCAATCAGAATACCGTATTTTCTAGTGATATATAAGTTATAGTGGAGCTGACAACTGCCGTGGCTGTGTTTACTTTTGGCGGAGAGACTCGGGAGAATGTCATGAAAGAAAAACTTGTCACGCATCGGCGGCATGGCTGCCATCTTTAGCTCGCGAGCTTTTGGTCATCATAGGACTCGTCCAGCTCCAAACTTCAGGTTTAGATAATGGTACAATGATTCTTGAATTTTCTAATGTATCTAAGCTATTCAAATTGAGACATTTTCAATTCAAATTGAGACATTTTCGACTTCTCAATTTGGTTCGGCTACAACGAGTAACTTTTGTGCGCTAATTTAATTTTGTAGAAATTCCCTAAGATGTATTCCTGGCTGCGGGGAAGCTTCACAGAGTATTTCACATATGACAGGCAAGCGGAAATCTATCTAGGAATAATTATTGCTGTCTATCAGTGCCAATATGCACTGACATTTTACTTTTAATTTATTGTTGGATTCACTGTTTCTCTGTCCGATAGTGTCAGGCATGGGAACTGAAGTCATGGAAATGTATACATTTTGCACAACATAGATGTAAATTTTGCTCAACATAGACACAATAATTCATAGACTGTAGTTTAAAAGGGATGGACCATTAGAAATTTTAGGGGGGGGGGGGGGGGTAGGGGGGGGGGGGGTAGGTAGGAGGTTTTTGGTTATGCAGGATTTTTTCCTGGTTAGAATTTGTGTAGGAATGTTTTTTAGCAAGCCATGGCTATGCAGGAATGTTTTCTGTATTTTTATTCGGTCTTACCGAATTTCCCCATGTTTAAAGATACTAGTAGCGGTTTCTAGTCATTTAATTAATAATATTGCTCTGTAGATGGTGAATAATATTGCTCTGTGGGTGTGCAGACCTATTCCAGGGCTGTTCCTTTTACAAATGCAATCGTATTCTTATATGTTAAATATAAAAAAAATAATTAGTTTCGACATAGCAAAAGGCATTTTACAGGTAGTCGAGGGGGATCACACTTTTCTTTCGTTGCGCATGAAGCGGGCCCATAGTTTTGATAAGCAGGTTTTGTTTTCGAGGCTCATCAGACTTATTGGTTATTTTCTTTAAATTTCAGTGACAACAGCAGCCAGAGGTGGCTTTTGCCAGAGGCGGCTTTCGGAAAGACCATACCATGACACAAGTAAAACATAATTAGAGCAGTTTCCACATGACTGTCATGAGTAATTACAAATAACTTGCTAATTGTGATTGGTTTGGGTTGTGATTGGTCAAGAGCATGGTCTTTGATCCTTATACCAATCAGATTGTGTAGAGAAAATAATTACACAATTATACGTCTAATTAAATTGCTGACAAAAAAGAGAGATTGTGAATCACCTCTCGCTCTGTGATTGGTTAATTGTTGAATTTCTATGCATTTGATAGGATAATGAATTACTCATGAATTGTTTTCACAGCAGTTATGTGAAAGCCGCTATACAGTGTATTTTTACTATAAATAGTTGTTAATTGTTGCAAATGTTTTAAACTACTTAAAAAAATGGAGAAGACATCCTCCCTTCAAGTGTCGTCTGTTTTAAAACAATTGGAAGTGAAACTTGATATGTTTCATTAAAGTTGCTATGCAAATTAGCTACAACCACTAGTGGTTGTATCAGATTTACAACATGCTACAGTATGCCCAGGGGGAACTCCCCTATTTTTGGGGCAGGGGTGCTTGTCAGGAACTTTCAATTTCATCCCTAAAAGGTACCATACATGGCATCGCTTAGTTGACTTGGGCTCCTAAAAAGGTATCAGCAAGACATATATTTTTTACGAGGGAGAATACGTCTGAAATTCAGGCAACTAAGGGACCGTTCATTTTTTATCAGGGAGAGGGGGCTGGTGGAAATGAGGGGGGGGGGGGGTCACCCAATAAAATACAAGCACATAACAGGGAGGAAACGAAAAGTTTGTATTTTTTACAGCATGCAATATGTTTGTTACATGTTTCAACTCGCTTATATGTTTCTGATTTCACTAAATACTTAATAAAAATTTCGGCACGCTTCGCGCGTATGACGAATTTAACATCTAATATGCTCTTTTACTTTTTTGATAAGAACAAATAAACCCTCTCAAAAATGCCCTGCACTGATAGGCCTGCCGGGCAGTCTATGTACGAAAGAACACCCCACAGGTATAAGCGTGAGTTCAACGTTTACTTACAACAAGCATAGAAATTCGTCATTTGGGCTGCGCTTCACGCACATGAATAATAATAATTTCTTCATTTGCGGCGCACATGAAAAATATTACCTAAAGGCTCAGGATCCCTTCACTAGGAGCTTTCTGGGCTCCTGACAGACTATACACAAAAAACCTTCATTTACCCTTTTACTGAGGCTTGATGAAATGCGGTTATCAAAAGTTGGCCGCAACGAAAGAATTATGTGACCCCCTCTTTATGTAAAATCTTTTCTACTAGGACCTGAGGTGGGTGTCACGAAAACGTTTAATAGTTCTGAGGGGGGATCGGTTCCTTAGCTTTGACAGAAGTAAGAAAAACTTTAAGAAGAATGAGACTGCATCAATAAGCCAAGGGTCTACCTTACAGGGCAAGCATTTATAATAGAGGGGGGGGGGAGGCACCAGAAAAAATACATTGGATTTTGGGGGCCACCTAAAAAAATACGGACATGAAAGGGGGGGCCAACCAAAAAATACAGGGTACCCCCTCATTTCCACCAGCCCCCCTTCCTGATAAAAAATGAACGGTCCCTAACAAGTGTAATTTGATTGATTTGCTAGAATGGACCTCTAATGGGTTACTATCTGGAAATTTTTTTTTGCAAGTTTTTTAATTTTTCCAGAGGCCTGATTTTAAACCCTGAAAGGTGTGACAAGTACCTGCACCCCAAAAATAGGGGGAGCCCCCCTCCCTCGGGATGCTACGGTCCTGTGATTCTTAATGTGTTTCTATTGTATTGTTCTTATAAACTATTCATGATTATTTTAAGCATGAAATATAAACTTCTTGTCTTACTCATTGGCTGATTGCATTTTTAAACCGAACCAGGGAGGTTGAGGACCTATGGAAAATTTTCCAGGGGGGCTGTATTAAACTCTGAAAATTCCAGCAGAGGGGGTGTGTCTGGAGACTGGAAATTCCAAGGGGGAGGAGTAAAAAAGGTGATTTTCCAGGGACATTTTATCCAAAAAGAGATTTCCCAGGGGTATTTTGCCAGAAAAAATGGAAATTCCAGGGGTGGGGGTCATTTATGGGGTTGGAAATTCCAGGGGAGGGGGTCGGTTTCATGAGTGGAAATTCCAGGGGTGGGGGTCGGTTTCACGAGTGGAAGTTCCAGGGGAGGGGTCTTTTTAAGTGAGGTCCTCAGCCCCTGGTGCGGTTTATAAATGCAGTCAGCCATTGTATAATAGGTTTGGTTAAAGTGCAACTCAAGGCTGAAATTTTAATGGCTTATTTGATTGCACATTCAAAATACGAAATAATTTTTTTTCGTGTTCATAGCTCTTTTGGTTCATAGCTTTTTTGATACTCAAGATTTGTACTAATGCAACTTAGCAAAAAATGACGTCACAACAAGACTTGGGCAAAGAGGCCAAACAATGTTTTATGTATAATTCTGTTTTGGATATTTCGATTCAATTCAAACTTGGTAACAACAAAGAATGACCAAGACCTCATAAACCCATATGCTAACTAGTGTTTCCATGGTAACCCGTTTGGCTCTGGAAGTGATTCCTTGAAAAATAAGTAAAAAATTTGCTAATGTGTTAAAGGTTCTAAAAATAAACTGTCTTTATCATACCCTATCAGAGACAAGAAAAAACTTTACCCTATGGCAGACCTACCTGTTACCTATCCTCCTCATGCCTATGGCAGACCTCAGGAGCCTCCCAAAAAAAAACCCTAGCATATCCATCTACCATACGATGGAGTGCCTCACCCCATGCCAATTGGGCAGTTGGGTAATTCCTCAGAATTCCACTGTGGGTGGAAGTAGAGCTTGAAATTTCAGGGCGGGCACCCTTAAATACGACATTCCAGGGTGGGTAAGCACAATTTCCAGGGTGGTCATGATAAAATCACTGGAACTGCAGGGTGGTTGGTTCAAATTTAAAAAATCCAGGGTGGGTAGCTTTTGTTGCGACTGCTGCCCATTCCTTCTTACCCAATAAATAGTCTTATTGACTGTTCAAGTTTTCGCTCACACAATCCTGCTCTAAAATACATATAAGTTTTGTGCTTGTAATCTAATTGTAGGATCCCAGATTTTGGAATGACACATTAACTCATGTCAAATAAAGTATTGCAATTTCCATTCACATGGAAAAATATGTAACCAGGAGCTCCGCTTTTAGCCAGTGGCTAAATCTATATATTATATAGATTTGGAAAGTTTTATACCGCGTGTTCTACAGAGGCTGTCAAATGACTGTTGTTTGTGAACCGATTGTTTATTTATAAAATGGCGCGCGGCTTCGTGCAACAAGCCAAAACCTTTGAATGGATATCTTGTCCACTCTGATCTTTTGGAAAAAACGACTTTTGCCTAGACATTACTGTGTGATTTGTGCGAGAATCGCGTAGGTTTGGACGTCTTTGCTGCTTTCGGCTGCGAGAAAACATATATTTTTGGGGTTTCTGTGGAAGACGTAAAATGGCGCCTTTGCGAACTTGAACTTCTCGCTTACGAAAACGCTTGAATTAGATCTTCTGTGTCCACTTTATCATTTCGAATAAAATGTATCCTATAACACAGTTTGCCGAGTATGCAAGAAAATGGCGTGGTTTTTCAGTTCCGTGGTGCAGCCGTTTTTCCAGGCTTCTGGGCCAACAGTTTGACCTTGACTTCCCCAACATCACGTATTATATATAAGATTGTGAATGTTCATAAAGTCCAAGGTATAGCTGTGTACTCAATGATAGAACACATTTCTTTGGCAAAAGTAGCAAGTAGTAAAGTACCATCCGTCGCCTCTGGAAGATAATAATATTAAAGTTATAACAAAAACTGGAATTCTGTGCGTTTCCAAAAAAAGTACCATGCCCACAGAGCAAGACCTTACCATATCAGAATTTAACAACAAGCAACCCTTCCTACTCTGTGAGGGGGCCCCTTTACCAGGATTCTATTTCCCTTCCTGTAAAGAACAATTTCAAAATAGAAGAGAAATCAAAAGTGCAATGAGGTTATTTACTTGTTTCAAAAGAACTTCATACAGAGATCACGAGGATCTACCAAGACGCATTCCATATGGCTTTGTAATCGGTAATTGAGATAGAACTGGACTTGTAAGTACCCAACCTCCCCCCTCCCCGGGTCCCCAGGGGAATTGCCCATTGCCCATTCCTTCCGTGAGGGGGAGACGAATATTTTCTGAAACCACACATTTGGAATGCCAATGCAAGCACAATTTCCAAAGTGGTCTCATCCACTCCCTTCAGAAATTAGATCCTTGAAATATTAGATGTTTGAAATATTCCAAGCTCCGGTACTCCACCTTCTTTCTGAATTCCAAATGCTGTCCATGAAGCTAAAAACATATATTTTTCTCAAAGTGCCAGTGGTAACTTTTATAGCTAACAAAGCAGTATGATCCATTGAAATATGCCTCAATCTATACAAAGAAAAATGACCCTTATCAATGCTACAAGTTACCCCCAGATAGGTTATAAATTAAAAGAAAATATGGTACTATATATAAAAGAAAGTTGTTTCAGATCTATCCTAGGGAGAATAAGCTTGGTACATGCACCCAGGGAAAAAGAAGAACTTTATTTACAAACACGCTAGCTAGCCCCGACAACAATTCAACGCTGATTTCCACAGGGGGCGTGTGGAAAATGGGAGGTTTCAAGAGTTTTCATGGCTGAAAAGATCAGACAGATTATGAAGTCCATTGCTAAATGGTGCAACTGTAGCTGTGTAGAAATTCTATGTGGGTCTAAAAAACGGTTCCTTAGGAGCCACCCTGAATGAAATAAAATCATGGCCATGATGCTATGTGAGTGGTTTAATAAGTATACACACATGAGCCAAATGCCATTATATTCACTCCTTACCAATAGACCTCCTCGGCTTGGCCGTAATGTTCTCCCATTTCAGATCATGTTGCATTCCCATGAGTATTCTCTCTTTCTTTCTCTGCTACGCACCAAAGGGCACCAAAGAACATGTGCATGCAGTGTACGTTTCCTGCCTCCCAACTGTCAAAAGCGTTCTTCGTAATATATACCTGTCGGAAGTGAAGCCTAGAAGGAGAATGTTGGTGCCCAGAAGGAGAATGTATTT
This sequence comes from Scolanthus callimorphus, assembly GCA_033964015.1. Classification (NCBI taxonomy): domain Eukaryota; kingdom Metazoa; phylum Cnidaria; class Anthozoa; order Actiniaria; family Edwardsiidae; genus Scolanthus; species Scolanthus callimorphus. Next base: position 13,193,343 of record CM066917.1, on the reverse strand, counting down.
AGATGGCTGGTTAGTTACATAAAAAAAAAAACAGGAGTAGGTCATTCTTGCAAGGCTGCTAAGATTTTGTACTGGAAGTGACACGATAACAAGGCGACTGGTGGCGAGGGTCGAGCCGATGCTACAGGCTGGAGTCCGCCCGAAGGCGGAAACGTGTTTGGTATTCTTAAACTTGCTTTTGTGCAATTAAAATGCAGTCTTGACTTTGATCTCCATATCCCCCAAGTGTGGGATCTAGACGATAACTTTATGCATGCACCAATGCTTGCGTTCTTGTAGCAAGTGCAAAGGGAGAGGATAAGGAGAGGTGGCACGCGCGAAAGGAATGGACTGGGAAGAGGAAGAGGAAGGAAAAGGGGACCTTTCTCTTCCCAGTCCCCTCCTATCGCTCGTCCCTCCTCTCCCCCTCTACCATGCTACATAGGCTAGCTTTTTAGGCGCTCAGCCTAAAATAGTGCTGGTCGCGTGTTACAGTCGTTATAGACACTTTTCTGCACAGGCACGTGGGTCGTGCAGTCACCCTTTTTATTAGAAGAAATTGGAAATTGTTATGTTTATGCGCAGAGGCACGAGGACGTGTTGTTGTTAACGTTAAAGAACGATGCTTAAAAATATCCTTGATTTCTACCATCGGAGGCTCTAGTTACACAATTGGAGAATGCTTCAGCATCTTTGCTACGTTTACCTCTCTCAACGACAAGCAACGGCATGCAACAAAAAGGCCGACGTCTTACACCCGTCTTACACCTGTTTTATATATATATTAGACGTTTTTATTGTTATCGTATTGTATTGTACAGAAAAACAATCTTTTTCACGCCTTTATAGCTTTATGTTACCGGGTCGAGCGCTGCGCTGCTGACCTCCGTTTGCGCGGCAAAAATACAATAGTCGTGGTGGATTTAATCTGGCGAAGGCCCATGCACGACGCCTTTTATTTCCACAAAATTGAGCCTTATACATTATTTGCCCGCAAAGGTGGGTACTGAGGACGCCACAAGGCCTTCTCCTTCTCTTAAGAAGGGGGAGGACTCGCCCCACCCGAATAGCGCAGCGCACGACCAATGTCAAGGAACGCGCATTAGTGATAAATCCCGTGTCGGATATGCGAACTTCGTAATAATGAGGGAGGGTCTAACGTGAAAGAATTTGGATTCGTATATACTTGTTAAAGGCATCAGGCTGCCAGCGTCCCATAAGTCGAATTTGGGAGTCTGCTGCATAAGATGCCGCACCTATGCCAAACGAGTGACCTTTGTATCGAAAAGAATGGAGTCCGGACGCGCGTAAAACCAGAGACAGACGCTCTGAAAAAAGCATCTGGATTACTGGTCTGTCATCTGCTGTAAGGAAAAGTGCGCCAGGGACAGGGCCCCGCACCATTAGGTAATCCTCAAGGGCCCGTACTGGGCAGATATCATTGCGCTGGGTTAGATTGATAGCAACCAGCTGTGTTTAAAATTAACAAACGCTAAGGTGAAACCTGTCAGACGCCCCGATCGATCGAATGTCTTAGAAAGATGCTCAAGTCGCAGGGGGCTGCACCCTTCGCCAGTGGCAGTCATTTCGCCGACTCTGAGAAACGCGAAAAAGGCAACTGTGCACCTGGCTTTAAGCATCACCACCTCAAAGTGTGAGGAAAAGGATGTGCTCAAAATGTGATGTTATAGACCAAATCGTAAAGGCGTGGTGGCTTAGAAATTAGTACACCAAAGCGAGGCTTATTATGTAAACAGCTGGAAGGAAGGCATATAAAAGTACCGCAAATCGAGTTTTCTCGTGTATTTTGTCTTTTTTAGAGAGTTTTAGGAAACTCTCTTTCGTCAATTAGCTCAATTTCAGTTTGCTACGTGTATAAGGAAGTAGCCAAGAAGACCAATTTTAGAATTAACGGTGAAGGAACACCAAAAATGCGCTTTCATCGATATTGAGTTTCACGAAATCATGGCGCCTCGATCTACAAAGCTTACTTCTCAAAATTCCCTGGAACAGAAGTCAAACTTGACAAACTAACATAATGCAATATACATAATACAATGTTGCCGTGTTGGAAAAGAACTAAAAGAACAACAGCAATGGGCTGCAAGTTTGTCAATCTAACGGTGATATCACGAGATTATGAGAATGGTAAGTTGATTTTGGAAATTCTATTAAAAGTACTTTCATCATCCATGAAAATTCTAAGCTTTTATAAAGATCTTGTGTTCAATTCATTAGTTAAATTTACAGTGTATTTCAGCTATTGAATTGTACTTTTGTTGAAAAAATTGAAACCTCTAGATCAACATATTCCAATTGTTTTGTTCAAAGTTTCAGTCAGTGGTCTTAGAAAAGCAAAATGAATATCAGTACCTCAGATACCTTTGATATAAGTTTCAGATAGGGATTCCACGCCTGTTTGACACTCAATAAAGTGTTCTATATGTTTAGTACCCAAGAAGGGGATTCTGGAATGCTTGGGACCCCCTGGATACACCACTGTGGCAAAGGTAGGTGCAGCAGGTGAAGTATGTGGGAGATGTGGAGTTGATTCCGAGCAACCCATTCCAATGCTGTACTGAAAATTTCAAATGTACGGCACGAGGAGGAGCACCCGAAGGGCATGCATCTGTCGTAATAGAAACTTCCTTCCAGTGCATACCAAGCAAATGGTGGTCCGCCGGGTTGATGGGGATTATCCGAAAGGCACTTTTAATGTCGATTTTAGCAAGAAAGCTCCCAACCACCACCAACTTTACCATTCTGATGGCATCGTCTACACGAGCATAATGGACCGTGGAGTGCTCAGAAGAAATGCCATCGTTAACTTACCCCCTTTGGGGAAGGAAAGGTGATGTATAAGCCTAAAATCACCGGGTAACTTCTTAGGGGCCACGCCCAGGGGTGAAAAACACGAATTGGTAAATCCGGCCAGTCAAAGGGCCTACCCGCAGCCAACTCCTTAGCCAGTTTGGTATCGACCACATGAGGTAGCTCAATGGCAGATTTAAGGTTATAAGGGATTCCCGAACTAACAGCACCTTTAAAGTGAATGGGGAACCCAGATGTAAAACCCTTAATAAAAAATGAAGCAGTTCGGGGTAATATGACCCAAGAACCCCAGTGAACCTATCTGCCCTTATTGGGGTTGGGAGTGGTTGAGGCTGGCTGGGTGATTGCAGCTGTAGGGCGTTGGGCACAAAAATTACTCTTGTGTCGCCATGACCCCATACTTTGTTGACTGGGTACGTTGACCACGAGAAGGGCACCTAACTAAGGGGTGTTGATTACTGCACCTAGGGCAGTCATGGCGGTAAGGGCATCCATGACATTCATAACCCTTGTGAAACTTGAAACAGTAACCCTGGGAACAAAGGAGGGAATTGTTGTTACCCTTTTTCTGGTTTGGCTTAGGATATTGGGGCCTGCTACTAGCCTGATACAACAACTCCCAATGCGTAGTACCCCATGGTAGGGCAGTGGGGTGTTGCTGCCGCATATACCGGAACTTAGTATCGTAAAACTTCCAGTCACCTCCCCTTGATGCGAGGTCCCGGATGACCTCACAATACACTTCATGAGCTGGGGGGCTTCATTTGGATATTTGGAAATATATACGGCAACAAACCTGAAAGGCATTTAGCCAGGTGTCGATACTGGTGATCGGCTTAGCTGGCCTCGAAGCTGACAGTAGGTGTGCTAAAATCATCTCTATCATGTGAGTAGTGAATAGTGTGTCTTAATTGCAGTTTATTGTTTTTATGTATTCATTCTCAAAAAAGAAAAATAAAGATAAAAAGTTAAAGTTAAATTACAAAAAAAGTAAAGTTGATTTTGGGGTCAAAGGGCGGTGCGTAAAGCAAAAGACCAAACTCAATGTACTCATTACCCCAAATTTTTGTCTTGAGCTTTGGGGGAACCCGTACATGGACAGGCACACTGATTGAGTTAAACAAATCCTGGGACCTACTAGCAGCTTGAGGCAAGTTACAAACACCGCCCGTTAAGGACTGAATCACAGATGCAACCGACCCATGTACAGTTGCATCTGTGGTGTGGTTACCGGTTACAGAAGAGCTATTCTCGGTATGCATAAATTATAATAATTACTTAAGAGCGTCATACAATGGAAATATATTCACTCTTCCACTCAACCTCGAAGAGGCCGGTTGTTTGGTTTATTCTTGTCGTCGCCGCTCGTTGCTTTTGGTTTCCGCGCTATGGCCCAAGCACCACAAGTCTTTTCTTTGGCAAGTATACAATATAGCAGCCCAACAAACAGCCGTCGTAGCTCCACAAACGAACATCGAACCAGTTTCACCGTCGACTGCCGTTCTGAATCCAGAACCAGCCATCGTGCCGGTTCTACTCGCTGGTTGTCGTCCCAGGTCCACATCCAACCGTCGTTCCAGCCCCTTTAATGACTGCTATTCAAGCCGTTGATAGGTTGGTATAGTCGTATGACTTCGAGCATTAAAATAAATGAGGGTTACTTGTTACTGGTTGTCCTAGCTCATATTGCCGTGGCCCTCGTCACATTTCTAATTTCTAGTTCGTTTGTTCGTTCGTTCCTTTGGCGCGTCGGTAGTTCCGTTATACTTTTCTTTCGTCTCCCAGTTACCCTGCCATTAGTATTTCTCAGTTTATTGCTAGTAACTTTTTATCTCCGTTCAGTTTACTCCTCGTATTTGTAAATTTCATACTTTACTGTAGGTTTTGTTTTCATTAGCTCTTTTGTTCTTTATTCCCGCGTCTTCGGTAATTGAATCGCTTCATCGTTTTATACCCAGCGCCGCCTCCTGTTATTTTTATCCCTTTCTCTTTCGGCTCGGTTCTTAGCTCCATACCATGTATGTGTCTGTATTTTACTTTATTTAACAGTTTAACGTAGTTAATTATTTAGTTTCCCTTTATAATTCAACTTTACGTAGCTGCATTTGTTGTTGTATATATTTCACCTATAAATTTCAGTACGTGTGTGGTCAGGCTATAATTTCTTACAGCCTGGGTGTGTTGTATTCCACCTATAAATTTGAGATAGGTGTGGTCAGGCTAAAATTTTTCTTACAGCCTGGGTATGTTGTATTCCACCTATAAATTTCAAATAGGTGTGGTCAGGCTAAATTTTTCTTACAGCCTGGGCGTGTTGTATTCCACCTATAAATTTCAAGTAGGTGTGGTCAGGCTATAAATTTCTTACAGCCTGGGTGTGTTGTATTCCACCTATAAATTTCAAATAGGTGTGGTCAGGCTAAATTTTTTCTTACAGCCTGGGCGTGTTGTATTCCACCTATAAATTTCAAATAGGTGTGGTCAGGCTAAATTTCTCTTACAGCCTGGGCGTGTTGTATTCCACCTATAAATTTCAAATAGGTGTGGTCAGGCTAAATTTTTCTTACAGCCAGGGCGTGTTGTATTCCACCTATAAATTTCAAATAGGTGTGGTCAGGCTAAATTTTTCTTACAGCCTGGGCGTGTTGTATTCCACCTATAAACTTCAAATAGGTGTGGTCAGGCTATAAATTTCTTACAGCCTGGGTGTGTTGTATTCCACCTATAAATTTCAAATAGGTGTGGTCGGGCTAAAAATGTCGTACAGCCTAGTTGTGTCGTATTCCACCTATAATTTTCACATGGGTGTGGTCGGGCTAAAAAATGTATTACAGCCCAGTCGTGTCGTATTCCACCTATAAATTTCAAATAGGTGTGGTCGGGCTAAAAAATGTCGTACAGCCTAGTTGTTTCGTATTCCACCTATAAATTTCAAATAGGTGTGGTCGGGCTAAAAATGTCGTACAGCCTAGTTGTGTCGTATTCCACCTATAAATTTCAAATAGGTGTGGTCGGGCTAAAAATGTCGTACAGCCTGGTTGTGTCGCATTTCCACCTATAAATTTCACATGGGTGTGGTCGGGCTAAGAAATGTCTTACACCCCGGTCGTGTGTCGTATTCCACCTATAAATTTCAAATAGGTGTGGTCAGGCTAAGAAATGTCTTACAGCCCAGTCGTGTCGTATTCCACCTGTAAATTTCAAATAGGTGTGGTCAGGGTAAAAAATGTCGTATAGCCTAGTTGTGTCGTATTCCACCTATAAATTTCAAATAGGTGTGGTCAGGCTAAATTTTTCTTACAGCCTGGGCGTGTTGTATTCCACCTATAAATTTCAAATAGGTGTGGTCAGGCTAAATTTTTCTTACAGCCTGGGCGTGTTGTATTCCACCTATAAATTTCAAATAGGTGTGGTCAGGCTATAAATTTCTTGCAGCCTTGGTGTGTCGTATTCCACCTATGAACTTCAAATAGGTGTGGTCAGGCTATAAATTTCTTACAGCCTTGGTGTGTCGTATTCCACCTATGAACTTCAAATAGGTGTGGTCAGGCTATAGATGTCTTGCAGCCTGGGTGTGTTGTATTCCACCTATAAATTTCAAATAGGTGTTGTCAGGCTATAAATGTCTTGCAGCCTGGGTGTGTCATATTCCACCTATTAACTTCAAATAGGTGTGGTCAGGCTATAAATGTCTTGCAGCCTGGGTGTGTTGTATTTCACCTATAAATTTCAATAGGTGTAGTCAGGCTCTTGCAGCCTGGGTGTGTCGTATTCCACCTATATATTTCAAATAGGTGTGGTCAGGCTAGACTAAGTCCTTGCAGCCTGGGTGCATTGTATTCCACCTATAAATTTCAATAGGTGTGGTCAGGGACAACATTTCTTGCAACCTGGATGTGTGCCGTATTTCCACCTTTAAACTTTCTGGTTGTGATCAGGCTAAACATAATTCTCATAGCCTGGATGTGTGCCGTATTTCCACCTATAGATTCCAAATAGGTGTGGTCAGGCTATAAATATCCTTATAGCCGGGATATGTCATATCTCCACCTATACATTCCTAATAGGTGTGGTTAGGCCCTGAATATTCTTGCAGCCTGCTTGGCACCTATAAATTTAAAATAGCTGTGGTTGGGCTATAAATTTTATTTAAGTCTTCATGTGTTATATCTCCATCTATAAACGTACAAATGGGTATGGTCAGACTATAGATTTTCTTTGAGCCTGGATGTCTTGTATAGACCTATAGATTTCAATCTGTCGTGGAAAGCCCCCAAAAAAAAGGATGTATATATATATTCTTGCATGCCTTGTGTGTCGTATATTCATCTATAAATTTCAAATAGATGTGGTCAGGCCATATTGCTCTCACAGCAGGGATGTGTCAAATTTTAACTATAAAACATCTATAAATAGATGTGGTCAGGCTATGTGTCCTATTTCCACTTATACAACTGAGATAGGTGTGGTCAGACTACAGATATTCCCTGCCTTGACTTCACATAAGGAATGAAGTACAACTTGTGTTCTCATTTGGTTATGATTTTCATGTCAACCCATCACCCCTACCCTCCTATTATGTAGCTATCAAACTTTGGATAAAAGTTGGCTGCGCACCTGAAAACACTGGAGACCTTGTCAAAAGCAAATATCGAAGGAGATGTGGAGCACGCCTTGAGGGAATGTCAGGAAGGCTGTCTCAAGGGCCCTTAGTTCTTTATGCACACCTTGCCTTTTCTTATCTATAAATATTTTTGGTATCGCACAATTTGGTGCGCATAAAGATGAGGCTTATGAATCATGTCTGAAGGAGGGATCCTATTTCTGACGGTAATTGGTGAAAGTCCCAGCAAAGTGGAGGCGCCGATTACTAATAAATGGAAGGTTGGGAAACCGGAAGTAAAACCTCATCAATCGCAAATGGTTGCCCCTATCCTCCTTCCCAAGCCCCAGTTCCCTACAGGGCTCTCCCATTTATGAACCCCTCCTAACAGCACTCAGCAAACGAGAGTCTTGGGGAAATATTAAACTTGTGTTTTTAAAATGTATTAAATTGTCTGTTAATTCTATTCATGTTACTTTGGTATATTTGGTTTGTACTGCCCCAATTGAGGGTCCTTGCGTAGGTCTGGTGTGGTACCCCCTATATTCTTTTGGGCCAGGCCGTCATTAGTAAATGTCGTCATAGGGTAGATTTCTCCTGGTAACACGACCCCGGTATTTCCTCCGTGTTTTCCAAGTTTTTAGACGTTTTGGTGTTTAGCTTTATGACGTCTGGTTTTACGTTCACTCTTGTTCATCATAACTTCTTTCATCACTGGTACCTTTGTCATTTCTGCCTTATGACTCTGGAAGCCTGGAGCTAATCGTACGAGCTCCCTGTGGTTATTTTTATCTGATCCGGGATCATCTTCTTATTTTGGCTGTCAGACTTGTACCCCACTGGCCATAAGTTGAGCAGACTCACGCTATTTCTCTGCTTCGGCGGGGCTGCTTATGTCCAGTGGCGTGCTAGCCTGCCCTGTCCGTCAATCACCGGCTTATTTTTGCTATTTATTCGTCATCTTTCGGTTACTATGCCATTCGGCTTTGACGGTCTCTTGTATTTTAGAACGCTATTTCGTCCCAGTCTACTTTCTGCGCAGCTCAGCTCAACCAATAGAATGGATATCTAAGACCCCGTTTATGTGACTGGGAGGGCAGGCCTTCGCACGCCACTGGACATAATCCTCTAGCCCTTGCAGTCGGCAAGGGTAGAATGCATGCTCAGTTTTAGAGCCCCTGATTATTTTATCGTCGGTAACATTCGCCAATATCTCAAATTATTGTGATATTGTCATCGCCGTATCTCAGAGCAACCCTAAAGTTAAAGACTTCATAATTAATGGTCTAAACGCCGGATAATGTATGCAACATTTATAGGGAGACTTCCAGGGAACGTTATACAGCGACATGCAAACCCATGCAGTTTCTCCCAATAACTCAGCCTGTAATGGATTCGAAGATTTTATTACCTCTTCCATTCTGGAAGCCTAGACTCTGCCATGATTTAAAGCTTTTTGTTATTATTGTTACTGTTTCGTTTATGTGACTCCCCTTCTCCTTGGATCCTCTTTCAGATCTTTCCGGATACGTTAGGTTAGATCATGACTAAACCACTCTTGACGAAAAACAGGGGGGTTATGATGCGACCAATGCGTTCCTCTCGAAGGACGGGAAGGGAAGTCTTTATTGGTCTGCAATGGCCAGGTTTGAGCGTTATCCCGTTAGACTGGAAATTCAGCGCATTCGTTTATCAAACTATCGGTCTTGCTGCTGCATGTCACGTCAGAACCCTTGGTATCCCTTGTTCACAATACATTGATGTTCGCGACATCAGTCAACTGATTCTATGTGCGGGGACTTAGAAGCATGGTCAAACCTCCAGCTAAGTGAAGCCGCTACGTATATTGTTTACTCAGTCCGTACTAACCTGGATTTTCATAGCCTTGAAGAAGTTTTCTCTCTGGCATAACAAGTGGTAGTCCTGAGTCTCATTTGCGACTCTCCTACTCTCCGTCCTCTCATGCTGCCTTTCAGAAGAGAAGGAGAAATTTGCTAAATTACGCAAGAGATCCTTTAAACAGACACGGTCCCTCTAAACTCACCAACGAATTGGATCCATTAAAATCAAGACATAACGGTAATCCGCCATTCAGCTACGATTTCTATAGCGGAGCACCATAGGTATCGCAGCAAGAATACAATGGCTCAAAGTAGAACTCCGGTATACGTTCGGTGTTCCCATTTGGGTATCGCTGGCGCGTCCGTGTCTGTCTGCGCGCCCCCACACAGGTAAACTAAGACCTCAACACAGGAAAATGTGTGAACCGAGCTCCGCTTTTAGCCAGTGGCTAAATCTATATACTAACAAAGAGTATTTCGGCCCTACCAGCTGTTTTCAGTGACTGATTGTAACAGCGATTGTACTAGATATACCTTTGCTGTGTTTCTTATATATATATATACGTTGTGATTCCTGTGTGTATGGCACAGGGATCCGCCCTATTTAAGCTCATACGGTTCACTGCTACGTAGTTATTCCAAATCCAAGATAAGTCCATTATCAAATCGCTATGGAGCAGGTTTCGGTCCAGCGAGTTCGTGATGCACATAAAGACACGGCAGGCGTTTGCTCAACCACATTTCACACTAGCTTGTGCTTTGCTCCGTTTCTTGGAGGTTCTTGGCCCGACACCTTTATCACACCGGATACCCAGCCTTGTAAATACAGGTGGTCTATCGCAGTCGTCTGCTCGCGTTCGCGCTGTCCCCTTCTACTTGGAAGAAAGGGTGACGATCTGGTACCTCTGTTTGCCTCTAGGAGTATTTCCTGCCGTTACCCTTAACCGGAAAATGCCTATACCCAGAGGATGGCTGCTTCCGGTTCTGCTACAGTTGCGGTTACTAAAGACAACTAGTCAAACATAGTCTTCAAGATAAAATTGTCTATCGATATGAAACGCAAAGAAAAATCTCAATCACTATCAGCAGAGAAACTTTGCGAGAGGCAGAAATATAGCTAGGAAAGGAATTGTTCTGCTCTTTTACATGATTTCACTTTCCCTAAGGCTATTTGTCCGTCACACCGCACGATAGCATTCGGTATTTGGTCTTCAAGAATAAATCAAGAAAGACTCCAGTTCACCATGTCATATATAAATCATCTTCAGGGACTTAGAACTAACGTATGCCAACCAGAGAAAACTCACCTGGATTTGAAAAAGGTCGACCCCCGAAGGTCGTGGGTTCGAATCCCACTCAGCCTGGATTTTTTCAAATCCAGGTGAGTTTTCTCTGGTTGGCATACGTTAGTTCACCATGTCAGTTGTCCCAACTTCGTCCTCCGTCCCTTTAAAGCGGATTGTCAGTGCCCAAAGCGTATAGGGCCGCCGCTGCAATGGATAACGTCATCGCGAAATTGGGCGCAATATTCGCAGCTTGCGGTTGAGGCGGGAAATAGCACGAGAGTGTGGACATTTTGTAACCCTGTCAATCTTATATCTTCTGTCGTGATTTAGCTTTTCTCATTCTTAACTTTTTTGCGCGCGGGGTTTAGGGCAGAGCTAGATGTAGGCAAAATTAAGAACAAAAGAGGTCCTGCGTCTCCCTGATAATCACGTGGATAACTCGGGTTTTATTTTGAATGACCATACTTTTGGCAAAGGCTCTCGGGGGAAGAATACAAACCTCTACATCTGCCTCTAATTTAGAAAGTTATATCAATTCAGGTATGGGTATTAAAGTTAGACAAGGTTATTTGTTTCTAACCAACCTAATAATCATATGGTCGCTGAATATCCGTTTGTAGGCTCGGCTGTATAGTTAACCCATATTACTCTCCTTAAGCTTTGAACTAGGGAGAGGCCATCCATAGTTTTAGAGGCGCATGCTCCATTACTCTTTCTAAAATACTCGGTTTTACAGAACAGAGCATTGCCTATCACATCGACTGGAGCAATACGCTAGGCATTATCCAGACCCATTGAGTCATAGTGCATGCTTTCTAAACCGCCGGCGTCTGCCCGTGCTTCAAGCGTTTCTCGATCATATGAATCCCCTTCTCATGCCGAGAACATTGGATCTTCAAGAATGAAGAACTTCTGAATATGCCTTCTAACACAGTTAGCATTTTTGTTTCCTATTTTCTATAGGAAATAAATTTTGGGAGTGCAGAACTTCTTGCGCACTGATGACGTGAGTTTTGGGTACAGGAAGAGGATCTAAAATAATAATCCAAACGAACGCTTGTTCGGGACGGGTTACAAGAAATAGCTTAGACCTTTCTGAGATATGGGTCGAGGGACTATGGAAGAAAATATTTATTTTGAGTTATGGGTTATTTTAGGTAGTTATTTTAGGTATAGGCATAGCTTAAGAAGATTTGAACCACTCAATTCGGGGGCAACCAGGCCGGCCGAGCTCATGCTTCCCCATTACTCATCACAGCTCTGATGTCATTGTTCTATTTATTCATATCGAGAATATAATACTATTCTCGGTATGCATAAATTATAATAATTACTTAAGAGCGTCATACAATGGAAATATATTCACTCTTCCACTCAACCTCGAAGAGACCGGTTGTGGTTTATTCTAGTCGCACCCGCCCACCTCCCCGCGGAAACCAAACAGCGCCCTCTTCCATCAATCACCAGGACATTCTGTCCTGCCCTTGGCCTCAGAGCTCATGCTTCCCCATTACTCATCACAGCTCTGATGTCATTGTTCTATTTATTCACATCGAGAATATAATACTATTAGGCAGTGAGGCTTGCTCTGCAACCATCCCTGAACCACTGCCAAGTGTACCCATCGAAGGAAGCGACGCTTCATCTGGTGGAGGTGGTAAACGTTGGGACGGTGTATCGGCCTGAGATGGGGCAGGTTGGTGTGAGGCCAGGTTGCTTCGGTGGTCACTAGTGCTACCCCGCTGACTAACTGCTGGCTGCTGTTGGTGTGGCAAGATTTTGGCCAGTGAAGTAGCCAGGGCTTCTGCAACAGTCGTCGCTATAGAAGATATTACTTCTTGGGAATAAGTGCCAATAGGGGCAGTAGATGTAGCGGATGCAGTAGATGATCCCTCGTTGGCAAGTTATTGGGTGCACCTGTGGCTGGGTGCCGGCCCCTCGTCCGCTTAGGTCTCACAGCAGGCACTGCTATCTCGGCTAACTTACGCTTACGGGGGGTGCATTCTGCAAGCTAACAATTAGATAAACTACACAGTACCGATGAATACCTGATCTTGGTATCAATTTTCTGGGCTTGTACCCTTCGAATTATCTATGCATCCCTGCCGCGTGCCCTTAACAATGAAACAATAAGATAATAGATAAATAAAACAAATAAACAAATAGATTTTAAAAAAAGGAGATTGTCTGCAAAACAGTGTCCTCAGGGCTTTTATTAACCTTTCAAAATAATTTAGCAGAATACCCAAATGGATTGCTTTTTTTGTTTATTTGTTACCGATGTAATAAAGGCCCATACGCATTAGATGGCATAGCAGGATACCATCAAATAATATAATCAGAGTCTGCTATCCTGTCATAATGACTGCAGCCCAAAACTTTTCATGTGCATTAAGGCACTACACTTTTTTGTATAACACTGAATCAATGACAAAGCATGTTTGGAATATGTCGTATTGTGCAGGACATGATCTGGTCCGTCTTGTTTACATAAATATCAGGTGTAGTTACTTACAAATTACATCTGCCCGAGGGTAGCCCAATGAGATGGAATTGCGTAGAATTTGGCAGTTAAATGTACTATCCCTTTCCAAACAAGAAATGAATGGGAAAGCATGACAAGTTTAATATAAGCATAATAATATATGCCACTTCACACATTTCTGGCAGCAATAATAGTGGGCAGGAGACGGATAGCCTTTATGATAGCCCCACGATAACTTCTTAACTTCGGTAAAGGTGGATGACGTGAACGCCGTCCCGCGTTGAAATATGATCGGGAAACTTGAGCTCGTGTTCCCACAGGAAAACACCCGAGACTTCGCCTAAAACCACTCGCAGGTACTGATTACGTAATGCCGCGTGCAAATTGAACTGTGTTAAGGGCAAACTCCGATCACACGTGCACCGAATGAGCCTTTCAGTCGAGCAACTAAGTCGTCAATTTGCGAACGGACCACTTCAGGCCGAGTAGAAGATAGGTCGTTCGTGCCCATTTCTAATATGACAATGTCAGGGGATATCTCGCCGATCTTTGAGAGGTCTGTTTCCTGGAGAGTGGTGAATCTGAGCCCCCCAACCCCGTAAAGAGAAATGGCAGCTTCGGGGAAATTGAAATCATGGCGGGCCCTTTCGTCAAAACCGGACCTCAAGTCGTTTTCGAGTCTTTTCACAAATGAGTGACCAAAAATAAGGACCTTTCGCAAAGCGGCATTATTGCAGCTATCTATTTTCAAATTGTGGTGTACCAACCTCGAGTTTCAAGGCGATAAATCAACGAAAAAACTTCCAGAAAAAACTTTCGCTGCGACCAGCAAGTTGAGGTTCGGCGAGTGGAGCAATGTGATATTGCAATTACCCCGAGGGGGAACATCGAATTGTTCAATTGACCCGGGCACGCGCCACCCTACACGCCTGGTCACGTAGTCCCGGCACGGATGAAATTTCGGTCGAGCTCTGAAAATTTCGGTACAGCAAAACCATTTTCACAGCGCAAATATACCCGAGGCTTTCCATTGAATCTGGTACCCATACCACTTTTTATACTTTGAGTCATGCCAAAAAATCCCTGTCGTGGGAATGAGCCTTCAGTGGACATCGGAACATTCTTACCGATCGAAGAATTTCAGGCAAGGTTAAGAGTTAGTTCTCAAAGAAGCGTAAGCAGTGTACCAAATGAGGGATGTTACTCAGTACAATGTTATAAACGGTTCAGTTTGGAAACCGAATCATTATGAGTATCGCGATTCACCCTGCCACTCTGTGTTGTTGTGAGCCGTCAATATTTTGTGGTATTGACGGCTCAAAAAGAGCTAGCAAAATTCAACTTTTTTCGCACGAATTTATGTTTCATTTCATTGTCAATAGTTAGAAATAACGTTTAGCTATATTTCTAGCAATATCTTATGGCAGAAAGAGATTTTTTTCGCCGAAAAAGATGGAAAAATGTAAACAGAAAATGCTCGAGCTCGTGCGAAAAGCCCATGTGATTGCGTGAGATCGTGCGTAAATGTAATGAGAATTGAAATTTCAATCGACAATAAATAGCACTATTTCTTGCCATTTCCTCCAGAAAATCTTCAAGAATCGCGATACAATATTAATTACGATTTGAGACGGCAATTCCACAAAATATTGACGGCGTTGGAAGAAAATATTTTCACGTATTGGGCTCCGTCGCTGCGCGACTCCGCCCAATACGTGAACATATTTTCTCCCAACTAGCCGTCAATATTTTGTGGAATTGCCGTCTCAAAATCGTAATTAGTATATAAGATTATGGATTGTACGATGATTATTTTATTGATTGCAACCTAATCGTGAGTGATCATTAATAGTAACTTAAGAAAAATCATCACCTCATTGTTACAAGTTCAAAACCAAAAGATAAATAAAGAAAACGTTGAGCTATGATGGTTGTATACTTACGTCGAATTTTTAATGTTTCATATTCCTTTGCGTGGCTGCACACATTTTGGAATCCTGTGTTGCACCATTGAAGATGACATACGCTGCCTCGTGGTCATTTCATGGAATTGATTTGCTGATTTGGCATGGAATGATCCAAATGTCAAAATGTGCACCTGCTCCCTAAATTTGGTCTTCGAAAACCAAACACAAATATCAACAGACATGCGCAACTTTAATCAGGGAAATCCACTAGTACTCTATCGTTCATAAAAAACTATTTAAAATAGCTTATCCTTAATATTAATTTCGTGCTGCATGATTATCAACTCGATTATCTCTTGAAGCATTCGTTTATTTCCTCAAGTTTATTCATTCAGTTGTTTTTCCAAAATAGTTTCTTTACAAATCGAACAATGGTGTGAGAAGTTTATCTGAGCTAAATCTCATGAACAGGTTAACAAATTTGTAAATGTGTTGAGGGACTAACAATTTCGTTGAACAGTCTGCAATCTCATGGTGATGGCACTTTTCTTAGCTATTACTGAATTGTTTTATGAAGAAACTTCTTAATTTTTGACTACTTTAACAAGCTCGCATAAAGGTTACTTCCTTCAGTGACGTTTTAGAGGCATGTGGAAGCCATGATCATCCGCGCGAGTTCAGCAAATTCGTGGGTCCCTTCACAGCATAACATTCCTCTGCGAGATCCAAATCATAATTATCGCAAGCCGTAGAATAATCAGTGGCATCAAGCCTTTCGCGTAAGAAAAAAATGTGTCTGGTCTCCCTGGTGGAGAATCCCCATTGTTTGATGGGCGTATTCGATGGACATTCCAATGTTTTCTTACATTATCCAGTTCTGTCTGTAGCAACCCCATGAAGCAAAATCGTAGACACTCCACCTGAATTGGATTGCTGTCATCGTAGATACCAGAATCTCTTAAAGTGCTACTGAATCCAAATTATAAACTATTCAAAATGGCAATAAAAGTTTAGTTCAATATATTGACCCGAACTGATTGTTATTGTGTAACCTGATTCTGTATTATGTACAAGTCAATGATTAAGAGAGTCAGAGAGAGGGGGTGTGCCGGAAATGCTTATGAAGAGGACTTTGAGAGAGAGACAAGCGAAGCTGAGACGAGCGACAAGAGAGCTAAGTGAAACTCATTTATTCCATTTATACGTATATTAAATCATTAGAAAACCATAGACAAGTGATTAGTTTGATGTTCCCGACAGCTTCGGGACATTAGTGGTGCCGTGACCAGGATCAGAACGTGAAACTGTGCTGTACTTTGTGTCGTAAACAATGGGAACTGAAGCCGAGAAATCGGCGAGCGCCAGCGTGAGCAGCGAGCTCATAGAGCTACAATCAAATGCAAAAGTAGTTGGCGCACCTGCACTTCCGTTCCCTTCCCGCCTCTTTCAATGTTGGCTGGAAAATCAGGCTGCTCAGGCCGCTTATCGCCAGCTCGACTAGCAACATTGAAATGACGAAGGCGGAGGGAAAGGGATGCAAATGCGCCAACGTTTTGCATTTGATTGTAGAACAGAATCTCCAAACGAAAATCGCAAAGGAAATAAGCAAACTATCGTATTATCTCGAAGAAACGGATGACCTTATTGAGAATAATAATACTTCTGAGTTGAAAATCGCAGCTAAAAGAACTGACGAAATAAGAGATGAGCTAAATAATTTGATATCACGAGCAGAGGAGCTTAAATTAGACATCGGAGACACAACGCAACGCGCGATCAGGCAGTGGAAGAAGGACCTAAAGGCCAGTTTTGCCAAATTATTAGAAGAGAAAGAGAAAATCGATGTAGTGTTGGATTCGTGGGAACCAGAGAGAAAGGAAAGAACGTGAGCGTGTCCCGAAAACAATCAGCGTCCTCCATCGCCTAGATCCCTTATTGATAACAAAGGCCTCGTGAGAATAGGAGGACGAATACGCCAAGCAAGCCTCGATAGCCATGTTAAGCACCCCGTGGTACTACCCAAAGATGGACATGTCACGTGGCTTGTTGTGAAGAGTATCCACGAGAAAACTAACCATCAAGGAAGAGGCATCACACTTAATGAAACCAGAGCCTCCGGGTTCTGGATCATCGGCGGAAGCACAGCAGTTTCAAAGATAATTCACGCCTGTGTCACCTGCAGGAGACTCCGAGCAATAGTGCAAAATCAGGTGTCGGACTTGCCCCCAGACAGGGTGGAGCCAGCCCCGCCCTTCAGCTTCTGTGCGGTAGACTATTTCGGGCCTTTCTACGTGAAGGAGGCTCGAAAAAATCTATGGTATGGAGTCCTCTTCACATGTCTGGCCACAAGAGCAGTCCACCTCGAAGTCGCCCATTCCCTAGAGACGGATTCCTACCTGAATGCCCTAAGACGCTTTATGTGTAGACGAGGACCAGTGCGCCAGATGCGGAGTGACAATGGCTCGAACTTCGTAGGTGCACGGAGAGAATTGAGAGAGGCACTAGATGAGATGGATAAAGATCGCGTGAAATCGGAGATTTTGAAACAGAATTGCGACTGGTTTGAAACCAAGTTCAACGTCCCCTCCGCAAGCCACATGGGCGGCGTTTGGGAACGACAAATCCGATCTGTGAGGAGCGTTATCTCGGCTCTACTAGAAGAGAAAGGCACTCATCTTAACGACGAGGCTCTAAGAACTTTCATGTGTGAAGCCGAAAACGTGGTCAACGGACGACCGCTGACAACAGAAAACCTTTGTTCATCAGACTCCCCAGAACCGCTGACACCAAACCACTTTCTCACAATGAAGACAAAGATAGTGCTTCCACCACCGGGAGTTTTCCAGTCTGCCGACTTGTATGCCAGGAAGTGGTGGCGTCGTGTGCAGCACCTCACTAATGAATTTTGGTGTAGGTGGAACAAGGAGTTCCTACACACCCTCCAAGAGCGACAAAAGTGGACACGCCCAGAAAGAACCTCAAAGTTAGTGATGTCGTCATTGTAAAGGATGACGATGTAGTGAGAAACCAACGGAAGTTGGGCAGAGTAACGGAGGTTGAGCAAGAAGACGACGGACTAGTGCGCAAGGTGAAGCTGAACATCGGCAGCCGCGACCTAACAACGTCGGAGCAAGGGATCAGCCCTTGTCAGCTCTATGGAGACCGATCCACAAGCTGGTGTTGCTGATGTCAAACGTAGACGAGTGAGACCGGGGATCCCCGACGAGGAGGCAAGTAGAGAGATAAGTAAACAGTTGATGGACTTCCTAATGAACAATGAACAATGATTATTTTTCTTTATAATTGATACGAGATTTTAATTGATCGCTACAATTTAGGGGAGCCATGTAACTGCCGTTATATAACTTTAGTTACGTTAAGCGTGACTATTATCATCGTCGCTTAGATAATTAAGTGTTGTGTGATTGATAGATAATTAGCTGACTTGACACGCTATGGCAGTGCCTCGCCCATGCCAATCAGTTCCTATGTTGATTTGTTGTGAGCACATGATTGTCGTGAAACAGTGAATTGTGAATAGAATATTGTGAATTGATTAACTCCCGAGAAACCCGCAAACGTTGGTAAGTGACATTTTATACTCTTTATTTAGCCATAATTATTGTAATTACTTTAGAATGAAGAGTTCGCTGTAAAGCATGATTTATATCGCTGATTGTCCGAAGAACTAACTGTAAACATAGCATTTGTACTTAGAACACTTTATTGTAACTTTAATGTTTCAGTCGACCGTAACGTAAACTGCATCCTGGTAAATAAATCAAGTAAATTACCGCCTTGGTGCTCCTTGCGTCCGCGTAGTCAACACGGGACAGAGTTTTTCAATGTGACCAAAAGAGAAATTTCTTGAGAACAAAGAACCCACTCACAGTACATGACTCGAAATACGAATCATTAATTAAAAACAAGCACTTGATTGGGTAACTGAAACTAAAAACATCTCTGATAAAAGGATCGCATGGGATTTTCTAAAATTCAGAAATCGTGAAGCTACCATTTCATTCTGTAAACAAAGAACGAAGAGGCGCAGATCTAACTGAAGTGGAAAAACAATTGAAACAGTGCGAAGAGGAAAAGGTGAACACAGTCGAACACAGAAAAGCTCGAATCTTTGCGCCTAGAATACGAAAGTATGTTGGATTGTTCAATTGTTGGATTGTTATATCTCGAGCGAATTGGTACGAAAACGGAGAAAAAAGTGACAAATTATTTTTAAATTTAGAGAATCATAATTAAAAAAAAGTGAATAAGGAAAGTGTATACAAAAGATGGAAAAATGGACAACAACTCCAAAAGTGATTTTAAAAGAGCTTAAGAGCTTTTATAAAGATTTATATGAGAATAGAATAGAGGAAAATACTAGTGCCATTGAAAGTTTTTTGGGGACTACGAAAACTAAATCATTGACATTAGAGACAAAAAAGTTGTGTGAGGGCGAACTCGCTATGGGGGAATGTTTTAATGCAATGTCTAAATTTGAAAAGAATAAATCTCCGGGAAATGACGGTTTTACGATTGAGTTCTACGAAGCTTTTTCGTCACTTTTAGGTAATCAATTAGTTGATACCTTAAATATTGCCTATCAGAAAGGGGCACTATCCAATTCGCAAAGACAAGCTATTATTAAAGTTATTGAGAAAAAGGATAAACATAGACGTTACCTAAAAAACTGGAGGCCAATTTCGTGATTAATGTAGATGCCAAAATAGGCAGTAAAGCCTTAGCCCTGCGCCTTCAGAAAGTCCTACAATTTTTTATTCACCATGACCAGCATGCATATGTAGAAGGAAGATCAAATTTTAATGCGGTCAGATCAATTGATGATGTCATTGAATGATTCACTGATTCTGAGGGTACTGAAACATTTTAATTTTGGAGAGTCGTTTATAAGATGGGTTGATGTTTTTCATACAGAACTAATGAATTGCGTAATGAATAATGGAGATATGACTGCCTTTTTCAATGTTGAAGCCGGTGTCCGCCAGGGGGACCCTCAAAGTCCGCACCTTTCATACTAGAAACTGTTGCAGATCATATAAGGAGAAATAAAAAAATAAACGGTGTCCGTATAGATAGGAATGAAGTCAAGCTCAGCATTTTTGCAGACCGCATGACTGTATTTCTTCGTGATAAGGATGCCTTTTTATATTTGATGGAATCTTTGAGTTGTTTTAGTAAAATATCTGGCCTCTTAGTTAACGAGGATAAAACAGAGGCTATGTGGCTAGGAGAAAGCCGGAAACAGTATCTGGCAGTTCGAAGAACAAATACTAAAACTTATGGTGACCGAGCCCTTTCTGTCGCTGGTACCAAGCTCTGGAATGCGCTGCCATCAGAACTTAGACAGGTGCGCGATGTAAGCGTTTTTAAGAAGAATTTAAAGACAGGTTTATTTAAGCAAGCTTATAATTTATAATTTTGTTTTGTTTTGTTTTAATGTTTAATATATTATTGATAATTAATTTTGTACTTCTTTTAAATGACTACATTTTATAAACATATATTGTAATTTTTAACTATTTTTAACTATTGTAATTATTGTAAAGCGCTTAGGACAGCTATTGGTTTAGGCGCTATATAAATAAAGGTTATTATTATTATATTAAAGAGGGGAAAGAGTCGTTACCAATAAAAAAAATTATCAGCCTATTCAAATACTTGGAGTGTATTTCACCTATAACTTTAATTCGAGGAAAGAACTAAATTTTGACTGCATTATCAAAACATTAAAGAGATATTGAATTTATGGAAATGGACAAACCTCACAGTATACGGAAGAGTTCAAATTCTTAAAACTTTTATTGTGCCGAAAATTCTTTATAGGGCAATAACATTATGTTTTGATGATATGCTGTGCAAGGAAATAAATACTTTGATGTATGACTTTTTATCGGATGGAAATGATAAAGTAAAAAGGCGGGTGGTTATCGGGGATTATAACAAAGGAGGAATAAGAATGCCAAATTTAGAAATGCTTATAAAAACACAAAGAATAATGTTTCTTAAAAGATACAGAGAACCCAGTCCGTTGATTTGGAAATATGTTCTAGCTTATTATTTGAAGCCCTGTGGTGGACCCTTCCTCTTAGATTGTAATTTCTCTTCGAAAACGTTGCCAAAGCTGCCAAACTTTTATAAGGAGTGTTTTGCAGCATGGTCCTTATTACAAACGGATGTAAGCTCAACTAACGAGAAGCATGTGGCAAACCAAATTCTATGGAACAATAAACGCAATATATATAGATTCAGGCACTGCCTAAAAGCGGAACTCCAATGTTTATGCCTCTTACAGAACGACTAATTCTTATACATGCAATAATATTATAGCAAATTTCTGACAATAATTGCCCTATTTCACTATGACGTCATATCAAAAACTCTAGTTTTTGCGCTATGAATAATGGTCGCCAGAGGGGACAGCAGCATTTAGAAATGACCAAAACTAGACTATAATGGACTATAATTGATAAGCCAGTTGGCTAAGGCAAGTAACTTTTCTGTGCTACTTGTCCTGATCACGCCACGTTCGAACTGCCCCTGAGGCGACATTTAACTTAGTGACCTCGCTCGGGAATTGTAACCGCGCTCCGCGATATTAATCATTAATAGTCGGGGTTAATGGCAAACAACAAATGCGCGTCCTCGAAGGCAATGACCATCAGTCCTTTTCATAAGGCCTTTCCTACAAAGGTGTTGAAAGATATTTCCTTAATTTCGGTGTATTTCGATACCTTAAGGTCAAGTCTTATTAGATCACGCACTAATTTTATATTGCGAGCTTTTGTTAAGCAATGTATCGCGTTATTGTGAACGACCCTGTATTGTGCAATGGCGGAAGCCCTTTGATTTAATAAAGCACTGTACCATCAATTCTCTGCGTTATCGAAGTTTCCTAGCTTAGCAGCTAACATCATCTAAAAGCAGACATCTCATACTTTAACAATCAGTTGTCTACGAATCTCCTGTTTGGGAATTTAACTCTCTAGAGCAAAAGTTAATATAGCTGGTATAGCGGCTCAGAGCCGCGCGTTGTTTCATGTCGAACTCTTTGGAGCATCACGTTCAGATATTTGAAGGCTTATGTCGCGTCTGCGGAAGCCGCCTGAAAAAAGCCAAAGATCGCTATGTCTCAAGTAGTTCATGCGCTGAAAATCAAGCACTGCTTGCGGACAAATTCAGACTAAATACCGAGGACGACCCGCAGATTCACCGCCCGCGTTTCTGCAACAAATGTCTCTGTGCGCGTGACAGACCGGTAGAGTTTTGGGAAATCCATACCGAAGAAAATTGTTCAACGTGCTGCTTGGAACAGCAACTTAAGAACAGCAACATATTAAAACTGCAGAAGTGAAGGTAAAACATGAATTTAGTTGTTCTCTATTTTAGAAAGTTCCTAAGTACTATACCCATTCTGTTGTATTTTTTCAGGAGGCAAAGGCAGAAGAAATCCGTGCCAATGTTACATATACAAGGGATATGGGAAAAATTTACCAGGGCTTAGAAAAACAGCTACAAGCATTGAAGATCAAACGACAGGCCCTACCACAGTGCTTGTTTTGTTGGAAATGGGCAATTCCAGAAAATAAAGGTACCCTCCCCACGGGTGGCACTAGTTTTTGACCCCCCATGCATCCAGAATTTCCAAAATGGTTTACCCCCACCCCCCATGCATAAAGAATTCCGTGCAGGTTAAAGAAATCCAGCTTCGAAAACCCCCCTTGCAATCAGAATTCCGGGCTCTTAAACCCCCCCATCCCATCAGAATTTCCAAATGCCGCCCGTGGGGGGTACCTTTATTTTCTGGAATTGCCCAATCATGTAAATATTGCATTGAAGGTAAGATGGCACGATAATTTAGCAGAAAGCCTACTTTCTAAGGCTGCATTCATTATGTATACTACAGGGGGGCAGAGGATTTTTGGGGGGGATCTCAAAATTTAGGAACTGGAAAAGGGGGGATGTCAAGTTTTTTTCATAACATGAAGGGGGGATGCATATTTTGTTGAGGTATTATATATATTTAAGACAAGGTTGTGCAGTTTGATAGTAAATGAAGGAAGGCTCAATTGTTGAACACCGAGTTTGAACCTCCTTCCTGAAGAAATATCACTTGCACTACTATTCTCGTGTATTCACCCTCTTTCAACTGATATGTTGAAAAAAAAAACTGCGCGCTTCGCGCGCATAAAGAATTATATTAAACTTAAAAGATCGTAAAAGGCCTTCTTGTTTTACTACAATTCCTCGAGGTCCTCTTCAGTGGCTTCGTCTGCCAGACCAAACGCCTTTGGACTTTAATAGTCTTATAGCTTCATTGTCAAAATTGCGGCGCGCTTCGCACGCACAACGGAAAAACATACCAAACAATCAAATACAAAATAAATGATACTCAGCCTATGTGTAGTAAGGCTCCAATCGAGGAGCGCACCAGATCACTTGTAGAAAGTCACTACCGACACAAAAAAGTAAAGCCACCTAGGATTTTTATTTGCATTTTTACGCTTTGTATTTTTTTTTATCATTGAGCCTTGTTCTTTAATTTTTGTAAAATTGATATAATATAAATTGAAAAAATTGTCTCCGGGGTGATGAGGGGGGGGGGGGGGGGGGGGGGGGTGGGTATGGCATGTTTTTTCCTTTTGACCAAGAGGGGGGATTCGTAAAAAATATGTTGTGCCTTGGGGGGATCTGAAAATTTTGCATTGTCAAAAAAATTGCCTCTGCCCCCCCCCTGTAGTATACATAATGAATGCAGCCTAAGTGTACATGTACATTGGGGGGTAGAAGGAGAATATTGAATATCGTAATTGAAAAATTTAGGAATATGGAATATTTGCCTGAAAAATGAACAGACTGCAGAATATTTTAATAACACACATGCAAAGGAATATCCTCCGAAACTTATCAAGGAATGGGAATATTCACTCCAGGAGAATAAGGAATATTCCCCAAAATTATCAAGGAATGGAGATATTCACCCTGGAGAGCAGCAGAATACAGAATTCAGCTGAAATATTCCCCCTTCATGTACATTCTACAGAATGTACATGAATATCAGTTACAAGTGTGGTCTTTTTAAATTTTAGCCCAAGAATATTGAGACTATACGTGAAACAGTAGTCAAAGTAGTGTATCAAGAACATGAAGACTTCCTGGTGACAGCAAAAGGCGTTGCAGCTAAGTATAAGGAGCTTTTCACTCTCTTCAGTTCAGCACACTTCCTGTACAACAGCAGTTCCTTACTAGTAGGAGACAAGTTAAATTTTTTTTAAGGTACTAAATGTTTCAACAGTTCAATGTACTCTTTATCAGCCATGCATGGTAAATAATTTCACTCCTTTAATTTTCAGAAAACAGCATCAAGGAATTTGCCTCCTTCTATCGTACCAGCTTCCCCAAAGAAACCTTTCCTCCCAAGTTCCATATGCTGGCATGTGGTAGATTTCATCAGGGAATGGAAATTTCCCTCTTGGCTTTTTTGGAGAGCAGGGTGGTGAATCTATTCACCATGAGCTCAAACTATTGAGCCAAGAGTTCAATGCATTCCATCCTGCTTCCTCTCGTCTTAGAAAAACTTTGGAGGAACACTACATTAGGGTCTGTCCGCAGAATAGAAGTATGTATCCAGCTATCAAGTCTAGGAAAAAGAAGGGAGAAGAGGTCTAAGCCTACAGCTAAAATGATAAATGATTTGTAATCTATTTGCTCGAACAGTTCGGCTATCTCTTGAACAGCGATCGAACTGTTAGAATTCGGCAGCCACTAGCTGAGGAAAACTTCGAAATCGCTGTAAATCGGACTTGTTTGAATTGACTAATAGGTTAGAAGAGAATTCCAGCGATGTAAAAGGCTTGCAATTAACATCGCGTAGCGCGAAGCCCAGATCTATTTGAGTCGTTCTTCAGCCTTTCCAAGCAGCCGCCATCTTTATTTAGGTTCATGTATCCAAAACTTGCGCTAGAACCTCAAGAATACGAGTTTTCATTGGTCCGAATACAATGGGTAGAGGACGCTAAGCTGTAAAGCCAAAGCGCCTCAGTGGTTGCTATGTGGCGTTGCTATGCTCAGGGGATAGTTTGCTGACCCAATGTTTGCGGGCGGATTTTGATAAATGTCGCCGCCGGCGGTGGCGTGTGATGGGACTAGTGATCAAAAAAGTCAAGGTCGAGCACTCACTCATATCAGTTGGGTGGGAGTGCTTGTTGGACAAATGGAATTTGAAGAGCTGTGTATTGTGGACATGTATTTTAACCCCAGAGAAACATAACTTCTCATTACAGAATCCTAGAAATCTGGCAAAACCTAAACATCTGAAGATTTTTTTTTTGCTTGGAAAGAGTTGCTTAATAATACTGAGTTTCCTAACTACCCCTAACAGAATCGTAGTCAGAAAAGTCAGAAAAAAAACCTTAAAAATCTGTACTGTAGTATAAAAATCATAATCATAATCATGTGTTTCCAAAAAATATCCTTACCCCCTCTATGTAATTTCCAAAGAAAAAAAAAACAGTATTTGTACGGAAAAGATCAGGTAAATTGACGGCATTTCCAATCCCTTCGTAGGAGGGTATGGATAATATGGAACCAGACATTTCCAGAAAATATCCCCCCACACAGAAGGGTGTTGAGAGGAGACCCCCTCCCCTCATCCCTCCAAAGAAAGTAAATTGACTCCCCACCCTCGCCCCTCCGGGATTTCCAATGTCCTTCCATGACCTACGGATCGAAAACGGGAGACAAAGCAGGTCATTCAAGGTGTTAGAAAAAAATAAAGAACTGAAATGGAAGAGCAATTTTGTTTTACCCAACTATATGAACTCTTCCATACCATAGAAATCAAAACCAAAATCAATTTATGTCAAATGAAATGCTTGGGAGTACGTACTGCTTGTTATGATCGTGAAAAAGTCCAACAAACACGAGTTTCTTTTGTCTAAAAACCTTATGAATCACTTGAGCAATATACTAAAACCTCAGTCGCCTCAGTCGCCTCAATCGCCTCAGTCGCCTCAATCGCCTCAGGCGAATAGTCAGTGAATAGTCATTTTCGCGCGCTTTGATTGGTTCCTGAAATAGTAGCTTTCAAACACTATTTACTGTTTTGAGAAAACTCTCGAAATTGCGGCTCGTTTCGCGCGCGATACTCCGTTGAATCTATTCCACCGCATTATTCTACTGATTTGATATATACTAAAACAACTATCCCCCTTAGTGTCGATGCCTAGCGGTGGATATATACCTCGACGCTTCGCGTCTCAGTATATATCCACCACTATTCACCTTCCCTTCGGGGGATAGTTCAACAAAACAAACAACAACAACAATACTTTAATGCCCTCCGTAGTAAGAAGATACAGTACCATGGGGCAGAATGGAGCGACATTTGCTTGTCACGAGACACGGTCTGGCGCGCTTGATTCAAGTTCGCGCTCGATTACTCATTGTCAAATACAAAGAAAAATGGCCAAAACACTGATATACCTAAAACTAATCCTTAAACTACGGCCACGGAATAGTCATTGGGAATAAATGAAACCCTTCAAACTGTTTATAAAACATCGAACTATGACTTTTTGGTAACAAGATTGATTACTTTTTTGAAGTAGGTTTTTTTAGGTTAAAGTAGGAGGTATTTTGGCACAAAAACATATGGGCTTTGCTCTGATTAGCAATTCACGGCTTAAGTTTGCGCGAATTCTTATACATAGAATAAAACGAACACTTGCAAAATGTGCTTTCACTGTCAAACTGTAACCCTTCCAATTTTCCTGCAATATGGTTAAATCTTCCTGGTAAGAAATAGAAGATGAAATTTTCCAGCACAGAAGTCGCTTAATTCCACTTCAAAACTAGAATTTTAATTAGGAATCAAATCTACCGCGGGAACTCACTTAGGTATTCGAAACAAAGGGCGCCAAGTTGATAAACCGAATACACAATACTGCTGTCTCTTGAGTTAAATAATGGAAAGCAAGATATGGCTCACAAACTAAGATCGCTAGATTCTGATATCGTAATGCTGCTGCTACAAACTCGAATCTCTATCACATCCAACCAAATGTTCAAAAAGAATGCTTGGATTACGCAGTGAAATAATGTCTATGTGATAGTTCTGTGCAATGAGGAAAGAAGGAACACCGGAGTGAAGCGAGTATGGCATCTTTCGGTAAGCAAACCCGTTCTCACTGGTTAATATGTTATCGTTTATGTCTTGCTCCAACTATTCCAGCAATTTGGATCTCGAGTTTTAACCCTGCTAGCAGTGATTTTTTCAGTCCGGTTCATCTAAATGCGCTGTATGCATCGCGTGTCGTTTCTCTCTTGAGTTGATCAAAATATTCACATATTTCTTTCGCGAGCTGTAAAGATCGCGTCATAAAAATTCTTAAATCAAAAAGGTCTTCGGTTTTCCTTCTAAACAGAATGACTCGCTCTAAAAGATTTGTGCAAAATACTCGCATATTTCATATGATAAGAAAAGTTATAAATTAAAGTAATTAGAGGATCACAGTTACCTAAAAAATAGCAGAGCTAATCGAGTTAGGTAACAGTGGTCAAGCAGATAATAGTCATTTACAATTCATAGGAGTTATAGTTAAGGGAGAGACAAACAAAGGAAACCAATTAACTAACAATAAATAAAATAAAATAAATAAACAATAACAACAACAGAGTAGTACACTATGAAATAAGAAGATATGAAATAGAGAAATGCATAAGATATCTCGGTAGGTACCTAGGAGGTAGTCCAGAAGTGATTTTAAAAGCCATTGCGTAATTTTGTTTTGAGATAGTTGTTAAATAATACCCAAGGGAACAGCGAAAGCTCTTTGTTGACCAACCAAATCACTGTCAAAGGCATGAACAAAACGATAAAACGAATGAAATTTTTTAGTGGCTACATTCAACAGAAGGCCCATATTCTTTTCCTCAAAAAGAATCATTGTTCAAAAGAAATTGGCGATCGGAATGGGGCGGCGAAATGTTATAATGTCACAGCACCGCGGACAGCAGGGGAGCAATGATACTGTTTAACCCAATTTAAACAATTAACATCAAAAAATCAGTACATCTTAAAGAGGGAAGGTATATTATTGTTTCCGCCAATATGAAAAATGAAAATGAACCTTTTACTCTATGCAATGTATATATGCCAAACGAACTAAAAGCTCAAACCGACCCACTTGAGAGTCGCACCTGTTTAGAGAAAAGCATCACTTATAGCAAAAATAAGAACATTTATAACCCGGTTTCGATTAGTTGATATTTGGCGAGAAATGCATCTAAATCAGCTGGCATATACATGGCGCAACGCAAGCTATAAAATTCAGTGTCGCTTAGGTTATTTCCTCTTTTCATCTCGCTTCCGCAATATCACAAAGAATTCCCAAATTCTTTTTAACCCTTTCTCTGATCATTCAGCAATTGATATGCATATTCAAAGCGAAGAATTTAAAGCAAAAGGGGCCCGAGTTCCTGGAAATTTAACTGTTCTCTGTTTAGAAATGTTATTTAATATTGTGATTAAAACCGCTGCATCAAGCGAGAAAAATATCGGATAATGTAGCTGTGCACTCTTTATTAAGTAATTGTAGTAATCTTGGAGTATTTCGTACAAGGTATGTGACTTTTAGGCTTCACTTTTCTAAGCAAGGTAAGTTCATTTTGCAGTGAAAGCTGCACATTTTAGTATTGAGAACGAGACCCGCTTCTAAGTAATTGGGCTCTCTCAACAAACCGTTGAACAACCGGTGAAACAGCCCGTTATTTGGCTTTCCAAAAGTTAAATATTCACACTTTATTTATGTAGTCCTAGTTGTTAAAATTCGCAATACTCGTGGCGAAAAGAGAGATTAGTTTTTATGTGGCACGGAACTGGTACTGGCACGGAACTGGGCAACCCACTGTATGTACACCAGATGGGCAATAAAGGTTTATATGGTTTTAAGTATGTATTGAAGAATTGCTGTCTTACTAATGTACAACTATATAGGATAACTATATTGTTTTATCTTGTAATTGATCAGGAAAGTCTTGGGTTTTGCTGTTTTGAGGTACGACGCTTGTTTAAGATGACTCCCTTTTTAAACGGCCCTGTTTATTTTGAAAAACAGCCCTGTTTATTTTGAAAAAGAGTACTGTAGATGTGGAATAATGATAAGAGTGTGCTCAGAATTACATCAGATATTTTTTTCTCAGGTTTTATTCATTACTAGCTGATGCCCGTGAAAAATTCACGGAGTGTAAGGGGGAAATTTATTTTACTTAAAGTGTTCTCTGTTTAAAAAAAAGATTCGTAATGGCCATATGGATGTGGGGAGGCGTTCATGATTTACCCCTTCCATAAACTGCTGGATTTACATTACTAATAACCTCCCATCAGCATGAGTACACTGTCCCACCATGCCGAAATAAATGAAGTGAGCCCAAAAGGATTTTTTTACACTGGTCTCCCTGATTGGTGCGACAAAATCACGTGTGTCTCCGTCTCTCAAATCGATCAAAGAAGCCGTGAAAATCAAAAGCGCAATTTGACTTCGGAATTGTTTGTATGTTTATCATATCTCAGTGAGGGGAGAGAAGAAACAGGTCAAGTAAAAATGGTCTAAGGACTAATAATTTTTTTAGTTTATATTGTTTATATTTTTTCGGCTTTATCCCTCGCTTAAAAAATAGCTTGAATTAGAACTTAGCCCAAAGTGAATCTTTTCCAACAAAAACATGCCCACTGGATGGACTTCCTCCTTCTCTTCGATATTGTGTCCTTCGTTTTGCGATAGAGCCGTCAGGATTTATACTTATATTATTCATGACCTTCACGGACTTTCTTTTGTAAATGTGTTATTTCGACTTAGCGCGTGCTCCGAGGGAAGCAAGGTAGTGTGTACGTTTGTTGAGACTTGAATGAAAATTTTCTCAGTTCAAATCTTTCAAGTTAGAATTATCCCTGCTTATTTTCCTGTATGTAATCTGTAAGAGAACCACTTAGGTTTCAATGTCTTTGGTGCTTTTGGCTGCGCGAACCGAGTCCCTTTTTAGTTTATGTGGGAGATTTCAACATGGCGGTGATGGCGGCTTTGTCCCTCGCTTAAGAAATCGCTTAAATTAGAACTTTGCCCAGGGTGAATCTTTTCGAACAAAAATACGCCCACGGTCCAGATTTCCACCTTCCCTTCGGGTTTGCGAACTTCTTTTGGCGGCACAGCTTCAGGGCTGAGCGGAGCGAGTGCGGACACGATTTCGCTTACGGTATTAATATATAGACTAGCTGATGCCCGTGAAAAATTCAAGGAGTGTATACAGGGGGAAATTTATTTTACTTATAGTAATAATATTCTCTTTAAAAAAGCGGCCTGAAAAAGAAAAATAACAACGGACATCATAATGGGGGGGGGGGGGAGTTCCCTGAATGTTTTTTTTGTAAATTCCAGGGATCACAGACGTTTGTCAAGCAATTTAGTTTGTTAGTTAAAATTTTAGTTTAGGGATGATATTTTAGAGTGAATATTATTTATGACGGCGAAGCGAGCCTGTTTACGTTTGTTAAAACTTGAATGAAAATTCTTCTAAGGTCAAAGCTTTCGAATTGAAATTATCCCTGTACATAACTGTAAGTAATCTGTAATAGAACCATTTAGGTTTGGAATGCCTATGGTGCTTTCTGCTGTGCGAACTGAGAGACTGAGTTCTTTTTTTAGTTTCTGTACGTGGGACA
The DNA here is from genome assembly GCA_033964015.1 of Scolanthus callimorphus. Taxonomy (NCBI): domain Eukaryota; kingdom Metazoa; phylum Cnidaria; class Anthozoa; order Actiniaria; family Edwardsiidae; genus Scolanthus; species Scolanthus callimorphus. The sequence goes on along the minus strand of CM066917.1, from coordinate 13,162,674 downwards.
TTAACATGGTAGCGATTCGCTTGAATTAAAACTTAGACCCAAGCAAATCTTTTCCAACAAAAAACACACCCAATGGATACCTTTCATCCTTCTCTTCTGCCTTGTGTCCTTCGCTTTGTAAAACAGCGTCAGGATATATACTTAGAACCATGGCTTTGGTTTGTGTAAATGTGTAATTTCGACTTGGCGCGTGCTCTGGGAAGAAAGGCAATGGCGTACGTTTGTTTAGGTTTGAATGAAAATTTTTCTCAGCTCAAAGCTTTCGAATTAGAATTATCCTTGTACATTCCTGTATGTAATCTGTAATAGAACCATTTACGTTTGAAGTCTATGGTGCTTTTGGCTGCGCGAACTGAGGGAGATTTCAAAATGGCGGCGATGGCGGCTTTGTCTCTCGCTTAAGAAATCGCTTGAATTAGAACTTAGCCCAGGGTGAATCTTTTCCAACAAAAACACCCCCACGGTCCAGATTTCCACCTTCCCTTCAGGTCTGTTAACGTTTTTGACGGCACAGCTTCAGGGCTAAGCGGAGTGAGTGCGGACACGATTTCTCTTACGGTATTAATATATAGATTATCTTAAATCATACACCTCCAAAGGGTGAATGTTGAGGCATTGTTTAAAGAAATAAGCAACCAGAAAGCTGCTATCAATAACAAGGGATCACTATTGATGGAAGGCACATGGATGTAAAATTTACAGGTTGGTCTGCATCTAACGCCCTTAAGTTGAATAGAGGCACAAGTAAATGGAGGTAATTCTTTCTAGTTTCTCATGTGCTCACAGTGTTTTAGAAACATCGGTAAAAATCAAAAACTCCAAAAAAAGTTACTCGTAGCCCGCAGGGAGCAACAATTACTAAATGAACGAAAGGCTAAAGTAGACAAAGTGATCGGGCAAACATTTCATGCAGTACAACAGCTGTGAAGTGCAATAAGTCTTCAAGAAAACAAATTTAAGTCGTAATTAACTTACACGTCATAAAGGAGTTTCCTGCCGGAGGTAATTTCTGGAAAGCACATTAGCTCTGATACTAAAACTTCCCGGCTGACAATATTTAATGGCTGAAAATTTAACACAATATATAGAATTGAAAATTAAACGAGACTTACCTGTAAGTTGAAGTTTGATGATAATTCTACCAAATCCGCAGTGGTACTTAGGGTTAACATGAGATGCACATGTGCCGCCGTGAGTCAGACTTTTAAAGATTGTGGACACAATAAACAGTGAACACAAGAATATAAGAGCGTCCTTATAAGGAGGGAGGTTGTACAAAAGGGAGGGCATGTTAACCCTAAGTACCACTGCGGATTTGGTAGAATTATCATCAAACTTCAACTTACAGGTAAGTCTCGTTTAATTTTCAATTCTACCAAATCGCAGTGACGTACTTCCGGTTAATATGAGATTTTAAAGCTATTGTGGACACAACCAACAATATTAACCAACACCATTTATTTCAGTACTGCATTTTCAAATGCATTATCATCTACCACAGACTTGTTGTAGAATTTACGAAAGGTCGAGTTCTTGGACCAACCAACATGTTTCAAAATCGTGTCAACAGGAACTGCATGGCTAGCTTTACTTGCACTAGCTGCTCGAGTACTATGTGCCTTAAATGTTTCAGTGTCAATACCACTTAAACTGAGCAAGGCTTTAATCCATCTGCCAACAGTACTTGTTCTCACAGGACCATATGGCGCCACATAAGACAACAACAATTGAGTGTTGCTAACCTTTCTGATAGAACTTGTACGTTGGAGATGACTCTCCAAAGTATCATAGACACAAAGTTCTTTTTGCTGATATTTTCTTGCGAAGAATGAACCAAAGATATTCCCTGGCCGGTCCTGCTTAATGAGCTCATTAAGTTGGAACAAATAATAATTATCGGTTTTCTTCATATGACGAATGTCTAAATAAACAAGTGTTTGACATCTTTGTCCTGACGTAAGAGCCAAAAGGCCTACTAACTTAAATGTGAGTTCCTTTAGTGAAAGTTTATCCAATGGAAACAGTAACGCTAAATAGTCTAGGACCACATTAACATCCCACATTTCTGCGTATCTCGGTGATGGTTTTCTTGAATTAAATACACCTTTCATGAAACGCACAATCAATGGGTGATCAGTGACTGTATGGCTTGAATCCGTCAATTTTGTACCCATGAGGTAGTTAGCTATCGCTGAACGAGCTGTATTCAATGTAGAATAAGCTAGTCCTTTCACGTATAATTAATGGAGGAAAGCCAAAACATCATTTACAGTTGCTTGCATTGAATCAGTTTTTCTTTGTATGCAAAAGTGGGTCCATTTATTGATGTACACATTATATTGTTTCTTTGTGCCTTCTCGCCATGAACACATAATGATATCGGCAACTTCTGTAGGAATGTCTCTTTCATGATATGTTGCATACCATTAGACGTAGCTTGGGCCTCAGTGGATGAACCTTGCCGTGAATTTGGTTGGTGAGGATGTCCCTGGTGACCCTGATTACATAAGGATGGTCGATCAGTAAGCCGAGAAGTATTGTGAACCAAGATTGTGTGCACCACATTGGTGCCACAATGACCATTGTTGCTTGTTCCTGGATTACTTTCTGTAAACATCTGCTGAGTAAACAGAATGGAGGAAATGCATATCCATTAGCAAACTGAGCCCAGTTAACAGTAAATGCATCCACAAAAGAAGCATGTGAGTCTGGCTTCCATGCTGCATAACATGAAACTTTGTGGTTCAATCTACTTGCAAACAGATCAATGTCTGGGTGACCAAAAAGAGTAGTGATGGTTGCAAAAACATGAAGACTCAGTTCCCATTCAATATCGGAATTGAACTTGCGTGACAAGTTATCTGCTAGCGTGTTAGCAGTTCCAGCAATATATGCTGCAGATAACCAATTTCGTCTATTCGTGGCCCATGTCCAAATGTCACTTGCAATAGCATCACACTCTATAGCTTTACATCCCCCAATGTTATTTATGTATGTAGTTGCATTGTCTGAATTAACACGAATATGTTTATCCTGACTTTCACTAAGGAGGGCCTGTAGACCTAATATAACAGCCCAAAGTTCCAAGAGATTGATATGTAGAGTTGTTTCTTGGGGTGACCACAAACCCTGGGTATGATGGTTTCCTATTGTAGCCCCCCATCCTGTATGAGATGCATCAGTAGTTAAGATTAACTGATGGTAATGAACGAATCCACCAAGTCAATTCTGAAATGCTTACTGGTGACAATGACATCATTTCTTCAAAATTTCCAAACGCATAAGACAAAGCCAAAGTCTTCTGACGTTCTAGGGACCTGTAGTGTAATGGTCCAAACTCAACCCCCGGGAATGTAGAAACCAATGTACCAATAAGAGATGCAACCTCTCGAATAGAAAATGGTTTGTTTTTCAAAAATCGTTGGCACAAAGTAACAATCTTGGTCACTTTCTTTTCAGTCACCTAACTGTCATCTTAGCTGAGTCAAGAATGAAACCGAGAAACTCTAATCTTTGTGTAGGTTGTAATACTGACTTAGTTGGGTGAATTCCAAATCCAAGCTGTGTAAACAAACAAGCAGCATGCATGGTTGCCTCTTCACATAACTTGAAGCTATCTTCTACATAGAAGGAATCATCGATGTAGCCCAAACAAGAATGTCCATATCTTGATCGTAGGGTTGCAAACACAGGCTTGAGAACCTTGGTAAATATTCTAGGGCTACTAGAAAGTCCCATAGGTAAAGCAGTAAATTGAAACAAATTACCCCTCCAAATAAATTTGAGGTATTTCCTGAAGTTAGGGGATATAGGCACCGAGTAATATGCATCGTGTAAGTCTATGGACGACATAAAACAGCCTTTCTTCATAATCTTGATTGCAGATTCAATAGTGTCCATTTTAAATTTATGATAAGTGACAACTTCATTGAGAGCTTTAAGGTTGAATATGACCCTAAAAGACCCTGGTTCCTTTTTGGCCTGACAAAGATGGGAGATATAACTTCCCCTGACTCTGAAACTGTAAACTCAATGATCTGTTTTTCCAAGAAAGTTTCTATTTCTTTATCAATGGTCTCTTGTTGGGCTGGGGTAAACCTAAACACTCTTGACATGAGCTGGTTCACAGTCAAATTCAATAGCACAATGACTTACACACTCCAGAATAAATGGATCTGAAGTAAGTTTTTGCCATTCAGGTAAACAGTGTCTAATCTGTCCCGCCACAAATGGTTTCTGGGTACTTATCAAATCATATATAAATTCTGAATATCTGACCTGATTGTTTGACGTCAATTCTGAGTTATGTTGCTGTTGTTGGTCTTGCCGGGCCTCCTGTGGCGCCCGGTCCTGTCCTCTAAAAAAGACTGCGACCTAAAAGCAACTCTGCCGGCAGTACGGCCTCTGGCCTGGCTAAATCCACCTGATCCCTTCCTTGGACTGAATAGGGAAAACGCCGTTGCGACCCACGTGACTTTTTAGCAGTGGACAATTTTCTTCCCAGCTTGTTTGCCTTAGAAACGTCTTCAATTTCCTTGCCAATATCATCTCCAAATAGCTCCTTTGTGATTGGCGTAGATGCACCACACAATGCCCCATATTGGTTACTGAGATCGGGTTTCAATATTTCTCTGCGCTTGAGATTGATTTCTCTATTCCCTGACAATAGCAGAACCAGAGAATGAATTAGATTGGACCTTGGACTTCCGGTTGTAGTCTTGTATGCTTCCAAAATAGCATACATGCCGGACATCAAGAGTTTTTGACATTTTTGAAGACCCTGGTCTGCTTTTCTGGTGTTATCTTTAAGTTCATTCCAAACTGCTCGATTTACTTTAGGCGCCACCAAAAAATCACAGTTTTCGGGCCGTGCATACTTCTCTGTCAAATCATCAAGTTTGGATTTCGGTAGTTTATCATTTATCAGCCCACTTAAGATTTTGGCCAATGCATCGTCAATGGCTGGAGCTGTTTTCTCTGAGGTTGAGAATTCTGATAACAGATCTGTCGTGCTCGAAGTATCTTTGTTAATATCAAGCGCTTCCGCTTCAGTGATCTTGTCCAAATCGGATGCTAATTGATCACTGGAGAGTTCACTTTCTCCATATTCATCCTCGCCAAAGCCCATTGCAGCTCAAACACAATCTTCCACGTGTTTTATTAAGTCGAATTTCATGTTAGCAGACATATTGGCTAAAGATTCCTTTAGGTCTTCTGAGCTGTTAGTTGTTGGGGCATTTGCATTTTGTTCCGCTGCTAGGCGTTCCGCCATTATGAACACACTGTAAAGAAGTCCAGAATATTCAAATAAGACTTCAGCGTGAATAAAACAATAATGCCCGTCATTGCAGAGCTTGCAAATTTACCAATTTTCAACTTATATAGTATTATTATGAGGCCTATAGCCAGTCATTTTAGGGCATTATTGTCGGGAAACTAACACTTTCTTTCCCAGTTTACGTAAGCTTATTCCAAATGAATATCTGCTCAGGCGGAATTTTGAAGGTTTACAGCCACGACGCCGTATTAACCAAGCGGGAAACTATCACTTACTTTCCCATATTCTACGCCTGGCTAGGGAATTATCACTTATTTCCCTACTTTCCGTCGAAAGACGGAGTTATTTGAGGCCGATAGCACTCAAACGGTAATGAGTTAGTCAAAGTTCACAATATTCACCTTGAACGTGTCGAAAATCGACACAAATTGTAGTTTTTCTCCCAGACGTTCTTCGGAGAATACCTAAAATACAGAAAAAAGTTAGAAAGGATGGACGGAGGTAGAATATAACGCAAAATACTGTACCTCTTGTCCTATGCGTCCGAACACCACGGCGATCAACTTTGTACTGACTCACGGTGGCACGTGTGCATCTCATGTTAACCGGAAGTACGTCACTGCGATTGGTAGAATTTCCTGTCAGGCAAGAATTTTCTCCTGTGCTTAGAATATAACTACTTATTAACTCATCGACTTCAATTCAATGGCAGTAAAACAGTTTGAGTGCTTCTTTCTGGCATCCATCTACGGACCGCGTGTCGTCCAATCATAGCGCGCGTACTATCGATGCCATATAATAAGAGATGTTATACCCCATGAATTAATAATATATCAGTTATCAGCTTCCACAACCATACACTTTACTAGCAACATGGCATTTGAGAGCATTGAATAACTGGAATAGTGTATAGAGCGGATTTCAGATGAGTGTCGTGAGAATTCACACTAACTTTGCGTTTACCCCTATACGTTTTGTTCAGAATTGGAGTATTCACTTTGCGTTTGGTTTACAACAGCAAATGAAATCGGCTCTATGCCATTTTGGTCATTAGTCACATTATGAGCTCCTGCCGATGTAGTCTTCATCCAACAGTAACACTGGATTACAAGGCTTTGACAACAATTATGAAGTACAAGGAGCAAAGCAATTCATATGCAACCAGCAGTACATGTCCTTCCAGGAAAGCGTGGCCAAGGTCTTGGTGTTGAGTGTTGCGTATTATGCAATGTCATCAGGGTATTGACATGATTCATGATATATTAACAGTACAGTTTTTTTTATTTGAAATTAGTTAAAATTGCATCCATTTGTGTTAAGCATTGCTAATCATGTTTTATTACTTACGTTTTAGGGATGCGGCTGTCCAAAGGTGCCAAAAGGTGAAGCTTGTCCTGAGTGCTTTATATTAACAAGGCTAATACTGGTACTATAAGTCAAGGTTGGACTCTTAAATCATCACAAAATAAACTAATGTCTCAACCAGAATGTGACTTACGTTGTACGTTGTATGTGTTTTAGTGATCATATTACTGAAAGTGCATTGCAGTTCTGGCAGATTATGGTCCGGAGAGTATGAAAAGAAAGGATCGCACAATAATTGTTAAGCCAAAGGGTAATAATCCAGACACCAGCGAGTAAGGACTTGCAAGTAAAATCCTTCCGTGGTAAGTAGATATCACAAATCCATGCAAAATTATCATAGTGAATCTGAACCCACTGTATGAGTATATGTATGCAGTCATTCAGGTCCTAAAAGGAATTTTTAAGCAGCATAATATACATTTCAAAAAAAGTTATTATTTTCTAAAGTGCAACGAAGATTTGTCGGCAGAGGCATGCTATAGTCCCTGAGTCCTTGACTCTGTCAAAGCTGACAGGCCCCTTTCTAGACCTCCGAAGCAGCAGCTGAAAGCTACCTGCTTCAGATTACTTTTACTGAGGAAGTGGTCCAGGTAAAGGATGAGTGGTGTTTGTTACACATACTGTACAATACGTATATAGTGCAGTTCAGTGATGTATGTCAAATTGTTTTAACCAAAGGGAGGAAACTACATGTACATACTAACATAATGGAGACTGCCAGAAAAAGATGAAATCGCTGCAGAAGCACGATTAGAAGTCAAGATTTTCATAATAATAATAATATAATAATAATAATAATTTATATAGCGCCTATACATATATGTTCTAGGCGCTTTACATCCTTTAAAAGACAATTAACATTTTGATTCTAGAACAATAAAAATAGTAAAATCATGGTTATCATAATAAAAAATAAAAATTTAAAATAAAAATTTAAAATTACAATATATTTCAACTAAAATTAGCCGTTTAAAAACTACAATTACAATTGATACGCCTGCTTGAAAAGATGGGTCTTAAGAAATGATTTAAAAGTTGAAACAGAGTCGGCACAGCGGATCTTCAGTGGCAGTTGGTTCCAGAGAATCGGAGCATGAACAGAAAAAGCTCTGAGACCATAAGACTTAAGAAAATATTTGTTGATTACGAGTTTACTGGGATCAGCAGATGATCGTAGCGCCCTAGCGGGTGTATAACGAGCGAGAAGATCCTGGATGTAGTTAGGTGCAGAGTCGTTTAGAGATTTAAAAGTAAGAAGATTTATTTTAAAAATGATACGATATTCAACGGGCAGCCAGTGGAGATCTTGTAAGATCGGGGTGATGTGTTCATGCTTTTTCACTTGTGCAATGACACGAGCAGCAGCATTCTGTACGTTTTGCAGTTTATTTAGGAGTTGTTTTGGGAGGCCATAAAGGAGTGCGTTACAATTGTCAATTTTAGAGCAGACAAATGCATGGACCAGAGTTTCAGTTGTATCATATGACAGATATTTCCTAATCTTTGAAATGTTTCTCAGGTGATAGAAAGCTGCTTTAACTATAGAATTTATATGCGCGGACATTGCCATGGTCGAATCAAAAACTACACCAATGTTTCTTGCTTGTTTTGAGGGGGAGATAGAGTCATCTCCAAGGATGAAAGGGGTAAGTTTAAGGGCTGGTCGAAATCTAGAGTGTAGGAGAAGTAATTCCGTTTTATCAGTGTTGAGCTTAAGTTTGTTGATGGACATCCACTTGTGAATGTCCGCCACACATAGCTCCACGCGGTTCTTAACACAGTTAAGTTGAGTTTCATCGTCAAAATTAAAAGAGGTGTATAACTGTGTATCATCAGCATAGAGGTGGAAGCTCAACCCATGTCCGCGTATAATGTCGCCAATAGGCGAAGTGTAGAGCAAGTATAGAAGGGGACCTAGCACAGACCCTTGAGGCACTCCACATGTAAGTTTACGTACACTTGAAGAGGTATCATCCATTCTTACGAACTGAGATCGGTCCTCGAGATAAGACGTGAACCATGCTAACGCAGACCCTTTGAAACCAAAGCGAGAAGAGAGTCGATTAAGCAAAATCGAATGGTCGACAGTGTCAAAAGCTGCAGACATATCAAGTAACAGGAGGACCACAGAACGACTATTATCTATCGATCGAAGGATATCATCTTGCACTCGCACTAAAGCAGTTTCGCAACTATGATGTTCCTTGTATGCAGATTGTAGGCATTCGTGGAGATCATTGGTGCGTACATGATCTAAAACACGTATTGAGGCAACCTTCTCGATTGACTTAGAGAGAAACTGCAGATTAGATACTGGACGAAAGTTTGCGTATATCTCGTGATCTAACTGCAGTTTTTGAGCAGTGGAGAAAGGACAGCATTCTTCAAAGAACGTGGCAACACACCAGCAGCAAAAGATAGGTTAATAATTTTGGTAATAACCGGCACCAGGTCATCCAAGATGCAAGTCAGTAGAGTGGCCGGAATAGGATCTAAGCAGCATGACTTCTTCGCGCTTTTACGAATAAGACCAGAAACCTCACAAACACTGGTTGGAGACAGGTAATTAAGGGCATGACTAAAGCGCGGGAGGTCCATTTGTTGAAAACTTAGTACATCATCATCAACATCTGGAAAAATGGGGAGCTCGATTCTAATAGAATCAATCTTATTCTCGAAGAAACACGAAAAATTCTCGGTCAGTTCTTGAACGGAGGAGCTTGATGGAAATTGCTTTTCAACCTTGCGGTGTAATAGACGGTCAATGGTGTTAAAAAGAACTTTTTGATTAGAAGCATTGTCTGAGATGATGTTAGAGTAAAAATTCATCTTTGCTTCTTTTACCATTGTTCTCACACGTTCACACTGTTCCAGGAACATTTCACGATCAACAGTGAGCTGGGATTTCCTCCAACGCCTCTCCAATCTACGACGGTGACATTTCGCAGCTGCAATTTCATCCGAATACCAGGGAGCAGCAGGGCGAGATGTCAGCAGGCACCTTTTTACTGGCGCATGGGAGTCAACTAGCCGGGACAACTCAGAGTGATACTGCTCACAAAGATCTTCTAAACAGTTAGCTGGTGATGTTATTAACGAAGATGATGCAAGATCACTTCGGAAAGAATCGACATCGACAGAGCGCAGTTTTCGAAAAGTTTTCTCGACTCTCACTGCCAGAGGTTTTAGCAAATTAAGATCACATTTGACAAAATAATGGTCAGAGAGGCAGGGGTCGAAAACACTAGTGCCCACTATTATATCCTCTTCCTTTCTTGTAATAACAAGATCCAAAATGTGATTACTTTTATGTGTAGGAACCGTTATATGTTGCTTTAGATTATGTAAGTCTAGTATATCTAGAAAACGTGCAGCTTGGTAGTCTTTATGAGGCTCGTCCACGTGAAAATTAAAGTCTCCTAGCAATAATAGTTTCCCAGAAGTGACAGTTAGATGACCAAGAAACTGATGAAATTCTTCGAAAAACATCGATGGTGTCAAATTGATCTTTTTCTTGGGATGAAGGCGATAAAGAATATAGATTCTAACAGCCTGTGCAGGCAAGTATAACAAAACCTCCATCACTTCAAACGAACTAAATCTGGATATCTGCTGTTTGCGAACTTTCAGATCGTTGTTGTAAACAAGTCCCACACCACCGCCTCTCCGGTCTTTTCTGGGCACATGAAGGAAACCAAACCCCTGTGGGCAGAGTTCGCCTATAGAGTAGGCCGAGTCCTCTTTAGCCCACGTTTCGGTTTCATTGTTTCATTCAAACAATGTTCCTCAAAGTGCACTATTACCTAATTTGCCACTTTTTCAAAATTCCACCAAATTCGGCACACAAGTACTATACATCATGATCCTTAGCACTACTCCATTTATTTTGCCAGAGGTTGGAAGGAATATAGGCTATTTTAACCCAAAAGTTTGTTGTTAATGAGATCGTTGAGGTCCCCAAATTTAGATCCCAAAGATACACTGCGCGTGTGACACGTGATTTCAGCCCTGCATAGAGAGCCCGAACTGCAGATCTTAAATGCGTCTTTTTCTCTATTTATAGAGTAGTTCTCCAAAAAATAAGTCGTACTGTAATATGTCTTAGTTCTGCGGTTCCAGTCGTCGCATTTTGCACCAGTTTTAGCATTGTTTTAATAGGCTTCGTATATGCAGCTAAAAACATATCGATCATTTTTTCCCGATTTGTGTCGCCAAAATTTTTTTCCAAAGTTCTCTGTGACAGAACTAGTGGAATTCATAATAAACAGGAGACAAAAGGCGGTCGAAGAAGCATTACAGACTGCTTGGAAGAGTCCAAGGCAAAGATTCGTAGACAAAGCATGAGTAGGATTGAGCTACTTCAGCTGACAGAAAGCGAAGACTGTGGGAAACAGCGCCGTCGTCAGACAATTTAGTTGTTGATTGCATTAAAACTAGAAGTAAAAAATTTCATATAGCGTATCAGATTAACTACCGTTTAGCACTTTAAAGCTAAAAATGAACAATATCTGTTGTAGAAAGACCGTAGTGGTATGAAATGTTTTATGTAATAGAACAAGCACTAGATAGCGTGTTTCATCAGGATATGTGAGAATACATACATACATACACCTTTATTTAGCCACGCTGGCCACAACAACTGAATTTAAAAACATATAAAAAACGGCTGATTTCCATGTGGGGCGTGCTAAAAATGAAATATATACAAAAGGAGCATTAGATAAAATATTTAAAAAGTTATTAACATATTACATTGTTAAATTACAGGGACTGATTACAACAATATATAGCAGCGTAGCCCCGAACCAGAATCAAGTAAAATGCATCAAGCTCTTTAAACTGCTAAGTGACTAAGCTTGTTTGGCTTTTCTTGATAGATTGTTCCACAGCATGGTACCACTATAGTGAAACCTATAGTCCGTGCCAATATTTCTCAACTCATGTTTTTGATCAGACTCACTAATTTTAGTGAGTTGATTCTTTAAATACGGGGCAGATTGATCATTAAGAATTTTGTACATCAAAATCGACTCCGCATATTTGCGTCTACATTCGAGAGTTGGCCAATTGAGTTGATTAAGGATGTCCATTGATCAGACTGACCCGCGCGGCACGGGACTGGCAGCGCTGAAGTTTGTCTTTCAAAACACTCCCACAGGTATCCAAAACGGGGAAGTAATAATCAAAGTAGGGCTGGATCAGAATTTTATAAAGCGTTTCTAGCGAGTCAGAGGGAATGAAAGGATTAATACGGCGAATAGCACCTATGAGCTTGCAATGAGCTTGTTTTCCGAGCTTCTCCCCGGTTATCATCCTTTTTCTTCAAATTTGAGGACTGATTAATGACTTTGAGAATTCTCTTTAAAGTTCCTAACTGTGTAACCTCTGCACACAAAATTAAACAACTCAAGTTTTTCTAACTTTCACCTGTTGACAACTGAATGCATAATTGCCCCAGACACGTTTAAGCCGTGAATGAAAATTGTTATTTGAGAAAGTGTGAAAAGGTGCGCGTTAAATTCATAAGCAGTTCCGTGTAAAGTCGAGGAGTATTAAATTATTCCGTTAGGGACTCCTTGACTCATCGTAAAGAGATTGATAGAAAACTTTAAACAGCGATGTCTTTGGATTCAATAGGATGCAATGCCCGCAAAAACATAAGTAAATAAGGTAAAAAGCACACAAAACAGGAGCCGAGAGATTCCTTGACTCAATAATGCACCAGTCAATTGACACCCCGGCCTCCCGAGCCCGGGACAGAGCCGGTAATTAAGGTAATTAACGCGGTCAGGCCGGGGATTGAACACGCATTTAACAGCATGAATCCACGGGGGGGGGGGGGAATCCTTTAAAAAAAAGCTAGAGCCGGGAATCAAGTGTACCGCCATGTTGGGACATCAATTACACACGCACGTGTTTTGTCTCAAGCAAAATGTCTCAACGAAAGGTAAGAACATCTTCCTCTATACCACTTTCTTTCCAATTTTTTAGCTGTTTCGATATTTATTTCAACGTTTAAATGGAATGATGTTTATTGTGCTGATTTTAGAATACATATTCTATACAATAATACATATGTGTGATAGTCTGATGCTACTTTTCCATGCCTCACTAGAGGCTCACTAGAAGGTTCCATCATTTTGTAGATGCTGTTTTTTAAATATTTACATGGAGAAATGATAGAAACTGCTGAAGTTTTGTCAAAGTTTGGCGAATGGAAACACACTTCCGGTCAAAGCTATGTACTATAAGATTTACCATAGCATTATGGTAATTCGTTTTCGAACAATCAGAGCGCGCGTACTATCGCAGCTATTTTATAAATGTTTCATGCTCATTAAAGCAACGTTTGACTTCGTTTTGGAGACAATTTATGTGAAAATAAAAAATAAAATAAAACGATGCGGGAGATTAACATGTATTATTTTTTTTCCTTGGCCTTATTGTATTTTCATTCTATATCAGATAACGCTGCATTTCATCACACGGACGAAGTCGTAAGGGCAATACACGCTGGTGTACCTTCCGCCCTATATCCCAGACTTTATGCCTTGTGAGGGAATATCTTCTCAAGTTAAAGCGTGGATTTAGTCGAATGATCTAGAATGGCGTGTTTGTGATAATCCAGAAAGCATGGTTTTAGAAGGATTCCTTGGCATTTGTGATGAGGACGTTCAAAGTTACATCCGTCATGTGAATATATTTGAGTGCACGAGCATTCTTTCTCTTAGCGTTATAAGACATGTTAAAAACAAAAACAAATGTACATACCAGGAAAAGTAAGTTGAAAAAATTCCCCAAATTATTCTTGTTTGTAAATATTATCGCTCACAATCCCTGATATTATCAAGTGTAAATTAAATTTGTAATAATAATGCGTTATCCTGAAATAAGAAGTAATTTTGCTTTCTTAAGAAGGTAAAATATGTAAGGTTAAGATACGTTGAGCTCAGTTTTAACTAACCAGCATTCTGGCCCAAACCCGCAACTTGAATTCCGGATATTTGTCTGCGTCTTTTTTTTCTTTATAGTCGTCATCTTGACCTACCAACCGCCAGATAGAAGATTCAATTTAAAGCGACGAGGATATACAGCAGGAAGAGGTAGCTGTAATATACACAACATACATTCGCAGCAGAACTTACCAGTTTGACAAAACCTTTTTGCCACAGTGCTTGTTGTCGCGTTGAAACCCTGAGGCTTTTTGTCTTTTGGGCGGCTTTGGCACTGGGACTCCATGCCCACAGCTTCTGCAAGGGTAGTTTCGTTTTTTATGGTAAAAGGCCATAAAATCCGATCTCCAGGTTGTCGAACGTGGCCGCTTCTTTGAGCTTCTCGTTGTGATTTGTCAACATGAAACTTTTGAGCTCGTCCACACTGGCGACTTTTGGGACTTCTTTCACCTGGAAGCTTTCTTTTGTCGTTTTCTTGTTGTCTCACAAGACTTTAAGGCAAATGTTTAACGACCTCCATATCTACGGCAGTTCCAGGCAGATAGGCTTGAATTTCACGCTTGAAGAAAGGGTCTACCAGAATGCACCGCAGGCTATGAAACACGATACATGGTTCACGGTTCATGATTTTACGAAGCAACGTTTATTGAAATAGGTGTACATAGAGGATATTACACGGTGGCGCGAATATATGAGTTTTATTTCGAGTGGCAAGAACAATATTTTACGAATGTAAACAACTTCAAAGTTATATTTGCATTTTTGCACTTTTACAAAAGAGATCGATATATTGCCACTATTTATTATTATTTTTTATTATTTTGCTTAAATGTTTTTGCCATTCCATTTAAATTAAAAGCAACGCATCCTTTTCCCATCCATTTAGATTGCAATTATTGCCATATATAAGAGTTAACCCGATGCCAAAACACCCCTTGGTTATTAAGATTTGGCTTCTGTAAGAGACCTGCGCATTGAATGTCATCTGGTCTTCATAATTTGGCCTTCCCTTGATAAAAAAAAAAACAAGAACTTGAGTTATGCATTGCGGCAATTTATTGAATCAGCAATTAACATCAATACAATAAAGCAAAAAAGGCAATGATGTTAATACGAATGTTACAACATTTGCTGAGAGAGTAATGTAATCGATTTTTTTCAAACTCCATAGGGGCAATGGAGACAAATACTTCGTACAGCATTCATCCCTTTCTAAATCAAATTTTGCAGAACGTCGAAAAATTTGGGGGTAAATTTTTAGAACACGCGAAACTTTTGGCGGTTGCATTTACGTGTCATGCAAATTTTCAACAGACTAGGATTGAGATTGATTTCACTTCCGTGAAACGCAGGGCACTGCATAAATCCGGAGTATCCTGAGCCAACTAAAGATTTCTGTCGAACGTCTCCTCTCTTTTCTTGCTAGTTTAAAGCTTGTTCTACCGGTACATCCTCTTCAACGTACTTAGTTTAGACGCCATTTTGAAAGGTAACCTGGCGATATTATTAAACCAGACTGATACTTGCTTAGTCGATTAGCGCGTAGAGGGATGGGGGTAAAATTTCTAATAGCCGTTTTTCGAAGGGGGTAGAAATTGAAACTACTTTGTTTGTACGGGGGTAATTACAAAACTTAAGAGGAGGAGATAAACACCAGCCCCCCTGCGAAGCAATTAACGAACAGTCCCTTAATGGAGAACTTGCTTTTTGTGACGTAATTACACTGGGGCGCCTGTGAAAAGTGAGTAGCCTGCGGGATTCCGGGACGTACAAAGGGGGAGGATTCTACTTTTAGAACTTTCCGTCTATTTTGTAGATTTTAAAAACCCTTATAATGTAATTAAATACTTTTTTATTGGCATTCTTTACAGAAAGACGTAAACGCTCAAGCATCATGAGCTGTGATATGCTCGTGGACAGAAAATGTTGCGATAAGCAATGTTTAACGGCACCAAATGGTCTAACGTTATCACAAATGGAAAAAGCAAGGTACAGGTTTCTTGAAGATTGTGCTACATATGAAAAACAGGCAGTACATTTTAATTGGACTGGTTAGACGACAACCAACCTTCACCGCGTGAATTTATGTATTCCATTGCTGGAAAAGTTGTTTGCTGGCAAGCGTGGACTACCGTGCTAGGCATAACAAGAAGACTTTATTTGTACAACGAGGAACAACGTAGTGCACTGCATGGTTCTACTGGTTCAAAGAAAGAATCTCTTCAGCGCGAGGCATGTAGAAACTTTCTCCAAATGTTTTTCACAGATTGTTGTGATGATATGCCAAATGCAAATTGTTGGCATTTGCCGTCCTCTACAAAATATCAAATGTAAATACCGATTACGATCTTAGCGGAAGCATATCGGAAACAATGTGGTTGGAACTCCGTCCCGTGCGCTTGCCTAGGTCAGTGTCATCTATACTTCTGGGAGTGATCTACCATCCCCCACCTGCCCGCGCAGATGATAATAAGACATTGTACGACCATATACAACAGTCTGTTGACTCGTACATGCTCCACCACCCAGACGCCTTGATTTGCATAACCCCACATCGACTAATTTCTCCCCTGCGGTCCTCAAGCGGTCATGTGGCTTAAGCCAGATTGTCAAGGTGCTCACCAGAGATACAGGCATTCTTGACTGGTGCCTCACGAACCAGCCGAAGCTACTCAGCGAGCCCAAACAGCTCCCAAAACTCGGGTCAAGTGACCATTACTGTGTCCTAGTGCAGCAGGGCCCGCGCACGAAAGCCTCAAAACGCACCATTTCACGGCGAGACACACGGGAAAGCGCAGTCAACGCCCTTGGCAGGTGGCTAACATCGTTTTCGTGGGAGCCCCTTCACTCCCTGTCCTCAGCCAAGGAGAAGTTTGAATTCTTTATCACTACTCTGACGGACGCCCTCGATCGATTCATGCCCCTCAAGGTGTACCGCACCCATAGCTCTGATAAGCCCTGGATAACCCCTCAATTGAAGTCTCTCATCGCAAAGCGACAAAGAGCTCTCGCCTCCCTTGGCAAAGACTCTCGCGCATTCCATATGTGACGAAAGAAGGTCCAGCGTGAGCTGCAAACAGAAGTATTACCAGAGGAAGGTGAAAAACCTAAAATATTCGAACATCAGCCGATGGTGGAGGGAGAAAAAGACCATCTCTGGGACTTCCAAAGACGACGGTCAATGGTTCAATCAGATGATCAATAATACCTCCCCTGACCCTATTCTATCCTTGTGCGAAGAGATCAACACCTACTTTGCCGATCTCACGACGCCCATGACGCCTCTCTTCCCTGAGGACGTTGCTGGGATCCCTGTGGATGAAGTCCCGGTCGAACTGTTAGCCACTACGTACGAAGTCCAGCGAGCGCTCAATGTCCTCAAGGTCAGGAAAGCACCCGGCCCGGATGGCATTCCGAACTTCTTGTTGAAAACCTTTGCCTTTGAGCTTGCGCCCGTTGTATGTGATCTGTATAATGCTTCAGTAATTGAGGGGTACCTACCGGGAATCCTAAAGTCTGTATCCGTACGCCCATTACCTAAGGAGAAGCCTGCCAAGACAGTCAGCAAAGACATCAGACCAATCTCCCTTACCAGCCATGTGTCCAAAGTAAGGGAAGGGCTCTCCCTGACGAGACTCCTACCCTCCGTACTCAATAAGTTGGACAGTAGGCAATTTGCAGTTTCGGGGAAGTCAACTGAACAAGCTTTAGTGTACGTTCTGCACCTAGCTCTAGAAGCATTAGATCAAGGTAACTGCACCGTTTTTTTTTTTCGCCGATTTTCGGAAGGCCTTCGATCTAATAGATCATCATATCCTCCTCCAAAAGCTATCAAAATTTAATATCCACAGCGCACTACTAAGGTGGATAGCCGCTTTCTTAGAAGGTCGAACGCAAAAAACGCGTATCGGCGACCGTGAGTCACCCTTACGTTCCTTAAACGGCGGTATCCCTCAGGCACGAAACTTGGCCCTATACTATTTTCGGTAATGGTCAATGATTTAGTCTCTACGTGGGTCCCAAGGGCCAAATTTGTAGATGACCTAACTGTCTTAGAAGTCATACCACGCAACTCCCCATCAGTTCTAGGATTCGTTGTCGACGAAATCCAATCATACACGTGCGCTTGTAACATGCGCCTGAACCCAGCCAAATGCAAAGAGATGTCTGTTAGCTTCATGATGTACGACAGCTGTGTGTGGCAACCCATCAACATCGGAGGCGCAGCCATCAGTCGTGTAAAATCGTTTAAGCTGCTTGGCGTCCATATATCGGAGGACCTCACATGGGCTGTACACTGTGATGCCGTCATCAGGAAAACTAACAGGCGTCTCTACGCTTTAAGGGCGCTAAAAAGAAGCGGTATCCCTACTAAGGACCTTGTGTCTGTATACTACTCGCTGATCAGATCTGTTGTCGAGGACGCATGCGCCGCATTTGCGAACCTCCCTCGCTACCTCTCCGTCGCCTTGGAGAAAATCCAAAAGCGCGAGCTCGGAATAATCTTGCCAGGCGTCTCATACGAGCTCGCCCTCTCGGCAACAGGTCTGATTAGCCTAGAAGATCGCAGGTCAGCTCTTTGTTCCAAGTTTGTGGCGAGGTTGGACAAGGCCAACCCCCTTTACAATCTAATTAAACGGAGAATAATTTTGCCCTCTAAGCAATACAGTCTCAGGCAGGCATCAGTCCCCAAAACGCAACTTTGCCACACGGGCAGATTCAAAAACTTTGTGTCCGTAAAGTACGGCCACCATTTGAAATTGAATTAATGTATATTGTTATATATTTATTTGTATTTGTCTCTAAGTGTTTATTTTTATCATGACCTCTTCCTGTAATCCAGTATTATACTGCAATAGGATGGAATAAACTACATTACATTACAAAAAGGATAGAAGTCTTTGATGAAATGAAGGTACAGTGCAGAGTATAATAGATAACGTCCTTCAACTATAATAGAAGTGCAGAGTATAATAGATAACGTCCCTTCAGACTCCATTGATATTCTCAATTGAATAAACATCACTCTGTGCCTTCAGCATGGCGCGGCTACTAAGGCACTTCTTTATTATTCTTTATTAATTAACGTTATTGGACTGTTCAGGAAAACCGGTTTGGAAAGTGCGACGTGTGCTGTAAACTGAAGGACGAACTAAAGGCCTCCAGAAATCTTACCGTACGAAGTGCCATCCTTGAAAAGCGGAAAGGTCGCCACCAGTTTGTCAGGTAAGAACAGAGGTGAATATCGAAAGCTCAACAACTACACAAGGCGGGGCAGTTGAATTGATTGATTTTAATAAGGGCGCGAGGACTAGGAGGACTTTCTCTTATTGCTTTCAGAAAAGAAAGCATAAGTTACAAAGACAGGGCTTGGCTGGCTCACTCAAAGCCAAATCAATACATTTCCATAGCGATGGATGGTATGGATACCATGAAGACAGAGTTACCATTCTCAAAAGCAAGATATGGAACCACAATTAAAGCGCGGCATCTAAAGATACATGTTGTTGGTTTACTTATTCATGGTCGCCATCCGCTTTGCATGCTGGATTACCACGACTACCCGCATGACACCAACCTCTCACTGAATAGTCTTCTTCAGGTAAAGAAAAAAAGTCATGGCGTAGAATTCGATACAACATGGCCGACGGCCGAATGAGGTCATGCGCACTACGCTAATTTTGACACTTGTATTAAATTACGCGTCGCTTCGCAAATATAGAGAAAACAGTGAGGCATGATGCAAGTTCTGATTAAATAAAGTCGTTACAAAATTCCCACAAATCCAGATAGCCTTCTAAATGCCTCACCTTGCCATGCCAAACGGTTTCATTCGGTTCAAGGTTCTCCAAAAGTGTTCCCCAGAGCCGTTTAAATCAAGTACAATTTTCCCAATATCCGCCATACTTGGTCTGTAAGACCGAAGAAACACTCCGTAAATAATCAGCTCAAGCTCACGATTGAGTGCTCCTTTCATGTTCCCACAAATCTGCATCGACAATACCAATGTGCATTCGCAATAAGTGGTCGAAATAACTGTCCAAAAACACCGTTTAGATAGTTCCAGGAGACGTAGAAATTTGCCTATTCTAGTGCTTCTTGTATAGTTAGTTTCTGTGCCAAGTTTAAAGGGACAGCTCGTCTTCGGTTAGGAGCTGCGCCAGTTTGAAGCTTCGCGTTTCGTCCCTACACTCGCAGCCATCTTGCTCAAGCTTGGCTAATGTTTAGGCTAGGAAGCCACCCCTCCAAATACCACAGGAAGACCATACAATATTATCGATAAATGAATATTATGTAGCAAGTTTCGCAAGTTGGAATAGCTAATAAAATAGATAAAATGTCGGACGAATCAGCTAGTTGTGAGCGGGAGTTGGCGAGGAAAGTGCAAATAAGCGAGCCTGAGCTGAAATATGCAGCAAAACCTCTGGAAAGAAGGCCGAAATACGCTCTTAAAATCCCGTATCCCCTGTTACGAGCGTGGCACAAAGCCCACGTGGCTCCACGTGGCCACCTTCGGGCGACGAAAATTCAGAGCAACTGGACTGTTTTTCTACTTGAGAGATCAATCGAGGGAAGAATTGTGGCTTTCACTGATGATAAAACAGAAAGGGATTCAATGAATAATAATCTCTTTAAGATTGCCGGCTCTGTTGCTGGCTTGTACAAAACAACAAGAGGAAGAGCAAGGAAGAAATTGGATGAAAGGGAAAGACAATTCCATATCTTTGAAAATCAAACAAAAACAGTAGAGGACTTTCATAATGAAATTAGTAGGTTAGAAAATGAAATTGAAGATTGGAAGACAAAATATGAAGATCTCGAACAAGAAAAGGAAATATTATTTAATGAGCTCAAGCAAATTATAACTGAAAAAGACATAACCATAGATCACCTACAAGAAGCAAATAAGGAACTTGAACAATACGCAACATACCTCGAAAAGTCCAGTGATATTAAAGAATTTAAAGGGAAACCAATTTCAGAATCAAAAAACAAGTCTAGAACAATGAAAAACTTTCTGACAAGAGCAGAAACTGCACTGTGGTTCAGCAAATCTTTTGGTCTCGACATAGAGAAAATAATAGTAAAAGAAAAAATGACTGGAAACAAAGTTACACTTAATCCAGGTGCATCTGCCAATAAATTTAATACCCAAGACACAAATGTATCTGACCAGGAGGCCTCTACCTCAACTTGCAGTGATAGCCATGAAGCAGATACTGAAGCATCAAGGTATAGCATGCTTTCAGAAGATGAGAAAAAACAAATAGAAGAAATATTGTTTATCCTTGACAAATTTTGTGTTGGTGCTTCCTTTTATCATGAGCTCACAATGGTTACTGATGGCCTTCCTAAATCATATTTAGTTCAGCAATGCAGGGGTGATTTAAATGATTTATGCCACATCGATAGGCTTTCAGGAAAACAACCAGGAGCCAAAGTGCACTCCATCAAAGAAATAATCACTCAGCACATTCAAGAATATTTAAATGAAAACCCAACAGCTGAAAAAGTGCATATCAAGTTAAATGGTGATGGAGCCCGGATGACACGTAATTCAAACTTTGTTCTTCTGTCTTTTTCTCTCTTGCAAACTGGGGTTATGACTGCCAAGGGTAACAGAACTCTGGCCGTACTTAATGGCAAAGAAGATTATGATAATTTAACAAAATCATTTGGGGGAATTTTTCAAGAATTCAATTCTATAATTAAGGAGGGGAAATTGCAAGTTCAAGACAGGAGCGTGGATGTCGAATACTTTCTTGGAGGAGATTATAAATATATACTACTTATGCTGGGCCTTAACGATGCCAAATCAAACTATGCATGTGCTTGGTGCAAGGTACACAAAGCAGACCGTTGGAAAACTAATCATTACAGCCACTATAATACTTCTCCACTGGCAAGAACACTCTCTGAAATGAAAGAGATGTGCTCTTGTTCTTCAGATAACTATGGTTGCTGTAGAAAGCCACTTCTCGATATCCCACTAACACATGTCATTGCTGATGAGCTTCATCTTTTGTTAAGAGTAACAGACATCCTAACCAAGAATCTAATTACTGAAGCACAAGACTGGGACATAGAAGAAAATCTATCCTCAAATTCTAAATCTGAAAGTCACATTAATAAATTACTTCAAACAATTAGATCCTGTGGAATCACATTTGACATTTGGAAAAAAAGGGACATAAATAATAAAGAAACTTCTAAACTTGACTGGACAAGTCTAATGGGAAACGACAAGAAAAAATGTTGTATGAGCTCCCCACTAAAATGGACACATTTCTGAGGCCTGATACTGCAGTAAAAGTGATTAAGGTTTGGACTGGGTTTGGGGCTCTGTATAAAAAAATTAATGAATGGGAGCCAGATTTTACCCCAGAAGAGCTTTGGCTGGAAGCAAAATCATGGATAAATGATTTTACCTGCCTCACAGGCCTGAGAGAGGGATTTGAGCGTAAGAAGGTGACCCCATACATGCATATTGTGGTTGGTCACATGCCCTGGTTTTTAGAATTGCACCAGTCCATTAAAAAATTTACAGGGCAAGGAGTTGAGAGAAATAATGATTATGCACGGGCAATAGTGCTCAGGAAGTCAAACAAATGGGATGCAATAGGGGATGTGTTACGACAGGAGTCGAGACAGTGGCTGCTTAGGGAAAGAGAAAGGGATCCAAGGGAATATAATAAAACCAATACAGAATACTGGGAACAAGGAATCAAAAAGAAAAAAGAAAACACAACCCAGCAAGTGAAGTTGATTAAATTATGCTTCACGGTCGCCCCTGGTCCAGAGACTATATGTGACCCCTGACCCTTTTAATAACAGATTCTTGGTTATAGATCATACAAGGACAATGCTGCAACACATTATTCCGCTAATGCAAGTATTCTGACACAGGCATTTTGGGTGCATCGGGATTTCCTCCCAGACATTGTGTACCTTCAGCTGGACAACACCTCCAAGGAAAACAAGAACCAGTTTGTTTTCAGTTTTCTAGCCTATCTTGAGGAAAACAAGGTCTTAAGTAGGTACTAAAGTAAGGTACCAAAGACACGCTCCTTTCACTTTTACTATTGTAGTGGGGATAGCGAATGCTAATGATCTAAGGTTTTCGGAGCCATCACTTTGTTCTCAAAATTGGATTAAATAATTCAATTGAATACAATGTCATGATTGAACACTCAACAGATCGAGATAAGTTTCCTCCCCGTTGGACACACCCACATAGACGTAGACCAACTTTTCTCTAGGGTATCGGTAGCACTTAAACAGAGAGGCTGCCTTACCTACAGTGCGTTCTTGGCGTTGTTACGAAATTGCTACACGCAGTCACAAGGGGAGACTACTCAGGAGGGAGCAGGACCGCAGTTTGCCAGAGCCCCTCATCAACACGCAATTCGAGAGTGGATACTACCCCACATGTATGGTCTTCACGGCCTCAATAACTCGCATCACTTTATTGTGCAACGTAACAGCGACGGAAAGGCTGAGCTACTCTGCAAAACCTGGTGTTCAGCAGCATGGGATCCACAAATTCACAAGCCTCTCACATTGCTAAAAAGCATTCCAGAGGGTATCCCTGAGCTGTTGAAACCGGACTACGAAGCTATTGACATCAATCGACTATCGACCATGGTTACCAAATGTACAGATGTAGGAGTATTTGGAGACGCTGAAAAAGATGATTGGCTTTCATTTCTTGAAGACGAGAAGGAGCGTGCCTCCTCTTATGCTGATGTCGACGAAATAATATACACAGAGGGAAGTGGCGAGTGGCCAAAAGATATACGGAAACATTTGAGCTATTTAGAATAGATTGGAATGAAATGGAATACTTCATTTATAGACGCGTAGATCTCATTTGGGGACAATATTTAAAACTACATACATTCGAATAAGCATTTGCGTTACAATCTTCTCCTCTTACTATGACTAATCTTATCTTACTATTGAGCTGCCGTGGAGGTTTTCCAAATTTAAGGGCCTCGAGAGTGAGACACTGGACTGCGGGCTCAATTCAGCACAGGCCCCCTGTCCATTCACTTCATTTCCTAGCAACCCGCTGACCGCGCACTTCAGCTTGAGTGCATGGATACATTCACGCGAAAAACGATATCTTTAACGTGGAAATGACGAGTCGAGTGATGAATCGTGAGATCCATAGCATGGGTTTGATATCATTTTAGAGATATCAAATCACACTTAGGTTATATAAATCTATTCGATTATTTCATGTGTTGTCCGTTGGTTGAAAAATTGTTAATATAGGTGGGAGTTTTGAAAAATTATAGATGGTTACAAATATCACAAGACCTCTTTGGTTTACCTTAAGTGTGTTGATGATCGGTGGATTGTGGACGATCTAAGAGAACGAAATAGAGACCTACCAGAAATTGATGAAGACCACTTATGTGAAATCTTGCGGCGGAGCGAAGTCACGGAGAGAGGGGAAGGATTACAAACAGTAAGCTAAATGTGTATTTCCCTTTAGGAAAATATTTGATGTTGACGTCCCTTTTCGTCTAAGAGCAAAAGAGAAATGACGTTCACAAGAAGACTGGCGAAGCCAACTAAGTATTTTCCGACAAATGTGTGTGGAATGATTTTGGAATAGCTGGATACACATTAAAATTGTTAACAATGAAGAGAAACCAAGACCTTTACTCTTGACTTGCTAATTAGTGTTGCTTTTTAGTGTTTTGTTTCGAAGTGATTGTTATAGAAATAGGCAAGCCAGGTTATTTTGGCAAGATTTTATAGGATAAGTTTCAGATTGTTATTATTTTATATTTTACATTCAGGGGGGCTTGAAGTGCCACGAGAGTTGCCGTGGAAACAGGAATAATGTATCAGGGATTGAGACTTTAATCTTCTCGGCAAGGCTGAACCGTTTCCAACTCTTCTAAAAAAATTTATAGAAAAACTTCAGTTGGTTTCTTGTGGACCTTGTGAATAAGTCTTCTTCTGACACATGCTGAATATCTCTGAACCATAAAAGCGGTTCTTCTTTACTATGAACGAGTGTTGAAATTGCCGTGGAGCAAATTTCAATATGAATACATTTTTTAGTGAGGCGGAATTGCTTTGAAGACACACGAAGTGAATATACGAAGTGGTATTTATTAAACGAAATGGAGTGTTTTATCGCGTAATATAAACAGGAGGCGCAGTTTTATTGGTTAGCATGTTCCCTTGAAGAGAAATAATTGTTTTCTTAGTATACAACAGGATTCCCATGAGTTTCCGCGTACGGCGGACGGACGGACGGACGCCGGACGGACGTACGCTATACCTTTTATACCAGGAAGAAACAAAAAAAAATCCATATCTCAAGAAGGGAACCACCTATGGCAACCAAACTTGGACACATTCATCTTTTGGGCGATACCATTTCAACGCCCTAATCATTTGACTTTGTGCTGTCAATAACGTAAGCAAAATGAGCGAGAAAGCCCGTGACGTTTCAAAATCAACTCCATAGTTTTGCCTAGACTTATTTCCTTAGGTATGGTGCTCCGCTATAAACACTGCACGTGATCGAATATACGCCCCTCTACTGGTCAGTTGGCTGATGAATAATTCACAAGTTTTAGAAGAACTGTACAAGCCTCTTAACGTATGCTTTGCTACTGTTGAGAACGTCAAACGAAACAGTACATAAAGTTGTTGCTCCCAAGCTTTATATTGATGGGCTCTGCAGAGTGATGGCACATTTCATAGGTTGCAATGTAGGCGGAATATTACAACTGTACTTTATTTTATTCTATTTTATTACAGGTATACGCGGGTCGGTATCGACCGCCTGACAAACGAAAGGGAGACGTCATTGAAGTAGATGACCACTTGAGTTCCATAGAGAAGGGGTCAATGTTGGCCATCGCAATGGTTGGATGCACACCACCTGTTCTCGGACAGGTCTTAGAAATAGAAGATGACGAAGTTAGAATAGCAGGTGACCTTTATGTGACGCATGCGCAGATGCACGGCCTGATTTGTCTTCAGCTGAGCAAATACTGGTTTGTTGTCGTGTCGACCGAGTTAATTTCTCCATTTTTAAGCGGGAATAAGTATGTAAACCACAAACGGAGTTGAACAGAAACAATACTTGTACTTGGGGAATGAATTTTGAGCAGTTTGAGCTTGAGGTTGCTACGCTATTCGCTTCGGCAAAGCAGCTCTATTCAAGGATTTCGATTTAATATGGCGGATGTCTGTGATCTGTGGTGGAATTCCCAAGTTAACTTTCTGCCAGCAGCTGAAAAGTGAAGTGTCAAATTAGCCGCCAAGGTAAGCTTTTAATTACTGTTGGCTTATGCAGGTCTCTCTTTGAGAAATCGCACCAAAGGGTTTTGTGGAAGCTTTCGTTGAGCTTCCTTGCTGTAATGCAAAAAGCCGATTTCTTATTGTCTTGTCAGAATGTGCTTTCAAAATCTAGTCGTTGTGCTCACAGAGTTGTCAGTGAAAAATGGAAGTACTATCATTTTGAAATTCGTTTATCTAACGGGGATGAAACAGAAAATGGGGGAAGTTATGTGTTTTTGGTTCGACAGTTACGCACATGAGTTTCAGTGGTTGTTGTTCTTGGACTCCCACTTTCCTCACGGGGAATATTAGATCTGGAAATAAGTCACACGCAGTTTCTAGGACCCAGTTTAAATGAAACCATTTGATTTCCTTGAGATCGGCAGCAAAATCGGGTCTTCACTCGAGTTCAAAAATCTGCTTGAAAATGTTGTCTCATGAATATTAATTAATTGAACATTTTTCGAAAACTGCTCGTTGTGCCACTGAAATATCTCTCGAAAACAAAACTATATTCTATATGTCTTCATTGTGTGGTGCTAAATTTTTGGAAACAATGGGGGAAGTTAAGGATTTTTGGTGCGTTCAGGACACCTATGCTTGGGCATGCTCCTTAGAAATATTTTCACTGAAATTGATAGCTTCTTAGCTGTTGCAAGAACTGAAGTGCTCAGTTTGTTTGCATAGAAAGCAAAATAAATCGACATCTGAGCTGGTATAAAAAAACACTGCTAGTTGTGTATACTTACTGAATTTAAAAATAAATTTGGTTAGAAATTGGATTTTTTGATAAACCATTTGCCACCTCGCAAGATTTGATAAATGGTGACTTGTGAGTGGAAATTATAGACTATGTTACAGTGAAACGAGATGTTCTCTTCCCTACAATTTTGCAATATTGCCTAGCAACATTGATGGACAACTTGCTTGAATCAAATTCCAAAAAATATTTTGTATCTGTCTTCATGATATTGTACCAGAACTTGAAATATTTTGTTTCCAGAATCGTTCAATTATGGTCTGCCCCTCCAGTGCTCAGACATGTGGCGAATAAAAGTTGCTCACGAGAAATTGCATTTTCATACCAAAGTTGTCCATCAGTGTTAAGAGCAAAGAAAACAACCGGTGTGACTGTAATAATACAAATTTCATTTCACTTCGCCTAGTCTATGCATTAAAAAGGAAAGTTTTTTTAGAATCACCCGATAAAAGATATAATAGAGGGTAGGACATTCAGAAGTAACTTGTTGTGCATTGTTTGTTGCAGGTTCAGAAGGTGTAGGTGTACATATGCCCAATTCACAAAAGGAACATAATGCCATTCTTGTCTGGATGACACAAAACAACTGCATCCTGCAACCAAATAGCAATTTCTAGCACAAGTGCTGGTGGTTCAGGGATGCAACATGTTAGATATGCGCTACAGTATTACGAGAGCATTTCATCGATTGATTTTCAGAAGTAGAACTATAGAAGGGGCTACTTTTAAGAGTTTTCACTACCGATAGTTTACTACTCAGAAGAACATCACAGTGCTGTATCAAAATCCTCTGTGCTTCAATTTTTCTTGTGAAAATTATGTTGCCACCTCAAAATCCAATGTTGTCAACAGTGTAATTTTCTCAACTGCCCAGGTTCCACTATTACAGAACTTGTCAGAATAATCTGTTAGTAATAAACAGCACAATAAAAAGTTCACCAATTTGGAGTCTCATCCTTTTCATGGACATAATCCAACATTTCATCCCAGGGAAGGGTGATGAAAATGGAGCTTGTATTTCCAGGTGGGTACCCTTCAGTCTGGGTATTTACAAATTGTTTGACAAAATCCCAGCTTGGTTAGATACAAAATCTGGGATTGTAAATCATCAGTAGTCAAATCAATTGAATTCCAGGATAGGTTATTCAAATCGAGCCTCTCGAGGTATGGTAAAACTTGTGCAGACATTTTCTAATAAGGTTATCACACAAACTAATCAACATGTTTGTTTGGTCACCGTGACATTTTTTTTTTCATTATACTAAAACAGTGTGACCGGGTTTTTCAAGCAAAATTTATGTATCTGCACGGTGCAGAACTTTTATTTCTCAACCCAAAACTATGACATCTTTCCTCTTGATCTAATTCCACTGGAAGGCCCCGAAATATCAGGGTAAACTGGTAGGATAAAAAAGGAAATCGTTACGATTGCTAAACAAAACAACGTCATTTTTCTTGCACTTGCAGTCTGAATATTAAACAGTTTAAACAGTCGCAGATGAAGGTCCACAGATCCTAAAATCAAACAATTTTTATTTGCAATATGCAGGCAGCTGAATAAACGTTTCATTTTATCCTTCCCGCTTTCAGAATAAAAACAAAACAAACGAGACATAGAAATAGAAATAGAGCGCTATTTGATTACAATTTCTTGATACTCAACAGTGCTTTTCCCTGAGTTGAGTCTGCAATGTAAACTTGGAGAGCAGCGGTTGTTGCGCATGGCATAAGCAAAAAAGTCCCCTGTTAGTTAGAATAGCTTACTGGAGACGTTCCTGGAGGAAGTCATGGAGTCCTTGGATTGCTGGTGGACATCCATGGCAAGTTGCAAGCCGGCACTGTAAAAAATCTTAGAGAACACTACGTAAAACTAGGGCTTATGAAAAAGAAATAGATGCGGCTAATGGCCCGCCGAAAAATGCGCACCAAAGTGATGTTGTTCGCTATATAAAACTAGCCGAATGATGGCGAATTCCGTACGATCGTTTTCTACAGGCAGGCAATGGCCAGCCTATTCATACTGTGCATATCAAAGAAACTATCTCTGTGTATGCCCGGTATGAAATACGATGCATAGAACGTTATGTATTCAATCTATGACACCAAGGAATTTAGTCGAAAGTGTCAAGTCATAAATTTATGACACCAAGGGTTTTCGTTGAACGTGTCATAAATTTAAGACACCAAGGGTTTTTCGTTGAAAATGGCATAAATGTATGACATCAAGGTATTTTGCTGAATGTGTTGCAAATCTATAAAACCGAGGAATTTCGTTGAACGTGTTATAAATTTATGACACCAAGACATTTGAACGGGACGGATGTTTTTATGGATTTACGACACTCTGCACAAAAATTATGCATATAGATTGCAGGTACTTAAAAAGTGGCAAAAATATATTCAGTGCAAGTACATTAGAAGGTGTAAAATGTAAACTTCCATCAGAAGAATGAAGATAGGCAGTTAAGCGCTTCTACCTGCAGAATAACTTTTTTTATTCAGTTGCAGGACACTTTAATGGCATTTGTCAAACGCTGGTGTAATTAATTATGAGTAGTAGGGCATGTCTGGTCAATAATTAAATATCATCTCAAAAACATATCATGTCTCATGAAAGAGAAATCTTAAACTGTCAAAATGTAAATAAAATAGCCAAAAGAGGATTGGATTTTAAAAAGTGGCCAATCTCCAACGTCGCAAATTGATCGAAAAATAGACACTTTTGAGTGAATCTCAGAAATGACACAAAATGAGAGAGAGTTCATGATTTTGCAAACAGTTTGGCAATTCTGGGGCAAATATTAGAAAGTGCAAACGTGCAAATATAACTTTGAGGTTGTTTGAGCGCAGCCAATTAGTAAAATATTGTTTTTGACACGAGAAATTAAAACTTCAAGCCACCATGCAATTTTCCTTTTATTATATAGAAAACCAGAAAAATTATTCCAAATTGATTTCCAAGAACTTTTGTTTTGACCGATATCCTCACTAGTGAGGATACTAGTGAGGATACGGAAAATATGTCACTCAGGTCCCAGGTCCCGGATGTAGCTTCGTATGAGACCTACGAGTGGTGTATTTCCCAGTAAAAACACTCGTGTCTATATAATAAAGGATATTACATGGCTGCACGGAGATAGAAATTTGATATTCGAGTCTTGAAAATTTATTATAGCGGAGCTCCTTAGCGGCCGAAGGCCGCAGAGCGGAGCACCATACCTAAGAAAAAAGCGTCCAGAACCAGAAAGGGATCGAAGTGATTTTTGAACGTAGTTCCCGCGTGTTCCTGTGAAGCCTAATCCACAGGGTACCCAATAAGAAAAAAAAACACGTCAAGAAAGGGGTCGAAGTGATTTTTGAACGTAATTCCCGCGTGTTCCTGTGAAGCCAATTTCACAGGGTACCCAAAGAAAAAAAGAATGACTGAACTGATTTTTGAACGTAATTCCCGCGAGTGTCCCTGTGCCTACTGTGAAGCCAATCCACAGGGTACCCAATACGAAAAAAGCGTCCAGAAAGGGGTCGAAGTGATTTTTGAACGTAATTCAATTCCCGAGTGTTCCTGTGAAGCCTTCTGACGTCACAACATGCCGCCGAATGTGAATGACCGGGAGGGGGGGGGGGGGGGGGGGGGGGGGACTGGTCGCCTTCGCGCGGTCGCGCGCCAGCGACGTCATGACATGGAGCAAGGCGACGAGTAGGCTGGAATGCCGTGGGGAGGTGGGTGCTCGGGGGGGGGGAGGTGTTCACGTGACTGTGACGTCATTACAGAAGATTTTAAATACAGTACCAGGTGAATCCTCGAGCAAATTTTAAAATGTTGAGCTACTTCTATCGCGGCCATGAAGAAAATAACTACTTTAAGGTACTAGAATCGGCTATTTTGGTTCCAATTCGAAAATTAATAAAATATTTTCTAAGTAGATATGTGTTTTTTTACTAGGTTAACTAAAATGCTTAATGCTTTCTGGTCAAAACGAGCAGTGTATATTCAGGGGGGACCTTCCGAGGTGTTAATTGGATTAGCTCATATATGCTTGCATAAAACGCTTATAAACTGTTTATCTCGGACGCATTTAATGATTTTCAGATATTTTTTTTTTAAATGATCTTCGCAAAAACATCAGCTACAATCCTAGTTTCGTGGCACTTCATCACATAAACATCCTTGAAGATATTCGAGTTAAAAAATTTTCTTTAAAGTAGCCTGATTCAAAATTCCATAATTCACTAATAATTGCCCCTAAGAACTGCCACGAAACTACGATTTTCGATCATAGTATGTTTAAGTTATCTGCCGAGTTTGGAGCAATAATTCTAAATGCTTCAAGAGAAATTTTAGTTTTTGTGAGCAACTGTATCTTTGAGACTGTAAAATTGTTTATTTTACTCACAAAAACAGAAAAATAGCGCCAAATCGGTAGAATCTTTCCCCCTGTGTGTTTTCCGGTTGCTGTCCGCCATTTTTAATACAGAAAACCGCTGTGCATTGTAAAATAACCTAAATAATACTAAATACACTACCCCACCCCCCAAGAGAGCAAAATCTATTGTTCGCGCCAAATTGGTTGCTATGGAATGTGTGACCGGCAGATTAGCGCATGCGCAGTACGCACTCGAGCGAGAAAAGAAAATGGCGCCGAAGAAGAAGAAGCGGCGGCTCTCGGAACGAAAGGAATTGGCTAGAAAACGAGGAAAAAAGAGTGCTGAGGCCCAAGGAAAGGGTTTAGGTAGTAGAGAGGCTTTTACTCTACCGACTGATTGGCATGTTAACAATCGAAGTGAAAGTGAACCCGAGAGAAGGAGCTTTGTGAGTCCCGGAAAGTCAGTCTACAGGAATCAGAAGGAAGCGGCTAGTTGCCTGAAAGAAAGAGGAATGACAGCGTGTTTTGTGAATGAGTCAAGCGAAGAATCTCAGGGAGATGAAAGCACAGGAGAATCAGATGTTGATGTTAAAGATGTGGGAGGAACGGAGATTAGTTGTCAAGCACAAGAAATCGAGAGGGGGCTTTTTGTTGCCGAAACCAGTCAGCTAGAGGACTTCGTTTCTCAAATCAATAAATCGTGCAAGTGTTCGACAGAAAATTGCCAAGGTAATGTCTGTTGAATATCATTTGATTTAAGGCTTTTCCTGGAGCTGTTTTATTTTAGATTCAGGATGTTCTTTGCTGGCTTATCGAGAATATCGCACCTTCGACTATCAGCCAGTTCAGTTTCTCACTTCTTGTATGACCATATGTGATCTATGGAAATCATGACATTCACGTGTATATGAACTGATGTGCTACATAGCAATTGCTAATCAAGGGTGATTTTAGTTATAAAAAAAAATATAGATTGCTTATATAGCACTTTTATCATCGCTCAAAGCGCTTTACATTAACGGATAACTCATCCTATAAGAACCAGCTTTATAAACATGAGTGTGTGTTAGTATTGTGAGTTCTGTGACACTGAGGTTGGGCAACTTCCGACGGTCCTAGTGGTTCTTTAACGTCCCTCTGGTTCCGGTTAGTGTAGTGTATGTGAGAGACGGGGCCTACGGTTTAACGTCCTTATCCGAGAAGACGCGAAGGTCTAACCATTTGCAGATGTTAGAGCAAAGGCAGCACCTTCTCCTCAATTATTAGAAAAGACCCTGAGTGTTGGCCCGGCCAGGGTTTGAACTCCCAACCTCCCGAACATAAGCCCGGCGCTCTACCACTGCGCTAACCGGTCGTCGGTTAGCGCAGTGGTTGCCAGTGGTTGCATAGTTGCCATATAATCCCCAGAAATTCACATCTAAACTAGATCGCGTTTTTATTCTAAATTATTGAATATATATTTACACTTGTATTTATATTTGCAGGTATTCTGGTGCCAGCAAAGGTCGAAGTTGTAGGAGTTGGGGGTTCGCTAAACGTCACCTATCTTTGCACTGGATGCAGGAACCGTTGTATTAATTTCCAAGGGTCAGCCCTTGTTGAGGGTTCCCGTAGAACTGTGGTGGGCTTGGCATTAGCTGTTGCTTTTTTCGTTACTGGCCATGGCTTTGCCAAATTGATAGAACCTTGAAACAGTGTTTAGGCATCTCATGTATTAGCAAGGCAAGGTTTTACGATGTCATTGAACTTTTGTATCCAAATATAAAAGATATCCTGGACGAAATGTGCGATGAGGAAAAGAACAGAATGAAAGAGATGGACGATGGAGAGCTGGGCAGTTGGAAAAAGGCAGTGGTGACTTCAGATGGTGTATGGCATACAAGGGGACATTTTAGTAAGAATGGGTCATTCATCATTAAGAATTATTTAACTGGCGGATTGTTATGGTACGGGCATAAATGTATGAGAGGACAGGATGATGTTGTTGATGAAGAGTTTAGTTTTGAGAGAATAGTTAGTTTTGAGAGAATAGCTAAGTGGTTCCATTTCAGTTTTAAAAATTTTCTTTTTTCTCCAGTTCCATTTTTTGCTCAAAGTAGCATCTTTTTTTCTAAGGAAGCCCTTGCTTGAGTGTCTTATTGCACACCAGCATGGTGAATCATTTTGATGAAAAAAAATCCTTTTCTTAGCCATTTTGTATCCCAAAACATCACTGTATCCACTGATTGTACGAGATTGTTTACCATGGTTATAGGTATTTAATTTTTGTTGTATAAAATCCAA
This sequence comes from Scolanthus callimorphus, assembly GCA_033964015.1. Taxonomy (NCBI): domain Eukaryota; kingdom Metazoa; phylum Cnidaria; class Anthozoa; order Actiniaria; family Edwardsiidae; genus Scolanthus; species Scolanthus callimorphus. The sequence continues at coordinate 13,129,359 of CM066917.1, read as the reverse complement.
AGCAGTTTCAATGCAATATTATTTATATGCAATGTGTAAAGCTGAGATGCTGGTGTGTATTCATTAAATATTTTGTTTTTCATTTTTACAGATTGCACTATATGGCATCAACGAATGCTGGGCTATGCCAAGGCAATATGACATGGTGCTATGAAGTGAGAGGAGAAAGTTATCATTGGATAACAGACCTATATGAGCGGCTAAACTGCCTATCCTTCCAGCCGTCGTCAGAGCTCTGGAGAAAGCAGTAAAAGAGCGAAGAGCAGTTCTAGAATACCAGAAGACAGATAAGGCCAAGAGAAACAGAGTGAAGATGAAAGTTGCACGAGCAGAGGACCAAGAGGCCAGGAAAAAGTGGGGCAAGGCCCAAGCAGTGAGACACACGTATGGCACAGGGAATGATGATGATGATCAGACAGAGGGTGAAGAGGAAGGTCAAGTGAGAAGTGCTAATCTGGACATGGGAGATGGATCTGGGGTAACTGTTATCAGTAGGAGAACGAATAGGAAATGTAGGTGTGGAAGAACTGACCATTCAAGGATATCCTATCATTCATGTCCGTTAAATCCAAGAAATGTGGTAAACTAGTTTGTCAGGCCATCAACCTTCATTGCTGGATTTCAAACCGTGATAGCCTGGGGCGAATCTGTTAATATTACTACTATTCGTACAAGTCTACATAAAAAGAAAGAGCATGTTGAACTTTACAAAATTCCATAGTTTGGTATTAATTGGGTCAATAACGATCGAGAAACTGCTATCCAAAAAGCCCAAATTTTACAAGGATTTGTGTGAAATCCGGATGCAGCGTCCGACAAACCATACGAACCTTATAAAATTCTGGCATCTTTGAATGTCTGTGTCTCAATTACCTAATCAACGCCAAACTTTGGAATTTTGTATAATTCAGCTTGCTCTTTCTTTATATGTAGGTCGCGAATGATAATTGTAATATTAAGGGATTCGCCCCAGACGCTCACGGTTTGAAATCCGGCAATGGCTTTTGAGGAAATTGCACTAGAATAGACCTCTTTCGCTTGATTTGATTGTCAAAGTCACGTGACCTGAAATGGGTAAACAAAGCCACGGCAATTTGTATTGAAGAGACCTGTCTAAATTGCAATAACGGACTAAAGCGATAACAGACTAAAGCGTAGTGTTATTGTCGCTCTTTTTTTCTCCATTTTTGTTTATCATTGTACACTAATATTAGTTTTGTTGATCCTGTCTTTATGGATTTTCTAGTTAAAAACCGAAAAGATATTGAGAACGATCTCAACTTCGGCAGAGATTTTGGTACAAATGTATTGGCACACACAGTACAGACGGCTCTTTTCATGCGTCTGACCAAAAATAGTTTAAGAATCGCTCTAACTCAGCCGGATTTGGGTCAATTTGTCTCACATTTTCACAACATGTTGGTTAATAAATAAGGTAGAAAATGCTGTTTAGTTGATTGCATAAATCCTAATAGCAGAGCGAGTGTGTCCCAAAAATATAGTCTGATAAAAAGTCGCTATAAAAATAAATCACTACGAAGATTTGATTGCTGTTTTCTTCCAGTCATATCTTCCTCACCTAGATGTTCTGCAATAATTATTGAGCCGTTGTTTTTGAGATTACAAGGCATTTTTATTGTTGGAAGGAGCACATTCTTGCAGTGTTTTCTATAACAAAACGCACTTGTTTACCCAGTTCAAATCATGTGATCTTGAAGCGAAAGAGGTCTATATTCATGGCTGGTCAAAACACTGGTATTCGTTAGCACCCTGCCAAAGAAAATGATGCATCATGGGTTTACAAAGCTGTATGAGATTTCATAACATATTTTGTATATCTGTACATTTTATAAGCCTAAGAGAACAGCAAAATCATTTTTGGACTCCATACATAGCCTCTCATCCAATTTTTTTTAATGTTTTCCCCATACATGTTACTGAATTACAGTGAGGACACTCAAAGTGTGAACCCCTTAGTTTTTGGGGGGTTTTTCATGTACACTTTTTATTGGTGTTCACGGTTTGCGCATCCTCCCTGTAAAATGAAAGGAAAATGTAGAAAAAATTAGTTCTTTTAATAATTTCATTTGAGAAGGCAAACTGGTAAATGGCATCCAAAGTGAATCAAAGGGAGTAATTGTGATAGAAACAGAATCAGCATTGGGGAGGCATTCTGATTACAAATGATGCATCATTTTTTTGGAACTTTAGACTATAAGGGGTATGATCTGAAAATAACAAACTTTTAAAGAAAATTTGGTTCTTAAAAATCGCCTTGTTTTGACGCCACCTACAATAGTTTTAGATGAATTATAAACTTGCATGCTCTATGTCTGTCAATAATTTCCTCAGGATCAACACAAGAGTGCACTCTTCAGGTTTTCACCCTGTATTTCCACAGGGGTATTTAAATTTGACCCTGGATTCACATAGGGGTCTTCTATTTTGACCCTGGATTTCCACAGGGGACTTTGATTTTGACTATGGATTTCTACAGGGTTGTGCTAGAGAGCCTGGATTACCACAGGGTACATGAATTAATCTGGAATTTCCACAGGGGTCACATAAGAAATTCTGGATTTCCACAGGGGTAGAGCAATTTTAAGTTCCTTGATAGGTGGGTTACAAATTTTAAATATAATTTATAGCTGCCAAAATGATCTTTTCAGATGATGATCAGATTTGTTTCTGTTTTCAGTTCATTGAAAACTGCAGTTAGAAATAGTATTGTACATATGTTATTGCAAAGGATACAATTTCATGCAACAGGTCATTTCCTTGCATTCATCACACTATCATGGTGAAGTCCCCCCACAACAAAAGCAGATAGTTGATTCAGGATTTGATATATTTTTTTATAATACCATGGAAGTAAATGATAATTTACAATTGTATAAAGTTGAAATCTAGAAAATGAAAAAGGACCATTCGAAAAAACCCAGAAATGGACAGGAATGTTATCCCAAGTTTTTATTTGTGCATTCTAAAATTCTTTCAGTCAAATTCCATTTCAACACTAAAGGGGTCTTCCTCTTTCTGTTTTTAATATAGTCATCTATAATACAGCATTATCAGAATCATTTATCAGAATCAATTACTTATGATAATTTGAGCTAGGGCCAGTCCATCATGGACATGTTTGTAAATAAAATTTTTTGTAGATATAAAATAAATTCCTTTCTGAAAGAAAATGCTGTGTATTTTCCTTCCACTCAATATCAAATGTTTCAGTGCAGTACAGCCAGAACATGAACATATTACAGAATTTTGTTTTGTTTTGAAGTTTTGTTTTGTAAAACGAACATTACCATTTTACTATATAATATGATTTTACTATATATCAAATGATGTTGGTATAAAAAATTGCTTTCCATTTATTTCTTTTGGTAGCTGGCCACTTGGCGTGGCCAACTCTGCAAATAGACCTACATGTAGACCTACAAATAAAAAACAAACAACATTGTAATCTGAAATACTGCATTTTTCAATTTTTGGGTAATTGTTCGTTTCTGTTTTACCAATCTTCTAAACTTGTTGTAGGAATGAAAGAAGTGTATGTTGTGGTGGATGGTAAATTCATATCATACACGAGTGGAAGATATTGTTAGGCACATCAAATAGTTCCACAAAATAAAAAAACCTACCGAATCGTGGTCTGGGTCGACGAACTCCTGAATGTCGCCAGGAATTATGAGTCTGACTATCCGCTTCAGGCTGTCGGGGTACACATAAGTCGGCCATCTTGGCAAGTTGGCCCCTAGGGTTTTGCCGCTTCCAAACTACAAGACAATATATGGAAGAATAAACAACCGATTGTGTACGTTGCAACGCGCGCTACCGTAGCAAAAAATCGAGAGTAAGCATATTTGAAGGTTTCTAAAGGAGACAATAGCAGCAATTCAGCTCATTTAGATCCACTATTTGGAAATGTTCGAACGTGGGCAAGAGTAGCAACGATGGCGCGGATCAGATCCCTGCAAGGAATCAGCCCTAAAATTGGATGGCGCGCGTATGACTCTAAGGTATCAAAGAAACCGAATCGAAACTTTCACATATGAACAGTGTCCGGCAGAATCCGTGTAGCATCGGTGAAAGCAACTGAAATAGATTCATATGAATTTCTATGGCGACCATCGAGTTCAAAGAAATATATAGATCGGGCCATGACAAAAAATATATAGATCGGGCCAGGACAAAACGCTTTACAAGCGCTATATTGTCCGCAGTAGATTTTCAAATAGAACAACGCTTTGTGAAATTAAAGTCTAGTCACATAAATAAAATACTTACCCACAAAAGGCACCACAACCGCTTGTATAATCTAGCGCGACCGTCGTTTCTCGTCTCGCCTTCACGCAGACTGAACTGCCGCAGAAGATTTATAAGTCCTTTGGGTGCATTTCCGAACCTACAATTGTAGAATCAGTCAAAATAATCAAGATGAGTACATGAACGAGGAAAGAAAAAATCGCACCTGAAAACTTACCCATTCCGGGAAAATTCTGCGTCGAACGCAAGGAATGCAGCCTCCAGATTCGTTTCGGACTCGGCAGCCATGTCGAAGTTGGAACACGCGCTAGTAGAGGTGAGACTTTTTGGGTTGTCCGCTGACACCAACCGTATGCGCTTGGTTACCGACCCAATCCCCTTTTGCCGACCGCACTGATTTCGCGCCAAATTTCCGAATTTTCAGAGGCTTATTTCTCCCGTCTTGTTTGATTTTCGAATTTTTTTCTTTCGGATTCGAAAAATAGTCAGTATCGACTTTTAAAAAGCGTTTACAAAAGTTAAATCCAAGATGTCAACAAGAGCCGATTCTAGTACCTTAACCGACTACAGAAGACCTGCAGGACCAACTAGATTCGTACTACGCAAATTTCGGGACTAAAAGTGTCTGTAGAAGTCAAAGGAGTTTCTTCTTGAGCCGGCAACTACATGTCACGCTGCAGCGAACAAGGAAAAATTTAAGATCTTCGCCTTGTATTGACCTTTTTCGAGATTTCTTTGAACCTGAGGTGTTTAGAACAGGACAGTGGCTTTTTCACAGTTTTTCGAGGACTAAATAACCTGGAGGAAGCTACGTGGCTGAAACTATGTAACGGAAAAGGTAGGTTGCTGTCAACTATCGTCTCTTCTTGTTGTTTATAGCGAAGCATGATCATAGCCTAAGACCAGGAGGTCACATAAACTTGTCGGTCATGCTTAACTGCTTTGCTGGACTTTGGACTGAAATTGTATAAAACTTTGTTTTGATTCTCATCTAACGGCAGAAGCGTGGTCGATACGGTTTGATCAGTAGGAGAAGTAATTTGTGTGAGTAGAGTAGAGGTAGAGCACGTGTACGTAAATCTTAATGGCGGCCCTGCGAGCTGTCCAACTCACTTTGTAATTGTTTATACTGTATAGGAGGACATTTGCAAGTTCCATGCAGGATTAACACTGAAGCTGCTTTGGATAAAGGTAAGCCTCGCTGTTCATTGTGAATCGAGCATTGCACTGATTTTTTGAATCGGCAGGAAGAATTTCCTAGTCCACAAAGAACGAGCTAGCGGAAGCCTCTTTTCTCTACACTACATTTCGCTGGCTGAGGGTCTCTTTTCTCGCGACTCTCAGCCAGCGAACTGCAGAGAAAAGAGAGAGGCCTCTGCTAGCAGGAAGCTGCTTTTTTTCGTAAAGCGAAGGTGTTGTTAGCGTTCCTAAAAAACAGAACTAGCCAACTTCCTCGTTTTATTGCGGGTTTTCTTCGCCTTAAGTCATGTTCTATTGATTGTATGCTTCCATTGCAAATTCATCATGAGAATCAATTTCTACACGTATTAACTGATAAAACCTTGCCCACTGAAGCCAGAATTTTCATATTATTACTGTAGTGAAACCACTCGCAAAGTAATTAAGTTTATTCTGAGTAAAACCTATAGGAGTTAGGAATTACAAAGTAATTGCGAATTACTCATGACAATCATCTGAAATCCGCACAACACACCAAAAACTACCATAAATCCTTGGGTCAGGCACTTGGCACTTTTATATTGGAAAGTGGGGAGAGGTAGTAATTTCAAAATCTAGATTATTTGTTTGAAAAGCCCATAATTAATATTAGTATAATTGACTAAAATGATTCTGCGCACTGATTAAGAGGTTCGGAATATTTTGCTTTAGTCAAATCACACTAGTGGTCTATTACCAATGCTGCGTTCTGATTGGTTGAGCTACTAGTAGGCTATAAGTTATAGCCTACTAGTAGCGAAAAGTGTCGAATTTGAAAGCCAGAAAATGGCAAATGACCAGAACAAAAACATTTTTTGGCAATACAAATTGACCTACTAGTGTGATTTGACTAAAACAATTATTCCTCTCGCCCTTATGGCCTCTGAGTCAATAGCCCATTCGGCCTTCAGCCTCATGGGCTATTCATAGTTCCGATCAAACAATGAAGCCATTTCACGCTATCTGGAGATACCAATCAGCGATGGAAAGCTTCTCCCGCGGGAACTGATCGTGTCCCACAAACAGTATTTCCGGACTTCCGAAATCAGTCGATTTGCAGCACTTTTTGCCTTTTATGACAGTGTAAACTGAGATGATCCGAAGATAGAGTTATTTGGTAAACCTTAGCGGGATCGGAATATTTTTGGCCTTTTTTAAAGGAAAACCCTGGTTTGTTTGTGGGACATAACAACAGTAACTATGGCTTTGAATGACAGGTCGGAACTATGAATTGACTTAGAGCCCATTCGGGCTCGAGAAATAATTGTTAAATATTCACATTGAAAGCATTGGGGATTGCCCGCACACTTACTTATGCACCAGTCAAAGTAAACCCCGAGACCCCCCACCCCGGGATATGTGGGGGCATTAGAATGAAATTGGTGCTAAAACGTCCAAATTCCCCACCCTGTGGGGACAGGTTTTATGGGATAAATAGCACGAAATCCCCCACCCCCAGGGGCAGCCCAAGAATATGTCAACCCAACTTCATCAAACATCTTTAGATTCTCCCTCACGTGGCAGAAAAATAAAGTAAGAAAAAATAACAAGAATGTCAATGCGGGTGCGACATAACGGAAGAAGGAAATAACAGACCATTAAAAAGCTTGCCAAAAATATCAATAAAAACTCTAACATTCGGCGGTCGCTGGCTTGTTTTGACAGCCTGCTGTATTCCCGATAGATATTGATATTTTGTATCAGAGGCACACCTATAACATATTGATCGTAGTTGTAGCTTTCTTCTTCAAAGGGCAAATCTAAGCTAAAATAGTGCTAAAAAAGTCCAATTTTTTCTTTTGGAAATGCCTGCGTTAAGATCTGAGAAATCGAGGAAATAATACTCCCTTGAGATGTAAAGGATAAAACAACTGCCTACAAAGCAATGGCATGCTTGACAGTTCAAGATTCTTGAACTGCACATTTCTGCCTTTTACCGCAGTTTGTCAATGTTGTTATTAATTGATGTACTAGCAATATCACATGATGAAATAAAACTGTTCTTTTATTTCAAGTTTTCAGAGAGAAGAGACCGTATGCATTTTCTGTATGCATTTTTTAGCCTGCATTTTAGACTTGCCAGCAAGAAAACTGGCCGTCATTTGTTTTACTGAGCTAATCCCCAACTAAAGCCCCACATCCTTGGTGAGGGATGGCAAAATGAGCTAATGCCCCACCTACACGGGACAAAGATAGTCACTAAAAAGGCTCTAAATCCCACCAAAGCCCCACATATCCGGGGGGGGGGGGGGGGGGGGGGGGGGGGGGGTTGGGGTTTACTTTGACTGGTGCATTACAAGAAACTAAAACAAAAATGCTCCTAAATCCGATTTTTTTGTCAAAAATATTAAAAGTCGCTTGAGTAATTATACTAAAACAATAGACCTCTTTCGCTACGAAGTCACGTGACCTGAATTGGGTAAACAAAGGCTTTCAACATGCTCAGGCACTTTAATGCCTGGGTCAAAGGGACCACGCCCTGTTTAGCATTCGATTCGTTCTAAGTTAACATACGTCCAACTTATCCTTCCAGTTCCCTGACAATATTGAAGACCTTAACGTCCTTGATAATTTAATAAGTTGCTGTTACCATAGAAACAAAAGCCCGACCTTTGACCTCTGTTTAAACAAATTTCGTTTCAAAGCTTGACGAGGAGTGGAAAATGCAAACAAACCTGCAATTAAACTAAATGAAGTAATAGGACATACCTTCGAGTTTATCAGTTCAACTAGATATCGTGCATAATGTTTTCATTTACGAAGTTATTAGCAGATATCATATTTCAGAATGTCCAAAAATAGGCTTCTTGATTAAATGGACATCATATCTAGTTGGACCAGTGATACTTGTCCTAGCATTAATTACATAACGTCTTGATATCCTTATTAGAAATTTTAGTTCTTATTTCATCAGACGGAGCTAGAAAAATATCACTGAACTGACTACTGAGGAAACCACAGCCAGATATTCTGTCGGCAGTCCTTAGGCGGAGTTTCTGCATGGTTAAAAAATTCCTCTCCAAGACAAAGACATCTATTCGGTCGTTCTTTCACCTCTCTTTCCATTTTTTTTTTTCCTTTCCATCCCAGTATCTCATGTTCAAAGCTTTCTCCTGAAGAAAACACGTTTAAAGAATCAGAATCAAAATCTCTGGTGAGCTCTTCAAATGTGACACAGGGCCCTCTGCAGAGAGCTTGACTCTCATTTTCAAAGGCGCAGGATGGGCACTCCCAGAAACTTGATAAGGCTCTAGCAGTTGTCGTTCCAGTTTTCTTCGTTTAACTGGAGACTATTTAATGTCATCACTTTTCTTCAAGTATAGGGTAAGCTTTGGGGATTCATTAGTAGGTTTTCCATAGAGAAAATGGCTAGAACAGACCACTTGAAAATCGGTTGCTTGAAAATTTATTCTTCCTTAACTGATAATTATTCCTTAACTATTAATTATTCCTTAACTGATAATGATTCTCCCACATCGCCCGCTTTTCACCATCTTTGGTCAAGGAGTGGAATTTCCAGTATGGAGCCAGAAGGTCAAGAGATCGGCAGAAAAGCGTAACCTCTGCTACACCGAGTACTAGGTAGATGAAGACTCAAAAGGATTTGCTAGGGTTGAGAATGTATTGTCAAGAAATGGTCAAGAAATGGTGTCGGTTCAGCACTATGGAAGCTTAAGCGAGAGAACTTTGGCCTTGATGGTAAGGGTAAACTAACGGATCACCAAATTCATAGACTATTATGGAAAAGCCTGGAAGGTATGAAATAGGCAGTAATTGCGAACCTTTTTTCACTGTGCGGCAAATGACGAACGCCCAGTACATGGTTGATGCCGAGTAGGCTCTAAAAGCTGATGTAAATATCAGCGAGACAGAGCCAACCACACCAATATATAAAAGCATGGTGCTGGCCTCCCAAGGGAGGTAATTGAGAAGTGCAAACCTGTTTATGTCAGACTAAGTATGGATTCCTTACTGGAGAAGTGTCTCCATGGGAAAACCCCAAAACCAGACAAATATACTGACGCAGCCTGTTTGCTACAAAACAGTAACGGTACAAAGTACAAAAGATCACTAGAGAGTTTAGATCTTTTTTGCTAAATCAGTTAATGGAGCAAAAATATACACCGACAAGCTTAGTTAAAGACTACTCACATTCCGTGGAACACGCCTTAGCGCTTTCTAAGCAATTTAAAGCGGAATCTAAAATCAAATTGACTCAGCCTGGTAACGTTCGCAATTTCAAATTCAGCTTAGTCGGTTAAGGATCTTCTCGAAAAGGCAGTGGCAGGCCGATTCTATAGAGGGCAAAGATCAAGCTTTACAGCCAGCACCAGATGGGTACAAGGAGGCAATACAACAGCCTCTCAGGAGCAACTAGTGAACGCTTTAAGCTAAATTACAAGAGTGGTCAGTAAAGCTGAAGCAATAAGTCTATAAATATATTCAAAACATACTACCGTGTACTTGAAAGTAATGAACCTGTAATGAACCTGCGCTGTTAATATTTGCTGTTAATATCTGCAACCAGTCTAGTAGAACCTGAACGAAGACCATATCCATGGTCGACATTTGTTCATTTGGGAAGCAGGCTTGCCATACAATAGGGAGGGGTGATACATCCTGGATAAAGCGTACACAGGACTAACAGTGGCGCCCTGACAGCGTCTACAGGCCCGAGCGAACTGGTCATAGTTTAGGTCCGAAGAAATAATTCTCAGTGCCTCTTTTTGCACGCATAGAACATGCATAGAAGCATAGAACAAGCATAAAACATGAATTATTAGTTAGGATTGTGCATTTCTGTGATGTTATAATTTTGATGTAGTATCCAGTTTAACTGTTTCCTGCTCATGTTCCTGCACTTTTTAGAACTGGATTGGCAACGAAAGAAAGCGCAAAGGTACAACAAGTAAGAGGGTCGCAAGGGTGAAGAAGGATGGCGCCATGGACCCTCGCTTTGAAAGTGCGCAAGAGGAGCGCATACCAGTGTTTTAAGTCTGGAATTGAAATCTGAATAATAGTTTAAATATATAACATTACTGCGTTTTTAGTAAACTCTGAAATTGACGAGTAAAAAATTATAAATGTTATTGCGGTTTTCAAATTTCTGCCAACTGTGACTTATATTTCAGTCATCAAACTGCATCGACTGCCCGTCGATCAAACAGTTAAGTATTTCGACCGATCGTCATGAAAGAAGCGTTCGAAATTCCTGATAGTTTCACATTCGTTTTTTTAGTAAATTTTCAGGTAAAAAATAAAACATTTTTTGTAAAACAATGTCATTTCGGTAGAGTTTCTCAACTAGAAATAATCAAACACAAAGATTTCTGAGAAACCTGAAGCTTCTTGGGAATCAACTTAAGATCAACTAATATTTTTGGACCATTTGTTGTCCTGTCTTCTCCTAGTTGCCAAGAACCTTCGCCTAACGTAGCACACACACGGCGAGGTGCAATTCAAAATAAAAACCTTTGGCGAGCATTAGCTCCTGTGGAACAGGCACATTATGAACGCATGGTACTTGAGGAGAACCTCAACCCTAAAGTAGAAAACCAAGATCAGTAGAGCTAGGAAACTAGCTCACCACATTAGAACATGCGTAAGTATGGCTTTTTTATCGCTACATTTTTTAAAATCTGCCATTCAAAAGTTTATTTATTGTCCCACCAAGAAGTAACAGTGAAAAAAGTGTCTAGATGTGTTCTAGGCCTCTAGTTTTACTGTGAACTCTTATGTACTGAGTGACCTGAGATTTCTATTCTTGTGGCTTGGCCATATCAATGGAGTGCCTGGAAGGCCTTGGCAAAAATGAGTCCTTTGTAAACTATACTCTGGGCATGATGTTAGCAATTACTGGTAAGTTAGCAATTACTGGTAAGTTAACAAAGTCATACCAGTTTAAGGCCCTTACGTCCTTGCGATAAACAAGGTTACACTAGCAGCTTTACCTTTAGGCAAGTAACTCTTAATTGTTATGTGTAACTAACCGATGTTCCGAAGTAAAACTTATTCTGGTAAATTTCCATTTGTACACCCAGAACAAATGATGCTTACCGTTATTTTTTTTTGCTTAATTTATCGAAAGATATATTAAAGTTAATGATACGACCTGACAGCTTTCCAATAGAACAAAAAGAATTACGGGATTAATTACCTGGCTTAACCGCAACAATAGGACTAAGCTAAATTAATTTAATAAAATGCTTATGGTTAATAACACTGCAAATTAAGATATTATTATGAAAAGCCCTATTCATGCCTAGCTCAAAGGTCACGTCTTGTTTACTTATTGATCTCTCATTGTCCCTATCCAATGGGATGCCGGTATTTTGCGCTGTCAATCATTATATCTATCCGTTGCGTCCGATGCTTATTTCACTTCTAGTCTGTACTTGGGAGCGACTAGATTCTCAAAATTCTACACAAAAAATCACAGCTTATCCAACGGAATCTTCGCCTTATGCTCACACAAGATCATCTTGGTCATATTCGCTGTGTCTATCGGGTGATCGGACACATTTTGAACAACAGTTTTACTACATTACTCTGCTTAAGTTAGTATCATACGCAAATATGCCGCCCGTTCGTAGAAGCAATCGCCGCGTCGCGAGCAGATCGACAGCAGATAACACCCTACTGGACGTTTTGACCGTCCTGGAATTACGGAGCCTTTGGCAACAGCAAGGCCTAGACTCTAATGGCATTCTGACCACCTTGGAATGGCGGCTCAGGGCGAATAGCCCCGTTCAAACAACCAACCAAGCGACACAACATCTCCTGTGAGAGACACCAGAACGAGGCTCTCTATTTTAGTAGTTTTTCAATGATTCATTGTTTTTACCGCAATTGCGTTTTGATTCGTCCATTTATTTACCTTGCGATATTATCCCCGCATGCCAACATGTATCTAGAAAATCTAGGCGCAGCTTAGCAGTTAGTTTTTAGTGCTTTGTGAGTTTAGTGGAACATTTTGTGGATTTGTGGAATTATACCTTTGGCTATTAGAAGCAAGCGGGAACCGTTATGTAAGTACCATACTATTCCATGTTGAATACCCTCAAGTGACCGGATTGCTATAGTATCAATACTAAGTACCGTTTAGCAGCCTACGGCTTTGTTCTGTCCACGTTACACGTACTTTACAATGCCCCATTAGACTTTCTAGGTTCATCCTCACATAGAGCTATATTTTATATTGTTTAATCAGTTTCAAGAAGCATTGATTCCTTTAGATCTTGTTATTAGTCACGTTTCAACGTTCATTCTAGCTTGTTGTGTTTTTATATCTATCGCGCGATTTTGTAGTGACACTCCCAGAAGTGTTTAGTTCGCCCACGAATATAGCTTCAATTGTCACAAGAAATTATATATCAGTAATGCCATTCATGATGTTATTGCTTAGATTCTATATATTCACTATGTTAGTCATTTTGTTATCCTTTAATACAAATTTACTTGGTAAAGATTGTAAAGCCAAAACTATGAATGGAATGCATGCGGTTTTTGCTACTTATGAATTGCACCTTTGTAACTCGTTTTTGATTAGTTTGCTTATTGTATTGTTTTTCAGTTTACGTTCGATTATTGTCAATTAAATCACTTCAAATCATCTTCTGGTTTTCCGTGATTTGCCGGTCCTAGTCGACTAGTAAAGTATTTCCCGCGAACGTTTGCCGCGGAAGGGTGTTTGGCCGCGTGACATTGGCTATTCAACACTCGCCGTATAGACACTCGCCACAGTAAAATAACGTGGCTTGCAATCCTAAACCACCATTGGTAGAACTTTGAACAATGAGCATTTCATCGGCTCCGGATTTGGCACGACATCTCGCCGGCGACGAAACTGTCAATCAGCCTAACGCAACGAGATCGGAAAGTGGCCAAATTGAGAATTCGAGTCGCCGAAGAAAGAAATTGACTGAAAAGGGAAAGGCCTTTCAGAAAACCCTAAAACAAAGGGAAAGAGAGCTGGCCTCCCGGCGTTTAAGGAAAAAGCTGTGTTACATAAGAGAACTTTGTGACGATCCCGATGTTAGTATAGACATCATAGAAGGAGAGCGTGACTTGTTAGATGTGTTGAAGGATATGTTCAATGACGCGCATCTGGCATATGATAGCCTCCTAGATTCGTGCGAAGAGCGTCAAGAATCTTATCACTGGTTTGACATCAGGGATCGCGAATGCGCGGAAATGAGAATGCGTGTTTGTCAGCGCGTTCAGCTATATGAGCGGTCATATGAGCGGTCCTCTGTTCGAACAAAATATAGCAGGTCAATGAGCGATCGTAGTTCCAAAGTCTCCAAGCAATCAAAATGCTCGAGGCCTGATTCACACAGGTCATCTAGTCAGCGCTCTATCTCCCAAGCTAGAGCGGACGCTTCAGTTAAGGCCGCTCAATACCAGGTTGAACTCAAATACTTGGAACGGGACTAGGAACTCAAGCGCTTACAATTAGAGAAAAATACGAGCTCGCTAAGGCCGAGGAAAGCACTTATAAGCGTATTTTAGGGGAAGAGCATGACGAGAATAAGAGCCCTCAGATTAAAACGGAAAATCCTGAGAATCTCAAGGAGGAGATGAAGGACGCAGAGATTAAACCGGATATTAACACTTTACAATTAAACCCACACACGCCAGTCTTTGCTCCATCTACTCCATCCGATCCAAAACCCGAACCAACTAATTTAGAACCATCAGAAGCCCATACAAATCAGCCGATCGATCAAGTGCAAAATGAAGAATTACCTGACGTCAATATCAATATGAGTTCCGCTCTAAGTCAGCTTATTAGCCTACAAGCAAAGCAAACCGAGCTTAGTTCTTTGCTTATAAGCCAACAAAGAGTCTTCCACCTCCCTATTAAGGAACCGCCAACATTCTCGGGTGACACTTTTGAGTACCCAGCCTTCATCACAGCCTTTGATAGCATTATCGCTTCAAACGTGACCTCAGATAAAGATCGCTTGTTTTTCCTAGAAAAATACACTAGTGGCAAAGCGAACGAGGCTATTAAAGGTTTCCTAGCAACGGGCTCGGAAAGCGCTTATCGCGAGGCACGAAAGCTGCTAGCTCAGCGTTTTGGTAACCTGTGGTCGTCGCAGAGAATTACAAGACCAAACTGAGGGGCTGGAAGCAAATACGTGACGGAGATAGTAAGGGTCTCCAGGAGTTTTCAGACTTCTTGGTGCGTTGCGAGGAGGGAATGAAAAGCATGCATTCTATGGCTGAGTTGGGCTCCTCACAATTCTTGCAAACACTTTCAGTCAAACTTCCTTCTTACTCGGGTGTAAAATGGTGCCGGCTTGCACATGATCGCCAGGCAAGGGAGCAGACCACGGTTAAGTTCAAGGACTTCAGCAAATTCGTTAGAGAAGAGGCCGAGCTCGCCAATGACCCCGTCTTCTCCCCTGAAGCCCTCAAGAGAGAAAGAAAAAAGAACGCTCCAAACCAAGTCAGGGGAGCTTCCAAGCCGCGACAACAAAACTACCCATGAGAGTCAGGCTCTGGCAACAAGCGGCACACAAGTAGAAAAACAAAATTCCAGCGAAAAGCCTTCCGCGCAAATAAGCTGCGCAAAGTGCTCTAAGTCACACCCTCTTGCAAAATGCAACGAGTTTTCTAAGCTTTGCGCACAGGAGAGGCATGCCTTTGTTGGCTCCAAACGTTTATGTTTTAGATGTTTGAAACCAGGCCATATAGCTGCCAACTGCTTGTCCAAGTCTTGTTGCGAAGAATGCAGCAAACGGCACCACACTCTATTGCACGACGCTAAACCTAAACCAAAGCAAGATAACCGAGCCAACACCGGCAGTCCCGTTAACCAGCCGCCTTCTTTGCAGCCACCTTCTAGCACGGAATTTGCGCATTCAAACGCCACCAGTGTCGCACACAACTCGTCAAGCGAAAAGAGCGCCATCACTACCTGCAGAATACTTCCAGTCATCTTGTACCACCAAACAAATCCAAGCCATGAGATCAAGACGTATGCGCTCCTCGACGATGCGAGCGACACCACGTTTGTAACAACTAAAGTGCAACAAAAACTTGGAGTACAAGGAGTCGACACCGACCTGAACCTGAGCACCATGCACGGTCGTCAAGTGATCCCAGTCTGCAGGATAGATGGACTGGTTGTGGAGCGCCCGGATAGACGCGCCAAGGTTAGCCTACCAAAGGCCTGTACGAGGGAAAATATTCCATCAAGGCGGAACCAAATCCCGACACCAGACATAGCAGACAAGTGGCCCCACCTGCAGAAGATAAAGGACAAGATTCCCGCGCTCGACCCAGACCTAGACATAGGAATCTTAATAGGATGTAACTGTCCTAAGGCGATGAAGCCGAAGGAAGTAATTACTGGTAAGAGTGACGATATTTACGCAGTAAGAACTTTGTTAGGTTGGTGCATAGTTGGACCAGTAAACCCCTGATACCGTAGATGAGGACAGCCAGGAATCTTGTTGCAATATGGTATTAGCACAGGAAGTACCTGGTAAGGGCCACGCACGAAAGTTTGTCATAAGTGAGCGCACCAAGGAATTAGTTAATCCAACAGCTGTCGCCCAAATGTTCGAGCTTGACTTTGCAGAACATAACAATGTAAACCCCCAAGGGCTCTCAAAGGAGGATAGGAAGTTTCTCGACATCGCTCAAGGAGGCATTCATCAACATGAAGACGGCCATTATGAACTCCCTCTACCGCTGAAGGATAGCTTCAAGGGCCTGCCTAACAACAGGAACGACGCAGTAAGACGTATGTATTCTCTGAAGAAACGTTTCGCGTCTGCAAACGGCCAGGAGTACAGGGAGGAATACTCGAAGTTTATGGGAGACATGATAAAAAACGGCTACGCGGAAAGGGCCCCCAGCGATGCCAACGTGAAGCCTGGAATGCAGTTTTACATCAATCACCACGGGACGAGACACCCAAAGAAGAAGAAATTGAGGATTGTGTTCAACTGCAGTCAGGAGTACGACGGCGAGTCCCTTAACAAGTATCTGCTGCAAGGCCCCTACTCACCAATGACCTTACAGGTGTTCTAGTGCGGTTTAGACAGGAGCAGGTTGCCGTGACATGTGATATAGAGGGAATGTTTCACCAGGTCCGAGTCCAGCCTGAACATCGCGACCTGCTTCGCTTCTTGTGGTGGGAGGGTGATGACATATGCAAGGAACCCGTGGACTACCGGATGACAGTTCATTTGTTCGGCGCCACATCATCGCCTAGCTGCGCCAACCTTGCGCTCAAGCGAACTGCCGACGACTACGAAGCCGAGTTCGGGGAACAAGCCGCAAACTTCATCCGGAACGACTTCTATGTGGATGACGGCCTCAAGTCCGTAAGCACGCCAGATGAGGCAGTCACTTTGATAGAAAACACGAAGCAGATGTGTAGGAAAGGGGGATTCAATCTGCACAAGTTTGTATCAAACGACAAGGAAGTGCTAAAGAGCATCCCGCAACATGAGAGAGCCGACGGGGTAAAAGAGAAAGACCTCGACCTCGACTCGCTACCCTTAGAACGCACACTAGGAGTCCAGCAAGATAAGCCATGCACAAGACGAGGAATCCTGTCAACGATAAGCTCTGTGTACGAACCTCTCGGATTTATCGCCCCCCTCATGTTACAAGGAAAGTCCATCTTGCAAGAGCTGTGTCGCCTCGACCTAGATTGGGACGACCCAATCCCGGACGACGTGAAGGCAAGGTGGGGGAAATGGAGGACGGAATTAACGGAGCTGCAAAGTATCTTGATTCCAAGGTGTTATAAGCCTAAAAATTTCGGTCACGTGACCAAAGCAGAGCTTCACCACTTCTCGGATGCCAGCGTGAAAGGTTACGGCCAGTGTAGCTATTGCGATTGGTAGACGAAAACCAAAGAATCCACTGCGCATTCGTCATGGGTAAGTCCAGAGTAGCCCCCTTGAAACCAGTGACAATCCCACGACTCGAGCTCACCGCTGCCGTGTGTTCCGTTAGGATCAGCGAACACATACACCGAGAGTTGGAGTAATACATCGACAGAAACATCTTCTGGACGGACAGCAAGGTAGTACTCGGATACATTAGTAATTCAAGCAGACGGTTTCACGTGTTCGTCTCCAACAGGGTGCAAGAGATACAAGACCACACAAGTCCAACCCAGTGGATGTACGTAGAGTCAAAGAAAAATCCCGCTGACGAGGCCTCGAGGGGATTAAGGGCTCAGGAGCTGCTTGATGCTAGATGGATTCGTGGACCCGACTTCCTTTGGAAACTAGAGAGCGAGTGGGCAGCCCAAGATGAAACCGAGCCAGGTTATTCTCTCTCTCAAATCGACCCCGAAGTCAAGAATTCCGTTGTCATGGCAACCACCAGCGGCGACGGCAGTGAAACATGCATCCTACCATCGATGAGCGAGTGGAGCGCTTCTCAGATTGGTATAAAGCTAAGCGAGCCGTAGCAATGTGCATTAAGTACGTCCGAAAGCTCAAGACTCGAATCAACCGTGAAGAAAGCGAAGACATGAAAGTAAGTGTCGAAGACTTGAGTTCGGCCGAAAGGCTAATAATCCGTGCAACACAAGAGCGCGACTTTAAAGACGAAATTCGGACTCTACAAAGCTGCAAGCCCGAAGAAGACCGCGTAAAGACTTCAAGTGCAATCTTCAAGCTGAGCCCCTTCATAGACGGCCAGGGAATCCTGCGCACTGGCGGAAGACTTGACCGCGCATAGTTACCAGACGCTGTCAAACACCCAGTCATAATACCCAAGGGCAGCCACGTGTCCTCCCTAATCATCAGACATATCCACGAGAGCACTTACCACCAGGGCAAAGGAATAACACTCAATGAGTTAAGGGCCCATGGCTTTTGGGTAATCGGAGGCTCGTCCGCCGTGCGTAACGCAATCCGAACTTGCGTGACCTGTCGCAGACTCCGTGGGTCAGTGGTCGAGCAGAGGATGTCTGATCTCCCGGAGGATCGTCTAGAATGTTGTCCAGCGTTTAGTTATTGCGCTGTAGACTACTTTGGTCCGTTCATCATAAAGCAAGGCCGCAAGGAGATCAAACGGTATGGAGTCCTGTTTACTTGCATGGCTTCTAGAGCCATACATTTGGAGACCGCAATCTCACTTGAGACAGATTGCTTCCTCAACGCCTTGCGTCGATTTCTAAGCCGCAGAGGACCCGTGCGACAACTTCGTAGCGACCAAGGCACGAACTTTGTCGGGGCCAAAAAGGAACTCAGAGAGGCCCTAAAAGAAATGAATCAAGAGAAGATCGAGGAAGAGCTGCTGAAGGTCCAGTGTGACTGGATCAAGTTCGAGATGAACGTCCCGGCTGCCAGTCACATGGGCGGAGTCTGGGAGAGACAGATTAGATCAGTCCGTTCCGTTTTGTACGCCATCCTAGACAAAAACGGAGCTCAACTCGACGACGAGTCTTTGAGGACGTTGATGTGTGAGGCGGAAGCCATAGTTAACGGTCGCCCCCTCACCGTCAATGAACTCTCTGACCCAGACTCCCCGGAACTCCTAGCCACCTCCTCACTATGAAGACCAAGATCCTGCTACCACCCCCTGGGAACTTCGCGCCTGCGGACCTGTACTCGCGTAAGAGATGGAGGCGAGTCCAGCACCTCGCAAACGAATTCTGGACTCGCTGGAGGAAAGAATACCTGCTCAGTTTACAGGAGAGGAGTAAGTGGACGCGACATCGCAGGAATCTGACGATCGATGACATCGTCCTCGTCACTGATGGAAACATCCACCGGAGCGCATGGCAACTAGCGAGAGTGTCCATGGTGTACCCAAGCAACGATGGCAAGATACGCAAGGTTCAGGTAGCGCTTGCGGATAGCTGCCTGGACAAACATGGCAAGAGAGTCACAGCAGTGCGCTATCTCGAGCGACCTGTCCAGAAGCTTGTCTTACTGATGGCAGCACCTGATGACACCCGTAAGTGTGAGACCGGGGAAGTCCCGGCCGAGGAGCCTTCAAGTAAGTGACGAACTGTGGGACACTTGTCTCATGATGCACGATATTAGATAGTTATAGTTACATGAACATTTGATTAGTGAAATATAAATATTTCAGGGGAGCCATGTGAGAGACACCAGAACGAGGCTCTCTATTTTAGTAGTTTTTCAATGATTCATTGTTTTTACCGCGATTGCGTTTTGATTCGTCCATTTTATTTACCTTGCGATATTATCCCCGCATGCCAACATGTATCTAGAAAATCTAGGCGCAGCTTAGCAGTTAGTTTTTTGTGCTTTGTGAGTTTAGTGGAACATTTTGTGGATTTGTGGAATTATACCTTTGGCTATTAGAAGCAAGCGGGAACCGTTATGTAAGTACCATACTATTTCTATGTTGAATACCCTCAAGTGACCGGATTGCTATAGTATCAATACTAAGTACCGTTTAGCAGCCTACGGCTTTGTTCTGTCCACGTTACACGTACTTTACAATGCCCCATTAGACTTTCTAGGTTCATCCTCACATGGAGCTATATTTTATATTGTTTAATCAGTTTCAAGAAGCATTGATTCCTTTAGATCTTGTTATTAGTCACGCTTCAACGTTCATTCTAGCTTGTTGTGTTTTTATATCTATCGCGCGATTTTGTAGTGACACTCCCAGAAGTGTTTAGTTCGCCCACGAATATGGCTTCAATTGTCACAAGAAATTATATATCAGTAATGCCATTCATGATGTTATTGCTTAGATTCTATATATTCACTATGTTAGTCATTTTGTTATCCTTTAATACAAATTTACTTGGTAAAGATAGCCAAAACTATGAATGGAATGCATGCGGTTTTTGCTACTTATGAATTGCACCTTTGTAACTCGTTTTTGATTAGTTTGCTTATTGTATTGTTTTTCAGTTTACGTTCGATTATTGTCAATTAAATCACTTCAAATCATCTTCTGGTTTTCCGTGATTTGCCGGCCCTAGTCGACTAGTAAAGTATTTCCCGCGAACGTTTGCCGCGAAAGGTGTTTGGCCGCGTGACGTTGGCTCTTCAACACTCGCCGTATAGACACTCGCCACATCTCCCACGTGCTCGTCCTCGTGTCAAAACTAGCGAAAGTGATGGAGGCTCATCTGAGGTTTTTCTCAGGCCCAGTTGGATGCAATCCAGGACATTATAAAGAACTCGGTCCTAGAATCATCTAGGCAAGATATATCCGCTCCAGCCCAAGAAACTTCAGTTCAAGCAACCCACGCGACCATAGACTCTCCCCAGAGCATTTCAGCGACTCATCATGGCGCACCATTCCCCGAAGTTCCCGAGTCCTACGTGAAGGAGATCCAGTCGGGTAAGTTCTTCGACCTCGGCGAGTTGCTGCCAAAAAAACCTCTCTTTGTTTGACGAGGAGGACAATTATTTCTCACACTTGAGAACTCCGTAATCAATGTCTCCAAGAGGCTGGCAAAGCATGTCTCGATAACAGATATAGAGCAATAGACAACAGCATTTACATCATGCATGAGTATATTTACGTATACATTCCCGGGCGCTCACAAGAGCTTATGAATTACTTTAGTCTAATACGTTCTGCTGCACATACACACAAGGGGCTGGGTTGGGCCATTTATGATCATAAATTTCGTAGACAAGCAGCTTCTAAGAAGGGTTTGTTATGGTCGGAGATTGATCAACACTTATGGCTGACTATTTTCACTGTTTCTCAAGCGGTTTTAAGTAAGAGTTAAATACCGAGGGCTGAGGCAATATGACATATAAATAGCGAGGGCCGTAGGCCCGAGGTATTTATATGCCATATTGCCGAAGACCGAGGTATTTAACTGACTTATTCAATTCAATTCATTCAATTCAATTTATTTTCCGCCACATTTTTACAGATTTTTATAATTATTTTCACTTACATATTATTGTAAAACAAAAGGAAGAAGAGAAAAAAAATGAAAATGAAAATAAGGAAATGAAAAAAGGGAAGATTATAAAAAATGTGGCGAGGGAGCCCTTAGAAGCTAAGGCTTTTCGAGAAGAGCCCCCTCGCTTATATTAAGCTAAATACAAACTGATTGTGTATCGGAGTCAGTGTAGAAAAGGTATTGATTGTAAAGTGGCTAATTATTGAGAAATGAAATTAGTCTTGTTCTAAAGCTAGCAAGTGTAGTGGCAGAAGTGATCGCTATTGGTAGTGAATTCCAGATTTTGGTCCCTGATATAAAATAGTAAATTATTTGATGTTTGTGCGACAATAATGGGTGCGAAAGTTTGAGGCAGTTCTAGTATTATAATGATGAATTGGGCACCGGTTACAAATAAATTATAAATTACATGATCTAAGGTGATTTTACTATCGGTTGGAGCGCATTTCAATTAAAAAATCGAAAATACTTCGTCAAATAAGCGATTTTTAACCATATAAATCAACCAGGGATCTTTATATTTTCCAATAGAGGGGTATCCCCTGAGGTTTAAGTAGTATCGGAACAAAAGGATGAAAAGTGTTTTGAAAGCTATTGTCGTCAGTGTTGGTTAGGAAATATGTGATGCCTTGAATGTCTTTTTTTCTTTTCAACTTCTCATAATAACGTGTATTTTGCGTGGCAATTTCAATGCAGAGAAGGTGCCTTTCACAATAGATTTGTTTGCATTCTAAAGCCCCCGTTTCATTAAATTAAAGAATATATCCCTAGAGTGGTTGGGAGACTACAAACAGAAGTGTGGGGCTATTGTTCCTTTAGCTTTCATGCATTCATTTTTAAACGACCAATGGAAGTACTTCTTTTTGTACCAAACAACAAAAGAAATCAAAACACCTGTTTTTCGCGATTTTAGGTCGTCATTTGTAGGAGTCAGTGCTTGAGTGCTGAACTAGTAGTTCTAAGTTGGCAACTGAGAACGAGTTTCGAAGAAAAAACAACGCTTGAGGTCTCAAGACTAAAAGGGTGCATTATGCGCGTGAAGAACTCGGCACTCACTGTGTGGTTTTAAGCTGTTCAAGAGATAATACATTTCAAAGTGTCCTGTAGTTGGCGATTGAGAACGACATGGTAAGTTTAACTAAAGTTCTTATTTATAGTAATTCGTTTTATTATAACAGTTGAAATAGACCGGTCTGGTGAATTTAAATTGCATGACTAACTTGAACGTATTAGAACTGTGTGCCGTGATGCTGCGACGTACGAGGTCCATCCTAAATTTGACAAACTGGTAAAATGTATTGACGAAAGAAATTTAAAATGTGTTGTGCAAATGTATTGTTATGAGCTCAATGTTCTAAATAATTTTTATTTCTATTTCTTTCACAGTTTGTTTGAGCGTGAAGCAGAAATAGAACCGGCTAGCAAGGTTACCTATAACATCTACTTATTCCATATTAATTATAGTTAAATTTAGTAGAAAAGTAGAAAGAATCGTCAATTTGCAATTTAGAGACACACTATTCAGTTAAAGCTAGTAATTACATTTTTTTTTCAAATATATATTTATTTTCAATTTAACCTAGCAAACAATTTTGTAGTATTTATCATTTAGCTGTAAATGTGTTTCAGCATCGAAAGGGTGGGGCTTTATTTGTCTAATTAGTCATAATTGCTCCTCGTTATAAATGCGCCGGGTCATTTATGAGAATCAATTGTTCCATAAAGACCCGCGCATTTATAATGCGGGTCATTTATGACTAATTATTCAATAATAGCCCCAATCTTCCCTGCTGAAACTTCAAACCCTCCCCGTTCTTTAAGAATGTAATTAATTCATAGGGATTTAAGTAAAATAAAGGGTCTTGAATAACAATAGAAAAGGTGTCAATCATGTAATAAGGGAGGAATATCCTCTTTTTTCCAAGGGACCCTACGGTGTTTCTGCAAGGGGCGCAAACGCAGGCACCTGTAACCTCTAAAATGGAAGAGGATCATGTACTCGTGAGTCCTGCAAATACAGGCATGAGTGCAACAGATGCAGTGGCTCACAGCAAGGGGCAATCTCGTACCCAGAGCCCGTCATCTTTTGGCCAGCGGCAAGATTCAGGGCTCTGTGGTTCTTCTTTCTAAAATCATGGCGGCCGATAACAAACGTATTCAAAATCAGGGCCTGGTTCTGATGTTCAAAGATTGATGGTGTGTGAACTTCACACTTCTGAAAAGGTAATGTCTATACTGTTATGAATATAGAGGAAAAGTGAAATCGGTTGCCCTAATAAATAAAGTTTTCATCTAAACTTGACTGTAATTGTAGTTTTACTGTACTTTTTCGTGGTAAAAGCTCGAAATCTAGTATTGGTTGCCAGTGGTTTATCAATAAAACTAGGTTCTACCTTCGGTTTATAATGGTAAAAGACTTTTAGTTAGGAAAAAGATCTAAGATATGCTTCTACTCTAGATTCTTTGGTATTGTGGAAATGATATCGCGTATATTTTGTGAAATATCGAATGGTAAAGCTTTTTGAGCTGATGGAAAACTGTGCTCCCTTCGGGTTTTTAGCTGAAGGTCGTCCCCGCTTGATTTGGTGGCAATCGGGAAGAGAAGATTTCAACCCTCCCCGGGGGGCTCTTTACTTTTTTGGTTAACTTTAATTTTACTACAGGAGTTACAAGGACTCTTTCAGTTTCCAATCCCTCCTGTTGAGGCTTGAATCTTTTAAAAAAAAATGGCCTGATCCGTTTGCAGCCAGTTGCACATTTCACTTAGTCCATAACAGAGTTTGTATATTATTGAGACAGTGCGTTTTTGTTTGTGTTGATTCTATCCATGGAGTGTCTTTGTTCGGTCATTGCATTTAAATTGTTGAGAAGATAGTAGGTGCCCCAGCTTTGCTACACATTTCTTTAAATTCATTGGGTTCGTAGACTGGAGGTTTTCCCAAGGTGCTGAATTCCTGGTACATATATCCTTTAAGCACTTTGATCTCTCTTGTCAAGTTACATCCTGCAATGAAATGTTGGCATTTTGTACACTTTAATCAAAATAGTCTTTTCTTTAGTTAATGGTTTTCTGCCTGTCTGTCTTTCTGTCTGTAATGTACATATATCTGTCTGTCTTTCTATTGGCATATCTCTGTGTGTTTGAACCTGCTTATTTGTTTGTTTGTATCTGTATTCTGCCCGTCTGATTGTCAATGCTCCTTTGGTTTATGCCTAGGGCTCCTATTGATAACTGGCAGAGGCGTAGGCAAGATTTTGCCTAGGGGCGCCCAAAGGGGGGGACTCTGGGACTTTCTGAGGGGGGTCCCGGCCATTTTGTTGCCAATTCTCCCATGTTTACTGTATTGTATGATCCCCCCTGCCTGGCTACTCCCATGTTTACTGTATTGTATGATCCCCCCTGCCTGACTACGCCCCTGACAGGATGGCCCTCTGAATGGACAACCCTGAGAATTTGATTTTTGATTTTAAATAAAGTGTTTATCTATCATATTTTTTTACGATTAGCATTGTGTATATTAGATACAAGCTCGTACGTTTTGAAAGTTGGAGTACTTGCTCCTCCACTTCTTCAAAGAGGCCAGGAGGGAACAATGTCCGGCCACATGGACCTCGCAGAATTTCACCGAAGCAAGTGTCTTCCACTGTCCAAGATGTCAAACATAGGGTTTGCTCTGGATTTGACCTTCTTGTTGTTGATCTAGTGAAGACAAGGTTTGCACTGGGTTTTGACCTTCTTGTTGTTCATGTGGCAAAGAAAGAGTTTGCTCTAGCGTTTGCCCTTCTTGTTGTTGATCTGGTGAAGATAGGGTATGCTCTGGCGTTTGACGTTCTTGTGGTTCATCTGGCGAAATTTCAGCTTTACTCGTCGAAGCAGTGGTTTTCTTCGATCTTTTTGCAGGTCTACCTCGGCCTCGCTTTTCAGATTTTCCAACTAGCTGTAATACAAGTACATTTACTGTTATGTATGCCTGGCTGCTGTTTTTAAACCACATTAAACTTAGTTACTCACGTTACTAAATGGTTGTTCTGATTTATTTGTCTTGTCAAGAAGAACGCGGCACGTTCCACATATCCTCGCATTCTCGGCCACATTGAGAAGCGAATTTTTAATATAGGTAGCAGCAGGTCTGCTAAATTGTGCCTGTCTAGCACCCAGAACTCTCCCACACACAGCACACTTGGGTTTAGTTTGTTTACTCTCTCGGAGAAACGAAAAAAATAACATAAAAGCAGAGCAAAATTACTCT
Source organism: Scolanthus callimorphus (assembly GCA_033964015.1). Classification (NCBI taxonomy): domain Eukaryota; kingdom Metazoa; phylum Cnidaria; class Anthozoa; order Actiniaria; family Edwardsiidae; genus Scolanthus; species Scolanthus callimorphus. The sequence continues at coordinate 13,103,730 of CM066917.1, read as the reverse complement.
AATTCTCGCCATTGTTGTGATACACGAAAGAGGTTTTCCCTAAGCTAAGCCTGCAGTACATCATGCACAGCAGACTCTTGCGCATGGCAATGCAAAATGGCCCCTTGTTGTGGCTCACACTCAGGGCGCAACTGTCCCCTCGGGGAACAAAGTAAGGGAAGGACCAGGATAGGGAAAGGGGCAGAGAGCACCGGGGATCATCTCCTAAGCGCAGATAAGGTATCCTCAACTCTCCCTCTCCCTACCTCTATCAATGTTACAAGACTAGAAGAGACTTAAGTTGCACACCATGATGAATCTTTTGTTTCTTGATTATGTACTGGACTCCGCTATAGGATGGAGCTAAGTCTGCTAAGAATTTACCAACTGCATTAGAACAGCCAGCTGTAGTCTCAGCCAATCTAGAAAAACAGGTTTCTTTAGGGCGGGTGGCAGGCCCCTTTTCAAGTCCACCATTCCCTAATTTACATCTTTCCCCTCTGGGCCTAGTAACCTAAAAAAAACACTCAACTAAGTTTCGAACAATTTTTCACTTTTCCTACCAAAAGTCTGGTACTTCCAGCATCAACTGTTCAGTCTCTAAAGAGGATTTCAGTCTTCGTTACATAACAACAGTTGCAGCAATTGAGACAGATGGGGCGTGGCTGTTTCTTGGCCTATAAGACCAGAAGAATATAACCTAGCCAGTACTACTTTGACAGGGTTCTCCCTTTTGGTATCAGGAGCGCTCCGTTCCTCTTTAATCAACTTTCCGAGGCCATTGAGTGGGTTTGGTGCATAAATGTGGTATTTCTTATGCAAATACAGGCATGAGTGCAACAGATGCAGTGAAGTGCACTAACAAGTTAAACTCAAGTGGTGATGTTGTGCTGTTTCAGATTTAAGATGTGACACCATTATTCCTGCAAAAGAATTCTCTTATGGACATTACAGCAAGTTCAAGTTGTCATTGCTCTGTAACGATAAGAACACTGAGGTGAAGTGAAGTGCACTAAACAAGTTTATAGTTTAAACCCAAGTGTTAACTGCATCAGACCTGCGTGTTTGTTGGAACTCAAGTGTTAACTGTGTCAGACCTGTGTGTTCTTTCAAGAAAAAAGAACAGTTGAGCAGAGAATGTTTTGTTATTGACCAATACTGCAAATGTTTATTGGAATACAATACAGAACTCCGACAACGTTTTTTACATTAGTGATTTTTCCTGCTGAATATCCAAGTTTGGAAAATAATACCCACCTGGAAAATGAGAATTCCGACAATGGTTTTTACATTTTACACGAAAACGAACGAATTGTTTACTAATAATTATCCGAGTCTGGTTCTACTGAAACCCAAGCCTGGAAATGTCTATTAACACTGCGAACAGCAAAACCAATGTTGGTTTACCATTTTTCCATATTTGGAACTAGATAACTTTTGAATTTGGGCACAGGTGATTTTCTTCCATATTTGGAAGCCTTTTATTTGTTGAAACTGTGATAGCTTATGCTGTGATATTCAAATCAGAGACAATACTCTTCGTTTTGATTGAACAATTGATTGTAATGCAGATCACGCGACTTTGACTAGAAGCTCCTCGTGGGCTAGTATGATCTTCCCTTTTTTATTGTAGCTTTTGTGCGAACTAGCGGTTGTCTGCGCAAACGTTTCTGATTGGCTAAATCGTCCGCATTCACTCCACTTGGCCCTGAAGCTGTGCTGCCAAACGAAGTTCACAAACCTGAAGAGAAGTGGATATCTCCGCGTGATTTGGTTGGAAAAGATTCACACTGGGCTAACTTCTAATTCAAAGCGATTTCTTAAGCGAGGGACAAAGCTGCCATCGCCGCCATTTTGAAATCTCCCACAGAACCAAAAAAAAGAACTCAGTTCGCACAGCCGAAATCACCATATCATCTAAACCTAAATGGTTCTGTCACAGATTCTTACAGAATGTGCAGGATAATTATTATTCGAAAGCTTTAAGCTGAGAAAATTTTCATTCAAGTTTGAACAAACGTACACCGCAGTACACCGTACACCGGCTTGCTTTCTGGAAGCACGCTAAGGCGAAATGACACAAAGCCATGGATAAAATTTTCTAAGTATAAATCCTGACGCTGTATCGCAAAACGAAGGACACAAACCAGAAGAGAAGCAGGAAATCTCTCCAGTGGGCATGTTTTTGTTGGAAAGATTCACCTTTGGCTAAGTTCTAATTGAAGTTTTGTTTTAACTATATTATAATTTTTCATTTTATTTATGTCATTCTAGTTGTAAAGCGCTTAGAACGGTCGTATAAGCGCTATATAAATGTATATTATTATTATTATTATAATGAAGCGATTTTTTCAGCGAGGGGGCAAAGCCGCCATCGCGGCCATGTTGAAATCTCCCACATAAACTAAAAAGAACTCAGTTCCCTTAGCCGATAGCACCATAGACATTCAAACCTAAATGGTTCTTTTACAGATTACTTACATTTATGTGTAGGGATAATTTTCATGCGAAAGAGAGCATTGGCTCTCGCAGTACGATGACTTTAAGAGATTAAATCTTAACGAGCGATATAAGTTAGTGCAAACTAAGAAGCTTTGTCGCAATTGCCTAGTAACAGGGCATTTTGTGAAGGACTGCGTTAAGAGAAGTTTTTTGCCGCATCGATGGGTGCAATAAGAAACACTCCACCCTCTTGCATCAAAAACAACAAAATGAAAAAGCCCAGCCTCCAAGCCACGCTACAGCAAGCACAGCGGCAACAAACAGCTATGCTAAAACTTAGTCGTTTGAGACGACAGGCAATTATCTTCCGTTGTAGGATTTTCTATTGTACCAGTAAAAGTCAGTGCAAGCGGAAGTAGCAAGAAAGTCCTTACGTATGCTTTCTTAGATTCAGGGTCAAACACTTCCTTTTGTACGGAAGAGTTGCCACAAAAGCTTAATGTAAAGGGGGAGCAACCTAGTCTCTCTCTGACTACTATGCAGGCTAAAAATAAGCCTATTGAGTGTTCTTGATTAATCTAGAACTAAGCGATCTCTGCGCTAGTACATCGGCAAAGTTACCTAAAGTATATTGTAGACCTAGTCTACCAGTCTAAGTGGAGGCTATTGGCACCCAGGAGGATGTCACGCTGGCCACATTTAAGGGGTATCAATTCCCTAAGATTAACGCAGAGATAGGCTTTGCTCATTGGAAGTGGTGCGCCAGAGATACTGCAGCCCAGAGAGGTGCGAGTAGTCAAAATGGCGGTCCCTTCGCGACTATTTTCGGGTGGGTTCTGAATGGCCCACTATGAAGACAGTTCTCCTTCGGCTAATTTCATTGAAAGCATGAAGCGCTAAGTGCGCAGTTTGCAGATTTTTGCAACCACGAATTTAACGACCCCGTTTTACGAGCCAAGGGCCTCAATGTCTAGAAGTGATCTGATTGCTTATGACATGATGGAGTCAACCGCGACACTGAAAGAAGGACACTATGAGATGGGATTGCCATGGAAATGCTACCCTCCTGTGCTGTACAACAACAAAGTTTAAGCAGAGCAGCGACTGCCTTACCTCAAGAACAAGTTGGGGAAAGATCCACAAGTGCACGAGAAATACACCAAGTTCATGGAAGATCTCGTCGAGAAGAAATTTGCAGCCAAGGTTAGTGAGGAAGAACTTAAAGAAAAAGACGTGTTTTTCCTGCCGCACCACAATGTAAAAAGTGAAAACGGGACATACAAAGTTTTCTCCAGACCGCTGTTTTGGCATGGTAAAAAGTTATTTAAGGCAAGTTTTGTGTCATCTATTTATGACCTGGCCCACGTGGTGGAAAGATCTAGCTCTTTAGGTGTTAACAGAGCACAGCTTGTAGGCACGCATGACGCTAGAGTGCTTGTGCCAGTTTTTGATAGGACCCTGTCTCAGGTCGGGAGATACGACAGTTTTTGCCGTGAAGGAACAGAGGACTTAGTGGCTCCACTTCCGTACTTTGATAAAACGATATTTCAGATTCATGAAAGCACGTTAGCGCTAAGGTAGTTGAATGGAATAGATATTCTATAGATATGTATTTATAGAAAGTTGATTTATATATATAATTTACTGTAATATATGATTTTATTTATTACTGTCAGTAATAAATGACCTGAAAAACAATTTCACGTGCACCTTGTTTTTTCTTGAAACCCATTATACAAAAAACCTTTTAAGTATCGCACACCATTCTAAAGCTTATGGCCGAAGTTTATGTAAGCCCTGAATTTTTTAAGCGCCTTACAGCTAGTTTTTTTATTGGCTGCCGAAGTCAGCGTTACATCAAAAACTCAGTGGCGTCCCTTGTAGTGGTTTTAAGACAATAGCGTGGTTCAATTTGCCGAAAATGAAAAAGTCACAAAATGTACAACCCTCAAGTATCGCACACCATTCTAAAGTTTATGGACTGGAGTTTAATGTAAACCCTGTATTTTTTATGCGCTTTACAGCTGGTAGGTTTTATTGGTGACCGAAGTCAGCGCTACATCAAAAACTCGGTGGCGTCCCTTTCATGGTTTTAGGACAATAGCGCCGCCCAGTATTGCATCACATATTTTGCTCTTAAAAGACTAATTACCTCAACTATTTTTATTGTTTTGTATTTTGGACCATTGTGTTCAATTTCCAAGGGGGAAGGGGATATATAAAAGGTGCAGTGCAGAACTAGCTCACTTGCTCATTGATTTTTGATACACGACAAGCTGTAAACTTTCTCTCGACCGCCCACGTCTATCAATGCTATAGATCCAGTGCTTTGGAAAACTAACTGTGAGTGGCGACCGAAACTCTTGAGGAAGAAGCCGACGTAGAAATGGTCATTCCTTAGAACAGTCAGCGCGTGATCATCCATACGAACAGTTTTCTGAACGAACAGACTGCCAGGGTAGCCATATGGCAAAAAAAACGGCAAAAAAACGGCAGAAGAGGTCAGCCAACCAGCCGCCTGCAGCCGCAACACCTCCACATGCAGATATACCCGAGCGAGACACACAAGACCCAACCACGAGTCCGCAGATGAGCTCCGTCGGCAGTTGAAAGAAAAGAAAGGCGAGTGATGCAATTAGCATAAACGACTTTCAAACTCGTTTGAACGGCTTTTACATTAGCATAAATGACTTTCAAAGTCGTGTAAACGTCTTTTTAGTTAATGAGAACGACTTTTTGACCCGTTCAAACGACTTTTTGACCTGTTCAAAAGCAAACGACTTTAGGTAAAAAACGGAAAGTCGTTATTATACGTTTTCCCATGCAGGGTCACAATTGTGTTATAAAGGAAAGATAATGATATTAGGTTTTTAGATACACACTAGTTTGCAAAAAATACCGTCCACAGAAAGCCCCATGTATACAGTACGGTATATAGTCAACCGACATCACTTGCTGTCCTAGTCAGGGTAAGGGTTGACTTTCCATATGAAAAGTTGATGCAAATTTGTAGTCTGAACTTGTGAAATGAGAAGAACAATACAGTAGGAACCCTTTGGAATTGTTCAGCTAAAAACATGGCGGTCAGTAACAATAGATCCCATGAAAACAAAGCGCAAAGTTTGCTGGTTGACTATGAGCCTTTAAAGTGGAAAACACTTTGCCAGTTTGAATTGATATTTGAAAAGAGACTGTAATTGTTGAAATTTCCAGATACTTTTTTGAAAATAAAAGATATCTTAAGGACAGTGCCCAGAAAAATGATATTTTTTTTCGCACTTAATGACTATGTGGTAATGAAAGGCAATGTAAAAGGCTATCTATTTCCGATCAAAAAAAGGTAGGGTACCCACGCAAGTTTTCGAGATCCCCAACACCCTAAAAACAGCAGAATTAGCGTTTCTTTAGAAATTACGAAAAAATAATTTTACTCAACAGTTTTATTTAAATTCCATTAATTTCCATGGCGCACAGGCTACTTCTACGTTTTGCTAATCATCCCTCGGCGAACAAGAAATCTGATTATTTACAATTATATGTACACAAGGAACTCAATTATCATGCTATTTGTGACCATTTATTTCCAACCCTTTCGACATTGCTTGCGTTATTTCACCTCTCCTCTGTGTTCCAAAGCGAGATTCTGACAAACTTCGTGTCGTACACGATCTCAGTTTCCCAGAAGATAATTCTATCAATGATGGCATTCCTAAAGATTCCTATCTAGGTGAACCTTTTGAATTACGACTCCCTGGGGTTGATAAGCTTGCTGAGTTTGTCAATCATTTGGGACGCGGCTGCCATGTTTTCAAAAAGGATTTGAGCCGCGCACACCGTCAGATTTCTGTTGATCCGGCAGATTTCCATCTTCTCGGTTTCAAGTTCATGGTGAATTGTATTTTCACTCCTCATTCCCGTTCGGGCTTCGATCGGCGACCCTGGCGTGTCAGAGGACTACAAAAGCATATTCTGAGCAACATGGGAATTTTAGTGGACGTTTACATTGATGATTTCTACGGCGCAGCACTACCGGATGTTTCAGAGGGCGTGTTTACCAAAATCAACGAGCTTTTCTCTGAGCTTGGTCTGGCCGCTTCCGCCGCGAAGGACATCCCACCCTGCTGCCAAATGGTTTGTTTAGGGGTAGAAATCAACACTCTGGACATGACGCTATCTGTTCCCTCATTTCGACTCACGGAGCTCCAGGAGGAGTTGGCGTTTTGGTTGGCGCGTGATGTTTACACGAAGCGAGACCTCCAGCGCCTCTTAGGGAAATTATCCTTCGTTACCTCTTGCATCCTTCCTGGCCGTGTATATATGTGCCGTTTACTTAACGCTTTACGCTCAATCACCTCTCGTAAGTCCAAGCCCCGCTCTGATATTCAGTGGTGGCTTCATCTTCTTAAGTATTACAACGGCGTATCTGTTATACCGACTCAAATCACGGTATCCGACCCTGAACTCTTTGCCACGGACGCTTGTTTGACAGGGGCCGGCGCTGTTTGTTTCGGTGAATTTTTCACATGTCAGTTCCCTACATGGATCCTCGATCGGAATTTCCACATCAGTGAACTGGAGCTGCTAACTGTGGTTTTAGCTGTACGACTTTGGCATACCAGGTTGGAAGGACTCAGCAACGTACTTTTCGTCGATAACACCACTTGTTTATATGCAATCAACACCCATAGTTCAGCTAGTTTAGTTACGCAGCACTGCCTCAGAGAATTTTGGTTTTTCTTAGCACTTCACAATATTTCCTTACACGCGCATTTAGTTTTCCAGCAATGCTCATTTCGTAGCAGACCAGTTGAGCCGCTACCATATGTCGGGGGCAACACGTGCTCAATTCGACGCATACGCTTCTCTTCACGCAATATGCTAAGTCAACTCAGAGCTTATTCCAATTTTTGTTCTTATTATGAATTCATGCCTTTTCCGGTCACTAAGCCGATTTATTTAGCATATTTAGCTTTCCTTTCTCGGTCGCTATCATCGTACCGTTCTGTAGTTAATTATGTTAACATTTTGGAGCATATCAACAATTCGCTTCACGAGGATATCTCATTTATGCAGGATTACGATTGCGTTTTAACCCACAGGGGCTTGAGGCGTTTGATGGGCGACCAGGTTAACACCACTTTTCTATCACACCTCAGATCTTATTACAGATTTTCAAGTATTTCGATTAGAGCAATCCATTTCACACTTGCATGCAACCCGCTTTTTTGGTAGCTTTTTTTTCTTTTCTACGTATATCTAATTTGCTACCATATAGCACAAAGGATCTTCACAGCTCATCTAGTTTTTTTCCTCAAAAGGAGTCAAGTCTCCTTTGTAACTTGTGGTGCAATTTTTAGGGTTTATCGTACGAAAACATTGCAGTTCCGTGAAAGGGTTTTAGAAATTCCTTTGCCTTTGATACCCGGTTCCTTACTATGCCTCGTCACCGCTCTTCGACGCTATTTTCAATTAGTTCCAGCTGAAGCGCAGCATTCTCCCTGCTTCGTTGTGCCTCGGAATCTCCGTTAGTTCCCCTATTGGCAGCGCATTTTAATCATTTCCTCAAATAGTGCGTTGGCAGTATAGGATTGCAACCTGAACATTTCTCATCACGCAGTTTCCGCAAAGGCGGGGCAGCGTTTGCTTTCAATTGTGGAGCTCCCACAGAGTTTATCAAAGCACAGGGTGATTGGAAGAGCGACGCTTATTTAGTTTTACCTCACGTTATCTAGCCAGAAGAAGCTAGCAATCTTACGTTACATGACCAGTAAGTTAGCTAAGCAGAGGTAATTTCAGAAAGATTTTTTTCAGAACCTTTGTAATTGTTCTCATTTGGTTCACAGACATACCACATCATCTTATCTTTCAATTTATTCGCAATTTTAATTTTCTTTATTCCGGTTTGGGGTTTTAATTTTTATAAGAATTCAATTATTTAGATTAATGTTATACTAGACTTCAGTTACATATCAATAAACTGTTTGAACCCCAACTCGCCTCGAATTTCTATTCAGACATGGCCGTGGGGTAGAATCAACTCCGATAGGTGCTCCAAACGACAGGACTTGAAGAAACACCGAACATTTGCACAAAGCTAGATTTTGCCCAGAGGAAGCAGAAGAGGGGAATTCAGCGGTGTCGCCATCAATGTCACCATCTGCATCAATTACTCCCACTATTGCTTTCGACTTTATGAATCAACTCTGGCCATTGCTAGAAATCAAACTAGACAACTGGATCGAAAAATCACTAACAAAGAAGGTCGAAAATATGGTTGAGGTCGCTGTAAATCAGTATATATCCTCTGAAGCCTTCAAAGAGTCTATAAGTTCAAGCCACGCGATCGACGTAGGGAAAATCGACGAGATGAAAAATGACATAGAGAAACTTCGAATCGAAGATATCCAAACAGAAGGGAAATTAGATGATTTAGAGCAATACTCCCGGAGAAATAACATTCGAATAGACGGGGTGCCTCAGAAAGAAACGAAAGAAGACACCGATGCCTTAGTCATCCAAATAATAAGGAAAAGGTTGGGATCGACCTTGTTAAGAGCGACTTATGCCGCTCACCACCGAGTTGGCAAAGCAAAAGAAGGAAATCCAAGACAGATAATCGTCAAATTTGTCAGGCATAACGTTAAAACCGACGTTATGAGGAAAAGAAAGCAGTTACGGGAGTCAAAGTCCAGCATACGTCTCAGCGAAGATCTCACTCAAGGCCGATTATCAGCAATTAAAACTATAAACGCCAGAGTCAAGGACAAAATACATAAACTTTGGACCATTGACGGTTCAATTCAAGTACGACTCAAGGGGAAAACACGGAAAACACAAAAGTTTTCACTCTCCGACAATTGCAAGATCTAGAGAAATGTCTATGGTGCTATCGGCTAAGGGAACTGTGTTCTTTTTTAGTTTATGTGGGATTTTTCAACATGGCCGCGATGGCGGCTTTGTCCCTCGCTGAAAAAATCGCTTGAATTAGAACTTAGCCAAAGTGAATCTTTTCCAACGCCCACTGGAGAGATTTCCTCCTTCTCTTCTGGTTTGTGTCCTTCGTTTTGCGATACAGCGTCAGGATTTATACTTAGAAAATATTATTCATTGCTTTGTGACATTTCGCCTTAGCGTGCTTCCAGAAAGCAGAAGGCGATGTACGGCGGTGTACATTTGCTCAAACGTGAATGAAAATTTTCTCTGCTTAAAGCTTTCGAATAATAATTATCCCTGCACGTTCCTGCAAGTAATCTGTGACAGAACCATTTAGGTTTAGATGACTATGGTGATTTCGGCTGTGCGAACTGAGTTCTTTTTTAGTTTCTGTGGGAGATTTCAAAATGGCGGCGATGGCAGCTTTGTCCCTCGCTTAAGAAATTGCTTGAATTAGAACTAGCCCAGGGGAATCTTTTCCAACCAAAACACGCCCACTGTGGAGATATCCACTTTCTCTTCAGGTTTGTGAACTTCGTTTGGCGACACAGCTTCAGGGCCAAGCGGAGTGAGTGCGGACGATTTAGCCAATCAGAAATGTTTGCGCAGACAACCCGATTATAATAGTATAGATCTTGTAAAGAAAATCTTACCTGATTATAACGGGAATCCTATAAAATAGCAATTTAACATGATCGCTCGTGAGTACATTTGATCGACCACCCAAACATATTATCGGCCACACGGCAAGACACCGTCACATTATCAGCTTCAACTTGCAGTAAATCGCACTCTTTTGCGGAAAAAATTAAGTCGCCTATTTCTTTAGTCAATCTGAAGAGTCAGTGATAATTTTCGAAGAGTTTTTCTTTCATGATTGCAAGGAAATTGAGCAAACGCGCGCGATACATCACGATGAATTTTCGAGGCTCGCTGCGAAATGTGTTTTCAACGCGACATCCTGGATTCATGGGGAATCTGCTGGGTGGCCGATAATATGTACAGCAGGCACTGGCGAGCCCAAGCTACAGAGTCAGCGGAGTATGAATGAAAAACAAGATCGAACTGAACCTTGGGTAACACATGAACGAAGGAAGGTTCTAGCGAATTTTCACGGCATTTGGGCAAATGTTTCGGAAACTTCTGACATTTTCTAGCGCTTGTAAAGGTGAACGCGCGGCAAACATGAAGCCATGACTTCGGTGAAGAGTTGAAGGTGTGATTTCATTAGTTTATTAAACGTTTTCATGATGATATTTTACTTTTCCGGCATCAACTCAGCTTTGTGGAAAATGACTTCTCTTCGTTCTTCGATCTTTCCCGCTATGCCTAAGAAATAAATGTTTTTCAAAAGGAGAAAAAATAAAAAAACTATAGTTTCTACCCAAAACTTTAGATTTTTACTATAGTAAATTCAAAACTATAGTTATATCTGAACTATAGTTTTTACCCAAACTTTAGATTTTTACTTTAGTGAATTCAAATTAACTTAATAGTTATCTGAACTATAATTTAATGAGAGACCTTTCCCCAAGTTATCTGAACTATATAGTTTCTAACCAAAACTTTAGTTTTTTTCACTATAGTAAAATTAAAACTATATAGTTATCTGAACTATAGTTCCTACTAAAAAGTTTTACCCTATTAAATTACTAGTAAGCTTTTAAGATTGAGTTCACAGACTTAGAACTATAGTTTGTTCACATGTGGAATATATATTTAACTCTCTTCAAAATCTGATCTCACTCATTATTTTATGGGTTACGTTTCTATCCAGGGTATAATTTTGAATTCTAACACAACATTTTACTCATCAGTTAACTAGAGTATACTTTTTATTAATTTACAATTATTGAGTCCTTGAACAGTGATCATGATAAGCAAGCAATATCTCTATAGACATTATTTTAATATGGCTTATTCATAACAATTAGACTACAAGTTTTAGTTTTCTATCCGACTGACCAATGAGCTGAGGGCACATAGGCAGTGAAATTACTACATGGGGCTACATGCAGGAAACTAAATGCACGAGCTACAGTAAAATAACGTGACCCTTGTACGCGCGTTAAATTGCAATGTGCTCTTTAGACTGCACTGCGCTTTAGGCTCCATTAACTAAAATTACCTACCAGGGAGGGGTCGGTAATTGACGATTAACGAGGCGCGTAGCGTCGAGTTGACTATTTGACTCATAGAAAACGAGAACAATTGTTTTAGTAGAAAGCCACTAGCATACTACCTTCGAGTTGTTGCTAAAACGTATTTATTTTCATGGTTTTAGGAAGTTTTGGGCTAGCATTTACGCTACTCACTATCTATTACGTGATAGATAGTGAGTAGCGGAGCCAATCAGATTCGTGATAGTATGCGAGTGGGTTTCTACTAAAATAACATATTACACTATCACAAGGATCCCGCCTCAAAATCCTCTGCTCCCCCCCCCCCCCCCCCCCCCCCCCCCCCCCGTAGTATACATAATGAATGCAGCCTTAGCCTGTGTAGCAAGCACCAAGGAAGAAGAGTTCAAAGCAAGCAAGCATGCTCCCCTTGGTGCTTGCTCGCAGGCTATCAAGCTGCAAAGTTTGGGAAATATATCAGGATGAGTTTGATGGTCCGAGAAGAACGAGAAGATCGAGAAGAACGAGCAAATCGAGAACAAGATCAAGACGATGCTGATCCCTCTGGCCAAAGTTCTGCTTCTTCCTCTGACTCGGATTTATCGAATGAAGAATTCGAAAATAGCGTGAGAACGCGTAGGCTAGGAATCCGCGGGTCAGAAGGTCCGACGGCTCACGAACATTCGTCAACACCGCCATCTTGGGCTATAACTTTACTTGAACGGCAACAGAAAGCAATTGAAGATAGCAACAAACAGCTTCAGGATCTTAGAAAGGAAGTAAAATCTCTTAAGAGAAAAAGGCGTGATGTCGAGGAGGACTTTGAGTGGAACCGTTCAGTTGAGGAGCACTTACAAGACATTGCTTGTGCTAACACTCTTCTCGAAGCTCGTACTTCTGCAGAAAAAGGTTTGTCGTTGATCTCAGAACGAAACAAAGTTATTAAAATCGCAGACTCACATGGATGGGACACTGTCAATAATTATGTCTTGGATCCATTAACCAAGGACGACCAAGACGATAAGAGATTAAAGAAAGCGATAAAGGATGCCGAGAAGTCGCGGGAGAAGGCAACATCTCAGAGAGAGTCGAAGTCGCGAAGGGCTTCTAGAGCGAGAATCTTTGCGAATCCAACCTCTGCTCTGAGCTCTTCTCGCCCTGGACCTATGCCTACAAGCGAGTCTTTCGCAAGAGTTGTGATCCCCTCGGATAAAAAGCTATCTCAAGGTCGTTGTTATCGTTGTGGCAAAATCGGACATTTTCAATGTGATTGCACGACATTTGTTTCTACTGATCGTCAAGCTAAGTCTTGATTATGTGCAATGAGGATATAATTGAAGATTTCCATAGTGAATTTGCCCAAGGAGAGCCTTTAAGTGTGAGAGGACGGCTTAAACTTCATTTAGAATTCTGGCGCTTTATTGGGGCACCTGAAATGATTATGAGAATTATCAGAGATGGTTACTTCTTACCCTTGAAGTCTGAACCTGTGAGGATTACATTCAACAACCATCGAAGTGCCTTAGTCCAAAGTGACTTTGTGCAGTCTGATTGGATGCTGGATCAATGGACGATTCCAGCTATAACGCACGTCCGCAGAGCATCACGGTAGTTGTGGGACAGTTTCAAGATGGCGGCCATGTAAACAGAGATGACATGACAACTCGTCACACACTACCGAACAAAAAACCTCGAGGTGGAACAACGTGTTGCGTGGAATCATGCGAAAACAATACTACTAGAAACAAGGGGGTATCTTTTCATATTTTTCCCAAAGAGCAGAGTTTGAAAGAGGCATGGCTTCGTGCTCTCGGGAAGGAGAATCAGCCGGGAAAAAACGATCGCGTTTGTGGTGACCATTTTCCCGGAGGGAAGAGAACATTGGTACACAATATCCCCACAGGAGCTTCACTACCCGAGACGGATACACCTGTTGCTGAACCCTCTGCTCTACCTTCTTGCCGTAAAAGAATTGCCTTCTCTGACCTAACTACAAACACTAAAGAAAATTCTGATGATGAGATTACAGCACAAAAACACCAAGACGATCCAAAAGATATTATCGAGAAACTTACAGGCCAACTGCACAAGCTAAGATTAGAATGTCGGGAAGAAATTTCAAAGTTAAAGAAGGAGCTTTCAGAAAACAAATTTTCAATAAATCGTTTTAGAAATTTAGACAGCGAAATAGAGTTTTACACAGGGTTTCCGTCCTACAAAACATTTAAAGCTTTTTATGATTTCCTTTCACCTGCATGCACGAAACTCCGATATTACGGATCAAAGAGCTGTAGGATAACTATCGATGTCCAAGAGAAACGGGGAAGAAAAAGAAGCTTGAGCCCAGAAGACGAATTATTCATTGTTTTATCTCGCTTGCGCTGTGGTTTGCTGGAGAGAGACATTGCAATCCGTGTTAATGTTTCAGTATCGCAAATTAGTAACATTATCATTACTTGGTTGGACTTTCTTCATCGACGTTTAAGAGCTATACCGATTTGGGGTTCAAGAACACTTGTCGATAAATCTATGCTAAAATGTTTTAAAGATCACTATCCGAAGACCAGAGTCATAATCGATTGTACTGAAATCTACATTGAAATGCCCTCTGCACCTGCAACCCAAGCTGTTACTTTTTCGTCCTACAAACATCACAACACTGGTAAAGGTCTTGTCGGTATGAGTCCTTCTGGGCACATCTCTTTTATATCCGAACTTTATTCTGGCAGAACCTCTGACAAACAACTTACAAATGACTGCGGATTGTTTAAGTTACTTGAGCCAGGGGATGCGATAATGGCAGACAAAGGTTTTGTTATTGAAGAGGATTTACCACATGGTGTGACCCTGAACATTCCCCCCTTCTTAGGACAGCAGGAGCAACTCAGTGTGGAAAATGAGATAAAGACAAGGAGAATTGCAAGACAAAGAATTCATGTTGAGAGAGTCATAGGACAAGTCAAGAAATTCAGGATTCTCCAGCAAGTTATACCTCTTTCCATGGCTGCTGATATTAATAAGGTTTGGCTTATCTGTTGTTATTTAACTTTGTTTTTTAAACCACTTTCATTTACTGATGGATAGTTATTTTAGAATGAACACAAATGATTTAGAATGAAGACACAAAGTATTTGTACTTTTCTTGGTTTTAAGTCTCATTTTTTCCAATGTGTGCAGAAATGTAACACTTGGGGAGCATTCATTATTTATGCCAGGGGGTGGGCTGGCAAGATTTTTCATTCAGCCCCAAAAACCTCTTGACCCCCCTTCAAGTATCAATAAAAACCTCAAAACCCCTTTAGGCAATTTTTATAATAATGATAGCCCCCCCTTTAGATCAGGGCGAAATGTTGGGACATCTAGATACCAAGTATCTAGATACCATTTCCTGTATTTGTAGGACATTTCCTGCGTGCATGAACAGTTTGTTGTAATTTTACAGGCGTGCATCCTCTTGTATCCACATGTTGAATTAAAGTCACTGCCATAAAATGTAGATGACCCCTCACAGTTGTTTTCATATTTTCTGGTGACCCCCTACTTGAACGTGCCGAATTTAACATGGCCCTCCCTTAATTCTTGCCAGCCCACCCCCTGGCGTAAATAATTAATTCTCCCTAATACTAGGACCATGCATGGTACTATAATCTTTTCACTCTTCAAACTTTTCCCAGTGCAGCTTGCGACCTTTTTCACAGTGAAATGGAGGTTTAGGCCAAAAAAATAATAATAATAAGAGAAAATAAGGCATGGGAAAAATAGGAGCTTATCCTGCCGGTAGCCCTGGCAGTGCAAATTTCCAAGCCAGTAGAAAATGAAGTAGTTAATCCTTTATTGATGGTGCAACAAAATAACATTTACAGTTGTAGCTGCCTTGAATGGGCGATTCCAGCTTTAAGCATGTGTGCTCTCCTTTAGAAAATCCCAAGTAGTGTCCCACAGTCTACCAGAATGCAGCACATCATGCCTTTTCAGTGTCCCACACCAAAATGCAGCACATGCTTTTTTTTCTATATGCATGGGGGGGGGGGGGAGGGGAATTCTGGATGCATAGGGGGGGGGGGGTCAAAAACTAGTGCCGCCTGTGGTGGAGGTACATATATTTTCTGGAATTACCCATTTACTGGCAGCAAGGATGCGCATGCCCTATAGCTGTCCGAATCTTCCATTGTAGATATTTACCTACCATGTCCCTATTTTTTTATATTGATCGATTATTGTTTTTTAGTCAAATCACACTAGTGGTCTATTATCAATGCTGCATTCTGATTGGTTGAGCTACTAGTAGGCTATAAGTTATAGACTACTAGTAGCGAAAACTGTCGGATTTGAAAGCCAGAAAATGGCAAATGATCAGAACAAAAACATTTTTTGGCAATACAAACTGACCTACTAGTGTGATTTGACTAAAACAATTATTCCTCTCGCCCTCATGGCCTCTGAGTCAATAGCCCATTCGGCCTTCGGCCTTGACTCAGAGCCCATTCAGGCTCGAGGAATAATTGTTAAATATACAGTAATAATTACAATTCTTATTCAAAAATACAATTGTATCAAGTGTATTTAATTAGAGATTTATAAAGTCTATCTTATTTCTTTGATACAATTTAAACATTATATCCCATTATATTTCCAAAACACAAAAATTAAACTGGATAGGGTTCTTAGAACCAAGATCCAAGAAATATCCAAAACTGCCCGAAGGGCAATATATTTCCACATAATTGTATATTAAATATTTAAATAATGAGGTTTTTAAAAACCTTTTATATTTGAAATTCTGTACATAATTTTCCATATTTTATAAAAGAAATAATGTATTATAATAATGTATTATTTATTATTATTTAACAATTTGAAATAAATATTTTATACACCTGCATATTGCCATAATATTCTTGT
Source organism: Scolanthus callimorphus (assembly GCA_033964015.1). Lineage (NCBI taxonomy): Eukaryota > Metazoa > Cnidaria > Anthozoa > Actiniaria > Edwardsiidae > Scolanthus > Scolanthus callimorphus. The sequence goes on along the minus strand of CM066917.1, from coordinate 13,087,354 downwards.
GATCAAAGACTATACTAGAAAGTTTCATTAACCACCCTGGATATGAAGCAAATTTCAGGTAGCATAAAGGAAGGAATGGCATTGTTGCAGAATCAGATGCCAGATTTACCATAAAAAGAAACTGGCATGTTTTCCATCAAGGGCACTCATATGCCAGAATGTGGGTAAAACAGCACTCATAGAAACAATGAAACGATACAAAACTCCATGACTTGCCCCTGATTTGGGGGGGAAGGGTACTCCTTTATAAACCCTTTATGGGTTTATAATATAGCTATGATATAATGCATGCTCTGGTTGGCTCAAATCTATGCTCTATTTCACTGATAAAGTAATGGTTCTCTCCACTATATCATAAAAAGCATTAGAGCACAACTTCTCTGACTTTATCGGTGAACAGAGCACTTGTGATGTTGGGAGGGACACTCAAAACATATTAACACCACTCACTCGTGATTTTACAATGTTCTCTCTCAACATCATGCGTGCTCTATTCTGATCATACACTCATAGAAAGTTGTGCTCTAATGTTTAGATGTGCCACACAATGTATAAGTAATGCATTAGTACTGATAGAGTGGATTTCAGATGACTGTCATGATTTAATTGCGAACTAATAAATTACAAGCAAGGAATTACTAGGCAATCAAATTCAAGAGCAACTGTGTAACTACTAATTAAAGTAACTCTGAATTGGTTCGATGCCTGATTGGCTGGGCTTCAACAGCAAGTTGTAATTACTCTTGTTTCTGATTGGCTAGTAATTACACAATTTTTTTAATTTCACGACAGTCATCTAAAATCTGCTGTACGTACACTATTTCTAAAACAAAATATTTTAATTTAAAGTACAAGTAAGTCTGACTTACTTTCTGCAATCATCTGAAATCAGGTTCTGCATGCAATCAAACAAGAAAAGAAAAAAAGAAATCAGTTAGTTTTGGTAGCATCAGGTCCTCCCACAGCTCTGCATCATAATATACACGCTCTGTGAACAAGTCGGTAACAGTGTACACAACAAAGTCAATCCACTTGAGTTGACAAATTGCCATTATGCCTTGCAGCTGGTAATAGTACACATGTTTTTTCTTGATGGTTATATGATCGTCTTGAGTACAATACAGGTAAAAAGATCCATCCTGTTCACATGCTTCTTTTATTGAAATACCCACTTTGGATGCTGGGCATTTCACCTCAACTGCTCCATAAGATGGGTCCTCCTTCAAGTCATAAACAAAAGCATCCGGACTTGCCCCTAACCATGGCCATTGTGGGTTTACAACCAGGCCAACACTCTTACAAACTTTCACGTCATTGTTGTTTTCAAAGTAGTTGACCAGTGCTTTCACCTCATTGTCTTTTCCCCACTTGCAGCTGGCTGATCGATTGTTCCCACCAGTTTTTATTTTCTCAATAATGGACTTTGGAAATACCGACTCTCTTCTATTGATTACTGACCCAAAGTTGGATGCAGTGAGTCTCTTTTGCCTGTGCTGAAACCATTCTGGACAGTCAGCTTGACCCCTGGTGTTTCTTTCAATTTCAAGACAAGATAAGTAGTCCACTTTTATTGTTTTTGTGACCAAATCAAGACGATTTTGAGATAGTCCATTTGTGTGTAGTACATTTTCTTTGAGCTTTCCAAGAATGTCAATTCTAACACTATCCCAGTTAAGATTGGCAGCAATTTTTTTCTTTGTCTTCAGCCTTAGACTAGATGGTAAATTTGCACGATATTTATTGTAGTCGAAAGGAATACATTTGTTGTCTTCCAAAGTGTCTACCAGGTAAGAGTTGCAGTTTAAATGTTTCATAAGTTCTTTTAGTCGCTCTAAATCTCTCTGTGTTACATCTTCGGCAAAACCAGGTGAAGAAACAAAGTCCCTCTGTCCCTTGACCAGTGGTCGTTTCCGTGTGCCTTCCATGTCCTTTACAAAATCTGCCTTCTCAAAAGTCAAGTCGTCAAATAATACAGCTGTGGTTGATATATCACCACTTCCAGAAGGCACATGCCACTGCTGAAGTTTTTCTGTACACGCAACATCCACAGGGATTTCTGATAGTTCAAGTTCTTTGTAGTCTAGCAACTGGAAAAGAAGTGCGGCTACGTGCTTACAAGAACCTCCCTTCCCAGCAGGGCATTGGCAACTTGCGTGCGTAACATCTCCATTGTCATGTTGCAAATGTACATAAACTGTATAGGCTGTCTTTTTCATTTGAGCGCTCACTTTTCCACGAACAAGAAACCGTTTTGCGTCACCTGTACGTACTTCCGACTTGACCACAACTCCAGAAACATATCTCTCCTTGAAAAGCTGATATCCAAGCTTCTTGTGTCGCGAAGCGCCCTTCTCCTGATTGTCTATTTCGCTGACACTAGACACGAGATGAGTTTGAAGATTATTGTAAGAAAACGTGGGAAAATTAACTAGATTTCGAGTCCACATGCTTTTACAGTAGGCAAAATATTACATGAGAATTTACATTTTCGAACAAAAAGTTAAGAAACGACAAAAGAAAAGAATTCTAGCGAGCGCTAGTAGCAGCTACGCGATGTTTACATGGCCGCCATCTTGAAACTGTCCCACAACTACCGTGATGCTCTGCGGACGTACGTTATAGCTGGAATCGTCCATTGAATAACTTATTGCAGACGATATTGTAGTTTGCAGTCCCCTGGCAGTAGTCCCCAAGAAAAACAACAAGCTTCGCCTAATATTGGATTTACGTTATTTGAATGAGCATTTGCAATTACAGAAGTTTAAATATGAAGATTTACTGGTTGTGTCACAGCTAGTTTCTAAAGGGGATTGGTTTATATCCTTTGACTTAAAGAATGGTTATCATCATATTGATATTGGAGAGTCACATAGAAAGTTCTTGGGATTTCGTTTTCCAATGGATGGAAAGCCAAAATATTTTGTTTTCTCTTCATTGCCATTTGGTATCGCCTCCGCGCCTTATGTTTTCACTAAAGTCCTAAGACCATTGGTAAAATATTGGAGAAGTCAGGGTAAACGGATGTCTATGTATTTGGACGATGGGTTTGGCTGCTCTTCTACTCAGCGTAATTGTGGATGCATGGTTAATTTTGAGAAAAGTCATCTGGTACCCCAGCAGGTGGGAGAGTTTCTGGGGTATATTATTGATCTCCAACAAGGTTTATTCTTAGTTCCTCAAAAGAAAGTGGACATTCTTATGGATCTGTTACATTGTTTAATACAACAGGGCTGCTGTGTTTCTGCCCGTGATGTAGCAAGAGTTACAGCAACTATTATTTCGATGGGCTTGGCCCAGTCGCAAGATTATTCACTCGACATTTGTACATGGTACAGAACAGTGTTCCTTATGCTAGCTGCAAACTAACACTCTCTTCTGATGCCCTACGTGAGATCCAGTTTTGGATTTGCAATTTTTCAGAACTTGTTAGTCAGCCCATTTGGCATTCTGCTCCATTTATTGATGTGATCTCATATTCTGATGCTAGCAGTACTGGTTGGGCTGGTTTTGTGGTCAAGCTTGGCCAGTTAGTGGCACGAGGAGATTGGAATGGTTCAGACTTCCTACAAAGTTCCACCTTTAGAGAACTAAAAGCAGTCCGCCTAGTCTTGGAGTCCTTTGCTTCTAGTCTTTCTTCCAAGGAATGCAAACATCGCTCTGGATGAAGCCACACGTATATATGCTATTTGCAGGCAGCATGGAATAAGACTTTTTCTAGAGCGGGTCCCCAGGAATTGAACTGCAAAGCTGACTATTGGTCTAGGGTAATAGAAACCGATGACTGGATGCTTAATCCAATCCATTTTAGGGAGCTAGATGAAGTTTGGGGACCCCACACTGTGGACCGCTTTGCAAGTTATAATTCAAAGCAGTTGCCACGTTTTTGCTCTAAATGGTTATGCCCTGGCTGTGAAGGCGTTGATGCCTTTACTCTGGACTGGACAGGAGAAAATAATTGGCTGGTTCCACCTATTTTTCTGATTGCAAGAGTTATACGACACATGTCGTTCAATGGAGAGTCTGGTACTTTAGTTGTTCCTTATTGGCCTTCTGCTCCCTGGTGGCTTGTATTATTCAATGACCTTGGATCAATACAAGACTTTATAGTTGGATGTTGATGGTGTCCCAGTTTTTAGGTAAATACTCATATTTTAAAATTTAATTATTTGTCAGCTGAACAATAGAGCGGATTTCATACGACTGTAGTGAAACCAATCACCTATAGGAGTAATTGCCAATGAGCAGCCGAGCCAAGAGGCAAGGCTGTGAGGCGGCAGCTTTATAGAGCCGTGCAAGGAGAAAAATTCTCGAATTGAGAGTGGTATAACCACTATATTTCTTGCGCTGTTATTATTACACAATCATTGCTATCACAGTGATTTAGCTTGTTCATATGCTCATGGAAATGCAACCTTTACATTTATGAAATAAATGTAAAATTCACCTCAATTTTGAAGAGGAATCTAACTCAACGACAGATAATATTGGTGATTGCGTCGAATCCTTCTCCATTGACAAATTTTGGCCCCTTTTAGAGGCTAAAATGAACTCGTGGCTTGAATCAAAACTCACAGTAATTATCGAAGCTGTTGCTACGAAATCGATTAATTCCATCGTCTCATCTCCTGAGTTCAAGGCAACTTTACAAGATTCCATTAGTTTTGATCTTGGTAAAGTTGAAGACAACATCAACGAGTTGAATAGCGATGTGAGTTATCTGAATAACGAAATTCAGAAATTTCACGATAAGACCGACGAGTTGGAACAATACTCTAGGCGAAATAACATCCGGATATGTGGTATTGCTGAGAGAGAGGGCGAGAATACGGACGAAACTGTCAAAGAAATCCTTAAAGAAGCCATAGGGATTGATATTTGCGATGCAGACATTTGTCGATCGCATCGATCAGGAGTAAGAAGAGGAAACCAACCACGTCAAATTCTAGTCAAGTTAACTAAACATAATACCAAAGTGAAGATACTTAAACAGCGTGGCGAGCTAAGGAAACAACATTCAAAGATATTCCTCAACAAAGATTTGACAAGAAACCGCCAGAGCATCATAAAAATGCTGAAAGATAAGGGAAAGACATAATCCACAAATCATGGACAATAGATGGAGTTATCTTTTTGCGTCTGAAGAAAGATACCGCAGCAGTGAAATCCATCACTACCATGCGCGAGTGCGAACAGCTACTGCATGATGAATTATCTACATGATTTACTTAATTCAAGCAGGCAAGGATTTACTAGTTATATCAATCCAGAACTTATGCCTCTTTCGAGATCTAGCTTCTAGATTCCATTTATTATCTATATAGTTACTGTTTTGTTCTAATCTTTAATGATTATCGGATCATGTGGTCTTTGCTCAAGAAATGTTCTTGATAATCACAAATCATTTTGCTGTTCCGTATGCAATTTCCACTTCCACTCAGTATGTGTCAACAGAAGTGCTACATGTACTAATGATATTAACACATGGATATGCAGCTGTTGGCTTTCTTCTGCTTTACCATTTTCTTCCTCTGATAATATTCAATTTCATGCTGATTCTCAAACAACTAAATGTTTACCAGATCTAAGTAACATAATTAACAAATTCTACAACCCTTTCTCAAATATTAACTCACATGGTAATGATACATTTAATGATGTTGATCCTGACATGAATGTGTTTAGGGAACATCAAAACAATCAATGCAAATATTTTCTCAATTATGAATTCAATAATGTTATAGCTGAAAAACAGCTAGATGATGGTAACAGTTTTTCAATTTTGAATATGAACATAAGAAGTATTTCCAAAAATTTCACAAAATTAAAACTTGCTCTTGAAACACTCAATGTTAACTTTAATGCCATATGTCTAACTGAGACCTGGTTGTCTGATTCAAAGTCAACAGACATATTTAACATCCCTGGAAAGAGCTTTGTTCATAATGACAGAAGTGATAAAAAAGGGGGAGGGGTTGGAATCTTTTTAGATTGCTACAGGTCTTTTTCCTCCTGATGGAAACGTTAATAACTTCATTGACAAATTAAATATTATTTTAAGCACAATAAAGGCTGAAAATAAAATTCAATATATAAGCGGGGACTTTAACATAAATCTCTTAAATTACATGAAACATGGTCAAACAATGATTTTGTAGATATGGTATATTCACATTTCTTATTCCCAATTATCAATAAACCTACAAGAATCACCCATCACTCAGCAACTCTAATTGATAACATATTGACAAACAATTATGATAAAATGGCTTTAAATGGTTTGCTTTACTTTGATATTTCTGATCACTTGCCTAATTTTATAATCTGCAACAAGAATGCACATACCTCAATGGACAATAGCAATCGCCATTCATTTCAAAGAAGTTATACCAATGCTAACACAAGTAAATTTATTGATTATCTTTCAAATATAGACTGGGGTGCTACAGGTCTGTATGAATCATCGGATCCGAATAACTCATATAAAACATTCATAGACAAATTCTCTCAAGCATACGATACTTGCTTCCCATTAAAGAAAATTAAATTCAAGAAGTCAGTACCTCAGAATCCCTGGGTTACTTCAGCTATATTAAAATCTATCAATAAGAAATGCAAACTTTACAAGCGCTATATAAATAAACCGAATACAATAAATGAGACAAAATATAAATCATACAAAAATCTTTTGTCGCAAGTCATTAGATCTGCTAAACGTAAATATTATTGTAATCAGCTGGACTCAGCTAAGCATAATGCTAAACAAACTTGGTCAATTTTGAATACCTTACTAAACAGGAAAAAGAAACCTACTATAAATAACAACTTTATTGTAAATGGTGAAAAGATAACAGATCCAAAATTGATAGCTGATAACTTTTGTAAATTCTTCACCAATATTGGTTCAAATCTTGCCAACAAAATCCCCAAAACCAACAAACATTTCAAAGACTACCTCACAGCACGAAACCCACATAGTTTTTGTGCATTTTCAACCAACTCAAAGGAAATTGACAACATAGTCTCTTGTCTAAAAAACAAAACAAGTTGTGGAGTTGATGGTTTAAATGCTAAAATTATCAAGCCTGTGATTAGTTTGATATCCATCCCATTAAGTCATATATTCAATTCATCTTTCAATCAAGGAATCTTCCCTGACAATCTTAAAATTGCCAAGGTGATCCCACTTTTTAAGGCCGATGACAAAAAACAGTTTTCAAACTACAGATCAATTTCAATCTTACCATTTTTTTCAAAAATACTAGAAAAATTAATGTTCAAAAGATTGTATTCCTTCCTAGAAAGGTTCGAAATATTATCTAATAATCAATATGGTTTTAGGCAAAATCATTCAACTTCTATGGCCATTCTAAACTTTATTGAGAAAATCAATACTGCATATGAACAAGGCAAGTCTACAATTAGTGTTTATCTTGACTTATCAAAGGCTTTTGACACAGTTAACCATAACATATTGCTATCCAAATTAGAGCATTATGGCATTAGAGGTGTTCCACTAGAGTGGTTTCAAAGCTACTTATTCAAGAGAAAACAGTGTGTTTCATATCAAAATTGCCAGTCAGATTACCAAACAATAACATGTGGTGTCCCTCAAGGATCTGTGCTTGGACCCCTTCTTTTTTTGCTTTACATCAATGACATCCACAATGCATCTCAAAAATTACAATTTATTCTGTTCGCAGATGACACAAATGCTTATTTAAGCGACTCTGACATTGATGCTCTACAGAGAACTGTCAACATTGAACTGTATCAGCTTTCAATTTGGTTCAAGTGTATAAACTTTCTCTTAATATAAAGAAAACTAAGTTTCAGATCTTCTCACCACTAAAGAGAAAAAACAAAAACGAGAGAAACAATATAAACATTCAAATCGAGGATTTACCTATAGAACAAGTTGAAAATTTCAAGTTTTTAGGGATTATCATTGATTCAAAGTTATCTTGGAGTACTCATATTAATCATGTTTGTCAAAAAATTGCCAAAAACATTGGAGTCATAAGATATGTGAGTCACCATTTACCACAAGAATCCTTGCTAACCTTGTACTACTCTCTAGTTTATCCATATCTATTTTATGGTAACGTCATCTGGGCCAATACCTTCTCAATCAATTGTGATAAGCAAAATTCACCTAAACAATTAGACAGATTAGTAAAGTTACAAAAAAGAGTTGTCAGGATAATTTGTCACTCTCCATATCTTGCTCATACAGCACCCTTGTTTGGAAATCTCAAGATGTTAAAGCTCCATCATGTTAATCTCATGGAAACAGCTTTGTTTATGTACAAGCTAACAAACAATATCCTACCAAACACATTTGATTACTTAAAAACCACTAATGCTAATATACATTCATATAACACACGTAGATCCAAGGATCTTCGTATTCCAATAAAAAAGACATCAGCTGGTCAACAGTCAATATCTTTTAGAGGAAAGAAATTGTGGAACAGTCTCAAAGTAGAAACAAAAGGTAAAAAAAGCATATCATCGTTCAAATCTGCAATGAAAAAAACATTTCTTGAACAGTACACATTATCTGATTAAATTATATATGATGAAATGATGAATATGATTATATAAGATAAAATTACAATATGATTTACGAAGAAATTATTTAATGATATATAAAATTAGTTTATGATTATAAAGATATAAATACATATATTTTTTTAAAGAAATTTTTTTATTAGTTTATAAATACATATATATTTTTTTTAAATGAATAGGTAATTAAGATTTATTTTTTAATCACTTTGATTCTATCTGATATGAATGAAATTAAATAATAGTTGTTTTTTAATTATTTTATATATATTTTTTTCCAAAATAAACACTATACTTTATGACTATATGAACGAAAAAAATTGCTAAGCCATTAGTTTAAATTTATGACCTGTATAGTCTTAATCACTGGGGTCCAGTTAAACAAGCTCTGCTTCCTTTGACCTCAGTTTACTCATTGTAATATGAATATCTTACTATATGCCCAATGTAAATATGTAATCCGCAATGAGTGAAATAAAAAGATATATCTATAGATAGATAATTGTGCCTAAATTGAGTCACTTTATGGTCTGCGTGATGCCAATGCTTTGCGGATCAATGGATATAAAATAGTCGGCCAAACAAAATTAGGGCAGCAGTGAGTATATTTTCAAAAGGACAAAACATACATAAATTGCTCGTTGGCACTTTTAGCGAGAGCTACAACTAGTTACAAAGAAAGTGTCGATTACTCACAACAGTCATCTGAAATGGTCTCTACTGAAGAACACATCTTTCATTAGGACATCATGCAACAAGGAGTCCTACTGATGGATTTGTTGCAAATTGACTTACACGCTAAAACATGACTAATCACCTTTCACACATATCATCGAAACAAGACCTGTGGCCTATACAGTGTACTTTGTTGGAATTACCAGTTCAACTAAGAAAAAAACATATCATAATGCCTGCCCTGTGGTATGTTAAATCCAAAGTTGATATGGGCATGTTACTCAGGCCATTTGTTCGTGAAATGCACCATTTATCAACACAAGGTAATTGAATACTGTAGCCTTTTGATACTCTAAGGCCTAGGCATACGTCGAATTAGGGTCGCGTTGATTACATATTTTTTTCAAAAGATACCGAATCATTACACTTTCAAATAACAAATTATCTATTGCTTTAAATGTATTCGACGCGACATTAATTCGACGTATGCCCTAGGCCTTAGACTCAATTGTTTCTGCCTTTAAAGTGGTACTATAGTATGACATATTAGGATTGCCATTTTATTCCATGACCAAGACCACATAAACTACTACCACCAAGCTGTTTTGTCATACATTGAAGCAAATTTTAGTAATTAAAAATAGCCATTGGCAAAGATTTGCTATGCTTAAGGCCTGGTTTCTGTATAGTCTTATTTGTTGTATCTGTTGCATCAGTCGACCCTGAAACAACAGGGCTGTAGCTAGCATAGGGCCAGAGGGAGCAGTTGCCCCCCACAGCGAAGTAAAATTTCTAGTGTCAACATGTGGGGAAAACCTGCTTGCTCCCCCCAGCAAAAACAAAGAATGACCAAGGCCTGCCCCCCCCCCCCCCCCCCCCAGTCAAAACTTTCTAGCTACGGCTATAGTTGCTATAGTTGACACAACCCAGCAAGATTTACCATCTGCCTGCTTCAAATGAACATTTTTGTACATGCGAACACATGTATACAGTCCAATACACTAAGACCACAGGGTTTTTGACACTGGATCAATCACTTTTATTGTAGGTTAGAGGTAAATGAGAAACTATTTACAGATTCTCATTTTTGACTATGGTATAGGAACTAGGATCACAATTTGTATTATATTTAACATTTACAACATTCTTACTAGCTACTCTCTAGTCATAACTTCCTTCATTCTTATTAGCTACTCTCCAGTCATAACTTACTTTTCAATGGTGATTTCATAAACTTTGTATGCTAAATTCTCCTTATTTGTCATAGGATTTCTGTTTAGAGGCCAGAGAGTAAGAGTGTTTGCACCTGTATGCACTGCAGTTGCACTTGCGAGATGCACAAGCAGTACAATGGCATGTTTGGATGTGACTGGTGCCTTCATCCTGGTGGGTGTTAATTTACTCAACAGGATTATATTTTATACATACAGCAGCACTAGTACAAGGCACGGTCTGATTAGTCGAGAGCCATGTTGCTATAAAGTACAGATACACGGTTGACAAAAATCTCTGTTTGTTGTTGTATAAAACAAACAGATCTCGTTTTTTGGGTGTACATTGTATGTACTGTTAATAGATACAAAGAAGACATATGAACAACAGTTCATGACATTTTGTGACGTCATCTGTGTGTATCTATTACCAGTACACACATATGCAAAACAAGAACTATTTGTTAAATAACAATAAACTGGTTGGGGCATGTGTGGTACTTACAGCTGTAATGTGATTGCCTCTCACCACTTTGTTCTGGGTTTGACTCCCAGCTTATAATGCAGGTTGTTTCTGCTTTTTGTGCCGTGTTTTGGACCTTGAGCTCTACATCCCTATGGGGTTACTTCAGACATTATGTACACTGTACAGGGATGCTCTGCCCAGAATTGGGAAACAGGCAAAAATGCATGGTGTTCAATATTTGTTAAAAGCGCCAAAACGTAGCGCAAGTTTGAAACTATATTCCATACTGTAACAACAAATACCCATAACTTGTTTTAAATACAATCTAGCGATTTGCATACTTAGTTTGCTAGCGATTTGCCACCCTTTTATAGTGAAATTCCCATCAACATTTTCTCAGGTGAAGAAGTACCAACTGGCAGGGGAACCACCAGAGTGTACCCATTAAATGGCAGAAAGCAAGACAGAACCCACCACCAAATGGAGATATCTGCTATCCAGGCCTTTCTAGGGGTAGCCCAGTATATGGTGTAATAGCACCCACTTTATTATCTCATATAACACATTTTGATATTGTTCATGGCTTTGTCCCAGATTTTCTCCATTGTGCCTTGCTTGGTGTAGTACGTCAATCTGTAACTCTTTGGTTTTCTTCTAACAATCATGACAACCAAGGTATATCGGTAGGCCAAGGGTTCAGGCAAAGTATGATACACTCCTAAAGGGCATAACAGTCCCCAAGGAGATCAGCCATTGCCTAGATCCATCACCTTGCGAGAACACTGGAAAGGAAATGAGTTTGTTTGATTATATTAGATGGTATTCTTCCATCTGTGTACCTAAATCATTTCTTTTTGCTAGTTTGGGCATTGCACAAGCTGCTTGGAACGCAAATCACTAATCAAGAATTAGCTCAGTGTCAAGCTGCCTTTTAGAACTTTTTATCTTAAAAACAGAGCAGTTATATGGCATCCAACACTGTTCCTTTAGTGTTCATCAACTTTCACACCTTCCTAAAAGTGTAGAGATGTGCGGCCCACTATGGGCCGTTGCCACCTTTGTTTTTGAGAGCAATAATGCTTTTATCAAGAACCTGTTTCAAGGTACACAATATGTTTCACAGCAGGTCTGCCATTCTTATGCATTATATAAGAGCCTTCCCATATATCTAAATCAGTATGTCCAAGAAGATCATCCAAAGAGATAATTATTTGACAAGCTAGTGTCAGGAAAAAAGGAAACACAGCATGTCGTGAGGTTAATGGCAGGTTTATTAGCCCTGGACTAGTGTATGAATAATATATAGATTTAGGCACTGCCTAAAAGCGGAGCTCCCAATATATTTAGGGCCTATTAACATGACGATGTGGGACGATGGGTAGCTGGGGTACCTCAGCTTGGTGAGGTTGAAACACATGAATTAACAGTCGTCGGTAAAATCAACTTGCTATGAACTCAAAATTTATTGCCTTGACAATATTATCCTTTTTATTGATTCAAGTAGTCCCTCAGATGATTAGAAACGTACAATTTAAAAAAAAAATTGAGCTTTTCCAAAACACCCTATTGAGGAACTCAAATTTAACAAATTGCTCTACCCATGTATTAATTCCAGGCCCCCCTGTGAAAATTCCACATTCTCTTGTGGGCCCCTGTGAAAATTCCAAAGTTTGCAAAAAGATGGATACCTGTGGAAATCACATGGTAAAAGAATGGCCTTGTGGAAATTCCAGGGTTCAAAATAGTATTACCCCTGCAGAAATTCCAGGGTCAAACACAGCAACTCCTATGGAAATTCCAGGTTCACCGATAGGGGGTCATGCCAGTTGTAAATGAATGCCCTTTTGAAATTCCCAGGTGACATGAATGGCCCTGTAGAATTTTTAGGATCAAAAACACTAACCCTATGGAAATTCCAGGGGCAAACACAATGATGGGCATCGGATATAAAATGGAACAGTCCATTCAAATCAAATTAAGAAACAGATGTTAGGACCACCTCATCCCAGCATCCCTAGGTTGATAGTTTACATGGAGAAAACCAACCCCACCTAGGCAGGCAACCCGCCCTGGCAAGGTTGCCCGCCTGCATTGGTTTACCCCACCTCTCATGTGAACACAAGCAAAGCAAAGAAGAGAGATTATATGAAAAGGTGAGTAACCCCGCCGAACCAGGGTCCCCAACCTCTATGTGGAAACCGGAAGGGCCTTAATAAAATATGGTACATGTATAGTATAAAAAAACATGTATTCTCATTTTATTTGGTACTGGTAATCTGATGATGGTCTGTTTCTCAGGTTTCTCAGTTTCACACACCTGCCAAAAATGCATTGCAGATGCCAAATATGATTTGGCTGTAAGTTATACATAAACAGCCCTTTCATGTCCCTTCATATGAAAAAAACATGCAATGCATTGAACATTTCTCCCATTTTCTTTCATTTATTCTTTATCAGGGGGAGGGGGCTTGATTAGAAACACTTGAAATGTTAAAACAATTTTCCACACACAGTTAAAAACATTTTTGCCCCCCCCCCCCCCCCCCCCCCCCCGCCCCTCATGCCGAATAACAAAATATAGATAATCCCTCCTTACCACACACTAAAAAGTCTTAAGTGATGTGAAATAAAAACAGATAAGAGAATAACAGTAACAGGAAAGGAGGGTTGCTATTAGAGAGATGCTAAGTCATATTATTTGCTCATGTGATATTAGCAAATTGCTATGCATCACAAAGTGTAAATCTACAATAATCATCTTCAACATCAACCTACATCTCATTTGCTAACATTAAATTCAAGTCCCCCCCCCCCCCCCTTTTAATTGCACAAAAAATTTCAGGGGCTCCTTGTGGTGCAGTAAAAAAATTACTGGTAGGTTAAGAGTTATTAATCTTTTTGGATAGTTTACAACATGAGCAGCCGTGTTGTATCAGATTTACAACACAAGTCGCAGGCAGGTCATGTACATCTGATACAACACAGATGCTGATGTTGTAAACATACTTGTAAATTTGGCGCTTTAAGATATCTTTCATGGAAGTTGCTATGCTAATAAGTTACAACCACTAGTGGCTGTACTTAAGCAATAAAAGTACTTTCCGCGTGCTCTCTGCTTTCTTACAAACACGAGGGGGATGTTGGGAGAACTGATCAAAACTTGAAAGACACGAGCCGAAGGCGAGTGTCTTTCAAGTTTTATCAGTTCGACCAACATTCCCCGAGTGTTTGTAAGAAACCAGAGAGCACGCAGAAAGTATTTTTATTGCTTTTAGAAAATAACATACACACGCGTGACAGCGTTGCGTGACAGTCGTGTTTCTCAGGTCTCTTACAAACACGCTTTTTAACCAATCAGAATGCGCACATTCACAATACAACATAGGTGTTATTTTCTAAAACAGGCTACAATCATATCATTATTATTTCTTTTGTGTTGATCTTTTTAAGAATTCATGATTTTTTTTAAAATTGGAGAAAGTTTGCTTGTGACAGCCTGTAACTTGGTTCCATTATTGGGCTTTAGAAATTAAAAAATTAGGTTAATCTGCACCAGATTACCGCTTTTTCCAATTTCACCCTCCTGAAACACTAGGTAGGAATCTTAAGTACAGATCAAAACACACAATAAAGTTTTTAAAAATTAATCAAGACCTGTTATATTATTTAATATCTGTTAAAAAAATATCAAAGGTAAATGTAAACCTATTCCAACAATTTATATCACTCTTCTTACATGCCCTTCACTTCGTTCCCACCCAAAGGCAGTTGCTATGCTCTCTGGCCTGCACTGTTTGCAGTCGGCAGATTTCCATCAGGGGCTCTAACCGTGTATAATGTAAGTTAGATGCTAGTGTGAACAGCATATCCAATCCAAGCAAAAGTGAAGGTGCAGTTACATTAATCTCTATCCAAAGCATTGAAAATTATGTCAAAGACAATGGAAAACAATAATATATCACTGAGAGAGAAAAGAAAATGTTTTCATTCCCTAATAGCTCTACACGACAGGGATTTTTTGCACAGCTCGGATAAAAAGTGGTACAGGAACCAAATTTAATGGCACGGCTCCGGTCTATTTGCGCTGTGTAAATGACTTTGCCGTACTACTTTTTGTCAGAGCCGGACTGGAATTTTGTCCATGCCGGGACTACGTGGCAAGGTAGTCCAAGAACCATTTTTATCCAAGCCGAGCCAAACTTTTTTGCCGTGTAAATGGGGCTTAAGTTTATGCCTCCGATAACCCCATAATGGGTACATTTTAGACACAAGTATGCCATATGGCATAATTATAATATTGTAATGTCATTGAATGCAAATTTGTACCATTTTTGGTGTTTTTATCTCTAAACCGTGCAACTGCACAGTAGGGAAATGTAAACTTTGGTGTCATCATCAGAGGGCACATACATACTATCACACTCATACATACCAGTGATGTTGTTAGTGAAGGCATGCAGGCTATGAAAATGGCAGCAAACATATGCACTAATTTACATGTATTCATTTGTTTTCCTAAATTTTTTTACTGGTATTTACTAGTAAATAATTACATGACATCAGTCCATGCATGTTGAAACCAAATCAGAGTAGAGATACAATACAACATTTTTTTTAAGTTGAAAGCCTTTAACGCCTGCCCTTTTGTTGTGTAAAAGAAACACTAAGTAAACTACTTTTCAGTACCATAAGTCAATTTCCTGCCGCTTGGAAATCCAAGAGTAAAAAGATCAAGACTCTACCACCATCGATTGCCGACCAATGTGTAGTGTAGCAACAACAGGGATTTGCACTTCCAGCGAGCAGAGATTTCCTCGTGTCGATCGAAAAATACGTGTTTGTGGATGTTTGTATATCTGTGAATCAGAAATGGACGTCTTGCTTTATGCAAAATGACAGGCGTTTTTGTAGCTTTTTCTCTCTGGTTTCGATTTTTGAATGCCACTTGCAGAAAGCTGATGTTTTCCCTTTCCACGAAGGACGGAAGCGTTTTATTAGCCTTCGTTGTTGAAAACTATAATAATACTAATAGAACTCTCTAGATTTTTAGGGTCGCATATCTGTAAAAAGCTAAAAACTGGAAAAAGCTAAAAACTGTCAAAAACAATTTGAGTCCCGACTAATCCGCGACCTCTCGAATTCGCGTTCTGCTCGATAACAAACATGACAAACGTTAGCTTACCTTCCTTCCGAGTAGCTTTCTTCTCCCGTGTAGAAACAACTTCAGTGTTTATACTGCTCGGAACTTGGGAATGTCCTGCCATCGTCCTATAAACAAAGTGTTATCCAGGTCAGTCTTCTTGATTTTTTTCCCGGGAGACGGAGCGATTCCTGGCAACCGGGAGACTTGGTCGTCCCTGAGTTTGAACCACGAATGTTGCACGGCCGCCAAATAATTTCTCCAAATCAAACAACAAGAAGCCAAACAACAAGTCGAACGAAAACTTACCTTTTCCGAGCCGTAGTTTCCCCCAAAGTAGTTTTTCTCCTTGAAAAAGCCGCTGTAAGCTTGTCTAAAACGCCACAGATTTGTCAAATGAGGCCGTCAAATGAAACCCCGAAGAATGTCGAATGTCAGACCAGTTCGCCAGAAACTCTCACTTGTCCGCCTTCTTTTTGAACAAGAAGAAAGTTTCTTCATTTCTACAGAGACTTGTAGTCCCGACACATTTGCGTAATACGGTTGTAGTTGGTTCTCCAGTCGCTTGCAGTAGTATTTTATTCATTTGGCGGTGATCGGAAAACTGAATAATCAGTGATCAAATTTGCAAACAAAGCAGATTTGCCGTATTTGGGTTCACTGTAGTGTGACGTCACTTTCACGTGAGCATCCCCTCGCATCCCCCCAGACCACGCAATCTCGTCCCCCCTGACCACCCACTCACCCCCCCCCCCCCTCATTTTAAGTTTGTTTTGCCCGGCTCCACCTTGTGACGTCACGGGCGCGCGGACGTGACGTCACGGCCGCGCGACTAAGAACCTGGCGAAGGCGACTATAAAAATCAGGAGATGGCTGCGAAAGAGGCTGGCTTCACAGACACGCGCGGAAAATTCTGCTTGACGTTGAAAAATGACTTCGACCCCTTTGCAATCCTTTACGTTATTCAGGTATTGGGTACCCTGTGGATTTTATATCGTACACTATTTGCGATCATTTGGACGCTTTTTTCTTAGGTATGGTGCTCCGCTCTGCGGCCTTCGGCCGCTAAGGAGCTCCGCTATAAAAGATTTTTGTGGAAAGGTAAGTTGTACGACACAGTGAACTACACAAGGTCAACTACCCGCCAAAACTGCCTTGTCAAAGCACAGTGTAGGGACAACAATATTCGCCACTGTAGCATATTGAGCCTTTTGAGAATCAAAACAGATTGCAGGTGCATCATAGAACATCACGAGGAGTGCAACTGTGAAACACAAAGTGTCTTATTATGCTCTCCATTTAGAACAGTAGGCAACCAACGTTACAAGTGTGCTAATCTCAGTCTAGTGGCTAACTTTATGTCAGAGGTGGATGTAATGCCAGCAAAGCTTGTTCTGAAACCAGAGAATATATTAGGGAAGTGCATCAGAGTAATGAAAGATAGGAAAATGTATCTGATTAGTATGCCAAACATGATTGAAATGGAGTAAGAGAACACGAAATGCCCATCTGATGTAATTGAAATTATTTTCTCACATTTTCCCTCCTTCTGGGGAGTGAGCAAAAACGAACAGCGTTTTCCCTGGATTGGTATAGTTAGAAAATGATAAAAGTACTGCAGTTTTCCCCTTGAACGTGTTCGACTCTCAACCTATAAGCATTTGTTTGCATAGCAGTTTGGTGTTTGTTTATTCTCATCAAGACGCAACATGTAGTCTGATCACAAAGAGAAAGCTCATGTCACCTTCATTTCATTAGCACTTTGGACTCATGTCAGCTATCCACACTGGAAATTCCCTGGATAGCTCATTTTATAAAACGATCACTCTTGAGTTTTCCTCCTGTTGTAGGGTACCACCCTGGAATTCAACGTGTCCTCGACAGGGGGTACAGGTTTTAAATGATACTTGCCCAATGTGTACAATTTCTGAAAGATACTAACAACCAAATAGTTGGGCATGATTAATAATCAGGCAAAATTTATACAACTAATGTATTCCTGTCAATGCTTTGTTTCTGAATAAATTAATTGCTTTCCATGTAAATGTGTTGCCTGTGTTTATTGATGTGTGATTCGTTTGTTTTTTCTTCTTAGAAAATAATATTCCATCCCTCAGGAACTTCCACAGACAAAATATATTTTTGGGGGTTGGGAAATCATATTACATCTTCTCTGGGATTTCCATTTCTTTTTTTTTTTCTTTGATTTAAACAGTTTTGGAAGCACAGTTATGGAAGCACAGCGATGGTGGAATTTTTCAAAGCAGTTTTGATTCGTGCTTTTTTGATGGCATAATTCGAGTTTATACAGATTTGTTCAAGCAGTTAAAAAGATAGTTTTGAAAACTATAGTGATAATTGCTCAAAAAAACTATAGCTTTTCTTTAAAACACTACTTTCAAGCATGTTAAAAGTATAGTTTATTAACCAAAAAGCACTGCCAGAAATGTAAACTATAGTTTTCAAAAAAAACTATAGTGATCACTAAGTAAACTATAGCGTCCTGAAAAAAATTAGTTTTGATAATTAACTAAAGTATATAATGGCAACTACTATAGTTAAACTACATCTATAGTGTTTGTTGAGCACTATAGTAATTGCTAAAGATACTATAGTTTCTTTAAAAAACTAAAGTAAATCCTGCCAAAACTGTTACTAAAGTATATAATGGCAACTGCTATAGTGTTTGTTGAGCACTATACAGCGGGGAGGAACAGAAGAGGGATGAGAGATAAACGACCTTAAAATGTTAGCGATGAGGGAAAAATGCCCCCAAAACAAAGGGAAGAGGGAAAGACGCTATATTAAGGGAGAAGGGAGATAGCCTTGGATTGTCTAAATTCTGAAAATATTACAACACGATTTTTTTCAAATTACGCCTCATATCCGTTATATCAAATAATAGTGGAGCACTGAAACAGGAAATATTCCTTATGGGGCTCTCATAAAGGTCATTAAGGGCTTCTTGTGTCGGCTCAACGTGTCAAAGGAGCGCGGCCCTAGGTCCCTAGGGACGAGGCTAGCCCTCTGTGTATCAAGTTTCATTCCCCCGTGTGTTCATTTGAGATTTACTTTAGTTGAGTGACCTTGAGTACTTCGAGACCTTCGAGTCCTTCGGCGCAACAATTGATCAAGCATTTTTTCACGCAACAGTTTCCATAATAATTATATCAGGTAAGCTACCTCTTCAAATTGTTTTTTGCCTTTTGTTGATTATTAAGTTCATACAGGTCGGAACAAAATGTAAAATATTCTGCTACTAATATGAAGTCTATGAAGACTATAATGTCTATAAACTTAGCATAAGACAATTGCTTGACTTGCTTATCTTTGCGGACTTTGCGTTTGAGGTTTCGCTAGCTAACAGCTAAGTCTAGATCAAACGAATAGAGTGTCAATATTATGAGGTCTAATGATAGTATAGGGGTAGCGAATTGTAAATCCGATTGCCGAGCCGAAACGACGGAGACGCTGAGACTGGTAGTTTAAAATTCGAGCGAAAAATATCAGCTCATATATTTACTCTATTTAGGAATATTTAGAAGTTTGAGGGCGAAATCCAGGATTCTGAGACACACGTTAAAAATTCCGAGATTCCGAGACTCTGCTAAGTCTGCTAAAATTTGGCGAGAACTGTTGATATTTTTAGGGACTTCGCTACCCCTAGTCCCCTAGCAATACTGGATTACTGGATTTAGTGCGATACAATATTATATTCTAGCTGTTCTTCTTACTAGACCTTCCTGTGATTTCTAGAGACAACCTGTAATCCTGTAAGACTGTAAAGTCTGTGAAGGAGCTATAGTTCTTGCCACGTGTCGGTGAAAAAATCTCTGTGCTGCTACTCTACAGTCATGGTGAGAAGGTCACTTGTTTGACCCGATATAAATATGCATTATGTATTGTGCAAAAAATTCCATACCCCCACCGTGGGGACCGCGGGGGAGATTTGAAATTGGGGGTGGGCTATGGGGCTTCCCTGTCCCCAAAAGAAATATAATATAACATATTCCAGAAATTTCACACATTTTAAATCTTGGGCCCAAATCCGTGATACATTCTTTCTGACAGCCCCCCTAACGGTTTCAATTAATTTTACTATTAAATAAAAATAGGTTAAAATAGGAGCCTTTTAGGCTTGAACACTTTCAAGCAGTTTTCAAGCAGTCAGATGATGATTAAATAAAAACCTTTCCCTATTGCGCTTCTGGCCCTACTGTATAGGGCGCATCCGACACATCTTTTTTTGTTCTAAAACTTGTAAACACATTTGCAAATAGTCCAAATGAATTCATAAATTTCAATCACACATATGCATCTACTGATGGTGCTGCTGGCAATGGAACAGGTCTTCTCTTTTCCCTGTCACGGAGGCCCATCACCAAGGCATATGTGCTTGTATTTAAAATAACTGAGAAAACCAAGCCAGACACAACAATGGATCTGCGGCTCAGCAAAGATGACGCCGACCGCACAGGGTTTATTAAAAGGCTATATTGAAGTGAAGGACTTCATGAGAAATCAAAATCGTTAGGCCTGGGGGCCACAAATATCGTGCTAGGCTACAGCCAAAAATCTGGGAACGGCACGTTAGGCAATTTCGTTGAATCCATAACAGAAAACCAGTGGAAAATTGCTCTAGAAAAGGTACTGATGTCAAAACAGATTCCAAATGTGATGACTATAAAGCTGGTACAGGTGGATGACAAGCATCCTCTCTCAAGGCCCAGCCCAGTTAACTCATCCAGTACAACAAAAACTGTGTCCTCCCAAAGTGAAAAGCAAAATGAAACCAGTAATGTAAAACTGAAAGTAAGGAGAAGAAAGGAAGAATTAAAGGAGGATTCCTTGTTGTGGGAAAGGTTGAGGACAAGTCAACCTGTAAATCGGAATAAGCGACAAGAAGAGAGATTTCAGCAATGGAAGGAAAAAGTAGCTAGCGACTATAACTGTTGCGAGACACTTAACGAACGATATATTAAGTGTTCTTGCGGGAAAGTTTTCGCTATCAACCATTTTAATGCGATCAAAGCTGTTGGAAAATTACACTTTACTATGTGTGCCAAGAAGAAGGATAAAGGCGACACAGACACTAAAAGCAAAGGCCAAAAATGCTTAACAGACTTCTTTAAGTGAGCCCTCTTTAATTTTAATGCGATCAAAGCTGTTGGAAAATTACACTTTACTATGTGTGCCAAGAAGAAGGATAAAGGCGACACAGACACTAAAAGCAAAGGCCAAAAATGCTTAACAGACTTCTTTAAGTGAGCCCTCTTTAAGTGAAACTGAAAGACCTGGGACAATATTATGAGCTTTTTGTTCGGTTCATTTACATGATTGTATGCATTCAAACATCATAAAGTTCAATATTAACCTTGAGTAGCACTTTGAGAAGAATAATGTTAATGTTTATACCACCTGTAGTGGCAATTTAACGAACTGTTAAATGTTTCTTTTGTAATCAAATTTGCAAAATAAAATGACCAAAAATCACATAAGCTTAAGCGTTGTTTGTATTCTCTTTTAGATTGGCAAGAGAATATGACAAGCACGGACGTACACGAGGTTCTTGACAGGAACCCAGTGGTACGAGTCGTTTCGTTATTTTACTCATCGCAGACCGTAACACGTCTTGTAGATTCGTTCTCTATTGACTTGATATTATCAGAAAGTGACACACATCTATCTTATTTTAAAAAGAGACTTTTGAAAGAGGGGATTGACAAAAGAAAATTGCATCTGGGCTTTAAAAGCTCTATTCTTGCTGTTGGTTACACTAGAAAGGAAAGCCAAAACTGTCATGATTTTGTAGAATCATTCACAAATGCCCAGTGGTACATTGCTTTGGCAAAGATTTTAAGAAATTCGGACTTTGTCATAACTCTTAGAGTTATAGAAGCAAAAGTTATCGGTTCTTTGTCAGAAGCGACATCAGTTAGGGCAGTGAGGACTGCGAATCATATCTTTCGACCACAAACGAGCCCCGTCAGCCCGGTCGAAAACCAACCAGGATATGTGACAGAAGCTTGTCACCGCGCGACAGAGCTAGAACCATCTGTGACATTATCTGCAGAGAGAGAGGAGTTTACCTTGGAGTCGTTTGATATTGGAGAAAACTTTGTAACCTCGGAAAATGATATTATTCTGGATACATTTTCTACGATCGCTGACTCTAACGACTCTAACCTCTCTATGATAGCTAGCCCTTCAAAAAGGCCTAGGCTACTAAGTCGAGAGGCTGTTCCGAGCAATTCCCCTATGGAGATAAATGACAATGAGAATGAAATAGTCAATAATGAAGTGACAATGGTAGAAATATGGAGCAGCCAGCTCTTATTCCTCTTCAGATTATTGAACAAGGGGACAACGACATTACAGCTGATGATTTACAGTGCTGCTCGCCGAACCGTTTCCACCGGGCTAAAGTTTTTGACATCTTTTTGACAAGTTTTGAGGTTTTTCATCCAATCGGGTCGCTGTATGTTGGGGGCGGGGTTGTATCTCAAAACAATCACCGCGACCACACACAGTTCAAAGTACTTGACCATGGCGAAGTATAAAGTGAAAGTCCAATACGGAGAACAGCGATTTTCAACTTTCCTTCTTGAAAA
Organism: Scolanthus callimorphus; assembly: GCA_033964015.1. Taxonomy (NCBI): domain Eukaryota; kingdom Metazoa; phylum Cnidaria; class Anthozoa; order Actiniaria; family Edwardsiidae; genus Scolanthus; species Scolanthus callimorphus. Next base: position 13,064,683 of record CM066917.1, on the reverse strand, counting down.
TGTGTCTTATGAAGGGCTTTTGTCTAGTATTAGGAAAAACTGCATGTCTCTGGCGCACTTGGATGATGAAATGATACGCCTTCGATACCGTGATGAGGATGGGGATCTTGTGAACATTTTCAAGGAGGACGAATTTGCGCTTGCAGATATGTTACGAGCGGCCAAAGAGGTGAAGGACAGGGATTATAAGAAGATTTTTATCAAGGCTCATGAAATGATTCCCCAGTGTGTCGAAAAACAAGGAAGCTCGACACTAGCAGCACGTGCACTATTAGTTCGACGCCGTCGACTTCAAAGGATGGTAGTTGTTTACAACCGCGGCAACTCGCCTTTGCAATGCCGAATCCTCCTACAGAAAATCTTTACCAGATACCTCCCAAAACGAAACACAGCCCCCTTGACTCAAAGCAGCAAGAAATGAAGGAAAACCTGCAGGTTTTACGGGTACAGATCTCGTCTGCAATGGAGGAACTGGATAAACTAAATCAGATAGACAAAACGTTCATGTCGCTATCAACAGTACGAGCGCGCTTATGTACTTCATGTCATTTGAGCGGCCATACAAAAACGACTTGCTCTAACGCTCCATGCATTGATGTGAATAGATGTAAAGTCAGGGATAAACACCCAGAACAAAAAGCCAAGATGCAAGCCATACAGCGTGAAATAAAGAGCCTGGAGAAACAATATTCAGACGAAGAAGCACGTTTCGAAGCTTTCGTGTCGGCGCGCGAAAGAACGGCCACTTCATTTTTCGCTCAAATGCGCCCGCGGCTTCGTGCCCAAAATCTCTTGAAATATGGAGCGGGCAAGAGAATACAGCTGGATCGTGACCTTCTTATCCTTCAACGAGCCCTTGGGAATCAGATCCCAGAGAATGAGGACGAAGACTGGAGGCTACCGCAGCTAATTGAACAATTCCAGAACTCCCAAGTGAAAGCGTTGATGTCGTAATAATAATAAACAAGAGCTCATAAGGCTTTGATCCAGAACTTTCAACAGAAACAGCCTTATCTTATCGTTGGGATGTATGGACATTTACTGATTTGTTTATATTCTTAGAACATACAACAATAGCGATGCAATCAGACATTTGATTTGTATTGGACTTTACTTCATAACTACACTTGTTGTGCTCATGTACTCACGACTCGGGACATTTCGGAATAGATGGTTTTGTTCACAGTTCTGTGAGTTTATCAAAGCTTTGTATGCGATATCTTGAACCTAAAATATCTGTTCCTTGATATCAGAACTTTGTACAATTATCTATTCAGGAAAACTTTTTGCGACCCAGAAAGGTGAGACCTGATTCGATCGAAAGATAACAAACGTTTCCAGCAGTTCAAATTACTTTTGAGAGCGATGCTAGTTCCACATTATTTATGTTATGTCTCTAGGAATGCAACGACTTTATTGTGACCTTCAATTGGAGAAAACAGAAATAAATATAGCCTGATTGAAATTACTAAAACATGGGGTATCCGCAGTGCCTAAAGTAAGCTAGTGACTGGTCGCGAGTAATTTCCATAATAGCCTCTGCAATAGCAATCTTGGTTTCGTGTTCTGCCAGCAGTTGATGACGCCGTAAAAACGCTTTTATCTGATTGAAGCATAGCTCACATGTGTTGAAGTCTGGAGAATATGGAGGTTGGAATATCAGCTCTATTCCACAATCAGCAAACATTCCCCTGATAATGGGTTCAACCATTATCCCGTGGTGAAACCCACAGTTATCCATCACGACGCAATCCCCACGCTCTAGAACAGCGCTACCATCTATTCGGTCCAGCTGAAGAGCTTCGTCCATAAACTGCAATAATTCATGCCCATTGGATGGTCCATCTAATATGTTGTAAAAATCTACTCCGTTTACTGAATGGAGCAAATTTATTGTGTAGTTTGCGTTCGATGCGTAGCGCTGTATCTCAAAGGCTGGTTGACCGATTGGAGCGCTCCCGTAAATTCGATTCCCTGTGGTTTTTATAACACCGCTTTCATCGAAGAAATGAAGCTTGGATGGGTGAAATTGTGAAATGCGTGCAAGGTATTCATCCACTTTCTGTGTGACTTCGTCGGTAGTTGATTCTCTTGGAATCGTAGTAATACGTTTCCTTGTCATGGCATGTTTGTTTCGAGAAGTCTTGTTGATTTGCGAAATACTCGGTAGATCGTGTGGATGAACTACCCCATCTAACAAAAGTCTTTCTTTTATTTCACTGGCATAAACGCTTGGTTTTACAAGTCGCTGAACTTCCAAATATTCAGAGGCATTCAGATCAATTTCGGGCTTGGCGTGATACGCTTTGGCGCTCTCAGGGAAGTATTCGCTTCATTATATCGTTTTATTACATTGTTCACATAAGTATGGCTCACTCTAACAGCCCTTGAAATTTCACGATGGCCAATTCCCTCGTGATGGAGGTCTAAAATTCTCTCTCTAGAAAGTGTAGGCAATGAACGTCCGTTGTCATAAAATCCACCGTATGCGTTTTCCCGTAGCTGTACGTCGGCTGCAAATAGGTAAGTAAAATGCGCGATGAGCACTGGTAGATAACACATTCGACATTCATCTTTCTAGAAAATAAAGAGAACCAGTACTCACCAAAATTACCAAAATTCATTCCAGCCGTTTACTCGTACTTCTTTTGAAAACCGCGCCAAAACACTGCGAAACTTTAACCAAGTGAACCCGACAAAAATCGACACAGAGTGTTTATGGGTGGAGCTCGTCAAAAAGTGAAGCTGTCAAAAAGATGTCAAAAACATGTCAAAAACTTCATCCCAGTGGAAACGGTTCGGCGCGCAGCACTGTAAATGATGCGTTTGGTTCTAACTGGTATGACCAGAGTGATACAGTGGTCAAGAATTTGCATGAGCTGTTGTCATCAGGTGAACTACCAAGAGAGCATATGCTATAAATTCATAAAGGACATAATTGGTTACATTTACTGCATGACAAAACAAGATAGACACAAACAGCTCAAATGGGCCTGGGACAAAGATGTTAAGGAGTTTCTCAGGTCAATCCGAAAAGTTGGAAAGAAGCGTGTTCTGAGATTAATGAGGGGGCCAGCGAGGGTTGGTAAAGGTCGCTGGTCAGAGTTTGATATTACAAGTTTTAACAACATTCCCATCCCAAGCCTCGACACTATCTCAAGGGACAAAGGAAAGTCGTATACACATTGAATCGGGAATAGTAAAGCAGTTCCTCCAGGGGTTTATAAAAATGGCAATGGAGCATGCTCAACCAATGGTGGAGACCGCTTTATTTAAATGTATACCAGTTGTTCGAAGTATTGATGGATTTGGTTTGAAAGCTGGGTGTCAGCGAGATCAAATCATAAATGAGCTGGTTGGTGCAACCGTAAAGATTGACAATGAGTACATTGAAGCCAATCCGAACCCCGATCCCGCGAAGCTCAGAGATATTCTAGTCAAAGAGGCTGAGTCAGAAGTGTTAACAACGTTAGACTGCAGGACAACGCTTCCTGTTGGTGTAAACTACATAGGTACAAGAAATGGTGAGGAGACGTATGAGGACATAAAGGTTAGAGTGAAACAGATTCAGATTTGTGAGTGCTGTTTGAAGTACGTTAATCATGATATATCATGTATAAGAGACAATGGAGAAACTTGTATGAGTACATGCGTTCTCTGTTGTGAGAAGAAAGATCTTTGTGACACTTGCAGAGAGAGGGGATTCGAGAGTCTGAATCCCTCACTAAGACCTTGCAATTGAAAGGAATTCAATGCAGAAAACTTGTGGTCCTTTTTAATTCTTTGGATTGTGGTTCTAATTACAAGAAAGCCATGACAATGCACAGGGATCTTTTGGAAAAAGAAAACACCGATGACAGCATTCAACTCACTCAATGCCTGATATCGTACATGTTGTTAAGTGCTTGTCATGTAGTATGACTAACTGGTTTTTTATTGTTGGTGGCTACAGAGTAAACACCACATTGCTAAGGGTTGTTCGAGAAACTGAGCCCTTAGGTACACAAATGAGAAGGGTTCTCCCTCTAGAAGCTGTGAAGCAGCGAGATAGAATCCGTTTACAGACTCCTAGGAGCTGAGCGAAAAGAAGGTGTGGGATCTTTTTTTATGCAAGCAGTTGTGTGGAAGCTGTACATGTTTGCCAGGCGATGCCTACTGTGAAGATTGTAAGCAGCCTGACCACGATGTCGCTTTTTGTCAGCACCATGTTGTATCGCCCTTGGTTCCAGAGAAATGGAGACTGAGTGAAGACAACAAAGAGGGAACTATAGAGAAGCCTATTTGTATATGCCGAGGAACGCCTTCTATATTTTTCGTATGCAACCGATCAGACATTTACAGTCTCCGACTACATTACCCAGTCCAACTTAAAGTGGTAGCTAAAGACTACAAGGTTTCCTGCATTGCATACAACAGCGGATTAATAATTATAAGTGACCTCGCTAAAAGTAAGGTGTGCTTCACAACTACTTGGCTGTGTTAACACCGAAAATTCCTGATAAGAAGGCAGACATTCAGAGATTCCTGAATGACAGACATGTAACTGTGGATCCGAAGGCAAAAGTCAGGGAACTTAGATCTCAAGCAAAAGAATACATAAAACAACACAAAAACAATGGCAACACTCTTATCCAAGTTGCAGGAGTTACAGCAATGGAATTCTGTGCACACGATCTTGTGTATCTTGCAAGTACCACAGAGAAAGCTGTGCTTGAAGTATCGCTGACCTACGGGACTTTAAAGTAACAGGAGACATTCTTAGGACATTTCCTTTCCCTGATGGTGCTCAATGCTTACCTGGAAGTTTATGCCTGGCAATCTCTAAGCTTCTCTACACAAATCTTTCAATCGGTGGTGGACTGTCTGTGATTAATCTCGAGACGGGACTGCATTCAAGGGTGAAAAGGGGGAGTGACGTGTCGGCCCCTCATGGTTTAGCAGTGGCAAATCAAGTTGTTTGAATTTCCTGTGGATGGCACGGAACTGGAAGTTCAGGTGCATGCCGGAAATGGAGTTGCTGCAGGAAGGTACAGGCTAGCGACAACAGCATCATTTGGACAACCAAGCTCAATTGTAGCAGAAGGAAAGTCACTGCTCATATGTGATACTGGTGTAAATGCGGTGTCTCTAGTTAGCAGTATGAAGTCACTGTACGCAATTTGTCAGCAGTATGGTCAGTTGTTTGATGCATTTCGCGTTCATGCAAATACCAAATATGTTCAGGCAAATGACGTCCTACAGGTTCTAGAAGGTTGCCTAGAATTTTACCAAAAGTGTCAATCCGACATCAAGTATATGTTCAACCTTCAACCCGAGAAGAAATTAGATGGCTTACTGGGTTCACCTGCATCCGATACAATAAGCTTGCTCGCCATGGTGCATCAGAGTCTTCAGAGAGCACTTACCAAGCTTCCAAATGCACAAGTAACAACGAAAGCTTTGACAACACAGGTGAATGAGCATTTGTTTGCAAAAGCAAGGGAGCTCAGCCTCAATGAAGCTGTTGGTTGCTTAGACTTTGCGATCAACTTCCCGAGCATTGTGGAAGAAGTTATGAAGAGAATTACCAGGCTTCCCTTCATCTTCTATACACACCCAAAGTCATACTACGAAATTCCACAAGACTTTATCAAGTTTGAAGATACACAGGGAAAAAATCCTAAAAACCATAATGGTTTTTATGTACTTCCCATCTTTTATAAAAACCATAAATGTATTTTAGAGAAAACCATTTATGGTTTTTCCATTTTAGAAATGTTTTTTATGGAATAAACATCTGGAAATTTCCATATACCTCACCAAACCACACGAAGTTAAAACCCATTTATGGGTTTACAAAATCCACTTCCGTTTTCTCAGTAAAAACCATTTTTGTTTTTTAATTCCATGAATGGGTTATATCTTTGAAAAAAACGGTTTTCAACCAGAATTGTTTGTTGCATAAAAACCATTAATGGTTACCTTTTTCCCATGAATGGATTACCGCTTACAAAAACCATTTTCGATCCAAATATGGGTTTTGCGCAAAAACCATAAATGGTTATCGTTTTCCAATAAATGGATTATCGCTTACAAAAACATTTTCAATCCAAATATGGGTTTTGCGCAAAACCCATAAATGGTTATCGTTTTCCCATAAATGGATTATCGCTTACAAAAAACATTTTCGATCCAATTATGGGTTTTGCGCAAAACCCATAAATGGTTATCGTTTTCCCATAAATGGATTATCACTTACAAAAACTATTTTTGATCCAAATATGGATTTTACGCAAAACACATAAATGGTTACCGCTTTCCCATAAATGGATTATCGCTTACAAAAAACATTCTCGTTCCTAATTTGTATTTTACGCAAAACCCATAAATTTCACATTTATGGATTATTGCTTACAAAAACATTTTCGAAATTTGAATTTACGGAAAACGGCCAATGGAATCCGTGGGACATTGCGCAGTTTCGTTTTTCTTGTTGATTTACAAAATCGGAAAAAAACAGTGTTTTTTCGTGTGTTTTAAACTAGCAAAAAAATGGAAAAAACACTTCATTCTTATTTCGTTTTCGGTGTAATTTTTAAATAAACAGATTTTCTTAATACATTTGTATGGATTTGTTAAAAAAGTTATTTAACGTATAAGGCTTTCGCCCAAACCGGAGTTGCTTCTCGGGCACGAAATCAAGGATCGACTCCCGATCGTTTCGTTTTCGTAACTGCAAACTGATTGTGAAGCTCTCTTGCGGCGGCGCTGAAACTACCTCAAAGCAGGCTACAAATACTAATGGCAAAAACGTTGATGAAAATTCATCAAGGCCTTTGTCTGGGAAGGGAAATGTCACCGTGAAATTTCGGAGTTGTTAAAGACAATTCCCATTGGTACAGCGAGGGTTGAGGACAAGAACGGCTAGGGAGCGATTCCGAATGGGAATCGTTTGAGCGTCGATTGAGCATCGCTTTTATAACACTCATTAGGCAAAAGAAAAACGATTATTAGATAACTATCCATAATCAATAAACACATAAATAAAAATCGTTTCGAAAAAGAGCGAAAACGAAAAATTAATAAATCCAATTTCTTATTACCTTATTATTTGATATGAAATGTAAAATCGACAAAATACGCTGATTTACTATTATTCAATTTTGTAGATCAACCATAAAAACGAAATGGCACAATGTCCCACGGATTCAATGGTTTCCATTTTCCCATGAAAGGATTATGACTTGCAAAGAGATTGGATTCAACGTTATCAGCGATTGGTTGTGTTTCAACAACGTGGATGGTTTGTGCATTCCCATAAGAGGATGTCGCTTTTTAGCTTAAAACAATCTGGATTCAAGCTTTCATTGATGGTTTGTTGCCACTTAAGTACAAAATACAAGACGGCGCAGCTCAATGTCTCGAGAAGACGTCTCTGCATCTTATTGAAATAGAGAATTTGCGAATGGCGCGACGCTCAAACAATTAGGCCAAAACTTCATCAACGGCAAAAACTCTACATGCGCAGATTTGAGGTTTAAAATGACGCTCCTAAAACAAACATTTTGGCTGTCATAAGACGTCATTTCCTAGATATTAAAAAAAATCTGACTGTCAGCCATATAGAACTTTAAATCTTATCCCTGTAAGTCAGGCTAACAGGGGTGGCCTAATGGTTAGTACGACAGACTTTCAACCCGAGTGTTCGAATCACGCTGCAACAGTGATAGGATTTTTTTTCTTTTTCCCTGCTATGGGTTTCAACGAATAACCATTCTCGATGCAGAAGAAATGAGTTGGTAATTAAGCAAAACCCGGCCGTTTTTTATTGAAATCCGTAATGGGTTTTTAGCTCCCAAATGTGTAAAAGCTTTTTCCCATTTGGTTTGAAAGCGGTTTTTACGGAAAAAACGTTTTACATCCAATGGTTTTCAAAGAAATACCATTTAAAACGTGGGAAAAATTGGTAGGTATTTATGTAAAACCCATGAATGGGTTTGCTTCATAATCCATCATGTTTTCTGATGGCTTTCAAAATGGATTTTGCACAGTAACCATTTTGCATTAAGTGGTTATTGTGGAAAAACGCTTCAAAATATAAGAAATGAATAAAATCCACAGTTTTTCCTATTTATTGTTAATGGATTTCACATACTTACCATTTTACAATTAACGTTTTTAATCGGAAAAACCATGTTGGAAATATGCAGAAAACAGCTTGTATTTTGCTGTGAAACCCATCCGATATTATAACATTAACCAAGAATGTTTTTGTTGTAAAACCCATGAATGGATTTGGTTCTCCAAACCCATTCATGGTTTTGAATGGTTTTTCCAGCAAAAACCACCATAAAAACCATTATGGTTTTTAGGAATTTTTTCCTGTGATATGCCAGCAATTCCAGCAATTAGATGGTGCAATATACCTGTGTGTACACGCTCAAGCAGGGACGTAAGAACACCGGCTAGATACAACGATTTCTTTTAAACACTGATAGTTATTACAAAAAGTACAAAATGTTTTGAAATGAAGTGAAACGAGCTTTGCGAAATAACATGAAAATAAAATTCGACTTTGGATGTGTATAGAAGATGAAGGGAAGCCTGGTAATTCTCTTCATATGCTCCAGAATAATCTAACCAACAGCCTTACGTCCTTCAACTGTTGCTCCACTAAGCTATTGGCTGAGATTTGCTAATATTCGGTTTGGTCTCGGTTGGCCAGGGCACTCGTCACAAGATTTCGCCACCTAAAGACATTATCCCCAGGCAAAATCTAACCCGGACAATGAGTCCAATGATACGTTGTGACATGAACATGGGAGAATCAAATTGAGGATCTAGTTTTTTCTATGCCGACCAAACTATGCTGCAACAAAAGTTCTGAAAAAAGTTTAAGGCGAAAACTGTGCAGCAACGTCCTTAACAGCGACATTCATTGTTTTTGCAACATGGAAAAGTAGAAACAGGGATGAGGAAAGCTGGCATAAAAATAAAGGAATGAGGGGAAAACAGGGTAAAAATATGAGAGATATGGGATATTACATGGTCCGTTCCTCCCCGCTCACTATAGTAATTGCTAAAGATACTTTAGTTTCTTTAAAAAACTAAAGTAAATCATGCCAAAACTATAGTTTCTTGGCAAAAACTATAGCGATCACTAAATAAACTATAGTGTCCTGAAAAAAAATGTGTTTATATTGGGCATTCGTAATCAGCGCCTTGCGCAGTCCCTAAGGGTTTTTCGCATAGCATATAAGCGTCGGTTTAGATTATGCAATCACTTGACCTTACCAGTTATTCAGTTATTGTGTACCGGGTTTAATTTTACTTGACAAATTTCATTATTACAATTTACGGTAGCTAATAGTACAGATACAAATGATTGTATAGATATTTATTGGACTTATTATGGACTTTATACCAACTGTACTCATGATCGTCATCTATACATGTCTCCCAATAAACGTAACTGGTATGCGTCTCTCCTACACTTTGTGTCTTCATGTAGAATATACAATATAAACATTTTCTGTGCGGTTGAACGAAGTGAAAAAGCACAGAATATAGTTTTGATAATTAAAGTATATAATGGCAACTTCTATAGTCAAACTATAGTGTTTGTTGATCACTATAGTAATTGCCAAATAAACTATAGTTTCTTTTAAAAACTATAGTAAATCGTGCAAAACCTATAGTTTCTCGGCAAAAACTATAGTTTCTTTTTGTAAGGGAAAAAGGGGGGTCACAGGCACCTCAGGACGCCATTGCTGGGAAAAGCAGCGATAGAGATTGACCATGATCGAAATGTGAAATTCTATTTGGGCTGTTACACCCTATTCACTAAATACTGGTTTGTAGGATTTGGTCGAGGGCGGCGCTGTTTCATTTCTCAACAAGTCGTAGCAAATTGGGTACGAAAATAGGCCGAGTGTAGAGGTTGCTTGGAGGAGCGTGATCAGATGAGTAAAACAAGCAGAGATGCAAATGCGGGAGACTCACGCAGTTTAGCCTCATCTGCAGTTTAAATCTCCAACATTGGATGGAAAGAAGAACTTGAACTACGTTGTCGTCCGACAACTACAAGGGCCGGATGTCAGATTAGACATAACACCGAAGAAGAAGACATCATCAACCAACCCCCACCCACAGCATTAAACGTGTTTGCGCCAAACTAGCGAGCTTTCTACATGAATTTACGGTACTAGCGTCGCTTTGAAGCTTTAGAATTAATATTCTTACCTATTTTAGGGGCAAATCATTGTCCTCTCGCATCAAACTCGCCGACTTTTGACTCACGAAGCGGACACTGTATACGACAACTTGTCTTTTGCCGGGTCCCCGCAGTCACGTGCCACTACCACAGGGACCCCACGATTTCATTAATTTTTGGCATAAATTGTTACTAAAAAGTTTGATACCTATACTATAGGCCGTTATCACGCAAAATTGATTAATAATATTTAACAGTAATCAGAAAATGAAATGCATTATTCAATTCTACATATCCAATTCTACAAATTGCAAAGTTTGGAGAAGATTACTTGAATATTGACTGAGATAAATGGACTTTCAAAACTTTTATTCTGGCTTATTTTTTTGCAAGAAATGCAAGAAAATACATCGAAACGAGACAGCGACTTGACGTATTTGCCCATAATTTCTTTGTAAAAAGTTAGGGACTGGTCATAAATTAGAGGGGGGAGGGATGGTGCATTTTTATTTTGGTCTACATGTTTTTGGGAAACCCTCCCCTGACAAGATGCATGAAAAAATGTTGGCCCTCACAAATGTGGTGAATTATTTAATGGTGACCGTCCCCCATCATTCACTGGATATAGATATTGAAAAAATATATTTTTTGTAATTATCCTCTTGCGCCGAAAATTTAGAGCCTAGCATGTAAAATTACTGCATGTTTGGGGCAACTTTGATATTCGGTGCAAAATCAGGAGTTTTAAGGATTGATTAGTGAAAAACTGTGGGGGCACTGGTATCCCCCTGACCCTATAAGCGCTACGGCCCTGTTAGTACCCTAACAACGTTTGCGTAAAAAATAATGACCCTCCCTTTATCATTTGCACCAATTTTTTGACCCTCCCCTTTTCACCTGCATGAAAATTAGAGGCCCTCCCCACTTTTGCACCAGGCCTCCCCCCCTCTAATTTATGACCAGTCCCTAAGCCAGAATACAAAGTTTTGAAAATTCATATCTCAGCCAGTTTTCAAGTAATTCTTTAGAAACTTTGCAATTTTACTAATACTGATGTGTACAATTTCATTTTCTGATAACTATTAAATTGTATTAATCAATTTTGCATGATAACGGCCTATTGCCTTTATTTTGGTATGATTTTGTAGGTTCCCATGGAAGAAATAAACAGTGGTGGTCCTGTTGAAAAATTCTCGTGGAGACCCCAGAAACTGAATTCCAAAGTTTTCTAAAATAATACAGGAATGGGGGGGGGGGGGTACTCCCTCATATATGGTCGTCAGATATGCACCACCCCATAGGGTATGGTTTTGGGGCTCCTGGGGTCTACAATAGGGTATCGTTTTTCGTTTGTTTGGTCGCTGATAGGGTATGTATTTCAATATGGCTACCCAAGTGCAAACAAAAATTTGATCAAAGTTGTGCCGTAATTAGTGGAAAGGTGGTTTATTTTGAAACCTTTTCATGATTATCAAAATGCCACTTTGATTGCGACCAATTGGACTGGTGACTATCTTCAGATCTGCGGTACGGTATACAATTTTGACCACAGGTCTACGGTAGGGTATAAAAAACGAGGATTTTTTGTATCTGATAGGGCCAGGTTTTTGAGACCTTGGCACCGCACCCCTACCCCCCAGGGGTGTGAATTTATATTGCTGTGACTACAATGAGAAAACTGAGTTGAATTAAACTGTGAAGACACTGTAAACGAGATTTTCAAAAGTTTTTCGTTCTACCCGGCTGCTATTGTTTTATTTATTGTTACTCTTTCTTTGCCCAGAGCACCTTTCTCTTTTCTCTTGTGCACCGACAACGTTTCTTGCAGAAAAGGCTATATACAATCCAATATCCCATACCTGCAGATCAATTTTATGTTGTTTTACACCAAGTATAAAGTTTTGGCTCTCTCTGCTAGTTTAATCATAAAAGCATTAAAGCCCTGGGGGGGGACTGCCATATTTTTGGGTCAGGGATAATTGTCGGGAATTTTCAGTTTCACCCTTAAAAGATACCAAAAAGGATGTGGTAAAATAAATTTTTTAATGGTCAAAAAATCTTTTACTCTAAATGCACCCATCAAGAAATTTCTGTCTTTGCCTGAGATGCTGCCTTGGATGTTGTCTTTTATGTATTGTCTTGTCAACTACTCTCTTGAAGGTTTGCTGCTGTGTTAGAGCCCTAACCAATCTCCCTTAAATTTTATTGCAGATCAAGGTTACCCCTAAAAGAGACCAAAACTCTGGGAAATGAGATGGAAAATGAAATTTGCCAGATTTCAGAAAATCTGGGGTTGACAGGTATGCACTTCTCCTGGGAGAAATACAGTAAATACAATGTACATATATAGCAGCAGTCTTGAAAAGACTCCCAACATCTTGAGACAGCTATGTGACCCATGCTGTGCTCAGAATAGTCTACTTAAAACTTGTTTGACACTGGCTTCAGCCATTGTATATACACACTTTCATTGCCATGGTGCATATTGCTGTACAGCTACATGTATGTGACCCATGCTGTGCTCAGAACAGTCTACTTAAACTTGTTTGGCACAAGGCTTCAGCCATTCATGCTTTACACAGATGAAAACTTGCTTGGGTTTCCATCCAATGCAATTCCCTTGTCTCCTCACTTTAGCATATGCATCTTTCTTATCTTTCTGAGTATGAATGAGTTATTCCTTTTCCAGATTAATTGTTTGATTCTTTTTTCTGGCTCAAAATTCTTGCATCAGTTGGCACCAAGTTGGGTATCCCATTCTCAATGGGATAAGCAACATCAATTTCATCGCTGATGAGTTCATTAGCCTCTGCATCATACCTGAGAAAGAAAAGAAAATGGGCCAATCAAATTACAAGGGAAAACTAGTCCTCATCATCATTGTCTCTTCTCCATTTGGCTGCGCGACAGCCTTTGGGCAATCTGCCTCGAATCATGTTTCAAGGAATCTCAGAAAGTCGTCCTTCTCCATCATCAGGCGTCCCCACATCCTTCCCCATTCTGCACCTTGATATATAATAACATTTAAAAGTGCCTTCCATAAACTATTAAAAACAACATTTTTTAAGTGATAAATTTTGTATCAGCCCCTCTTCAACTTTACAAGCACTCCACCATCTGGAGATCAACAACAACAACAACAATCTTTATTTCACAATGCCATTGCCAAGAATGCAGAAGATAAATTCCTTCTTTTCTCCAAAACGGTAAGTAGCTAAATATTGGAATTGGAAGAACACTGTTATCGACTCACACGAGATTCTAAACCGATTGCAACATTCTACTAGAACCGATGATCACAGTCAAGGAGCTGAAACAAGTGCAGCCGAGGCGGTAGACATAATAGACGAAGGACAACCACCTCACAAGAAATCAAAGGAGCAAACGTAATGATTTAGCTTCAGTTAAATTTGATAGTTCTACTTGTTAGTTCTGCATTTCTATACTTGTGTTTTGAGTCAGATTTGGGCTAGCTTTTTCGCCTATTGTAGTCGCCTGACTTCCGTCGCGACAAACACAAACTTCAGGACGGCCATGTGAATGCACTAATTTCCCGCCAAGCACATTTCACGCGCACCAAATTTTATGTTCAAGCTCATAGTTTCCCCGAAAAACATTTTCGTGAATTCTTCGTGACTTATAATGACCCGAATTAAATATACAACAAAACTGTATTGTTTTTATTCTAGCGAACCTGAACCGAATGAGCGGCCAGCATAAGCACTAGGAGACCCACCAGTTAATTCAGGGACAGAGTTGGCCACAGGCACAGGTAATCAATTAGAACCTACCAACTTTGAGTCGGCGTTTTATAAGAATATAAAGAAACCTAAAGAATCCACAGTTCTTCCTTCACCATATTTTTGATCGACGGACACGCCCTTGCCTGCGAAAATATTTACTCAGTCATAAGTTTTATCGTTTTCCCGTATTTGCCTCTTACTAGGTAATGTTTCGCCAACTAGCAAAGCAGCAGCAGATGATCTGAAAAACGCTGACTTTGGAACAGTTGTAAAGAAGATTCCATCCACTCTGAATGACGAAGAAAAGTACACTCTCTTAAGGCATCATTTTGTACCTCGTACTGTCATGTTTACCCGAAGACTAAGATTAACAATAAAATGAGATCATTCCAGGCCTCTTGGTTGTAGACCTACCCATGGCTCGTATATAGTGAGTCTGAGGACGGCGGATTTTGTAAGTATTGCGTATTGTTCGCCCAGTTTTCCTGCAATATCACCGCAGGCGTCCTGGTGAAGTTACCGATGAAGAATTTCAACAAGGCAACAGACATATTGAAAGATCACCAGAAGAGGGAATACCATTTAACAGCATCGATGAAAGCTGAAAACTTCATTAAGACCATGGAGATGCCTGAGAAAGCAATCGCTTCAGTAATTGACACAGCCGCCTCTTCCCAAATGGAAAAAAATCGAAGGCTACTCAAAAGCATTATAATTTGTATAGTGTTTTGCGGTAGACAGAACATCGCTCTCAGAGGTCATAACGAATCTATGACGGATGACGGAAATAATCCTGGGAACTTTTAGCCCTGCTAAAATTTCGTTCTGATGCAGGAGACGATCTTCTCTCCGCCCATTTAGATGCAGCATCAGATCGGGCGAAATACACGTCTGCAACAATACAGAACGAGCTGATAACGATAATTGGTGACCAACTGCGCGAGAACATAGTGAATGAGATACCAGAAGAGACTCCGTTTTTTTCTATACTAGCAGACGAGACGACTGATGTATCTAACAAAGAACAGCTTTCTCTTGCTGTTCGCTATGTCGATCATGAGGGGTATATCCATGAGGAATTTATAGGATTCATTGATTTGAGAGAATATCTGGCGAGGCAATTGCTAGGGGCATAATTGACGCTCTCCGAAATGGAACTTAGATGTAAAAAATTGCAGAGGGCAAGGATACGATGGGGCATCCAACATGTCCTCGGTTCGGCGCGGAACACAAGCATTCCTGCTAGAGAAATGTTCTAAGGCTGTCTATACGCACTGCCGTTCTCACTGCCTCAACCTAGCAATTGTTCACTCATGTGAGCAGCCCCTGATCAAGAACATGCTAGGGAC
This sequence comes from Scolanthus callimorphus, assembly GCA_033964015.1. Classification (NCBI taxonomy): domain Eukaryota; kingdom Metazoa; phylum Cnidaria; class Anthozoa; order Actiniaria; family Edwardsiidae; genus Scolanthus; species Scolanthus callimorphus. Next base: position 13,049,399 of record CM066917.1, on the reverse strand, counting down.
ACTAAATGAATATGTAATTTCTTTAAATATTCGCCCAAACGTAACAATCTCCTTCAACGTGTGATCGAGAAGGATTCCCCGGAGGCCCGAAAATCAACTCTGCACAGCATGTGCAAAACATGATGGGTAGAAAGACACGAAGCATACGAGGTCTTCTTTGCCCTTTTTCCGTGTATCCAACGAGCTCTAGAAGTAATTACGAACGAGCGACTTTTCGCCAACCAATATGGAGACTCTACGTGGAACTGGGACACGGACAACAAGAACAAGGCAAGTGGTCTTCTGAATGCGATTTCTAATTTTGCGTTCATTATCACCCTGGTGACAACCATGAAGTGTCTGTCAGTGCTAAAGCCCCTTAGCGTGAAGCTGCAAAAGAGGGATCTGGATGTCTTTGGAGCATATGCTAACAGCAATGACGTGAAGTGTGACCTTCGGGACATCAGAAACGACATCGATGAATGCTGGTCAGAGTGGTTTGAAATGACGGTCACTGCAGCAGCTAATGGAGGTGTAGTACCATCCATACCACGCCTTGCCAACCGACAGCAGCATCGAGTCAATGTCCCAGCCCAGACACCCAAGGATTACTACAAGAGAGCCGTAGCGATTCCTCTACTAGACCATCTTCTCTCTGAAATGGAAAACTACTTCAATCCTGGAAGTGATGCTGTCTTGTCTGGTTTGTTTTCTCTGATCCCCGAGTTAACGAACTCCAATCAAGGACAACCTATTCAACCTGCATTGGAGTTCTACAACGATGACCTCCCATCGCCACAAGTGTTCGACGTCGAACTCCTTCGGTGGAAACGAAAATGGCGCGGCGTCGATGTAGACCTGCCAGATAGCGCAGTTCAGGCCCTGTCAGAGTGTGACGAGGAGTTTTATCCGAACATCCACACTCTGCTGCGTGTTTTATGCACGCTACCAATAACATCGGCAGAGTGTGAACGATCCTTCAGCACACTCCGCAGGCTGAAGACATATCTACGATCCAGCATGTCCAGCGTGCGCGAGTCAGGCTTGGCTCTGATGAACATCCATTACAGCCGGCAAATCGATGTTGACAAAGTAATCGACACCTTCGCTCTTAAACATCCAAGACGCCTTCTCCTGACCGATATGCTTGCAAGTTAGTTAGTTAATGATAAAAAAATTGAGGTGAGCTAGTCTTGACTATATAACGTATATTGTTTAATCCATAGCAAACGCTCACATGAATTTACCTCTGTCTGTTTTATGTCCGTCCGATATATGTGGAGTTTTTTATTTTTTGAATTTTGGAACCCCCCCTCTCATAAGTGCTGGCTACGCCCCTGATCTATACATACAGCAACAAGATTTTCTTAATCCATTTCTGAACCAAATATAGTATATAGTATAAGAAAATTTTGTTGATTTGTTGATGCGGATTTGGAAGGCCTGTGGGAACGGAGCGCCACGGGAACAGGTAGTGCTCGAAGCGCAAGATACCTCTCGTGGGTTTATCCTTTCCACTTTTATTGTGTGTGTGTCTGCGAAAAAAAAATCGTACATGGCCTTCGAGTCCGAAAAAAAATTCCTGCACAACCTAATCCCCGAAAAAAAAATTCATATGCAAAATTATTGCCACCCCCCCCTCCCCAAATTTCCAATGGTCCGCCCCTGAGTTAAAAGGCATGTTTGGGGACCGGTTCCTAGAAGGCCAGTTAAGAGTTATCTGTAGATAAACGCTTATCGAACGGATAAATCCTGAACAAATCCTATACAACAGATAACTTTTATCCATGGATAACTTTATCCAACCTTTCAGGAACCTGCCCCTGAGAAACACGATTGTCACGCAGCGATTTCGCGCATGTACGTTATTTTCTAAAAGCAATAAAAGTACTTTCCACGTGCTCTCTGGTTTCTTACAAACACTCGGGGAATGTTGCTCGAAACTTTCGAGTTTTTATCAGTTCTCCCAACATCCCCCTCGTGTTTGTAACAAACCAGAGAGCACGCGGAAAGTACCTTTATTGCTTAACTGTATTGCTTAACTGTAAGCTTACAGTTAAGCAATAAAGGTACTTTCCGCGTGCTCTATGTCTTGTTGTTGGGCCTATAATGATACCTGAGCGGTTTTTTAGACAGCGGGCAAACCAAAATATCCAGTAGCTTCATATCAAACTCTCCACTCCCCTGGTCTGCAGTGCCATTAGAATACTCCCTGGTAGACAACGTGGGAAGAGTTTTGCGAGAGGAAATTCTGGAGATCACTCGACGACAACCTCTTATGATGGTCGCCATAATTATTTGAAATTGCCTGGTCACTCAGACGTTGAGGTATGTTTTGTATTTCGAAAGAATAATTTTTTTTCCCTTTCTTTGCTTTTTTCCGGAAAGCTTTTCGAAATATGTCAATCTCTAAAACAAGAGAGATAAAAATAAAAGAACTAAAACTACAATAACCGCATTTTATTTAGCCCTTAGTCACTCTGGCTTCTAAAAAACGTATTGGGTCTCCTGTGGAATTGTCACGTGGAATATTGTAACAGGAATTTCAAAATGGCGGACCCAAGCCGAGTTTCATGTGGGCGCGATTTAACATGTATTCCAGATCTTGTGGTGGCTTTGAGCTCAGCTTCGCAAAATGGGTGAGTATTTTAGATGTTTGGTATACATTTGGCTGGCTATTTTGAAGAATTTTTGTCTAGAAGACTAGCTGTTAAGGAGACTTCGTACCCACGAGGCCATGTGAAGAATTTTGACAGCTGCACATTCGGGGTCTAAATTCGAAAGGATGGCACGTGAATAAAGGTCAACTTGTCAACATGTCCTCACATCAACTGGTCAAATCTTCTTGTCAATGTGCCTACGTGTCAACTGGTGAACTTGTTCAATATGTAAACTTGTCAACCGGTCAAATCACAGGCAGCCCAAACTGACAACATGTGTAATAAAATATGTAAATATGTGGGAACTGTAAGAATGAATTTTATATCGTTTATCTGAGAAAATAAAGATATTTATATCACATTCCTTCATTTGAGTCTTTCTTCCTTCCTTTTATGCCACTTTGGGTTGAAATAGTGACATTTTCACATTTGCTCCCGGTGTCTATAAAGATTTGGAAGGCTGGCAACTCAGGCGCCATTTTGACAAATACCACGCTATAAACACGCTACCAGCTGTATTCGAGGCCCCGAATTCCACTCAATTTTCAATTATTTGGCATTTGACCTTGGAAACATTAAAGTCAGATGATGTATCTTTCCTTGGATCGTGATCGGGTAGTGTGACGGCTCAGGGAAGAATCCTTGGGGACGACGTTCGCAAAATAAACAAATTTTCTCACCCAGCCCTCTTGGGACTTATCGCTACACTTTCAAGGTTTCGGGCCGTCGCCAAGAAGTCGGAAGAGTGGCGTGACTCACAAACTGTTAAGCAGATCGTACTGAACATCCGTTTTGCCGGTTAAATTTTTAGAAAAGGTTAAAATAGAACGGGAAAAAAGCAAATTCGAAAGTTATAGCTCAGTTGGTAGGAAAGATACATCATCTGACTTTACTGTTTCCAAGGTCAAATGCCAAATAATTGAAAATTGAGTGGAATTCGGGGCCTCAAATACAGCTGGTAGCGTGTTTATAGCGTGGTATTTGTCAAAATGGCGCCTGAGTTGCCAGCCTTCCAAATCTTTGTAGACACCGGGAGCAAATGTGAAAATGTCACTATTTCAACCCAAAGTGGCATAAAGGGAAGGAAGAAAGACTCAAATGAAGGTATGTGATATAAATATCATTATTTTCTCAGATAAACGATATAAAATTCATTCTTACAGTTCCCACATATTTACATATTTTATTACACATGTTGTCAGTTTGGGCTGCCTGTGGTCAAATTGCCAACGCGTGTCCACGCGTCGGCAGCTTACGTAGCCTTCTCAATGACGTAGAAGGAGGCTATGTGTATAATGAAATGGTTATCTACAGCACATTGACACTTTTACTTTAAGGGTATAGCTATACACGAAGGGGTATTCTGCAGTCTAGAGTAGAAAGAGTTGCCACCCCTGATCTACCATATTCTTTAATTCGTTAATCCAGCATACTACCTACATATGTATAGGACCGGAGCTGGAGCCTGTTCCTCTGGAGCCTGTTTTAACTAGCTCTGCTATTTCTAAATGACTGGCACTACTACACTACTGGCAAAAAGAAACGAGACTGAATTTCGCCGAATTTCGGCTAAATTTGCCGAAGTTTGGCGAAAATTGCCGAAAATTCGCAGCAGCCGAAATATCGGCGAAATTTCGGATGGCCTATTGTCCTGAAGAAACGATATTTCGGAGCGCTCGTCAAGGTTATGAAGCGAATTATCGCTTGCCGAATTTTCGTTCACCGAATTTTCGTTTTGAAAGGTACTTCACGAGCCGTAAGAGAGGTGTAGAAAATGTACAGCGCTATGATGGCACTTTGTTTTCTCCAGTGCGCGATGTAAAGCTAATTAGCAATCACAACGTCCTCGCGATGTTAGGCCGCTAAATACAACACATGCCTTTTTACTGTCTTGTGTTTCTACTTTTATTGAAGATTATAATTACACAGTTATTTGTCTTGAAAAGTTTGGAAAAAACTTTGCTTTTCTAAACGACCGCACGCAAACCGCTTAATTAATTAAAGCTTGGGAAAAACAGCGGCTAGACGACGCTCATCTTCTCTGCAATTCAAAATTAGTTTGCTACAGTAATCGAGAAGAATTCACTCGTGAATTTTTATAGGTTTTGTAAGCTTGATATAAATTACTTGTAGTCGTTATAAACAAAAGGTTCCCTAGGAAGGAAAGAGCGACAAAAGAAGAAAACAAAAGAAAGTGAGAAATTTTTGCATTCTGAATTAGTAATTAGCGTGACTTTCACTTGTTCGATCGACAAATGCAACCATGTTCAACACGGAGCGGGTCAAACTACTAAGTTATGATTGTTTTAAAATTGCTAATTCCTGCAAGGGAAATCCAAAGTAGCATTTGCAAAGATAATATCAAAGAATCAGAAGGAAGATTTTAAAACTCAAGTCAACCCTACCTTTTCCCGGCGTTGCGGAGATGAGTGCGTGACCTCGTGTTCAGGTGAGTTTGTTTACTTTTTCTCCCAAGCCGTTTAAACATTTCCGCGGTATAAAGACCAAGTTCTCTCTTCTAAAAATGTCAGCTCTCCATTTGTGTTCTCTGTAGTGTTTTTCTTTTTGCCCACAGTCAAGAGAAAGTTTTTGATTGTGAGCTGCATTACCATGTCTTGACATTGTAACGAAAGTGCGTAGATCATTTATTCATTTACCAAAGTGCGTAGTGGCGTCGCGTGGTCAACATCAACTTGGAAAATTTATTTAAAGAGCTTTGTAAAACGTACATTTATTCTCCAAAGTCTTCGTCCGAAAATTCGGGAAGCGAATTTTCGCCAAGCGAAAATTCGCTGTTAATCGAGTAAAAGGTCTACCGAATTTTTGCCGAATTTTCACGCGAAAATTCGTCTAAACAATGTCCGAAATTCGGCGAAATTCTGTCTCGTTTCTTTTTGCCAGTAGTGTATCTCTATATCTTTGGATTATACTTTTATGAGTGCTGAATAAACACTTTCAGAATATTTGACTCAAAAACGTTTGCTTTGTGTAATTTTTATAAATGATGTGGTTCCAGAAAATATCCACACATCCACACCCCTCCCCCCCCCCCCCCCCCCATGAAAGGGACTGGAAATTCCAGAGGAGTGGGAGGTACTTTTCAACACCCTTCTATGGTTCAAAATTATTTCATTTTGATTTATTACCCTGCTAATTTAATGGTCTAGACAACAGAAACAACAAAAGAGTTAATTGTGTCCTCTATAATTGACTTGCAAGAAAATCAGATAAAATTAAGAGGTAGGGAGAACTTCCTCACAGCTCACAACATCATAAGTGCTCCATTTGCTGATAAAGTCATAGAAAGTTGTGTTCCAATGCTTTTATGATATAGCGGGGGAGAACCATTACTTTATTGGTGTAATAGAGCATAGATTTGGACGAATCAGAGTGTGTTATATCATAGCTATAAAATTATAAATGCTAATATTCAAAATATCTTTTTTTTCAATTTTGATTTCATTCAAACTCCCAAATCCACAAAAAATTACCAGAAAAATTGTGGGTGAGCAGCTTCTCCCAAAATCTATTTATTGTTTTATCTCCAAACATTTTGGCATGAAAAAGATTCAGGAAAAGCATGATTAGTTGTACCTGAGAATTCTCAATTCCTAGCCATCATGCCTATCGAACTGTAATGAAGTGTAAAAGAGTTCTTTCGTAGGAGGGAAAAGAAGAAGTGAATGTGAAAAAGTTACTAATTGACTTAATTATTTTCTATCCAAATGGGTTAGATACCGGATGTAGTGCAGTAAACAGAGCTTAGTTTTTCTTTGAAAGTCAACTCCCGCATGTGTTGTTCATAACAATAGAGCAGATTTCGTATGACTGTGAAAAGTACCGCCACAAGGCTGTTTCTACGCGATTTCATTGGCGATTTCATTCCATTTACAGCAGGCCAGGTCCCCTACCGCCACCGCAACAGTACCGCGCCGCACCGCGGCATTTTTCACAGTCATACGAAGTCTGCTCTATCTTGCAATAAAGTTCTCCAAAATGTAAACTTCGTGCTTTGTCATCATCATCTTAATCTAGGGTAAATGGCTCCGGCAGTTTCATAGGCAGGGCCCGTGGTTTGATGCGCTGGTGCGGAAACGCATAATTTGGCTTTCTCCGCATAATCCGTCAAACCCCGCATAATCGCGCATAATTTCCCAAAATTTTGTGAAAAACATCAAAAAGGCATCATTACTTGGTGAATTTTAAACTTTCTTACCTAGTTTTTCTCACAAAAGTCATACATTTCTTCTGAAATCGTCTGTCCAACGTCAAAACAACTCGATAGAAATGAGAATAACAAGGCGTTCTATGCTAATAGCGTCGCGCTGGGAACTGATATCGAAAAGCAATAAAACTTGCCTAATTGGCCAAATAACTAATATTTCCAGCTGAGCAAGATAGATTCAAACACATGTTTGCGCTTTGGATATTTTACAAAGAAAAATCACGGCAAAACAGGACGCTAACCGCGATAAAAACGGTCAGCTTTCAATGCACTTCACATTGATCATATGACATTACTTTTTCGTGGATCTTTATGATTGTTACAGACAGCAATTTCATTTCACAAACAACGCGAAAAATACCAGGCACACAAACAGCTCCCACGATAACAAAAACAAAAACACTGACAGAATAACGTGGCACGTTTCCGTTTTATAAAAGCTCTCCGACGATAGTGCAGATCGCTCTCGCGATCAGGATTAATTTTGATAATTACACGCAGAACGACGGCAAACAAACGCAACGATGTTTTTTGTGATTAAATGAGATAGATAGCTTTATTAAAATTTCTTTGGCAGCCAGAAAGCTGAATAACGGAAAATTTACAATAATACATAAAATATGAGAGATCGTAACGGTCCGTAACGATAGTTCTGTTAGTCTGCGTAGCTCTCGTGACCGTGACTGTTTAGAAGGATTTTTCCACACAATTTTTGGTTATTTTCTTAAAAAGTGCGGAAAAGTGCGAAGAAAGTGTGAAAGTGCGGAAAAGTGCGATTTTTGGGCAAAAGTGCGGAATCGCACTGCCGCACTTCCCCAGATGCCCTGTCTAACTGAAAACATCATTTACAAGTGATTCACATACTCTACTTCAACTGTCACTTCCTCACACACTTATATCTTCATAATAATTAATTAGAAATCTCTAGAAACATTAGTTAACTCTTTCACATTCACTGCATTTCTTTTCCCTCCTTCAAAAGAACTTTTATTTACTCATGTCACCTACACTTTTCCTTCCTAACAACAAATACTTTTACACTTCACTACAGGACTGAACTGCAATTTTAGGAATTCTTTAGGGCATAATAAAATCAAGATGGATTAAGTAGCGTTCCGTCTTAGAACTATAGCGGAAACAGTGGTCGTCTAGTGATGCTCACACTCAATTTTCTTCTTGAACAACGAAATGCTATGAAATATCCCGAAGACCTATTCGGAAAGAATTCAGCACTGCAAATGAAATATTTCGCTACGAAATCGGTCAAAACAAATTTCAACCAATCAGAAGGCCAGGATTTGTTGAGTAAGCCAATTAGTTGTTTAGAAATCTAACAATTTAAAATTTTACACAAAGCATAACTCAAATTCCCCATAGCTGTTCACGCTATCGTTCTTGGACGGAGCGCTACTTAACATCTCCTGTTTCCTTTCATTGAATCTAGGTTTGATTTTATTTGTGCTCCAATATGCCATCCTCGATACAAGAGAGAGTTTATAGATCATCTGCCAGGACGAAGTAAGGCCTTCACAAGAGCTGATCTGGTGCTTTCCAGTCAAGGTGGGTAATGCAGAACGTCAATGGAGACTGGAGACTGCCTTCAAATGGTGAAATTTCCTAAAACTCTCCCGGGAGAAATACAGTAAATGTATGGCAGTTGTCTTGATTTTTTCCCAGGAGATACATAAGCAAAAAACCAGGATTTATAACATGCATGACACATGTATAATATTATGTTATATCCCTTTGCAAATCAATTTTAGTCATGAAAATCATGTTCCAACAATGGGAGTCAATAATATGCAGACATCTCTTTTTATTTTAAAAACTGCTTCACATTGCTTAAGCTCCACTGGTTCCATCACTTGTTGGGGCGTCAACCCTGTTGCTCAAAAAACCTTGAGACACCAAAATATAGGGCTTTTGACACAGGAAAATACCTAAATATGTCTAACATTTTGCTGTATTTTAGAGGACCTGAAGCAAAAAAAAAACCTTCTGCAGCAAATTTTCAAAGAAAACCAGGAGTTTTACTTAAAAACTGGAGACCGGGAGATGAGGAGAAAAACCGGGAGAGTTGACGTCCCTGCACTTGTTTGTTATGACTGATTCTATTGGGCCGCCACTATTGCAGGCCTTTTTATGCTCTTTGTATCAGCTGCTATTAGGAGGGATACTGAGTAAACAACCACCTTTGGAGGATTACTCATTAAGCCAGTCTTTTACAGGAAAAAGTACTTGCGGGAAAAAGAATTTTGCGGGAATTTTTAGGTGCATTTTGTGGGAACAGGGAGTTCTCCCTGGTGGGAATTAGCATTTTTATGGCAAATTTCAGGGGGTTAATTTTCATATAAAAAATTGTTAATTTTCTTGTCATCATTTGGGGGAGGTCGCTCCTACATATTAAAGAATTAGGCTTATTTCTATGATCCATAACAAGAACAAAAAACAAAACAAAAACCTTAGTCTCTTTGGTTGTTTCAGATTGGAGCAGCCTAATAGTTGGCAAGATCTCTCCCTGGATTAACTTGGACTCTACTAATGATGTTCTGAGAAAGAATTCAGAAAAGGTCAGAATAACATTCCTGATGGTAACCTGGCTGTACATTTACAAAAATAAATGACTACTATTTGCGACCTTCTGTGATGCATGGCGCTACAACTAGTTTCTTGTTTGGTCCCCGAAATGAAGATCATAATACATACTGTATTGAAAATTTAGAGTTTCTGTCCTGATAATCTTAGTTTAAACCAAAAGTCATCCTATAAGTTGAATAAAATCAAAACATTAGTACGCTACCTGTTCTTGTCAGATGTCTAGATTCTGTTAGACCTATGGCAAACGGCAAACTTCAGTCGAACCTCTTCTGTCAAACCTTTCCTTTTTCAAAGGACGCCGCTTCATTAGACTTTATAAATAGAAAAATTTCTATTGTTATGGACTGGAATGGCGCCACTCTGGGACAGCATTTGCTGTAGGCCTTAGTTTGCTTTGATTTCAGTGTGAACTTAAGAGTTTCCCATGGGAAACATGAAAGTTTCACATCCCTGCACATATGGGAATACTTCTGTTGTTTATCAGTGTGAACAATGAACTGCATTTGGGCAATTCCACATGAGACATTGAAAATCAAAAAATGGAAAAAAAAATTTAACATTAAACAAGTTGCTGAAAAAAGACATCAATGGCTTAAATCATTGGGCATAGGCTTCTTGCAAGTTTATCTTTAAGAAAAATCTAAAAAAGATTAAATCTGTAAGTTTTATTAGGAATTTTTTCAATTTCGCACAATAATTTTTTGACAAAATTCATGCTTTCGAATCATCAAAAAGTACACAGTATTTATTCTCTCAAATGTTCTAAATTGTATTAAAAATGTTTAGTGGAAACCTTGATGCTTATTTAAAATGGCTATCCCAGAAGGTGTAATGTCCGCTACAATTGATGTCATGTCCGCAACGCATTCTTTTATTTGTAAAATCTTCCAAATGCAATGAATGTTGAAATTTTTTCTAGCAGCATGAATATTTGATCATTAACCAAAAAAGTAAACTTCATTATTTCTAATAAAAGTTTCTAAAATCATGAGAAAACTAATTTAAAGTTTTCTTTCGTAATGTCCACAACACAGTAAAAAAATCAAGGCAGGCTCGGAAAAAAGAGGATTTGGAAAAAGTCCTTGTGTTTGGTATGAGAGGGCCATAAAGCTTCTTTTAAACCTTGATGTAGGATACTGATTGCATTTTGAAAGAATTTACAGCCATTTGTAATTCTGAAATTTGTCTGTGGATGTATACATATTGTCCGCAACATGGAATGACCCATTTGCATTTTGCTCAATTCTCTTACAGTAACAATGTAACCTTTTGTTCCAAAAGTTGTAAGTTACTACTTATACTAAAAATTGCTTATGGAACTCTTGTTTTAGGCACTGATGCAAGAAATCAACTATGCCATCCATCTTGGCCTTCCTGCCGTTATGTTGGAGCTCAAGAGTTATGATATAGCAAACCTTTCACACCATGTGAATGATATTATTCTCAACACTCACGTCCAGCAGGTAATATAGAACATTTTCTCAATCTGAAATCAAGTGATATTTTGCATCTCCATGATAGGACAGTATGTTTTGTGTATACTGTATTAATTAGAAAAAGTAGTCCACCCGGGGGGGTTCTCCCATGTAAGAGAGATAGGGGTGCTCGTCGGGACATCGGAAAATATACCCTAAAAATACCAGGACATAAAAAATCCAACCCCTAAAAAATACCTTATAAAACATAATGACCCCTAAAAAATACCAACAATAAACCTTTTTTGTTATTGTTTATTGTTTCTCATCTCAAAACAAGCTTAGTTTAGAGCTATAAATGAACAAAGAAAGAAAGAAAACGTTTTACTGGGTTTGTGACCCTTTCATTCATTTGTGTACCCCTAAAAATACCATTAATTAGTGAAAGCCACAATTTTTCTCCGATACCCCCTAAAAAATACCTGAAACTCGATTTTGACCCCTAAAAAATACGACGAGCACCCCTATCAGGTCGACATGTGAAGAACCCCCCCCCCGGGGTAGTCCACTTTCCAAATGTGACCCCACGAGCGAAAACATACCTAACGCTTTTTTGAACGCTTGCTTAGAGCGTGCGATGGGCTTTCGATGCCCGTTCGAATGCTCTTTCAAAATGTTCGAACGCTTTAGCAAAGCGTCAAATTTTTTCACATGCCCGTTCGAACGCGTTAGCAAAGCGTCAACTTTTCTCACATGCCCGTTCGAACGCGTTAGGAAAGCGTCAATTTTTTCTCTCATGCCCGTTCCAACGCATTCGCAAAGCGTCAATTTTATTCTGCTGGCCCGTTCAAATGCTCAACCTAAGCGTTCAATGTTAGTCGGCAACGTCTGATCGAATGTCGTACCTAGTCGATCAAATAATCATGAATAATGCAAGTTCGACCACTATCATTCGAACGCGTTAGCAAAGCGTCAACTTTTCTCGCATGCCCGTTCGAATGCGTTAGGAAAGCGTCAATTTTTTCTCGCATGCCCGATCGAACGCATTCGCAAAGCGTCAATTTTATTCTCCTGGCCCGTTCAAATGCTCAACCTAAGCGTTCAATGTTAGTCGGCAACGTCTGATCGAATGTCGTACCTAGTCGATCAAATAATCATGAATAATGCAAGTTCGACCACTATCGTTGACGAAAATGATGCGGAAACTCAGGTAAGAATCGTATTGCCAAGTAAAGTCGACTAAAAATAAGCAAAACATGAAAGGATTTTTATGAATAACAGAGTCTTTGTGCATTGCTTTGTGACCATCATACTACCAGGTATGTTAGTATGTACCGTATCCCTGTAAGCATATTATATAATTATAATTATTGACTGGTACAGTTACTGGTGAACACCACCTTGATCTTTTTTATACCAGTTTTCCCCTTTGTAATTTGAACCCTTGATAACTTCCTGCTGTAGTCGAGGAGGGGGGTCAAAAAAGTCGGCCACATAGCACGCCCACTACACAAAAAGTTTGACAACAGATTTTGATAACTAAGCAATTTCTGTTTCCCTACAGGTCATTTTCCGTATATTTTTACCCTCGCTAACTAAAACCCTATTGGTAATCACCCCTCTGAATGGGCAATTCCAGAAAATAAAGGTACCCCCCCCCCACGGGCGGAATTTGGAAATTCCGAAGGAATGGGGGGGTTTAAGAGCTCGGAATTCTGATTGCAAGGGGGGTTTTCGAAGCTGGATTTCTTGTCACAAGGGGGGGTCTGAAGATGCCCAACTTCTGAAGGAGTTCGCGTGTTTTTCAGTCTTCTAAAATAGCGTTTTTCAGAAAGAAAATAACGTCATTTCACGCGCGCAAAAACAGTCTTCGCCGCCATTCGATAGATAGAGAATGCTTGCCAGTTCGTACTTGTCCCTTCTAAGACAGAATCTCCATAATTTTCTACTGATTTCGACTGTTAGTTCAATCACGCAGCAGATTCAACGTTGTACAATCACACATTAAAATTAATATAAAGGATGTTGGCGATACGGGATAAGTTGAGCTTGCATGGACGCGCAACTTTCACCAAAACCCGCCGCAACTTTCCCTAACATATCTAATGAAATCCCGGAACAACACGGTATAGTTTAATAAACGTTTCTCAAAAATGGTACATGTAATATGCATGTTGAATAATATGTTTTTCTTTTACTCCTTTTTAGAGTTTCATATGGGTTTTTCCTAAGCCTCAAATATTCGAAGATCCGCAAAAAGTAACAACTAGGCTTTCAAAGCTTGGTCTAGCTCATTCTAATGTGTTGGCGAATGGCGAAAGTCTCAAGTTTTTCCGTGATAATATCATCCGATTCTTTGCCCCTACAATTCAAATCTTACAAAATAGCCAGTTAGCTACTAGTTAAACACGCTAAAAATGTAGAGCTCATATTCAGTGGATGTTGTGAATGCCGGTGGTATTTTTTTTCTTCAAAATCAAACTATCATGCTCTGTATTAATATTCTGAAACAAGATTATGCGCTTTTTGTGTTTTCTTTACTTTGCAAATTTAATAAATTCCCGCAACAACCCCCGCAACTTTTGCCTTTTTCTCCGCAACGTTCCCCTCTCGCAAATTTTTACTTTTTCTCGCAATAATAAACAAGGTGGTGATTATTTGGATTCCGGAGGGGAGGGGGGGGGGGGTAAAAGTTGAAATTTCTGAAGGGGAGGGGGTTTAACCTACCCGGAATTCTATATGCACGGGGGATAAACCATTTTGGAAATTCTGGATGCATGGGGGGTCAAAAACTAGTGCCGCCCGTGGGGGGGTACCTTTATTTTCTGGAATTGCCCAATGGGAGCTTGATCCCAAATTTTCAACTATTCATTTGCCATACCATATGCCCCCCTCACAAATGTTCTATGTACATATTGTACAATATGTACAATGTTCAACAATCATTGGCAATCATGTACACTGTACTGTGGCTTATACATTTATCTGTACAAAACATTGGAGGTTATAATACATGTATTGCAATCCAGCAGTGTAACATCCACCTTAATATTGTGTTTTAGCTATGGATCAAAGTGCCAATGAGATCTCCTCAAGATGCCTGTGACGAAAGCCTGTATGAAGATGAGGAAACAATAGTAAGATAACACTACAATACAGTTATTTGCATAGTTACCTTTAATGGGAACATCCTGCTAGTTGGTAATAATAATAATAATGTTTGTTTATTGATCCTCTCGTAGCTTAATTACAGCTAAATTACAGGATTTCCGAACAATAATAATATTAGATAAATAGGTAATTAGGTAAATATAGATAAATATAATTATCAACGCTGATCACTTGCTGGGCAGCTCAGTAGCTTGCGAACTTGTTGATAGCAAAATCTTACGAACATGTACGGTAACTGAAGTTAGAGGGGTTTGCACTTAAACAGCCCCTCAGGATCCCCCTTGTTTGGAGACTACAAAGCACATTACAAAACTGAACCCCTTATAAGTGTCTCTGATTCATCTTGAATACCAGCTAAAATGCATGTAAACATGTATGTTAAAATGTCTTGTGCTGGAAATTACACTTGTACTGTTACAGGCTGAACAGACAGAAAAGGAAAGGTTTGAAAAGGATCCATGGGAATGGTAAGAGTTGGATATTTTTTGTTGTGTTTAATTTCTCTTTTGTGAAGGGTCCTGAGAACACAATAAATTTTAATAAAACAATAAAGTTTTAGAATGACCTAATTGCAGCTGTAATAGATTTATATTCTTGGCAGTAACAGTTGCAATATTTTGAGACATTTGCACACATTGACTGCAGTTCCATCCCAGTTCACAATCTCCATCCACTGTTGCTATCTTGCTATATTGCCTACTGCCCCCCCCCCCCCCCCCCCCAGCCAAACGCACACATGCGCCTCATGAGCCATGTACATCTTACAGTATCTGTTTCAGCAGGATGGGGAACTTACATAATTTTATATCTGCCTCTTTTAGGTGGAACTTACTGAGAACTAGTTCTTCCCATAGCAAAAAAATTGGCATTGGTAAGAAGTAAAATGAGTATTACAGTCATTCTATAAACATGATTACTTGTGGCTGTCAACTGGCAGACCATAGAACAGATGCATGAAGCTTGATCATCCCAATGACATTACCGAGGAAAAGATTTGTTGACTATTTAGTCAAATGATTGCTTTGTAAGAAGAAAACAATCATGTCCATGGACCACCTTTTCTAGTAAACGTGCAGTACAAAGGCAGGTATATACTGTACCGTAAGTGCTAACGAGACTACATGTATGCCGCAAACCCAAGGATTACAAGTATCCCCACCTCATCCCTTCTAAAGTTGCTAATAACCATGTCTTGCAGCCTTGGAGATTCCAAATGAGCTACCACCTGATAATGAATTGGAGAGATGGCTAGGAGAGCCAATCAAAGCTGCTATTTTACCCACAAGTACCTTTCTTACAAACAGGAAAGGTAAAGTGCTTGTGAGATTTTGACAGTCATATTTGCAGTGTTGTTGCAGGGCTGTGAAAACCCATGCAATGTCATACCTACATGTACCTCGCAGTGGATGACGTAAATGGATAGTGAGTGTACCTATATGAAGGCTTTTTTTCCCAGCCATATGTACATACGTATGGAGGAAACTAACCTGAGAAGGGTATGACTAGTTTTACGGGGAAAATAGGTGGTCTGTGTCGGCAGAGACGTGAACATCATGAACAACAACAACCAAATACTTTTTTTGCTGACGTTTCGAGCGTTAGCCCTTTGCTCCGTTGAAGGGCTAACGCTCGAAACGTCAGCAAAACACCATTTTTCTACGGCGTTTAACATAAATCTGAAACTTTGGTTGTTGTTGTTCATCATAACCTGAGAAGGCATGGTTCACTCTCACACTCGATATATACCTGATAAAACACTACCGCAACTACCGCAAGTGTTTTAAGTAGTACATACATGTATAAGGAACCCCTGATTTGTCTTTGCATTGGTGTCATTTTTATGTTTTAGGTTTCCCAGTCCTGCCAAAAGCACACCAATCCTTTATAAGGCAGCTGTTCAAGGTGGGATACCGTGTCCATATTATATTGTAGTTGGTTGTTTATTGATAACCATCCTATTGTTGTTATTTTTCACAGCATAATGTTCAGCTCATTCTGTCCGGTTGTCTAAAGCACAAAGGAAAGGTAAGAGTAATGTTGTATCTTTTTTTGTGCATTTCTGGTGTCCTGTGGCCAGACTAAAAGTTATTGGTTTAAGGAAGACAGGTGTGTGGACTACCTTAACAAACCCATAACATTGAATTTGTACTTTACTAACAAGAGTTGAAGCATCAAAACTGTCATTGGGGTAGTTTTTGTACATGTGTTACTGTCGTGAATAAATGTTAATCGCGTTGCCATCACACCTATAGGTTTCATTCAGAACTGGTGTAATCACATTTCCTGTTGAAAGTCTCCTCTAGCCAGGGTGGTGGTACCCTGGGGACCAGAGGCTGAAACTCTGCCCTTTCGCGTTTGTGTTGTTTCTCGGGAAACTCTTTGGGCCTCGAGCCTCTGGTTTCCAGGGTAGGGTGGTGGGGGATTAATTACAAAAGAGCCTCAAAGAGCCAACATTATGCAGTCTACCAAGCCCCAACTCTCGTCCAATAATGTCCTACTGCAAGTTTGGAAGCGAATTCTATGGCAATAGTGTGAGCCCCTGGCGATTTTGCACATTGGGGTTTTTTATCTGAAAAAAAAATTCGCACTGGAACCATAGTGGAAATTGAACATGATCAATATGCATGTGACATCCTGACAAGTGAGAAGATCACCCACCATTCACCATGTGATGTGACGATCATTACACTTACTTCCAGCGTTCAGACTGCAATGACTTGAATACAGCCTCCGTCTCTTTTCCTTTCCCATTGAACATTGTGTCAAACATGTAATAGAGCAGATTTCGTATGACTGTGAAAAGTGCCGCGGTACGACGCGGTACTGTCGCGGTGGCGGTACGGAACCTGGCCTGCTGTAGATGGAATGAAATCGCCAAATCGCGTAGTCGCGGTACGGTCACGGTCGCGGCGCGGAACAACTTTGTGGCTGTACTTTTCACAGTCATACGAAATCTGCTCTATAGTTCTTAGTGTACTAAGTTCCCCTTGTTTTGTTAGGGCATAGGGTTCTACTATCAGTACCTGGAGCACCTGTATCAGACCCAGCCTCCCCTGGACCACGTCAGTCAGTTTGCCAAAGGCTATGAGGACTATCTACAGTGCCCTTTACAGGTACAGGTCATGGCTCAAGTTTGACAAACAAGACAATAACAGTAACCAGGGCAAAACAAGTGCATATGATAATCTATTTTTTCCTCGAGGGCACGATAACGAATTCTGCATTCTGATTGGTTCTTAGAACGCGCGTGTGGGGGCAATATTTTCCTATCTTTTTTTACTTTTTTCCAATACAGCCTACCCCTCGCAACCAGGATTACTGGCTGATTATCTCTGACCTTGGTCACGGTAACCATTTGCGCGCACTTGTTTTCATCGAAAAAAGCAACTTTTAGAGTTGGAAAAAATAAACAAGTTATTTACCGGCTTTAGATCCGGCCTCGGTCAACATTTTGCAGCCCCCGGTCACAGGTTTACCCTATACGGACCTCCCAGCCGGTAAATAACATATGTATGTACCTACAATCTTTGCCAAAAAGGTTTGGACGTTATTGAGAACTCTGTATTTTCTCGGCGGTTTAGGGATTGTTCTCAAATTTTACCCTCCTCCTCCGGGCCTGTTACACTAATAGCTAACACGGTCATAGCAAGAAAGCACCTTTTGCGATGAAACTCGATGAAACCTCTTTGCGATTTTATATTGATTTGTGTCCTTACTTAGTGGTTTTGCTACTGCTATTATCTTATTGACACAGAAATAAAGTATTGTTTATTATTTATTTATTAGTGGACTTAGGCCTGTGGCAAACGTCGTGCCAGAGTCGCGCCGTTCTTGTCCCAGATAGAATTATGAAGTATAATGAAGCGCATCTTTTGAAAAAGAAAGGTTCGACAGTACCCTGGGCACCAGAGACTCGAAGCTACAGTCGTTGTTTACTGACATGCTTAGCGGCGTCACTAAATTATGCGTTTTGTAAAAGAGTGAAGCTTGGAGACTGTGGTAACCAGGGTAGTTCGACAGAAGAAGTGCGACTGAAGCTCGACGTTTGCCGTAGGCTCTTATAGTCTGGTGCTGTTCATAAATGATTTGATTGCAAGCATAGAATGTTTGCAATTTTTTCTCTGTTGCGCTTGTTGTTGGTGTTGTGTATTATAAATGAAGCAGGTGTTAGGGTTATTTTATCGCATGTACTGATTAAAAAGCGCATCTAGTGATCATTTGGCAAACGAAGATGTGCTCTAGGAGCTAATATTATTATCGTTGCTGCAGGGCTTAAAATTGCGATCAGTCGCCAATGTGACTAGATTTTTGGCTCCGGCAACTATAGGTTTTAACTTAGTCGCCTCTAGTCGACCTTGCCGTGCCATATTTTGTAATACCGCATTAAGAAACGAAAATATTTTTTCTTGTTTTCTTTTTTTCCAGCCCCTTTCAGACAACCTTGAGTCGCAGACGTACGAGATATTTGAAAGGGACCCAGTCAAGTATTCCGAGTACCAGAAGGTATCTACCCTATACCATTTACAGCAATACATTTTGATTGACTTAACGCACACACTCAAAGCTAGTTAATCATTCCTATTTGCCTAGAAAGACAACGTTCAGATACAGGGAAGCACAGTTGGCTCAGCGTTTACGGCGCTGGGTCTCAACGCTGTGGTTCGGGTTCGACTCCTGTCCGGGACAGAAGAAATTTTCGAAACTGGTTCATTTTGTGGGTTGAACTTTGTTCTACTGCGTTTCAAGTCTTTCGGATGAGACAATAAACTGAGGTCCCGTCTCGCCTTTTCTACCCTACCCAGTTTCAGGGGGAGATAAAGAACAACTGAGGGCGTAATAAACCCTCTGGCAGTGACCACCCTCAAAGGGTGCCTTTAACGGTGTTGAGACTCAGCGCAATTTAGCTTACGAGCTACTGCAGGTCTGGGAAGTCTCGAACATTTCGTTTTATTTTATATGTGAAGGCGATATAGGTTTCTTTCTCTGCGCATTATAATCTGTCATAAAATAAATTTCAAAAGTGTCACCTGTTCCACTTGGCGTGTAGTTTTCCCCTGTGTCAAAAAGTGTCAAAATGAAATGGATCCCTCCGTTCAGGCGATTTACTTTAAGACTGTGGTTAAAATATAAAAAAAATTGTCTTATTTATCTCAAACTCTGCTTATTGTTCTTCCTAGGCGGTGTATCAGGCACTTGTAGAGAGGGTGCCAGATGACAAGAAAGATATCATTGTCACGTGAGTATTAAACAGATGTCAGGATAATATTCCTTGCAGTAACGGTAACGTCTGGAAGGGCGGGGTAGTGCCCCGTAAAATCACGCTTAAAACAGGTGTAGTCAGCGGTTAAGCGTGATTTTTTTCGAATTGTGCGTTTTTTGAAAAAAGCAGTATGAATGACTTGTAGGTAGTTGTCATTTCTGGATTGAGAGGCAAGCGTTTTTCTTGTCTGCAACCCACAGACTAAAACAATCACCATTCCGCCTTTGACACGATGTCGTTTCCATTTGAGTTTTCCGCCCAGTGATTGGTTAATGTAACGTTTCCCGGCCTATGATTGGTTAATGTGACGTTTCCCGGCCAGTGATCTAGTAACTCACGTACGTTTTTTTTAAATATCTGTATGAATCAGATGATTTTCCTCGGTCTGTTTCTCTCTAGGGTAATCATGGTGGTGGGTGCAGGAAGGGGACCGCTGGTCAGGGCTTCTCTGACCGCGGCTCAGGATGCGTGTCGTAAAGTACGCGTGTATGCGGTGGAGAAAAACCCAAACGCCGTGGTCACGTGAGTAGTCCTACAAGATCTGCTGTATAAGTGACATGTTATTCTTGTTGTAGGGCCCAAATATAGAGCTAGAGGGATCCAAATATTAAACCTCTCTTTGAGAACTCGGGGCTAAGGTTCTCACACGTCACTGTGCGGCAATCCTTGTTGCGCGTGCTTCTTCGTTTCATGGAGGCTCTGATAGTAGACGTTAAGTGCCAGATCTGATTTTTCTGTGGACAATGTTTGCCCATTGCTGCAGTCCTGGATTCTCGCTTTTCTGCTCTCAGCCTTAGACCCCGTTCACACGGGACCGGTACAATTCTGGTATGGTACCGCCTGTTCATACGGTACAGGTACAATTCTGTTACGTTTTGCAACACTGTTCACACGGCCTAGCCGTACCAAAATCGGTCCGATACCGCAGGTCCCGTGTGAACGCGCGACGGTACCGTACCAGTATTGTACCGGTCCAGTTTTGTACCGGTCTCGTGTGAGCAGGGTCTTAGTCTCACCCCCATGCGTCCTGTGACAGCTCCCCGTGTCACGCAACACTGTGTTTTGAGTTGCGCCATGAGCGGCAAATAATCCGTGACGTCACTAACCGACAAGGCGCTCAGTCAAAAGGAGCCTGCATAACCTCTGGGAAGGAGATTAGCTTTTTTGCTCTAAACAGCACCGGATTTTTTTTCTGTCAACGTGACAATAGTGTCAAACAATATCAAGTCAGATAGAATCTGTGATGAGAATTTCCTGTTGAGAACTCGATAGTGTTTAGCTGTACCGTGGCTGATCTTTTGTTTTATTCCAGACTAGAGACTCTAAAACGAGAAGAATGGGGCGACAGCGTGACAGTTGTGTCATCGGACATGAGAGAATGGGTCGCACCTGAGAAGGTATTGTTCTATTATCGGGCAGTTCGTGCTCGTCTAGTAATTTACTGGCCGACAGATTAAGGTGACTCCAACAAAAGTAAACGCGTTTTTCAGAAATTTTTTAACTCGCTCGCGTCGCATCAAAAAAGGTAGTGCACTCACTAGTGAGGATATCGGTCAAAACAAAAGTTCTTGGAAATCAATTTGGAATATTTTTTCTGGTTTGTCTATATAATAAAAAGAAAATTACACGGTGGCTTGAAAATGAGTTTTATTTTCTCGTGTCAAAAACAATATTTTAATCATTCGCTGCGCTCATTCGTAAAATGTTGTTCTTGCCACTCGAAAATAAAACTCATATCTTCGCGCCACCGTGTAATATCCTCTATATATCATACCAAAGCTGAATTCATTAATTGCTTCTTATTACTCTACACGCGAATTCGTCCTATATTTGCCGACAATTGGATCTAAGTTATCCTCGCTTAGGCTGTGTTTTATTTCGTACACAGGCTGATATTTTAGTGAGCGAACTTCTCGGCTCGTTCGGTGATAACGAGTTGTCTCCTGAGTGTCTCGACGGAGCCCAGACCTTCCTCAAAGGTATACACATCATAACCTTTCTGGCCTTGTAGGAATGGAGGATGACCTTGTAGGAATGGAGGATGACCAAGTAGGAATGGGGATGGCCTAGGTAGAAATGGGGGATAACCTAGGTAGGAATGGGGGATGACCTAGTAGGAATGGGGGATGACCTAGCTAGGTAGAAATGGGGGATAGCCTAGGTAGGAATGGGGGATGACCTAGTAGGAATGGGGGATGGCCTAGGTAGGAATGGGGGACAGCCTAGGTAGGAATGGGGGATGACCTAGTAGGAATGGGGGATGACCTAGTAGGAATGGGGGATGACCTAGCTAGGTAGAAATGGGGGATAGCCTAGGTAGGAATGGGGGATGACCTAGTAGGAATGGGGGATGACCTAGTAGGAATGGGGGATGACCTAGTAGGAATGGGGGATGACCTAGTAGGAATGGGGGATGGTCTAGGTAGGAATGGGGGACAGCCTAGGTAGGAATGGGGGATAGCCTAGGTAGGAATGGGGGATAGCCTAGGTAGGAATGGGGGATGGCCTAGGTAGGAATGGGGGACAGCCTAGGTAGGAATGGGGGATAGCCTAGGTAGGAATGGGGGATAGCCTAGGTAGGAATGGGGGATGGCCTAGTAGGAATGGGGATGGCCTAGTAGGAATGGGGATGGCCTAGTAGGAATGGGGATGGCCCAGTAGGAATGGGGGATAGCATAGCAAGAATGGGGATAGCCTAGTAGGAATGGGGAGTGGTCTAGTAGGAATAGAGGGATAGCCTTGTAGGGATGGACGCGGTTAGGGTGAAAGTGTAATAAGTGCTCTCATGAACTGAGTATCGGTAGAATAATTGTCACAATGCGTCTGGCTTTTAAAATAATTCACCCGAAATATTTATGTGTATTCGTTTTTCAGATAATGGAATAAGCATACCATGCGTGTACACGTCTTACTTGGCGCCACTTTGCTCTCCCAAACTGCACTCTGAGGTTTCCCAGGGCAGCAAGATCGAAAACAAGGGTCCACAAGCGGTATGTATGGATGCCCCTCTCATAGGCTCTCGCCAACATAGAGGGCAGGTGAGACAAAGTCACATAGAAGGACGGTCAAGCGAACGAACGGACGGGCAAATACACATACTGGCGGACTGGACGAACCGACTGATGAGTAAACAACAGAAATAATAAACAGAGGCACACAGACTAACAGAGAATACGTCCAATGGTCAAACTTATAAAGCGCGGAATCTTTAATATTCTCAATAAGTCACATTAAAAGATCTAAAATTGTGTTTTGAATGGCCTTGAATGTAATAAAATAATCTTCCTTTCAGCCATTCGAGACACCATATGTAGTGAGACTTCATAACGTGTATATTCTCTCCAAACCACAATCATGCTTCACCTTCCACCACCCCAACAAAGGTACGTATTATTTTAAGGTCTCTATAAAGGTATTCGACGTGCTTACGGAAAAAAGTTCTCGTCGCGTCACAATTTAGCTATGATAATCAGTTATATATCGTTTTAAAGCTAAAAGATTGCTCTATCTTATGAAGTTGTTTATTTTAGTGAAATTTAAGATTTTCTTGTATTTTTAAACCCCCGAACTAAAAACTACCGTGTTTACTTGAGAAACTTAAAATGCATTTGTACGTAAAATGACACCTTGTGCGAAAAGTTTGACAAACGCAATGGAGAAAAGGCGAAACAGCGTCGTCAAGTAAGAGGTTTGAATTTCGAACGATATACCGGGTAAGTAAAGGAGTTGCGACATAAATTTAAATAATTTCTTTTATGGGCTATAGGCAAGTAATAACCTGCGGTTTAGTTATTGGTGGTGAGTTTTTGTTGTTTTTCTTTGTGCAGGTAAAATCGACAACTCACGATTCATCAGCCTGGATTTTCCTGTCCAAACTAGTGCAATGGTTCACGGATTCGCAGGCTACTTCGACGCGACGCTTTACGGTGATGTGAAAATCAGTACGTATCTCCTTTCTTCGCCCACCCTTCCGGGAAAACAATTTTGCGGTCACCCGAAGAAGACTCGCCTGTGTAGCAAGCGAACATTGAAAGCAAGGAAACAGGAAAAGTGAGCGAGAAGGGCAGAGAGGCGGGAGCTCTCCCTTCCCTTCCATCTCCCCTATTCTCACAACATCCGTTAGCTCCCTTCGCTTGTTCGATCGCACTTCCCCTTCCCGCTCTTGCTACAAGAGGACTGAGTGAGTTTGCGATAAGTGTAAAAATACAGAGCTTTACGCCTTTCCCCGCCATATCGCACCGTCTTTGCCAATGAAAGTTCCTTGCCTTGAGGGTCTTCGTTCACTAAACATGCGTTAAAGCTGATAAAAATTGAAGAAATGTTAATCTCCCGCCAGTTTTCTCCAACTTTTCCTGCCAGAGCTGTCCGGCGGCTACGTCACGTTTAATCGCCGGCTACTTTTTGCCGAATGTGAGACACAAAAAAGATCGAACCACAGAACTTTATTAAATACAGCCTGAAGCTCACCTCATTGTTTGCGAAAATAAATTAAAAACTGGAATCCCTGAATTGTAATTCAGTAGTACTTCCTCTTAAAAATCTCCCCGCTCCGCGCCTGTGTCAGAATTGGCTTGGCGAGGAAACTGACTTGTTGCTTTGAAGCTACGAAATTTGCCTATCGGCCGTCAGTTCTTCTTTTGCAGCCGGCTACATTTTTTGAGCAGCCGCCTACCTCAACACATTCCGAGCTCTGTTACTCGTGCTTTTCGTCTCTTGTATTGAGAGTCCGAGATGACAGCGTTTGCATGGTGCATGCATTTCACTGCTATTTGTTATTTGTAGGTATCCACCCAGACACGCATTCCGAAGGGATGTTTAGCTGGTTCCCTTTCTACTTCCCTATTCAGGTACCGCAAATATTACGTTTTTGTTCATAAATGCGTTTTTCTCTTGTACAATGTCTTCTCTGTGTAGGGCCGTAGAAATTACTGCCTGTCGTCCTGTCATCGGACGTCGCCCGATCGAAATCGACACATGTCCGACCCAAATCGTGATGTGGTCGATTATAATGTCCGATCAATCGATGGACACGATGTTTTCCTTTTCCTTTTTTTTTTCCTTTTATGTCTTTTTATATTCACTGAGAAATGAGAATATAACGTCAGACCAATTCTAATATGTCCGACCAACATAGAGCTTTGTCACATCAAGTAAAATTCTTGAAAATTTATTTTGTCTTCCTTTTGTGTTTACATACACAGTTTCTATGGTATTCTTTATATATTGTCGGATTCGTATGATAGCGTTCATCAAGGGGAAAAACGAATGCTATTTCTGTTCACCATGGTGAAGTACCAATGCTATTTCTGTTTACCATGGTGAAGTACCAATGTTATTTCTGTTCACCTTGGTGAAATTCTAGTGCCATTCCTCTTTACCATGGCGAAAATACTAAAGCTATTTCTGTTCACCTTGGTGAAATTCTAGTGCCATTGCTGTTTACCATGGTGAAAATACTAACGTTATTTCTGTTCACCGTGGTGAAAATACTAACGCCATTTCTGTTCACCTTGGTGAATACTAGTGCCATTTCACCGTGGTGAAAATACTAGTTATTCCTGTTAAGCGTGAAAAATCACCGTGGTAAAATACTAGTGCCATTTCTGTTCTACGTGGTAAAAATACTAATGCTATTTGTGTTCACCGTGGTGAAATAACAATGCCATTTGTGATTATGATATCTAACTTGACACTTGTCCCTGCTCTTCAGGACCCGCTATATGTACAAAAGGGCTCCACGATCGCGGCTCACATGTGGCGCAAGTGTACGGACAAGAAGGTGTGGTACGAGTGGGGCATCTCCCGGCCCGCGCCAATCCCCATTCACAACCCCGGTGGAAGGTCATACGTCATTGGTCTATAACACATCATGTTCATTATGTTAGGTAGCAATAGCTGAGGTAATGGACTAATAGCTGTTTTGTTCGTGAATTGTATGCATGCGCAAAAAAGTATTCAAATGGACGAATAGATTAAGATCTTGGAGTAAACCAGTATGAGAGGCGCATATTTGTTAATAATTGGTAATTTTACATGTGAATTAAATCATGCATAGCTCAAGCTGACTTTGGACTCTTATTGAACTTTAGTACATATTACTTATTAATAATGGCGTTATGAGGATGCCGAAACGTCTGAGTTTTCTGAAAATTTTATTCGCTTACTTGTCTTTTCCTAAATCATTATTAATAAGCAGTCTTGCATACCATAAAACACGAAGGCATGATGATACCCGCAGGATGCTTGTGAAGAGATCCCAGCCAAGAGTACATATCAGACGCGCTAGTTAACTAACCCCATCCAGAGTAGTTAGTTCAGTGCTCTGAAAAGTATCAGTGTTAGCAGCAAGTGCATAGAGACATCGAAACCTTGATTGCAATTTATAAAGTGGGATAGAGAGGGATGATGATGACGGCCGGCAGACGAAATGCTAAGCTTGGCTTCTACCCCAGGGATAGTTTCCTGTCTAAACAGCTGTAACTAAAGAATAGCGACCATATTTTTTCTTGCCGAGACTATCTTCCGTGGGACCGACTTTTCGATGATAATGTTATGAACATACTTACCGATAAAGGAATATCTGATATGCGAAGATTGATCATAATGGATTGCCGGCTGTCTCGACATCCTTAGACATCTGGATACGTCATTCGTGAACTGGAGAGCATCGTTAACAGGCAGCAAATGGCTTTAGTGCAGCACTTGATGTTTACATTACCTGTGCGCTTCGATTGCCCAGAGGCAACATGTTTTAGTGGATAGTACACAACCGTAATGGAATTCGCCTTCTATTCCATCCATACCTACACATGGCAGCGCTTGGATGTGAAGAGTTAGTTGTATGTGATTAATGGTGTTTTTGCATGGGTATTCATCATTCGGTGACGCTTTCCTTTTATCACTCAATTTTCGGGGCAAACTGATTTGAGGTTCTACCTTCGCCCCAGTTGAGAAGGACCGATCGAAATGGACCGAACCACATTTACTATAATTGTCGGTTCTTGTCCTTCGCTTCGTATATTGATAGTTCGCCACAGCGGAAGGGACGTTATACTGGTAAGTTCCGTCCCTGCCGGTTGGTCCGGTTGGGCAACCCGATCGTGAAGTCTGAACCATTATGATAATGTCAAACCAAACGGAATTCCCTGCTAAATGGAAAGCGTCACTGAACTATAGAGAAGAATAACTGTCACATAGTAACGCATGGATGTAACGTAATGGATACGACGTGTTTGGATATCACGTGACGGCAAGTAAGAAACACGTGTGATCCACGTGACCGTGGTCTATACAAACCCTTTGTGGTGGAGGTGTTGGTGGGGCTATTGGTGCTGAAAAATAGATACAAGGGTCTTTTAATGCTGAATGAAGACTGTAATGGTTGTAACCAATAACGGGTTACTAAAACAATGAGACTACTCGTTCTCGTTTTACGAGTCAAACAGATAAGGAGGCTGCCTACAGGTTTTCTTGTACTTGATTTCTCAACTTTGAACGACCACAATTCTGAATTCTTTGAAATTTTGACCATTTGCTGTAAACTGTAGGCAGCCTCCTTAACTCGAGGCGGTGCATCACCCCATGTAAGGTAATCCAAGCAGATCTTGTATTCCGGATTCCAGCCCTTGGATTCCGGATTCCAACCTACTGGATTCCGGATTTCATACAAGTGGATTCCGGATTCCGTAACTCTCAAAGAATCCGGATTCCAATATTTCTTTATCTGAATAAATTCTTGGATTCCGGATTCTCAAGGCGTTTGGATTCTGGATTCCTGCTATATGGATTCCGGATTCCATTCTACGGATTCCGGATTCCAAAGCTAAAAAAACGTCGGATTCCGGATTCTGGATTACCTTACACGGGGCGAGGTGCGCCTCGTTCACTATACTACTGACTCATAAAAAACTCGAACTTGTATTCTTATGGTTAAATATACTTAGCATTATCACCCGTATGCATTGCTACGCGACCTCAAAATTCACTGTTGCGATGGGCGATTGGTGATTTTTAGCCGTCAATCAAACCAAAACGCTGGATTCGGTCACTTCAGTGGCTCAAAATTGATTGCCATATCAACCAAAATGGTCTTAAGCTATCCTCTGTCTTACTTTAACTTTCTGGTTCAAGAAAATTAACGTTACAGTTCCTTTGCTGAGAATCGCCAATCGCAACAATGAATTTTGAAGGTCGCGTAGCAATGCATACAGTGGTAATAAAATTCTCTAACCTGCTTATCTTTGATTTGTCAAAGCGTGTAGAGATAGAGTGTAGGGAAGCAATCAGATTGCGAGATTCGTGATAGTATGCGACTGGGTTTTAAGTATAATATACCTCAAATATTTACACCGTGTATGGTCAAATGCAGTTACAGATAAGATACAACTCATCCCTCAGTGCGTACAGTTTACAATCATTAAGCCGGCTTTTCACTAGTGAAATAAGCGGAGAAGGAGACGGAGACATAAGAGCTTACGTCTCTGTGAAAATCGTCGTGACGTAGCGACGTAAGCGTAAGCGGAGACGTAAGAAAAAGGAAACCTTTCGTTCTGCTTCCTTCAGCTTACGTCTCCTTCTATGTCTCCGTTCTTTGATTTTCACACGAACGCAAGCTTCCTTACGTCTCCGTCTCCGTTTACTTCACTAGTGAAAAGCTGGCTTAATCTTTCTGTGAAATTCCCTGGGGGAGGAACCATCCTCCCCCCGCGGTTCTTCGACGATAAACATTCTAGCAAACACAACACACTCTATTAACTGCATAGTAACACACGTTGATAATATCATGAGCCGTTTAAAAATTCACGCGCATAAAGAAGACATCTAAAATAACTCTAAAATAAAATCCCCCACTTAAATGCTTGGCGGTCAGTCGCTACTACGTTTGAAAGAACTGGCACCTTAAGGTCAGCGCGAGTTCGACGTTACAAGCATAGAAATTCATCGGGCCGCATTTTACGCACGTGAATAATAAGAATTTCCTTAGGGCGCGCTTTGTGCGCATAAAGAATTTACAGCCTTTGTTAACCTCCAAAAAAAAATTAAATGTTCATCAACCTTTTCTCTTTCTGCAAAACGCCGGGGGTTCCTTTCATCATGATTCGTTCCCCCCAGGCGATAAATCATGTCCGGTCCCTTAGTTCAATGGTAATAAGCAGTTTTGAGTAGTGGGTCAATCAACTCTTTTAAACTATGTTATTTTCTATTCACATATTTTTGGGGCTAGCATTTGAGGGGTGTCTAAATGTTTGGGCCCCGGGTTTGAAAAAAATGCCCCCCACCCAGTTAAATACTGACCACTCCCTAAACAAAAAGAAAATACACTTAGCCAATCAGAAACGAAACAAGAAATTGTAAATTTTGAGTCATCCAGTTGGTAAAATTAATGTAAAGATTAAAACACTTACTGGAAAAATAATGAACGTAACGACGTTTGGGCCATATCTCACGGCCTTCATCAGTCGAGTGCCGCACTGTCACGTAACACCGCTTTGTCACGTGACAGGTGGCTCTTGAGCCCCCCCAAAGCTCTGTCCCACACTCTTGACAACCCGTGCCTGAGCCCCCCTTTCCTGTTGAGGGAGGTGGAATCAAATGCGCGGGGAATGACTGTACCGAGGCATATGTTGGGGAGACCATGCAGGCCCTGGGCACCAGAATGAACCAACACAGGAAGCCCAGCTCCCAGAATTCCGCGGTTTACAACCCACCTAAAGGCGACAGGCCACACATTCAGCTTGGCGGACGTTGTGGTCCTGGATAGGGAGGAGCAATGGCACAAACGGGGCGTCAAGGAGGAGATTTGGGAGCGGGTTGAAAATCCCTCCCTCAACAGGAAAGGGGGGCTCAGGCACGGGTTGTCAAGAGTGTGGGACAGAGCTTTGGGGGGGCTCAAGAGCCGCCTGTCACGTGACACAGCGATGTTACGTGGCAGTGCGGCACTCGCCTGATGAAACCGTGAGATACGGTCGAAACACCAGTAAGTGTTTTGACCTTTACATTCATTAGAAACGAAACAAGTTCAACAACTAACCAATCAAGTGACGATGACCGACGAAAACAAGCACGACTGTGTGTTTCTTTGCGTTCTGATTGGCTGACTGAACGAAGACACGAGTTCTCAGCCAATAGGGACACGTAGAAGACGCAAGTTCAATTTATATTCGACAGTCATCTGAAATCTGATCTAAAACATGGTGAAAAAAATCCCCTCGATTAAGAAAGGCCTACGCGTGACCAAGCGTTTCGGCTATGAACGTTATGGATTTCTTTCTTGTGTTATACAATCCATAAAGGACGTCCGTACAGAACTTCTAAGTATTATTTGTGAAGGTACATGAACCCTGACTTACGGACGCATCGGAAGTCGCAGCCGTCTTTGCAGCATTTCAGACCAAGCCCGGGGTTAAGGGTGTTGCACTCTCCGTCGTCCTTGCATTCGTCATCAGGCTCGGACGGGCACTCGGCCGGGGTGGGGAAAACCGGACACGTTCCTCCAACACTCATCCCTCCACCGCCCATCCCTCCACCACCCATCCCTCCGCCGCCCATCCCGCCATGCTGACCTATTAGAGAAGTAATATCATGAGTATGCCCTTGCGGGCCCAATACGCTTTATCGGACAACATATCATTCCGGGCCCTTCCAGTTTTGGTGATTCCCGATTAAATGTTTAGCTCTCGGAAAGATATTTTGGCGACAGCGCCCAGCTATATGCGCAGTCGCAAATAGTTATCCATTTTATCCCTAATCGCCTCATCAATGTAAATGCCGACAATTCACAGACTTGCAGATCGGAAACTGAATTTGTATTTTGAAGGAAACTTCGAGTGCCCATGAGACTTTCACAAAGTCCTTCGTCGTCGCGCGGTTTTGCTTCCAGTAGCTCTCTCGTTTCCAGTATCCTATGATGAGGGGTTGACTTGGAGCAAGTCTCGAGTGTCCACTATGCGCAATATTGTAGAAGGCAGATGCGAAACAACATACAGGGATGGGGGATGCAGTAAGGCGATAAGTAGTATAGCAGGGACAGAATTACCCGTCTTTTGAGGAGATAGCAGAGACCACCTTTGAAAAAGTTTCGACGACGGCAATGAGGACGACAACGGCAGAGAACATTACACTTGATTACAGACCACACTGCCTACACATGCAAATGTATGAAATCAAATGTATTTCAACCGTTTTCCTCTGAACTAGGACGTGAAACTGCTACGTTTAACGGTCTGACGAGAACGTGAACGCGGCTGGCGATTTTGTAAGTTTGTCTGATATGATTGCAAATCGTATCAAGGTTAAAATGCAAAGGTGAATTTCAAACTGTTCCAGAATATGGAGAAATATGAACAAATGAGTAGACGAAGTTCAGTGATAACGCCGTCGTCCTCGTTGCCGTAGCGTAAGGTCTCTAATAGTTTAGCGGCGCCGACAATGGCTGCCACATTGTGTTGTAGTTCTGTTTTGTAACCGTGTTAGACAAGTATGTGATCGTTGCTTTCCAGACCTTGTAATTTAGACTCGATCCAATAAGTTGGATTACAAAGCGAGTAAAGCGCCTGCATTATCGATGCCGATGACTAAAATATCTGGAAAATGACAACGTTTTGTTCTTCTGGGCCACGTGGTCTTTTGTTCGAACAAAAAAGTCTATGCACGGAGTCGCCCAGTGTAGCTTTTGTAACACTTTCTCTCGATGGTGATTAGCCAGATTGGTGATTGGCCGGTGTTATTTCGTTAGTTTAAAAAGCAAATGGTACCGACGTTGCTGCTAAAGGATATCCAATGTTTCTCTAGGGTCTCAGTGAATTTTCTATGACATGACGAGTGACACGATTTTGGTGCCTTGCAAAGTTGATGTGATCGACGCCTTCAAGGCATTGCCATGGCCAATGGGTCTTGTGGGCTTATTTGCTCTCGTTAGTACTTCCTGCTAACATTTTACAAATCTGCCTTCTACAAGAGATTCCTTCCTGTAAGTCCACCGAAATGATGTTTTGGTCCACGTTTTCTAGGGATGTTGTACCCCCCAGAGCCCCTCGACAGCTATCGCCTCCGGCCATTTGAAAATCCGTATTTCTCAAACCGCTCCAGTTTGGAAAAGTCCACGCGGCCGAAGCACTAAGTAAAATTGCTCGCGTATAGAAGACTTGGTCAAACAAATTGCCCTCCTCTCAGCCCGCGCAAAACACTTGCTGCTTTACCGATCTTGCCCGTCATAGTGCACACCGAGTTTGATCTCAGGTCAGACGGGGCGTGTCGCGGTAGCATTTTCTGTCTGCTTTAGGAAATTCACTCGCTTTTTGAGACGATAAGTTTCTAATTGCTCAATCGGTTTTATTTTACCTCTAACAGTATTATTTTCAGTGATATCTTTGACAACCAGATAACCGATGTCCACTTAAGCGATGAAAAATTAAGTGTACGAATCTCGATATACACCTACTTCGATTGTCGTTGCCTATGAACTATATACAGTGCGATTCACTGCTTGAGTGGTTCGAAGTGGGCCACCAAACGGGCGATCGACGACCAAAGAGCATTCACAAATAAACGTTTTGAAACAAAGTATTTCAATAACGAATGCCTTGGGGACTTGAGAATTGGACTTTAGTCATTCGAAGCCATTGAAGAAACGCATTGTATTTCGTGTATCAAAATTCCCAAAGCAACGGTTTTAAAATTAGGTGAATAACAATGCTGAAACAGTAATGGCTAAGAGCTCGTTTGATTCAAAAGTTGCGAGTTAAAAGTTATGCATAAAACCCAAGTAAATAATGAAGTGGGAACTAGTTTTAGATCGAATGGCTAGGTACAAAAATACAAACCTTGTATTGTTTGTGTCCAGCAAGACAGAAGCACAGCTAGCAAGACGACGTTGGTCAGGCAAGCCATGCTTGAGTTCTTGCAGCCAACTAACGATTTACCGTTAGCAGTGCGAACTTATGCTTCCTTCCTCCAGACTCATTACAAAGGTTTGGCAAAGGAACAACACCTCTTATTGGCAACTTGATATAGCAATTAGTAAGATGTCGCCAGTAGTGTAGTTGGCAAACTAATCAACCTAAACTAATTAACCATATCGATAATGCTAAGGAGCTTGCAAGCACCTTGGTAGCCATGATATGCTGATTAAAAGGTTATCCAACAACATTCCGTTATTAAGCTGGATCCAATTATAATTGCTATATCCTTTGTATAATGCAAATTCCACTTTTGAGAATGGCGACATGTGGTTTGCATGTGTGGGGTAAAACTCATTCCTAGAGTACAGAATAAAATGCGTTCATGATACTGTAACAGACGGTGATGGTTACTTACTACCGGTCTCCGTGTGGTTCCTAATGGTTTTTGCACTGCATTTGAGAGAGGGTCCCAGAAGGCTTCGATTTTTATACCAGAGGAAAGGTAGCAAAGACGTTTATACCGACAGTGAATCTCCATTAATTGTCAACCTCGACGGACTGTGGACCAGGAATGAACGAGGTTTTGATCGATTTGTGGTTTGCACATCGATCCCGGAAAGGGCTCACCAACTGAGCTTTCAAAGTAAAACACCGCCACAAGCGCTGTCTCCTAAATGCCGACGTACTTGGCTTGCAAATGTTCTTAATTATCATACAAGAAACACAAATCAAACCTTTAGTAAATACAAATTGGTTTATTCCTTAAAATGTAGAGTGTAAATATGTTAAATGTATATTGCCGATTACATTGATATTTGTACATTTTGAGTGGATAGTAATTGGATGTAAGGAATACTTTTAAGGTCACCATATGTAATCATCGGATCCATCGTAATCACTAAGTATTATTTAAGTTCAGCCAATTTTGGAGCAAGTTATTTAGCACTATCGCGCAAAACGCACCTTTATTTTGAGCGCGTTAAGATTGTATAAATAGAGAAAATATGAATATCACTTTGGATTTTAATCAAATGATAGGACCTAGGCAAGAGATGTGGGACTCCACATCAGACACCTTGGATTGTGTACTGCTGGTAGTCGATTCCCTTGGTCGCAGTAACGCGCATGACTTGACCATTCTTAGAGTCATCGTTGATAAGCTGCAGTAAACCTTCTGCTACTTGCTCTGGCCTGCAAAAAGACGTTCGTATATCTCAAGAAAATTCAATTGCTATATAGAAGGGATTTCCGAGCACTCTCTTGAGAATTTTACAGTAACTTTGCAACCACTTTTTCAGGGTTTCAGGGGCGGATCCAGGAATTTCAGAAGGGGAGGGGGATAGGACCTGACCATGGGACCAAAATTTTCAATTTCCTCCAGCAAGAACAGTAAATGTATGGCCCCCCGTAAATCCGCCCCTAGGTTTTAGAGCGGTTTTCACAAACAATTGCAATTGAGCAATCACTAGCCAATCAGAATCGAGAGAAATCACGGCTTGCTCCTAAATGGCTTTTTTCTCAGCCAATTGCAAGCCGAACCAATTACTGAGTAATTACACAATTGTATTTACTTCAGAATTTGATTGGCTGAGAAAAACGAGTAGCCAATGAGAACGCAAAGCAATCGCAATTACATAACAAGTCTTGACAGTCATGCGAAATCCGCTCTATTGAGAAATAGAGTAATCACTTTGCGATAAACAAGAGCGGCTAACCTTGGCACCTAATTCAGATCATCTGACGATTCATTTGGGAGGTTACAACTATTCAATTCCTCACACATGACCGAACGCATGCAAGTATCTACGAAATGGACAATGGTAACCTCCCAAATGAATCGTCGACAAGATGTTGACCCCGCTTGCCAGTTTTGTTTATTGGTGTTCTACAGTCATGAAATCCGTTCTATTTGCTTTAATTTCTTTCACTGAGGGGTGGCTTTTTGACTTCGTTATTTGTTACTAGTCTTCGGGAAAGAACAATCTAAACCGAAGTTGAAAAACTATGCACGAGAGGCATTTTAATTTAAAAAAAAACCGCCCGGGCAGAAGCTCCCTGGACAAAAATAATCCCTGGTTCAAAACATCGCCGCTAAGGCTGGGTTCACAACAGTGCATTGTCTTTTTCAACATCATTCACCATTTATTGACGTGCCCTGTTGAACTAGTTTGTGTCGACATTGTTGAGCGACTTGTGCGTACTGTCCAACATGGCATTTCACCAAGTGTTGAATGACGATGGAATAGCTTGTAACCAGCCTAACTTTCAACACTAAAATGAATGGGGCATCCCGCTCTCTATGCCAGTTGCCTTGTCACTATTAAAATATTTTAAAACTCTGGGCGCTATCGTGACCTCATAACCACCAGGTATAAAGCCGGCTTTTCGCTAGTGAAATAAGCGGAGACGGAGACGTAAGAGCCTGCGTTTGTATGAAAATCGTAGTCACAGTTAGCGGCATATACGCCTATTTCAATTAACGTTGCTCGTGAGACCATGTATCATGAACCATGCTTCATAAGTCGCAATGATAATTCTTGACTAAATCGAAGTAGTTCATGTCAAATTGTGTCTCAAAGAAGTGAACAAAGTGCCATTTGGTGGTTTTAGTTTAGTTTGGTTTGCCAAAATCGAGGAAAATACGAGAAAAAACGTCTTCATTATGATGCATGGTTCATGGTTCTACGTTTTGCAGAGCAACGTTAATTGAAATAGGTGTATAAGCGTAAGCGGAGACGTAGGGTAAAGGAAACCTTTCGTTCCGTTATGCTTCCTTCGCGCTTACGTCTCCTTCTCCGCCTCCGTTCTTTGATTTTCACACGAACTCAAGCGTCCTTACGTCTCCTTCTCCGTCTCCGTTTACTTCACTAGTGAAAAGCCGGCTTGATGGAGTCCGGTAAAACGCGAGTACAATGTGAATACTTTATCATTCTTACTTGATGACGCCCAAGTGTTGGATAAGTGGAACCACCTGAGGCATGTCCTCTTTCTGTTTCTCAAGCATGGGTGTGTCCACAAATACGGGGCAGATACAGTTCACTCGGATACCTTTGGTCTTATGGGCAACCTTTAGGATACAAACAGAATCCTTCATATAGCGCTCTATCCATAGACCATATTCTTCTTCTACCTCGTTTCCTGTGTTTCTTTACGATGAGATCGCTCTCGAGATTGTCGAGTGATAATGTGTACCTTTGGTCCGCCCATACCTTCCTGTCTGACTATTTTAGGCACCTGCCTACATATACCAATCCTGTCTGTGTCTGTAACTTACTGGTGCTATACTGCGAGAGAATCCAATCACCCCATGTTTACTGGCACAGTATACAGGTGTCGGACTCATGGGTGCCAAACCTAAGGATAATGTGGCAGGTAAACTGTAAGTCATCACTCACGCGAGAACAACATGTATAGCTCTTATACAACAAGTGGTATTACCGAACCC
Source organism: Scolanthus callimorphus (assembly GCA_033964015.1). NCBI lineage: Eukaryota > Metazoa > Cnidaria > Anthozoa > Actiniaria > Edwardsiidae > Scolanthus > Scolanthus callimorphus. The sequence continues at coordinate 13,013,747 of CM066917.1, read as the reverse complement.
AAACCTCGCCCTTATTTTCTAAGTTTGACATCGCGACCATCATGTGGTGGGAGAGGGTAACAAGAATGTCGCGACTAAACACCATGTTATACGAGGGAATTTCTCTCGCAACTCACAACACAATATTTGTCGCGTTGCGACTTGCAGCCAAATCGCGCACCCACCTACAATGCAATATTTGCCGTGTTGCGAGTTGCAGAAAATGTGAAGCCGAGCTCTACGTTTCGCAACGTTGCGAGACAAGCTGCTATATGTTACATGTCTTCGCAATTTATCACGCAATGGGTTCCCTGAATGAGCCAATCAGCGTGCTTGAATTTGATAGCGCCGCTGTAATTTATAATTTTAGTGCGAGCGCATTGCAAGTTGCACGAATCATTCCGAGTGTGTAACATCCCGCGACAACTTGCGTTCGTTGCGTTGCGTTCATTCTTTCTACCCAGTAACCTTGAGGATGCGGACACATGCGGACTAGAAGGTCTAGGAGTCCTGAGGGGACCAGGCCTTTTTCGAAGAAGGTTGTATAGACCCTTTTAATGTCCCGTGATGCCTGCTTTCCGTTAATGACGTCAAATTTATCTTTTCAATTTCCGGTCGACTGAACTGATTTCAACTAAAGAATAAATTTTATGTCATTCGCAAAAAAAAGCTTACTGGTGCTTATTTAAAGGGTCTATACCAGAAATCAAGGTAATGACTTGGTGACAAATAATAAAACGATAATGAAACACGAGGCTCCTTTGTAAAATATCGCTGCAAACCACTTTAAAATACCTGAGGAGGAGTCGAGGTTCCAAAAATAAAAGTCCAGAAACATAAATTGTGCTGTAGTCCAGGGATCCAACCGGGGATTAATAAAAACAAAACAAGTACTTGCCTCCCATAGACGCTGTGTTCACAATGATCCCTGAATTCATTGCCTCCATCCCAATATAAGTCCCCTGAATAACGGACACCTGGAGATTACAAGACAAGGTCATTCACTTTGCATCGCATCGTATACGTGCCTGACTTAATTGTCAAGTACCCTTAGGGAACATGTATGTCTCAAGTGCTGGTACAAACACAGGCTAAACTTCTTGTTATAAAACAACGAGGAACGACACACCACACGCATTACCATATAACGGTAGTTAAGAAAGAAATGTATCTAGTACATAGCATTGATGAAGGCAATACCAACAGTACCTAATCCCTGCAATGCCTGTCAATTCTTGCCTAAGTCTGTCGGATGCGATAAGCTTACACCTCGAAATGTAGCCCACAGTACACCGACGACAATCGAACGCGACCCCGAAAATGTCCTAGGATGTCAAGGTGTTTGACACAACTGAGTCAGGTTTTCTCGTAATGCCAAACCAAGCAATAAAAAGAACATCAATTTCCAACTGAAGGTAATTTACAGAGAAAAACAAACAAACAAAAAAAGGAGAAAAAAGAAAAACAAAAATGCACGGCCGCGAGTAAGTTCTGAAGTAAAATAAAGTAACCGTGCTTATATAGCGCTTATCCTCGCGGCTCAAAGCGCTTTACATTAACGGATAACTCATCCTATACAACCAGCTTTATAAACACAGTTTATGAACCACGGGTACTTGCAGTCCATCTAGTGCGTTAGACAATTGCGCCAAATTTGATTGAGAAAAATGCTACATATACAGACATTCGTATAGAATGCGCGAGCCGGATGCGCAGTAACAATAGTAGGCACCCGTCCTTAAAACATAGCCACGATATGGGTAGGCACAGAACTCTCTATAAATTCCATATATTACTAAACTGTGTCCGACATAATGCAGGCCCGTAGCTCGCAACCTTGGAGGGGGATTCGTTTCCTCAACTTTTCAGAAAAAACCCTGTAAAACCAAATTTATAGCATTTTGTCGTGTTTCCTACTTGTTTTGTGACCAAAAACTTGATTTCTCTGCACTCCCCCCCCCCCCCCCCTCCCGCCCTCCTACGGGCCTGTAATGGAAAGGCACTTTCACCTGTGGGATCCCCTCTTTGTTAAAATCGAGTAAATTCGTTGACAAGTTCTGTTTGGCGGATAACATTTTCATTTTAGGTCACATTCGCGTTCAGGTAGAGCTTGCCATCTTGCCTGGTCGTGGGAACTTAAAATTTTGGTGTAATAGTTTAGGTCGGAGTGACGTCACAAGGCAAGTCACGTGACTAAACAGTAAATAGCGTTTCCGGTGATGGATAAAACATCTACCTATACAACTTTAGTGAAAATGGATAGGCCTCAGTAATAGAAACATCGTACCGCTTTTGGCTGCTGAGCTATCATTTATCGTTAACGAGATATAAGGGTCGAAATCAGGTCACGTGACCTACTTAATGTCTCAGCCCCTTAAAGCACCTTAAAGGAGCAAACTTTTCCCACCAGCTAAGACGCCACTATATAGAACCCGAAAATAGAAATATCATTAGCCATTAACTTTTCAAAAAGACGTGAAACTCACCACCGGAGAATTTTTTAAACTTTGAAAAGTGAAAATGTCACGTGACTGGACACGTGACCAGTGTATCAGCCCAAATTCCATACTAAAACATTTCACTCGATGAATGTTAGCTATCCTGAAAATTTCATGCTCTATTATTAATCATTAGCAAAGATATTTGAAATTTTGTAATTTTCTCGATTTTCTAGGCTGACCCAGGCCTTTTAAAACACACTTGAGAAAGACCTATGGGGACAGGGCCTTTTCGGTCGCTGCCCCCAAACTCTGGAATCAACTGCCGCTCGAAATTAGATGAAGTCAGTCTGTTGACATTTCTAAATCTAGGTAGAAAACGTATTTTTTCAGGATTGCTTTTTATTTGTTCTCCATTGTTTTTTATTAATTTTTACTGCCATATCGCAGTAAAAATAATAAAAACAATGGAGAACAAATAAAAAGCAATCCTAAAAAGATAGTAATTGCAAGAGCTTATAATTACCAGGTTGATATCAATGGTTTTCTGCCAATCTTTTTCATTAACGATGCCAGCGTTGTTACAGAGTATGTCAAGTCTTCCGTGATCTGCCACAGTCTGCTTGATGGCCTCTGCAATATAGATTGAGCACTGCTTCATTTATAATATAGCTACGATATAACGCGCGCTCTGATTGATCCAAATCTATGCTCTATTACACCGATAAAGTAATGGTTCTCCCCCGCTATATCATAAAAGCATTAGAGCACAACTTTCTATGACTTTATCGGCAAACAGAGCACTTGCACTCGCTCGCCTGCGGCTCGTGATTTTGTGTCTCTCCCAAAATCACGCATGCTCTATATATTTTGCCGATAAAGTCGCCATTGGTTTGTGAGATAGTTTTAACAGGGCGCACAGAGAGTCGTGGGATATGTGCCTGTCCCACAATTCATTGCGCGCCGTGTCATAGTACTCATTCCCAGTCCCTACGGCTCCCAAAACAATTTTCATAGAGAATTCAAAAGAGACGTCTGAATCTGGGTACAAGACTTAAACACGTGCAAAATTCCCATTTGCTGAAAGGAACCATTTCCTCCTATCTTTGGAAGGGCATTACAATAATTGTGAACCTACTTGCTAATTCTTCATGATTTGTGACATCACACTCAGCAAACTGTGCTCTCTTGGCACCGTACTTGCTCTCGAATGCCTCTTGTACTTTCTTGCCTTCATCTTTGCAGATGTCCAACATCCTCACCTGGCAGGAATGCAAATGAAAGCAAAGCTTTGATGCATGCGCATGATACAAATCTTAGATGCAGTTGCCACGTATTTGGGAAGGGTCGCTAGCTGTATAATGCCATAGTATGCCGTGCGCTTTTATAGCCTTGCCTTTGTTTATTGTAAATGTAAATGTTGGAGTCTGACTTCCAAGAATTCCAAGAATGCAGCGCTTGACCATATAAAGTGTGTGTGTGGGGGGGGGGGGGGGGGGCTCATTGGTAAGGATGTTGGGGAGAGCGAAATTACAAAATAAGTAATTGTATGCCTTGGGTCTCAACGGTGCCACTTCCAGCCAACCGGCCACACAGACATGGAGTGTGGTACTGCTATAGGGATATGTGTCGCCAAACAGGGTCCCGATTTCTTCCTCCAGCCGATAGAACGGGGTATCGTTCAGGAACCGTCCTCTAAACGGGGTATGATAATGAAGACCACCCAGTAAAATCTTCAAGCGACCCGGTGGTCACGTATTGTTTTATTAAATGTAAAGAATTCAACAAGCGTTAACATTCTATTATTACAGATAAAACCGTAACATATAAACAACAACAATTTTGATTTACAGGTATCATTAGTTTCTCTTTAGAACGGGGTCTCATTTTGGGTGCGAAAAAATTGAACGGGGTAGCTTTTCTTCAAAAACTCGTTTTAGAACGGGGTCTGCATTTGAACTTCGCAGCAGCACATATCCACCCTATATTAAGCCAAGTACCCCCCCCGCCCCCCTGGGGGGTACAAGTACCCCCCCTGGGGGGTACTGCCACAGTGTTTATTATGTCCTACGTTGTTTATTAAGTCCCAGTGGCAGATCCAGGATTTTACTAAGGGGAGTTCTGTTTCTTCTTGCAATACAAAGCTCTGGCTGCCATCATAGTATGCTGCCACATTGAGGGAAGCCCCAAAAGAGTTTCTCCTCGAAGTGTAAACATGAAGGTGATCTCACCTTGTGTGAGCTCCTTTTATAGCATGGGTCCTTGTTTAAAAATATTGTACAGGGGTGACAAGTATAATGAAGAGGGGGAGGGTTGTCCATATATAATGTCTGGGGGTGGCGGCAACTGGATTTTATTATCTCCTGAAGGGGCCAGGGACTCTGATGGATCTTATTGCATAGCTACTGTATGGCCTGAAGATAAATTGGTTGAAAATAGAGTGACAAGTAAGTGACATGACACCCCATGACCATTACTCATTTCCAGTACTTAAAAAACAAATCAGCTTAAATTCTTATGAACTGTGCACTATTGAGCAGTCTAAAAAAACAATCCCCCTGTTGAAGACCCCAGGTTTTGCTACCCATCCTAGAATTTTTTCTCATGATCACCCTGGAAATTATGCTTATCTATGCTGGAAATCCATATTTTAGGGATACCCCCCTAGAATTTTGCTCCAGTACTATAGGGTACCTTGAATTCGCTTTTTGATGATAGAATTCTGAGGGCTCCAGGGAGTGGTCATTATTTAATGGGGGTGAGGGTGGGGGTTGGGGTGGCAGTGGGGGTTAGGAAGACTACCCTTTTTGTGGGGAGGGTCAAGTTCTTTCATCCTAGTTTAGGGGGGTTGTAAGGAGGCTCGAAATAGTTTCTGTGATGGTGCACTAGTAATTTATTTGCAGTAATTTATTTCTTTGTGATTCTACCTGTCAATCTGATCCTCTGAAATAATAAAACTACTTTGAAAACTATTTCGAGCCTTAAGTCATCAAGGGGGGTGACAATTTTTTCCACTTACATTTTGAAAAGGATACTGAAGTTTTTAAATTTGATATACTCGGTGGTTTTGGCTTGTGCTTTGTGATCCCCATATTGAAATTTCCTGTAAATAATCTTCTTGACTCACTGTGAACTATGAAATGGTGCGTATGAAATGGAAATAATAATTCATCTATATGTTGTCTTCTAATAAAATAAACAGAGCTCAAAACAAACCAACCCCATTTGCAGAGAAATGTCTGGTTCCAGAAAATATCCACACCCCACCCCTCTGAAATTTCCAAAGGAGAATACTGTATTTGTATCTTTGTAGGGAAGAAATCAGGTAAATTGATCCCCCCACCCCTCTGGAATTTCCAATCCCTTCCAGGGGAGTGAATATTTTCTGGAACCACACAATATCATCATAACAGTGTCACTGTGATTAAGTAGCATGATCCCACTTGCAACGTTTTGTCAATTTTTGTAGAATTGCATACCCTCTCCCGTAAAAATAGATGGGGGCCCTGAAGTGCTATCTCTTGATAGGGATGCCCAAAGATTCTGCTATCCCTTAGGGTACCTCTTGCCAAAGGTGGCCTAGAATTTCAGCAACAACATAAAAACATTTTTTTCCTCCTGATGGTAATTTCTTAATAACTGTAATAAAATTGAAACATATATTTTTTAATTTTCTATTTCTTGGGTTAAAATTTATTTTGTCCACATCCAAATTGCTTTCTCTTATGGGTTAAATTGCTGTTGACCACACTTAATATCTCCCCCCCCCCCTCTCGATTTTGTGCCACAGGTATCCTGAGCCCCAAAAATAAACATTTCCCTGAAAACCAAAGTTCCCCCATGGCCTCTCTATATCAGTTGTTTCTTAACTAACCACAATGCCATTTTTCTAACCATCTGTTGGGGGGGGGGGGGGGAATTCAGCAACGTTTTTCATAAAAGTACCCCGCCCCCCATTTAATCTAATAATGGCCATTCCCTCATCAGGGGGGCATGTTGTAAAACATGGACTGGACTGAGAAAACATGGACTGAGAAAACATGGACTGGACTGAGAAAACATGGACTGAGAAAACATGGACTGGGAAAACATGGACTGAGAAAACATGGACTGAGAAAACATGGACTGAGAAAACATGGACTGAGAAAACATGGACTGGGAAAACATGGACTGAGAAAACATGGACTGAGAAAACATGGACTGAGAAAACATGGACTGAGAAAACATGGACTGAGAAAACATGGACTGAGAAAACATGGACTGAGAAAACATGGACTGAGAAAACATGGACTGAGAAAACATGGGTACAGTTAGTTCCAAAAGAGTGAAATCAATCGCAAAGTGATTACAACAATTCTGAACAATACAAAGTCATCGAAATAGCGTTGACAAACATAAAACAGGAAATGATGTAGTATGGAAAGTATTTTCCAAACATGAAGCCCGTGAGAAAGCAGGCGCACGCTCATAAAACCAGCACTCTGGTGTTTTAAAATATCAGAAATCGCTCATGCATTATGAAGTCCGTCAGCCGTCTCAATTTGATGGACATCTGATAGCTGGCAAACTGCATGAGCGTTACTCACTTTATTGTTTACCACCGAGGTTGACACTTGATATGACGATTAAGTTTCAAGGTCAAAAGCCGTCACATCTGGTGGGATGAAGTTTATTTTCCGGTAGCTTGCATGTATGTTCGGTCTGTTTTCTGCTGGAAATAAACTTCCTTTCCCAAAGAATGAAGTGTGGTGTTGTTGTTTGTTTTGCACGTTCGGGATCTCAAGCGCAGAATTCAGCGTGTATTTAAAGTAAACCGTATCTACTTGGCTAAGAATTTGCTATGACCTTTGTTAAAAAAATACGGGCGATTCTGTAAGATTAGTATGTTAGCTAATAGACTCGAATGAACTACAGTTGTAGCTCACTATGCCTGTATGCGTCGAACGAATTCGTAAACGAAACGTGTGGCGACTTGAACTTGTATACCTAAGCACAGATTGGCTTGAAATTTTCAAATATTTCTGAATCTAGCATCATTAAGTGGCGAGGACACTAGGTTTTTCCCGCCAGTTTCCCCAGTTTTCTCAGTCCATGTTTTCTCAGTCCATGTTTTCTCAGTCCATGTTTTCCCAGTCCATGTTTTCCCAGTCCATGTTTTCTCAGTCCATGTTTTCTCAGTCCATGTTTTCTCAGTCCATGTTTTCTCAGTCCATGTTTTCTCAGTCCATGTTTTCCCAGTCCATGTTTTCTCAGTCCATGTTTTCCCAGTCCATGTTTTCTCAGTCCATGTTTTCTCAGTCCATGTTTTCTCAGTCCATGTTTTCTCAGTCCATGTTTTCTCAGTCCAGTCCGTTTTCTCAGTCCATGTTTTACAACATGCCCATCAGGGGAGCTCCCCCCCCCTTTAATGTGAATAATGGCCATTCACTCTACAAGCGGGGGGCATTAAAATATTGATTGTCTGCGCTATAAGGTTCTACTATCTTGTCATGGTCGAGGTCAACAACTCTGCAAGCTAAAAATGACAACTTCATTTTATACATGACATGTACAGTATTTATACCGAATAGCTTGCGTGCTAAAATGATACGAGAACCAAAATTTGGTGATCCATAACCATGAATTAAGAGATCATTTCAAACAACCAACAAACAATTTGGATTAAAAAATCAATGTTGGAATATTCTGCGCGGGACAGCGCGGGACAGGATTTCACGGGTCGTTAAAACTTAAACTTACCGATGCGACGCCGTTTTCTAAAAGAGCTACGCAGAATGCATGTCCAATGCCTTTAACAGCTCCTGTCACAAGTGCTACACTCCCTTTGATCTGCATTTTGCTGTGCGAGAAGGTTTATCTATGACTATGTGCGACCTAAAATTGCAAATCACGAGTAATCTCTTTTCCAAACAACACGTACATTTGGTACCAGTCTCCGTTCGCGTATACATATCATTCCGATAAAATATTCTCTTCTCTCAACGACATAACATTTGAGTTGTTCAAGATCAGTAACAAACGAAATTCCCAATATTTAATTAATTTTGATTCAAGTTATTTTTGTTTTCGTAGAAAATATTCTATACAATATTTCCTGTTTTTGCAGGCAGGTTTTTAGATTCTCGTGATTTCGTTGCAATACGTTTTTTCTTATTCCAGAAAAAAGTAGTGATAACATTTTAAAACTTAGTTCAGGTCAAAATATATAAGCTTAGCCAAAAAAGGTGGCCAAAAGGGAAAGTCGAACTATTTTCTTGCTGACAAAATAAACCCATCCGGGGGAGGGCTGAAGTCGCGGGAGTAAGGAATCTTGTCACGTGACCGAATGCATGTCTGTTGCAACTTCCAAGATGGCGGGTAGGTTCCAATCTGGAGTTTTCAGTCAGCATTCTTTTACTTGACTTTTCTCTCTTCTCTTCTAGATATACGTTTCCTAGTAGAAGATAACGACGATGCAGACGACGATCAAGATGACGGTAAGTTTTTGGAGAGGAGTTTATCTCAGAAGTGTGAATTTTAAGACATTTTAGTGAAATTAGTGGAAGGTTCAACTTTGCTGCGTTACACAACAAAATTCACGTTCTGGTTCTTGTTGTACTCGGTAGGATGTGACATGGACCAAGACGATCCCTCCGTACTGGACCAAATAACGCCTGAAGAACTCCTTAGCCCTATTATCAGGATGGAAAAATACATGCATAGCGATGTCATTTTTAATAGGTGAGAACAAATTCTGGATTCCGTGGCGACATTTGAAGTGGAGCCGAGTAGTACGAACTACAAGTCGTCACACGTGGAACAGAGGGTTTACGATATGGTTTCTTCATGTATCTTGATCTTCTCCTTATATTTGACATCTTCAGGCAAATGGCTGCTAGGTACACTAAAGAAGCGCTGAAAGCATGTAGAACTAAGGAGGATATCTACCATGTTCTACGACTTGTGGTTCGCCTCTCAGAAGACATTGGTAAGCCTGATGTCTAGAAATCTTATTTGTACAGTGTAATGAATTTTCCCCTCCTGCGTCCAATAATCTCATATTGATCTATTTTAATGTTTATTATGTCATTCATACTGCTTTCTATGGTTTTAAAATTTCGTAAGTTGTGACAGAATGAGTTGCTAATGTAAGAGTTCGTCGATTTCCTTACAGTTGCATGAAATTAAATTCTTACTTCTCAAACATTCATTTATTTTTGCAATCTAAAAGTTCTATTTATTATAGATTCGATTGTGGTTCGAGATTCACGCCTTTGATTTGTGTTAACTAATTACAAAGACGAAGTAAGCCATGACTCATCTCCCATTCCAAACTGTACTTTAACGTCTATTAAAAGGCTTATATTGTTTGGGAAGCTCAAATACTCGAATTTGAACAACAAAATTTCCGGTCAATAATCTAAAATTGGCTGTGATTTTTTGGCGACTTTTAAACAAGATATTTTAGTGAAAGCCATCGTTTTACCATCTATTATATGGCACCTGTATTCAAATTAGCAAATATTATTTATTGGAATTCGGTACAGTACCAGGATTTTGTAGATTAGCTGAGCGTTCTAGAGTTTTGTACCGTTCCTTTACAGAGGGGCTAAAGTAAACACTTACTTAAAGTTCAGTATTGTTTTATGTTATAGTACCAGTATAATAACAATAGGAACTGTGAAGCTTGTCACCTTCTTTAGAAAATGAGTCTGGGAGATATGATATTCTACATCTTCATTTCCATAATCCATATTTCCACTTTTTATTTTCCATTCAGTTCACAGTGATTAAGCTTATATTCATATTTTAGCAATACAATTCTATATGCAGTTGAAGCTTTTGGATTCATGTAGTGAGAATACAGGAAAAACAACAACAGTGCATTGAATTATGTCTCAGTTGGATTTGATTTTTTCTGTTGTTGGTGGAAGGAAGTAATCAATTGGTATAACATTGTACAACTGGATTTGCCTCACTTCGGTATAGTTAGAGAAAGAGGGTATATTTGTTCTGAGTTTAGGCTGCATTCATTATGTATACTACAGGGGGGGCAGAGGATTTTGAGGGGGGATCTCAAAATTTAGCAACTGGAAAAGGGGGGATGTCAAGTTTTTTTCATAACATGAAGGGGGGATGCATATTTTTGTTGAGGTATTATATATATTTTAAACACCGAGTTTGAACCTCCTGAAGAAATATCACTTGCACTACTATTCTCGTGTATTTACCATCTTTCAACTGATATGTTGAAAAAAGCTTTGCGCGCATAAAGACTTATAAACTTAAAAAATTGTAAAAGGCCTTGTTTTACCACAATTCCTCAAGGTCCTCTTTAGTGACTTTTGTCTGCCAGACAAAAACGCCTTTGGACTTTTGATTAATAGTCTTGTAGCTTTATGTCAAAATTGCTGCGCGCTTTGCGCGCACAACGGTAAACAAACCAAACAATAAAATACAAAATCAATGATACTCAGTCTATGTAGTAAGGTTCCAATCGAGAAGCGCACCAGAACACTTGGTAGTAAGTCACTACACACAAAAGAGTACAGGCACCTATTTGCATTCGCTGCGCTCATTCGTAAAATATTGTTCTTGCCACTCGAAAATAAAACTCATATCTTCGCGCCACCGTGTAATATCCTCTATATATATTTCAAAATCAAAGTAAAGTGTGATCTCTGTGGGAGAACATCATTGAATATCAGAGTCTGATCAAAATCACCAAATGTCTAACCAATTTTAAGATAATGTTCGGCCAATTTTCCAGTAGAGACAACCAAGAAAAAAGTTTCAAAATGGACATATGTGACCCTCCATGGGAAAACGTTACTTAACGATTTTCCGTTTTTTGCTCTTTTTTAACGGTCTGATAACGGCCTGTGAGGCCGTTATAACGGTTTTCTGAACCGTTATAACGGGCAGCAGAAAAAAAGTAACGCCTTTGGCCGTTATAACGGTTTTCTGAACCGTTATAACGGGCAGCAGAAAAAAAGTAACGCCTTTGGAGTAACGGTGTAACGGGCTAGGCTTCAAAATTAACGCTTAGGCTTGACCGTTATAACGGTCTACCTTCTAGAAAATAACGCCCTGGCAAAAATAAATAACGCTTTCGAATAACAGTGTAACGGGCTGGTCGGAAAAAGTAACGCTTAGACTTAACCGTTATAACGGCCTAGTTTTAAAAAATAACGCTCTGACTTGATCGCCATAGTCGTCTTCTTTCTAAGCGCTACCTAGACTAATGCCTCGAAATAACAGTATACGTTTCATACACAAAGAACACGTGTAACCTAAAGCAGTGCAATCATGTGTTTTGTAACACAGTCTATGAATTCAAGACATGATAAACGAAAAGATAGCCTCAGCCTTTTGCGCGTCAGCAATGTCGATTATTTTAGCAGTATAAAGCACACATCCTGAACTTGTAGTTGGCGATTTTGACACACAAGTAGATATGAAATTTATGCTTAATGAGTTTGCTTTATTCCCTAGGTCTCTTCAAAACAGGAGATCGCAAAAACGAAACTGTCCTGATACATTCGCGTGGGCAATTATGTCAACAACAAAGATCACGTCACAATAAAATCGACTCACCAGTATGAAGTCGTCAAATTAAATCTGCCTTGATCTTGTATTAAATTCACATTAATTCTGACAAGCTCGATATGTGTGGTCCACCAAACATGTTAATTCTGATACGTTCAATAGAACCAAGGTATGAAGTATAAAGTATCGTCCAGCATCCGATGCGTAGCGAAAGTTTTGACTCGTCAATAAGCATTTTAGTTTATACGCGTTGTCATGGAAACACAGATAGCATTGTCAGGAACGTCGCGATCATTAATTGACTTTTGAAAGGCAAAACAAAAGGCATGGGCTGAAAGTGAAGCGCTGGAATAGCGATACTTAACTGCAGCGGGAACATTTTTCACGAAGCGAATGGCCATGGTTTACGCGGTGCGGGAATTTCACATTCATGCAAAAAGAAATTGCTCCGTTCATGCTTGTGAGTTATCACTCACTTAAGGAAAAAAATATGTTCAATGTCCGAAAACCCATCGTAGTTTTTCATCTAAACTCCCGGACTCCTTGAGACGAGTGTAATTAGTTAATTAGTTCTCGTATTCTCAATGCTTAACGCAGACAGGGAAGCCATTCAGTAGTAACAGCCTTAGTTGGCAAGTCTGGGCGGCGAACTGCAAAAGCTCTACGACGCAGCGCAATGCGCTTTTCTCGACAGAAAATGTAAAGATTTAGTGATATTTTACTTGATTTAATCTGTTGAGGTGACCTCCCCGTGCCGGAAATAATATATAAGCGCAACGCTTGACAGGGTTTTATGCAAGGATTAAATGAAAAACAGAGAGAAAGAAAGACGCAATCAGTTATTATTGAAACATATTTTATTCGTGCTTGTCTCCGTGTACTGTGTCCGCTGTGCGCTGATGCTTCTCCGGTACTTCTCCCAGGAGTCGAAGATGAACGACCGCTTGAGAACCAAAGGTACCTGCTCATGACAGCAGAAAAAGAAAACCCGAAACTGCTTTGCAAAAGTCTGACGGTCTTCGAAGAAATAACGCTTTGCCGCGGGCCGTTATAACGGGCTGATAAAAAAAAAATAACGCTTTGCCCTGACCATTATAACGGCTTGATTTCAAAAAGTAACGCTCTCTCCCAAAGACATGACGCTCTGCCAAAAATTATTAACGGTCTCAACCTAGAAAAATAACGCTTTGCCTAGGCCGTTATAACGGCCTCATTCGGAAAGTTAACGCTTTGCCTAGGCCGTTATAACGGGCTGTTCTAAAAAGTTAACGCTCTCTTGAGGTCAGATAACGGTTTGGTAGACCGTTATAACGGTCTGATAACGGTTTCTGGCTACAAGGAAAAATCGATAAGTTACGTTTTCCCGTGGAGGGTCACATATGTCAGATCAAGTAAGAAAAAATATTTCCAGCTCTGAATATACAGGAAAAACTCAAATAGCTAGGAAACTAGACTTTAATGCAAGAACAAGCAGTACAATTAAATACACCTCAGGATAAAAAAGTGTGAGACCACTGAGTTTTTATTTTCAACAAATGAGACAGCCTGTACTTTTGGGTTTCAAAAGTAATGCTCTCAGCCAAATAGAAAGCCACAATTTTACAATTCTGCAAAGATATTTTACAAAGATTAGTTCAGCAATGCAAGAAAGGCCTCCTTTAATAAGCCTCCTGTATATAGCCCCCCCCCCCCTAAAAAGGCGCTTTGAAAAATATAGGCTAATGGAATATATCAAAGACATTCTAATGAAAGCAACTTTTAAAAGGCTGAAATTGGTTTTGACTGTGAACACACATATTAGGGTGTGGACAAACAAAAGAAAATAAATAAATAAGGAGAATATAAACAACAACAACAGCAACAAAAATGAGTAGTACACTATATGAAATAAGAGGATATGAAATAGAGAAATGCATCAGATATCTCAAAAGGTATCAATGAGGTAGTCCTGTAGTGATTTTCATTCGATTAATTATCCTGTCCTCATTTTTCAAATCTTCAAGATGCTAGAAGATCACTGACTTGCTTTATTAAACAGCACTAATAAAAGCATGAGGTACATAAGATAAAGGCTTGATCCGTAAGGGCAGATATTTTGTGATTTGTAACCAATGACTACCTGATTCCAAGTAGTCTCTTTCTATATATTTTCTGCCCAGAATTTATGCAGGGAACAGCAAACATGAGTTGAATAAGGTGCTGGAGATAAAATTGTTGAAGGTGAACATTTTAAATTTCTTTGTAAAAAACTTGATACACCTTTGAGTAAAAACATCAAATTTACTCAGTGCTAGTCAAAACATCTCCACTGATACACCATATCCCTTATGTGCTGCCTTACATACCCAAGCTTCTCAAGTTGGTGGAAAAAGTAAAGTCGAAGTCACAAAAAACCCTTTTATGATTTGAATTTTCTTGTAGTGAACTATGAATGCAATAAATAGGTAACGAAAAGAGAAATGGTTTCCTTTATGGACAAAAGGGCCTGGACCTTAGTGTATTGATATGGTAATATATGCTAATGAGTGAGTTGTTTATATATGGCTGTTGTTGAGTTTCCCGCCATTGTGGGTTCTTGCTTTGTATACATTCAGTTTAATTTTAATTTAATTCCAACACTCACGTGTTGACATTAATGCTGAATGCTTAACAGTATTATTTCATAATACATTATATTATCATGATACATATGCCATGTAGAATTTTGTATCAGAGTAATAAAGTAATAAAGTATTGGATGTTGGGCGAGGACCCGATCACCGCAATATTATGTTGCGATATGTTGTTACTAAGGACGTTAAGGAATGTGCTTTTTGTAATAGCTCACTCACATAATCTAAGGGGTAGTGAAAATATGTTTTTTTTCGTAAGTTTGATATGTCCCTAATAGTTTTCTAAGGGCAGAGCCAAAAGAACATTGTGGCCCTACACTGAAGCTTCTGAAGTTATTCAAATTGAAATTCCAAGGGCCTCAAGAGCCCTCAGTCTGAAATAGAGTCAAAGATGAGAAAGAGCACAAATCATATTTTCTCACTTTGAAGATAATAAGCAGAATGTCCTCAGAGCTAGGGAGCACCTAGAAGTTTCCCCCTCCATGCCCATCTGAGGGTCAGGTACCAATTTTTGGTTCACTTGAGTTGATTCGGACTGTTAAAGAAAACGGCTATTGTTTGTGGGACAGCCTACTGTGAACCAAATCAAGCTATGAATCGAATGGTAACTCTTTCTGTGCCGCTTCATATCCACAAGTTGCCAATGTATGGCTTTGATTCAAATCTTCCATTCCTTTACTATTGTTTCGGTCTCAGCGCGGCAGGGATATTGCACCCAGGTTATCACTAAAGAGCCCATGTTACATAGTCTAAAAGGACTTTGTGACTGCTGAAAATGGCATTGTTGCTCGTGAACTGGTGCTTTTATTATGAACAGATGAAAACTGCTTACCTCAAATTTCGCCTGTAGAATGGTAGGTCACAATTTGGTGATGTTTACATTTCTGGTTGACAAAGCCCCAAATTTGATCACCATTGGCAACTACTGGTCGCATATGATATTGAGATCCAGCATGCACACTTGTCATTATCAATTTTGTAAACTGTTGGCATGTGCACACTTGTGCAGATCTGGAAATGTTGTGACACAATTAGGGCATGGGAAATTGTGAAAAGTCCTGATGGTGAATATTTGAATTAGGTCAGCTGTTAACATTTTTTTTGGCAAATTCTATCTTGGTTATTCTGCTCCTAAATGTTGACTTTACAAGAAAACAAATGATATTGTTCCAATTTGCCAATTTTTTTTTTAGTTGGCTGTAACCTTATGTTCATGACCCGACATCATCCAAACTTCCCATGTTTCTCAAGTTGGCCAAAACTGTTTTTTCATTGATCTTTGCAGAGCCATGTGTGCGTGTAGAGTTGATGGAACAAATCCCACATGTAGCCTTGTTCTGTTATGAGCACTACTCTATGATGGAGGCAGTTCCACAGCACATCCTATATATTGTGCTACGGTATCTAATGGACTCCAACAATCAAGTCAGGAAGACAAGTCAACAGGTCCTACTTGAACTGCTAGAACATGAGCTGGTAGAGCGGGGTAAGTTGAGTAACAGCAACAGGATGCATAAGCAATAAGGGTACCAGCTCTGGCACCAGAAACACTGATTTCTCATTGAAGTGAGCTTACCAGTACTTTAAACACCAGTGAAGTGGGGGCATGTGGTAAAACCTGGAACACTGGAACGAAACCACCGGAACGTAAAATAATTGAAATAAAATCACAATTCTGCAATATCAGCAGCTGTGTAAGAACTGCGACAAAAACACACAGTGTGAATGGACCTTTATCAAGAACTTTGTTTGTCATTGCAATAGTTGATGGACAAAACATGGATAATTGCAAACTCTGCTGCTGAAAGTAATACAATAGCCACCTTTGCTAGTCAGATGACATACATGTACATGATGCTACACACCAGGCAGGCAGTATACTGTAGCTTAAACTAAGTTTGTTTTTGCTAATCTCATCCTACACAAAGAAGAGGAAGCAATGTTGAAATTAATACCACACTAAAACTGTGTTGTGTATTTGTAGCTGACATTGAGGAGCAGGTCTGTCCTGTACTGATGCAGCTGACAGCAGGAGACAGTAGTGATGACTACCGATCAGAAGCTGTAACTGTAAGTTGGTCATTACTCCCAGGGGAAGCATAGTGTTATAGCATCACCCTCTTTTCTCAGAGAGCAATTTCTTCAGCTCTTATATCAGTACCAGAAAGACCACCTTTTCTATAGTAAACAAGTGCATTAGTCTCAATGTGTACATTGCCAAGTTGGTAGAGAAAATGCAGAGATGCCAACTCAGAGATGACATGTTGACCAATTAATACAAAATGGCCTTAAGCCTACAGTTTTTCTTGGACTTGACCTCTCAACTTTGAGCGACCACAATTCTGAAATATACTTACCTATGAATTTCAAATTTTGACCATTTTGCTGTAGAATGATCAAAGTTCAAGATGATGCATGATTTATCGTCATCAGAGTTTCCATAGCAACGAAACAGGGCGTCACTGTTTTTAATTAGCAAAAGTTCCACATGAAATTCGATCTAAACTTTTAAAATGATACACCAAGCGCTAATCCTTAGTTAATTGTCTATACGTATACGAAGTTTTGAGAAAATTCACCAAGTCGATTTCAAGATATTCCAGCCGACTTTTTTTGCCTTTGAAGTTCAAAATGTTTTCACTTGCTTTCTAATTATTATGAATTTAATGGCTTTTGAAATAAGCTAGCAAAGTCTCTTACCGCAAAATTTATCCCAAGGTATACAACTACTTGTTTGCCAAATTTGATGCCAGGAAGTACTTTTGATTTTCCATAATGAACATCGACACAAACTTCAAATTTTTGAACAAATTCGCAAAATGCCATTTCGAACACAACTAAGGCTTCAGAGAAAGTTCCTGATGGCGAATTTTTTTCTCGCACTCGAATTTCATCTCACATTCGAATTTCACGTGGAACTTTTGCTAATTAAAAATAGTGACTCTGATGACAATATCGTGCATGATCTTCAACTTTGATCTTTCTATAGAAAATGGTCAAAATTTCAAATTCATAGGTAAGTATATTATTTCAGAATTGTGGTCGCTCAGAGTTGAGAGGTCAAGTCCAAGAAAAAATGTAGTTTATTTTCTTTATTGGGAAGGAATTATTATAAGGAATTTTCTCCCAGATTTGCATTAATGTAGGCCTCATGAATTTAGATTATGTTAATAACTCAATGTGTTAATTTCCTACAATAAGATATTTCCATATTATAGTGTGAACCCGTTGTACAGCATCCTGTTAACATGAGTATCTTGTTCATACAGATAATGAGTAAGATGGCTCCCCTTGTTGTACAGTACTAGTATCCTGTTAACATGAGTATCTTGTTCATACAGATAATGAGTAAGATGGCTCCCCTTGTTGTACAGTACTAGTATCCTGTTAACATGAGTATCTTGTTCATACAGATAATGAGTAAGATGGCTCCCCTTGTTGTACAGTACTAGTATCCTGTTAACATGAGTATCTTGTTCATACAGATAATGAGCAAGATGGCTCCCCTTGTTGGCAAGGACATCACAGAGAGATTCTTCATGCCCAGATTTGAAGTGCTTTGTTCAGATCCTCTATTCCACGTCAGAAAGGTATGTATTTACTGTATCATGTTCAGGTTTTTAGTGTTAAATGCTTTGTATCTTCTGCTGCTTATAGTCACTGGATTGAATTTTTTTCGTGAGAAATAAGAATCTGCTTTACATTATACTGCAATGTTGGGGGAAATTGGGGGGAAGTTTGGAGTTTATGGGGCATACAGTATACCAGTAATATGGCTGGTGTAAAATAGGGAACTCAGCTGCCCTTAGCATTTATCTGTATCATTCTGTAGGACTAATTTTGATGTCATCAAGCAGTACAGAGCTACTGTACAACCTTTGTAATGGTTTTAGTAAATTCACCTTGTTAGATTTTCTTGTTAACAGGTCTGTGCTTCTAGCTTTGGTGATATCTGTAATGTTCTTGGCCCTGACGTTACTACTGACAAACTGGTGAGCACTATAGCATCAGATGAGCAGCTTTGATTTGCCTTTTTGTTCAACATTTCTTATCCTTCAATTTCACAGCTTCCAGTGTTTTTTCGTTTGTGTCAAGATGGTGTTTGGGGAGTAAGAAAAGTAAGTTACCGGTATTATATCTTTGTTTTACATGTTGATTTTTAATTAATAAATGTCTTGTCCACTACACTTGAGGCTGGACTAAAGCAGTTTAAGAAATTGGATCTCCTTAGCTAACATAGATACCGTAAAATTAATATGGTACTGTAAATCTGTCATGACCGTAGTTTTCCCTTTAATCAAACAAACAAACATGTGACCACAGTAGAGTATGGTCCAGTATGACCACATGCAATGAAATGAAATGATGATTGATGACTTTCAATACTGTAGCTTCACATGATAATAATGAGAGGACTTGACTGAAACTATATCATGTAATTTTCAAGTCATCATTTAAATTGATTGAAGTGATGGCATTTGCAAACAGTTCTCACTAAATATAATTGCATACATTATGATTGACATATTATTATATTGAGGTACTTTGCAACATGTTGATTGGAATTTAGAGCTAAGTTGTTCTCCTTGTTGTGTTCAGTCCTGTGCAGAGACATTCATGAGTGTTTCAGCAGCTACTCCAGAGGATGTGAGAGGTAGTGACCTTGCCGAAGTGTTCATCAGTTTGCTGTGTGACAAGTCGCGATGGGTAGGTGGCAATATCCAGTATCATCTTGTCATTGTCAATGGCATAGTGTAATCATCATCATTCTCATCGCCATCATCATCCTTGTCATCACCATCCTTGTCATCACCATCATCATCCTTATCATCACCAGCACCACCTTCACAGCTACCATACCATCATCACAGGGCTCCAAATTAAGAAATAATCATACAGTAGTCAACATTCTATGCTTTGTACGAACATTATAGGCATAATTCATATAAAAAAAAAACAAGATAAGCATAAATTCATTAGTAGAGCACAACAAAAACTGGAAATACAGTGGTTATTAAAAACGAAACATTTTAGGCAATTTTAAGTACGTACGTGTCTCAGGCAGACTTTCAAGCAGAAATTGAAAGAGTTTTAAAACCTGACTGCCAAAGTAGAATTTATAGTCAGGTGTATGGAGTGCAGAAAAATGGGAGGATTTAGATGAGAATTCAAAAACGTTTCCCAAACAGACACATTGGTAGTTAACAGTATTATCACCATTGCAGTGGAGTGTTGATAAAATCAGTTTCTAACGAATGGGCATGATTTTGACCACAAGTTACACTCAATGTTCATTGTTTTGCCCTCGTGTTTTCAGGTCCAGATGGCAGCATATCAAAACCTTGGTCCCTTTATTTCCACATTTGCTGACCCTACCAAGAGTGGCTTTTATATCAACGACTATGGGCAGCTTTGTCCTGTGCCTCATGAAGAGATCCGCACAGAAGCTGAGCCCACCACTTATCAGAACACTTCACCTCCCAGTCAAGCTACAGAAAAGTGAGTGATGTTTGCTAATCCCTAATCACCGGCTACTTTTTTTCTAAATGTGAGACACAAAAACGTTGGAACACAGAACTTTGTTAAATGCAGCCTGTAGCTCATCTCATTGTTTGCGAAAATAAAATAAAAACTGGAATCCTTAAATTGGAGTTCCTCTTAACAATCTCCCAGCTCCGTTTGACGAAGAAACTAAATTGTTGCTTTGAAGCTACATATTTTGCATGTCGGCCGTCAGTTTTTCTTTTGCAGCCGCCTACTTTTTTTGAGCAGCTGCCTACTTAAAAACATTCTGACAGCTCTGTCATTTATCAGGCAGGCTGGTTTAATAGAAAGTTAACTATGTAAGCATAAACATGATAATTTCAAACCACAAGGCATTGTGAGGGGTATTAATGTGTCACCTTGTTTCAAGTGAAAAGTGGACCATTAATGATTGTAATTCAGCATAACTTAAAAACGATTTTGGCACAGATGTAGTGCCTTTCCTGATACATATGGACTCAAAACAATGGATCTACTGTGCTAACCAATGGAATGGGTGCTGATCCAGGAAAAAAGATCTGACTGGTTCAGGAAAAGCGAAAACGTCTGTTTAATTACCGTTCTTGCCTCGCTGCCCAATGCCTGTACATACTGTATGATATCCTTTTTAGGGTTGGCGAATGGCTTTCAAGACACTGTTTAATAAAGATGATTTGAAGGGCTCGGTGCAATAACGACCTAAGTGATTATTTAGACTGATTTTCGATTTTTAAAAAATCTGCACAAATCATGTTAAAATAGCCTAAAGATAACTTCTCTGTATTTTTTTTTCAAAATCGCTAAGACAACGCTGTGAAACGGCCCTAGTTACCGCTAAAAAATTTGTCGAACAGCCACATAAATTTGTCTATTGTGTTTTTCAAAATTGAGTGAGTTTACCTTAACACGATTTAGGATAATTTAAAATTCATTTTAGGATTCATTTAAAAGTCCCTGTCATGAAAGATTATTTGGCCCAATAAAGCTTGTAAGCGCTCTAATCGCTTCAAGTCAAACTTATTTCCCTTGTAGAAAGGCTTGGATAAACTTGACTGAGTGCTCTGCACTCAAATGAATTTCAAATAAAGTTTTAAAATCATAGCCACCACTTTGATGCTTCCGTGGCACTTTGGTTTATATAGCTGCTTCTGGACTTACTGGTTGGAGGCTCAAGCTGGTGTTTCCCCGTTACAAATTTTCTTACGCATTCAAATAGAGATTACAAGTGGCATCAAATGCCTGAATTCCTCCGTAGGAAAACAAAGCTCGAATTAAACCCAATAGTCGATAAATCTATGGAGTGTGGTTGCTAGGCAAATGTTTAGGTTACAACTAACGCTGTCGTACAGCGTTCTCGTAGCGATTTTGACTCCCAAAATACAGGCTAGGTTAGTTTTAAGCTATTTTAACATGATTTCTGCAGATTCTTTAGCAAAAACCGAAAAATCGAAAAACACTTTAAAAATCACTTAGGTCGTTATTTCACCGAGACCTTCATTTATATTGTTGATTTTTAAGTGCTCTCGCTTTTCCACAGCCCATCGTCAGACAAAGATGTTGAAACACAAGAAAGAGGCTCCTCTCCCGAGGCCAACACCACTGATTCTGGCTACATCTCTCCCCCTGATCTTCCTGCTGACAACAACGATGTACTCAAAAACACTTGTCAATCAAACGAATCATCGGGACATTGTAAAGATAGCTTGGGGTGTAAACCCATTCAGACTACAGATCTTGATGCTGATGTAGATGAAAATTACTTTAATTCATTTCTTTATTGGAGAAATCCTCTACCCCAAGTAGAAGTTGAGTTAGATGATATAAGTGATGATAAAGATGACAATGGAGATGATGAGCAAAATGACCCTTCTGAAAACGCGTCCAATAAAGAAGAAACCAAGTGTGAAAACCACACCTCCGAAAATTGCCAGGAAAATAAGGAAACATCTAACAGCCCTCGACTAGTGTTTGAAAATTCAAATGAGAGTGACGAAGAAGAGCACATGCCAATATTCTCGCTGACAGACGATCATGCAGACTTTGATTATGACGATGATTATCATAACATCAAGTTACATCACTCATCATCATTTGAGGACGATCTTCTGCTAACCAACCACATGGCGACCCCACACCAGGTAATTATAATTACAACAACAATAGAGCAAATTTCGTATGACTGTATTGAAAGCAATTGCAAAGAGATTACACCAATTTTGAATAAAATCTATAGGAGTGATTACAAAGCAATTGTGACTTACTCGCGACATCTGGAATCCGTTCTAATAATAATAATCAGAACATAATAACAATAATAATTTGTTTATATTTTATAATAATAAACATTTGTTACATTCACTTGCATAATTTACCAAATTCTTACCCCATCTGCACAAAATCCAATCACTTATGTCCATTGCTTTCCCTCCAACATACGTCATGAAAAATGACATTTTGACACCTGAGTGGATGGGGGACACAAACGGAACTTTGAAATTGCTGTAACAGTGCAGCCTTTCCACAGAGCACCTCAAATTCGGAATAAGTGTTTTACAAAGTTGCAACTCAAACGTTACATTTAATCGGTTTCCTTTTATGCTCTATATGGAACATCAAACGTCTGATTGTGTACTCCCTAATCAGTTAATGCACAGTAGTCCCCTTTAGAAACAACAACTACATGTACAATGGCTGTATCATATCAACACTGCATTAGATAGATTTTATTTACCCACGGTAGGTTACTTCAGCATAAGCTGGTTTACAAGTAAGCCGTGCGCTATCTATAGTATATTATCTTCTCTCATGATTGTTTGTTTGCCAATTTCTTACTTTTTTCCCTCTCAGGATGTTATACCTCAAGCTCTTCTGGATCACTATGTGTCAATGACAGAACCATCCAAAGCACAGACGATAGATACAGAGATTGCGAGACATTGTGCCTTTAGTTTTCCCGCGGTAACTTTAACTCTTGGTCGACGGAACTGGCCATGTCTGAGGGACACATATGAGCTGCTCTCCTCTGATATGCAGGTACAATCAAAACTACTGTCAAGTTTGTTTTCAAAGTATCAGTGATGTTGTGCATCTGTAAGCCTGGTGCACACTTGCGACATAACGACATAGGAAAAATATCACACGAACAAAAATCTAGTAGTTTCAATAAGTTAAAATCCACAAAAATAACATAAGATTGCTTTGGTGAAGTTATCTAATGTTGATCCATGGAAGATATTGATTGTTTCAAATTTTCTCACACATTTTTCGTTGCAACATAACGTCCTTATGTCGTTAGTGTGCATCGGGCTTCAGCTTGTCGTGCCCTTAAGTTCGGGAGGTACTGAGTTCCGGCATATGCCTATTTAAAAAGTTTGTCTTGCCTTTGGTTGTAAAGCGCTATTGTTTGGTGTTGACTCAAGCAAAGAATCTCATATTTACTGAACGCTTATTGAAACAGTATACCTTGTACCATGAATGACATCAACTTGGATAATGAAAACAACACATTGGCACAAAGCCAAAGGGATTTCCTTTCCTGGAGTATGTGTTGTAGAGTGACATCTGCAATGGTACACTGTAGAACTTGTACATATGTATCTGGATACAGTGGCGGGTCCAGGATTATAAGAGGAGGGGGGGGGTCATTTTTGCTGATGAAGTGCAACGTATAAGGAAACATTCTTCATTCTTTTCGTTTTTGTTTTCAAAACACAAAAAATATTAGCGTTATCCTGAAATGGTTGTTACATCATGAATTGAATATACTGATATACATTGGGTCACATAAAAGAAAAGAACCACTCTGAAATGACAAAAGGTCTGTAGCGAACCGATCCCCCAAAAATCGGTTCGTTGGGAGAGGGGGATTCATTGCACCCGATGACCCCCCCCCCCCCCCTGGATCCGCCCCTGGGATAGAACCCAAGTATGATTAGAGTAACGTGGTACAGACGCAAATATTCTCAATATTTTAACATCACTTCCAGACATTTGGAGAGTACCCAAACAATTTTCCAAATATTGACATGAATCTCTGTTACGTTGTATCTTCAGTGGAAAGTTCGACGGACCTTGGCGTTCTCCATACACGAGCTTGCTCAAGTTCTTGGCGAAGAGATGACCAAGATTGAACTGGTGCCAACCTTTAACAGCTTCCTCAAAGATCTGGATGAGGTATTGAGACATACACCATAATCCCGGGCCTGTTAAATAGGGAATTTTAGCGTGACAACGAAGACGAAGATAATGATGTACAGTGGTCTCTAAACGCGGTCTACTCATTTGCTCATATTTATCTATATTCGTCAGTCATTTAATATCATTGCCATTCGAATTGTCGTCCTCATTCCCGTCGCTGCAGCCTTTAAACTGGCTCTGAATTTGTTTAATTTAATTCTCACGAACCAAAGATCACTTAGTGACCTGTCTTCTCGCCACTTCCCTCATCCTTTGTGCACTGCCTTTGGTGTTACACCATTCTGTACATCTCGTTAAAGTACCACTTTATGAAGAACCATGTTTCATTTCTTTTTGTAGGTTCGGATAGGTGTTCTCAAACATCTAGCAGACTTTATTAAGGTAGGTGAAACAAATTCCATTCCAGGGAATTTCAAACCTTCGTTTTCGAGTTGCTTTTATAATACCTTCAAACCATACCGGTGGCAGAGTTGTGATTTAAAACACTGATGAAGGAGTTCTCAAACGTCTATATCGCCTTTTGCACAATTTTCCACAATTTGAAATGTATTTAACGTTGAGAAGCTTCAAGTTTTTTGCACTACACAGTTCTCACCTGATTGCTCGTCTACTTTTTGGTGCTTTATCGAGCAGTTACTCGGCGATTTCTTCGACCTCAAACAAGCCAAAAAACAAGAAGACTCTCTCCTTTCTCCTGGCGAGGCCTCCCGATCATGGAATATCAATAATCAATAATCGCGAGATGCAGAGACTGGAAAGTGTAATTTACCAGCTGAATTCCTTCGATCGTACATGAGAACTCTTTGGGTTCGATTATCGAAAAGACATTCACGTGGTACATCAAAACACTGATCACGTGGTACATAAAATCTCTGGCCTGGGACTGGATCTCGAAGGGGACATTTTACCACTCAACTGGTTTCCATAGTAATAGCTTTATTAGATGTACATATTATCTTACAAGTTTTATGTTTGGGTAATACAGCTGCTGCCGCTGGACATCCGTGTAGACTATCTTCCCGTGCTTGTGGATTTCCTCTCCACTGACAACAACAGGAACTGGAGATTCAGGCAGGAGCTCGCGGAGTGAGTAACTAGTGAATAACACCAAGCAAGTGTGTAATACCCTCTACACAGGGAACCAAAAGGAACTTTGAAAACTTGACAGGGGTTGGGGGAACTTGACAGGGGGGGGGATTGTCTGGCATTTAAAGAGCCTGTGTCAGTCGCCATTTTGACAGCATAGCAACATACCGAGTCGGAGAAAGCATCCATTTCCATCGAGAAAATATAGATCAATGTTCTCGATTGAATTTGGTAAATCAAATCGTAATTCGTCCTGTAATATCGAACGAAAACAATAACAAAGGTGTGGCTGACATGGGCTCTTTAAGGTTAAATACCCACCACCGCCCACTTCAAGATGGCGGCTAGCTAGTATAAATATTCATTATGATTCACATATCCTCGTTCTATGAGTGAATTAAAAGGAGGATGTTGACCTGCGAACTCTCTCGTAGCTCGTGTAAGATGTTGGGTTATGAATAGGTAATTTGCACAAGGTTTAGGTTAGGGTTCGCACCTAGCCTGCGTAGCTGGCGGTTTAGTGCACTATGGCGCACTATGCCCCAGCGCTCGCGCGGCCATCTCATCGAACAACAAGCAAGCTACCGAAGATTTCTACGAAGATTTCGCGGATAAAAACCTGCTAAAACCCCACTAAACCGCCAGCTACGCAGGCTAGTTCGCACCATCATGAATACTTTTTCCTTTTTTCTGAAAAACTTGCCTGAAAAATTTCTAAGTGCCATAAAATGGGCGTAAATAAAAAAATCGCAACGGGGTATAGTTATACCGAGACATAGATATCTTCTTGACCTTCACAATGGGAAAAGGCGAATTGGATATAGGAGTGCATAAGTGTTGAAGATCACATTCGCCTTTTCCCATAAATTGTGATGACCTGAGGAGGTGCGCAAGTGAGAAACGTTACCTGCTTTTAAGTCCAAATTAAATAAGCTACCTCACAACTTCTTTGATTATTTTTAGTGGCAGTGTAATTGTATGGACTATTATGTCTTTTGATTGATACACGCGGCGTAGATGAAAACAGCATGTCGCTAACAGAACTAACATGTCGAAATACAAAAGCGTCTATCGATCTAAAAGTATCTAAAAGAAACAATTATTTCCTCCTCTTCTGTGAATTTTCCTCCCTTACACTTCCATGGTTATGATGATGAAGTTGTTTCCCGCCATTAGGCGATCATTCACTAAAATAAACGACGGCTTAACGATTCACCTCTCATGTGACTGATCCACCTCGATTAGCCTCGCTACCTGCGGATCAGTCTTACATTACTGTAAATTCTCTTACTTATATATAATAAACGTCTGAAGTCTGAAAGAAAGTCTGAATGAGTCCTCTTAAAGTGACTTATCCCGTCTGCCGTGTTCTGTCTGTTACCTAGGCAACTGATGTATTTATCAGAGCTGTACAGCCCTCAATACGTGCAGCAGTTCGTGTGTCCAATCGCCATTACCCTAGCAACGGACCGAGTTGCAGACGTGAGGACTATAGCATTTAGACTGGTAAGTCCCGTGCAACCCCTCGATCATGTTACCCATTTCGCCCGAACGGCAGTTTACGTTTGCGATTTTTAACGAGCAGTGATCTCACAAGACCGCGGCATTGTCCTACAATTTTAGGACCCGAGAATTCTACAGCCCCAATGTTTGCGAATTTTGATACCTTGATTCCCACGGCTTTCGATCTGTTTTCTACCCTGCTGATTTAAATAGTGTAGAACGTCCTATTCGTGGATAGTTACAGTGGTATTTCATATTTGGATTTCATTTAAACCCTCAGGTCAACGAAAAATCACCAGAAAAATCTCGGAGAGCTTTATCTGCACTTTCGCTCGCTCTAACATTCATATCAAATTCATGCTTACTCTTCAGATCGGCGTGTTGTTACGGCGCTTACATGGCTGCAAGGATGACTGTTCCGTCCGCAAATTCGTGTCTGATATTATCATCAAGTTTGCACACAGTCAGCAATGGACCAGACGGCAAGCGTACGTATACACGCAATTATAGATCCATATAACAGTCACAGGGTAGAGGGGGGTTGGCCTGGCAACACCCATGAGTGACAATGTAGATACATCCACACAACAGTCACAGGGTAGCGAGGGGCCACACAACAGTCACAGGGTAGCGAGGGGCCACACAACAGTCACAGGGTAGCGGAGGGGGGGATGTAGATACTCGGGGTTCACACAGTCCTGGAAGATCCTGGACTTCTGAAAAAGTCATTCCAGACCTTGAAAAGTCCTGGAATTTATCATTGACTTTTAGAATGTTCGAATGGTTTGATAAATTAAACTGAAAAAGTCTAGATATTTCCAGTAGGGTCTGTTGATTCAACACTATACACTTAATGACTGCTTCCGAGGGAAACAGGGAGTTTTGTTTCCCCGAGAATTCGAGGGAAAACAAAACTCGCTGTTTCCCGAGGGTGCAGTCATTAAGTGTTTTATTATATAGCAAAAAGAAAATACGGTAAACATGGGTAAAAATAGTCCGCCGAAATTTCTCGCTCTAGCGATGTCGCCCGCGCGGGCAATAATTTTTTAATTGTAGCCCGCGCGGGCTACATTGGATTTGTAGCCCGCCACGTGACCATGATAGAACCAATCAGAGCGCGCGCTTTGATCGAATAAACACGAGCTATATAATAATCTTCGTTATTGACTGACTTATCATGGCTCTTTCTGGCAGTTTTAAGCCCGCTTACGCGCGCATTGATTGGCTAAAACGTGAAATTCAATGGTTGAAAGCTGAATTCGACAAAAACACAGGTTACCCGCGCGCAAAGAAAGTTCAAAGCTTGAATCGTTTCACTAAAATAACATCAAATCTTTGCTATGGAATTCAAGAAAAATTCATCACTCGAATCGTGAATTCCACGTTAAATTTCACTTGAAAAATGATATCGCACTCGTGGCTTCGCGACTCGGACGATATCGTTTTTCGCGTGAAATTTAACGTGGAATTCGTCATGCGATGAATTTATCTATTGTCTATATCTATATTTCTCCTTTTTGAGTCGTTGATTTGTTATTTATTTTAGTCCTGGAAAGGTCATGAAATTCCATGAGTGCTTTATTTTGTGAACCCTGAATATATTGATGCATTTGTACTGAACACAAACTGTTTGGCCGTGCGCTCGTTCCCATGCCAATATCTCGATTCTGATTGGCTAAGAGTACGCAGCGAAATCTTGTTGGCGCGCAGTGCGTGACTTCATACTGCAGACCTTGGGATTGATGCTCTCCAATGACGTCGTAACGCAAGCCAATAGGTTTGGCTGCCATGTTGGTTTTCATGTCAACGCCTCAAGTTAGTGTTATCCGCCTCAGCTTCGCTTCGGCAGATAACACAAATATCGGCGTTGACAAATCTCACTATCATGCTCAACCTCATCCAATATTTGTTAGTTGTTGTGGTATAAAACAAATTGCGCCTCGAGAGTCTTCAGCATTTTGACCAGTTGATGACATGATTTCGTGATAAATAAGAGGCTATATCACGGGAAGACAAGGCGAGTTTGTTAACTTTCGCTTGTCTTCTTAGGTACGCTCAGCTTTGTCAGAATATGCTAGAAGAGAATGCCGAGAGCGGACAGCACTTCTGCCAAGAATTCCTACCGAACCTGCTAACATTGTTATCGGACAAGGTACCCAATGTCCGGCTGGCCGTGGCCCGGACACTTACCCAGAGTGTTCTGGCATGTGGTGAGTTGCGATCAGACCCATATTACATAGTAGTACTGGTAGATATCATAGATATATCGAAACTGGCTTGATCCCTTCCACTGAGTCTGGAAAGTCAAAGTTAACAACCTAAATTTTGAAGGAGGCTTATTAAAGTTACAAAAGTATAGCATGTGATAATGGACTCCACACTTGAGCTAGCGATTTTTTGTTTGTTCGATATTTAGAATGAGAAATAAATGAAAAAAGCACGGACTTAAAATTGGAACAAAGACAAAATCGCTGGGACATTTTTGGGGTCCACCCTAGTGTCATTCAAGATGACACTAACAATTTTGACGGACTAGCCCTTATCCAAAGAAAAAAACATTTTTTGATAAATTCTTTTTAACAATGTATTAGTATTAAAATGTCATAGCTGTTCGATACCCTTCAAACGCGTTCAAATGATATATAACACCACTTGAAACCGGCCCCCCACGCCTTAAAAATCGTACCAAGGTCTGTTTGATGTTTTGGGTTTGCAAGAAAGATACTCACTCCCTTCTGCACCTTTTCCATTGCATTGAAAAGACTACCTTAATCAGGAAGACTGTAAAGAGAAAAACGTCGTCACCGCCGCGCTCAGGAAACTACAGTCGGATTTTGACCGAGACGTGCGCTATTTCGCGGGCTCGAACGAGGATTTGGAATACTATCAACAAGATGGCGACGAGTATCCAACACAGGAACCCCAAGCCGATTCAGACGACTTTAATGATTACTCTAGCGAAGATAAAGATAATACGGAACATTTGGACATGGAGGAGGAACGGACTGCGGATTTAGAAACTGAGGAGGAACATAGAGGTCATTTAGAAGTGAAACATCCGAGGAATTAACTAGGGAATTACAAGACAATCACAACATGGTTTTAGAGCATTCAACTTCTATTGGCGGGAAAATTAGTATAGGTGGAGAAGATGAAGCAGGCTCATGGGATAATGGGGAAAATGAGGAATCTGTACGAGAACAGGAAGAGGATTCAGAGGGGCAAGAATCGCACGAACGAAGGGATGCAGGTTCAGAACCTGACACTAGCGCCCAAGATCTCTCGACTGAAGAAGCCGACGAATCAGAGGTAACAACTGACAATGCATGTGCATCTGTTATGTAATATATCAACAACGCGTGATTCATCAGGATTTCCAAACACGGAGAAGTGGATTAAAAAAACGAGGCAAAGCCGAGTTATTTTAGCCCACTTCGAGGTGTTTACAAATCCTGATGAAAAACACTGCCAAGTGGAAAAAGAAAAGGCACCAAGCTAGCGGCGCGCGGAAATATTATAGTTCCGTCACATACACTTATGGGGTCGATTCCCAGACGGGGCAGTTTGGACTTTTCTCTGCTGTTTCGAACCTTTTGTTCATCGTGGGTTGAAATGAGTCGTCATTTCTCCTGTGCGTCACGTCTTTCGGATGAGACAAAGAACCGAGGTCCCGTATCCAAGCCCACTTCACTTAACTAGAACGCGAGGGGCGTTAAACAACCACAGTGCTCACTAAGAGAATGATGTATCTAACAACCTCTCTGCATTGTATTGTATAAGTTTCAGTCCGCATCTTAAAGATCTGACATGTCCACATTTGTAAACCGCATTTGAACATATCCATATGATAATTTGCCTTGTACAATGCAGAAATTTATGTTATTTTTATTTAGTATTTTATTTTTAATGAGAAGATGGCAATGCGGGAGGCTTATGATGGTGGTGATGTTGATGTTGGTGATGTTAGAGATGATAAAGATTGTCAAAAGAAAGTGAAAGTGGTGGCGGCACGACTGTCCTCACTAATATCCTGTCTCGTACTGTTGTCTCCCAGTCCTAGGATCCTGAAACGTCGAGATGTCTGCTCAGAGGTCTCCCCGTGCAACCAGATGACGTCATTACAAATTCAAAAATGACGAGCCTCGCTCTCGTGTGGCGCTTGAAATCGCTATCAGAGAGATGGAAAGATATGCAAGACCGTACATCACGTGATATGAAGTACTCTATATGAAATAGATAAACCAAGACGGAGACAAAGGCAATGCTGTGAATAGCATTGGGACGAACATTTAATAATTCCAGAATCATATCGAGAAATAACTATATTGAGATTTTAATGACAAGGCAAGTTGGCGACCAAACAGAGCATCCTTAGTTATTCTAATTACCTCAAAGTTTGTTTCTTTGTCTTGTGGCTGCGCCTATCAAAACAAACATTACGTTTCGTTTTTTTTTTCCATAGAGATGTGAAACTCCAAGTGTAATATTTTATGTCAATGTTTGTGTCCGTAAGTGTCGTTGTGCTGATCAGTTCAGTTAACTTTTAATGCATTATTTGGCGTAGGGTTTTGAATTATTCATTTTCAGAAGAAAGGGCGAGATTAGGTTATTTGTACTTTGTTCACAAGGAAATATGCCGTTAAACTGAGAGGAAAACATTAAAAGTTGTGAGTATGAAAAACAGTTATTCCCCATCGTTAACACAGAATCGACGGTGATAATCTATTGCGTTATCGTCAGGGGTTTTATGTGTTTTCTCTTGTTGATCGAGCTAGGAAGAAACACATACAAGTGCCACTCAAGACAGAAATCAACCACATTTCTTCAAAAAGATTCATTATCCAATACAACAGTAGCGAAAGAAAAGTGGCGCGCAAGACTATTTTATTGATTTTCATTCTCGTACCCAGAGCTCCCCAGCTTGTCTGCTCGCAGGGGAGGCTCTGGGGACATCCATTTGAGGGCAGTCGCTGACTGGTTGATTTTGAACGTTGAAGCATGCGCTGAAAGGTCTTTCTCTCAACGGCTCTGAATTAAATCTAGCGCATGCGTCAGTGACTGTCACCAGAGCCACGAGCCGGGCATTCTCGTACCCAGAGCTCCCCGGCTCACTCGTCACTTCGCAGGGGAGGCTCTGGGGACATCCATTTGAGGGCCGTCGCTGATTGGCTCATTTTGAACGTTGGAGCATGCGCTGAAAGGTCTTTCTCTCAGCGGCTCTGTATTAAATCTCGCGCATGCGTCAGTGGCTGTCACCAGAGCCTCCCCATTCTCGTACCCAGAGCTCCCCGCTCGTCTGCTCGCAGGGGAGGCTCTGGGGACATCCATTCGAGGGTCGTTGCTGATTGGCTGATTTTGAGCGTTGGAGCATGCGCTGAAAGGTCTTTCTCTCAGCGGCTCTGTGTCAAATCTCGCGCATGCGTCAGTGGCTGTCACCAGAGCCTCCCCATTCTCGTACCCAGAGCTCCCCGGCTCGTCTGCTCGCAGGGGAGGCTCTGGGGACATCCATTCGAGGGTCGTTGCTGATTGGCTGATTTTGAGCGTTGGAGCATGCGCTGAAAGGTCTTTCTCTCAGCGGCTCTGTGTCAAATCTCGCGCATGCGTCAGTGGCTGTCACTAGAGCCTCCCCCGCGAGGAAACGAGCCGGGGAGCTCTGGGTTCGAGAATGGGTCCTCCCCCGCGAGGTTACGAGCCGGGGAGCTCTGGGTAAGAGAATGCGAGCCGGGGAGCTCTGGGTTCGAGAATGGGTCCTCCCCCGCGAGGTTACGAGCCGGGGAGCTCTGGGTAAGAGAATGCGAGCCGGGGAGCTCTGGGTTCGATAATGATTTTTGAATATTTCCTATTGGCGTTTTTTTTTACGTTCAACTATGCGCGCTGCGTCTTGTGGGATGAACAATGTTTTTCCTGTGGCGTAACAACAAGACAGAGAAAGAAGAACAAAACATGTCTTTGTCTCGTTGTTACGTCACAGGAACCATTGTTCTGAAGAGCTTCTCCCCCAAGATGCATCGCGCATAGTTATGCATCGCGCATAGTTGAACCCAAAAAAACCGCCAATCGGAAATACTCAAAATCAATAAAATATTCACGGCGCGCGCAAAACACAGTTTTCTTTCCTTGAATATGGTTGTGGTTGATTTCTGCCTTGAGTGACACTTTAAAGGGTCGTGTAAATGACCAGGAAAATTGAGATTCCAGGCATTCAGATGGAAGATCAAACCCGTCAGTTGGTTATGGGCTTGGCATGTTCATCAAAAAGTCTAGTAGTCCAAAGCGCTAGTCAATCAAGGGTTTCCTTCTCGCTCGATCTACACTCACAACAAACACCATCTTCATGCCCAAGTCAATATGGCGGCGGCTACCGAAGAGGGTTCTTTGGTCCTGCCCGAGGAAGACACTGCTAAAAATGTCCTCAATTTTCCTCACAGTTTTTCAAAGTTGCCCGTGAAGGGCTAATTTATTTCGATCCAGCGAAAATTTTGATTATGATATTTATGTGTAATGATATAATGCATGTGAATTTACAAACACTGCTTACAATTTTAGATATATTTGTACTTAAAATTGTTTATGTCCAAGAATGTAGAATAATTCTACAAAAATGATGGCTTATTCGCGGCATTCAGATATTTTCTTATTTTATACAGAGCATACGGGTGGAGCATTCATTCTCTATTTTCTTATAACACTTGGAAATCATGTGTACATTGTGTTATAATATAAGTAAGCAATATAAATAGAACGCATGACTGGACTAGTCTACTGAGATGTGTGAATAAACCTAACGATTTTAGATGTCCTCAAATGTGAGTGTTCATCAGACCCGATTCTGTAAATATTCCATTGAAAAGTGAAAATTTCAAGATGGCAGAAATAAATCAAAGTGCCGGACTCCCCTTGTCACGAAGATAACTTTATCCAAGTTTGGTCACCTAGCGATGTTCCGTTCTCGAGATATTAATTGTTTTCTATCGAGCTAACACTCAAGAGTTATGAGTGAGCGAGTGACATTTGGCCTCCCACAATAACTCGTGTTACGCTACGCGTATCCACGATTTAAAAAGGAGTGTAACAGAGTGAATTCCCCGGTACAAACAAGCCTATTTTTTCCATCGGCAAAGCTTAATTTCCTAATCATATTTGCCAAAGTTTGGTTGTCTGTTGTGCTACCCCCCCCCCCCCCCCCCCCTAATTTTTAAACTTAAAGTACTGCGTGACGCGTTAGTGAGTGACCGAGTTGGTTTGCCTCCCCTCACGTTCACGCATTCACACATAAAGTAAGCTTTGTTTCTGAGTGAACATTCGCTAGATTCAGCCAGTCAAAGGGGGGTATTTTTTAATGGCGCCCACGCTCGCTATCTGAACGGCAAACAAAACAGAATTAGAAAACATCAGTAGTTCTTAAAGCAAAGCTCCTCATTTTTAACCGGGAAAATAGCGAAATACAAGGTATATGTTCCCATGTTGATGCGATTGCAACGATTTTGATCGCCCAAAATTACGTTTTGCTGCGTATCTGGTATCATAGTACCCTGGAAACCAGAGGCTCGAGGTCGGAGCGAATTAAAGTTGTCGAGCGTAGCGAGGTCCAAAGAGAGAAACAACACAAACGCGAACGGGCAGAGTTTCAGCCTCTGGGATAATGTTAAAATTCCCCAAGGTCGCTCATCCTTGACCCTCGTTTTGGAGCGCGCGTGGGGTCGTCGCCTTCGCTTTTGGTACCCCCAAGCCACACCCATAACCTCGCGTCGCTTACAAACCCTCGAGTCACACCCATACCCAAAATAGGCGCGAAGGAACGAAGCTTTCTGAAGGTCTATCTTCGATTTTGTTTAAATAATTTAACAAAATTCTCAAAGCGAAAAAATGCGTTTAGCGGTGAGGTTTTTTTCGAAGATTGCGAACCACTATTGCATATGAGCGTATCGCGGGTTATTCACATTTCCTTTATATCTAAACATCTGTAGCACATGGCAAACATTCACCTTATCAAGGCAGTGAGTTCGGCTTCACGATCCTTTTGTGTCACTAATCTATACTATGGCGGGTCCTGGGTCAAGAAGACTTCATAAATTTCACTTGTGGTGAACTCTCACGCAAACTTACTAAAGTGCGCAATTTCATTATCAATGGATGGACTGACCAATAAGATTGCAGGAGTGCACGGAAAAATTTCGAGATTTTGGATATAAATATTCAAACACTCGCAACTCGGCGTTACTTGAAAAGCCGGTCTCTCGTTGTGTAGAAGTACGTGGCTTGAACCACAGATAAAATGGCGCCACCGAAAGGAGGGAAGAAAGCTGAGAAAAGGAAAACGCCGCTTGGAGGCGAGGGGACGTCTGGTGAGAAGAAGCACAGAACAAAGAAACGCAAAGAAAGTTATTACACTTACATTTACAAAGTACTCAAGCAAGTTCATCCCGATACGGGCATTTCAACAAAGGCCATGAGTATTATGAACTCCTTCGTGAATGATATTTTCGAGCGTATTGCACAAGAGGCCTCTCGCCTGGCGCATTATAACAAGAAGTCCACCATCTCGAGCAGGGAAATCCAGACCGCTGTTCGTCTGCTTCTCCCTGGTGAACTGGCAAAACACGCGGTGAGCGAGGGAACCAAGGCAGTCACCAAATACACAAGTAGCAAGTAAAAGCTGAAATGAATCTTGTGATTGAACAAATGCAGAAGGAACCGGAGTAGTGAGATAAAGTGTTGAATGAAATAGTCGACGAATACTTGCAATGCAAGAAAAAGCTACACAGGGTGACAGGAACATTCAAAAGTAATTATGGAACAAATTTCTGTGCGTTTCGCTTGCTTTTCTACAGTGAATTATCGTTATGTATACATGTAATTCTTGCATCTTCAGAAGACCTTTCAAACCTGGAAAAATGAATAACTTGCTCACGTGCTTGCTGTCATGAGAGTATATGACGGATAGAGTAAGATGCCCTAAAGTATGAATAAAGAATTACTCGTGGAACCCAAACATGACAAATCTAATGCTTTATC
The DNA here is from genome assembly GCA_033964015.1 of Scolanthus callimorphus. NCBI lineage: Eukaryota > Metazoa > Cnidaria > Anthozoa > Actiniaria > Edwardsiidae > Scolanthus > Scolanthus callimorphus. The sequence continues at coordinate 12,977,866 of CM066917.1, read as the reverse complement.
GTTTTATTTTATATTGTTGTATTTTGACATGGCACCTAATTGTGTACTCAAGTATAGTTTTCTAGTCCCTATTTGTACACGGACATAAATACGACAGTTATAGTCAGTCCGTTGAATATGGGGCATGTTTGGGCGTTCATTCCAGGTAAAAGTGGTTATTTTTTTTTGCTATCTAATCGACACGCGCGACCATTGTAAACATAATGTTTTCTTGAGTGAGATTTTAGTCCTCGTAGGGAATATCTTCAAGGTTGAGATTCATTCATTTGGCGATTCAGGTTCTTGCGGGAAGCTTTCTGTTCGCCCAAGACATTCCATCAGGTCGGCTTTGCATTGCATGTAGCGATAGAGATGTGCTCTCTGGAAAGAACAGAAAAAGCCGGATAAACCCACGACCCTCCACTGATCCTAGAAAATAACGACACCGTTTCCCTGAGCCTGTCGAAATGGGTTTATTCTTGATATGGGCCGAAATGGTTAGGAAGGTCGGTATATTTCGAAGGACTAAGGGAGGGTTGGATTTTGACCCGGGGGGACTTTTTTTGGGGGGGGGGGGGGCAGGGGTGCTCGGCGTACCTTTTAGGGTTTAAAATCAGGCCTCTGGTACCTTTTAGGGGGTAAAATTCTAAAAACCTCCTCTAGGTACCTCTTGGGGGTACGTTCTAGCAAACCAAACAACAATGGTTTTATCAATATCACACTTGTTGTTATAGCCTGAATTTCAGACGTACTTCCCTCGCAAAATACGAGAGAAAATAGCTTTATTCACACTAGAGACGGAAAACTCGTCCGAAAAAGTTCATGTCTTATGTCAATTCTACTCAGAAACACTTGCTTGTTATCTGTCTAAACTTTCTTCTTAAAAAAAATTGTTTTCGCGTGATCACAGAAGAACAGGGAACCATATTCAAGGCGAGAAACTCGTCTCAGACGAGTTTTCCGTCTCTAGTGTGAATACAGCTATTACGAGGGGAAAATACGTCCCGGCTACAAATTCCGGCTAACTTGTTGTACTTTTAGGGGTCAAAATCAACTAAGCCACGCCCTTTTTGGTACCTTTTAGGGGTAAAATCGAAAGTTTCCGAAGAGCATCCCCATCCCAAAATAGGGAGACTGCATTGAAATGGTGAAATTTCCTGAAATTCTCCCGAGAGAAATACAGTAAATGTATGACAGTCGTCTTGATTTTTTCTCGGGAGACGAAGCGAAAACTCTTGAGACTCTAGGCAACACGGGGAGAGTTGACATCCATTCCTAAGAGGTACCTATCTAGAACAATTTGCAAGTTTTCCAATTTTACTCCCTAAAAGGTAGTACCAGAGGCCTGATTCTTAACCCGGTACGACGAGCACCCCGCCCCCAAAATAAAGGTCTTACCAAAGCAACCTTTCTGAATTAGGTGTATAATTGGCAACGGGGGTAAGAAAGATGATATGTAACGTAGAATTTCTAAAGTATTCTTTCTTTAATGCTAGTAAAAAACGTTTTTAGAGTCATACACGGAATACACGGAAATCGGCGTATTTTGAGTTGGTAAGGAGACGTAGGTTACATGGCAGATTTGTAAGGCGCTCTCCCAATATAAGGTACATTTACATGTAAACAACTGGATAAATAAATCTTATTTCAAACGATCATGATAGTTCGCACGTTTGAAAGTCAACTATATCATGGAGTTTGAATATATTCAAATTTGACATAGTCGACTCGATGATAGTTTTTTATCCTTTGAAGGCATGAGGATAGTCTTTCGGTCAGCGGCGTTTCCCTTAAAAAGGATAAATGGCTGTATCGCCGCCATCTTTGTTTACAGTTTTGTATAACAGGGGACAAGGCACTAGCGACTGATCGCGTGATTTATTAACTATTATCAACTATCATGCTAGTCTGAACGCAAGCATGAAAGTCAATGATAGTTAATGATAGTTTTCAGCCCAAAACTATCACGCACCGTTTGAAACCCACTTAACATGGCAGTTGGGTTTCATGATTGCCGGAGTAGTCTGGCAGCTAAACGGCGATTAGCCTGGGGCTGAACTCTATCGCTCAGACTATTTTTTACTAATTGCCATGACGTCCCTGAGATCTCTGATGCTAACAAATGAATAACACACAGGTATTCCTTGAAGGGGAGATGAATAGTGGTGGCTATACCGAGATGCCAGGCGTCAATAGCCATAGGGAATATCACCAATTCAGTTGGATAAAATATGAAATTATTTTGATATTGCTATTGACATCGAAGCTCGCGCGTCAGAAATAAAATAAATATCCTCGGACATTCCGAGTTTCAGGAGCCAATCAGAGCGCGCGGAATTGGATATCCAATGATTTTGTGGATACAAAATAACTAATTTCACAACAGGCTTATGAAAAAAAGCCCAATAAAAAAGACACGCAAGGGGTATTGATTTCATTATCATAAGAACAAGAACTTGATCCAGGACCGGAACGAACATGAGAAAGAAAATGGCACGTATACTAATAAACTTGAAATATCATTAGATTAGTTGTCATTGCAGTGACGTTTTTACGTAAACAATTCTACCCTCATTATCTGAGTGTTTTGTTGTTCATGTTCTTGTTGCACCGTAAAACCACGATGTGGCTGTATTTTTATTTATTTTTTCAAATAAAAGTTAGAATTAATCAAATTGTTCAAAAGTGTCTGGATCCAAAAACCCGAGAAAGCGCGTGTAACGTACCTACCAAAAAGAAGAAAAACGTATTTCTCTATGAATTTTTGCCCAGGATACCTTTTCCAAGGTTAGTATCATTCCATCAAGAGAAACTACCATCTAATATTTCTCCCCGTGTAAAAGTGTCATACCTTACCTTGGTTTGCGAAATCCGTTTCCCGATCTTTTCTGCTTGCATTGAAAACGCGTCTCCCCTCTCGATTAAAACCGCACAGACGATTAAAAATAACATAATTCGCGTGAGCCAATGCGTTGTTGCCATATTTTCAACCCGCGGAGTCGCAAAAGCTTCAAACTCTGATCAGACGTGCTAAATTATGCCTAAAACTGAGAACACTTTTTTCTGCGTTATAAAAGCGTGCGTCCTTGATGTAGGCGTGTTCAGCTGCTCCCCGTGTAATAACCGAGACTATTGTATACAGCCGGTTTTACTTGAGATAGTAATCGGTTTTAAATCACGCTCTTTATCGTTAACAATTGTTTTAGCGTTTTAACGGCGTTTTAAGGCGGTCTAAGCGGGCGCACCTGCGTTTTAAAAGAGGTATCAGATATTAAAGTATCTTACAGCTTCCTGGCATTTTGTTACATTTGGCTCAATCGTACCGATTTCTTTTGCTCTGCATTGATATAATTTCATTTTACTGCTTATGCACGTCATTTCCTATATTATCATTTCACGTCTGCGTCAAAAGGCATTTTGCTCATTTCTCGACTCGCATTCAAAAGAAGAATTCTTTATTAAAATTGAAGGAGTTGTTACATGAAGAAGTTAGTCGGCGCTTATTTGAATTCAAACTGATAACTAAAACTTAAATTGTTAAATGTCCAATACTTTTTCATGTCGCAAAAGGCAAGTGTATAACTTGCCTTGTCTTAGCGTACAGAATAATAGGGAAATGAGGCTAATTGGATTTATCGCGAGCTCGTTGGATTCTTATTTGTTGTTTTTGGCGAAATAATTTTTGTTTTGAGGGGCGGCGAACCATCGTTCAGGCACGTGCGTACCTCAATAAAACAATGAATGTACAAATGCCGTTCGTCCCCCGATAAAAGCGTCTGGCTGCGTCCCACAATAAGCACCATTCACACGCAGAAACACCGCGAGCTCTGATACGGTTATCTCGCTCCTTTACGGAGGGGCGTATCTGCCTAAGCACTGGCTTACAAATATTTCGCCAATACCCGTGCAATTATCTATTTTTCATAAGGCTAAAATTTGCGCTGTTATCTATTTTCTAGATCTAAATGGCTTTTGGGTCACAAACCAACCAACCAAACAGGGGCATTTAGCATCACGGCCCTCCTAATGAGTGAGTCTGGGAGTCTGGGCGGCGATATAAGCTAGCCAATGAGACAATACCAAGAAATCTCAAAAAGATATAACGTTTTTGGCTCCATTCGCAAAAAAAAAAAAGAAGAACAATGAACTGCGACCGCTTTATTTACTTGCAAAGGCCCGTTTGATCAGGCCCGTTTGTTTGCCGCGTCACTATAGGATTGTCCTTTTTGTTGCGGGGGTGGCTTACAAGAACAAAAAGCCTGAATACGCCATTGTGTTCAGCGTATGACGTTTGAAGCAAAGCTGAAGCTTGCGACTGCATACGCCACCTCTTTTCTTGATCCCGTGCTCAGTAGCAGCGGATGGATTTCCCAGGCTTTCCCGTCCGTTGCGGGCTTGATCATGGATTTCAAGCCCAGCAATACAACTAGAACTAGACCCTGTCCACACGATTTCACACGACGTTTTTTGTTACGGATACGGCTATCGTCCACACGTATACGATAAAAACGTCTGACCGATAACTTTTTGAAAACAGTATCCAGAGTGTTTTTTTACACGATACCGTATCGGACGCCTGAAAACGGAAATTTCTCAAAACGATGACTTCAGATCTCGGCCCTAGTTCTTCGCGCATGCGTTGCACAATGCGCAATACGGCTTATCGTGTGGACAGGGTCTTAGATCAAACACTAGGAACACAGCATTGGCGGCAAAAGAAAATAATAAACTGGCGTCAACCAGAGAGCCGACTTTTCCGACGACTACCCACTGCTCGTTTTAAAGTAGATTGAAACAAATATGTACCGGTACATATTAGCGGAGCTCCTGCGCGGGCCGGAGCACCATACCCAAGGAAATAACGTCTGGCATAACTATGGAGTTGATTTTGAAACCTCACAGGCTTTCTCGCTCATTTTGCTCACGTTATTGACGGCGCCAAGTCAAATGATTAGGGAGTCGAAAAGGTATCACCCAAAAGATGAATGCGTCCAAGTTTGGTTGCCATAGGTGATTCCCTTCTTGAGATATGATTTTTTTTGTTTCTTATAGCGTACGTACGTCCGCCGTGCGGGAACTCATGGGAACCCTGCGGTATACTAAGAATTTTTTTCTTTTTAGCTAAGACAACCAGACTTGGGATATAGGGGGTACTGTAACATGATCGCTTGACGTGACATCATCGATGACGTCATCATAGGAGAAAAATAATATATCTCGGGAAGGGATGAACCTCACACAACCAAACTTGACTGAAGTTGTGTTAGTGGCAAGGGGGGTGCAACTGCCTGGTCACCTGGTATGACGTCATCGATGACGTCATCATAGGAGAAAAAGAACATATCACTAACTACATTTTATGAACGGTCGTCAAAATGTTTATCAAAACGATGGTTTGGTAATGCTTTTTCAGTGTCAACTAATAAAGTGTCAACTAAAAATCAGTGGCACGTTCCTAAGATTCCTGATATAATTGTCTTTACTTTCATATAATAGAGATGTATTAATTTTGCCCGTCATTCTTTGACTTTCATAGTAAAACATATCAGGTCCGTCCCTATGGGCATCAGAAAAATGTCTATTTTTAGAAATACATTTTTCGTGATTTTCCCATAAAATTGACCTCTGCACGTAGGCAACTTCTTGTAGGGAACGGCCTATACGTAGCATAAACACCCCTAAGCCATACGAGTGAACTGAGCAACATCCTTGCGTCCTTTACCCCTCTCTCCCCCTCCCATCTCCCCTGCTCCTCCCTCTTTCTCCTCTTGCCCCCGATAGACCTCTCCCTCCGACCTTTTCCTCGGTCTTGCCTCGTTCAAACCAAGATGCTACTGCCAGGCGTGGGGAATCTAGAAGTATGGAATGAAGAAGGTAATGTGATTATTATCTATGAGCCAAGGAACGTGCGCCCATTTGCACTTTTCTCTTAGCGTGCATGTAGAATATTTTACCATGGATGAGGGAAGCAAACGACACATGGGTTGCGTATGGACGATTCCAGCTATAATGAATGCACGCTCTGCATGTCGCTAGTTGTTTTACATTTCCTGTAATATATTTAAGCCCCGCCTAAAAGATTAGATATGAAATTTTCTTCTTTTATTTGAAGGTTAATAAAAAATGACGTCATCGATGACGTCACATCACGTGACTACACTTTTTGCACCCCAATATCACCAAAACAATTCTGTCAGAATTTTGATCTCTTATTAATTTAATGAAATTTCATGATTTTCGCTCTATCAGTGTAGCTAGTATTACCTTGTGAGTAGAAGGGTGCGTAGTTAGGTTGGAGTGTGCTGGGGTTGACTGGTATTCTGTTACCCCGTGGGCGCAGTTCGGAGAACACGGTCCCGAGGGGTGCGGAGAGTTGTTGGTAGGCTATGTCAGAAGAGGTGAATGGATCCCAACACTCTGGACACTGACAAACATAATCAAATCACCACAGCTATTTCAATCACTGTGGAAATACCATTGTAGTGACCATGTTTGTTTAACGTTATAAATAGAAACTTCAACCAGGCTTCGTACACATAATTTTTGAATGAAACTCTACGAGTTAATTGGAGTTTTTTTAGTATAATTTGGTAGTTAAAAATAAGAAAACTTGTAAACAGCGGCGGCTCTGGATCCAAATGGATGCTGGAGGACAGAATTAAATGTCCGAAACGTTGGCTTTAGTCCTGCTTCTGTTTGGTCTTTGTTTTCATTTTTAGTATAATTTGGATAACGTTCAATCTTAAAAAGAAATGTTTGTAATTATCAAAATATTGATTTTGTGAATGATGAAATTCATTTATTTGTTTCCAGGAGTTTGAACCAAATTGAAGGACTTTCGAAAATGTCCAAGGGGTAACAATACAAATTCCGATTTTCTGTGAGCCGTATGAATCCTGTTCGACCAACATATGGCCGCGCCTTTGTGTTTCTATCTCCCCCTAGAACTACTGTAACGTGTATCTAAGACTACCACATAGAGCTAACGTCATTCATCGTTATTAATGTACCAACAGTGCTAACACTTGGTAGCTAGTTTTAACTGTATAGAGTTAGCTAGATCCATAGCGAGCGCAACCACTCCCAGAAACAGACACTGAACAAAACCAGTGTATGTACTATCGTAAGTTCAGACAAAAAACTCTTGACAGAATCATTTACATTTATCTCACCTTACTCATCAATACGGTAATCTGGAAGTTCACTTTCAAGGAATCGTTTGTGTCGTTTTACGAGCTGATTTCATGCAGTCTTTTCTCTTTGACTGGAAAAGATCAAGCGAGTTTCCGTGGCTTTGCGGCGTTTCTATGGTAACGCGCGCGACGTAACAATAGTCGTTATATACATCAACACCCGCGCGCGCGTAGATGTTTCTGGACAGAAGATTGGTGCGCGCGCTATACTCTAGTTTTGCATTCGTTGCTCTACCGCTGAATAGGCATCAACGGCTCATGACTCATGAGTACAGTGGGAGTCTAGGTAGCTTGAATATTTATCCTACGTTTATAAGCCCGAGCGTTATAATTAACACTTATTGGATGAGGTTGAGCATGATAGTGAGATTTGGCAACGGCGAGGTTTGTGTTATCTGCGTGGCGTTGACAAATCTCACTATCATGCGAAACCGAATTCAATAATTGTTTTATTATTCAGCAACCAAGAATTCTTACCTAGCTAAACGAAGTCAACGATGAGGCCATGCACGGCGACACGGTTTTTAACTTCATCTTACGTCCATTGGTATTTCCTTTTGTATTCAATTCAAATAGCCATAGTTGATGTTTAGATATCCTGAGCAATGATCTCTTGGCAAAATTCATAACAGATTGAACGAGAATATTCGCAAAACCGGCTTTCAATTCGGAAATGAAAACCAAGATGGCGGCCAACCTATTGGCTTGCGTTATGACGTAATTAGAGTGCATCAATCCTAATGTCTGTAGTATGACGTCAGGCACTGCGCGCAACAAGGTTTCGCTGCGTTCTCTTAGCCAATCAGAACCGAGATAGTGGCATGGCTGAATAATAATGTCCTTTAGTATAATTACTCAAGTGATTATAAGAATTTCCGTTCGCTGATTGGTCGAGAGTTATGTTTTCTCTTGCTATAATCATCTACCGGTGATTATAACATTGAAAGGATTGGGAGTGCGGGCTCGAGTTTGTTATGATCGTGAAACATCCTTATAATCCTTTAGAAACCGGGCTAAGATCATATTTGTAATATTATGCTCCATTTTAAGGCATTTTGCCCGTTGTCTAACAAAGATCAAGCCCCCAAGCTACCAAGGCTCCTAACAACCAACCATGCGAACACAAGTCCAATACTTGGAACGTCATTTGAAATCTACAATAGGTGCTGTTCGAGCTCCTGATTCCACTCAACCTAATGTGTGGGACAGGGACAAACCCTCCCCCACCCCACCCCACTCCTCACACCAAACCTTAAAGGATTGCTTATTTCGCCTCTGTAAATAAACAAGAAGAAATTAGTTCTTGCACAATATATTGCTTTTTTTTATTTCTATCCATATTTCTTTACAACGTCGAGAGCATCGCCTGTTGGCTAAATACTTTATAGACCGTATTAAATATAACTTTTAGCTAACTATTATATAGCGATTTGAGCAGTTCGTTGATCCTTTAGTTGTGTTGTGGGTCGCTTTCATGAGTTCCCATTCTGAGGTGCCCATCTGCATCTTGTTTTGGGTCCCTTGAACACAATTCACTCGCACCCCACCAGCAGGGGTCGTCCGCGTTATCCATAGAAGAGTCAGCGGCTTTCTTTGTTTGGGTTATGCTCCTGCGCAGATAGCGTGCTGTAGACTCTTGCACGAGGACAAAGGCTAGAATCATGAGGAGGGCAGCGTAGGCTCGCATGGTCAGCTGGGTAAATAATAGACAGTCACCCAAAGGCTGAATTACGTTAGGGGTGGACAATTTGATATTTTTTTCATTTTGATTTTTTCTCGATGGTGAACGATGTTATTTTCTAAAATTACAGCGAATTACATAACGAATTTGCTCTGCAGGAATTTGTTTTGGGCCCTTCGGGCCATGCCGGATTTTTTTTTCTTCAAATCTTCCAACCCCTTCCCTTCTCCCTCCCCCATAAAAGATCAAATGGTCATACAATTAAGATACAGTGGTACCTTTAGTAAGCGGCCACCCTCGGGACCGAGCAAAGTGGCCGAGTGACAATACATTATTTTGGGACTTAATAGAGGGGCGGCCGCTTAATAGGTGGCCGCGAGGTACCACTGTGTCAAAAAGCTGCGAACCAAAAGCTGTAACTCATTATGTAAGGATTATTTATTAAGGGAGATTTTCGGGCAATCTTGTCAAAAAGTGGCAAGAAATCCAGTGACTCAAAAGTCGAGAACCTCTCGGCCTAAATTTGGTTTTTACGAAAGAACTATATTTACTTTGGCTTGTTCCGCCATTAAATACGCAACGTAGCAACTATAAATATGGCTCAAAATACAAATGTTCCTACACATTTTCAGTTTTGCATCTATAGTAAAAGTAAACGTATTTTAGCTCCTTAGAGAGTACATCTGGGCGTGTTTGCTAGTTGGAAGCAGTTTAAAATGCGACCTGGATTATGACAGACTTCACCAAACAATTTTGATGCCTTTCTTCTGTCGAACTCCTGAGATTTCAGAGCTTGCGCAAACGAGAAATCCTCACGTACATGGCTAGTTCAGGGATTATGGGAAACCGGACTGTCGCAATCCATAATAAAGCGAACACACGTAGTAAAGAACACATGAGCTCTCCTGGGAGTTGCTTGAGAAAGTATAACTTAGTACGCATTCATGCCGCACAAACCATTTTACTCCTAATTCCAACACAGCAGTTGTACACTGTTCTTTCTTGCTGTGATACTGCATTGTGGCTCGAATTGTCAGAAATCACACATCGACATTAAGACGAGGCTCTAGTATTACGTAACGTTACAAGCCTGTTCATGGATTTGACATCAAGGTGAAATGTGCATTCACCAGACCTCGTGCACTCGCTTCAGAACGTACCTTGTCAGCAGTGCTTCGACAGAGAACACAAATATAGCACGCGGAGAAGAAGGAAAGTAAAATTGTAACGCGCATCCGTCTATTCCGTACTATACAAAAAGGCTCGGGACGGGCAAGATGTTTATATATCACAGCAGATAATACATGACCTTAGACTAGTCTGGGTTTTAGACGCACTCTATCTAGAATATTCACCAATTTACTCCCGCCGTTGATATAGACCAGGGACATATGCGGTAATGGGTGTTGTATCAGCAATACAAATATATATGTGTGCGATTTTGTGTCTACTTGGAAAGCTAAGCTAGCATGGTAGGAATTAAAACTACCTAGCACAGCGAACCACTTTGATTTTAGTTTACGGGCAGCTCCTTAAACCAAAGAGAAGGCTGATAAACAGAAAGCCACCAAACAGGGTAAAATGTATGTTTGATTTTGTGACAAGCAAAATTGGTCGACATACCAAATAAAGGAAATTATTGCTGTGAAGATATTTTTTTTTAATGCAAGCGTGCTACTGTATAACTATTCATTTCTTGTATGAGCAATAATAGCACTGTCCCATCTGTTTTCTGTTTCTATATGTTTAAAAAGGAGCCGCTGAATTAAAAGCACAATTTCATCATACCTGCAAGCTTTTCAACTTCAATGGACGTATCACAAGTTTCACTAGTTGCAGCGGTGCGTCTCAAAAGGTCTCGCAGCACTTTGAAGTTGAGTGCTTAGATATATCTATTAGTACGGAAGAATGTCTAATAATGCCGACTGTAGAAAGTCAACAGAGTCAAGCTTTGAAAGAAGATATGACTTAGTATTCATGACTGTAAATGTGCAATTTAACTGTTAATTCCCACCGCAAATTACAAGTTTAAACAGCGATGAGGAAACTATTCATAGTTCAGTCGCAGTCGTTTGAGAAAGTCATCAATCTTAACGCCTTCAAATTGGAATTTTCATCCCGAACTGATTCAACTAAATCTATTGTTTTAAAGGGAAGTCTTCGTTGTTTACATTTCTGTTATTATTTCACCATTTTGATATTTCAGCTTTCATGACATATGAACATCCGTGTATTTACACTATTTGTTCGCTATCTGTTTGTCAGCCTTGTTTTCGGTTTGAAGAGTTCGCCTTTAATTTTCCATTCGGGCTAGTTTCGCTCTGTTATGTCATTTTCATTCATACAATACTTAGCTTGCAATCATTCATTCAAAATACTCAAGTCATTAAAGTCCAGACAACACGTCTAAACTTGTCGGTTTATCAATGAAAACGCTAAGTCTCTTGAAAACAGGGAACTTATTTCCATGGAAATCAACTTTTTGATGTGCATTTAACACAGCATGGAAAGAAGGCGATGATTGAACTTAACTTACGAGAATTAAGAATTTTTTAAAATTTGGAATAACATTCAGGCATCGGAACAAACAACTATAAATTAAGGAAAGCTCAATATTTAGCTAAAAGATTAAGCTAAATATCCGAAGAATTATGAACAGCTCTTATATACATATCAGGTTTGTATGAAATAATTATATCTTGAAAAACTATGAACTATACTCGAAATAGAGAACAATACATAGGCGCGCGGAGATATGGAATTTATCTTCGAGACTACTTTTTGATATCAAATGAGATATGAAATTTGAACACGAGATGATAAATTTCATATCTCCAAGCAGCCATGTATTATTCTGTTTATTATATAAACATGATCAATACTCCATTTTTGTGAAAATCCATTTTTGTGAAAAATGTACGTTTGGGAATTCGCAATAGTGGGAATAATCGTATTTTTTGGGGGAATTTAAGAATTGTGACTTAGATAATAAAGATTGCAAAGATTGGAGAATTCGCAGGAGATATAGGATCATTTGTGTTTGATTTACAAAAAGAATGACTGGAATAGGAAAAAAAACCGCAAAAGGTATAGTCCCATATCTATAACCTGGTAATCCAGCATTGGACACAGATGAGCACACAAACCATTTCGAGCGAGTCAGCGAGTCACCTTAAAATCAATAAATATATTTGATGAATTTTATATGCGTCCTGTGCTAGCGCTGGATTTATTATCTTTTCCTTCTTTATCGCTCATTCGACAGTCTCTATAACTATCCCACGGCCCAGCGACTGAGAAAAAGCCAGTTTCTTCGTATTATAGCTGACCAACTTTGACCCATTGGTAGTTAGTTTACCGGTGGCAGCAGAGATTGGTGGCTGGACCAACCCCCGGACCAACACGTTCAAAAATCAGAAACTTTAGAAACCCAGTTTTGCTGTTTACTCGAGGTATATTACTATTTGTAGAAAAAATAATTAAAGATAGCAATTCTTTGCAAATAAAGTTGGAAAAACTTAACTAATTTTCATTGCCGCAACAAGTAGTATAGCATGGATCCTTTTTGTACACTGAAAATTTATAATGATAATATCATGCATGTGCAAACTGAGTTCGTACCGGTCTCATGTAATCACCGCCTTAGCCAGCGCTTAAATGGTGTCAAAAAACGATAGTAAGCAATTATTAGCATGATAGCGTGAGTTAGCATTTAGCTTGTCAAGTTCACGCGACATTGAGAATTGTTTGCTCTCGACCAATCAGATTTGCGATAGTGAGCAATGTAGAATAATATTGTTTAGTATAATTACTCAAGCGATTCCGCGCGCTGATTGGTCAAAACGTTCGCCATATTTTGCTTTATTCACCTATCTGGTCTGGTCGTTTGTGAATATAACATTGTCTTAAAGCATTGAGGGTCGCGCGAGTAATTTACTACGAGAACTAAAAAAATCTAAACGCGATTTTTATGTCGAAAATCTTAAAAGGCGCTGAGTAATTAGACTAAAACAATAACTCGCTTCAGGCTCCGTAAATATCGGCGAATAGTCACCTCGACTTCGTCTCGGTGATTATTCGCCGATATTTACGGAGCCCTTATTCCTCTCGAGCCCGAACTTTTTTTTAATGAAAAAGTACACCGAAGTTAGTCCGTAACCTTAACGATACAATATTTGTATTCTAACTGTAGATTAACCGGACTGACAGACAAGGATAAAACTACCGAGTCATTCTATCAGCTCTATGATATGCCCTTATTTCCTTTTATTATCCACGAACTGTAACATGGCAAAACGAATACAAAGGGTTTTTCAGAAATATCAAATTGTGTTCACACAAGTGCAAACGCAAGTTAGTTACACTCATTTTTATTAAAAAAAACTCGTTTATGAGAACGTCAAGGCTATGATTTGGTAAAAACAAATTAAGAACATCCTAACTTCCCTGCTAGCAGAGCCCAGGGGGTCGTTTCAGGGGGACGATAAGTTACCCGAAAAGCGTGCGGATGACGAAGTTTACGTTTCTCGAAACTCCCGAAACCCTTCTCCCCTTAACTTTTTCGGGTTTCCGAAAATCCTCAGAATAGGGAAGAAAAATAGCAAAATTAATAACTTTGGTAAAAACAAATTACATCCTAACTTCCCTGCTAGTAGATCTCGACCCAGGTCTCTCATGACGAGCAAGGAATGAAGACCATCGCTAGCAGGGATTGAATTTCACTAATTTCTAAGCTACTAATCATCTTTAGAGGTAAATTTATCTATCTATTTATCTAGCTTACATTTCACATAAGTACACACACATCAGGAAAAAGAGATGAAATGGTCGGATATCACAACAGGTTTCGCCAATTATCGCGGCTTCGTCCTGGGAAGCCATTATTCGCTAACAAGAAGTCCTTATATTTTTAGACTTGTAACTTAAGCACATTTTAACAACATTTGAGGTTCAAATTCCTGAAAATATAAGAACATTCGATTTTGGCTCAGCTTAAAACGAAAGATAGCGTTGTTTTTATAAAATAGGTGTCCTTACACGGGCACGGGACAAAATTGATTCCAAATTCTCTTTTCGTTTTCGAGTGAAGCTAGGAAAACGGAGAGGGCAGTTGGATCTGCGCTAGATGCGGAACTCCACCATTAAAACTTGGACGAAAACGTGTGCTTGAATATTCGAAAAATATACATTATATCACTTCCGGAAGGTCGCCGTCTCTAGAGACCCTCGGGATGAGCAAGGAGCACGTGCAGGACTATGCTGTATTTCTACCTAATAGAATACACCTGTTTCAATTAACGTTGCTCTGCAAAACGTAAAACCATGAACCATGCTTCATAAGTCGTAATGGTATTTCCTGCCAAAAACGAAGCGGTTAACGCCAAATTGTGTCTCAAAGTAGTAAACAAAGTGCCATTGGGTGGGTTTAGTTTAGTTTGGTTTGCCAAACTCGAGGAAAATACGAGAAATAGCGTCTTAATTATGATGCATGTTTCATGGTTTTACGTTTTGCAGAGCAACGTTAATTGAAATAGGTGTATACAGTACCGCAAGCACAAGTATCCGAATAATCAGAATAAGGAAAGTGTTATGGAATGAATAGAAAACAGCCAAGGCCCTGAACAATAAACTAATTTTATAGTCTTTGGCGTAGTTAGGAACTATGCCATGTCTCAACTGGGTTTGTTTCACGACTTTGTATATCTCAGAATCATTCTTTGTTCCCAAACATCTGCGTTCAATAGGAACCATTAATTTTTGAGACTGAACAAATTCACGCCAAAGATCAAAGTTTTGATTTAAAAGATTGAAGTACTTCCCCCATGTCCCGCAGTACATTCTCATGTAGATCAGACTTGAGTATTTCCATAAAATCTCTGTCATAGTTCTCCCCCTTCACAATATCCTTCCCCATCTTGACAGCATTGTTCAGTAATTTCTCCATTGGGCATATTTCATCCACAAATCCGGCCGCCAGGGCTTGCTCTGCGTTGAATCTCTTGCCCATTATGATGGCATTGACTGCTACTCTTGGATTGGGTATCTTCATCCTGTGTATTCAATACCAAACATCATTATAAGGTCACTAATTCATCTATTAATTGATTGTGTCTCAAGCATTAGCCATAATAGAGCCCGCGCGAGTCAATCGGTGTTATGATGTATTCAATCCTCTCCAAAGTTATAATAATAGTACTGTAGTTGATGTTCTTGGGCGTAAACATGTTTTGGACCCTTCTCCGTGCTCATTTTACAAATGAGCCTGAGTCGGGCCCAAAAACACACCCGCGAACAGAGACTAAATCGAGATAAAATAAAGTAGTCATATTTGTTATATAGCGAGTGCTCACTCCAACCGAGAGCGCGCTCTTATTGGCTAAATCAAGGTCACGTGGTGAAGTACAAATCCAATATTCCCCGATCAGTCAATATTTCGAAAATTATTGACTGGTCGGGGAATATTGCTTTCGCGCGTCGCGTTTGAGAGCGGGAAAAAATAGCAGTATATTTTCTGCTATATAACAAAACACTTAATGACTACTCCCTCGGGAAACACAGTTTGTTTCCCTCGAATCTCGATGTTTCCCTCGATTTCTCGGGAAACATCGAGGTTCTCGGGAAACAAAACTGATGTTTCCCTCGGGAGCAGTCATTAAGTGTATAATGTTGTAAAAACCCCTGCCATGAAGTTAATCACAAAACGCTAAAAGACTTTGGTGAGGTAGTTTTGATTCTGGTGATAAATTTGCAGCGGAAGCATGCAAAACAATAGAAAATGACTTAATTTTCCTCGCCTCCTGATTTGTTTAGGTGAGGAAATCCAGAATTTGAATTTTAGGCACCCGCATAATGCGAGGAAGTTGGCAAGTCTAAAACACAAAGAAATAGCTCTAAATCAGGGTTTGCATCTTGTCGAATACCAAAGTTGGAAAGTCTTCAACTATTTGTATCTACTGTTACATTGGCGTATTTATAATATAGCTACGATATAACGCGATATAACGCATGCTCTGATTAGTCCAAATCTATGCTCTATTTCACCGATAAAGCAATGGTTCTCCCCCATTATATCATAAAAAGCATCAGAGCAAATCGTTCTATGACTTTATCGGCAAACAGAGCACTTGTTTGGGAGAGACACTCGAAACGTTTTAAAATCACTCGCAGCTCATGATTTTACAACCTTCTTGTGTCTCTCCCAGCATCACGCATGCTCTATTTCGCCGATAAAGTCGTAGAAAGTTGTGCTCTAATGCATAAGTATAGGGTGGGGTGAAAAGGTATAGCATTATTTTGGCCAGTGCTTCATGAAATTGCAAATAATCTGGTCTTGAAATCAAGCATGCAATAATTTGTGATTGGCAGAATTTTAAGTGGTGTGATCTGTCAACACAGATTTGGAATTTCTTTGAAGTGTAGAAGGAAGTTGAACACTGCATGTTCAAACAAAGTAATATGGAGTGCCCGACGTGAAATTTGCTTAATCTCCCGATTCGTGAAAACTTAGAAATTGGTCTTTACCATCCTCTTGATACTTTTCACTCTACAAAACATACGTTTTGCTGAGTTTATTGCAATTAATATATAGATTTAGCCACTGGCTAAAGCGGAGCTCCTGGTTATAAATTTTCTATGTGAATGAAAGGGATTCCCATGTGTACATGGTTTATATGGTTGCTTTAGAGTCTTCCCTTCAGGAGATATTAATTTTTCAAGCATAGATGACGTCATCGATGACGTCATATCACGTGACCACTTCATTTCGCTCATCTGGTGGTCTAGACTACACTACCCAAGTTTGTTTGTTTTAGAGTCTTCCCTTCACGTGATATTCATTTTTTAAGCATAGATGATGTCATCGATGACGTCATATCACGTGACCACTTCATTTCGCTCATCTGGTGGTCTAGACTACACTACCCAAGTTTGGTTGTCTTAGAGTCTTCCCTTCACGAGATATTAATTTTTCAAGCATAGATGACATCATCGCTGACGTCAAATCACATGACGACTTCATATCGCTCACCTGGTGACCTAGACTACACTACCAAAATTTGGTTGTTTTAGAGTCTTCCCTTCACGAGATATTGATTTTTGAAGCATAGATGACGCCATCGATGGTGTCACATCACATGACCTCTTAATTTCGCTCATCTGGTGACCTGGACTACATTACCCAAGTTTGGTTGGTTTAGAGTCTTCCTTTCATGAGATATTCATTTTTCAAGCATAGATGACGTCATTGATGACGTCATATCACATGACCACCTCATTTCGCTCATCTGGTGGTCTAGACTACACTACCCAAGTTTGGTTGTCTTAGAGTCTTCCCTTCACGAGATATTGATTTTCAAGCATAGATGACGTCATCGATGGTGCCACATCACGTGACCTCTTAACTTCACTCATCTGGTGACCTGGACTACATTACCCAAGTTTGGTTGGTTTAGAGTCTTCCTTCATGAGATATTCATTTTTCAAGCATAGATGACGTCATTGATGACGTCATATCACGTGACCACCTCATTTCGCTCATCTGGTGG
This sequence comes from Scolanthus callimorphus, assembly GCA_033964015.1. NCBI lineage: Eukaryota > Metazoa > Cnidaria > Anthozoa > Actiniaria > Edwardsiidae > Scolanthus > Scolanthus callimorphus. The sequence continues at coordinate 12,960,470 of CM066917.1, read as the reverse complement.
CCTAGACTACACTACCAAAGTTTGGTTGTCTTAGAGTCTTCCCTTCACGAGATGTTAATTTTTCAATCACTGATGACGTCATCGATGACGTCACATCACGTGGCCGTGTTACAGCACACCCCTTGTGGCATAGACAAAATATCATAGACAAGTATGGTTGTCTTAGCATGTTCCCTTGAGGAGATATAATTTTTTCTTTGCATACCACAGGGTTCCCATGTGTACACGGACGGATGGACGGACGGACGACGGACGGCGTACGCTATAGGTTTAATACCAGAAAAATAAAGAAAAAATCATATCTCCTGAAGGGTAGCTTCTATAGAAGCCAAACTTGGACAAACTTTCAAAGACCATAAGAGGAAATCTACACCAAAGTCATGTGCCCTGACGTCATGAATGACGTCATCAAAATGATCCATAATGCGTGTGATGTTCAAAAATCAACTCGATAGTATACTATACGTTTTTCCCTTAGGTATGGTGCTCCGCTTGCGCGGGCCTTTGGCCCGTGCAGGAGCTCCGCTATGAATATAAAGAGAATCCAATAACTCAATTCTTATGCACGCGTTGATTGTCTAAAAATGAGTGAGATTTAACATGGAATTCAATGGTTGGAAGCTGAATTCGACAAAACAACAGATTACCCATGTGCTGAGAAAGTGCAAAGCTCAAATCATTACACTAAGATAATATCAAATCTTCCGTACCCTGCCTTTCCTTGAAATCCCCCTGTTAATATCATTAAAATCCAATACGCGCTTTGGGTTGCCTATGGGATTCAAGAAAAATTCATCACTCGACTCATGAGTTCCATGTTAAATTTCACTTGAAAACTATATCGCACTCATTGCCTTGTCGCTTTGCGACTCGTGTGATATCGTTTTTCGTGTGAAATTGGCCATCTAATTCACTCGTCTTGTGATGACTTTATCTATAGAATTGCCACTATCTGGGGTAGGAGAGGGTTGGGGTGTGGAGGGGGCTCTTTCCAAGTTGTTATGATAGGGATAGCTCATTACATTTTTTAAATAGAAAGAAAACATTTTTCTCCAGATTGGTGTACTAGAAAAGACTAGTTTGCTGTACTAGAATGTGGAACAATCTGACTAACTATTTAACCAGGCAGGTATTCCAACAAATAGTTAAGTACAGTAGTGTTCACAATACCTTAGAAAGGACATGAGGCCTTAGTGAACTGCAACTTGAGATTGATTTCTGGCAAACACATCCATCCTTGTTGTGTCCTCATGATGCGATAGTCATGGACCATCGCCACAAAGAACCCTGCAGCAAAGGCATGACCTATAAAGAAAAAAATGGCTTAAGAGGTTTTCAAATGTTTCCTGTTTTACCATTATAAGTTACGTCCTTGACAGTTCACAAAACTTACTAACTACAGTAGATTTTTCTCTATGCAAAACACTTTCATCTCACCATTCAATGCTGCTATTGTAGGCACTGGAAATGTCATAATCATTTGAAGCATTTGATAAAACTTTGGCAAGAATGTCAATCCATAGTGATCAGCTCCTGCAGCCTGTAATCTTTGTAAGTCAAGCCCATTGGAGAAGAACTTGTTTGCTCCAATTGTAACCAGAAACTTGACATCTTTATAGCTGAAAGGGAGGAAAACAAATGCAGCTGATGCAAATGCAGCTGATAGCCTTCCTTAAACAAATGGTAGCCCTCCTCCGCTAAATAATGACACGTCCCTCGATGTTCCTATATAAGCGATACGGTGAAACATATTTTTTTCTAATTATCAATTGTTTTCGTAAATCAAACATTGCAGATTTGGATTGAGGCAAAACTTTGTGCGGATCTGCAAATTTTCATGAAAAATTGAACGGTTCAGCGGATTTGAGAACACCTATTCACCTCCCCCCCCCCCTTGGAGGTTGAAAAATCTGTGGTATTTTTTTAGGGGGTGGAACTACTTCTTACAGGCTAGTTGATCATCAGATACTGCCTGCTGAAGTTATTTCCAGGAATCATAATTGGACGAGCATCATGTGTAATCTGGTATTAAATAGGCCTTTTAAAGCTAAGAAAGTTGGGTATATTTTTTTGGGTATCAAATTTTGGGAGCAGGATTTTTTTGGGTATAAAATTTATTGTTCAGGTATTTTTTGGGGTATGAAATTTGGAGCTCCGTTGGACCCCCATCATTTTATATCCGAGTACCCGCTGGGGATCTAAGTTAACATTAAATTCATTACATTAGTTGCCGTTTTATTCAGTCATTCGGATTTATTGAATTGGCTTTCTGTGTATTAAAGTTTTGCGTATGTGGGGATAAACGACAATATTAGTGCTTCCTATCTTCACATCTTCATGGAAATCTCTAAAAACACGTAATTTCTAAACCAAAAGGAAGAGGAAAATAAATGCCTTTTCACAGAATTAGTTTGATTTTCCTAGTACAGTGTGATTAGCATGGTGTGAAACGCGGTAATATAATTTGATTGAGTCTAAGCCGCAATGCATGTAGGGGATACTAGTACTTCCTCCTCTGAGTGTTCACACAGCCTAGCTGTGCCAAAATTGGTCCGTTACCGCAGGTCTCGTGTGAACGCGCTGACCTAGTTTTGTACCGGCAGTATTGATTCCCGGGGGGGGGGGGGGGGGGGGGGATCAATCAATACAATACTAAAAGATAAAAGATGAGGTCTTATGTGCCAAGTAGGCAAGAAGGACACAGGTAACAAGTAAAAGATACCCATCAAGACATTTCCGTGTTTGTTTCTAATTTATTGTCTTCTCATAGAATAATCTCTCTTTCTTACACGGTTTTTAGAAGCACCATCATGAGAAAAAACAATTTTGACACAGTTTCGGCCCTAAAAGATACCAATCTGCCTAAAATTTAATGAAGATCACGATCACCTAAAAGAGACGGGGACCAAACCACCGTGATTTAACCCCTAAAAGATACGACGATCACCCCTGACCAAAAGATATGGGAGTCCCCCCCCCCCCCCCCCCCCCCCCCGGGTATTGATTATCTAGATATAGATTATCTACAATGCTGCTGAAACGCAACTACAATCTTCTACCAAACAAAGCGTTTTGATTGACAAACGTCTTGTGATAGAAACGTTTCAAAACCTGTCACGCTTCATGAAAGATCACAAATGTATCGTTATGCCGAGTCACGTAAACAAAATTCTACCATTCCAAAACGAACATTTACTTAAATAAGGTGACAGTACGGTAGAAATACAATTTGTTTACATGCTGCGTTAAAAATCCTGAGCATTTCTGCTGTTTTCAGATACTTTTGCTATACTTTAAGTTAATGTCGTGCGCTAGTATGCACCAGGCATCTTAATTATTCTCTTTTGCACTAATATAGTATGGTTACCTCTTGATTTCCTCTAACACTTGCATCAGTCTCTCCACCGTATCACTATTCAATCTATTTTCCCCATTTCTCATCCTAAGGATGGCATAATCTTCCACAAATCTGCAAATATTCTTTTCTTCAGTTCCGCCGCCATCTTGATCTATTCGGTGTCAGGTGCTCTCTCGGTTTCCCTGTGGTTGTGGAGACTGGTGCCCAGTCTCTCGTGAAGCGCGGTATTCAACATGGCGGCACTCAACGCGGTTCACGACAACAGCGTTCCTTTGTGATTTTTTGGCGATTTTAGGGCGATTTGGATTGTAGATTGTAACAGAATGATAGTCAAATCTGTTACAGAAATCCAAACTGGGTATTCAGCTAAGGTAAGTCATTTAGTTTCTGTAGTTTTCTTAAAATATAGTTTTTTCTTTCAAGCGCCTCAGCCTCGGTAATTTAAGCTTTTAAATACGTGGCAGGGACGTGGAACTTGCTGCACAAATATATTTAAGAAGAAATATCGATTGATCGTTTCTAAACAGCTCAGTTCTGACATTGAAGATTTAACAGAGACATACAGTGGCGACAGTGTGTCATCTCTTGTCTTGTACTGATCCCAGGGTATTAACTCCCGGAGTAATTAATCAATGAAACCGATAATCGATGAAAATCGATATTAATCGATGCTAATCAATCGATTAATATTGGGAATCGATGGTTAATCGATCATCAGCAAATTTGTGACCTTTTAATCGATTAGCAATCAATGATAGTATCATTATCGATTAACATCGATTTTCATTGATTCAGAATTCAATTCACCATGAAAAGGCTCAATAGGATTTATGAGTAGTGCAATGGAGTAGTTGGGGAGTAGTAGTCAACTCTTGTTACAGTAGAGTCCGCAATAGCGAGAACTGAATCTCAGTCATTTTCAGTAAGATTCGTTCAGATGGGGGTCCAACTTTTGTATAATATAATAGCAAGGTGTCCGTAATATTGGGGTATGGTGATAACAGAGCTTCTCTTTTCTAGCAAATATCTGACCCTGCATGGGAAAACGTATAATAACGACTTTCCGTTTTTTTGGCCAAAACGAACGGGTAGCAAACGACTTTTTCAGTCGTTCAAACGAGTTCAAACATCTTGCATAAACATTTAAACAGGATTTTTGAACGACCGAACAGGAATTTTAAACGAGGGAATGGGAATTTCAAATAAGCAAATGGCTCTATAAATAAGTGAATGAGTTTACGAAACAAGCCCTGCTTATGAACAAGCACTGAGTAGATAATGAAAAGCATTGGATAGAGTACTGCTGGAGCCCGGTCCCCTGAAAACGATCTGCCATAGAGCGACTGCGATGGCGTAAAACAGCGCCACTAGTAAAAACAACAATCAGGACATTGCAAAATAAAAATGAACAGGGCTTTGCAAAATGACATCAAGAATAATGCTCTCAAAGTGAAAGATAAAAGTAAGAAATTCATGTATGCGGGTAGATCCTACAATGCAAAAATAACAATACCCACGTGCGAATATTTATAGTGACACAGAGTGAGTGGATGCTGAACCCCAACACACGCTGTCAAGTTTACTTCCCGCTCTCCAAATAAACAAATAATGAGAGCATGAAAATTAATTATTGTAAACTACAAAGAGACAAAATTGCAAGAACTACTACGATATTCACAGTAAGGCCTCCAGAACAAGCAGGGTGAATTTGGCGCAGCCTGAAACAGATCGCATTTATTGTCAAGCACAGAACGTCAACAAACAGCTCATGTAAAACTAAAACTTACCTGGCGTCTCAGTCGATTTCACAGCATTCCAATTCCTGTTTCAAGGTTCAGAAATACTAATAATGCACTATGCATGATTTTTATCCCTTGAAAGCACAGTTTGAGTGCTATTTGCAGTAGTTAGCATGACAGAACTTCTAGCCACCCAGAGGACAAGTTCGTATTTGTGGTTTTCGTACACACTAATTACTATTCATAAACTGGTTCGCACTTTTTATTCATCTAAGTAAAATTCCTTTGTTTCCGTTGTATACCTTTGTTCTTCTCTCATTCTTTCTTCCTTTTCTTTCTATCCACAAAGCAGAGACTCAACGGGTGTATAGAAAGCGAAGAATGAAGATAGAAGAACGAAGAACGAAGATCTAGAAAACAAAGATCTAGAAAACTAAGATGAAAAACGCAGAATTGCTAGAAAACAAAGATCGAAAAACTAAGAAATCTAGAAAGCGAAGATAGAAAACGAAGATGAGAGTAACAAAGTTTAAACTCACCATGAGACTAATTTTTAGGTCTAGAAACCTGAGTTCGCTTTATATGGTTAGCACTCGTTCCCATCTACTATGTTCACAGTGACCAAAAGGACATCCTGTCTGTGAAACAATAGAACGAGGCATAGATAAAAGTGTGTCCGCGGTGATGCTCCTCGTTCTATTGCTTCACAGAAAATAGGGCGTCCCTTTGATTTGCTTTCACGTGGCGACAAAATGTGACAAATAGAGGGGGAGGGGGGCATTGAGGAAAGATAAAAACGACACATTATCTTTTGGGATAATATAAAATGTTCCTGGAGAGTCAAGTTTTTACCCCACCTCTCCCAACTTCCAATGGTCCACCCCTTACCAGCATGTTTTGGCAACATCCAAAATCAATGGAAACTGTCTAATAAGGGGGCCGACTATTGAACTTTTGATGGGTGGGCATTTTGGTCTGTGCCCAATAATTATTTTATTCCTTCTGCTGAGCCGGTGCTTGAGTTTCCGGTTGAAAACCGCACCGTTGAGGACTCTGGAAATTCTGCACTTACACAAGAAATAAACTCAAGACACAAATTACTGGAGAATACTGGTTATGGTCCTGAGCAGGTTAAGAACCATAACGCCGAAGATATTTATTCATTCTGCGGGAGGAGAGTATGTGTGTCTGGCGCTTGGAAATTCCAAGGGGGAGGGATGGCAATTCCAAAAAAAAAGTTCGTGCAAGGCCAATCCTTCCCCAAAAAATCTTGCAGAGATTCAAGCTAGGAAAAATAAATCCTACAAAGGCATGGCTTGGGCTCTCGTTAAAAAGATGTCTGAAGTAGTTATTCAAGCAACTTCTCTATCATTTACATTTTCTACTTCACTTCACTTAATACTTAATAAAAATTTCGGTGCGCTTCGCGCGCATAAAAAATCATATCTAATATATAGTCTGTGAGAACTCACGCAGACATGCCTTCACGCCGGTTACAAGAACATTTTGTATATCTTGCCGAGGAAAAACAATCTCTCCCAAAAATGCCCCTGCAGTGATAGGCCTGGCAGGCAGTCATTATGTTCGAAAGAAGACCACTTAGGTAAGCGTGAGTTCGACGTTACATGTATAGAAGTTTCGTCATGTGGACCGCTTCAAGCAAATTAATAATAATAATTTCGTCATTTGCGCGCATAAATAATACAACCTACAGGCTTTGTTTACTATACACAAAAAAACGGAATGTTCATCTACCCTTCCTCTGAGGCTTGATGAAAATGCGTTTATCAAAATTTGGGCGTGCTTTGCGCGAAACGAAAGAAAAATATTCTACTAGGTCAAATAGGGGCTGGAGGGATGGCGAAAACGTTTACCAGTTTCTTTTCTTTTTTAACTCAACCAAATATAGCTTAAGAAAATTGGCTGAACCAATATAAATATACTAAAAGAAAATTATGTTGATGCATATACATACAGCAATTGGATTTGGACGGCCTGTGGGAACGGAACGCCACGGGAACAGGTCTTGCTCGATGCGCAGGGTGTCTACCCTCTACCCCTCGTGGGTTTATCCTTTCCCACTGTCTCATACTTCTCACTCTGCCGACAAGTTTCGGTAGGTATGTATTTAACAATTATTCCTCGAGCCCGAATGGGCTCTGAGTCAATAGCCCATGAGGCCGAAGGCCGAATGGACTATTGACTCAGAGGCCACGAGGGCGAGAGGAATAATTGTTTTAGTCAAATCACACTAGTAGGTCAATTTGTATTGCCCAAAATGTATATGTTCTGGTCATTTGCCATTTTCTGGCTTTCAAATCCGACACTTTTCGCTACTAGTAGGCTATAACTTATAGCCTACTAGTAGCTCAACCAATCAGAACGGAGCATTGATAGTAGACCACTAGTGTGATTTGACTAATACAAGATATTTTGTGTCTGCGAAAAAAAAAGTTTGTACATGGCGTTCGAGCCTGAAAAAAAATTATTGCACAACCTGCTCCCCGAAAAAAAAAAATCCATGCGCAAAAAAATTGCCACCCCCCCCCCCCCCATTTCTAATGGTCCACCCCTAAATTGTTACAGCATGAAACTGGCGGCTTGAACCACAGGGAGTCCGAGAACTTCAGGTCGTGTTACTGCTTCCAATATGGCACCCAGCGCACGGATTGCAAATAAATAGAGGATATTACACGGTGGCGCTCGTTCGTAAAATATTGCTTTTGCCACTCGAAAATAAAATTCATATCGTGAAGTCACCGTGTAATTTTCTTTTTATTATATAGACAAACCAGAAAAAAATATTCCAAATAGATTGGAAAAATATGTCACTCAGATCCCGGATGTAGCTTCGTATGAGATCTACGAGTGGCGTATTTCCCAGTAAAACACTCGTGTCTATATAATAAGTAGAAAAATGACACTGTAGGCAAAGTTTCTTTGCCAAGATATTTCATTTGATCAATAAAACAGAGAAAGAATGCGGTTAAAGGCGTACGAAGGAGATTATCGCTGGAAGAAAGTGGTTTACTGAGGTCGGGAAAAGCTACAAATCCGCCCATCGGGAAAGTGCGGGGAAAGTGTGATTCAGCTGTAAGCAACTAAAGTTTAGTTATGGTACACTTTAAGAAATCATCCATCCAGAAATCATTTTTGAAGTGATCTTGTTTTCTGTCTTTCCTTTCTAGTAATCTTTGTTTTCTAGGGAATCTGTGTTTTTGATCTTCGCTTTCTTGTTATCTTAGGTTTTCATCTGCGTTTTCTAGTCGATCTTTGTTTTTCGTCTTAGCTTTCTAGATCTGCGTTTTCTAGATCTGCGTTTTATTTCTTCGTTCTTCGCTTTCTAGACACCCGAGACTCGAATGCAATTCTTTGAGAATGAAAAAAGGAAGCATTTTCGATAAACAACCGAAAATAAAAGTGAACAACAACAAATTCATAAGATACATTGCGTCGCGTCGCGCGACATTTTTCTTCACGGAAAAGTACAGAAGGCGCGTTTTCAAGATAAAAGATCGAACATGACTCAAAATACATTTTTCCATTGAGCACTTATTTCCAAGATATAAGAAATTCGGGAGATTTTACTTGAAAACAGAGAGCCCAGGAGATGACGTAAAAAAAAAAACCCGGGAGATTCCCTGGTAATCTATGAGTAATTTAATCAGAATATAAATATTGTGCATGTTTGTTTTTCACTTTGCGGTGAATTGCTTTCGCTATCCATCCTACGCCGCTCGTTTTCTAACAAAACTAGGAACGCATTGAAATAAACGACTTTACTTCTCGTTCAAACGTTATCGAAAATTTTAAAAACGACTTTGCGCCCCGTTTGAACGACTTTTGTACGACTTTTGAATTAAAGTCGTTCAAACGACTTTCTAGTTAATGAGCACTACTTTTTCAGCCGGTCGTTTGAACGGGTACCGAACGACTTAAGGCAGAAAACGGAAAGTCGTTATTATATGTTTCCCATGCAGGGTCACATATTACTCGGTGAAATTCATGATAGATGAAATTAAGATATATCAATGTCTGACTATCGATTAATCATGGATTGCCAATATCAATCGATATTAATTGACTGATTTATTGATTGGCAATCGGATGATCGCTTTTCATCGATTAATTACTCCAGAATTAACAGCAGGTGTTTATTTTACCAAGTCATTACACTAGTCATTTGGCTGTACAAAATTAGTATATCTATTTTTATTGGTAAGGGAGTGGTCATTATTTAACGGGGGGGGGGGGATTTTTTTCAAACCCGGAGCCCAAAAATTTAGACCCCCCCTAAAATGCAAGCCCAAAATTTTTGACCCCCCTCAAATGCAAGCTCAAAAATATGACCCCCACCCATTGAGAGTCGTCTAATATCTCTTGCAAACTCATTGTATGCATCCGTACAACAGATATTCAAACCTTCTACACATTTCCTTGCCACTTCCATGTCATTATATGTACAATAGCTTGTTCTTTTATGTAATAGCACCTTGGTTGGATTTTTCATTTATAGGAAGCAAATGGAGGTGCGTCGTTTCTAAATCGTGTTTCTGTCCGATGAACCGTTTAAAACTAGAAGTTTATTATTTTGTAAAATAGTTAGTGTTTGGAGATAGAGCTAGTTTCGTGTGACTGTGAAACGACACGGAGCACGGCACGATACAGAACCGCGCCTTCTTGAGAGCAATCAGCCAATCACATCACGCGAAATGACTTATGAATCAATCAAAATACTTAGACACGTAAGGAAAAATAGCGTCACAGCAGACACGGTACGGTCTGCGGCGTATCAACTGTTCTGTGACATCGCTTTTCTTGCCTTTTAGTTTTCTTAAATTCTAAGTTTCTTAGATGTCCCAGGTAATTTTCAACAAGCCTCCTGTCAGTGATGAATTGCTTGCTGAAAGAGGTCACATCTTCTTAGCTGTTCATTCACCTGCAAATATACCACAAATAAGTGTTATGGTTCTAGTACTTCAACATACATTTCATAATCCCTCTGTTTTATGTCGGACCTACATCATTTTCCCCACAAGATGGCTGCTTTTGAAGCAGCTAAAAAGAAACCCAATATAAATTAATGCTTGGCTGTATGGATACGTCATTTGAGAATATCAATGAGCGCTTTGTGCAGCAATAAAAATAAATATCACAAAATTGTAGAAGAAGCAATCTTATCAGATATTTTTTCGCGGTTCAGAGATAAAGGCGGCTCCTAATTTTGAGATAATGGAAGCACAGCACTGGAGCAGTCACAACCCTCGAAAAAAGAGAATCTTGATAGTATTTTGCATAAACTGCGCATGTGCTAGCGCACACTCAAACGTAATCTCTCTTGAATTCTGATGAGACACTCCTTACAATTTGAGGGATTAGTGATTACCTGCATGAAAGCGATTTTTTAGCTGAGCTCTGGGTTGAAAGTCATCCACCTCACGGTTTTCACTTGGAGTATTCTCCACAGAACAGTAGTGAAACCCTTCACTTTGTTGGTCAGGGTAGGGTCGACGCACAGATGGTAACTGTCTGATGGTGTATTCGTTACAAAACTCACACTTGGTTCCTTTAAGGGGCAAAGGAAAATGACTATTGGCTAGAAATCTTTTGTATGGAAGAATTGCAAATTGTCAAACAGGAAGTGGTATTCACCATTCGTCTTTGCGCAGCTCCGCCACAGATACTCAAAATACAGCTCTCCAATTTGGTAATGATTTGTGATAAAGGTCACAATCTTATTGAAGTAGGCATGACCAGGCACTTCCCTTTTCTTTCCCTCTGATGTTGCCTTAAGGTACTCATCTAGGTACTCAGAGTTCCAGAAGAATTGTTCATCTACAATGAATGACAAAATTGTTCTATAACAAAAAATGGGTTAACTAAAGAGATACCAATTAAACATGAAAGGTTGATGAGATACCTTGTTTATTTGTTACATAGCAAGTAAAGTCCCCAGATGGGGCCGGTTCACCATCAATACGAGAACACACGTCCCTGACAGACATGCCATGCATTGCGTTCCATGCACTGCTCTTCTAAACCCTCGATATCCTCACTTGTTAATGCATTCTTCTCTACTTCTGACAGTCCATCATACGGAGTGAAATGCTGCCATTTTAGAGTTGCTCCATCCGCCAATGCATCCCCTGTTTAATGATGAAAAATAGATACAACACTTTTGGTCGTTGGACGTGCTTAAAAGTCGGGCTAAAGCTGGACCTACCAAGTAGCATGCATTGGCACGCATTGAAATTATGCCACATAAGCCAACTGTAATGAACTCACCAATTGCTGCATTAGATCTTTCCGCTTCATTTTGACCTGAATCTTCTCTAGCCCTATGTATTCTGTTTCTTCTACCACTTTTCAGCAGGCGAGCTATTTCAGCATCGCGGAAACGTACATGCAGATTTGACACCCCAACTCCTGGTCCAGCATCTGTCAGGTCCAATATGTCATCACACACAGGAGTCAAATTGAACGAGTCAATACACTGCAGTACATTGTCAATCGCGTCCAATATGTCAGGGTATATTGTTGACCATAACTGTTTTCCAGATACCAACTTGGACAGGAATGTTTCTAATGATGTGAGTTTGTCTTTAAGTACCTGCACCTTCTCATTGAGCTCATCAAACAGGACCTGTTCATTTTCAGCATATGCACTGTCCGTATTGCAGAATGAAAGGAATGTGAGCAGATTAGTGACTGCCGCTATCTCATACTCCCTGAACCTGTTGTCGGTTGATGAAGTACATTCAACATCTTCTTGCATTGTCATGTCTGGAAGAAGAAATTTTGAAGAAGAAAAATATAGAGCTTCCTTTAAAAAAAGCACAAACACATTTTAATAAGCCCAAGAGCAAAGTTCAATATAACTTGACTACTCTATGAATGACAAAGCTTAAAATGGTGGGAAACTCACAAACACTCAGATATTAAACACCAAACTCATTAGAATACATTTAATATCATTAAAACAATGGCACATTCTCAGATCCAGGCCCTTTCATTTATTATATAAAAAAATTATGTTATATATTCATTGTATTCTCAGTTCACTTAGAGAAATTCAATGCCCTCATTTCAGCGCACTTACCTTTGAAATAATAGGTGGCATCTTGCACAATTGCACATATTTGGCGAAGCTCTTTCGAGTGGCAGGCATTATCAGTGTTGCATTCAAAGACCTCAGGGTTTTCATGCCTGGAAAGTTATAGGTTGTTGTTGTACATGTACACATGAGCGGTTTTCACATGACTGTTGTGAAACCAATCGCAAAGTAATTACACCAATCTGAATAAAACGTAATTGCGAATTACTCACGACAGTCATCTGAAATCCGTCTAATCAGTAAATTTGTTGTTGCATAATGAAAATGCTATCGTTATAAGTTCAATACACAATACCTAATATGTATGTAGTCACTTGCCCACACACTCCCAGAGCTTCCAGCATAAAACTTGGGGCGCACGGTGACAATGCTCTGATCAAAATCCGCAATAAGCCTATCCTCTCCTGTTTATACAAAATAATTGTAGGCAACTTTTTTAAACAATTTGTAATATGCCCCAAGAAACACAAATCCCCGCCCCTCCTCCTTTTTTAGGGCACTCAAACAACTACTGATGACAAGTGAATTCCAATTTTAAATAGGTTAGACTTGGATAAAAAACTCAATAAAATAGACTTACCATCCACTTGTTGCAGAGAATATCTTAAAAAACGGAAACTGCTTGGTGTGATGTTCACTTGGGAACATTAAAATCGTGTTGGGGCAAAACACGCTGCATCTGGGGGTCTGTGACATCATAGATCTGGACTTTGCGAGCACTGCTGAATCCAACTAAAAATCAAATAAGATTAAGGTATGAGTATACCTTTGCGCGAGGGATGTCAATTTTTCGCGAAAAAAATCACTGTCGCGTCATTATTTACACTACAAGGGCCATTTAGATATCGTTTTAAAGCTTATGGAACGGCCTTACTTACTAAGTGGTACATTTCTATGCAACGTTTATTTGATGGATCGTTTTCGTCATTTTGTGTTTCAAAGGAAAAGTTCTAATTTTTGATTTTTAAGAGCTCCTGCCACTTCCAGTTAATGTTAAAAGCTCCAGATTTCCGCAAAATGTATTCCTTAACTGGCGATCTGAAAAAAGGTGTGCGGGATTATTGATATTTTACGTATTTGCTGAAATATCACGTAAAACAGGTTGAAAATCGATATTTTTGGCAATGCTAACACAAAAATTAGCATAAAATATGTTTTGAAAGGAAAATCAAAAATCCCGCACGCCTTTTTTTAGATCGCCTTCTAAAGAATAGATTTTGCTTAAATTTGGAGCTGTGCAATTTAATTGGAAGAAGCTGGAACTTTTTAAAGAAAGTCGGTACTTTTTTCTTTAGAGCTAAAAAAATATATGTTCATGTACAATATAATGAAAACAAAATTATTCATCGGATAGACCAACCTTTTAGCTTTAAAATGACATATAAACGACGATTGTTGTGTAAATTGTGACGCGATACGAATTTTTTTCCCGCGACACCCCTCAAAGGTATACTCATACCTTAAATGAAAACATTTAATAGACATAGAGCTAGACAGTGTGTACAGATACATGTCCTAATTCTATCCTTAATCCAATCACCTGCCCCTCCTCCATTAATGTTAATGTACCTACCATCGGTTCCTGGCGCATGTACGCTTTGTCATCCATACTACAAACAAGCCCATTGCCGCCACTTTGATTTGCCAATCCAGATTTTGCATGTTTAACATGGGCTCGCTGGTGGTGAGTAGTGTCCACTGAGTCATCCTCCTTTTTGGGGGGCTTTTTGCTGCAAAACAACCATTTCCCTCTATGCTGTTTTGCTGCAATGGACCTTAAACGATGTGGTCTTGATCTATTGTAAACTGTAGAGGCAGAGCGTATTAGCTTTTTGCCTTTTTGGAGCAGCTTATAATTCACTGTGGAGAGGAAGTGGCGTTTTTTCACTCTATGATTCATATACATTGTGGTGTCATGCCTTCTACCGTGGGCTGTACTCTTTTCAGTGATGCACTTTGCTAAGAATTCTTCTTCTTCTTCGCCCATTACTTCTGGCCTTCCTGCTCCTAGCTTTCGCTTTTTCACTCTGTGCTCATCAAGAAGTTATTTTGCAATCCGCTTTCTGCTCTGGTTGAATTTTCTTGTGTTGTCTTCATCATTCCTGTTTCGCAGAGCAATAGTTTCTTCCCTGCGAAGTTCTAGCATCTCTAAATTATCCTCTAAATCCTTCTTTGTTTTGTCTGACAGTGCTGCTGAATTAAGCTTGGATTGAGTTGTTTTTTTCTGATTCTCAATCCTGTTAAGGCGATCTTGCAAACGACACATCAATAGACCTTCTGCTGCTTTGATGGCGTTGTTTGCTTCCTCAGATGCATTGATTACCCTGGATAAACTTTCAACCACTCTATCTGGTTTCATACCTAAGTTATAGATCTCTTAACGGGGTAGTAAAGCTGCCAGGATGCCTTTAGCTATGTTACGATCCTGTTCACTGTCCATAGAAGATAGAAGGCGCTGAACATCTAATCAAGATACATGCGCCTGAATTTTGTCTCATGGTCATGATCCTCTTCAAATGTCCTCAATAACATTTCCACAAGTCCAAGTATGTCAGAGCTATCAGACTTCAAAATTATATATCTGTTAAAAGTAAAAAACAAAAATAAAAGATGAGATCTGAAAATCTTCCAGAGAGATTTTTTTCTTTATCAATTACTGGATATAATGTTGAGCCCGAGACTGTAGTATCCTTGCACAATGTTTGACTTGCGAAGTGAGATAAAAAAGATGGGATTCTATTGAACATTATGAAACTGAAGACTGTAGGCAGTGGAATCACAAAAGCATCACAAATATCCTCTAAACAGAAAGCATGAGGAGGTAAGATATAATCAAGAGTTCAAGTTCCATACCACCCATTTATTCTATTTTCACCTGAAACTAAACCTAAGTGATTCTTTCAGAAAGCAGGATGCAAAATAAAATCTTTTCTCATTTTTTTTATTGTGAACTTCCCATGAAATGTTAAAGAGCTGGATTTGTTTATAGTATACACGGTATAAGTTAATATATGGCCCATATATTGAAGTAAAGAAAAATACATTATTTGCCAAAATTTAAATTTTATGCCCTCATTCAAATTTGTATTTTATTGTAATCACGCTGGAATCCGTAAAAAGTTGTGACCTATTTTATACAGTGCCTGACAGGTCAGTTTTGTTTATTACAATCAATGTGACCCCCATCTGAGCCTGCCCCAGTTCAGCTTGCCTGAGTTAGTACCGTAAGAAGCCATTTCACTCCCCTCTATAACAAATATTTCCCTTGGGAGAGTGCGGATTAAGACTGGTCTTGCGACCCCCTTTAGTCAATTAAAAGAATAAACAAAGGCTTAAAATAATAACCAAAATATAGCCTAACTCTTCTCAGGAGTAATGTTTGCAATCAACACAGCAATGCCATAGGAAAGAAACCACAATATATGTCGTATGCATCCTTAAATTCCATGTATCCGATTGATTTCCCATCTCTATTCGCTGCTAACAGTTGTCTCAAAACGAACAGCAAGCCATGGAGCATATTAGCTTTGCGGCTTTCGCGATCGCTGACCCGAGACAGGAGTCTTTCAAGCTTGATTGCATTCTTATCAATAGAGCAAGTCTGGAGTGACACTCTAATTTTCTCGTTTACTGTTGATCTCTCTCGTAGATCGGATCGAGGTACTGCACCAGAACGATTTGAAATGGATATTTCTGGTTCTACTGAAGTCAGAGAAGTTTCTCTATCCATTTTTGCTCACATTGCGATCAAATTGAGCTCACACCACATGCGCAATGATAGTAAAACCGCTGCTCAGCGCTGTGCTTGTCGGGAAAACTCCGCAAACTATCACACGTGAATTGGCTTCAGCAATATATTTGTATGATTTCTACTTCGATTTAGATTTCTAGAGTTTTCACATGGCTAGTTCTTCTCGGTTTATACCAGGTTCCTCGCAAATACTAGAAATTCTTCAAATAGCAGATCTAGAGGAATACGAAGCGGCTTGTATCGGAAAGGGCTTAAAGAAAGTTGAGCACCTCAGACATGCAGAGGAAGGTCTTCTCATTCAGGAGCTAGGTAAGGAAGCGGAATCATAGAACTACTCTAAGCTTAGAATCTCAACTTCAATGGGATTGAATGTTATAAAATATCTTCAAATTCGTCCTTTTAATAGATGGTGTCTTTAAAAATGTAATAAGAGTAAGTATACAGAAGGAGACAGAAAATGAGCCTCCGCGACTGTGATATCAATAAGGGGCTCGCACATCTTGATGAAAGTTGATTTCGGCGCGTCGTATTTTGATTTTCTAGTACTGCTAAGAAAAGACGTGCTATGATCTGTATTTTTGTAAAAAAAACTTTGCAGTAAAAAACGCAAAAGAACGTTAGGATTTGTTATTTAATCTGGGGGTTTCATGGCAAAAACTCGGCTACTCACGCTTGAAAGTGTGAAAGTTATATTTAATATAGTATGTTTCAGGGGCGTAGTCGGGGGGGGGGCTCGGGAGATTTTCCCATACATTTACTGTATTTGCTGGAGGAAATTTGAGCATTTTCGTCCCATGTTTTCACTATCCAACCCCCCCCCCCCACCCCTTCAGAAATTCCTGGCTACGCCGCTGTGTTTGGTGATAGTTCATATTTTTTACATTTGTTTGATTGCTTTTTTTCTAAGGAATGACCGTATTTGAGGCAAAGAGGCTATTGGAATTTTATCAATCAAGCCAGGCGTCTCAGCCTTCAGCGGGAGTAAGTGTTGAAGCCAGCACCGGGAACCGACAACAAAGCAGGACAATACAACAGGATAAGTGCTTGGGGTGGATCCCGCACCCAAACACAGAGATGAGCAAGTTTTATAATGAAGTATACACTTCTTTTTATTCGGAACGAGTTGGATACATGAACAGGAGTAAAAAGGAGCTAAAGAAAGCCTTCCACGAGGAAGCACGGAGAGAGTACGAAAAAAAGTAAAGAAAATTATTAAAGAAGTCGAGGACATTAAGTCCATAAAGAATCCTGCTAAAGCAGGATTTCTTTTGAGTGGGGATTATGTACTCAAACCTCACGAATCAGCCATCATAAGGTACAATATGAAACACATTGAGAAAATCAGAGAGAAAATTGAAACGTTGAAAGAAGAACTAAAGGTTCATTTACAAAACACAATTCACTCGTCTGGAAGGGTGTTGACCGGACGCAAGACTGCACACGACTTCGATGAAAGAAATTAACGCAACTGCAGGCATTAAAAACTGAGTTGTCTTCTCTAACAACTAAATTGAGGGACCTCTTACATACGTGCACAGACGCATTCAAGCATGCATTTTCTGCAGTAAAAAGGAACTCTCGTAAAAGGAAAGAAAACATACGGAAAAGTACTAGAAGGAAAAAGGCGAGGCATGAAACGCGCACAAGTGAAATATTGAAGAAGGTGGCACCAGAATTGGAGGAAGGGAAGATCTGCGAGAAAGGAGATTTGTGCTTAGTGAATATTCAAGGTCTGGGGAAAAGAGAGAAGAAATGGGCTCTTGCCCTGACGTCTAAGAGATGTGAGCTTTTAGATGGTGGCGCCAAAGCAGAAGTGTTGCTGTTATTGGGATGGGGTACGAGCAGAGAAGATTCAACGGACATCGAAGCCAGTGGTGAAGATGAAGAAGACGGTGGCGAGGCGAGTGATGAAGATAAAGACGATGATATGGCGAGTGATAAAGGTGAAGGCGATGATGCGGCGAGTGATGAAGGTGAAGACGATGGTGCAGCGAGTGATGTGAGCAAAGGAGATGGTGCGGCGAGTGATGAAGGTGAAGGCGATGATGCGGCAAGTGATGACAATGAAGGCGATGGTGCGGCAAGTGATGAAGGTGAAGCCGATGACGCAGCGAGAGATGAGGGTGAAGGAGATGGTGCGGCAAGTGATCAAGGTGAAGGCGATGATGTGGCGAGTGATGAAGGTGAAGGCGATGATACGGCAAGTGATGAAAATGAAGGCGATGGTGCGGCAAGTGATGAAGGTGAAGGCGATGATGCAGCGAGAGATGAGGGTGAAGGAGATGGTGCGGCAAGTGATCAAGGTGAAGGTGATGATGTGGCGAGTGATGAAGGTGAAGGCGATGATACAACAAGTGATGAAAATGAAGGCGATGGTGCGGCAAGTGATGAAGGTGAAGACGATGATGCAGCGAGAGATGAGGGTGAAGGAGATGGTGCGGCAAGTGATCAAGGTGAAGGCGATGATGTGGCAAGTGATTAAGGTGAAGGCAATGGTGCGGCGAGTGATGTGAGTGAAGGAGATGGTGCGGCGAGTGATGAAGGTGAAGGAGATGGTGCTGCAAGTGATAAAGGTGAAGGCAATGGTGCGGCGAGTGTTGAAGGTGAAGGCGATGATGCGGTGAGTGGTGAAGATGAAAACGATGATGTCATAAGTGGTTTAGGTGAAGACTACTCTGGACGAGCGGATTTCAGATTAGTGTTCCGTATATATTTAGTTGATTGATCCACTCAAAACTGCTATTAATCGCTATTGAACTAAAGTATTAGGATTCGTGGAAAATAGATGTCACTATTCCTCGTTCCTGTACGTCGGACGTTATCAACGTGTGTTACTATGCAGTTAATGAATAAAAATGATTTTACTATCAGAATCTTGTCCATGCAGCCATCAATGTCCCCATGTCCAATCAGCCCCCCCCCCCCCTCTAATGTAAGCCCAAAAATTGGAGTCCCCCCTAAATCGGCGCCCAAAAAATCAAAGCCCCCCCATATATTTGCCCCCCCCCCCCCCGTTAAATAATGACCACTCCCTAAAACGAAATCCATGCCCTGCAGATAGCATCAGTTTCAGTTTATTAACTTGTTAAGGCTATGTTGCTTGACACAAAGATTTGAATATAAATTCTAAAGATTTAAATTCACCGCCAAGAAAGCCTGGTTAAGTCAGCACGTAAGTGATTGCAAAAATCACTCCCTGGGGATTTCCTTGCTTTAATTCTTGGGTTATATTCCAGGCTTCCCCAGGCTTCCCCCAGGCTTTCCCCAGGCTTTCTCCAGGCTTTCCCAGGCTTTCCACAGGCTTTCCCCAGGCTTTCTCCAGGCTTTCCCCAGGCTTTCCCCAGGCTTTTTCCAGGCTTTCCCCAGGCTTTCTCCAGGCTTTCTCCAGGCTTTCTCCAGGCTTTCTCCAGGCTTTCCCCAGGCTTTCTCCAGGCTTTCTCCAGGCTTTCTCCAGGCTTTCCCCAGGCTTTCTCCAGACTTTCTCCAGGCTTTCCCCAGGCTTTCTCCAGGCTTTCTCCAGGCTTTCTCCAGGCTTTCTCCAGGCTTTCCCCAGGCTTTCTCCAGGCTTTCTCCAGGCTTTCTCCAGGCTTTCCCCAGGCTTTCTCCAGGCTTTCTCCAGGCTTTCCCCAGGCTTTCCCCAGGCTTTCTCCAGGCTTTCCCCAGGCTTTCTCCAGGCTTTCCCCAGGCTTTCTCCAAGCTTTCCCCAGGCTTTCTCCAAGCTTTCCCCAGGCTTTCTCCAGGCTTTCCCCAGGCTTCTGTTGCAAGGGTATTGGCAATAATGCTGCAAAATAAGAAGTATTAGCTAGCTACAAATCTATTTCTTGTATTATAGGAATAATCACAAGCACCTTAAGGTACTACAGGAGGCTCCTGAGGGTACAATTTGAAAAATTATATCTCGCTTTATATTTCGTTTTACCCAATCAGCATTTCAGCATGTTTTTATTAAACATTTAGCTTTGTTTTGATGTAATGCGCATACCGATACCACGCCCTTTTTCGCGAGTATCGGTCTCCATAGTAACCACTACATTTTCACTAAAAATCTAAAAACTCACACGTTTTTTAACAACAGACCCAAACTAAGTACACCAGGTTATTTTGCATTAAAAAAGGGACAAAATTGACCGTGCCCGTAGCAACAAATTAATAAGTTAATAGGTTACCGATTAATAAAGTCAAAACGCAACAGAATTAATAATATTAGAAGTTGCCATACGGGCACGGTCAGAATCCTTCTAAATGCACTATCTTTTCGTTTCAGAAAGTTTCAGAGACAGAGCTGAAATCTACACGCACTTATTCATCATTTTCGGTGTTCAAGCGCCTTAATTACAGTGAAATAACTTCCTTACTTCACGAATTTTTGATTCTATGGCTTTGTTCACTTCAGTTGGCAAGATGCGTCTGTGATGGTTATTTTTAACCAGTCAGCGGTCTTTTGCCTTCAATATTTCCCCCCTAATAAGGATCTTTTGCCCTTATACAGCAATGTTTTTCGCGCGAAAATAAGTACACGCTACTAAGCAAAGTAAATCGGATTAAATTTCACTCAAGTTTCAGAAGTCACGCGCGCTCGTAAAAAAGCTCAGAACAAACCGCATAGCTGCGAAATTTTAGTTTTTACAACATTGGCTTTTTATAACAAGTAAGAATCTGTTTTTTAAGCTGCCAAAAACATGTTTTTATGTTTCAGGAATGATTCATCGATCAATGCACACGGCATGACTCCACCAGGGATTAAATACTGGAAATGAAATGCAGTCCGGCTTGACCAACACAACAACTGATAATATTTTATTGTTTTTAACATTAGGAGAGGAAAAGAAGCAACCTCTGGAAATTATTTCGTTGCTACAAATGATTAAAACCTCTATGAACAAAAATAAAGTACTTTCTCGCATATAAAAGTCGAATTCTTTGTCCAGTTAATGACTAACAGTAGGTCAAGGGTCACTGCAACAATACCAGATAAATACTCGGGCAGGATAAAAACAAGGTATAACATTACAATATTTGGCGCGAAAAACGTTGCATTTCTCTCTCGATTTTTGTAGGAATTCGTGAAATTTCAAAGTTTTAAACTACCCTATATGATAAATAGTATCACCAGCATCAGGTTGGGTGATTCTGGGGAGAATTGAAATTTCGATCATGAGCCTCCTCTAGTACCTTAAAAATGTTCTGAAAAACTTTTCGGTCGGAACAAGATTAAAGAATAATTGAAAAGTGGATATCAAAACAAACACCTATATTTCGGCTAGTTAACTAGCCTTCATCAGGATGAAGGATGAAGGCTAGTTAACTAGCCGAAATATAGGTGTTTGTTTTGATATCCACTTTTCAATTATTGTTTAATCTTGTATTATAGGGGTATAGCCAGGATTTTTTAAATGGAGGGGGCCTTTTGTAAGACATTTGCTCATATATGTTAAATGTTGTCCTCCCTGGCCATACCTGTGGATATTACTGTGTAATTCCAGAATAGATCTGTGGTTAAGTGGAGAGCATAAATAGCAGCATAAATGTTTCATTCTATAAGGGTTCATATGGGAATTGTAATTTTCATCATATTTTTCTCAAAAGTATAAAATACTGTATAAAGGCTCTTTTTGCTAAGCAGGGGCTTATTTCTCTTCAAACGTTGATTATATTTGGCCCATGAAGTACCAGTTGCCAGAGTTGTTTGTTGGATCACTTGGGCTTTACACCTACATAATTAAGAAAAGGTTGCTTTGGCAATTGGTCTTTGGTCTTTGAAATCCATTGTTTGGTGGTCACTCAAGCAGAGAATCATATTGTTTTCCATGCTTCATAGCCTGCGTAGCAGTTCTAAAAGGGAAGGGGAGGGAGTCGGGGCGAGCGAAAACCGGACCAAACCTTTATTGAATTAGGTGTATATTTGATTACTTGTTTAACTATCAACAAGGCATATAAACATTGCTTCATTCTCTACTGGACATTGAACATCTGTCTTGCAGATGTACTGGCAATGAGCACTCCATGTCACACTAGTTTGGGCATTGTTGAGTTTTGGTGTTAAAGGCGCATAGTCAAACAGAAACCTTTGTGCTTTCTTTTGAATTGGTTCTATTGTTATTCAACCCCTGTGATTGGCTGATAGGTCCAAAAGGAATTCCTATTGTACTATTCTTCATATTTCACAAGTTCAATTTGAAAATTTGCATTAAATTGTCAACAGCATTATTCTTGTGTGGCTGAAATGTGGCTTGTGTGCCCATGGGTCTTTAATGTGCTGCTTAACAAATGTCCTCTGATTTTCCGTGGCATGTCCTCTTATATACCACGGAATGACGTAATAAAGTGGTCAAAATGTTGTGGACTCACGAGGCGCAGCCGAGTGGGTCCGCAGAACATTTTGACCACTTTATTACGTCATTCCGTGGTATATAAGAGGACATACCACGGAAAATCAGAGGACATTTGTTTTATACCACAAAAAAAGGCAAAAATAAAAAGGCAAAAGCAGCGCGCGCGCAACCAAACGGTGTTTTCGTTGGTTCTTTTTAGCGCGCGCGCTGATGATGGCGCGTTCCGTGGTATGTCCTCTTATGTACCCACGGCTGAGAGCCAATCAGAACTCGAGAAACGCGCGCGTTGTGGTATAAATTGTGATGTATTATCTCTAATAGATTAGAGCCCGCACGAGTCAATCAGCATTGATGACGGTTGCCATAAATTATTATTTTTTGTATTCAATACACTCAAAAGTTATAATAATAGTACTGTAGTTGATGGGCGTAAATATGTTGGGCGTAAATATGTTTTGGGCCCTTCCCAGTGCTCATTTTACAAATGAGCCTGAGTCGGGCCCAATAACACACCCGCGAACATTAAGCCTGAGTCGGGCCCAAAACATATTATTTATGCCTGCAAACATCAATTTACTATTGTTATAAGGAACTTGAATTCAGGTGTAAAGTAATGGATCAGACATTTTTTGTATTGTGTTTTCTCAACTGATTCCTTTCTTTTCCAGGTTGCTGCTGTTTTCCTGTTCAACCTGCTGATTGGTGTTGGTATTCTTGCCCTACCAGCTGCTATAGCTAAAGCAGGTGTCATCTCAGGATTCCTGTGCCTAGCTTTTGTTGCCTTTATGGCATTTCTAACTGTGACTTTTCTAATAGAAGTCTTAGCAACATCAAATGCATGGGTTAGATTCCACCCATCAGCTGTCAGTAAGGGGTCTACTGATGGGAACCCTTTCAAGGAGTTTGGGGAAAAGATTATTGCCAAAACCAAGTCTTCAGGATCAATGAACCCTTTTGAAATTATAGAAAGAGTTGAGCTTGGACAGATGACTGAGATATTTCTAGGTACTGTTGGATCTACATTATTCTATGCTGTACTATGCCTTTATCTATTTGGGGTAAGTCACCTTTTAAATACCCTGCTAGCAGATGTTTCTTTCTGTCAGTCTTTTATTAGCTAGCAAAGTTGTTTGCATGTCTGGTATTTTGCGTGGTTGTTTTGATAACTTTGCTAGCTAATAAAAGACTGACAGAAAGTAACCTCTGCTAGCAGGGTACCTTTTTTAAATGATAAAGCATATTTTATCATAATTTGATTCTTTTGTACTAATCTAATGATAAACATTGATATATGCATTGATTTCATGGATATGGTGTTTCCAACAAGAAAGAAAAAGGTACCAAGGCCTGCCTTTTTGAAAAAAATTGGGCAAGTACTTATGATTCTTTTGATTTTCAACATAAGTCGACAACAATCCAACCAACCCCTGAGACCATCCCGAAGATGTCCCAAGTATGAATGTGGTATTTTGAGTGTGAATAAATTTCAAGTGCTACTCAGTTTATAATGCCCGCAATTCCAAAGCTTTGTGCAGTACCTTTCTTTTCCTGCATGACAAACTTTATTGAAAACACCATAATATATTATTAGCGAATGTACAGAACAGATTATTCATCTTTGCCATTGGTCACACTTTTCTTTTGCAGTGGCGTACGCAGCCTATAGACCTGCAGGCACGGGACTGCAAATCTGTGGGGCGACTTTGGTACAAGTACTGTACTGCATTCATGAGCTTGGCCTGTAGAATTGCAAAATCATGTGTATGCCCTAGGTGTTTGACTGCAACTTTACTTATACTTATACTAATACTTATTATTATTATTACTTTAAAGAATCCTGCGTACGCCCCTGTTTTGTAAGCAAAGTGTTGTTTAGCAGTAACATAAAGCATTGTTAAAAGAGGGAGACTAACTGAGAGGGTGACTAGGAAATGTCTTTATTCCAAGGCTTTGAGGACATAGCTAGAATTTTTTCAATTTGTTTATGCTAAGCAATTTTTATATGAGAAAAAAAAATGAAATTTGTGTTAAAATACTAATTTGATTTTTTATGCTTGTTCTTTTTTTTGCAGGATTTAGCAATATATGCTGTATCAGTGGCAACGACATTAACAAGAGTTCTTGGAGCACAACCAGAGATCTCGTACTACTCCTTTCTAGTTGGGTTTATTATGGTGATTGGACCATTTTGCTTCTTCAATTTTCAAAAAACCAAGCTGTTACAGCTGTTTACCATGGTTTTACGGCACACAGCCATGGCGTTGATGATTGTGTTGGCTATTATTGACATATCAAGGGGGAAAGGCGTCTCCTTGGAACACATTACACTTTTGGATGTGGAAGGAACCAAAGAAGTGAGTCAGCTTTATGTGAATCTCTTTATGGATTTTACAGAAATGCCACTGTATCCAGAAACCTCATATATTTTGTTTTTTTTATCTATAATTTGGGACTTAAATAAGTGGTGGCTCATATAAACTTTTATAGTAGAACTCCCATGTGCAACTTTTAGATTCTTGACAAATTGAGCTGGTCTTGGAATACCATATGTATTCTTTCCAGGGGGGACTCCCCCATTTTTGGGGCAGGAGTGCTAGTTGGGAACTTTTGATTTTACCCCTAAAAGTTACCAAAAAGAGCAAAGAGTGTGGCTTTGTTGATTTTAACCGCCTAAAAAGTACCAACAGGTTAGCCTGAATTTCAGTTGCATTTTCCTGTGTAATTTTTCCATCATATTTTTTAGGAGGGAAAATACGTCTGAAATTCAGGCTACCAACAAGTGTAATATTTGGATAAAACCATAGCTGCTGGATTTGCTAGAACGGACCCCTAAGAAATTTACTCCCTCAAAGGTACCAGAGGCCTGATTTCCAACCCTAAAAGGCATGACAAGCACCCCACCCAAAAAATAGGGGAGTCCCCTTCCCGGGATTCTTTCATTACAGCATAGTGTCTAAGCTGTACTATCTAGTTATGAGGTAAACTAATAACTACTGGTTTTGTCTGTTCAGCTTCTAGGCACAGCCGTGTTCTCCTTCATGTGCCATCACACAATCTCATCCCTAGTGATCATGATGAAGGACAAACACAAAGCCTTTGCTGTCTTCTTATTTGACTACACTACAGAGCTGCTATACTGTACAATACTTATCAGCACTGCAGTATTAAGTAGACCACCATCCGAGATCAATGTACTTTATACACTGACATTTGGAGACTACCCGGTAGACGTGTTGGCAAAATTCCTTAGTTTATACCCAGTCTTCACACTCAGCAGCAACTTCCCCCTTATTTGCATCACGCTCAGGAATAATTTGATGACTTTGTTTAACATCAAGGTGAGTGGAAATGTGTTTGTTGTTCAAATCCATTTTGTCAGTTTGTTCACGGAGCCGCATCCAGGTTGAACTTGGATGATTTTACAACTATGAATAAGTAACGAGGAGAACACCATAGAAACACAATAAAAGTCACAGGACCAGAGCGTGTTGAAGGCAATATATCAACAACGAGACAGCGTGTTCAATTTTCAAACACCGAGAAGAAGGCAAAGCCGAGTTTTTTATATAAGGCCGTAGCTATTTTTGGTCATCCTTTGTTTTTTGCTAGGGTGGGCAATCCTGGGGCGTATGAGAGTCCATGAGAGACAGGAATTATAACTTCTGCGCGTGCTTGTGACTAGAATCTCTAAGCAGGTCCAGTGGATGACGTCACAGTACTCAACAAAATCATCATTATTATTTTAGAAAGTAGAAAATATTATCGATGTTTGGCCGCGAAACTGCAAATCATAGTAAATGTCCCTATAGGGTGAAGTTTCAGCAAGAAACAGAACAGAACACGACTTGAAACTTGGTACGCAATCACGAAAACTTCATCCTGGGGGGCTAGGGTACGGCTTTGGAAAGAGTTGCCTATGATTTTACCTGAACTTCGTCACAACACTGTGGTTATTGGCCTTTAAAGAGCCCTAGTCAGCCACTCCTTTGTTATTGTTTTCTGTCGATGTCAGACAACGAATTACGTGTAGAAATCTTGAAATAGTCTTCTAAAAACAAAGTTTTATTCTTCATTTATCGAATTCAATCGAAAATATTGCACTTTATCCCCAAAATCAGCCGATGGAAATGGATGCTTTCTCTGTCTCGGTATGTTGCTAGGATGACAAAATGGAGGCTGACAGAGGCTCTTTAAGGTTACCGAGAACCTTCGCCGCACGTCCTGGAAAAACATCATACTCGTCCTTAGTTTAACCAAAACATGTCAACCTATATATCGTTGGAAAGCTTATAGAATGGACTAGCGGGCTATGGCATAAAGAAATAACTTATTAATAAAGATAATTTTTTCAAAGGATTGAAAAATATCTTGGTGTGCAATTTCAAGAGCTAACGTCGTCGAAGTGTTGGACCTTGACTCCCAAGTAACACATTGATTTAATCCCTAAAGAAAAAAATAGCCGTACTCCCCTATCGATGAACTCCAAATTTTCAAAAATTGCTCTACCCCTGTGGAAATTCCAGTCTCCTTTACACCCCCTGTGGAAATTTGAAGAAACCCCTGTGGAAATGGCTCATTCTCTTGTGGGCCTGTGAAAAATGAATGTAAAATGAATGGCCCTGTAGAAATTCCAGGTTCAAAATCAACAAACCCTGTGGAAATTCCAGGGTCAAACAAGCCACCCCTTTGGAAATTCCAGGTTCCTCGATAAGGGGGTAACGGATAAAATATGGAACAGCCCAAACCGTGTCTGCGTTTTTCTTTAAATTTCGAAGTCAAATTTTATAGCATTTTCGCTATCATTTTCACTGTCACTCTCATGGAGTCATGGTCCAGCAGTTCGACGGCGTTAGCTCGTGAATTTATATTTATTAATCAGTTACTTCTCTTTGCCATAGCCCGCTAGTCCATTCTATAAGCTTTCCAACATGCTTTGGCTGAACTAAGGACGTGTATGATTGTTTTTCCGTGCCGCGGTACCGAGGACGAGCTGAGGTTCTCAGTAACCTTAATTGTTTTTCCTCTTTTACGCCTTAATTGTTGACTTGCGTGAATAGAACTTCCGTTGCCGTGGAAACCATCCTATGACGTAACTAAGGGCTACGTGGGGGAAACACCTTAATTATTTGACTTGCGCGAATGGAAATTATGTTGCCATGGAAACCCTCCTATGGCGTAACTTCTTGCTAATTAGGGGAAATTAATAGCGAGTGTACTAATTAGTGACCTTTTGAACTGACTCCCTAACTATGAATTGAATAGATTAACGGACTGATAAATACTGAGTGCAGTTGAAAATACATCAGTTAAAGAATTACCCGCCGAACTGCTTGCTCGAACTTATTTTGCCTGATTAGATCTGAAACGAAGAAATGGGCTGTACGGGCTCGATGCACAGGAATGTTCCATCTTTCGCCTTTGAAGGTGAAGGAAATGACAATTTTGACGAGAATCTTGGCTTGGTGGATCTTGAAGAGGACCTGCCGTTTGAAGAGGAGAGCAGCCAGTCATCGTTGGAACCATTTTTGGCGGGACAAGCTGAAGTGGGAGCCGATGGAGGCAATGGTACGGCTGTGATTATTATACGAGAGGTGTATAAGAAACGAAGAGTTGTTAGACGAAGGGTTATAATGGAATAAATCGTAATTCCACTATAGAAGCTTTGAAGTGAACGAATCGGAAACGAAATTGCTCCAAGCTTTTAAAATTTACTTTTTGTAATAGCTAAAATCGACGCAGTCTAAGTTATTTGTAGATGTAAGTCAATTAACCCACGTATACGATTAGAATTTAAGGTATGGCGAAAGCTTTTATTCCAAGCATGTGTATTATCATTTACAACTATTGATGAAAAGTGAGTTTGTCAGCGATGTTCAAATTGTATGACGAGTTTTGTCCGAGCTTAATCGTTCTTTGTATTTGAGAGGCAAGAAAATCCTAAATATCCAAAGTAAACAAAATCGTTTGCATACTCAGTTTGGAGTCCACCTTAGGCTGGGGTGGAACGAGTTCAACATTTGATACAACATTTGTGAATATTTATTCAACAATTTCTTCATGAACAAGCTTTCAGAACCCGACGCAACTCGGTGAATATTTTTCAATGCATGTTCAGCGATGTTGTTCAATACATGTTTAGCGTTTTATGAAAGTTGTATCATGATGAATCGTGTTGAACACCGTGCTGAGTGCTGAATCATGTTCAGTGATGTTGAACCGTTCAACATTCGTGAAAAACATCCGTACAATTGAAGGTTCCCGTCGTGTCAAATATTCACAAGTGCTAACTTTAAGCCATCGCGTTCATTGAAGTGATTTGAAAACTGCTGATATCTATTGAGCATTGCTGAACATTTTGCGTTTAGAAGAATAACGGACAAGTTATTATTTGATAATTACTGATATCAGACAACTAATAATTGATGATATCATATACTAATAATTATCCAAGTTTAATACCTCGCCATACCTCAGTACTCGAGTTGTTCTTTCGTTGTCCTTTGCAACGATTTATCTTTTCAACCTTTATTTTTATGTAGTTTTGTAATTATGAAACATTTTTAACTCCAAATCTTCAAGTTTCGAAATCTCGGTATTTTATGGAATTTTTAATTTGTTTTGCAAATTTCGGTTTTACTATGTACATTTCCGAAAATAAACTATAAAACACCAATAGAGCCGATCTGGAGATGACGGTTATTCCTACAGCATGTAGGGGGCATGTAGCCTGCTCTCGGTGCGTTCGGCCACTCACAACTACAATCAAACGAAACATTCACATGATGTAAGAATGTAATGTAAATAATATGAAATACAATGAAGCTTTGTTGTTTGAGAAAGGAAGTGAGAACGAGGTAATACAGGATGACGAATGGACAAGAACAGAATGCCTTTGTGTACCGAGTCGGCCATTGCTTGTGCAAGTAAAAGAGTGTAGGAGCAAAATTAACCACCATCAAGAAACGAAGAACAAGAAGAACAGAAGAACAAGAAGAAAAGGAAAAAATGTTTGCCTTAAATCGCTGCCAAGTCCAAGAGCATTCGAAATGATAAGAGACGCAACTACACTACTGCCCTTCCTTTGTTTGCTACTCTACTCATCTTCCGGTCAAACTATTTATTGTCTAGCGAAAATAGATAGGTTATGTTGTGTTGTGATATCTATGAAGTAATAAAACTGGCCTCATTGATGGTTCATGAGTCACGATTTGTCATGTCGTGCCTTGGTATTACCACGATCCATTCTCGCATGTTATCAGGGGTCGCACGCTTTCTCTGAATGACAAAAATGAAGGATTTTCCAGAAAATCTTTAGTTATTTTTCCAGGAGTTATTATTTGTTAGAATGTCCCCTCCCCTCAAAAAACATGTCTGGAGGATGTCAGAATTTGCAGCCCAAAATCAGATTCACGAAACTGACTGATTCGACCACATTTGATCTGAGTTGAAACATTTTTCCAGGAGCATTTTTCAAATGTGGTCGAATCAGTCAGTTTCGTGAATCTGATTTTGGGCTGCAAATTCCAGAATTTTCCTTAAAAATCCAGGTCTCTCAAGGACTTTCCAGGAAGGAAATGAAAATCCAGGAAGGAAATGAAAATCCAGGATTTCCAGGAAGAGTAGTGTTATGACCAATGCGCTTGCTGGGCCCTGAAGAAGGACCGAAATAAAGGTCCGAACGTTGGCACATTTTGCGTTTCTGTTTTGGTTTTTCCTTCTCTAAAACTGGGTTTATCTTGGCAAATACATTTCTGTCCGTCTTTAAGATCTGGTCATCGGACAATGTCGTCCGTCAAATATTGAAAGCTGACCGGTCAAATATTTGTTTGACGGGACATTTTGGCCGACCACATTTAACACGCGTCTTCATCTCTTGTGCATATGTCCGGTCAGAAGCAAGGTATGACCGAGCTCATATTGATTTGGGTGGTCTCCATGTCCGCCATCCGTTCAGCCGTTATTATTAGCCCTGTATTTAAGAAACCTGTTCAAGGGCGCACGATTGTTGACTCTGCTTTCGTGTCCGATATTCAAACCAGGGTTGCCAGCCTTTTAGCTTCTTAAGCCGGGAAATATGAGTCACAAAATACCTCAACTTGACGCGCAACATTGTTGCGTTGCAAGTTGATGATCGATGTTGCGCGTTTTTCATCTCGTGCCACAAATTGTCACGCAACGAAAACATTTGTTTCAACGGTTGTGAAAACTTGTTGCGCGGAGTAAAATGCGCGTCTACTTTGAGCCACACATTCTGGCTTTGTTGCTCGTTTTTCATGAAACACACAACTTGTCGCGCAACACTTTGCCTGCACTTCAAGTTGATAATTAGTCAGTAGAAATGAGTGCTAAGGGGAAAAATCCGCCTTGGGCTCGCATGTGTGATCATCAAAACAAATGTTGCGCGACAAGTTGTGAATTTGATGAAAAACGAGCAACAAACATTAGACTTGCAACGCAACAATGTTGCACAACAAGTTGAGGGATTTCGGGCCTCGTATTTCCCCGGCTTTAGCTAATTATGCACGTGGGATCGACCCAGCGCTTTCATCTCGGATTACCTTGACTACCATCGGGGGCCCAGGAGTCGTGGACTCGTAAACGAAGTGCGCGCGGCGAGATGAGGAAGAATGGTCCCATTTCCGATCTCGCTCGCCTATGATACAGCGCTATGCGTTATTACACCCTCTGCTTGGAGTGTAATAAGGGAAAACCAATATTTAGCTAGCCCTTTAGGATTCAGGCTTGACCGGAAATAAGACTCGTACCTCCCCTTCTAGGCCTTGTTCTTAGCGTGCCAGATCGTTAATGTGTATTTGCATGTTTTCTTGTAGGCTCTACCATACCGTCAATGCATCTTCACATTACTTGCGCTCATCCCACCCATGGTAGTATCAGTATTTATCCATGATGTTAGTCAGCTTGTGGTGCTTACAGTAAGTACTATAGTAGATCACATTACTCGCGCTCATCCCACCCATGGTAGTATCAGTATTTATCCATGATGTTAGTCAGCTTGTGGTGCTTACAGTAAGTACTATAGTAGATCACATTACTCGCGCTCATCCCACCCATGGTAGTATCAGTATTTGTCCATGATGTTAGCCAGCTTGTGGTGCTTACAGTAAGTACTATAGTAGATCACATTACTCGCGCTCATCCCACCCATGGTAGTATCAGTATTTATCCATGATGTTAGTCGGCTTGTGTTGCTTACAGTAAGTACTGTAGTAGATCACATTACTCGCGCTCATCCCACCCATGGTAGTATCAGTATTTATCCATGATGTTAGTCAGCTTGTGGTGCTTACAGTAAGTACTATAGTAGATCACATTACTCGCGCTCATCCCACCCATGGTAGTATCAGTATTTGTCCATGATGTTAGCCAGCTTGTGGTGCTTACAGTAAGTACTATAGTAGATCACATTACTCGCGCTCATCCCACCCATGGTAGTATCAGTATTTATCCATGAT
Source organism: Scolanthus callimorphus (assembly GCA_033964015.1). NCBI lineage: Eukaryota > Metazoa > Cnidaria > Anthozoa > Actiniaria > Edwardsiidae > Scolanthus > Scolanthus callimorphus. Next base: position 12,928,703 of record CM066917.1, on the reverse strand, counting down.
GTTAGTCAGCTTGTGTTGCTTACAGTAAGTACTGTAGTAGATCACATTACTCGCGCTCATCCCACCCATGGTAGTATCAGTATTTATCCATGATGTTAGTCAGCTTGTGGTGCTTACAGTAAGTACTGTAGTAGATCACATTACTCGCGCTCATCCCACCCATGGTAGTATCAGTATTTATCCATGATGTTAGTCAGCTTGTGGTGCTTACAGTAAGTACTGTAGTAGATCACATTACTCGCGCTCATCCCACCCATGGTAGTATCAGTATTTATCCATGATGTTAGTCAGCTTGTGGTGCTTACAGTAAGTACTATAGTAGATCACATTACTTGCGCTCATCCCACCCATGGTAGTATCAGTATTTATCCATGATGTTAGTCAGCTTGTGGTGCTTACAGTAAGTACTGTAGTAGATCACATTACTCACGCTCATCCCACCCATGGTAGTATCAGTATTTATCCATGATGTTAGTCAGCTTGTGGTGCTTACAGTAAGTACTGTAGTAGATCACATTACTCGCGCTCATCCCACCCATGGTAGTTTCAGTATTTATCCATGATGTTAGTCAGCTTGTGGTGCTTACAGTAAGTACTATAGTAGATCACATTACTCGCGCTCATCCCACCCATGGTAGTATCAGTATTTGTCCATGATGTTAGTCAGCTTGTGGTGCGTACAGTAAGTACTGTAGTAGATCACATTACTCGCGCTCATCCCACCCATGGTAGTATCAGTATTTATCCATGATGTTAGTCAGCTTGTGGTGCTTACAGTAAGTACTGTAGTAGATCACATTACTCGCGCTCATCCCACCCATGGTAGTATCAGTATTTATCCATGATGTTAGTCAGCTTGTGGTGCTTACAGTAAGTACTGTAGTAGATCACATTACTCGCGCTCATCCCACCCATGGTAGTATCAGTATTTATCCATGATGTTAGTCAGCTTGTGGTGCGTACAGTAAGTACTGTAGTAGATCACATTACTCGCGCTCATCCCACCCATGGTAGTATCAGTATTTATCCATGATGTTAGTCAGCTTGTGGTGCTTACAGTAAGTACTATAGTAGATCACATTACTCGCGCTCATCCCACCCATGGTAGTATCAGTATTTATCCATGATGTTAGTCAGCTTGTGTTGCTTACAGTAAGTACTGTAGTAGATCACATTACTCGCGCTCATCCCACCCATGGTAGTATCAGTATTTGTCCATGATGTTAGTCAGCTTGTGGTGCGTACAGTAAGTACTGTAGTAGATCACATTACTCGCGCTCATCCCACCCATGGTAGTATCAGTATTTATCCATGATGTTAGTCAGCTTGTGGTGCTTACAGTAAGTACTCTAGTAGATCACATTACTCGCGCTCATCCCACCCATGGTAGTATCAGTATTTGTCCATGATGTTAGCCAGCTTGTGGTGCTTACAGTAAGTACTCTAGTAGATCACATTACTCGCGCTCATCCCACCCATGGTAGTATCAGTATTTGTCCATGATGTTAGTCAGCTTGTGGTGCTTACAGTAAGTACTATAGTAGATCACATTACTCGCGCTCATCCCACCCATGGTAGTATCAGTATTTGTCCATGATGTTAGTCAGCTTGTGGTGCTTACAGTAAGTACTGTAGTAGATCACATTACTCGCGCTCATCCCACCCATGGTAGTATCAGTATTTATCCATGATGTTAGCCAGCTTGTGGTGCTTACAGTAAGTACTATAGTAGATCACATTACTCGCGCTCATCCCACCCATGGTAGTATCAGTATTTGTCCATGATGTTAGTCAGCTTGTGGTGCTTACAGTAAGTACTGTAGTAGATCACATTACTCGCGCTCATCCCACCCATGGTAGTATCAGTATTTGTCCATGATGTTAGTCAGCTTGTGGTGCTTACAGTAAGTACTGTAGTAGATCACATTACTCGCGCTCATCCCACCCATGGTAGTATCAGTATTTATCCATGATGTTAGTCAGCTTGTGGTGCTTACAGTAAGTACTATAGTAGATCACATTACTCGCGCTCATCCCACCCATGGTAGTATCAGTATTTATCCATGATGTTAGTCAGCTTGTGGTGCTTACAGTAAGTACTGTAGTAGATCACATTACTCGCGCTCATCCCACCCATGGTAGTATCAGTATTTGTCCATGATGTTAGCCAGCTTGTGGTGCTTACAGTAAGTACTGTAGTAGATCACATTACTCGCGCTTATCCCACCCATGGTAGTATCAGTATTTGTCCATGATGTTAGCCAGCTTGTGTTGCTTACAGTAAGTACTGTAGTAGATCACATTACTCGCGCTCATCCCACCCATGGTAGTATCAGTATTTGTCCATGATGTTAGCCAGCTTGTGGTGCTTACAGTAAGTACTATAGTAGATCACATTACTCGCGCTCATCCCACCCATGGTAGTATCAGTATTTGTCCATGATGTTAGTCAGCTTGTGGTGCTTACAGTAAGTACTATAGTAGATCACATTACTCGCGCTCATCCCACCCATGGTAGTATCAGTATTTGTCCATGATGTTAGTCAGCTTGTGGTGCTTACAGTAAGTACTGTAGTAGATCACATTACTCGCGCTCATCCCACCCATGGTAGTATCAGTATTTATCCATGATGTTAGCCAGCTTGTGGTGCTTACAGTAAGTACTATAGTAGATCACATTACTCGCGCTCATCCCACCCATGGTAGTATCAGTATTTGTCCATGATGTTAGTCAGCTTGTGGTGCTTACAGTAAGTACTGTAGTAGATCACATTACTCGCGCTCATCCCACCCATGGTAGTATCAGTATTTGTCCATGATGTTAGTCAGCTTGTGGTGCTTACAGTAAGTACTGTAGTAGATCACATTACTCGCGCTCATCCCACCCATGGTAGTATCAGTATTTATCCATGATGTTAGTCAGCTTGTGGTGCTTACAGTAAGTACTATAGTAGATCACATTACTCGCGCTCATCCCACCCATGGTAGTATCAGTATTTATCCATGATGTTAGTCAGCTGGTGGTGCTTACAGTAAGTACTGTAGTAGATCACATTACTCGCGCTCATCCCACCCATGGTAGTATCAGTATTTGTCCATGATGTTAGCCAGCTTGTGGTGCTTACAGTAAGTACTGTAGTAGATCACATTACTCCCGCTCATCCCACCCATGGTAGTATCAGTATTTATCCATGATGTTAGTCAGCTTGTGGTGCTTACAGTAAGTACTATAGTAGATCACATTACTCGCGCTCATCCCACCCATGGTAGTATCAGTATTTATCCATGATGTTAGTCAGCTTGTGTTGCTTACAGTAAGTACTGTAGTAGATCACATTACTCACTCTCATCCCACCCATGGTAGTATCAGTATTTATCCATGATGTTAGTCAGCTTGTGTTGCTTACAGTAAGTACTATAGTAGATCACATTACTCGCGCTCATCCCACCCATGGTAGTATCAGTATTTATCCATGATGTTAGTCAGCTTGTGGTGCTTACAGTAAGTACTATAGTAGATCACATTACTCGCGCTCATCAAACCCATGGTAGTATCAGTATTTATCCATGATGTTAGTCAGCTTGTGGTGCTTACAGTAAGTACTGTAGTAGATCACATTACTCGCGCTCATCCCACCCATGGTAGTATCAGTATTTATCCATGATGTTAGTCAGCTTGTGGTGCTTACAGTAAGTACTGTAGTAGATCACATTACTCGCGCTCATCCCACCCATGGTAGTATCAGTATTTATCCATGATGTTAGTCAGCTTGTGTTGCTTACAGTAAGTACTGTAGTAGATCACATTACTCGCGCTCATCCCACCCATGGTAGTATCAGTATTTATCCATGATGTTAGCCAGCTTGTGGTGCTTACAGTAAGTACTGTAGTAGATCACATTACTCGCGCTCATCCCACCCATGGTAGTATCAGTATTTATCCATGATGTTAGTCAGCTTGTGGTGCTTACAGTAAGTACTGTAGTAGATCACATTACTCGCGCTCATCCCACCCATGGTAGTATCAGTATTTATCCATGATGTTAGTCAGCTTGTGGTGCTTACAGTAAGTACTATAGTAGATCACATTACTCGCGCTCATCCCACCCATGGTAGTATCAGTATTTATCCATGATGTTAGTCAGCTTGTGGTGCTTACAGTAAGTACTATAGTAGATCACATTCCTATAGTAGATCATATCACATTCCTTCCTCTTCGGAAGAAAATGTATATGCACCACGCCCATGTTGCATCGCTTCGTGGTGAATTTAACCTACGAGGCCGCTGGTCTAGCTATCATGTTTGTCATCCCCGCATTCTTTGATATGTTTACTATATTGTTTTACCACGGTTCATTTACTGGTCTAGCTATCATGTTTGTCATCCCCGCATTGTTTGATATGTTTACTATATTGTCATTTACCACGGTTCATTTACTGGTTTAGCTATCATGTTTGTCATACCCGCATTGTTTGATATGTTTACTATATTGTTTTACCACGGTTCATTTACTGGTCTAGCTATCATGTTTGTCATCCCCGCATTGTTTGATATGTTTACTATATTGTTTTACCACGGTTCATTTACTGGTCTAGCTATCATGTTTGTCATCCCCACATTGTTTGATATGTTTACTATTATTATTTTACCAGGTTTCATTTGCTGGTCTAGCTATCATGTTTGACATCTCCACATTGTTTGATATGTTTACTATTATTATTTTACCAGGGTTCATTTGCTGGTTTAGCTATCATGTTTGTCATCCCCGCATTGTTGGCCTTGTATTCACGACGCAGACTCCACAAAGCTCTCGGTCCATCTTGGCGGAACATCCATCCTTATCTCTCGCCATTTCAGCACGATTTATGGATCCATGTCGTGCTTGGTTTTGCAGCATTAATATTGGTGATGAAAATTTTTTGATGCTGCTTGCGAACGGAATAAATGTTATATGGTTAGGTCAGGAAACGCGCGACACACATGTGTGCAACCATCTCGGATGAGAAGAATTTTAAAGCTGAAAAGTTCAACAGTCAAAACATTGAAGTTTTACTTGCTGACAGAACATGTTTTGTCGCCTGTGGGGACGGTTACCCCCGGGGACGGGGGTGGGGACGGGGGAGTTCGTCGAGAAAAACGAATTTAACCCCTAAAAGATACCAAAATGGGTGTGGTCAGGCTTTAGAATAACCCCCCCCCCCCCAAAAAAAAAAAAACGGAAAATGTCAATTCATCTGTTCCTAACACCGGATGCAACGCCACAAAGCTGATAGAAGTTTACAGTGATTCAAAGCGCTCTTAATGTGAAGGGCAAAGTTGCTTGATTGGGCACCCTAAAAGATAGCAGAACCTAAAATTTCCTGGCTTTTTATGTTTCCCCCCTAAAAAATAACGCAGGCCACGATTTTAACCCGTAAAAGATACGACGAGCACCCCTGCCCGACTTATAATGAGAGTCCCCCCCCCCCCCCCCCCCCCCCCCCGGGACGGTTACATGCAATTGACGGTACGAATCATATATTTCCATCCGAGACGGTCGCGTCAGTACACCTGATGCAATTCTTTGCCCGGGGACAACCCAGCTCACGTGATTTAACATCATTCGACATTAGTTGAGCGCTCCAAGTCAAAATGACCAATTCGACCAATGTTGAATGATGTCAAAATGTTGAATTGCTTTGTTCCCAAGGCACGGCGGCCCGATACCAGGGATTGTACCTACCGAAATGAATAACACTAACAACACCATCAGTAATGTTCAAGCTAAACGTGCTACAGCACAAGACCCGGGTCAACAATAATAAAAGATGTGGCAGGTGACATAACAAGAGTAACAATATCACTAATTTATTATTATTATTGTCTCTCATATACAAATATATTAGAACAAAGCTCGTGTATAGATATATAATAGTTATTTTTAAAAGAGATGAATACTTATGGAAAATTTTAGAAATTAAGAATTAAAATATGATTCCTAGTAAACCGTTCCCTCTTCCATCTCAGTGTCAAGCTCTTCTTATTAATTAAGTACTTACGAAGTTCTGGCCTCTTGTTCAATTCCGCTGAGTATGATATGGATATTTATTCAGATCAAGGGGGTGTTAACCATTGAGGTGGATAACACCCTCGAGATCTGAATAATTATCCATATCATACGAAAGCTGAATTCAGTAATTGTTTTATTACTCATTCAAACTTTTAATTGTTTTATTATTAATTCAAAATTAATTTCCCCGCTTTAATTTGAGAGAGCCAGCCTGCCTACAAGCGCGTGTCGTCACGCGTGCAATAATTTTCAACTTATCCAATCTTTGACGTCTTCGATGGACAAGTCGCTCGCCTTTAAAAACAGCAACCAGTCAGAAGCGGGAAAATATGTTGAACGAAGTCCCATCAATTTATTTCCTTCTAAAGAAAAAAAGAAAAAAATTGTAAGTGACTCCAGTGAGATTCGATCCCACGGCCCTTGGCTTTCAAGTGTCAATGTTCTTCCGACTGAGCTTTTGAGTCAGCTGGGAGCAGGTCGTGGTACTTCACTTCGCCTTCGCCACGACCTACTCACAGCCGACTCTATAGCACAGTCAAAGAGCATTTGGGTTCGAATCCCACTTCCTGAGGGGAAGCTCTGGTGGCAGCCATTTAAGGGCCTTCGCTGATTGGCTGATTTGAACGTTCGGCCATGCGCAGAAAGTTATTCTCCCCATTCCAATCCAACCTCGTACGGTAGATACTAGATGCTATATCCCAATCTCGTACCCAGAGCCCGTCATCTTTTGGCCAGCGGCAAGATTCAGGGCTCTGGGGAATCGTTTTTTTTAAAACCCAGATTCTGGGTTTCCGGTTTGAACGTTGTATGAAAGTTCGTTACGTTTTTGACCTACCACGCATGCTCACAAATCGGATTCCCCCAGAGCCCTGAATCTTGCCGCTGGCCAAAAGACGATGGGCTCTGGGTACGAGATTGATCTCGTACCCAGAGCCCGTCATCGTTTGGCCAGCGGCAAGATTCGGGGCTCTGGCATTCTCGTACAGAGCTCCTCAGCTCGTCTGCTCGCTGGGGAGGCTCTGGGGACATCCATTTGAGGGCCGTCGCAATCTCGTACCCAGAGCCCGTCATCTTTTGGCCAGCGGCAAAGATTCAGGGCTCTGGGGGAATCGATTTTTTTAAAACCCAGATTCTGGGTTTCCGGTTTGATTGTTGTATGAAAGTTCGTTACGTTTTTGACCTACCACGCATGCTCACAAATCGGATTCCCCCAGGGCCCTGAATCTTGCCGCTGGCCAAAAGATGACGGGCTCTGGGTACGAGGTTGGGGCCGTCGCTGATTGGTTGATTTTGAGCGTTGGAGCATGCGCTGAAAGGTCCTTTCTCTTAGCGGCTCAGCTCTGTATTTAATCTCGCGCATGCGCCAGAAGCTGTCACCAGAGCCTCCCCCGCGAGGTTACGAGCCGGGGAGAGCTCTGGGTCGAGAATGAGGCTCTGGGAATCCGATTTGTGAGCATGCGTGGTAGGTCAAGAACGTAATGTACCACGTGCAGTACCTTGAAATCCCAGGAAGATACTGCAAGTGGGACTTGAAAACTTTTCAAGGTCCAAGGACCTTTGAACTATGAATATTCATAGTTCAAAGGTCCTTGGATCTAGAAATTTTTTCTAGATCCAAGGACCTTTGAACTATGAATATTCATAATTTCAAGGTCCTCGAAAATTTTTTTCTACTAGTCAGTCGGGACTAGGAAGCGACGCTTCCTATTCCCGAAGTAAGACAATATCCGGTAGCTTTTCCGATCCCGCGGGTCGAGAAAGCGTCGCACGTGAAGTATTTAGCATGTGCACTGAGGCGAGAACACTGCGCTCATACATATGGGTTTTCTTGGCGTTGTGTTGGAGCGACGAAATACTGACTCCTTTTGGATAATGTTTCTTAACATAGTATTGGAAAGACGAGCCCAAACTTGGTAACTCTTCTCAGTTGGTTGTACTCTACCTCTCACGGAAACTTGCGAAACAATTCCAGCAATTTAGGTATTTCGAGCTCGAATTGAATATTATAGCAAAAGCACATTCTGGACAAGACGTTGCTCTCACTCGTTTATTAAATATCGCTTTCTGTAGATACTCGATTCTATTTTCTCTTTTATATAATTAAGAGTGAACATTAGCCGATATAATCCTGAAGAGCTCCCCTACTGGTATCCCGCGCTCGGCACACTAAACAGAAGTGGAACAAGACATTTTTAGAGGTAAAATTATTACATCGTTTGGGCATTTCTCTGAGTAAACCCTTGTTGCTATGGATGCGATTTTAGCTGGTAATAAGATCATTCACGGTCGAATTTTCAAGTATAACAATTATTCTAAAAACAGCTCCTTTGGAAAATTTAAAATATCCTTAACAGACGAGCTTAATATATCAAATGAAGTACACTAGTTGAACGAAGCTCAACGTTTATATTTTATCACGGATTGGGTTCCGTGGATCAATCCAATCAGCGCGCTTCAGTTTGAACAGCTAATAATTTTAAAGCGCATAAATCCCGCGGCAACTGGTTGTGTTGCGCGCGTTGGTTGCGTTGCGAATTGCAAGAAAAATTGCATCGTGTAATATGGCCTTCACACTGTTCTGAGTCATCCCTGCCGTTACGCATGGTTTTAGAACTGAAAAGAATTATAGCACGACTAGTATACCTCGATACTCGAGCACACTCGAAATCACACGCCTTTGTTGCTATGAAAATTGGCAAAATCATAGCAGTCAGAAGAACAGTTTTCAGATTTCGAGGACGTTTTCGTATAAGCTTGCCATATATGTTATAGTTTAGTCGACGTGACGTCACGTCTGACCCGAGTAGACATGACGACATCACATGACGTACATTTCGAGGTTCGTGTTGAACTGTAGCCTGATATATATATTAGTTGTTTTGGTGAAGGTAGAACCTTATTTATAGCAGGGACTGCGAGTGTTCGATGAAAGCCGTCTGACGTGACGTCAGTAACTCTCCCTGGCTTACGTACCTGGTATATAGCATAGCATCACGGCTAGAAGGTGAAGAAGACAACCGGTTCAAATGTACACTCGACATCACTAGGGCTCTTAGAGGGGTGACTCGTTCGGGAAATACAGAGTCACGCGAATTTCTTGGGAACTCTCGAAATCTCAGATATTTTTACGTCTGACTCGAAATCTGTTTTTTTTTTCTGACGAATTAACGCATATTACAGATAATGTATGAGGAGCAATCTATCGTCGATCTCGAATTTCTAAGCCTTGATCCCACTGTCTCCGAAAATCTCGCATTTACCATCGTCACCCCTGCTATAATTCTCCCGCGCTGCCTCTGAGTGCGGGGCACTTTGATGTTAACAAAATCAAAAAAGGAAAAGGATGTGCGGGTCTCGAGTGCAAAAAGGTAAATTTCGCCTTGCAAAACCTGAAATGATGCTCAGTACCAGTCCAAGAAAACAATCTTGTTTGTTTCGGTTATTCAGGGTTAAAGGATGCCAAGAATCTTCACTGACAATAGTGATTGACGTAGTAATCGGCCTGCTAGTGCTAGTGTCCTCGAGATTAAATGGGTCATGTAGAAGCTATCGGAAGACCTATAGCCCTATAGGATTGATGCACCTACAATGTAGGTGAAAATAGAACGAGAATACAATGAGAACAATGAGGTGCATCAAGCTATGACTTGTTCCTGACATGAGCATACAGTTTGGTTCGCCATATAAGGGTCGCTAGGCCATTAGTGTGTGTCCGTATCGGTTGCCAGATTCCCATGTCATAGTATGTTTTCGATTTTTTTCGCAATCAGAATCGGCATACATTATGAGTGTCCAGATAGAACTATGGTTTCGCATTCGGATGAGACAATGAACCCGGGGTCCTCTAACTTGTACACTGTAGTGCAGGAATATCGTGCAGAAAAAGTAGTAAATTGTTCATTTTGATGGAAAAAGCATGAAACTTGGCAGGATGATAGAGCGTCCAATGCTAAGCAATTCTGGATGTAGACCCACCCTTGATAACGAATACTTCCAGTTTTATAGCAGTGGAATTAATTATCCTTTAAACAAATAAAATAACGTGTTGCCTTTTGAGTTCAGACTCGAAATTTTGTATCATGACAGAGTATGCAATACCCTACAATTCTACAATACTTGACACCCCCCTGATCATGTACTTCCAGTGTACCAAGATGGGATTCATTATCACATAAAATCAGAAACAAAGGGCGTTGCCTTCAAGATACACGCATGGAAATTCACGTGAAAATGTACCATGGTACAATGGGAAAATTCGCATGTTGACCCACGCCCGAACTCATGCACTTCCAGTTTTATCGGAATGGAATAAATAATTATCCTTTAAATTATAAGAAAATGGCGCTTGCCTTTTGATTTCAGACACGAAAGTTTGCATCGTGACAGAGTATTCAATACCCTACAACAACGCTTGACCAAATAGATATGCTAAGCTGGCGCGGGTTGTTCAATGGTGGATTAAATTTAAACCATGTTTAGTTCTGAACAAAACCATCGAGTCATCATGGTAATTAATCCTGGATTAGTGCTAAACCACTATCGAGCAACTGAACCCACTGGTAAGCTCCATAGAGATGTATTTCAGCAACGATTTGATAGTCCTCGGGCATGAGGGACACAGCCAGTGATGAAACTGTCTCTACTGTAAGAAATATAAATCCACTGGGAAAGATGCATATGAAAACTTCATTAATAGTCGCATTAACAAGAAAGAGAAGTCTTTGTTTGACCCGATAAAGTGGAGTCTATTTGGTCAAGCGTTGTTACAAAAATATAATGCGTTTCTATATGTTACTATTTTTGTGCTGCAATCATGCTGTGATTTATTCCATCCCCTGATACTGTAAGTATATGACTGGGGGTCTTGATCATGAATAGCAAAACATGCAATAATGCATAACTCTTAACATACAGAATTTGACCCTGACATGAAAGCCCAACACCGCTTTAAAGTCTAATTAATGCCACTTCGATAAAACTGGAAGTGCATGTGTCAGGGCGTGGGTCTACAAGCAAAATTGCCCATTGCACCATGGTCCATCTTAACGTGAATATACATGCGTGTATCTTGAAGGCAACGCCCTCTGTTACTGATTTTATGTGATAATAAATTCAATATTGGTACACTGGAAGCACATGATCAGGGGGGTGTTACGTATTGTAGAGTTGTAAGGTATTTTAATACCCTGACACGAAACAAAATACCGTGTCTGAAGAGAAAAGGCACACGCCAGTTTGTTAAGTTTAAAGGATAATTAATTCCACTTCGATAAAACTGGAAGTGCATGAGTTAAGGCGTGGGTCTACATGCGAATTTGCCTATTACACCATGACTCTTACACCATGGTCCATTTTTACACGAATGTACATGCGTGTATCTTGAAGGCAACGCCCTCTGTTACTAATTTTATGTATAATGAATTCCATATTGGAACTCTGGAAGTACATGATCAGGGGGGTGCTACGTATTGTAGAATTGTAGGGTATTGAATACTCTGTCATGATACAAAATTTCGTGTCTGAACTCAAAAGGTAACACGTCATTTTATTAGTTTAAATGATAATTAATTGACTGCTAGAAAACTGGAAGTATACTTATCGAGGGTGGGCCTACATCCAGAATTGCTCGGCATGGGACGCTCTATCACCCTGCCAAGTTTCATGCTTTTTCCATCAAAATGAACAATTTTTCACCAAATTCCTGCACTACTGAGGGGAGCTCAAATAACCATGTATTGAAATCCTCTGGCAGGCACGCTCAGTGTCTTCGCCAGTGGCGCCATTGGGATCAGCGTAATTCAGCTTACGAGCTAAAGTCGGACTGCAACATTCACTTTTTTTTTCTCAAGAAACTAATCCCACCCTTATTAATTTGTAACTGTGCCCATTTCCTCCTGATATCCGTTCTCATGTATACTGGATACCTTAGTCTGTTTGATTGTCACGTCTCCTGTCTAAGCCGGTCCATTTCCGTACGAGTATGCGGGACGACAAAAGCCCGCCAAACTGCTCTCGATCTTGGGCCTCTGTTCTCGTGAGAATGAACTCGCGCTTCCTAAATGTTGTCAGAGGGTTTCCGTTTGAAAAGTTTATTGTCTGTCTGTTGTCTTCCTGAGTTTAATATGATCAGTTTAAGTTTTAATCTGCTAAAGCTTGCCTCGGTTTTAAAGGTAAGATTTCATCGAGCGCCTGATGAAACTGCGCGGTCAGGCATTTTACATTTCTATGGCACGTGCAATAACGAAAAACCCCTCAATATAAATCAGTAATTAAAACTGTTAAACAATTGGTATCAGTTTTTCGCGGGGCAAAAAAGGAAATTGCAGCTTTGTGTTTTTCCGCCTTCCTAGTTCAAAAACTTCCTTTACTCGGCATGGGATAATCTTGAAAGTTAACTATGTCCTGTCAGTAGATCGAGGCATTCATTGAAAAATTGAATATTGCGCCATGCATTAACGCGCTATTTCTGGTGTTTCTCAGTAGAAAAAATGTTAGTTTTCTTATATAGATATGCGTCAGAATGTAGCATTGCAAAACAGGACATTCACTTCCGGTCAGTATAACCCTTACTTCCGCTCTTTGACATCGTCTAGAAACACTAACAAAATGTCAAAGTCAAATTAACTATTCAGGATTCGCGTTCGGTTATTCTTTTAAAATTTGGTGAGGGTTTTGTTGATATAGGTTTCATTAGTTCTGCCTCTTGAGGTTTGGAAATTTCACGGCTAATTTACAGTCAATCCGATCAGCCTTGTGGTGTAAAATCAAAGCCCTCCAGACTTTAATCCTTATTTTCAGTTACTTTGGCCTCTAACAGCTCTTCACACTTGGATCGCAGTTTAATCAACACAGTTCTAAGTAGGAGCAAACAGAATGGGCAAATAGGGGGCATTCTCAAGGGTTTATTTTCTATAAAATGAATCGGAAGTCAGTGGGCGAAGGATTTATGGTGTGTGCTTGTGCCCCGCGAGGCGCGGTCCGGAGCGATTACGTCACGCGTTCCTCTATTGTTGGTCTCCAGCGAAGCGCGCGACAGTGACTCGAGAAATGCTAATCAGACACGCTACACTAGAGAATCGCCTGGCTCTGTCTTGAACATTCGTACTTCCTGAAAAAATACTGTCCTTCATTCAAACTACACATGGAGGACTTGTTCTCGGATAAAGGGCCGTGATTTGTCGGCTTTATGTGAGCCATTTTGGATAACAGTTCGCTGAAGGATGCAGGTAATCATTTGTCTCGCCTTTAATGATGGTCGCTTTATGCGAGCTCACTTGACCGTAGCAGTGTGAAGCTACGAAGCCTCTTTGTGTTGTTTTGTTGATCTAAGCATGTTAAATGGGACAATTACTGCAGCTTTGGAGGACGCTAAAGCATTATGATAGCGGGTTGGGTTGGGATTTGGACTGCTTTAACGGTTTTCTGTAGCAAATTTGACCCCAACGTTTGTTGATCTCTGCACACCATCGGAATGTTGTGCTAGTTGAGTATTAACTTGAATAGCAAATCCAAAACATCCAAAGACGGAACCACTGACAAGTATTTCGGAGGCTTCTCTGGCATGTCCGTTCCGGTAAGTCGTCATTTAAACCACTAAGGCTATCTACGGAATAGTACTAGACCTCATTATAGCAACCAAAACACCAGAATCTGATGCTGCTTTGTATGTGATTCAAACAGCGGGCACATAAACGCTCTTGTATTTTGCAAGGTGATCGGGGTTAAGAAAACTTTCTAGTGTGAAATCAGTTCTGTCTTAGCGTATATGAGTGTTGAAATGTTCATAAATACACTTTGGTTGTTAAATTGGAAGTATTCAAGGGATTCCACGATCTCGACATCAAATGAACAATGCTTCGAGAATCTTTGATCGAACTCAGCGCGCTAGCAGCAGAATACATCGAGGTGAGACAACTCTGACTAAATTTGACAGCGAGATTGCACTTTCTCTGTTTCGAGCGCTGAAAGCGAGTTCAATTAGATTCCTCTAAAATATTTTGATTACATATTTATTTACCACCTATGGGAATGTTCATGTACGAATTTTCGAGGGACCACTTACCATGATTAAGTTCCATAACAAAGAAAGAAAACTAATGAATTGGATGATCTATTATTATAAACTGCTACCAATTTTCACCTTTAAATTTTAATTTGAATCAGCTGTTAGATCAGACCATGCGGTGAACGGATAATAGGATTGTTTTGTCTTGGCTTTGTGTTTGTGAGATCTCGGAAATCTAAACTGGATTGATTTGAAGTTTGAAAAAATATCAGCTTACATTCATTTCAACATAACAAGTCTACAGTTTCACAGGCGCTCTTGTAAACTAACCACAACGTAAGCAGGTTAGCGATATGTTTAGACTTTTTATTTTTAGCTTACTATAGTGTATTACAGAAAGAAAATCTTAACAGTAAAATGAAGTGGAACGGAGAAAACCTATTACGTTTGGGCAGGGAAGAGGTCTGAGACTTGCTGAAATTTTGGATGGAATGCCAAAAATCCCCTTTTCTGTCAAAACTTGGGGATATGTCCATTTGATCATAATCTTGTATTTTGACAAGATTGAATGCCCCTTTTCTTCTAAACTATATTAAGGCTATTTAATTTGATCAGTTATATTAGCTAGATCACAAAATAATTTCAACTTAATAATTTATAGCTATATTAAGAGAATATTCTTTCACGCATGTTAAGGTGGGGTAAGTTTGTACAATGTAATAGGGGATGAGTGCATGTGTGAGGTGTGATGGTTGTTGTGTGGGGGTTAGATGGTGGTAAGGTGGTGAGTATATATGAGGTGGGACCATGTGGTTGTGATGGAGGTATAGGGGATGAGTTTATATGTGAGGTGTGATGATAGGTTGTTGTATGGGGGTTAGATGGTGGTATTGGAGTTAAGTGTATGGATTGGGGACCATGTGATTGTGATGGAGGTAATAGAGGGTAAGTGTATATGTGAGGTGTGATGGTAAATTCGTGTTTGAAGATTGGGTGTGTGGGTGTGGGGCCATATTTGTCAGATATGGTAGGTTTTTGTGTGGTGGCTGCATGCAGGACTTGGGGTGTTAGGGGAATGAATGGGATTAGTGGGGTTTTTCTTGGGGGGGGGGGGGGGGGGGGGGCAATTGTACAGATTCTCTGTAATCAACCATAACATACAGATATCATGTACAGTTGTAAGTGAAAATGTATTAATACCATTATTGCTTAGGACTCCACCCTGTTGGTGGTTATTTGTGGGTACATTCAAATTGCTGACAATCTGTAGCCATATGTCTATTAACCACGTGGGTTGGTTAAAGCTGGAAAGAAACCAATAAATCTTAACAAACATAAGTCATTATATATGTTTCTAGGACGTAAAAATGTTCTTTCGTGGTTTTGATTGTCATTAGTTCTAAACATCATTCTTAATAAAACAAGGTTATGATAATTTGATATATTTGGCAGGCTTATCAGGTTAGTTTGGTCAAAAGGTTTGACCATAATCTATTGAGAAGTATGGTGATGAACAATTCTTACAAGATGATAACTTCTGATTGTATATAGCTTGTATTATAAAAGGAAATATTTTTCTACTATTCTATATTTTTAAAGATCTCAAGTTAAAGTATTTCAGAGAAGTGGATGTTAGCTATTTTTATTGTATGGAAATTTATATTCCTTTTGGCATGTATGGTAATCATCTATCATCAATGGGGAACTCAATTTAGAATGAAGGTCAGCTTCTTATTTTCACTTGTCTGTCTGAGCAAACATACAGTTGGCTAAGAAAATGTTTAATACAGACAAAGTTTACTCACTTTGCAATCATGTGCTGGTTCCTGTAAGGAAGAATAAAATGTTAAATACTGTATTACAACTTATTAACACCATCAGTACGCATGATTAATTCATTTTACTGCTTTATGGAAGTTAATATATTTAATGAGTTCTGCATTAATATAAGAAAACATTTGAATCCCTTGTTTTATATTGTCTCTATATGATTATTGAAATTTCTCTGAGGGGGCCCTCCTTAGCCGCTCATACTCATTATAAAAGAAAGAAAAAAATCTAATAAGGTTTGATTAAAATATTGCTTTTGAAATATTAAATTATTAAAATATCATGTTTGTGTGATAATTGCAATGCAAGTGCAATATATTTAATGACCCTATGATAATACTTAGAGGTCTGTCTAAGAATATATTATACGCCTTTATTTTTCACTTATAATTGCATTCTTATTGCTGTTTTGTAAATAGACAGAAATGTGTTAATTAAACCAAAGCTTTTGCTCCTTCAATATTGTAATGGTTCACTTAGCGAATACTCAGCAGTGAAAGGTCTTTGATGTCTGCATTGTTTACTCATATAACAACAGACCAGCATTGGAAGTATCAAATATACAGCCCTCACTTAACCCTCAATATCCTATCTAGGATTTAGCACATGTAAGCTGCTTTGTTTTTTCTTTAACACTTTGAAGCAGCTCAGATATCTTTGCATAGCTTTGCATGATTTGATTTCAAAACAAAGAAGGACATGGATTTTTGTCATAGTTTTTCTTTTCTCTTAAATTTGGGAGTGCCTGTACCCTATGGTGGGAGATGGAATAAATAGGTGTGGTTATATTTGAAAATGCACAAAATGATTAATATGTTAAGCTAATGCACACCTAATTTTATCAAAAAGTAAATAATAAAGCAGCATTAAAATGGTTGGGGATGAATCTGTTGCATTTTGGGACTAGCCCCAAGCCCATTTAGACTCCCAAGCCTTTATGTGCTCACGCGAGTGGTTATATGCAAAGCTCTTAAGCCTATACCAGGTATAGCTGATAAACCTTTAGATGTTATAATATATTATTATCAATAAAGTTATTAGATTTTATAATGTTGACCATCAAAATAGATATTAATTATTATATTTTCTATACCTGGCCAAAAGCAAGCTTTGCCAATTAGTATCTGAAGACAGCAGTGTGAATGGAAAACCAGGTGGCAGATGATGCAAAATCAAGTTTGGGGGGGGGGGGGGAGGGGGAAGTGTGGGAGATAAATTTGTGTGCTTGATATATATACATATATATATATATATATATATATATACATATATGATTGTTTCATAATTAGAAAATACCTTCTGTAAAACTTAGAGAGTTCTGCCCTTGTCAACTTTATGTACACGGCACTCGGCACTAATAAATAATGTCTATGTCTATATATAAAATAGGTAGGGGGAAATAAAATTTGAAATTGTAGATAATGTAGCTGTAAATTATGTCATCTGAGTAAACCTGTCATCCTTTATTGTGCTGGTCCCTGGATTCCCAATGTGTGATTCCAGAAAAAAAAACATACCTCCCAACAGAAGGGATTTGGGGGGTGGGGGTTCAAATGCTTTTTATTTCCCATAAGTATGGGGAATATCTCAAACACCTTGGGAGGGGTATGGATAATTTCTGGAATCACACAGTGCAATAAAAGACATTTAGCCTGTTCACAGGCGCTGATCGAGAGTAGTTTTAGGTCGAGAAATGTGAGTTTGCTTTTGCGTGGCTACCATCTTGGATTTGTGAGCGTTAAATGTGCTTGTATCCCATGATATTTGTTAAAACGTTTTTTAAGTCTACTGATTTAGCCAATGAGATCCCTTATGTTACTGCGATTTTCATAATTCTGCGAACTCCCACTTTACATTTCCGAACGCCAAACTGCGTTTTTGCTTCCGTCAATCAAACCTTTGAAGTCAAGTCCACGCATATTTTCTGAGTTTGGATTGCATTGAACAGTGAAAATTGTGTTTTGAAGCCTTGCTAGCCCCTATCAGTTCACAAGATCCAGAAAACCTCCGTGAAATCGCCCATAGTTGTTCACTAGTTTGATTGACGGAAGCCCAACCGTGGTTTTTTTGGTCGGTGTAGAGTTCGCAGAATTATGAAAATCGCAGTAATACAAATTTATTACATGCTAGGTTGTTGTGCTGTTTGTTACTCTAGTTCTTGAATGACCCTTCACTTAAAGGTAAACCCAACAACAATGCTGCATACCAGTAGTAATGCATCTGCTGTTTGGAATACATAGTCATTATGTTATTATTATAATTCAATGTCAAAATTGCAATTCTCTTAAAAGCATGTCAAGCCAACAAAATACAATATTTTAAGAACATTATCAGCATTATGCCAATAATCTGACACATTTTATATACAGTACCCCATAGAGAGACAGAAAAAGCTACTAGATGTGCATTTACATGTGTAGCTCTTTCTTACACAATTAGTTTATAGATATTTATACATATTATACATGTGTTGTTATCAGAGCCCATGCAATCAATACCAGACTATACAAGGGGTGCATTGTACATACATTTTTATAAGTATGTTTTCATAGAAAGCAGGAAACAGTTCCTTTGGTTGATATTCTTGAGCAAAAGGTATTTGGATAATATGTTCCAAATTGTAAGATGTTAATAATATGGCCCTCAGGCAAAATCGTAGTAATTTGTGTCACTGAAAGCCTGAGTAATTAAAATATGGTAATTAAAATGTTACAGAGACAATGTTATCAGTCAATCTGAGACTGTTTTCAAGACAAAATATAACCTGTCTGCCTGGCTTTACAAATTGTTATGAGGGGTCATCCAATCTTTTTGCAAGACGTTTTTAGTTCGCAGCCACGTGGTGGCAGCGTATTTCACACAAAGACAAATATTTTGGGCTGTGCAAGATATTTTCAAGCACCCGCCTTCTCAAAAGTCAAATGGTCGGCCCCTTATATGAGAGCAGTTTTAAGGATCAAAGGAGCACTTTCTAACTGGGTGCACTATTTGAGGCCACATGCTATGAACCACTATATTTTAAGTTAATATGTATTTTGCATCAGAAATGAATGCCAGAAATGAAAGGCAGTAAAGAACACTAGACATATTGTGTGTATTGACGTCAATGAGTGGTCAGCAAGATTGTTTAGCAGAAAAAAACTTCCCCATTCCCATCAGATTTTAGAAATAAGAGAGGCGATAATGTTTTGATGTCCCAGACATATACCAGTCCATGTGGTCATAGTTAGTACTCTACTCTACTAACTATGATGTGGTACAGTCTACATCTGCTTTATTAACTTCCAACGCTTTCACATTGCCTAATTAGTGTGTGGTCAAAAATCAAGCACTTATTGTATGTTACTGTTCACTTCAGGACTTTCTCGATTGTAGTTAGCTGAGAGTAATACTATTACTATTTAGTCAAATCACACTAGTGGTCTATTATTAATAATGCGTTCTGATTGGTTGAGCTACTAGTAGTCTATAAGTTATAGCCTATGTACTAGTAGCGAAAAGTGTCGGATTTGAAAGCCAGAACATGGCAAATGACCAGAACAAAAACATTTTTGGGCAATACAAATTGACCTACTAGTGTGATTTGACTAAAACAATTATTCCTCTCGCCCTCATGGCCTCTGAGTCAATAGCCCATTCGGACTTCGGCCTCATGGGCTATTGACTCAGAGCCCATTCGGGCTCGAGGAATAATTGTTAAATAGTAGTGTTTTTTCCGTGTACGTGTTATGCGAATAAAAAAACAAAATGACAGAATGAAGAAAAACGAGAAAACGAAGTTTTTATTTTTCTAAACCTGTTGTTACGCGCACCCTGACGTTTCGGGTCAAAATGATACCACAGAGAGTGTACTGTTTTGCAGATGCTTTCAAACAAATACGATGTGATTAGAGCAGACTGCAGTGAAACCAATCGCATGATTACACCAATTCTAAATAGAACCTATAGGAGTGATTATCAAGTAATTTCTCTGCAAGACAGTCATCGGAAATGTCTGTTAGTACTTTCTCGTTCATTTGGTGTGTTTTTCAAAGTTTTTAGGTTTCTCGTAATAGGACAGCAATAAGATAACGGTACAAAATAAAAGGCATCGAAATTTGCGGTCACTTAATGCCCATAGGAAAGTGTGGCTCAAGGTAACCTGTGGCTAGAATCAAAGGCACGCCGTAGGCCAGCTCGTGTTTTTTATTTCCTTGAAAAGCGTACGTAAAAAAAGCTGTACTTCTGCGCTTGTGCAGTGTTCAGGCCGAGAACGAATAAATCAACTTAGATAATGTTACCGTCACTAGAGGATTTATAGAGTTTTCATGTGTTCTTCACCCACGAGATTTCATTCCCATAAGCCACCAGCTTCACGTCACTTGTGAGAACTTTTGCTTACTATTTAACAATTAGACCTCAAGGCCGAATGTGCTATGATGAATAGACCATGAGGCCGAAGGCCGAATGGTCTATTGATATCATAGCACATGAGGACGAGAGGTCTAATTGTTTTAGTATAAACCAACTAGTTGGTCGGTTTTGGCAATGAATTCCATTATTTTATGTTGAAAAAATCAAGTTTTCTTGCAAAGAAAGGTGGTGGTTTTGCCAGGCACGGTCTATCACTAATAGACCATTAGTAGCTCAGCCAATCAGAATGCAGGATTTGTAATAGACCATTAGTTGGTTTATACTAATATCTATTAGTATAGTTACTCAAGCGATTCCGCGCGCTTATTGGTCGAGACGTTCGTCATATTTTGCTATAATTAATTGGAAGCATTTGGGATCGCGCTCGCACTTTATTACGAGAGAAACTTAAAAATACATCTAAATGAGTATTTTCGTCGATCATTTTAAAAGTCACTTGATTAGTTATACTAAAATAATTAGTCGCCTCAGGCTCCGTAAACATCGGCAAAGAGTCACCTCGACTTCTTCTCGGTGACTATTCGCCGATATTAGAGTCGCCTTCGGCAACTAATTGTTAATTATTAATCAATATTAACGTAATTGTGACTGTTATTTCCTTTCTACCCTTGCAGACTGTCCTTGCAAAAGCTAGATATGACAACATTGCTGACTCTACTGATGAGCTGACCTTCCGGAAAGGAGATATAATCACCGTCCTTGAGAAAGACATTGATGGCTTGCTAGGGTGGTGGCTATGCTCTCTACATGGCCGCCAAGGTATTGCCCCTGGCAACCGCTTGACGGAGATAGGGGCTGGGACACACCCTTCAATAACCACCCCTACCTCTCCCAAAAGCCTTCTTGATGAGTTGGATTATGCCGTCCCTAAACCATTTGAGGAGCAAGGAGAAGACTATGACGTCCCAAGGTCTGTTCTCAGTCCTCAAGATTATGACTTCCCCAAGGCGGATGACAAATTTAATTTTGAGACTGTAGAAAATGGGACTGAGAAGAAGACAGATAAGGATAAAGATGGAAATATTTACCAGGAAATCTATGATGTCCCTTATACCCCTAGCCCCAAGAAGGTCCCCCCTCCCCGCCCACCAGTGTCACCTGCTGTGAAAAGAAAGTTTGAGGAGAAAACTCAAGTGAAAACAGATGATGGTCCGGGTAAAGACAAGACGAATGATGAAGAACCTGTAGAACCATTACCCCCACGCTCACCCATCCCCAAGCCACACCCCAAACCACCAAGGGCAAGCAAACTGAACACAGATAAAAACAAAGCAGAACCGCCTGCAAGGCCACCTAAACCAGCGTCATTCAAAGCAAAGAGTAAGACAGAGGGGGTTGATGGGAAGGGTATAGCGAAAGAGGATAAAGGCATATATGCTGTGCCGTGTGGCCAGGAGATTTACGAGGTCCCTAAAACAGACTCTAAAGTGGCAGATGAATCGACAGCAGAGAAAAACAACAACTTGTCCTCAAAGGATAAAGTCAGCGATACGGTCAAAGCAGACGAGAAGGCTATTAACGTCGTTAGTTCTTCGGTACAGCCTGGCACTCCAAGTAGTGCTTCTAAAGATGCAGCAGTGAATGATAACAAGGCCTCGTCATACCCAGAGGACATCTATGACGTCCCTACCGCGGATTTGTCTAGCGGAGAAATCTATGACGTACCGGCTGCTATCAAAGCGCTACAAGACGAGGATATTTACGATACTCCACCTAGAATCCCAACGGGAACATTAGAGAGACAAACATCTCTGGGATCTAAACAGGACACCAACCATGGAGCGCACATGCTCAGTAAAACTGTGGATGTTAATCATAATAAAAGGAATGAGAAAGCCCCTGAAGGGCCTGCCTGGCTGGTGAAGGGGGATTCGGGAAGTTTTGGGCGGAAGGTCGATCCTGCTCTAAAGAGAAGCTCGGATGGAAGCACTGGAAAGAGGAGCTCGAACTCGAGTACGGGTAGCGGGAAACAGAGCTCTGATTCGGATGATTATGTGGATTATCAGGATATATATGGTGATGGGCATGACAAGCATGTGAATATTTATGACGTCCCTGTACAGGTAAGAGCTATAGGAACTCAATAATATTTAGCTGATATTTGCTCGGACATAATTGAGTTTGAATATTGGTCTGACATATGTATTCTCATTTGGCACCGAATACAGAAAGCAATAGAAAAACAATGGAGCTTCTCCATTCACAGGACATTTTGGCCGACCATATCAAAATTTTGGTTGGACATTATGCTGATTGTTATCCAGGCCTGTAGGAAGGGGGGTTCGAAGGGCGCTCCTCCCCAAGGAATCAACAAGTTGTACATTCTACCCAATTAAAACTAATCAAGAACTTAAAAAAAATCGCTGCAAAAGCCAGGAAAACGAGAAAAAACGACCCACCCTCTTTCAAAACTTTCAAAAAATTCCAGCTTACGGAATATGTATGAGTATTTGGAATTTATGCCTGTTTGTGTTGAAAAGTCACGGAAAATAGCCGGAGACCACGCACGTATCTCACGAATAGCAGTGATAGTAATACAGTCCTAGCCATTGTGGCCTTGTTGCTTGAGAGAGTGTCCGAATAACAGGAAATCCCCAGTTGACATTGTTTGGCTGGTTTATTACATGCATTTGTCGATGAGTCATCCTTGGGTTTGGCCGTGACGCCCTGGGTCCGCCAAGTTTATTTCTACGCAGCCAATGAGTGCCACCATCTCATTCTGTCTCGGTCTTACTGACTGTACGAGGCTCTGGCAGCACACAAACCCTAGACTTCAGGACATCCATATATGGTCATGCTCTTATCTGTTATTTCAGATTTAAAAATGGCGGACGAACGTATTGGCCAATCAGAACTGTCCCCTGATCGTCTGCCACCAGAGCCTACCAAATTTCAAGTTAATTGGAAAAAGCAAATAAATTATTTCGTGGCTATTTTACTAGTCGGCTCTCCAGTTGATCAGGACAGACAGTGTCGCGGGAGGGGGGAGGGAACACAGGAATCCCGCGGGACAAAGAAATCAAATATCCAAGAAAACCAAGAAAAAACACTGGACAGCCGGCTAGCAGGTTACTATTTTACACGTCACGAATGGCAGAGTACAAAGAGTTAAAACTATTTGCATTGGCGATTCAGTCCATTCTTATCTGTGCTTAGCAGTATTGGCCTGACTATATCCTTGTCTTTGCAGCACGTCCAAGTGTCCGACATCGAAACCGCCCCCGTGGAGAAGAAAACCGCGGAGAGTATTCTACAGCGAATCAACATGTCTGCAGTTAAAGGACTCAAGTTAGACCCGCCTGGTGCGCTACAGAGACTCAGCAAACTGGAACAAGCAGTTGATGTGACGGTTTCTAAACTGCTTAGCTACGTCACCACAAAATGGCGGGACCCAGTCTTATTACGGCCTAAAATTGCGGATATCAGAGACATAGCCGGCAAAGGAAAGGTCGCACTAAGGTTGTTGACAGAATTCGGGCTCAGTACACTCGTAAATGCGCGAAGCCTTGCGAATGAAGAACTCGTTGGCAAGCTGAGTAGAGCAATAGAGCCGTTGTTAGAGACTTACTACTCGTTGAAGGTTGCGCTGCAGCGATTGGATGAGAGTAACTGGAAGTCACCACTGCAGAGACCAGACGATGGACACGACGATTTGGACTTGATTATGGTTTATATTCGTAGCGTACCCGAGGGATCAAAGAAACTTGCGAGTATTGTCAGGACCACAGCCACAGTGCTCTTTAATCGTCCGAAAAAGCCTCCAGTACTCCTTCCAACAAAAGAACAACAAACTGCCAAAGCCTGATGCTGTGAGCGAGGGGAAATCTCCAGCGGGTGAGCCAGTTTCTAAAGTTGAATCAAGCAGCAGAGGCACGAAACCACCCGCAACTAAACCTAAACCGGCATTGAATGGCAAGGATGCTAAGCCAGTTGTAAATGGCGATCATAAAGAAGACAAATCACAGGTTGAAAGAAAAGCGTCCATCGAAGAGGAGGGTGAACGTCCAAGAACTGGTACGGTAGCACAAGCTATAGCAAAGGTGGAAAAAATCGGTCTTTCCCCTTCGAAGGCGGACAGTGAAGAGATCAGCTCTACTGCTATGATGTTAGGTCTTATTAAGCAGTCAGTAGAAGAGAATATTAAGCCCTCGGGGCGAAAATTCAGTCCAGGTACCGTGCGAAGACTTTGTGGAATGGATGGGGAAATAATCGAGGACGGTGTAGAAGGGGCGAGGACGGAGGGAGAGGTTCCAGTCTTGCCTCCACGCAGGCCGAGTACCCCTTCTAAAGGCGCTCCTCCACCCCCCGCGAGACGCGACAGCGGGGAGAGACTACAACACGTGCGCCAAAAGAGCCTGGAGAGATTCGTCCCCGAGGGGGAATCCCCACCAGTCACTAACGGCCCCCCTAACCCTCCTCCTAAACCTAAACTGGATCGACACAAGACCATGCGTAAGAGTTATAAGTACCCCATGCGGCACGAAAAGGTCCGATTACGCGACAAAGTCGAGGTACCGGAGTCCCCTACGGGAAAACGCAAATGTAACTCGGACCCTACGGACTTAGAAATGAGCCCTGAGGAAGACGCTAAACAACACCGGGCATCGGACTCGTTAGAAGGTAAAGTCCCGGAGAATGGCATCACGATAAACACGAACTCTGTTCACATCTCGGATTCCGATCTACCGACTGGGTTACGAGGGCAATCTACTATGACTCCTTTGTCACCCAAACTTGATTCGCCGAGCTCTCCGAAAAAATCCATCGTTCAACGGAGTAAATCATTCTCAAGGACTAAACCTTCCTCGACTAAGACAACCATGGTAGAGGAATCCGGTCTTGGGGATTTTATTTTATCATTCAGTGATAAAGAACTTTTAGAATTTTATAAATACGAAATCGATGCTCAGCTTTTTGTACTCAACGAGGCCATGAAAGGGCTATTTACCTCCGTCGACACCAGCCAGCCACCCAAGACTTTTGTATCGAACAGTAAATTCGTGGTATTGAGCGCACATAAGTTTATTTACATCGGAGACACGCTACAACGAAAGATATCTCATGATAAACTCGGTATGGACGTCACTTCAGCGACGGCTAAGTTATCTGAATGTGTGAAGACGCTTGTCCACGCAACTAAGATGGCGGCGCTCCAGTACCCTGCTATGAACCCCATGAGGGACCTGACTACTGCGGCGGCAGAGGTGTCCGAGGCCTCTATAGCACTACATAAGGTAGTGAAGTCAGGCCAAGATATTCTCCTCACTGGATAATGGTAAATCGATGTAAACCTTAGTTTGGGATGACTACTAGTGCGCGGTGCTATGGCAAAACTTATTTAAGAGTCTAGCGCTATACCATCAGTAGTCCAGCGCTATACCATCAGTAGTCCAGCGCTATACCATCAGTAGTCCAGCGCTATACCATCAGGAGTCCAGCGTTATACCATCAGGAGTCCAGCGTTATACCATCATGAGTCCAGCGCTCAACCATCAGGAGTCCAGCGCTATGCTATACCATCAGTAGTCCAGCGCTCAACCATCAGGAGTCCAGCGCTATACCATCAGGAGTCCAGCTGTACCATCAGGAGTCCAGCGCTATACCATCAGGAGTCCAGCTGTACCATCAGGAGTCCAGCGTTATACCATCAGTAGTCCAGCGCTCAACCATCAGGAGTCCAGCGCTATGCTATACCATCAGTAGTCCAGCGCTATACCATCAGGAGTCCAGCGCTATACCATCAGGAGTCCAGCTGTACCATCAGGAGTCCAGCGCTATACCATCAGGAGTCCAGCTGTACCATCAGGAGTCCAGCGCTATACCATCAGTAGTCCAGCGCTCAACCATCAGGAGTCCAGCTGTACCATCAGGAGTCCAGCGCTATGCTATACCATCAGGAGTCCAGCTGTACCATCAGGAGTCCCAGCGCTATACCATCAGGAGTCCAGCTGTACCATCAGGAGTCCAGCGCTATACCATCACTGAGGAGTCCAGCGGTACCATCAGGAGTCCAGCGCTATACCATCAGTAGTCCAGCGCTCAACCATCAGGAGTCCAGCTGTACCATCAGGAGTCCAGCGCTATGCTATACCATCAGGAGTCCAGCTGTACCATCAGGAGTCCCAGCGCTATACCATCAGGAGTCCAGCTGTACCATCAGGAGTCCAGCGCTATACCATCAGGAGTCCAGCGCTGACCATCAGGAGTCCAGCTGTACCATCAGGAGTCCAGCGCTATACCATCAGGAGTCCAGCGCTATACCATCAGGAGTCCAGCGCTATACCATCAGGAGTCCAGCTGTACCATCAGGAGTCCCAGCGCTATACCATCAGGAGTCCAGCTGTACCATCAGGAGTCCAGCGCTATACCATCACTGAGGAGTCCAGCGTTATACCATCAGGAGTCCAGCGCTATACCATCAGGAGTCCAGCGCTATACCATCAGGAGTCCAGCTGTACCATCAGGAGTCCCAGCGCTATACCACCAGGAGTCCAGCTGTACCATCAGGAGTCCAGCTGTACCATCAGGAGTCCAGCGCTATACCATCACTGAGGAGTCCAGCGTTATACCATCAGGAGTCCAGCGCTATACCATCAGGAGTCCAGCGCTATACCATCAGGAGTCCAGCTGTACCATCAGGAGTCCAGCGCTGTACCAGGATCTTTTGTCGAAACAACTCCAGGGTGGCATTACTGCAAGGGCGCCAGTAGACTCGACGCTACCAAAGCACTCCCTTGTGAAGAAGCACATCACGCGTGTCTTTGTACGAAAAATACACTTCGTTGCAGTGTTGACGGCCTGGGTTTGGTGTCCTGGGATGAGCAACGTTGGACGATCAAACACCTGGGTGGGACATCGACAGATAGTGTTTGAAATCGCGGTCAAACGTTACTTAGCAACATCCATCACAAGGTTGGATGTAGAGACGTTGTAAGGAGGGGGTATGGGAGGGTCTATCTTTGCATGTTCAAAAGGGGTTCTTGAGCGTCAATAATAACAAAGTTAAAGAACACCTGAATAAGTCTTAAGTAAGACGTATCTTCAAGGATGGACGGGGCCAGTTGTCTTAAGCAGGTGTTTTCATTATGGATAGGTAACTGGTGTTCTATGTCCTGTGTAGCCTGCCCCTTTATATTAGTGAAGTAAGCGGAGACGGAGACGTAAAGGAAGCTTTATATTTTCGTGTGAAATTCAATGACGGAGACGGAGTATAGGAGACGTAAGCGTGAAGGAAGCAGAACGGAAGGTTTCCTTTTTCTTACGTCACCGTCTCCGTCGCTTACGCTCCAGTCACCGTCATTGAATGTTCACACGCACGTACGAGCTTACGTCCCCGTCTCTGCTTCCTTCACTGGTGCAAAGCAGGCTTGATAGCAAGCTGTTGTAGCTTAGCACCTATAAGATTTAATTCACGTGATAATTATTTGTAATGCACATTGCATATGCTGGTATAGTATGACGTGTAGAACCAAGTCTAGTACTTTAGATAAACTAGAGACCACCTATTATAAGCCTCTAAAATTCGAGGATTAAATTAGTTTTTGCATTTGAGAAGATCCAAGCAAAACCGAGACGCGGTATACTGTAACAGTATGTTCTACTTGACTTGGCCAAGCATCGCGGTTTTTGATCTGACAACCAATTAGATGGAGTGTGTGATATTTGTGAGCGTCTGAAAAAGCCTTGACTTGTTTTCAGGATGTTGCATTTTCAGTTAGTTTTCAGACAAACGTTTCTAGAGACGCAATGTCATGATAGGTAGTGTGATGTCATTGCTGATAACGTGAGTATATTTATATACATGATAATGCTGTTTCGGTTTGATTTGAAATTTGTGAACATTTCGTCAGCGGCCGGTATGAAATCATGAAGAAAATATGCAGACAAAACTGCTATAAAACTGGTTTGGTTTGCAGGCGCCTGGAAGCAAAGGGAGATGTTTTTAGAAGCTTTCTACTCTTGCTCTCCTTCGTGGATTACTTCTTAATTGAGTGGCAAACGAAAACCATAGTTTGAAAAATCCTTAAATAAAAAAAAACTATAAAACTGGATAACATCGAAGTAGTAGCTAAGCTATCGGGGAAATAATAAGTTCCCCATTGACAAGAAAACAAATTGTGTTTGTTTCTGTGCATGTGGCATGTATGTAGAAAGTAGACTGTAAAGTAGTGTTTACGTGTTTTGGTACAAAGTTTCGCATGGTTTGTAGCTGTAAATGTTCGAGTATTGGAGGATACAGTATATTTCATATTAGCCTCCGAGTATTGAGAAATTTTAATATAAACTAGATGTGTATTTGCAGCAAATGCATACAATTAAAGTGTGTATTGACATTATGTGATAGTGATTGACTTGAGAGTTGCCTTCCTAGATTAGCTCCGTGCCGGGACTACGTGGCGAGGTAGTCCCAGAACCGTTTTTATCGGAGCCGTGGCAAAAATTTCCGTCGTTTAAATGGGGCTTTAGGGTAACAAATTATTTTACCCCAAAAAATAGTTTTACCACGTCCTTTTTGGTATCTTTTAGGGGTGAAACTGAAAATTCCCAACATTCATCCCTGACCAAAAATTGAGTCCCTAACCGTGCATGCACTTATAAATATAAAAAATAAACTTAGAGGCGGTCGGTTGAAAAAGACGGCAAGGACCTGATTTGTTTAGATTTGACTTGCGGAACAGTAAAAGCAAAATCAATCACAGCGCGAAACGAAGACAGCTATCAACCTAAAGACAACTTTTGTCAAGTTTGGTCGTTATTGGAGCTTCCGTTCTGGAAATATGATTTTTTCTTTTTCATTCCTGAATAAAACCTATAGTGTAATTCCGTGTGTGTGTGTCCGCCCGGCACACAGGCATCCCAATTTCAGGCGCGAAAATAGGCTAGCACGCGCGCGCACGCGTTTGAAAAAGGATTTTTCATCAAAAAATGTTCTAGTTTTAGCGGAGCTCCGGGACTAGGTGACTAGACTTGGGAGGGGTTTAAGTTATGTTAGAGGCAAGGAGGGTGCACCACCAAGATCACGTGGCATGACGTCATCGATGACGTCATCAAAACTGGAAAAGTCAATATCTCAAGAAGGCAACATCGCTAGGTGACCAAAACTTGGGCAATTATCTTGGAGGCAAGGGGTGCATCCCTGAAGTCACGTGGCGTGACGTCATCAAAACTAGAAAAGTCGATACCTCGATGACAGTAATGTATTGAATTGAGCTCCGCTTTTAGGCAGTGCCTAAATGTATATATTATTCAGAAACGAAAAAGAAAAAAATGATCTCCTGAGGAAAGCTCCAATAGGTTGGATAGCTCCTTAGGTTGATGGGTATCTCATGCAGAAGTCACGGGATATGACGTCACTGATTAAGTCATAAAAAATGCCAAAAATGTCTCAAACCACTCAAAAGCGACTTGATGGTTAAATATGTCTGATACCAATTTTCCTTATGTATGGTGCTCCTCTCACGCACGGGAGCTCCGCTATAAATGTATTGACTCAGAAATTGGTTTCAACCAATCTCAATTCCAGTACTAAAATATATCAACCCCATCGACCAGGAGGGGTTACAGGTTTTTGGAAAGGGGTGTGTGTTTCAGATCTGAGGAGCCAGATTGTCAATAGGTGTTAGACACTAGCTGTCATTACAACTGCATTGGCCCATTTTAAACCATTTTTGTATCGCAAAGGGGGCACCAAAGCACCACCCATGGATCCATGGACAATGTCTTTTTACCAGGGGTTTGTTGCCCCTGTTTACCCATGTCACATTCCCACGAATGGGCATTAGGCAAAAATTTCTTGGAATACAAAAAACAATAGGGTCTGATAACTTACAAATGGAGAAGAAAAAGAGTCAAAGATCAGGTCCAGGCCTCACTTTATTAAACAATGCCCACCTCTGAAATCTACAAACTACATACTGTACATGAGATAAATAGCATAGATATAATGTTACAAAGTTATGATATGCGTTGTGTCATACATAGAGCGGATTTCACATGACTGTCAAGACTTGTTATGTAATTGTGATTGCTTTGTGTTCTCATTGGCTACTCGTTTTTCTCAGCCAATCAAATTCTGTAGTAAATACAATTGTGTAATTACTTAGTAATTGGTTCGGCTTGCAATAGACAGATCCCTATTTTGACGATAGCTCCGCCCACTCATAGCAAACAATAGGAAGTTTTCCCTACGGAATTCAAAATGTCTGAGCAACAAACTTGAATATCGAAGATTTTTCAATAATTATTCAGCTTTTCAAGATAAAAATATAAAATCCAAATTGCATGCAACAACTTCTAACACCTCCCTGCAATCGGTGTCTTTTCCGCGCTCTATGCCAAAGATAAAATTTGGCTTGTCCGACATAGCAACAGTAACTAGGAGTATAACAATGAATGCGGGATCGGTGAATTGGCTGAGAAAAAAGCCATTTAGGAGCAAGTTGTGATTTCTCTTGATTCTGATTGGCTAGTGAGTGCTCATTGCAGTTGTTTTCACAACAGTCATGTGAAAACCGCTCTAATCTCATTCTCTCATGAGCATACTCTACTGTTTGTTGTATGAGCTCTGAGAGCAGAAATTCATAGGCCATTTCTGACCTGAAATATACCTGAAATATAACAATTACATTTACCATTGAAAAGTTGGATGCTGGATGTGTTAGATAAGATGGATGTCTCCGATAAGCTGGATGTGCTAGATAAGCTGGGTGTCTTTGATAAGCTGGATGTCTTAGATAAGCTGATGTCCTAGATAAGCTGGATGTCCTAAAGATAAGATGGATGACCTAGATAAGCTGGATTTCCTAGATAAGATGGATGTCCTAGATAATTTCTAGGGCTTCTTGTTT
The DNA here is from genome assembly GCA_033964015.1 of Scolanthus callimorphus. NCBI lineage: Eukaryota > Metazoa > Cnidaria > Anthozoa > Actiniaria > Edwardsiidae > Scolanthus > Scolanthus callimorphus. The sequence goes on along the minus strand of CM066917.1, from coordinate 12,897,558 downwards.
TCTCTGTTTCCAACCCATTTCAAATCATGTGATTTTTTTTCTTTTGAAATGGTTCCAATCCATATCCACGGAAAGTGGTGAATAAATTTCAGAATTACAAAGGTTTTTTCATCATGTAAATTTCACATAGTTTGAAATGGGCAATTTGCATATATATCTGGAGAGTTTTGATTGAAACTTTTGCGGTTAGAAGACTTTGGGGGTGTGTTGGTAAGTCTAAATGGCTTTTTCTTTGCTGATAAAATATCTCTATTAATAAACTTCCTAAAATAAGAACTGAAAATTTCTATATGAAATTGACACAATACTGATTCCACACACTAGCTATAGCCCACAAAAACCTTTCAGGTGTTGACTGATGTAACCCCCAATGTCATAACAAGGAGAGCCTGTTTTTACTGGCAAATCCAACATCTAGACTGTGGTTGCCGGCTTTCTTTTCTAAATATTACTGTGTACACTTTAGTGAAGACACAAAAAATATCTAGAGAATCTTAGCTTTCTGCTATAGTAAATATGTTGCAAATAATTCTAATTTAAAAGACTATATAGCATGTGCACACTTCATACCGGTAGTAGTCTTATTTTGAATCTATGGACCAATACATCTCTCATAGAGCAAGTTTAAGACCTTTTTTATGCGATTTGTCATGTAAGCAACCATGGAATGAAGCATGGATTCCATGCATGAACCACAACACTTGACACTTTACCAGAGTGTAAGGTGACCAGATGACCAAACCACTCCACAGAAGTTTTGGATCCTGAGATCCCAGGATCCGAGTATGTTTCTGCATAGTTCATGCTGCCATGACGTCCTTGACAGTTTGAAGAATTGGTAGTTAATAAATTAGTGCCATGCTGTATGAACGTCCTCCATACTGAAGTGAAATCTGTGTACTATTTACAACACAGGTATCAGACTTCAAAGTCATGTGAGACGTGCTACAACCTGAGATCACTTGTAGTGATACAAGAGCAGATAACATTTTCCACTGTGGCTTAGCATAAAACGTAAGCTCTGTATCTTTGCATGCTGGTACTATAAAACAGGATCTATTTTAAAATAATGGTTTTGTAAAAATATCCTAGGTTGCTGGAACGATTGTGAACTAGTCATCATGATGGGTTCCCTGTTGTCTCTCTCGTATTCTAGAAGATCTACGTAAAGGTGTTTCAGGAGCTGCACTTCGCCGTTTGCTTTTCTTATTGTTGTTGCCATTTTCACCATAGACAAGTTCCCTTATGAATGAAAACCGTACAAGGAACATTTTCCAGACTACAAACCATCCTAGAGAACAGAAAACAGGTTAAATTATATTATAATATTCATCCATTATTCATAGGATGCTCATCCAATCTCTGCACTGGATTCGGATCAGGTGACACTACTTGTAACCCCCGATACCACATGGCTAGGTGTCTGATACAGAATACTAATTGATCTATTAGTATTCTGTATCTGATACAGAATACTAATTAGACCAATTACTATTCTGTATAGGACACCTTCCAGTGCAGCCCTCAGTCTTTGAACAGTTGGATATTTGTTCCAAAATAACAAATATCCCCTACTGTCCAAAGGCTGAAGGGGACCACTCTAGTGAAGTCCAAGTATGGTGTTCTCTCGTAGAGCAGTACCTAAAAAAAAGCTTCACCTGAGAGACGATATTTTTTTTAGTCCGGCTAGTTCCATGTGGGACAGGAATCATGCCTTCTGCTCATGCTTGCTACAAAACGATTGGTGTTTTTTGTAAACACCCGAAAATTCTTTAATTTTCAATGCACATTCAATTTAATATAAGTACAAAAGTAGAATATCATATCCTCTTTGCTCCGACGAAGGGCTAACGCTCGAAACGTCAGCAAAACACCATTTTTCCACGGCGTTTAACATAAATCTCAACCCTTGGTTGTTGTTGTTCATGTTCACGTCTCCGCCGACGCAGACCACCTAGTTTTCCCGTAAAACTAGTCATACCATAGAATATCATAAGTACTTTACAATATTCGTGTCTATGTTATCGGCAGATACAACATAGCCACTCATATTGTAAATAGTACATATGATTTCATTGCAGGTATCAGCTTATTTCACCCCACAGTGCACAAAGGATTGTTCTCAACATGAAATGGTCCTAATTGTAGGTCCAGTAAGGAACTACCAAAATTTTTTGCAGTTTTCAGAAAGCAATACTACCGAAATCACTAAACTGCCAGCACCCCTGAAAAATCGATCGATCGCTTTTGAATTTCGGTTAACTCACGTGACCATTTGGAGGGCTCCTTTTGGTCACGTGACAGTCTTGTTATTAGAGTCGATCGAGTGTTGCCTGCCTATACTAGTGCGATCAGGCATGGCGTTCCAAGTAAAAGTGTACTATGCAGAACTCTTCCAAAAATGCGGAACGTTTTTCCTCCCAACGAGGGAATGCACATTCTATGACTTCGTTAGTAGAGTTAAAGATGTAACTCGATCTTTTCAACATGTCAGCGTTGATCAGATTCGTCTGAGGTATCTGGACGATGAAAACTGTTATGTTAATCTAGAAGAGGAATTGTATTCCGAAGTATTTCGGTGTGCGCGGGACGTGCCAGGCACAACCTGGCGAAGAATAAATTTACAAGCAGAAGTATGGCATTCTCCGGCTCCCATAAAGAGGAAAAAGGAATCATTCGAAGGCGAAAATCCATCCTCTGAATTCTCAGCTTCGCCGGCAGTTAGGATAGAACCCATGAACCATGTTGAACTGCCGCAATTATATCAGTCGCCTGTTGACAGTCTTGTACGCTCGAAACGAGAGCAAATATCGAAAGAGGAAACTGAAATCAAGAAAGAAGGCGCTGAAATCGTCGCTCTTGAGGAATCGTTCTCAAGTAAACCATTGGACTCGACGAGGCCGGCGTGCACGAAATGCCATTTACGTGCTGGACACACGAGAGCAAATTGTGAGAGCGAGTGTTGTACTTCTGCACGCCTCTGCGGAGACCTCAAGCGCCATCCTGAAGAGAAAAGGCAAATTAAGGACTTAAAAACAAATCTTCAGTTTCGGAAAACGAAACTGAAACGACTGAAGGAGGAGCTAGGAAGTTTGCAAGAAAGTATTCAATCCCGCAAACGCACATTTCTCAGCGCATTCACTCCCAGTTAGTTAATAGCAACAGAGGGAAGTATGTTTCAAATTTGAATGGTCGAGAAGTTGTGGACTGGTTAGCAGTTAACACAGACGCTAAAAAAGTGGAAAAAATGTGCCATGGAAGATTACCTTCAGCGGGAGATGATATTCAAGAACTAATTCAACAACATGATACGCAAACACCTGCGCCTTCGTCTACTAGTAGTAGCAGTTTTGTGAAACAACTATGGGCAAAAAAGGGGGTGAAATTTCCTGGAACTGGTCCTATAAGTACATGCCGATCTACTCGTTATTCCATCCCTGAACCTCAAACATTCGAGGAAGAAACATACCAGATGAATCTGGCTTTGCGCGAGAGCGCGAAGGAAGTTTATAGTCTGTCAAACTACAACTACTGTCTCGACAACAATCAAGGTCCGCTAAATTTTGTTGCACCACCAGATGTTACTATCCTCACACTACAACAACTCCAGTTCACAGATTCCCTTCTCAAGATTATTACATGCCTGAAGAAGTCCTTTCGCCTATGTATAACCCAAGCCACACTGTTTATACGCCTGTCGTGTCGAGAACTGCGTCCGAGTCAACCGAGGAGGAAGGCAATTCTCTTTGCCTTCTGGCAAATGCCGCCAAACTGGTTTCAAACGACGATAATGAACTTTGAATTGCTCCAGAAACTTCAAATTATTCCACAAGTTGAACCATGTTTATTTATGTTAGGAATACATTTCAGTATGAGCAATGTAAGTTATGTTGTTTTCTTTCCCTTGAATATTTACATTGACATTGTAGAAATTTATCTGTTCACTAAGAAGACAAAATATGCAAACTGTTGTTGTACATCAACATTTTGACTAGTATAATACAGGACAACTCCATTATTACAAGGTTCTGATACTCTAGAATAATGTAATCTTGCCCGTTGTGTTGTTATAATTATCCTACCGCGCGATAGACTAGAGAATACTATAAAAGTCAGTGTTTGTTGAGTTCAAAGACGCGTATTTATTCATGTGTTATTGTGATAGCGTGTGAAAGTCTTTCGTGACAGAGATTATTTTGAACTTTAGTTTCTTGAATTCAAAACGACTCTCGTGAGTTTCTAACAATTCTAAACTCTCCCAAAGTATTCGACATGATTATAAAAACCACGCATATCGCTGGGTGATACTTCCTGGAGGGCTTGATAAATGCCAACATGCATATTGTGTTTGAGGAGTTCACGGTATTCGTATCGATGTAACACCGTCTTTAATTTATTGAATACAAGTTCGACGGGGTTGAGCTCCGGTGAATAAACTGGAAGGTAGAGAAGAGTAACTCCAAATGTGTCCAGCCACTCAGCTAAGATTTGCCCTCCTTCAAAGCGATGAAAGGCAACATTGTCCACAATGATGAAGTCCCCATATTCAAGAATGGGCTGGCCATTAGGCTGCATATTTTGACTGGCTTCGTGAAAAAAAGTTAGAAATTCAACAGTGTTGCTTGCTCCATTAATGGTGTTGGCATACATCACACCGCTAAGCCCAACCAACAAATTCAAAGAGACATTTGGCGTTTGCGCATTCCTCATTATTTCAACACAAGGTGTTCCCTTTACTGAATGACCATACTTTGGGTTCGCGCAATCCGGCAATTTGAAGCCCGCTTCATCGAAGAACTTGACGCGAAAGGGATCTATCGTAGTAACGAAGTCAAGAAAGCTCTGGCAATAGGCAATGTTCTCAGGGGTGAATTTTTCTGCAGCAGGCCTTATCATCTTTTTCCACGACATTTTGCCTTCAGGCAAGCGATCTCTTACTGCCCTACCGACAGCAGATATCGAAGCTCTTGCTGTTGAGTGCGCATCAATGTTCTCTTTTATTTCCTTGTACGTTATGGAAGGTCTTTGATTGATCAGGACTTCCACCAAATCTAGTTCTAGTTCTTCTAATTTGGGGGGTTGGCCCTGACTGCGTAGCGTGGAAGATACTCCCCGGTTTGACAATATGTCCGCCATATTTTTGAAACGGTATCGCCACCCATTTTATACTTTAAGCCCAAAGCTCTAAAACTACCGGGGTAATATTCGGTCGCAACATCTCCGCCGCCAATTAAGATATCATCTACGATCAGTGATCTTAGGTTTTTATCAGTTGTTTTGCCTCTACTGAAGGTTCTCCCTTGAGCATTCATTTTGAAAACATTGAAAGTGAAACGGTACGCCAGGCTTCGCGCGCAAACTGCCAATTGTCACATGACTTGTTGGAGCCCTCCGAATGGTCACGTGAGTTAACCGAAATTCAAAAGCGATCGATCGATTTTTCAGGGGTGCTGGCAGTTTAGTGATTTCGGTAGTATTAGTTTTAAGTCAAAACCCATTTAACTATTTTATACCGCTACAGAAAATTAAAAGGCAATGTTAAACATAAATGCAGTGCACAATGGGAAGGTTGAGCGGAAAACTGCTGAATATACAATGCCATTCCCACATTCTGATTGGCTGTATTTTCTGTGGCATGGTATAAATGTGAGTACCCCCGGGCCCCCACCCTCTGGAATTTCCAATCCCTTCTGTGAGGAGGGTATGGATTTTTTCTGGAATCACAAGGAAGGGGTAAAATTAAAAAGACTCTCAAGTTTGGGTGATGTTACAGCTTTTCTCCATTGCTAAGTCAATAATTAATTAGCTAAATAATCTGGCTTTTGGTAATAATATCATAGCACTGTCATAAGGGACTGTTCGTTAATTACGTCGCAGGGGGGGCTGGTGTTTTTTTCTGCTAATAGGTTTTGTGAAAACTTACCCCCGTACAAAAAAAGTAGTTTCAATTTCTACCCCCTTCGAAAAAACGGCTATTTGAAATTTTACCCCCCTCCCCCTGCGCGCTAATTGACTAAGCTACAATGTAAGCATCAAATTATGGCATCTAAACTAAGTACGATTGTTGAAGAGGATGTACCGGTAGAACAAGCTCTAACTGGCAAGAAAAGAGAGGAGAAGTTCGACAGAAACCTTAGTAGGAAAGCTTTAGTTGGCTTAGGACACTCCGGATTTATACAGTGCTCTGCGTTTCACGCAATTGCACTCAATCTCAGTCCTAGTCTGTTGAAAATTTGCATGACACTGAAATGCACCCCCCAAAGTTTCGCGTGTTCTAAAAATTTACCCCCAAATTTTTCAACGTTCTGCAAAATTTACCCCCCCCCCCTATAAAACCACCAGCCCCCCCCCTACGACGTAATTAACGAACAGTCCCTAATACCTTGGGACTGGGCCTCGATATGCGTCTACAGACAAAGGCCCGAAGGAAGAATAGGTTTTTGGCTGAAAAGGACTTTTCTCATTTCATTATCAAATCCAATATTGATTTTTAGTCTATATCAAGGCACTAATAGAATATAAAATAAAAAGCAGTGTTATACAAACTGATAATTTTGGTCACAAAGTGAAAACAAAAATCCTAATTTCGCGCCCGGCCCATGTAAACAAATCAAGACACGGTTACTTGTTAAAGTGCCACGGAGAAACCGCTTCACCGAGCAGCTAAGGAGACAAATGCAGATTATCTTTGATGAAAGTACTAATTGGAGGTCATGGTTTATTTGTGATTTCGAAGAGCATGGTTTGCATGCTCAGCGTTCGTTTCCTTGAACGATTGTACTAGACCTTTGTGTTCAAGAGTAACAAAGTGCACGACAAATTGCGTTAAACTCACCTACTAGAATCACTAATATTACAGCACACACAGCTAATCCGGCTGATAAAACTGCTGGTATGGCTTTATCCATGATCGGTTGGTTAATCTTTGCAATTTCTATGAATTTATGTGGTTTTAAACACGAGGTTGTCCACCTGTTTATAACTCTCCTGTTTTCGCTCTGCTTCGCTCGCGTCCACTCGACTTTTGTTCGTTACAAGAGGACGCCAACAACATTCCATATAAGGAAACTATCGGATTTGCATACATTTGCATAATAACAGTGATAAATTTTAATTTCTAATTAAAATTAGAAAAATAGGTTTGCCATGGGAACATGAGTGTTTGCCTTTTAGTTTGCAAAACGTTACAAAATAAAACTTGCATTCATAAATGTGTAGGATAAATAAATGGGGCACCTATAGTTTTGAGTATCTGAAAAGCACGTTGTTATGTGGAGTTCGTAATGTTGTCAAGGAAAAGCTCGTGATTTTGAAACTTTGTCTCGACATTCCTTGACAACATTTTGAAACGTTAAAACTTGTCGATAAAACTTATGGGCGCCAGAAGCTTTTAAAACTTCTAGCGCCCATAGGCAACGACGGGGGTCGGGATTTGTTTTTCCCTGGGGGAAGAGGGTGGGGGATTTTGGTTCTCTCATCTCCAAGCGCGTCGAGTTTTGCGGAACTACAACACCAGTTATAACTATCGATTGGCAGTTACAATGTCCAAGTTACTGAAAATAACGCTCTACATAAAGTATAATGCAGAGCATGGCCCGTATAACACCACGTTTGGGGTCTTCTATAGCCATAAGAAACAGATTTCGCAATTTCGTCTTAATGGAAAAACATAAAAATGAATTGACAAAAAGTCAAGTAACATAACTGCGAAATAGTTGCTCTGCAAATAGAATGAAGGTAAATTTCGCATTGAGAGACTCCGGGGACAATCATTGGAATTTGCAGCCAAATCGCTACAACCGCGAATGGCCTAGAGAAAGTAGTGGAGACTTTTCAAGGTATGTTTACGATATTGTACAATACCTTATAGTAGAAGACTTTTTGCGCCACATTTTTGTAGATTTGTTTCACTTCTTTATTTATTTGTCTCACTTTTTAGTGAAATGAGAACTCGTTCAAAGACGAGAAAACTAAAGTACATTTAAAAACGAATTATAAATGCTCGGACAGTATAAATGGAGTGAAGTTTTGAGCGGAAATGTCATTTGTTGTGAAGCTTTATCACGCAGTGTCGATGGAATCTTCGTCTTTTTCTGGTCCCGGGGGAGGGGCATTTTCCATTTTTTTGTCTTCCCCGCCGTGGGGTATTTTCCATTTTACTAGCCCGGGGGCGGGGAATTTTCAGTTTTATTTTTAAAAATGACCAAAATCCCGGGGGTTGCCCGGGGGGGGGGGGGCACCCTGGAATTGACTGATACATTAAGCAAATTCCATTAATGACGTGTTTCGATTTATTGATGTACATTTACAGTATTGATAAAGTTGTGCTTCTTAACTTGCATACACTTGATTCGACAGGAAATTCACATGAGGTTGATTCCACTGGAAACTTCTCGGGGTCCTCGGGAATTTTCAGTTGAATTAACCGTGTTAAGGATACCGTAAACCTTCGCGGGTGTCATTTTGACGAATTTTTTGTTTTTATCCCAGTCGATAAGTTAGGGTAGGAACTTCAATACTCCAAAAAAGAAAATTAAAATAACTTATATTTCACGAAGAAAAATAAGAAAATCTAGTTTCCAACTGTATTGCGTTACATGATTCAGGCGCTATAATCTTTTAATCTTGTTTACTTAGCCTTCGGGTCAGGAAATTGGCGCTTCTTGCCTGGCATGTTCTTGCCTGGCTTTCTTCGTTGAAGAGGCACTTTGCCCATTATTTATCAAAATTTGGCTGCTGGAAATGGTCGAAGATGTTGGAGAAAGCGATTACCACAAGTACCAAAGCTCAAGCACAACATGAAATCTGAGCACAGTAATACTTTCCCGCGCGCAGAGAAGGCTTGTCTCCAATTGGCCGATCGTGTCACGTTTGTTTGCTCTCCTGCTGTTAGCGCTTCAGATGTTGACACAACTTCAAATGGCTATAACTCGGTATTGATTTTGCTGCCGTTTCAATGGAAAGACCCAAAATGTTCGCCCACAAGGATTTGCACGATTGCTTTCAAATTTTGCGAGCAGCTAGTCCAAACTTTGATCTTCGAAAGTGTGTCGGCGATTTTTGATATTTTGATTTCTCGCACTTTTATTACTGTTCGAAGGCCGAAACTCGTCAATAAATGAACCTTCAACTTTTGGAAGTTCTTATTCTGGAATGGATTAATATATTAAAAATCGCCGACACACTTTAGTCATTCAATGAGTGTTGATTGATTTAAGACAGAATTGAAGCCAATGCGCGCCGTATTTCTATACGAACATTTTGCATATTTAAATCGCACCTTTTTATCGTTTTCCTTTCCGCGTTAGAGCAGATTTCGAAAAAACAGAATAAAAACTGCGTCATCATAAACTACGTTTATTAAGCTTTAAAATGATATCTAGTTTTTTGGGTTTATTTCAATGCGCCGCGTAGAGAAATTTTGCGCGAAAGGTACCCGCGAAGGTTTACGGTATCCTTAAGCACATGGCTTTCCTTGAATCGCATAGTTGGTAAAAAAAGGAAACGTGAACGAGACGCTCAACTTGCCTCGCAACATCATCGCAAAGCGAATCGAAGGGCGATAAAGCGCTTATACTATAAGTAACCCTCCCAACTAAATGACGCCCAGCAGAAGGAAACTTGGTTGTGAATAACGTCATCTTTTTAAGAAAAGGCTGACCAGAAAGGTAAACTATGTGCAACTGAATTTTCACCTCTCTGAGCTACATTAATTTGCAATCACTTTGTAATCACTCCTACAGGTTTTATTTAGAATTGGTGTAATCACTTTGTGATTGGTTTTACAACAGTCAATTCGCTCTATTAAGTATCAAGTACAAGTGTTGCGAGCCAAGATGGGTGTTATTCTAGTTTACAAGAGCGTAGCTAGGGGGGGTCCTGGGGTGCCTGCAGCCTGTCACCCCCTTTTAAAGAAAAATACAGTAAAACAAATCGGTAAGCTGGAAAAGGGCACCATACATTTGTACAGATGTGACCCCCTCCCTTTTCTCAAATCCTGGCTATGTCCCTGGTTTAGATATCTACCGTAGAGGATGCGAATCAAGCTAACAGAACAGAGCCCTTTGGAACAACAAACAAGCTGTCAACCAATGGGAACGTAAATCCGAATATTTGTTTACAGTTACCGAAGTGTTTAGTGTTGCAATACTGGTCCAATCCAGCTAAATATGAACTAGGAATCCAAGCTTTGACAAGGGTTCTCGGGGTGGATAGGATGGAACAGGCGAGATACTGTGTTTGCTGTTCCAGTTGGGATATCCCCCAATTCCTGAAAACCCCTTGAAAAATGTGTCGCTAGGATACCAAGTTTTAGTCAAATCACACTAGTGGTCTATTGTTAATGCTGCGTTCTGGTTGGTTGAGCGAAGTGTTAGATTTGAAAGCCAGAGAATGGCAAATGACCAGACCAGAAAACGCTTTTGGCTATACAAATTGACCTACAAGTGTAAAACAATTCTTCCTCTTGCCCTCATGGCCTCCGAGTCAATAGCCCATTCGGCCGATTTGGGCTCGAGGAATTATTGTTAAATATTTTTACCTGGGGTGACAGTGTTGCAGTAGATATCATTCTCGTTATACCAGGATCCGCAAGAGAAAATGATATATCATTTTCTCTTGAGGACCCGTTAATCCTGCTTATAAGAGTGGGCTTACCAAGCGAAAAGGGTCCTTTGATAACAAGCAATGCTACATGTCAGGGGCGTACGCAGGATTTTTTAAAGTTGCAGTCACAGTCACAGCCTAGGGCATACACAGGATTTTGCTAATTTACAGGTCATGACAAAAGTCACCCCAAAAATTCGAAGTCCCGTGTTTGCAAGCCTATAGGCTGCGTACGTGACTGCATGTGCCCGAGGATACACAACTAGACTTGGCAATTGTGCCCAACCAACAGAAGTCCTCTTCCGTTTTCCTGTTTTGTTTATCACTCTTCATCAAATACAAATTACTTTTTAAAGAGCCTGTGTCAGCCTCCATTTTGTCATCCTAGCAACATACCGAGACAGAGAAAAGCATCCATTTCCATTGGCTGATTTAGGGAATGTAGTGCAATATTTGCGATTGAATTCGATAAATGAATAATAAAACTTCATTTTTAGAAGACTATTTCAAGATTTCTACACGTAATTCGTTGTCTGACATCGACTGAAAACAATAACAAAGGAGTGGCTGACAAGGACTCTTTAAGGCTCAATTCCGTGCTATAAGAAACACGTATACAAGGACATTATACTAGCCCCATTTCGCTTGATGAGGCCAACGCACGACTCAGGCAACCTATTTTAGACTTTTATTTTTGTAACCTTTTTTCTATTACTTAAACTACAATACTTTTTATTCATGAACTATCTACAGTTTTTGTAAAATTTTGTTACTAAATTTTTTTTGTGTGATATAAAAATGTTCATTTACAAGCAATCAGCATGATGGAAATTTGATTTTACAGAAAAAAGAGAACCAATATAAAAGTAAATTATAATTTTCCAATCCCTATGTATTATCTGTTGTATGTATCTCTGGGATCACAGGAGAAGTGAAAATGAACGGCAAGTTAAGGTGTTTTATATTACATTATGTGACTAGAACCAAGTCCAAAGTGCCTCATTAGAGTCGATAATTGAATTGACATTCTTGATTTCAATAATATCTAATTCAACAATCAACTGATCATATAGGTCTGACCAAGGATTATTTCTGATTTTGGAAATCATGCAAATGAAAGTAAAGATTTTGCCAGTTACAAACTAACCATAACTTTCCATACATGCAAGAATTAGTGTCCTGCTTCTATCTACTCCCCTTTTCTCCTTCTCCTTAAACAATGGCAGGCCCAAAGGAGAGGGAATTCGAGGGGTTTGAACGAACCACACTGGGGCCAGAAAATCAGGTTTTTGGTCAAAAAACACGACAAAATGACGGGCCTGAATTGAGTTTGGTAAGTCAAATAAAGCTTACCGGACACTAATTCTAGCATCTACTGTACAGTATTTCTCACCAATTCTTAAAACGGTTTTCTGACTTTTGTGAGTAAATTGGTAATCACTTTGTGATCACTCCTATAGGTTTGATTCAGAATCGGTGTTATCACTTTATGATTGGTTTCACTATGGTCATGAATAGACCTCTTTTGCTTGGGCCTAATGTTGTCCCATTTCAGATCACGTGAGTATTATTTCTTTATTTTTTTGCTACGCACCGAAGGATATATGAATATGGAAGCATTCCAAACAAAGAGAGATTATTCAAATGAATGCCACATAATCGTAAATGGGACAATATTATGCCCAAGCAAAAGAGGTCTATTCCGCTCTGCTCTGAAAATGAAATAGCTATTGGTACAATGAAGTACCTACATGACATATGCAATGGCTTGACCATAAATACCATGCAACATCCTAAAGATTTCAGGAACATTCCTGGCAGTGTTCCGGCACCAAACATAATTGTTTCCGGGATACAGCCGATTGCGTTTGAGCGTTTTACCCTAACAGTTCGCACGTTATGTTTGAACGTTTGAAAGTTGCGTTTCTAGGATGAAACGAGACGTTTCTATGGCGAACCAAAGAGTTCTGTCCTCTCTGATTGGTCAGTGAAAATACACATGGCGGTTGCCCTTAGCCTGCGAAAGCCGACACCACTTGGCGCTCGTCGAAAGAGACTCTCGTCATGAGGCGTCTGCGCGCTCAAGCCAAACATTCCATACTGATGACGTATTTTGACCCAGATCTGGTCAGAAGTATTACGCAGCCAGTTTAACTGTTTGATTTTTTTTATAGCATACAAAGCATTTTATAGTAAGGTATTCAAATAAGACGAAAAAAGATGCAACAAAGTTAAAATGGCCACGTAACTCTTCTGACCAAATCTGGGTCAGAATACGTCATCAGTATGGAATGTTTGGCTTGAGCGCGCAGACGCCTCATGGCGAGAGTCTCTTTCGACGAGCGCCAAGTGGTGTCGGCTTTCGCAGGCTAGGTTGCCCTTGGAAATGTCCGACTTTTTGTCTCACAACGCAACTTTCAAACGTTCAAACGTAACGTGCGAACTGTTAGGGTAAAACGCTCAAACGCAATCGGCTGTATGTTGTCACTAGAACAAGCAACAAAGCTCGGTGCGCTAGGGAGTATGGATAAAGATATATTTGAAATTCTGTAAAATATTAGAAACAAACATGCTTAGAAATGTGCTGAAATTCAATGATTTTACCTGTGGTTGCGATAACTGTCTGGATTCAGATCAAACAGTAGCAGTTTAGATGCCCCCATTGTCCTTTGCACTACAAACTTATAGCCTTTTTGGGTGACAACTTTTCCCGGAAACGGTGTATACAGTAATTCCTGAACACTAGGTTGTGTTAATAAATGAGGCTGTTTTCAGGATGCATCTGCATTGTAGGTACCTCTCTGGTTTCTGAGTCTATCAAGTCGTAACATGAAACATGAATTACATCCATGCATTACATTACATAACGAGTGTTAATGTATATAGGTATCTATAACAATTTTACGCCTCCCCTTCTATGTTACTAACAGTCATGGTGCAATAATAACAGCTCCTGATCAGGTTCAAAATGCCAGCAATGAACGCTCCAATCCAAACCACATAAATACCTTGGAAAATAAATCAACAGGAATAACATTACTAATCTACTACTCCACACCCCCCCCCCCCCCTCCACTTTATTTTGTTGCCTGTACGCACTCTGTATGAGCAATTGTACAACTTGTATCCTCCTAAATGAACCATCACATCTTCTGATTTGGGGGGCAATGTTCAGACTAAAAACATTTTACTACCATTTGCGACCCTCCATGAGGCATGACCAGAAACATATAACTTAGTTGAAACGTGTAACAGACGAATGAATCTGATGTGACAACCAGCGAACAACTCGCAATCACTAAACACCATATTTGGAAAACTGTGCAGCCAATCAAAATACACATAAACTTTCCGTTGGGATTGCATGCGCATTTGAACTGTTTACCGTTGGTTAAGAAGCGCGCGTGCACGCGTGTTGATGCAAACAGCATTGTCTGCACTCTTATTTACCATGGCAAATCAGCCAATGCTTTCCAAATATGGTGTTAATTGATCACGAGTTGTTCGCAGGTTGTCGCGCTGTTACACGTTTCAAATCACTTAGGGACCGTTCATTTTTTATCAGGGAGAGGGGGCTGGTGGAAATGAGGGGGGGAGGGGGTCACCCAAAAAAATACGGCCTCAAAGGGGGGGTCACCCAAAAAAATACGCCACTAAAGGGGGAGGTCACCCAAAAAAATACAAGCACATAACAGGGAGGAAACGAAAAGTTTGTATTTTTTACAGCATGCAATATGTTTGTTACATGTTTCAACTCGCTTATATGTTTCTAATTTCACTCAATACTTAATAATGCAGAATTTAACATATAATATGCACTGATAGGCCTGCCGGGCAGTCTCTATGTTTGAAAGAACACACCTTAGGTAAGCGTGAGTTCAACGTTTAGTCATTTGGGCCGCGCTTCAAGCACATGAATAATAATAATTTCTTCATTTGCGGAGCGCATGAAAAATATTACCTAAAGGCTCAAGAGCCCTTCACTAGGAGCTTTTATCTAACCTATATAATTAGCGTATTTCCTGGGGTCCTGACAGGCTTTGTTTACTATACACAAAAAACCATCTACCCTTTTTCTGAGGCTTGATGAAATGCGGTTATCAAAAGTTGGGCGCGCTTTGCGCGCAAAGATTATGTGACCCCCTCTTTATGTAAAATGTCTTCTACTAGGTCAAATAGGGGACCTGAGGTGGGTGTCACGAAAACGTTTAATAGTTCTGAGGGGGGATCGGTTCCTTATCTTTGACAGAAATAAGAAAAACGTGAAGAAGAATTAGACTGCATCACTTAGGCAAGAGTGTATCTTACAGGGCAAGCATTTATAGGGGGGGGGGGGCACCAGCAAAAATACATTGGATTTTGGGGGGCCACCTAAAAAAATACGGACATGAAAGGGGGGGGCCACCCCCAAAAATACAGGGTCTCCCCTCATTTCCACCAGCGCCCCCTCCCTGATTAAAAATGAACGGTCCCTTATATGTTTCTGGCATGACATAACAACTACAATTGTAGGTTTTGTAAAAGTTTGTATCGCAGACGTTTGTCAATCAAACGTTTTGTTTTGCTAATTAAACCAGGAGGGGAGCCAATGTGTTTTGGTTATTTTATGTGCAGATACCCTGCAAGCAGAGGTTTCTTTCTGTCAGCCAGCAAAGTTGTTTGCGTGTCTGCTATTTTGCCGAGATACTATTTTGAACTTTTTACTATAAATTTTCTTGTTTTGATCAATCAGGGACTCCTTTTAAAGGGGCTATGTCACGGTTGTTTCAACAAAATGTTATAAAATAAGATCAGTGATCTACATAAACAACTCAGAATCCTACATTATTTAGGGTAATAAAGAAAAAGGAACTGAAACTTGCATTGTATAGGCATTCTTATGCAAGATTTTATAGCTTTCGCTATCAAATTTCCAAGTTTGAAAACTGCAGCCTGGTAAAAAATCAAAAATGCCATTTCGTAATCCAATTCCATCCGCTCGATAACAAATGAAAATACTCCAAATTTGTGCTTATCTAGCTGTTGAAATTTTATTTAACAAACCTAGATGATTATTTTGCATATTTCTTTTGAATTTGGCTACATTTAAGCTACCAAAATTAGCCCTAAAATCGTGACACTGCCCCTTTAAGTGCGGAGCGATGGCACATGCTCATCTCTCCTGGTCACCATTTTGTTTTGCCTAGCAGGCAAGATGGCTGCATATAAGGAAACAAGAGCGGTCACGTGACCCATGCAAAAGCTCTATATATCTGGTCACTGCAATCACAGGTACTGATACTTGAGGATTTCTTAATGAAATTCCCATCTCACTGTTCTAGGTACCAGTAGGTATCAAAACAAGATTGTGACAGAGTTTAACAGAGGCAAGATCACATCATGACATACTATGACAGAGATTGCAAACCAAGCTTACCTCCTGATTTCTCAGCATATTCCAGGGTACCAACAGTAACACCAACCCCAGCAGCAATAAACAGAAATCCAATCACCGCAAAGATAGTTGCACGAGTTTTAGCGAAGCTTGGTCCAACAGAAGATCTGGAAGGAGACATGAAAATCTAATATCAATTATAATTTATATTAATACTCAACACTAAAATATTGGGCTCAAACCTTTATTCAAGGGGGCCTGGGAAAAGGAAAATATGTTTGCTGCCAATGATAACAATAATAACAACATCAACAACAAAAAAACAATAATAATAATGGGAAAATAAGAAAAGCAAAAACAGAAAAGATTATAAAAGTACAGCAGCAAGTTATCTTAGCTGTTATTCTCCAGGAGGAGGTGGCCTCAAAAGGGATTAAACCACAAGCACTAGGCTGTTTAGAACATTATTTTAGTATAATGGGAAAGTAATAAGAATTGTGAGCATAGCCACAAGAATAATAGGACAGATATGCAAGATTTCCAAGGGTTGCAATGCTTTTCTCCTGTTTTGTTTTTGTTTGACAAAGAATGATCAATGACATTTGCAAACAAATAATATAACAAGGGCTTACACTCTTCTACAATGAGGACACTTTGCAAGGTGATTTGTTGTGTGGAACTGAAAGAAAAACAAGTTGATTTAAGATTTTTTTTAAACCCCTTCTATAAACAACCTCAGTCAGCAATCATTTTGTTAAGAAATAATATATAATTTATATAATTTAATGTGCATTATGGTTAAACAGAAACATAACAAACAGAGGCGGATTTAGGGGAAAATCTGACTGTAGCACAGTAGTGATTTATGACAATAACTAACAAAACAAACATAAGATCTCTGTGAAATCTGACTGTAGCATTTGCTAAAGTTGCAATAGTCTACATCTGCCCCTGAACAAACATGCTCAATGCCTCTCATTTTATTCCAGCCAATGTTCAATTAAGTGATTGTCTTTTCCTTTGTACTTCCTTTGACTAACAACCTACAATATCATTCATTTGATAAACAAACAAACAAACATAACAAGCATGCATGCAAGGAACTGATTAATCTCACCACAAACACCTCATTGCAGTGCCCACAAGTGACACGGAACCTCCCCCTTGTTGTGGGTGCTGTGCTTGTAGGTGGGACAGCAAGTGGCTGGGAAGCCAGGTTAATGATTCTTTTGCTAGGAATAGAGATGGATGAATCAACAACAACAAACAATAAATAAATGACTGAACAAAACATATTATGAAGCGCATAGCTGTATTGATAGAGTAAATCAGACTTGGGAGAGACACGAGAACGTTGTAAAATCACGAGCGATTTTAAAACGTTTCGAGTATCTCTCCCAACATCACTTGTATTCACCATGTTCCTATTGGTCTTGGATTGTTATAGTCAGCCAATAAGAAAGCCAAAAAACTTCTCTATCAAGCATGTCTCATGCAGTTACCTGACAACCACAACCCCCTTACACGGTAAAGGATTAAGACAGGTTATTTTACAACTTCGAGCAACATTTGGCCAAAAATAGTGTTACTCAATGATTTCTATCCTAATTTGTAGATTTGTGGTCCACATTTCGAAATATCACTAAAGACAGAGGACTGGGTTCACGCCGCCACAGAAATAAGCGGTCAAAAATAGAAAAATTCTATAGAATCCATATAGGAGCTGTCATTGACATCACCATTTTAGGTGCAAAAAAATACATCTATCTGTAAAAACTAAAAAATTTTTTCTCAGCTTCCTCTGGAAATTTTTTACTGGGACGATAATACACGAACACTACCATGAAGACCTTTCAAGTGAGAATAAATTCAAAGCAACAACTTTTTTTATTTCGAGTAACAAGATTTTTTGCCACTTTCTGGCACAATGCTCCAAGTTCTAAAAAAAAAATCTGTCTTAAGCACAATTTTGCATTAAGAACAATATCACACCTGCTAGTAGATCAGAGGCACCTTTATTACTCACCAGTTTGGCCTTGGGCAGGAGATTCTTGTGGATGTCACTTTGCATGTCAAGAGTGCATTACATGGGCATCGAATATACTTTTTACCTGATGGAGGTGGCTTAATAGGCTGTAGAAATAAAACAAAACCTCTTTAAAAATAAATTAACAGCCGACAGAATTGCAAATTACTAAATTTACTTTCTCTAATATTAATTATGCACCACCTCTGCATCCTATCTCGCTTTTTTCGTACTTTTATTTATTTTTGCTTTGTTTGTATACTCGTTGTGAAGTCTTCCCTTTTCTCTCCGATACATACATTACAATTTTTCCAATCTTAAGCGCACCCTAGCTCGATTAGTCTAGTGCTACTATAGGTTGCCTGTACAAACTATTTTATGTCAGATTTTGCACCTATAAACTACCTGCCTGCCTTACCTTAACTATCTTTTTTATAACCAAATGTAAACTGCAAAGTACAAATAAAGATTGTTGTTGTTGTTGTTGTTATTCAGTGGATAAGTTCCAATCCCTGCTCTGAATTTGGGTCAGATGGCACCACTTGAGTTGGCACCACTTGAGTAAATAGATCAACAGAGCATGGCCCCTCTTCCAGCTTGTAGCACTACAACTTTGTATTGAGAGAAGTTCTGAATGAAGTTTCACTAGGGCCCACCTCTATACCTATTTCAGCTTCTCACTTGCATGTGGGACACAACTTATAACTTTTGCACATGCTTATTGTAACTATTCATGCTACACGTTTGTGATGTATCTACAGAACAAAATCCCCACTCATGTTCTGAATAGTAGAGCCCAACACATGCATCTTACTGTGGCTTCTTGACAATTTGAGCATTTGACAACTCTCTGGTGTTCCCTTCCTCTGATGTAGATAATTTGTTGGCATACTCGGCATATGACAGAGGGTTCAGAGTTTATCATGCCAGAGGAGGGTGTGTATGGTGGAGGCATCTCTGTATATGCTGGAGGTGGTGATCCAGTTGGAGGTGGAGGGTCTATGGATCAAACAAGAATGGTGAAATAATATGGAAGGCCAAAGTCAACATGGCAGTCAACAGTTGAAAGGGAGAGAAGAGAGGCAGGGTTGCGGACATGGGAACAAGCAAGAGTGGCAGCTGCAAACGGGGAAATGGAGGAAATCTGTTGGGGCCTTATGTGCCACGTAGACAAAAAGGAGACAGGTAACATGCATCTCCCCCATCATATCAAAAAAGCATTACAGCACAACTTTCTATGACTTTATCAGTGAAATAGAGAGCTTGTGATGTTGGAAGAGTCACTTGAAATGTTTTTAAAATAGGTTATCTGTGGCTCATGATTTCACAACCTTCCTGTCTCTGTTCCAACATCACATGTGCTCTATTTAGACGATTAAGTCAAAGAAACTGTGCACTTATTCTTAACAGTGAGCAAATAATTCAAGTGTTTTCCAGGAGTTTACTAAAAATTCAAGGACAATCCAGGCCTTGCAGATTCTCGATTTCAAATTCAAGCACTTTCCAGGCTTTCCAGGACCTCATACGAACCCTGAAAAAGCGAGCAGAATTTTCCTATGTGCAACTAAGACTATCTGTAACTAAGCTTATATGCAAAATTACTTGTAATATTTTAAACCAACCATTGAAGGTTGTGTTGTTTGTTTTAATAACGGCTTTATTTTATGTTTTGCCTTTAACTTTGACAGGATGGCATCTTACATTAGAAACCACTGATGTTAAAAAGGGAAATTCAGAAAGCAGCGAGGTATTTCAGGCAAATATCAACAGCAAACATCAAATAAATTCGCAGAGACGCAATATTCTAGAAGGTTTCAATTTTCAGAATGCAAACTTTTGCATTGGGCAATCATTCGCAGGAAACTTTGTTTGCAGTAGGTTCCTCCTGTGCAGGAGTTAAGTAACCAAGTAATCATCAAGCCAGATGGATAAAAAACATAGGGCATGGGTATAACTAATCTTTAAAACCACTGAAAACAGCAAAACACAGTTCGACCATTCACTCCAAAGTACAATCGGAGGAAATATCTGGCACTTTGTGATCAAAAGCCGGAGCTTTTCTTTTTACCTTGGGAATTGAATCCATCGTTAAAAGCTGGAGGGGGTTCCTGGCGTTCTTCCTCTTGTAATAACGGAGCGGACTCGCTTGTGTTTAGCTCAGGATCCGAAGGAGTCGCTGCTGTTTCGCTGTTGCGGTTTTCCGCCATGTTGATTGTGAAAAGTTGCCTTCGCTCTCCTAGTCATGTGATGTGACCTCACCAATGACGTCATAGGAAAAAAAGGGGGGGAGGGGGGGGGGGGGGGGCAGAAGAACGAAATTTTTTACAAAGATTTATTGATCAAGTACTGTTACAATTTTCTTTTTTATCACCGTAAGAATCTACGATGGCCCACAAGTAAAATAAAGATGCAAATAAAAAGAAGCGACCAGTGACACTTTTTAGTTGTAACAGTGCGTAAAGATCAAGGGCGTTTTCCATTTGGCAAAATATCCCGGTTTGAATTCTCAGTGCCTCTGAGTCAAATGGAAAGGGCTCAATCCGGCAATTCACGAGAACAGCCACGATTGGACGAAAGTCCGCGAACGGTCTGCACCGCTTTCCATTTGACCCGGAATTTCTGGGAATTTCGGTCAGAAATCAAATGGAAAGGGACAAATTCCCGGAAATTCCGAGTTCTCCGAAAATTCCCACTTTTGGGGTAAGCTCCTCCAAAGGTTGTCTCAAATTTCCGAAACTTTTCCCCGGGTTTGGCGCTTTCCATTTGACTTCTAACTGAAAATTCCGGGATTTTTTGCCAAATGGAAAGCGCCCAAGGTCTGAATGTATAGTTTGTATTCGTCTCCAATTTTTGGTGTTCACCTAATAATAATAATATAATAATAATCAGTTTACTGTGCGACTACGTCAACCGGGCCATCCCGTAAAAAGTTTGTCATTTAGAGATTCAAACCATTTTAAGGAAATTTAATACCTGCAATACATCTGACGATGAGTAATTAAGTGTTTTAAAGTTATTTCTGCCCATAAGTTCCACAATTTTTACGAGAAAAGCGATATCTCGGTGCCTCAGATCTCGAGAAAGTCGAGGGATCCTTTGTTCTGTACTCGCTTTCTGATTGGCTAACTTCTTACAGGGTCCTGAAGGGGGGGTCCTAATCCCGTTTCCCGGCCGTTTTTTGGGCAAAATCCCGTTCCCAGTAGGTAAAATCCCGGTCCCTGTAGGATCAATAGTTAAAATTCCGACGCGCGAAAACTGCGATGTTGAAATTGAGATTTCTGCTTTTATGGGCACTATCTCTTGGGGAATGTTATGGCAGGCATGATTTCGATAAACACAGTTCTTCAAGCCTCAAAGAAGGTCGATGAACATTGCATTTTTTGTATATAGTCAATAAAGCCTGTAGGTTTTATTCTTCATGCACGCCGCAAATGACGAAAATGTTATTATTGCGGCCCAAATGACGAATTTATATGCTTAACGTCGATCTTACCGTTTACAATATAATTCTATTTAAGGGACGGACCATTTGATATTTGATGGGGGGAGTGGCTAATGTTTTTGGGCTCGATAATTTTTTCTCGTCCAGTTTTGCTGCTCGAATTTTTTTCCCTAGAGCGTGACTGTGCTCGATATTTTTTTTTATGGGTTTTTTCGCCCTCAAAACGGCAATTGATCACTTCAATAAAGTTTGATTTCATGCTCTCCCTGTTATGTTAGCATTTCGCGAGTTTGCTCGTATGTTTCTCAATGCGCGCGAAGCGCGCCGCGATTTTCGTGATTTTTGAAATCTACGAGGTTAATGATGTTCTTATTTCTGGGAGATGAGAATCACGCTGAAGAAATGGAGTCACTGAATAAAAACATCAAACATTTTTTTCAAAAATTATCATGCCTAGTACGATGTTATAATTTATAAATACTTCACCACAGCATACGCTTTTTATGAGCGCGACGCTGCTGCAATTTTGGACATATCGCAGTTGAAAGTAAGTAAACCTTTACTTATCGTTTTCTGAAATTATTTAAATTCTAAAACGAATATCTAAGCGTTTTAATTGTTGTAGATGGCGAGCGCGCATCGCGAGCCGACCAAAAATCCTCCTATTTATAAAGATCCCTAAAAAAAGGTAAATCAGGAGAGAGTTTTAAAGGGAGTTTGAATCCGTGATCAAAACTGGCAATTCTGCTTTCGGCTTATTTGCCCTTTCGATTTCCGATTTTCACCTGTTTACTTGAATTTCTAGTGTTTTTGTTATCTGAAATCGGAAATATCTGGGACTTATTTTAAGGAAGAGATTTTCAGAAAAAAGGGATATTTTTTTGAAAAAAAATCCGTGACCAAAACTGGCAATTCTTCTTTCGGCTTTTTTGCCCTTTCAATTTCCGATTTTCGTCTGTTTTTTTGAATTTCTAGTTTTTTTGTTATCTGAAATCGGAAATATCTGGGACTTACTTTAAGGAAGAGATTTTCAGAAAAAAGGGATAGTTTTTGGAAAAAAGGCAGACTTTTTTCAGGTTTTCCGAAAATCGGAAAAAAGTGCCACTTTTTTCAGTGTTTTTTCAAATAGCTATCTTCAAAATTTCATTTTTTTCGATTTCCGAGATTCAGAAAATTACCCCTACTTTTTTAAGATTTTTTTTCCAAGAAAATTTTAGAAAAAAGATCAAGCTTTTTTCTTAAACGTGCAATCATTTTTGCCTATTTTTCTGATTCCTCCGCAAATAGAAGCTGATATGTCGTGGCAGTTGCGTGACATTCTATTCCAAGGTCACATCAGCTTCTCGGTCGGGAGACATGTCAGTAGTCTATAAGGTTAATCCGAACAAAGTAAGCTTATGCTGATCCTCTTTCATTTTCTCTTCGAGCCTCAGAAACAAGCGGTAGCAAGCCAAACACCTCATCACGTGGTACACAAAAAGTGTTCACGTGATCACTGATTTGGAACGCGTTTCGCGCGCCGGCCTCGCAAACTCAGCAATCCCCGCTATTATAGTGCCTGTTGAGCAAGCTGGGATCAGAGCTGCCAGTGCAGTTGAGAGGTGGAAGTACTAGAGGATCTGGTTACTGCGTCCCCTCCTGTTCTCCGACCCTCCTGCCGGGGACCAGTCATCAGAGGCTGAAGCGCCCTCACCTCCAGGCCTCGATAGTTACAGTAATAACGGAGAGATACCGCGGATGTTGTTATGTTAGACTGGGTACCCTGGAATAGAATGTCACGCACCTGCCATGACATATCAATTTCTATTTGCGGAGGAATCAGAAAAATAGGCAAAAAAGCTTCTTGGAAAAAAATCTTAAAAAAGTAGGGGTAATTTTCTGAATCTCGGAAATCGAAAAAATGAAATTTTGAAGATAGCTATTTGAAAAAACCCTGAAAAAAGTGGCACTTTTTTCCGATTTTCGGAAAACCTGAAAAAAGTCTGCTTTTTTTCCAAAAACTATCCCTTTTTTCTGAAAATCTCTTCCTTAGTAAGTCCCAGATATTTCCGATTTCAGATAACAAAAAAACTAGAAATTCAAAAAAACAGGCGAAAATCGGAAATTGAAAGGGCAAAAAAGCCGAAAGAAGAATTGCCAGTTTTGGTCACGGATTATTTTTTCAAAAAAATATCCCTTTTTTCTGAAAATCTCTTCCTTAAAATAAGTCCCAGATATTTCCGATGTCAGATAACAAAAACACTAGAAATTCAAGTAAACAGGTGAAAATCGGAAATCGAAAGGGCAAATAAGCCGAAAGCAGAATTGCCAGTTTTGATCACGGATTGGTTTGCTCGATTTTTTTTCGCCACCAGCTTTGCTTGCTTGATGGGAATCAGCCACCCCCCCCCCCCCCCTCCCCATCAAGTATCAAATGGTCCGTACCTAAATAGTGGATTCGCCATTTTAAAAATGCCAATACAAATTTATGAAGCCGTTTTCCAAAACCTCGCAGACGCAGATTGCGTGGGAAAAGAAGTAAAATTCTATTTTCAGGTTGAAGTCCGTTGAAAAAAATGCGAAAAATGAGATAAATTAACAACTTTTTATTAGGATATACAAGGGGAGATTTGAAAAATCCCATTCCCGTTGAAGCATCTTGATTCCCATTCCCGGTAGATAAATCCCGTTCCCGGTAACCCAAATCCCGTTTTCCCGGCTTAAAATGAGGCGAATCCCGGCTCCCGTTTTACCCCTTCAGGACCCTGTTCTTACAAAATGGCCCGGTTGACGTAGTCGCACAGTAATTTAACAGCTAAATTACAAGAGTGGTCAGTATTCAATTCAATTTACATACATCTCACACACATCAACTATATCTATATGTAACAAACATACCTAATCGCTTTGTCGAGGCCACAGCTGGGTCACCCCTAGCAGCGCCAGACCGAAGATTATATCCGTGAGACACACTTGTGCGCGGTGGTAACAAGTTGGCAAGGACACCAGTGTCCCGTACCCTCTGGAGACATTTGATTTTTAGCAAGTTATTTCGGAGTGAACTATATCTTCAGTAGCTTTGACAAGTTTTGGACTGGTATCTTATATTTATAGGGGTTTTACAGTTATGATTTTTACATTGATTTTTTTCTACTAAAAATTTTACAGGGCGAAGAAGAAATATGCCAAATCGTGTATGACGTCACCCGTGGCCGAGAGAGAAATGGAGCCTGGTCACATTACCCAGCATTCATTGCAAACGCCAGGCTAAAAGGACGCCATATTGACAATCCTGTTGGAAGGAAGAGACAGTTTAGAATCCGAGGCCATCCTTGGCCATCCTTTTGTATTTTCGATAAACTCCAACCGCACTTATGGAGCCGAGTACTCCATACATAGGCAGTACTATTAGCCTTGTTTCCAAAGCGAAAATTCGCTATGTAGGCACCTTGTATAGCATCGATACGCAAGAGTCAACAGTGACGCTTGCCAATGGTATGTGTCGTTGTTGACAAATGTTTCCGTCACTTTTTTTTGCCTGTGCATATTTGTTTTGCATCCATAAAGTACGCCAGACCTTGCTTGTCTTAATAGTTTTTCTATTTTTTCTGTAGTACGGTCTTTCGGGACGGAAGACCGACAAGTGGACGTTGTTATTCCTCCGCGAACTGAAGTCTACGAGTACATTGTGTTTCGCGGAAAAGACATTGAAGACTTGCACGTCTGTCAGCGCGGGGAGCTTCCTAAATCCACGGCTCAGCCTCACCAAGACCCAGCAATTGTTCAAGCTCAGGTTGGTTTGACAAATATGCCGCATGGTATTATTTCAGACTTCCAAACAACTTGGACCAGAAACTGGCGCTAGTTTACCTCCATATGTCACACTTCTTCTAAGCATGCATACAAGCTCCATAAAAAAAAAACATATCCGTTGATCGTTGATGTTACAAGAACTGTGAATTTCATACAAGTTCCATGTTCTTCAGTTTGAGAACCAACTTAGTATATCCTGTCTAAAATGCATCCTTCTGGCATATTGTATATAGTGCATATGACCGATTGTTAATCTTGAATTCTCTACTCAAAGCCCTCTCATTGCATCCCGGAAGCATCTATCAGCAAGACATGGCACCATACTTCCCTCACATGTATGCTTTTTCATGAAGAAGCCTAAACAAAGATATATCTCTAATCAAAACAAATACATATCTCAACCCAAAACATTGGAATCTCAAATTCCAGTGCATACAGAACATACTACCAAAATCACTAAACTGTTGGCACCCAAAGAAAAAAACGATCAATCATTTTTCAAATTCTGTTACCTCACATGACCATCTCGATCACATTTCTGTAAATTTCTAACATCAAACAAAAAACTGCAGTGTCATGTGATCATTTGATCTATCAAAATTGTCACCTGTGGTAACCAAATTTGAAAACTGGCTGATTGTTTTTTCCAAGGTGCTGACAATTTAGTGATTTTGGTAGTAGAAGTGAGTTGAAACAAGTAGCATGCATACATGCTGCAAACTACTCGCAATGCAAAAATACCACATTTGAAAAACAATTATTTTTTTGCCACACACACATTCATGGGTTTTGCTGTTTTGCTATTGCGCATGTTGATGAAAGTTCAGGACAACAGTTCTCATTTTCAAATATGGTAATAGAAATACATTTCATGATATTTTGTTGTGGCTCTTTCACCTTAAAATTATGATCACACTACAAAAAACTGTAATTTTTTTTGTCCAATTCTTGATTCTGTCTGAAACTGCTGGCTACACCAGCCAACCCACTCTGTGTTTAGACTTTTTCAGCAACAACTACATTGCTCTCCATTTTCTCTTCTGTAGTCTGCAGTTAGTGGTCCAGGAAGCTTCAGCCCTTACAATCGCAATGCACCATACCAGACCCCAGGAGGTTACAGCCCATTCAGTGGTCTACCCTATCATCCTAGCTACCCCCTGCAGCAGCCACCAGCCTTCCCGGACCGTCCATTACAAGGGGTAGTACCACAAATACCTTCAAGCATTGCACCAGGAACTCCCCTTCTTCCTCGGATTCCTACACCCCCCTTGCCTCAAAGCATGGGCCTGTCACGGACAAGTACCCCTTCTCCTGAGTTAAGAATGTCTCCTGCCCCTGAGGTTAAGACAGAAGGTACTCAAACAAAATCTATGAACCAGCAGGGTAACACAACTCAGCCAAAAAAGAAGTCTGCCCCAAGGAAGGGATCCGGGGAGAGAGCTCAAGAGAAGGAGAACAAGAAGCCAGACCAGGAGTCTAATAGGGAAATAAAGGAGAACAAGGTTGAGGAATCTACCAGAGATCAGTCTGCCAGGAGGCCAACTGGAGAGCAAAGAAGCAGAGGTAAAATGTTCCTATTTGATTTTATCAGAAACCCACTAGCATACTGAGGCCATAGAGGGAGGACCACTTTTACAGGAATTTCCCTATATTTCTTGTACGTGTGTTTACCCCCAACCACTTTTGAGATGCATCCTTTCTTATCAGCCCCAGGGCTCGATCTTACATAACTTTTGAAAATAGTAGTCAAGTGGCCAGTAAATGGCCAAGATTCACTAGCCATAATATATGTTCTACTAGCCACACCATGCACTCAATAAAAATTAATTTTTAAATGTTTCCATTACAAGGCCATATATGGCTGTCACAGAGTCTACATCAGAGATTCCCAAATTTTGGGACAGTAAAATTGAAATGCAAATCTCTCTGAAATCTGTATATGTGTTGAATCAAGACACACATTAAAAGTAACCACTTTATGGACTCCTTATTTTCCCCCAAAAAATGGTTGACTTACGAGAATGGTGCTGTCACAGAGTCTACATCATGGAGTCTACATTAAAAATGAAATGTAAGGAACAAAATGCTTAATTCCTCTTCAGGACACTTGAGATGAACAGCAAATGGCTATTAATATAACCCTCATCTATTTTATACCATGTTTGATCAACACAAAAAGACATGTAATATTGTCATGGAGTCTACAGGAGCATTGACCCCAAGGAGCTGTAGACTCTGTGACAAACTTTTATTGTATTTTTACAGTTTGAAAGAAATATATCTCAGTTTATTTGGCAAAGTAATATCAAGATCATTATAAATTACAAGTTTAAGAAAATTAGGCATGATCAGTAGCATTTTAGTGCCAGTCCCCAAGGAGCAATGTAGACTCTGTGACAAAAAAGTAGACTCTGTGACATATTTTTATTGGATTTTCACAGTTAAACAGAAATAATTCTAAGTTTATTTTGGCAAAGTAATATTGCAATCATTATAAATTGCAACCTTAAGAACTTTTGGTTTCAAATAAATATTTGTATAAAATTTCAGAGAAACTTTATGTGCCAAAACTGTCACGGAGTCTACAGATCCTAATAGGCCTTTATCACGCAATGGTGCTGTCACAGAGTCGATTGATTAATAATATATAATAGTTATCAGAAAATAAAATCCAGTATTCAATTCTACACATCCGTATTAGTAAAATATTGCAAAGTTTGGTGAAGATTGCTTCAATACTGGCTGAGATATGAATTTTCAAAACTTCGTATTCTGGCTTATTTTTTAACAAGAAATGTATGGGAAAATAAATCGAAACGAGGCTGGACGGGCATCGATGCCCGTCCAGCCTCGACTTGACGTATTTGCCCATACATTTCTTTGTAAAAAGTAAGTCAGAATAGGAAGTTTTGAAAATTCATATCTCAGTCAGTTTTCAAGTAATTCTTTTAAGACTTTGCAGTTTTACTAATACGGATGTGTAGAATTGGAAACTGGATTTCATTTTCGGATAACTATTATATATTAATAATCAATATTGCGTGATAAAGGTCTATTGGATAGCATATTTTATGAAGAACACATTGCAAATCCCAAGCTTATTAAGTTTTTTAGTTAGATGACTAAGAATACCATCTGTCAATATATAACTGTATTCCTCCCTAAATCATTTAGCTTTCAAACAAGAACAAATTAAAATGTAGGCTCCGTGACAGTTGTTTGCTGATTATGCACAAAAATGTTGTAAATTTATGCATAATGATGCAAGAACACAACAACAAACAGTGATAGACTACACTTCAGACATCAATCTCTAAGAATTTATACAAATTGACTAATTTATATAATTTAAAAATCAGTCACTTGGGGCCAAAATACTGTGGAATGACCCTTTGGTATAAAAAATCGATGTATGTAAATATGTTAAAAGTAGAAACCAACTAGCATACTACCTTAGATGTGACACTAAAACATTTTTAATGGTGTTTCCAAATTTTTGCTAGCTTTATCAATGCTTGCGATCTATAACTCATTATAATACAATACTCTAGAGTGATGAAATGACATTGATAGTGCCTACTTTTATTGGCTATCAGCCAATGGTTCCTGTTTTGCTTATTTTTGCATCTTGTACAAATAGGCAATATGGCAGCTCTACTGTCTCATGCACTATGTGGAAGAGTTTTCCCTTCAAAATGTGATGTCCAAACACTTTCCTTTGGTAAACTATCCCATGATAGTGCCTTTGAAGAACCCAAGTGGTTTATTATAAATAGATAGTAAGTTGGGGAGCCAATCAGATTGCATGATTCCCAATATATATGTGGGAGTGGGTTTCTACTATACATGATGGGTTTCTTCTAAAGCAGATTACTTGTTCTCATTTTCTGCTAACACCTTGTTGACTTATAAACTTGTAGCCAAATTTGTTATAATGTCAAAACTTGACACGAAATTGCAAAGCTGTTTCATAGATTAATGGATGAGTAGTTTTAGTTGATGCTTAACCGGTAGGATCCCATTTCTGTGATTGGATCACTCTTTCTTTGGCTTTTATCCTCCCTGAAATGCATTGCCTGTAAAAAAAAGTGTTAGGATTTTTTTCTCTGAAACTACAATCATATTGAAGTTTTGGGTCCAAGAATTACCTGTTTTTCTCTCTCAAGACATTGGCCCCTAGACCATGCAGTGTTCTGTATTTTCAGGTGCTGGTCGAGGGAGACGAGGAGGACGAGGAGGTTCACGAGGACCGCGGCAAGAACCCAAGTTTGAAGGAGAATATGATTTTGAGAGTGCAAATGCTAAATTCAATAAGGAGGAGATTGAAGAGGAATTGCAGAAGAAATTGAGAGTTGGACTAGACTTGAATGATGAGGTAAGATCATGGACTTTGTTTACATTCAAAGTAAACTCTCAGTTGTCATGTAATCTCTTCTAGCTAAGTGTCCTCCTGATAAAATATTGTTGCTTTTAGTGATTGATTGTTAATGTTTTTTTTTCAGGTTGAGGTTGAAGGAGAGGAATCTGCTCACTCCCCTACACCAGCAACATTTTATGACAAGACCTCGTCGTTCTTTGACAGCATTTCATGTGAAGCTAATGACAGGGACAAGAACAGAAAGTGAGTACAAAACATCAGGCCACGAGAAGAGGAAAAAAAACATCTGACATGTGTCAATAAATGGGGTTATTGGAAATATTACAGAAGAGAAATTTCATCACATCCTTTACTACTTCACCCCATCAAACGACTAATAAAAAGTCTACATTTACCCATGTTCAAGTCCCTAAACAATCATGGCTCTGATTTCAGTGTCTAACTGAAATGTTTAATTTTTGTGCAAACCCCTACGATTTATGGGATCAACAAAGAAAACTGGCCATACCAAAACCCCGTACCAACTATATGAAGAGGGCATTATCATATAGTGGAGCAGTTCTATGGAACAAACTTCCACTAGAACTAAGAAAAGCTGAAGCTCCACAGCAATTTGACCATGATGATGATGTATGGTAAAGAGTGGGAAATAAGAGTTCTTCTATTGTAAGCCCTTATAAAATTGGAAACTTAGGCTGCCCAATCTCTGGTTAGCTGTGTGAAAATTGGATGACCAATATGCTCAATGCTTAGATAAGTAGCTACCTAACATTATTTAAGACAGAAACTTGACAAAATACACTTTACAAGGTCCCTTTTTGCTTGGCAGGTCCATATATTTGGTAAATAATGATGTGGCATCACATTGAATATTACAGCTCTGTATGGGTACTTAGATTCCAATGTGATTTTTACAAGTGGGAAGCTCACAGTATTGTTGTTTGCTAGGGCTCATCCATCCTGGCAAGAGGAAAGAAAACTCAACACAGAAACATTTGGTGTTGGTGGGATGCGCCGTGGGGGTCGGGGGTATTACCGTGGCCGTGGTGGAAGGGGTGGTTATAGAGGACGTGGTGGCGGGAGAGGCTACTATAGGGGACGTGGGCGTGGCTTCCGAGGGGGTAGAGGTTTGAGTAGGGGTGGTGGCCCAAACAGAGACTGGGTAGACTACCCTCTGGATAATGACACCTCCAAGCTACAACAGAATCTCCCGAATGGTCCAGCAGTGGTGAGTTTGATTTCCTAAATATCTGCCTCTGTGTACAGGATCACAAAAAGTGCCACAAAAGGGAAGCCCCTGTCCATTACTCTTTGAGTTTGTGTGAATTTAAGCAAATTCTGTTTTGCTCTAGAGCATTTTGTTCCACTTCGAGCATAATGCACAGCAATAGGCCACTTACACTAACTGGGTCACGTGACCCCAACTACCTCTTAACGAGATGTTTTGTCAAATTCAATTCCAGAAATACAAAGAACCAATTGATATGAGTCAGAAACTCAAGTTTCAGCTTAAAATCTCTAACCCAGAGCAAATGGCAGCGAGTTGAATTTTCAAGATTTTATTCAGAATGTATGGGATTTGGGTCACGTGACCCAAGTTAGTGCAAATGGCCTATTAGCCTGTACTACTTTAGGGACCAAGTATCAATATGCACACCAGATTTTCTTTTAAGATCATTTCTCTGAATTGAGTTGAGCAGTTAGTTATGTGCAGGAAAGCATGCAGCCGGGAAAAATACAGACTTAAAAACAGAAACTTTTGGCTGTTTAGCAAGTGAGCCATTCTTTATTTTTGGTTATAAAATTTACCACTCAGAATTGAGCAGTTATGTTATAAATGACGCACGAGTCCTAACAGCTCAATCAATCACCTTTATTTATGTGTCAAAAGACCAGCTAGCGCTGGAAATACACAACAGCAAAGGTGTAGTTCGCTTCACTGATTACAGGGAAAACCACGTGAAAGCTACAACAGGAGAAAACAAAGTACAATGACAAAAACTGGCTCGAGCAAACCGAAAGAGTGGTGAAGTTAAGCATTTTTTCTCGGTGCCTTAAAATACTTCAATGAACTCGAGACTTGGAGGGTTATTTTTGGTATATATTCAAGATTAATTTACGGAAGTATCAAAAACATTAACATATGAGATTTTTGTCAGAGGCGAAAAGTGTAAATTTTATAACAAACGTAGGATTTATAATATAGTTTCTCAAATTTTTCAGTTTGCTTGAACACATGCCAAACAAAATCGGAAGCATTCTAAGAAGTGAAATTTGGCTGGTACATTGCCTTGGGTTTATAGATTATTCGGGTGGCAAGGATTTCTTAATTCCGCAGATATTAGCCATTATTTTTCAAGGAAATACTTTGCGGCATAATTAACTTTGACATTTTGGAGGCTGAAAAAGTCTGTTCGAGTAACACAAAATCGGCCCAATGAATTCTCTCCAAACTTGCTGTGATTAATGTTAGCTACTCAGGGATTAGTGCGAGGGGTATCATTTTAAAAGTTTAGGTCGCGCAACGCGTCTGATGGCTGCTAATTATAAACAAGGGTGTGGTTATAACGTTGCTATAGCAACTCCGATCACAACAAAATGCACACTAAAATAAAGTTCAAAACCTCCAGGGTAACCATGTGAAAGTTCAGACTGGTACAGGTTTTTGAGCCTGAACAGCAGGCATACAAAGATTGGGTGTTGAGGGCAGAAAAAATTGTAGGCAGCCTCCTTAATATACAATCTTTGTTCACTGGACAAAATGCGCGGACCCCATTGGTTAAAACTGATCACGTGATTGTCTGTTACCTAGCGACATCAAACGTTGCGAGTGCGTTATATATTCTGAATTCAACTAAAATACTTGCATTTGAAGTAAAAGTTGTAATTGATTTTGAGTCTAGTCAGGGAAATCATTCTGATACTCTTCACGCAGGTCCACGTCGTGAAATCAGATTGTATATTTAAAAGTGTTAGAGACTCTAATTTCGTGTTTTGTTGAAAAAAACACGCACTTGCTGGCAATACAATGAACTCTATTTTTTTATACTGCACTCAGCTAACGAAATATCTCGGTGTACAGATCTCTAAAGATCTTAAATGGAACCGACATATTGAGGAGATAACAGCTAAGGCAAACCGCACGCTTGGCTTCCTTAAGAGAAACCTCCGAGTAAATTCACCATCGTTAAAGGCGAAAGCTTATAATGGCCTTGTCCGTCCCAAGATTGAGTACTGCTTAAGTGTGTGGGATCCTCGCGCGGACTTGTCGCTGTTAGCTCAAAGGATCTCCTCCGCCATGTTACACGGAAAACCAGAAGATCTCACCCGGAATCCTTCATACCTCTCCAAACAAGCTTAACCTCCGAATGGGCAATTCCAGAAAATAAAGGTACCCCCCCTACGGGCGGCACTAGTTTTTGACCCCCCCATGCATCCAGAATTTCCAAAATGGTTTACCCCCCCATGCATATAGAATTCCGGGTAGGTTAAACCCCCCTCCCCTTCAGAAATTTCAACTTTTACCACCCCCTCCCCTCCGGAACCCAAATAATCACCACCTTGTTTATTATTGCGAGAAAAAGTAAAAATTTGCGGGGGTTGTTGCGGGAATTTATTAAATTTGCAAAGTAAAGAAAACACAAAAAGCGCATAATCTTGTTTGAGAATATTAATACAGAGCATGATAGTTTGATTTTGAAGAAAAAAATACCACCGGCTTTCACAACATCCACTGAATATGAGCTCTAAATTTTTAGCGTGTTTAAAACTAGTAGCTAACTGGCTATTTTGTAAGATTTGAATTGTAGGGGCAAAGAATCGGATGATATTATCACGGAAAAAGTTGAGACTTTCGCCATTCGATCGTGAAATGGGGGAATAGACATTTCAAATGAAGTGTGGAAGCTATTTACTTGCAACACACATTTTCAAATCGATTTCTAAAACAATATAACCAATAGGAAAACACATTAGAATGAGCAAGACCAAGCTTGGAAAGCCTAGTTGTTACTTTTTGCGGATCTTCGAATATTTGAGGCTTAAGAAAAACCCATATAGAAACTCTAAAAAGGAGTATTTGAGGCTTAAGAAAAACCCATATAGAAACTCTAAAAAGGAGTAAAAGAAAAACATGTTATTCAACATGCATATTACATGTACCATTTTTGAGAAACGTTTATTAAACTATACCGTGTTGTTCCGGGATTTCATTAGATATGTTAGGGAAAGTTGCGGCGGGTTTTGGTGAAAGTTGCGCGTCCATGCAAGCTGAACTTATCCCGCATCGCCAACATCCTTTATATTAATTTCAATGTGTGATTGTACAAAGTTGAACCTGCTGCGTGATTGAACTAACAGTCGAAATCAGTAGAAAATTATGAAGATTCTGTCTTAGAGGGGACAAGTACGAACTGGCAAGCATTCTCTATCTATCGAATGGCGGCGAAGACTGTTTTTCCGCGCGTGAAATGACGTTATTTTCTTTCTGAAAAACGCTATTTTAGCTAAAAAACACGCGAACTCCTTCAGAAGTTGGGCATCTTCAGACCCCCCCTTGTGACAAGAAATCCAGCTCCGAAAACCCCCCCTTGCAATCAGAATTCCGAGCTCTTAAACCCCCCCATGCCTTCGGAATTTCCAAATGCCGCCCGTGGGGGGGGGGGGGGGGGTACCTTTATTTCCTGGAATTGCCCAATATCTCTCCTTTTTCCAAGGACGATCATTCAGTGGAACAATCTGCCCGCCTCTATTTTTTGTGAAAACTGCTCATTAGACTCTTTTAGAAACCAGATAGGCCACTTAAATCACAATCCAGTTTAACTGATGTTCATTTATTTATTTTTCCCTTTCTGTTTACCTTGTTTTGTATATATATTTAGCTGATCCCCAGCCAGTAATCCTCGTTGCGAGGGGTAGGCTGTAGTGGAAAAAGGAAAAGTAAAGTAACGTTATGAGCCTCCGCCGTCATCGACGTTAAATAAATAATGTTATGTTATATGTTATGTTGTCCCTGTAGTAACGTGAACCTCTGTAATCTTCTTTCCAGGGTTCTGCAGTGGATCAGCCAGTTCAAGCATAATGCACGACAATTAGCTTGCAGACGAGCCATAATGTAATGTAGACTATCAGAGTAACAAGGTAGCCTCACTTAGGGTTAGTACATATGCCGATCTAATCATGAGCCGTTCCTAATGCAGATAAACTTAGACAATAGAAATTTCTCATTTGCATTAGGAACGGCTCATGATTAGGCCGGGGTATGTACAAGGCCTAAGTGGCACCACACAAATACAAGATATATTTTGAAATAACACGTCAATGTTGTTTTTTCTCACAAAGAATATTAAAAAAGAATATTCAATCCTACAAATACGAATCTACATTCCATATAATGGTTAATACAAGTTAGATACCTAAATAACAGATAAGATATTTGTATAGAATCATTCGCAAAGAATCTCAACATGGAAGCCTTCTTTCTCAGCTTATTTTCCTATACTTGCATTTCATAGTGCCGCAAATATAGTGTTTGTAGTTGGCACACCTTTCTAAAAATGACATATCTCTTGCCAAGGATTTGAATCGTGGGTGAATAAGTGCCCTATCATGTATGACCTATCACTTCACTTTAATATATAGTGCTACCTCCAATGGATATGTATGCACAACAGGCGGTCAGATTTGAGATCTAGGTGGCTCCTAAGGCTTCTTTGAAGCGCTCAGGATTTGGCGATAAATTAATAATAAGCTGACTTAGGTTATTGCCTTCTTGTCCAGGAGTCCTTTCCTATGTTCTTAG
This sequence comes from Scolanthus callimorphus, assembly GCA_033964015.1. NCBI lineage: Eukaryota > Metazoa > Cnidaria > Anthozoa > Actiniaria > Edwardsiidae > Scolanthus > Scolanthus callimorphus. Next base: position 12,862,141 of record CM066917.1, on the reverse strand, counting down.
CTACACACAAAGTATGAGAATGGGCTCTTCTTTTTGAAATCCTTGGTCTAGAGTGAAGTTTTCATGTGTATGTCATGTCAGTGGTAGCTCGTGTCACTATGCAAAGATGCTTTATTCACTTGTAACTTTACGTGGTGTTCATTCCATACATTTATAATAAGGAGTCATTGCTTACGGATGTGCACCACGCAGAGTTTATGGTGAGGCTAAGCTAGGGACACAGGCTACCTGCACTGTTTTGCTTGCAGTGCGACTGATTCAACCGGGTTACCTTGAAAGACGTTAGCCAATCAGAATGCTAGTACAGGACAAAAGAAATTGCCTTTGTTGAGACATCGCAAAACTCAATTTTCTCTTTAAATTGAGAAAGTATGAACTGAAATATCAATCATTGTCAAACCTAGACTTGTATTTTATGCCGAAAAAGGCTTTAGTTGCGACTTGTATACACTTATTTCAGAAGAGGTTGCACCATCTGTGACGCCTAACTATAGTACATCATTAGAGTCAATTTGACCCCTGTATTTGATGTTTTTGGCTCGTAAAGAGCTCTCATATGACGCATCGCGGGCTACAACAAATAGTTATGCGGCACACATGGTACAAAAGGTGTAAATGACAAGGATGTTATGCTGTGGCCGTGTAGAGGTAGCCGCACAGTAAACATACTTCCTTAAGGAGACATTGCTGTGCATCACGAGCCATACGAGCTTCAATACTCCCCGTGTCTCCCAATAGCCACTTGCGGGGCAACATGCCAGCATGCATGGTGTCGGAAGCGTGCCCTAGTTTGGCATTACACGTGAATACAGGTGACGCTAATTCAAACAGTAGAGCACTAGTATTATGGGAAGATGTCTTGTGCAAATCGTCTCTGTTATACAGTGAATTTGATCACTCTAGACATATCCCTGCGTTTTGTTTTGTTTCTTCAGTTCAGTATTAATCTAAAACTCGTTCCACGAGGACACAATGGCGTTGATGAACCCTGCATCTTATCGAATTGTCATGATAGGATCAAGTAGAACTCTATTAGCAGCGGTTATCTGTCAAACTGAATAACCCGGCTATACTAAGGTTCTACACCAGGAACACGCGCATTGGTTTGCTGGCATTCACTTTGAGCTGACGAGGTCTAAAGCTTGCGCAAAGCGTCATTCTATATACGTTGCCGAATGGACGATTCCAGCTAGAAGCGCTCTTCTTTATTCAGAAACGCCCAAGCTGTCTCCCACAAGTACTTTTCAACAGTTTGTTCGACCAGAAAATATCCGGTATATGCTTCATCGCTGAATGTCACAATAGCCGCCTTATTTGAATATGAATGGTCCTTTTGTTTGATTATGCCTCGTTCTATTAGAAGACGACTATATGGCATTCAGCGATGAAGTAGATACCCAATATCCTTCATTTACCGACGTGCAACGTGCGCATGCGTTTTAGCTGGAATGGCCCATTCGTGTATAAATCCCCCTTGACTCCAGGGCTTGTTCTGATACTATCGGGCAGATTTTGTAGCAGGTTTCATACTGTAAAACTCGCCCAGAACTTTGTTGGATGTTATTTAATATATGGTGGTTTCCACGTAAATAAAAGGAGAAAACTGTCGGTGGTTTCTAGTTATGAACTCCTCCCAGTCTGACTGCGTTAGAAACAGAGGATATTACATGGCCGCGCGGAGATACGAATTTTATCTTCGAGTGTTGAAAATTTATCTCACGAGTGAGCGCAGCGCGCGAACGAGTGAGATAAATTTTTAACACGAGAAGATAAAATTCGTATCTCCAAGCGGTCATGTAATGTTCTGTTTATTATATAAACATCAATGAAGTACCAAATTCAAATTTTATTAAAAATCGAGAATTCAGCAAAGGCAAGTGTGATATTTTCACATGTGAAAATAACATGATATTTTCACGTGTGAAGATATCAAGTTTTCGCGCGGGAGATCACCTGGTATTTCATTGGTGTTTATATAATAAACTTGCATATTCTATGTCCATTGTGAATTTTTTCCAGTTGTTTTAGAGTGGTTTTCATAAACCCGTGGAATACACGTAATAGCGTATTTAGTACTAATACACTCTAATTTCTTTGTTTTCTTTTGTGCTCGCTTGACTACTACACTTTGACTATTACACTTTGTTTCACGGGTTTATGAAAACCACTAAGAGAATACTGTAATATAAGTTAGGCCTCTCAAATAAAAAGGCACTTTCATGTGGCGCCATTATTATGTATTTGCGAGTCGTATCGCATTGCGCATGTTCTGTCCGGGGGACACCGACTTTTGCGATGAGGGGGAGGAATCGATTTTCAGGTTTTGACACAACAAACCCATAAATTACAAGTAGGTTTGGTGCGACTCTAGAACGCCGTTTGCCGCCACGCCGCACTAGAGTCGTGATTCCCGGCACGGCTCGTCGATCCAGAACTCTGGGTCGACCCAATCAATTAGGTCGATCTCGTGCGCGCAAACGCCTTGCTACTTCAGTCGAATTTTCTTGGTTCAACTCGAAAAGAGCGACTGAAGTTCGACGTTTGCCTCATTGCTTTCTGGTGTCATTTCCATTTAGCGCGCGCCCTGCGAAACAAGGCAGTGGTGTACGTTTGCTCAAACTTGAATGAAAATTATTCTCAGGTCAAAGCTTTTGAATTAGAATTATCCCTGCACAAAACTGTAAGCAATCTGTAACATAACTATTTAGGTCTCGATGTCTATGATCGGCTTGCGAACTGAGTTCTTTTTTTAGTTTCTGTGGGAGACTTCCATGGCGGCTTTGTCCCTCGCTTAAGAAATCGCTTGAATTTAGAACTTAGCTCAATGTGAAACCTTTCCAACAAAAACATGCACACTGGTGAGATATCCTGCTTCTGTTCAGGTTTGTGTTCGTTTTTTCGGCTCCAACATCTCTGTTTTTAGTATAAATTTCGAAAGTTTTATACCAGGCTCAAAAAGGCTGTCAAACCTCTTGTTTGTGAACCGAGTGTTTATTTATAAATGGCGCGCTACGCGGCTTCGTGCAACGCGCCAAAACCTTTGAACGAGATATCTTGTCCACTCTGATCTTTTTGGAAAAAGGGTTTTTGCCTGAATTACTGTGTGATGTGTGAGAATCGCGTAGGTTTCAGTGGCGGATCCAGGATTTTTCAAAGGGTGGTTCCATTTTTGACAACTACCAAAGTCACCCAACCCTCAAATTGTCTGCCCCTATAAAGGACAAGCATCAGTTTGCTTTAAAAAAAGCCTCGTTACACCTCTCGATTTAACTGCCCGCCGGCGGCTGTCTAAAATTGATCGCGTGATCAACTTTTTTGTACCACGTGATGGGTTGCGTATGTACCACGTGATCAACCGTTTTGGGCGTAGACTTCGTTGGAATGCAGAAAAACAACGAACTCTCAAAGTTTACGCCCACAAACATTGATCACGTGGTACAAAAGCAACTCGTCACGTGGTACAAAAAAGTTGATCACGCGATCAATTTTAGACAGCCGCCGGCGGGCAGAAAAATCGAGAGGTGTAACGGTCTACTTGGTAGAGTAGTATGATGATGATTCTGTCCAGATGCTCGCTCTGTTTTGCTAGATTTGGGCTCCCTGTGGAGCTTAGAAAGCGAATTTACACGAGAGGGTGGCCGGCCGTACCGTTTTACAAGAAAAGTACAGTTAACACCAAGAAAGAATTTGGAAAGAGGCAATATACATTTGCACCGACCCCCTCCCCTCCCACCCTTCTCAAATCCTGGCTACGCCCCTGCCATTTGTGTACCTGTACGCTCAAAGAAAAACAGATTTTAATAAGTCTTGGAAGACCATTTTCTACAATATAGAGTTAAACTCTCCTGCAGAATGTGTAGGGTTATGTCCTTCGCGCGCGTTATATCGTAGCTATATTATAAATAGATTTAGGCAATGCCTAAAAGTGGAATTCCAATCATGCACACCTCACTTTTTACTGCATGGTTTATTCTTATAACAAATGTATTCCTTTTGAGGCACCCAGCTTGGGATACCCAGCCTGACATTTCAGTGAAATTTGAAATGATCACCCTGGAATTTATGGTTACCCAACCGATTGATTAAGTTGAAAAAATAGATTCTCTCTTCCATCGCGGGCTACACCAGCAACAGAGAGTTGGCAAGTATTTTCCCATTTCGCTATTAGTTCAGTCCTTTTTGTCTGCTTGCATCCCTAATTGTTTACTTCTTTAAAGAATCCAGATCAATCTATGTTGATTATCGATGTATTTTGGGGGGAGTTGGCGTCAAAATGCAAAACGTTCTTGCAGTTTGGGGTCCAAACCGAATGCCGCCGCACTGTGCTGCTGATGTGGAGGACGAAGCACACACTCAGTGATTCAAGATGGCCTGTGATTGGTTGTGTACACCGGTCAACACTAATGCAAGCACGCATGCATAAATAAGAACCTGTGATGTTTTCGGGAACCGCTGAACGTTCTGTGTGGAGCCCCATGGCTCCACTCCGCGCCTTTGGCGTGCAGAGTTCTGCTATGATGATTTCTGGAAAAGAAGTAGGGCCTTGGGGGGGACTCCCTTTTTGGGGGGACAGGGATGCTCATCAGGAACTTTCGATTTTACCCTAAAAGGTACCAAACATGGCGTTGCTTAGTTGATTTTGACCCCTAAAAGGTACCAACAACCCTCGTGGGAGGGAAAATACGTCGGAAATTCAGGCTACCAACAAGTGTGATTTGCTCTCTACAGGAACCTATATGGAAAAAAATTGCAAGTGTTCGAATTTTACCACTTAAAAGGTACCAGAGACCTGATTTTAAACCCTGAAAGGTACGACGAGCACCCCCGCCCAAGGGGAGTTTCCCCCCTCCCCCGGGAGTAGGGCTATAGCCCTACTAGATCAGCCCCTCCCCCTCCGCGGCCCCTGTGGAACTGTAGAATTCTGCACAAAGCCACAAATACTGCAGATCAAACGCAAGTTCGAAGCGCATCCCTTTCTTTTTAGCTCATTCTCCATCAGTTGTAGACTGAAATCGGCACATTCTGGACATCGAACACATGCAAACACGTTGTTCAAAATTTCCATGTCGAATAACCTATAGCCTGTTGTCCTTGTCCCCGATTCTTTGGCTTGTTCATGAGAACATTCCACTTCCCCTGCCTTCTTTGGGACCGAAGATAGTTTCAGTTCCTTAGCAGATATAGATTCACCGCCGACTTTGGGTTGTTTAGTTTGTGAAGCGCCGGCGCCATCTTGGGTCTTGATGTTATTACGAATTTTGTTGTAAATTGAATATATGCATATCGAAAATTGAAATTGCTGAAAATTTATTCTGTATTTTTATATATAATGTTAAAGAATATGAACTATATTTTCCGTGCCTGAAATTCGCAATAAATTTGTGGCAATTTTCACAGTACAAGTACATTATTTTTGTGCCTGAAATTCGCAATAAATGTGTGGCAAATTTCACAGCACAAGTACATTATATTGGTGCCTGAAATTCGCAATAAATTTGCGGCAAACTTTACAGCACAAGTACATTATTTTTGTGCCTGAAATTCGCAATAAATTTGTGGCAAATTTCACAGTACAGGTATATTATAGTCGTGCATGAAAATCGCAATAAATTTGTGGCAATTTTCACAGCAAAAGTACATTAGAGTGGTGCCTGAAATTCGCAATAAATTTGCGGCAATTTTCACAGTACAAGTATATTATAGTGGTGCATAAAATTCGCAATAAATTTGTGGCAAATTTCACAGTACAGGTATATTATATTCGAAAATCGCAATAAAATTGTGGCAATTTTCACTGCATAAGTAATGGTGCCTGAAATTCGCAATAAATGTGTGGCAAATTTCACAGCAAAAGTATACTGTAGTGGTGCATGAAATTTGCAATAAATTTGCGGCAAATTTTACAGCACAAATTTGTTATAGTGGTGCTTGAAATCGCAATAAAGTTGCTGCAATTTTAACATGCGGGGATTTTGCGAGGCAATAGTGGGGGAAATATCAGTGGTTTGTCTTGTATTCGTGCCCCGATCCCCAGGGAGTTTACTTCAAATTTGCTATGGCTCAGATAACCGGCCGGTGGAATGGCGGGGGAAACAAAACATGTCTTTCATTTCGGAAAAGACACTCTACTGGTTTTGATAGTATTAGTAAAGGGGGAGTGGTCACAGTAATCATTAAGAAAAAATCGGAAAGCTGGAAAGGGGCACGATACATTTGTAGATGTGACTGTGTTAATCATTCTTTGTTCGTTCAAAACAATGTCGTTTGAACTGATAATGTCGTTTGAACTAATACAGGCAAAAAATATATCAAGCAAACTTGACAAACAAAACAGTCCGTACATAATCAACAATAGAATAATCCTGATAAAAGGCGCTACGAAAGGCCTATGCGTTGCCAGGGGGGTCCTGGGCTGTCTGTGACCACTCCCCCTTTTTTTTGAAGAAAAATATAGTAATCATTAAGAAAATAATCGTAACTGGAAAGGGGCACCATACATTGTACAGATGTGACCCCCCTTTCGCAAATCCTGGCTACGCCCCTGTGTAACGCTGTACTACTAACAACATCTTTTAAGATACTTTACAGATTAGTGTGCATCAATTGCACGATCGGGTTTGATTGCCTTCCCAGAAATAACTTTCAATTCTGCTTTGCTTGAATGGTTAATGTCGAACCAGGCGCCATTTCATTTCAGACTTTTATCAAAGTTAATTAAAAAAGATCTTACTGAAATCGTAACTGGCTTGCAGTGAGGTACGCCCCTGACAAGAAATTAAAGAGCCTGTGTCAGCCGCAATTTCGACAGCATAGCAACATACCAAGTCGGAGAAAGCATCCATTTCCATCGGTTGATTTAGAGAATCAGCAATTTTCTCGATTGAATCAAAATCAAATCAAATAAAAATCTGCTAGCCATGCATAGTTCACAGCAGACAGGGGCAGATCCCGGAATTTCAGAAGGGGGGGGGGGGGGGGGGGGTGGATAGTGAAAACATGGGACGAAAATTGTCAAATTTCCTGCAGCAAATAGAGTAAATGTATGGGAAAATCTCCCGAGGGGGGAGGGATACCTTTACCTGCAGGGGGTACCTTTGCTCCGATCCTATTTGATATTTCACTACTGGTGTACTGCAGGGGATACCTTTGCTGCACTCCTATTCGATATTGCACTACTGGTGTACTGCAGGGGATACCTTTGCTACACTCTTATTTGATATTGCACTACTGGTGTACTGCAGGGGATACCTTTGCTACACTCTTATTTGATATTTCACTACTGGTGTACTGCAGGGGATACCTTTGCTGCACTCCTATTCGATATTGCACTACTGGTGTACTGCAGGGGATACCTTTGCTGCACTCCTATTCGATATTGCACTACTGGTGTACTGCAGGGGATACCTTTGCTGCACTCTTATTTGATATTGCACTACTGGTGTACTGCAGGGGATACCTTTGCTGCACTCCTATTTGATATTGCACTACTGGTGTACTGCAGGGGATACCTTTGCTGCACTCTTATTTGATATTGCACTACTGGTGTACTGCAGGGGATACCTTTGCTGCACTCCTATTCGATATTGCACTACTGGTGTACTGCAGGGGATACCTTTGCTGCACTCTTATTTGATATTGCACTACTGGTGTACTGCAGGGGATACCTTTGCTGCACTCCTATTCGATATTGCACTACTGGTGTACTGCAGGGGATACCTTTGCTGCACTCCTATTTGATATTGCACTACGATACCTTTGCTACACTCCTATTTGATATTGCACTACTGGTGTACTGCAGGGGATACCTTTGCTCCGTTCCTATTTGATATTCGCTACCTTTACACCATTCCTATTTGCGATAGCGCTGAATGGGCACTTAGAAAGGCCATCACGGGAGAGAGTTGATCTTGGGTCGCTTGACGCTCTCCTGCGCTTGCGTCTTGTGTAAATCAAGCGCACGCAAGCGCAAGGAAGCTAATTAATGTTGATTTTTGACTTGCGCTTGCGTCGCTGCGATTACGATCCAGCCCTTACGATCCCTTGCGAACGCAGGAGCGCAAACGGTCTCAGTCGCTAGTTTCCAGGTGTGGAAACCTTCCTAAAATGTCATTATCAGCAATCAGGACCTGAAAATCACTTCTTTCGGCACACTCAAGTACTGAAGTGTGTTCGACATTTTCAAGACTCTTAGCTTGGAAATCCGAACAGTTGAAAAACGTTAGGGAATAGAATATACCCTTGACAGTCGTTGTTCAAATACACATAACAGTACTATTTCAGGATGTTTGGCGCCGGCTGGTTTCTCGTTGGGCGCCCTTGAAAGCCAGTCACCAGTTTGACAAACCAACGAGGTTCTTGATTATCGTCATACATGTATACTGCTTTAGAGCTACTTAGGCATCTGAAAATCATATGATTATAGCAGGGTGTCAAGCGGTAGGGTGGTTCAAAAAATAGAAAGATATGGATACAAAATAGGAAATGAGAGAGGTCTATTCAAAATTATGCTTGAAAGAGAGCAGTGTCCACATTTGGTACTAAGTGGCAAATTGGGGTCGTAATAGGCCACTTGCACTAACTGGGTCACGTGATCCAAATCCAATACATTCTTTGTAAAATCTTGAAAATTCAACTCACTGCCATTTGCTACAGGTTAGAGATTTTATACTGAAACTTCAGTTTCTGACTAATCTCAATTGGTTCTTTGTATTTCTGGAATAGATTTTGACAAAACATCTTGTTAAGAGGTAGTTTACGCAAGCGGCCTATTGGTTACGGCTCAGGCTCGTAGGATTACTGGAACGTAGCAAGTTTTGGGGCAAAATTGACTGGATTAGACGTACCTTTTGCAGTCAAAGGCTTAAAAGGTTTTGGACAAAACATAGGAACTTGCCACCCTGTTATAGAAATAATATTTACTTGTCCTAATAGCACTTCATAGTATAAATTCTTTCATGATATAAGCGTTCACTTTGTACCAGTACCTACACAACATTTGTCTCACAAAGCTTTTAAATTAAAAATGTCCTGCTTCATCAAAATATTGGTGATGTTACAATAGTACGGCATAGTGTACCCCAAATTGGATTTTCTTGTTGGTGCAGGAATTCCAGGAATGTTCTGCATTATTTCTAGCCATGGTGTAGCGCGAGTCGGAACATATCGTTTTGGACAAAGAATGATGTCGTGGCTTGGCCTTCTACAGGAAAAAGGGTAAATGCTTGACTGAAGGAATGAGGCGGGTCATCATCAGCCTGAGCAACAAACAAAACAAGTGTGAAACTCATATCACCATATATAGAAAAACTGACAAAAACAAGTATTGAAGCATTTAGCTCATATATTTCCCAGCAGGCAAAGGCTACCGTTCACTGCATGTTTTGGTTGAGTGTGTGAAAAGGCAATAGTTTTGTTGTTTGGTTTTAACATTAAATTAACGATTTTGGTGTCTTGAAAGCATGTTGTCAAGGTGTGTTATGATGTTGTCCTTGACAACCTCATGAGCTTGCCCTGGCAACATAAGTTTGAGAGAACAAAACCGTTGAAGAAACGTTCAAGCTAAACAACAAAATGTATTGACAAAACTATAACCTGTCCGTCGCTCAACGGAAATGCACACATGCTCTCTCCCTGCATTTCTTTACCCTCTGGTTTTCTTGTAATTTCCAACTTCGCAAATGTACAGTAGTCTGTGCACACACATGTCATTTCGCTTTGAAGCTTGCGCAAGAAAATGGCATGAGCTTGAAGAAACTGGTCGATCAAGTTTTTGAGCAAGCAGTAAAAAGTTTATCGACAACCAGCTTAACGATCTATGCAAAGTAACATTTTTCTACCTAGCCTTGGATGATTCAAGAGTATGAAATGTGCCATACAAATTTTCTGGAATAGGCAAAATGCTGTTGCCACCCATTTGATATCATGTTATGATACACTAATAAACAGAACTTTTGTTATTGTACTTGACAAATGGGGGGGTTGGTGCAAGAACGACCTAAGTGACGATTTGGACTGTTTTCGATTTTTTTATTTTTGACAAACAAACTGCGGAAACATTGTTAAAATAGCCTAAAACTAGCCTCTCTGCATTTTCCCCAAAAAAAACGCCGCGAGAACGCTGTAAAACGGCCTCTAACCAGTGGACCTAAGTGACTATTCAGACTGCGCAAATCATGTTCAAATAGTCTAAGTTTTTCCTAAAAATCGCGCCGAGAACGATGTAAACCGGCCTTAGCCTTAAACCCTAAACCCTAAACTCAATCTAACCCGAACTTAAATCTAGCCCGAAGGCTAACCTAACCCTAAAACTGGCGGTAAGCCTAGGGGTTTTTGCTATAAAATCGCATAGATTTGTCTATTGTTTTGAATACAAAAGAGCTTTTCATCCTACCTGGCGCATTGTTAACCTTTGTAGCCCGAATTTATTTCTGTAATTTCGCTTATTTGCAATGTTATTTTGTTCTTGCACTTGAAAAAAAAGAAAGAAGAAGGCCTCCTGCCCCCCCCCCAAAAAAAAACCCCGCTGCTTGTAAAGACTAAGGGCTCACCCTTTTCAGTGAAGACAGTTGGATTCTTGGTTTCGCTTGTCGAACAGAGAGCAAGCCATGAATTCGCTTTATAAGCGCTTTTTTCAAGTCATTTTCTACTACAGGAGCCGCTTTGCTTGCATCATAAAGCAAACAAAAGTCGGTAGAGACAAACTTGTGGAAGAACTCACGAGTGAGGAGCACATTTTACGAGCAAAATCGAGTCACAAAGAATTTGGCAGGCCGTGTGATGACTCTTTGAGTATTATGAAGCTTCTCTGTTGTTCTGTAGCAGAATTTCTGCACTGTCAAGACAATTTGGGTTAGTTTTGAATCCAAAAGAATGCATTCGGCGCAATATTCAGTTGACAGGTGCGAGTGACTAGGCACTTATAAAAAAATATCTAAAACTGGGGCTAGGGACAAAGTGCTGTCATTTTTTACAGTTTTACCCATAATGCTTTGCGCTTGAAAAAGGGAAAACACCGTTTTACAGCAATCTAGTGGCGATTTTTTTGGGGAAAATGCAGAGAGGCTAGTTTTAGGCTATTTTAACAATGTTTCCGCAGTTTGTTTGTCAAAAATCGAAAAATCGAAAAACAGTCCAAATCGTCACTTAGGTCGTTCTTGCACCAACCCCCTCAAATATGAAGTGAGCTATTACTGGAAGAAAATAACAACAATATTTGATTTGACTCTCTGAATCTGTCGTAACATTTGTCTACAAAACTGAATGGGAGTTCTGAACCTGAAAAACATGTTTTCTGATTGTAAATCGCAAAAGATCCTCTTAGCACTAACCTTCAACTGGCCCACTACAAACACCATGAGTCCATTCCCTGGGATTGGTTGAGCGTCTACAGTGGTGACTATATGCTGAACTTTTTGAAATGGAAGACACTGAAGAGAAGAACATGAGATTTTACATTATGAGCAAAAAACATTTATGTTTGGCCTCCTTGGATATATAATTAGGAAATAATGAGATACAGTTAAAATTTAAACCACCAATACCGGACCTGTAGCCAGGGGGTGCCCCCCACGCTACAGGAAGGTCCACTTTGGAGAGTTTGACACTTCATCTGGAGACAAGAGAATCTATATTTAAAGATTCAACACTTAAGTGATTAAATGGACTAAAGGAAAGAAATGTAGACCCGTAGAGCAGCAAAAAAAAATATGTTTTTGAGGGAAATGGATGTCTTCAGAAACACATTTTTTTATTGCCAACTCGTGCTGCCTTGCCATTTACAAATAACAGTTCTTGGCATTTTTATATTTAAATAAACTTACTCTCAGAAAATGGCACATAACAGTTTGCATAACAAATGAAAGGAAGAATAATTTCACTGTGTTTTCAGCTACTGGATTAATGTCATTTTCCACAGAATCATGTTTGTATTGGATATTTAACTTATAGTCCAGTCATTTTGTGAAATGACCCACAACTAATTGCAACAGAAAGTTTCTCAACGGTTTTAGGGCCATAAAGTCAACCTAACAAACATACTAAAAGTCCTAAAAAATCCATGTAGGGGAACATCTCAAAATTCAAGTTTGAAAAGACGACACAATTTTCTTTTGTTGGCGGCCATCTTGTCCTTTGTTATTAATGAGTTTTGCCGCACTTAAGTTTTGCAAAGCTTTTGATATTTGCTATACTGTACAGTATTCCCAGCTAAGTGTTAAATTTTTAGTGGTTTAAAATGGACTCATTCATGTTATATATACTTTGTTAGGTATGTTATTTTTGCAAACTACACTTTGACTAAGAGACATTTCCAATGTCATAATTCCAATACAGTGCCTGACTAGGAATCTTGAAACACATTTCCATAAACAACTCAATAATTCTTATTATTATATGGATGCCAGTGTTTTACCGGAAACTAAAACACTCGTATTTTCCATATCTTCACTAGTGAAAATATGAAAAAGTTATGTACCGAATGTCCCGGATGTGCACGTTTGCAGTGTTGTTTTCCTGACTTCGTCTGCAGTGAAATCTCGCTCGCTCGGTCACACGAGTTTTAAGCCACAAAACTAAGTTTTGTTCTAGTTCTAAAGAGAAAAACCTTATTTCAACTATGGCAGAGAAAGCTACAGCAACACAAAAAGGGAAATTAGTTCTTAACGACACTGGGAACCAGAAAGATAGAGGGAGCATTTCACAAATAAACACTTTCGACTTTACCAAGTGAGTTGTTCAATTTGTAATATTTTGCCGCTAGTCAATTCTAATCCATACAACAAAAAGAACATTACTCGCTGCGCTCGTTTGTAAAATATTGTTCTTGCCACTCGAAAATAAAATCCATATCTTCGCGCCAACGTGTAATATCCTCTATATCATCTATATAGTGGATTTAATATTTACCTGTAACACGTTACAGTCTAGAACTAGTTTCATCAGCGTAGAGCTATAAGTGCCGTAACCTCATTAATAACAAAAGCCAATATGGCGAAGAAAGCTGTTTCCGATTGCTTTGAATAAATCCCTTTTTTCGAGATGTTGCCGTATCGGGATTTTGGACGACTTTTGATATGTTATCAAGTGAGTATAATAGAGTCTAAATCTGTTAGATTTGTACTGTTGCAATTTGTTCTGGGTTAGCCTTATTATTCACGTAAAATGACTGGACTATTAAGATTGTACTCTCCTTGTGATTTGTAACTAGTGTGTTTTTGTCAATAACAGAAAAAAACTGATCCCAAGTTGGTCCGCTTTTTCTAGATAAGCACCCTTCACCCCACACTCACACAAATTCCTGGCTACAGGCCTGTATGTGGATCCTCCTTCAACCCTTTAAAAATGCTATACTACAGATCTCACCAAACTGTCATGTTGTATTTGAAATTCATGCTGCTTCCACGCCCACAAACGTCTACAAGTTTGCCTACATTCCTTTGCTCACATGAATTTCAATGGTCTGCCTATTTCACAGGTTTTTCTTGGAACACTGCAAAAGCATCAAATGGTGCCAAATGAACTTATTAAGGCCTAAATTGGAAATGCAAACAATCATCCCTCAAAAATTACAAATTACTAAAATAATATTGTTGCCTAAAATATATCTTGTTTATGGTTTTTAATTCATGGTAAATTCCCGCCAAAAAACAACAGCAGACAGAAGCATTACACAATCTAGACAAAACAAGGACAAATGTAGGCAGAGTCAGAGACGTTTGTGGATGTGGTAGTGGCATGAATTATCAAGGCAGTGTGACAGATCGGTGAGATCCGTAGTAAATTTCTAGATTTATATGATGCTTAGTATTCACCAAACCGATGGATATCCAATTCTGCACACCCTGATTGGCTCCTGAAACTCGGAATATCTGAGGATATTCACTGTAGTTTTGCATCACAATACCGTATTTGTTCGAATAAGCGCCACCCCTCGAACAAGCGCCGCCTTTGAATCGACCCTTGAATAAGCGCCGCATTTCAAGCAAAAAAGTTATAAGCGGTGCCCTAAAATAAGCACCGCAGTTCGGGTGTGGCCGTTTTTGGAGACAATGATAAAAAAGCGAAGAAACCACTTAAAATTGAAAATTTTGATCGATGACAATTGTTCCTAGTTTAAATCAAAAGAAAATCCTCATAGTATATTAACTGTTCTGAAAACATGTAGTCAGAAAATGAAACATTAAGAAACAAATCCTTTGTCACCTTCTCATTCAAAATGTAATAAGCGCTGCCTTCGAATAAGCGTTGCCCCTGAATAAGCACCACATTAGAGACCTGAAGAATTTAATAAGTGCTGCAGCATCCCAGGGGGGGGAAACTCAGATATAAAAATGATGGGGGGGGGGGGGGGGGGGGGGGTCCGACGTATTTTTTTGGGTATGAAATTTGTAGTAAAAGTATTTTTTTGGGTTGAAAATTTTACCAGGTATTTTCTTGGGGGTTGAAAAATCCGTGGGTATTTTTTTGGGTTGGTTTGACAGGCTACATTAAGTTGATGATCAAGATACTACTTTTACCTAATCTAAAGTTGTTTCTGGGAAACATAATAGGATGGGCATCAGTGTATGCTGGTATCGTTTTAAGCTAAAAAAAAGTTGGGTATTTTTTGGGTATCGAATTTTGGAGCTCCGTCGGACCCCCCGTCATTTTTATATCCAAGTACCCCCCCTGGGTGCAGCATATTCAAACAATACGGTATTGACAATAATATTTTATGCAACTGATTTGGTGAATACTAACACTATTCCCCTCAGGATCAGTGAACATTGACAGGGTATATGCACCCCACATACCTATTCCCACAGCTACTTGCTATCTATCACGTAATAGATAGTGAGTAGCAAAACTGCTAGCGCAAAACTTTCTAAAAGCATGAAAATAAATATGTTTAAGCAACAACTCGAAGGTAGTATGCTAGTGGGTTTCTACTAAAACAATTAGACTACTCGTTCTCGTTTTCTATGAGTCAAATAGTCAACTTGGCGCTACGCGCCTCGTTAACTATCTATGGACTCATAGAAAACTCAAACTCGTAGTCTAATTGTTAGTTAGTCAAATCACACTAGCTATTGTCAATGCTGCGTTCTGATTGGTTGAGCTACTAGTAGGCTATAAGTTATAGTTATTTGAAAGCCAGACAATGGCAAATGGCCAGACTAGAAAACGTTTCTGGCTGTACAAATTGACCTACTAAGTGTGATTTGACTAAAACAATTATTCCTCTCGCCTATTATAGCCCATTCGGCTACTCTTTCTTACTAGATGCTGTACCTGTAACTTAGCGATGATACCATCACAACCTTGAATTTGTTGTCCCTCAAAAGTCAGCATGGAAGTAGGTTGCTGAAGATGGAAAACAATCCAGGAAAAATCAACCGATCGGGGCCATTCCATTTTATATCCACATACCCCCTATTGACGAGATGACTAAGAATTTGACCCCTCGGAAATGATTTTTTGACTAAACCCCTCAGAAAAGTGCTTCAGAAGCCGGAGACCCCTTGGAAATTTCCCAATTTCTTCCACAACAGGCTTCAAAACCCCTCGGAAAATCGGGAAATATTGTCAATAGAAGCCAAACCCCTCGGAAATTCTCGTCAATAGGAGCCTAAATACACCCAAAACAGCAGTTATTTTCCATTAACACCCCTCGGAAATCAGATTTCAGAACCCCTCGGAAAAACTCGTCAATAGGGGTATGTGGATAAAAAATGGACTGGCCCTCAGCAGCTCTTTTTCAGTTGGTATTTCAACAAATTGGTGCCAATAAATCATGCTTTAAGGAAGAGTTACTTACATATAATGGCCTTAGTTGGCATCGGTCACTGTCAAAAATTGCATAATATTGTTGCACAAATTGATTTCCAATTACTTGAGGATCAGTCATTTTACAGAGCAAAGTTTGGTGCCAAAATCGAGCTCCACAGCCAACAGACTTTCGAAGTCAAATGTCCAAATTTCCCATGATTCCTTTCACTGAATTACACAGGAAACCCGCTCAAAGATAACATGAGCCTGAGAAAACGAGTCTTATTTCTTTGAAGAGTCATTTCTGGGTGAGTACCCTACTCCTTATTTTTTTGGGAGATTTTAGACATTTTGGGCGCTTCGGAAATACTCATCTAACAAAGGATGGACCCAACACACGCTCCATTTTCCGTTCACCCGTTCCCCGGGCCGCATCGGTTTTTCTCCCGACAGTACTCGCGGAGAACTCGCGGAGCAGTCGAGAAGCAGTCGGGACGTTTACTCAATACCAGTCTCTTCTCGTCCATCATTACTACGCAGCTGCGCCGAACGAACGATCCAAAAAAAGAGAAGCAAGTTTACGTGTAGTTTTTGAATCGGAGACGAAAACAACAGATATTTTCTAGAAATCAGTAGGATCAACACTTCGTTTTGAAGATGTCAGTGGCTTTTACATCCGGAAGGCGCTCAGAGCCAACATCACAATCAATCCAAGCGGTAAGCCAGTGTTCAAGGTGCTGCTTTATATTACTATACACATAACTTCTGTCATGGGAAATAAGTTAACTTACTAGAACTCTTTACTCCAAGCACCATGTTCATGAGCATGAGTTATAATACCCATGTTGTTTGTATATTTTACATGGTTTATAGAGTATCCTCCGTTAGTAGTATTTTCTCGAATTGATTGCTTATTAATTGCCTTAGCTGCCCTTTCATCACAGACACATGCACAGCAGTTGGGCAATTCCCTACTAGTTAAAGGATCTGTCACACCCTGACCATAATGCACTGCTTTGCTGCCATTTTCGATATCAGAAACTTGACAAAAGTGTCAAGGTTAGAGCATTTTACTGTACAAGCACAATAAATCTCAACAATATAATTCCTATTGCATTACAGCTGTTTTGAGTATTCTGCGAACTCTCGAGCTCAATTTCCAATCGTCAAATCACTTTCTGGCTTCCGTCAATCAAACTTTGAAACTCTTTGGAATACATAGAATTCAGTTATTCGCCATCCTAGTGAAATGCCCCAACACACAACATCTTTTATTAGCTTTTTCTAAATAAATGGCCTAGCTTGAGGTTGGCTAAGACCCGGGAGTTTGATTGACGAAAGCCAGAACGCCATTGGAAGTTGAACGCCACAGTTCGCAGAATACTCAAAACAGCTGTAAGTCATAGTTTCTGATGGTAATGAATCATGTGAATAAAAACAAAGCAATGCATTATGGGCAGGGTGGATCCTTTAAAGGGACCAACTCAGCCTACCCACAATGCATGGCTTAGTTTTGTTTACATGATACATAGCAACAGAAACGCCGACTTCTGCAAAGGAATTCTATTATAATTCAAGCGTTTGTTGTGTAAAATGTGCTAAAATGATGTAACATTAAGCTTTTTTGTTGAGTCACTGGAGTTTTATGGTATTGAAATTGGCGAAGCAGTTCATTATGGACAGGGTGAGTCAGGTGCTTTAAGGGTTCAACTATATGGAAACAATATGGAAACTATATGGAAACCAGGTTTTTAGGTTACAGAGGACATTCAAAGGTATGCCTACTTAAAGCTCTCTGAAGCACCACCATATTCAAAAGAAATATGCAATCTTATACATTTGCCAGAAGCCCAAAGACCAAAGAATAAGATGCAAAACTTTAGCTGCAAGAGATACATTAAACACATCTATCTATCTATCTATCACATTGGACATCAAATACAATAACTAGATTTAGCTTACTTTCAGATTTCAGGCCTGTTACTGAATCAATCTTTATTTCACTTTACTCATTAAATGTACTAAGTTTTTTGCTATATGAATAACTATATTTGGTTAAGTGACTGAGATCCATTGGAAGCAGAGCTTCTCGATCATGGATCCCAGGTAAATAACGAAATCATTTCTCTATGATGATGATTACAACCAGGCTCGAAATTTTAAAAAATCACCTTCATTCAAAAAAGTGTATATATGTACACGAAAGTAACAATAACAATAAAAAAGAAAAGAGAAAAAAAAAGATATATATATATATATCAATTAATATAAACTTGTATACGAAAACCAGAATATAGCATGCTGTGGTCTCAGCACAAGATGTGGAAAGAAAGTTATTGCACTACTTCAGAATATGATTTTAATGCCTTTTTGAAAGAGAAAAAACTTTTAGAAGCTTTAATTTTGTCATCCAAGCTATTCCATATTTGCCTGCCTTTGTAAGAGATTGAATTTTAACCAAAATTAGTTTTTTTGAAGGGTACCTCAGATTGGTTTCTTGTACTATACGTGTGGGTTGCTGTGTTGTTCACTAAGAGGAAATCAAACGTATCTGGAAGTATGTTTTTAGTTAGCCTAAACATAAAGAGAGCAGTTTCTTTCACAGATACAATTCATTAATTTTACGAATGTTTAGAGCTTTAAATAGAGGACTAGAGTGAGCTTGATAGTGGGATTGAGTAATAATACGCACTGCTTTTTTTTTGGAGTTTAAGTAATCTATCTAGCTTAGTAGGGACTGGTTTATTAATACTAATAGAACAGCTGCTATTTGCCCAGATTATGTTCCCATTTAATAGATATGGGTAGATTAATGAGTAATAAAGCATACGGAGAGTAGTTTGTAACTAAACAAAATGTATAGATAAAGAGACAATAAATGCAGAATTTGTCATCAGAGTCTTTAACATTGACTTCAGCTTAATTTCACTTTGAATTAATATTTTGGTCGTTAATGAAGAAAGAGCTTGTGTGGTCAAAATAACTGAAATATCAACCAACGACAAGCAAGCCTTGCGAAATTGGGACATGCTCAGTTTTGAAATGCAGATTGAGTATTAACTGTAGAAGAGTATTTTCTTTAGTTACACACTCTTGTGCCTGTAGAAATTAAATAAGTTGATCCTGTTCTGCTCAACAAAAGATGCTATTTCAAACTTGGAGAATCAAGATCTTAGCTTTACCAGGTATTAAGTTTCTTCAGACAGTCTAACTATTTTCCATCCAAGTTCTTGTGATATTTCTTATGAAAGTGCAATTCAAAACAAAAACACAAACTCGCAAAGGATGGTGGTTGGCTGTGGGCCTTTAAACTGAGGAAGCTAATTCGATGTATACCACATCAACTAATCCTACCAAAAAAGGATAAAAATTATTGTTGACTATGTTAGCTTACTGAAAAAAAGTTGATAATCGGGACTTTTGACCAATCCTGGAAATCTGTCTTTAAAAAGGGATTTTATATCATAATATTGTATATAGTTTTATTTTCTATAGCTTTAAATTATTTTATAGTTTAATTGTTATAACTATAATATTTTCTTTAAATGCATGACCCCATCAGCATTTTAGCTGTAATTATAATATAGTGTTTAAATATTAAATGCTATTATTATTATTATTTTTCCTGGCCCATCACCTCCTGTATTTTATGACCAGTCCCTTAGTCAGATCCATAATAGATGTAACTGAACAAAGTTTGTTTTGATAGAGAAACTTGCCTGTTTTCAGCTTCTGGATGAGAATACCCAACTTATTCAAGCGATTGTTGATTACCAAAACAAGGGCAAGGCATACGAATCAACACAGTAAGTGCTCAGTGCCCAACACATGCATACTGGAACATACTTCTAAAGCATAATAATATTCTGAAACGTCTTTCATAAATGCCATATATTGAAAAGTATTATAATTATTTTACAATTGCAGAAATGGCAATATTCCTTAACCAAGGGTATGTGCTTAAAAGCATTCTAGGGTGTACCTAGTCCAGAGCTTGCCCCATGCACACACACAGTGTCTCTCATCCCAAGGGTACCCTTATTGAACCCCATTTATTTCTGCTGCTGAACAGTCAACCTCGGTACCACATTTCTTTTGACATCATTTGTGAGCTGCTTAATCCATATTGTGTGGTTCCAGAAAATATCCAAACCCCCTCCATGGAAGGGTGTTGGAAAGTGACCCACCATCCCTCTGGAATTTCCAAGGAAAAATACAGTATTTGTATGGAAATGATCAGGTAAATTGACCCCCCACCCCTCCGGAATTTCCAATGCCCTTCCATAGGGGGTTTTGATAATTTCTGGAACCACACATTAAGCAATAACTGAATTGAATTCCCTTAGGTATCAACAGTTGTTGCATCGTAACTTGGTGTATCTAGCAACATTGGCTGATTCCTCTCAGACTGCACCGACATCTCAGGTGAGTTGGTTAGGTATTCAATGCATGGTAGTGCATGATCCTACAGGAGCTTAGGGATAACAATTATAAAATTCACATTATTTTCAGGGTCCTAATCCTCCAGGAGCATCAGGGCAAAAGGGCCAAGGGGCAGGCATGCCCTTGCACTCTCAAGGTGCAGCATCTGGTATGGGACCTAGCATGGGAGAAAGTGGAAACCAAAGCACCAGCCAAGGTCCTCCAGCACCTAATTCAAGCACAGATAAAATCCCAAATCCAATGAATTCAGGGGGACCCTCATATTCAGGTTTGGGGCCTAGTTCAATGAGCAGCTTTGGCCCAGGGACATCATCACCACCTCAGCTGCAGCACCCACCAGTTTCTACCCCAACCCATGGGCCCTCTGCAAACTACCCCCCTTCTTCAGGTGGACAGATTAGAAATCCAGCAGCAGCCGGCCTTGGGGGCCAAATGGGAGGGATGCAGCCGCAAAACACCATGTCACGGCTTCCATCACAAATACCCCAACAGCCAATGATGCCTAGTGGTCAGCAAACTCCTCAACAATACATGATGCAACAGCGGCAAATGCAGTACCGACAAACATCTCAACAGGTAATAGAATAGGCTGCCCAAGTGTTCATTTTATCAACTGTAAATGTTGTAGTAATTGCTCTGATAAGTAATTGCTCTCTGGTAGTAATTGCTATATATGGTGAAATAAATATGACTCACCTCTTATGAGTGTATTCACTTGTATCTTGTGTTGCTTTCTACGCAATTTTGAGTCTAATAAGCTCAGCATAGAAAACACCTCAAGATACAAGTGATTACACTCATAAGAGGTACGTCGTTTAACAAATGAAGGGTTACAAATGAAGGGTTGATTTTCGGTTTTCCTAAAATCTGCACAAATCATGTTGAAATAGCTTAAAAGTAACTTCTCTGTATTTTTTCCCCAAAAATCGCTATGAGAACGCTGTAGAACGGCCCTAGTTACCGCTTAAGCATTTGCCATTTTTTCGCCAAACATAAGCTTATCAGAGCAATTACTACAACATTTATAGTTGATAAAACGACCCCTGAACTTGGGCAGCCTGTCGCAATAGTTTTTGAACATACATTAGTTATTGCTGGGTACTTGGTTACAGTTGCGCACTTTTCAGAAAACGTTTAGTTACTGAAACGTTACATGGTTAGTATCTAAATAGTCTTGGAAAAGATCCAGGGCTCGACCTTAACTGTATAGTCTACAAGCCAAATACAAGTAAAACGTTTCTTTTTACAAGTGGATTTCATTTATTTACTAGCCATGTTGACTGTACTCGATTTCTGCATCTAAAATAAAAACTCTAATATTTTCCACTGTTTTTCTCACTTCAAAAATGGTCAGAATAACAGGAAGTAAAATGATTCTGCACTCGGCATACGACCATGGCGAAAACGTCTTGATTGTGCATGAGGAACGATTCAGATTCTAAATAGTCTACTAAACAAAAAATTCACACAAAGCTGGCTCATACTCTTTTTATAAGAACATAGAGTGCCTGTAGAAAATATATCATGGCTAGTGAATGATCCGAGCCCTGGGATCTATACTAGGCCCAGAAAATGATTTCCGTGCTGTAAGACCCATCGACACACTCAGTAGTATAGACCTGGGTCAACACAATAACGTGAGCTGGATGGCTATCACGTGATATTAACCCTGTACAATCTTTTGTTTCATGCTCATCTAATGTCTAATGCATGTCTAATTGCGTACAATGATTCTTACTGGTTTGAATTTGGTACTTATGTACCGTTGCACAGACAAAAGGATTCCTCAGAGAAAGGGAACAAAGAGATAGTACAAAAATAAAATATGAGGCAACATCACTTTGGACATGCGAGTCTACAAGACTCCCAACCCTTGGTAAGGGTAAATCAGCATTTGTTTTTGAGGATTGAATTTATTTGGTAATATGCCACTTTGAGGATAATCCAGCTCATGCTGCATTACTCACTGTTACTGTCGCTTGTTTTCTGAGTCAACATTGTATCTGCAGGTTCCACAACAGCAACCACCAATAGGGCAAACTCCAGTCAGCTATGGCACACCATCTGGTGGTGGAATGATGCAAGGCTACCCCCAGCCACCACCACCACCACAACAACAACAACGCTATAATATGTATCGTCAACCCAACCCCCAGCAGACTCTCTCACACATGCCATACCCTCAACAACAAAACAGCCAGATGATGATGAGCCCACAGACCTCTCTTGGCATGGGACAAATGGGTATGGGTGGGGTGCAACAATCCATGGGGCCTGCACCAATGGCAGGGCAATCTCAAATGGCTGGGATGGTACAGTCATCCATGGCACCTAGCCAAATAGTACCTTCTGCGATGGCACAGTCGCCTATGGTTCAATCTCCAATGGGCTCAGCTCATTCTCCTATGGTCCAGTCACCGATGGGCCAGCCTCCCGTGTAGCGACAAACACTCGTGCCTGTAGTTGTGGTAGCTCTTATGGTACTGTATTGACAGGTACTGGACCAGACATGGTGAAGATGCTTTGAGCCAGAGGCAAGAAAGCAAGGTCTGCATTCTGACAGGAAGAATGACGTCACGGATGACAAGCTGACCGAAACACACACCAACTATCAAACAAACAAATAATCAAGTAAATAAATAAACAAACGAACTAAAAGGCAAACAAACAAACAAAATCAAAGCACCGCTACGATGAACTCATGGATATATTACCGTTGTGTGGAATATTTGCTGCCCGAGACGCGCTTCAATTTGCTCATAGTTAATGGAGTGGAATGGCTAGGAAGCCCGGCAAACTTCAAAGGACCAACACAATAGCGTGGGCTGGATGTTGAAAGGGGCTATCACGTGATATTGACCCTGCAAAATCAATTGTTTCATGCTCATCTAATATGCATGTCTGGTTGTACACTGAATCTTACTGGCTGAATTGTGGTACTTAGATACTTATGTACCGTGACCCTGCACAAACAAAAGGATTCCTCTGAAAACGTAAACAAAGACATAGTACAATAACAGGGTGTCAGGTTTCCCAACCAAGTTTTGTCAATAACATCAAACCTTACGATAGATTGATTACAGCCTTACGATAGATTGACAAATGTCACGCCAATATACTCGCTTAGGTCAGCCAGTCTTTTCGAAGAATACCTATTAGAACCGATCGATTTCAAATTTGTCACGTTTCAGTGCTGTCCCTGATACCGCACTCAAGCCCGCAATTCAGTGTATTCTTTAATGGGATTTGAATAAACCATATTATTGTTATTATTATACAGGATTGCATAGTATGATTAAAAAAATCTTTGGCAAGGGACTCCAAATTTTCGAAAAATGTTCTACCCACCCCTGTGGAAATTCCAGACTTCTGCATAACGCCTGTGCAAATTTGTAGCAACCCCTGTGGAAATTCCAAATGAATGTCCCGTGGAAATTCCAGGGTAAAAATAAAGGCCATGTTGATATTCCAGGGTCGAAAACAATGACCCCTGCGGAAATTCGAGGGTCAATACAACAAGGAAGGGGGGGGGGGGGGGGGGGGGTCTCGAACGAGGTCTCCAAAACTTGACCCTACCAGACCAAAAATCCTCGTTTTTTTATACGTCATTTTGGAATAAGGTGTATACACACAGACCATGTCAGTCTTAGGAACACGCCACTTAATGAGCTACTGCCTCAGGCAGCAGGCGGTTAGCCTTGTTGATTACATAGTCCGTATGGGTAGGCCAAGACAAGGTCCTCCAATATATAAACACCTTATCAGAGCTTAAAGGAACTCGCCTGTTATCACCCAAACCACCGATAGCAATGGACTGCCTCGTACAACTATTATAACGCAAGAAGTCTACCTCCATTACCTTACATTCGATATTTTTCACACGATCGAAGTGCATCAGTCATTGATGGAGAATTTCTTATGGATAATTTCTTCAGTGCTGTGAGGTCACTAGCTCTTGCACTCCATAATTCTAAGAGAACAATCACAGTAAAAACGAAAGGGGGCCGAGTTTGGGCCCTTGTGGTATACCTCCATTGTGAGATGAGGTTCGGGACTGAGATGATGAGATCTTTACATACTTGGATCTTTCAAATTAGAATGCCGTGATCCAGTGTAACACAGTGAATATTGAACATAGAAAGTATGCTAACCACAGTACTCTTGTGATCAATGAGATCGTGAACCCTTTCCTGAAGTCTAATCAAAGGTACCGGGTGCCTCGGTGAAATCGTGGATACTGTTTATCCAAGTTTTGGACTTTTGGTCCTGTTCCCTTTCCGAGATATTAATTTTCTAGTAGTGATGACGTCATCGATAACGTTATACCACGTGACCTTGGTGCTGAAGATAATTTTACCCAACTTTGGTAACCTAGCGATGTTCCCTTCTCGAAATATTTTTTCTAGTTTTGATGACGTCATCGATGACGTAATGTCATGTGACTTTGTTGCTGGTCCCCCCTTGTGACTAAGATAGCTTTGTGCAAGTTTGGTCACCAAGCGATGTTTTGTTCTAGAGATATTAATTTTTCTAGTTTTGATGACGTCATCGATGACGTAATGTCATGTGACTTTGTTGCTGGACCCCCCTTGTCACTAAGATAACTTTGTCCAAGTTAGGTCACCTAGCGATGTATCGTTCTCGAGATATTAATTTGTTTAGTTTAGATGACGTCATGAGCTAACACTTGAGCGAGCGAGTGAGCGAGTGACATCTGGCCCACTACAATAACTCGTGAATACGCTAACGCGTATCCCCAATAAAAAATGAATCGTACAGCAATGGCCCCTATCTAAGGCTGCCAAAGTAAGAAACTTCCAGCTTTTATTGTTGCTTACCAAAATATCAAATAACCTATTATTTTCCAAGTTAATATTGTCCCAAATAACACCATGAACGGCTTGGTTTCTTTCGTTCTCCGAGGGAGATTTACTAACGAAATTTCCTTATTATAAATGCAACGACGTTGTGACGTCACGAGAGGGAAATAGAAGTCAAGCTGAAGACAACTATATTCTCTCAATATGGACTGCGCCATCGGGCTTTTATAAAGAATGCCATGGCACCGAGGGAAATAAGGGATTAAATTTTCCCGAGATGCCCGAGGAAGAATTTTTAAAAGAGCGAATGACTGTAGTGAAAGCAATCGCAAACAGCAAAGTAATTACACCAATTCCGCATAAAACCTAAAGGAGTAATTACAAATTAATTGTGAATTACTCACGACAGTCATCTGAAATCCGCTCTAAGTGCGTTCGACCAATTTGACGATTCAAATCACTTCTTGGGGCAGTGCACACACCCAGACAAAAACAAGATGGGAAAGAAATGTTTCACCAACAGTACTCAACCCTGCAACGACTTTGCGTCCGCCGTCGCTGGATTTGGTCAGGGTACGATTTGAGGAAGGAGGGTGGCCACTCACTTCTGTTCATTTACAAACGCATCTCAATGCAAGCTTTATTTGGATGACATTTGGACTGCAAGTGCACCCAATGTTATTTCACATCAATCATCAACTTATATCACAAATCACATTTTATCATTTGTCATACTGAATAGCTATGTACAAACGCCGATCCCTAAACTGCAGTCAGAGTTTTCCGTTGTTAAGCTCATTAGAGCTATTTCTATTTGCATTGGAAGCGCCTGAACTATCTTCGTTTGAACCCGAGTCAAAGAAAAACATGCAGCAGTTTTTTTCATCAACCGTGGACAAAGTGCGCACTGAAAACAAGCAGTAATCACGAACACGCTCTAGAGAGTAAGACATCAGCCATTGGTGTTTTCATGCATTTGTTTTTATTGATGTTTCTTGTGCTACATGGTCTAGGCGGGTCTACGAGTGCGTTGACTCCAGTGCGTTTCATTGAAGGTCTCTCATAGCTAAGTCTGTAAGGCCCTGCTGTCTGGCAAGTCGTAGCCGCTCAAGGATATTTCGTAGTCTTTGGTTTTGGGGCCGCTTCATCTCGCTGTTGATCTAGAAACATATATTGATCAGCAGCGTTCCTACATACTTCCGGCTAGGGTGGGTTGGGGTTGGTCGCGTGGGTCATTGATCAACTAAATGTGAAGCTATATGCGTGGCTTTAAGTTAATGTCAATATAGAAACGGTATATGGGAAATCTAGAGAGATCCACAAGTGAAATTTGCCCTAGGGAAGTTCAGCATTATGGCCCACGAAACCCAAAGAACACAAGACGCGTAACTGCGTTAACTCGGTCTTCTGTCTATAATGCATTTCGGTTTTAAAATAAAACGCAGCATAACCAAGAAATACTAGTTTGTATTTTAGTGTATCTGTCAAAAAAGGAAAACCAATGGCTACAGATTTCTCAACGTTCGGATTTATAAACAGGCAACAACATTTCGTTGTTGCGACATATAATGGACAAGAGGTTTAACAGATAGTAGTATTTCGGCTTTTCCGTTTCCGTTCTTTACAAACGACTCCAGTAGAAGCGCAGCACAGAGCAAAACATTGCAAGAATACGCTATCTTGTGAATCGCTCTAAAGTAATTGGGAAATATTCTAACGATATTTTGAAACTACCTAACTCGCGTGTAGAGATCAAGCGTGTACAAGGTCAAAAAGCAGATATCAAAACAGAGCGAAGCTGTGATGGGATACAACTGACGTAAGTTAAAGAAAACTACATTTGCTCTGAACAATGCATTTCGGTTTTAAAATAAATGCAGCATAATCAAGGAATACTAGTTTGTAATTGTGTATCAGTGAAAAAAGGAAATGCTAATACCTACAGATTTCTCAACGCTGGGATTAGCCTGCGTGTCAGAATATAAAACAGCCAACCGACTGTTATAATTGAACCTACTTGAACCTGCGTTTTCTGACCGAAAGCAGAAAAAAAAAACAGAGCTGAATGTCTGGAATTGTAGGGACGCCAAATCTCCCCAGCTTGTTGGGACTAAGATTTTTCACTCCTGTCTCCCGGCAAAATTTTCCTGAATTTCCGATATTTACTGTATTTCATATAACCTTTGCATTTCGTCTGAAATCCTAAGGGTTCTCCCGATTTCTAAAGTCCAAGGCTGACATTCGATCCCTGGAATTGGAGCCTCAAACTATTAACGACTTGATCGCTTAATCTAACGTTAATTCAACTTAAGACATACTGCAGGTGGAACATACAACATCTTTTTGAAACTGAAAAGCGATAGTTTAGTGAGGGAGTGTACAAAGATTACTTCATCTGGCCTAATCGACCGAGTTGCAGCCGGCGAGTGCGCTGCAATTGAAGCTTCAAGACGAAGTGAAACAGAATTTTAATAATACTAGTTGAAAATGGACTTTTCTATCTTTTTTCTTCAAATTGCCTAACATTTTTGCATAAATTAGAGCTTTTCATTTAGGGAAAAGACAGATGAAAAAAGACAGATCGAAAATAACGAAACCCCGCTCCTTGTTCAGGAAAGATCTGCACGATTAAGGCGCGGCCTCGTACTCGGCTTCAGTAACTTCAATTCTCGGCGCTTCTGGGTCCCTGCCCGTTGCCGCATGTATTCCGCACGTTGTAGAGAAGAGGAACCTCCACTGCCCGAACCTCGAAATTATAATTTGGTTCACGTATTTTGATTGGTTAGTCGAGACTAAATAGCCAAAGGACTACCAAGATCGGCTTGGTAGTCTCGGATTCGTAGGTAATCTAGATACTAGATAAAATGAAAATATATTTCTGCAGTCAATATAGCCGGCCATTAAACGTTGAAACGTTTGGGCAAGTGAAAGGCGAGTGAAATAATCAAATCTACCAAAACACTCCCTTCAAAAGTAACAGAAGAATAGCTCAAAATCCCGTGGATGAAAACATCCCGCAGGTTTTGCTCGGCGGACAACTGTAATCCGAGGGAAGATTAACTTTTGTGGCTATACAGGGTGCAAACTGTGCCCTTTTATTTGATGCTATCAAAAGCGACAACAAACAGCAGGGTAAACCGTCTAGAGAACGTCCCTGTCAGGTTTTACTGTCATGTCTTAACACCGTTGAAATACCTTATGAATTAATCGCTCCCTATGAGTAATGTACTTCCACTTATTGCAAGGCGTTGGCAAGCCATCATGTAGTTTGATTCCTACAACAATTATGTCGCGGCCGAGACCCCTAACTCGACCCTGACCCCAAGAGGTAAGAGCGATAAGAGGTAAGAGCACACACAAGTTACAAATACTCAGTGATATGCTCCAACCCTTAAAATAACGATCATGGTACATTTGTTTGCATTTAGCGAAACTAGTTATGATCCAAATCATCAAATACACACTGATGTTTTGTCTGTTATTGTTGTTTGCGGGAGAGGTTCGGACTCGGCACAATACCATGGTTGGCTCGGCACAGTTTGAACTAAGAGGATGTTTTAGCGCGTCCCGCCCTATAAACGCATCACCTTCTCCTCACAGGTGAAATAAGTGTCAGAATGTATTGCCGAGAGCGTCAGGTGTCCTTGTAATTCACGCTGATGAGCTTTGGAATTGGAAATCGAGTTATGGACGATCAAGAGAATCAACACTGTCGTCATTGAGATGCTTGATACGTAATCAACACGTCCACTGCTGCGATATAAAATATGAATGCCCCGGAACAATTCGCCGTTGTATTTTGTGTTATTTTAAAACCCATAAATAATACACCAACAATACGGCAAACGAAATCAGCCCCACAGCGCGTCCCTGAAAATACAAGCTTCCTATTGGATCAATGTAGAAGTTTTTGCCCTTCTACATGAGTAGAATTGTAAAAATAGGAACCAGTATATCATGAAAGTAGTGATAGTTAAAAATTTACAAATGTTTTTAAATAAAAAGTGTAGATGGCTTAATCTACATTGGAGTTGTTTCGTTAAGGTAGAGTAGAAAACGAACACTTCATTTACTTCCCATGTCAATAAACCTGCGCATATTTATACGTCAAGAAAGAGAGATTAAAACTTGGCCAAGGTGACCCAAAACTTGAACAAGTGTAAAACACGTCACAAAAAAATGCGGCCCGAAGGGGCTCCCTCCAAGAAAGATGCATCAAAATAAACGTATTCTAAAAGTAAAACGCACTGCTAAAATCCATAATGGTAACTTACTCTGTTTCGTTTCAAATGGCACTTTGCCAGACTAAATACACACGAGGTTCCCGCTTGAGAGGTGACTGTTGTCGACATTAGTGCTATAAGCACGACGTACATATAAAATAGCACGGATGTTCTCATATTCCCGTTTAGTTGTGAAGGTTGTCGCGATGCCAAAACTATGGAATGTCTTCCCTTGTTTCTCGAGGGTTTTGGTTCTTGAACTGCGGAGCCTCCAAGACAACCCCTTTCTTTTATCTTTGTTGCGAGGCTATTAACAAAACTCCTACTAATCAAGCTCCTTGAACTCTCGTACTTTCCTATTTGCCTTAATATTCCAAACTATAGTTTAATTAGCTCTTGTAATAGAATCCCATTGTTATTTGGGCTTGCGAAAGACCAAAGGTTTCCTCCCAGCGCCTAGTAATTATATAAGAGCCAATACCGGGCCTTGGAAATGCGTATATAAATCGAGCAAACGAGTATTTGAGTGTAGCTAATGGGTCTTTAGGCTACTATTTACGGTATAACATGAGCTATCACGCCGACTTCAAAACCCACCTGCCCCGCGTACGAGAGTGGGAGGGTCGTTTTTCGCACCCTTTTGAAGTTTAACAAAGCGAATCAGTTACTAAATAGCGTGGGCGGCACGGAGTCAATTAAATTTGTAATCTTCCAAGAAATATACTTGAGCTTTGCCGATGTGCTACCTCCACGAGTTCAATATCATGTTTATTTTACAGATCTTGCGCGGCTGTTGATGTGTTTAGCTGAAAAGGCGCAATTTTTTGTAAGGATAACATTTTGTTTGAGGCCTTAATTTGTTTTAGTTCTTTAATTTTCAGGGCATTCTAATTGTTCCCTCTAAGAGACGAGATTCACCTCATAAACACGAGCAGAGGCTTAAATTTCAAATGGGCTGAATTTATTTTTTATTGAAACAATTCAACCAACCAGCTGAAACTAAAAAGTTAGAATGTAAGACAGAGGAGAATCAGTATTGAACATGACGGAAATAACTCAGCCGCAACGTTTCACGAACGAACTTCCTACAAAAATGTTCGAAAAAGTGTCTGGTGATTATACTACATACTTTGTTACCTTCCTAATCTTTATAGTCATGCTAAAACTATTTAAAGTCCTGCAAAAACCCTGGTTATCACATCATAGGACTCAGTGTGTAATTTATTTACACACTGTTTCTTTTATTGCTAGTTCATTTTTGGCAGAATCGCAAAACTCCTTTACAAATCAAGATAATAGTGTCGTCTTTTTCAGAGATCGAATGGGCTTCCTGTGGTGTTTGTGTACCTTGTTTCCAGGTTCTTGACCGTGAACAACACAGTGGAAAATGCACATAACATATTTTCTCGAGTGTATCTGAGTTCTGGTTGAGTTTTAAGCTTTCTAGGTCAATAAAAATAGTGGAAAAACTTACTGAGATTCCAAATATGGTATGCAGATATTTCCTTATAAGGAAGTTGAAGAATGTCGACACTTTTTCAAGGGAAGTATCTTGATATGCAAAATGTTCAAGCAAAAATAGCAATATACACCCTTTTATTATCGCGAGAACCGAAGGAGGGAACCTAATATAGGATTTAATATGTTAAAATAGTAAGGCGTTTCGAGATTTTCACTTGGTCAGCTTTTTTTTTTCAATTCTTTTGGTTCTCAACTTTCGAATATAATTTGCGCCCTCGTGTTTTGTCGAAATTCGATCTCCTTTTCAATGATTTTGTAAAAAAAAACAATTTACATAAAAAAACCTAGCGGACACACAAAAATGGCCCTAAAATCGGCTCTTTTTAAAATTTCAAAAATTCCGACACGGTTTTTTAGAACACATCTAAGCCCATGGTAAAATGTTGTTAAAGAACGAAAGCATCGTGAATCCGCGTGCGTGAAGCTCTCGAAACTTGATCCGATGCGTCGGAAAGGAAACTCCATAAAGAAATCGTGTTTAATCAAATTAGAGAAATAAAGTTTTTATATAGTTTTTTTTTCAATTCTTTAAAATAAGCTTTAAAATGAGGTATGAATTGTCAAGATACGACTTTTTTTTCGCGAAATTATAGAATTTTAACGAAAATTACCACGAAGGTAGTCCGTAACCGATAAACCAGTATTCTCTGAACCTAACCAAAGAGGCTATAACATTGTGCTCGCCGTTTTTTAACTCGTGGCTAGTTTGTTAGCTTTACCAGTCCATCTTTGGTTTTTGAGATCCATTAATCCTCTCAACCTTTGTTTTGGGTTCCTAGTAATTTTCTCAACAATCATTGTCAAGTAGGTCATATTCTCAATTGCCTTAGTGAGTCGAGTTTATTTCCACGCCCTGTTACGTCCTATCAGCTTTTCGCGGTCTAACAATTTCGGGCGAAAATGTAAAGTTATAATTCCCGGCGAGTCTGTAGCAATTTGGCTCCAGGACGATTTTGCATTTAATTTTGAACATACAGCTTGTGTTTTTCGCTGTAAAATCTTACAAAGTAACATGGTACTAACAGGGAAAACACGCAACCCTGATTTTAAAGTGGAGCTGTAAATATTTTCGCCATTCGGCTTACTGTGCTAATACTTCGGAACAACATTCTTTTTTATTAGAATTTAATCCTGGAGATTCCAGTTGTCCAATGAAGGCTGATAGAAAATATGATCACATTTCGAAACGCTTGGGATATGTTTGGGATACCTGTGGGTCAATCTAATACAATAAATAAAATGCGTACTTTTAAAAAGCGGCCACACCCATTCTCTCTCTAATATACGGGAAACCCAGAATATACACGCTTATGCAAAAGAGAAAATCACCGTATTTATACTAGAGACAGCTAGCCTTCTGGACGACCTTGGCCACTTCTTAAACCGTCTAGTATTAGTATAGAGTCGAGAAAATGTGTGGACGTCTGAAAATAAGGGCATCCAAAAGACGACCTTATCTTCCCGAACGGCTTAGCCTGCTCGCAGGCGTTGGAGGGTAGTTTTAGGTCGAGAAACGCGAGTTTGCTATCGCTTGGCCGCCATCTTGGATTTGTGACAAAATGTGACAAATCGGGGGGAGGGGGGCGGGGAGGAAAGGAGAAAAGAACGCCTGCCCGAAAACTATGCTTTTCTCCTTTCCTCCCCGCCCCCCTCCCCTCCTTAGCCGTCTAGTGTAAATCAAGACAAATATGGCGCAGCTTATTTTCAGAACTCACTTTTCCGGGAGAAATATATACGCTGGCCGTCTCCAAGTATAAATTCGGTCAATGGTTAGTATAGAAACGCTACCATGTGCAGTCAAGGGTCCTTGGGCAAAACAGTTGTCATTCCGTCTGCGTTTAAGCTAGGTACTACTGTAGTTATGTATCATTTTAAAGCTTTCAAGAGTAGAAATAACAAATATTATACTTTTATCAAATATTAATAAATTATAAATGATCTAAAAAAGTTAGTTATAAAAAATGATCGTTTGGGTTTCAAGTTCTAGTCCGGGGGGAGGGGGGGGGGGGGGGGGGGCACTAGAGATACCCATCAAGAAATTTCCGTGCTTGACTAAAAAGCTGCCTTTAATATTGTCTAATTTTATATCGTCTTCTCATCAAGTAATCTCTCTTTCTTACACGGTTTTTAGAAGCTCTATCATGAGACAAATTGGACACATTCGGCCCTAAAAGATACCAATCTCCCTCAAATCTTATTGCAGATCAAGATCACTCCTAAGAGACCAAACCCCGTGATTTTGACCCCTAAAAGATACGACGATCATCCCCGACCAAAAA
Source organism: Scolanthus callimorphus (assembly GCA_033964015.1). Lineage (NCBI taxonomy): Eukaryota > Metazoa > Cnidaria > Anthozoa > Actiniaria > Edwardsiidae > Scolanthus > Scolanthus callimorphus. The sequence continues at coordinate 12,829,111 of CM066917.1, read as the reverse complement.
ATGTGGGAGTCCCCCCCCACACGGGGTTCTAGTCCCTCAAATTCAATTGAGCACCTAGTGTGTATCATAATGAATGACCATAAGGTGCCAGCGATTTTTTGTATGTTCAATATTGATTATAGTCAACCTTAGTGTTATTCAAGATCAGGTATAAAACTGCTTGGTTCTTCTGAATTCTGATACTAGAGCTTAACGAGAAAGTTATTTTTGCTAATTATAAATTTCATCGATTTTCGATCTCAGTTACCTGTGCGAATTTGCATCACGTCGCGACTGGTTCTTGTTGGACCGTTTTATCTGAGCTAGGACATAGGCTGATAGGACATAAGATAGGACATAATGCTGAGTTTCAAGCACTGGCGAGAACGAGGATGGTGATTTACACGCTTTATTTTAGCATTAGAGCACAACTTTCTATGACTTTATCAGCGAAATAGAGCACGCGTGATGTTGGGAGACACGAGAACGTTGTAACCACGAGTGAGTGACTAAAACGTTTCGCGTGTCTCTCCCAACACCGCAAATACTCTATTTCGCAGATAAAATCATAGAAACTTGTTTATTTATTTATTTTATTTATTTATTCAGCTTCGCCCGAGGGCCGGGAAATCCTCACAGAGCGAACATAGATTTGGACCAATCAGAGCGCGCGTTATCTAACTATATCAGAATTCTTGGTATTAGAAATATATGGGATTTTACTGTTATTAAAGGGCTAATGCCATGAATTTAGTCAAAATTAATTAAAACTCTAAACGATTGACGAATATCGATAAAAATGAACAAATGAGTAGACCGAGTTTATCGTCCCCATCGCCGCAGCTAATAATTCCCGAAAAAAAAAATTAAGATGGACAAGTGAGCAAAGGGAACAAACGACGAGCGCTCGAAATGATGAACTAATCATAGTCGTAATTACCAACATTCTAGGCGTAATTAATCAAAAATTCACGCGTAAATCAATTAGAAGAACACTGCAAGTACGCCCAAGTAAAACAAGTTAGGCTTAAGGTGGATCGACCCAGTAATTTTGCACCCATGCCAACCAATTTTGAACCTCTCATATAAAAACAGGTTGAATTCTATCGCGCAGCCAATATAACACACATACTACCAATAGACAGAAATATATGTCAGTACAAAAGTTGGGGAGATCGGAGCTAGTATTACGTGACAATCGGGCCACGCCTATTTTTACTCTCACCCCAGTTTCAGACTGTATCGACATTTTTTCGATAAATGCTCTACGGTTCCTGGAGATTGACTGATTGCCTACGTGCAACTGAAGTTTAGTGAATAAATATGTCAGAGTTTGGTACTTCATGGTTATAAATGTTTATAGCTCATTCTATTTGTAATTGTTCAAGGAAGTTCATGCTTTTGATTAAAATTAAATATTATTTTTATGTAAGTATCAACATAATTGCCCCACGCATCAGCTCAATGCGAAATTTGGGCCTACTTTCACGAAATTTGGTCTGATTTAAAAAATCGTAGGTTTTTTCGCTTCAAATTTTGGACGACTCCAATGGATCAATGCGAAGTTTGTCTCCAACGTTTCATATTAATTGAAATCCTCTAAGGCTGTCAACTGGGAACGCAAAGATCGATAAATATTGGATCGATTTCTGTAGTTTTTTACTCTGGGATTTGCTATTGTTCCCCGTTCGGCACAAAATCGAATTCCAATGGAGCGCACGTGCGCTTGTCCTTGCTTGGCTAGTCCCCGATTAATTTTCTTAGGTTTCTCGGTCTTTTGTTATGCACTTAATTACCATATGTCGGGGACGATTCGGAGAGCAGTCACGCGCGAACATCAACGTGTGCCGCATTGGAATTCGAATTTGTGCCGAACGAAGAACAAAAGCTAGTCCCTGAGCAGAAACTACACGAATCCTTCCAATATTTATCGATCTTGCGTCCACAGTTGATAACCATAGAGGATTTCAATTAATATGAAACTTTGGAGACAAACTTTACATTGATCAATCGGAGTCGTCCAAAAATTTGAAGTGAAAAAAAAACTACGATTTTTCAAATCAGTCCAAATTTCGTGAAAGTAGGCCCGAATTTCGCAGTAAGCTGATGCGCGGGGCCATTATGTTGATACTTACATTTGTATCCTTTTCGAAATCGCAAAGAAATATTTAATTCTAATAAAAAGTATGAACTTCCTTAAACATACACAAATAGCAAGAGCTATAAAAACTTTCAATTTATAACCATGAAGTAACAAACTCTGCCATGTTAAAGGCCCATCCCCAACCGGGGGTCTTTGCGCCCCGTTTTCTTTTGTTTTCAAATTGAACCATTGTTTTTCGCGTGCTCTGATTGGCTAAGAGTCCGCAAAGGCTTTCGGTTGGTGATGGGCCTTTAAATCATAACACTGGATTTTACATAAATTATAGCACTGATTTATAACTCCTAAAATATCTTTGTAGCGAATTTAGTCAAACTTCGGTCAAAATCAGTCAATCTCGAGGTACCGTAGAGCATTTATCGAAAAAATGTCGGTACAGCATGAAACTGGGGTGAGAGTAAAAATAGGCGTGTCCCGATTGTCACGTAATACTAACTCCAATCTCCCCAACTTTTGTACTGACATGTATTTCAGTCTATTGGTAGTATGTGTGTTATATTGGCTGCGCTATATAAATCAAACTGTTTTTATATGAGAGGTTCAAAACTGGCAGCTCAAAATTGGTTGGCATGGGTGCAAAATTACTGGGTCGGTCCACTTTAAAATGAGAAATGGAATTGTTATTCCTCACTAGATATATTAATTGCGTTCACCTCCGGAAACATTTGACTTTTAGTGAGTAATTTCGAACAAAAAGCCAATATGTCCTCAAGTTTTGCCAAGTTTCATACTGGTATCTTATATTGCAAGCGAAAGCGAAGAGTCGCATGACCGTTTCGAAACAAAGGACAACCTCGTTCCCATGTCTTCAAACAGTGGTCATGTGACTCAGCCTCCTTCAGGGTCTTGTGTTCGACCAACCGCCATCTTGAAAATTACCCACAAGACCGTGGGGACGAGGTTGCTGTTGACAATAAAATGTATGATGTCACCATCATGTTGGAAGGACTCCAACATGGCGGCCAAATTACTAAATGTGCCGTATAGACTAGACGAAAAATCAGAACTTTGCAATATTTAAGGCGCACGAGGCACTTTTTAGTAAAAGCTGGCAACAAGAGTTTTCTTATGTAATTTTACACGCTGAATCCGAATTTCCTTGTTGCCATCCTGATTTTGCGTTTAAATGAGTGAAAATGACGTCATCATGATTGACAGCTGTTCGCGAACCCCTTAAAATAGTTTCGTCGCTATATTTCAAATTCGAACGAATATTTAACTTGAACAGGATAGTTTAGAATGTTCTATACGAAAATGTGTCGTATTATTCGGATATTGCGCTGCTGTGATATTCAAAATGGCGGATCCAAGATGGCCGCCATATCGTCAAATTTGATTTTTAGAAACTATCAGTCTGGTAGTCAAAAAAGACATGGAAATAAATAGCTGACAATGAATTCATGGTATCACAGTATGAACTGCAGTGCTGCTGGTCGAATGAAGCCATATTAAATATATAAAAGGCAAATCAATAGGTGAATCAGATTCACCGCCGCTTGATTTTATGATCTAAACGATATCCTCATTTTTCGATGATCATCCTTGGTCCCGGCAACAAAACTGTGCCTTTGAAGTTCGTATATATTCTGCACGCCTTTAAAACAATAGTCGTAGATGTCTCAGTGTTTGACTCAGTGATAGGCTTTGAAATCAATAGTCAAAGTGAGAACTTTTACAGCAGGGACGACTAACTTGCTATAATTTTGTGATTGGGGATTGCGCTTCTTACCTAAATTACTAACAACAATCATATATTTGCCAATATAGTATTCTCTTTCCACATAATCGTCTGTTGCTATTTTTTTATGTATTGCAAAATCGTTTAAGTTTTTGTCTTTTTTTTTAAGTTTAGCCTTTGAACGTGATGGCCTCAAACAATCGCCGGATATCCAAAATGGCGGCACGGCGGCCATCTTGGATACGCCATTTTGGATGACGTTCTACGCCCATCAAGCACCCTATCCCATAATAGAAACTTTTTTTGGAATACCGCATTGCCACTTATCCATTTCAATTGGACTGGTCGTTAAAATTTGAAAAAAAAATCGGCAAAAAATTAATGTAGAGGTTTGTGTGACAGCTGTCAATCATGACGTCATTTCACCTCTTAAAATGCAAAATCTGCGTTGGCAACAAACAAATCCGGATTCAGCGTAAAATTTCGCATAAGATGGAACTTGTTGCCAGCTTTTACTAAAAAATGCCTCATGAAGTACGATTTTCCGAAAGTTCGTCTAGTCTAGTAAGACCACAATATGAGCTAACATTGTCCAAAATGTGTTTATTCGGAAAATATATTCACTTGTTAAGCATACGACGTTCGATCGAACGTTCCAAACGAGAAAATTACCTGAAATATTGCACGAAATCAATGCCTAAAGAAGCGTGACTAGTGTTGCGTGACAGAATTTTCAGCGCCGATATCCGAGGAGCTAAAAACAGGAAACCGACTAAACTTGGCGAGAAGAGTCCTATTGGGAACTTCCTAACTTTATTTTTTAAAGCTAGGGACAGTATAAAACTGTACTTTTCAGACCAGGTCTGAAAAGTACAGTTTTATACTGTCCCTAGCTTTAAAAAATAAAGTTAGGATTTTGATGAAGTCATGTGATGTGAACACCAGAACAAAGTTACAGTGAACAAAGGAGGAGAGACCCTACTACCTAACAAATACCCCCTTGTTTTACCACCAGTCATTTTAATCTCCAAGAAATAGCAACAATACACTTACTGTCATCAGGACTTTTAATGCCTGATGGATAAAAGTTGCCAGAAGTTTCTGACAATATTTCTCAGTCATCTCTGTTTTATGGCCGACAACATTCCAGCCATTTAGCATTGAGCGTCTGCTAGAGTGAGCGTCTGCTTTCTACAAGATATCATGTGGATCACCCTGGGACGCTGCATATTATACAACAGAGAAATGAATGTCTTACAAAACATGCTCTTTAGTCTGCTGAGACAAAGACGCCTCACTTGGCAGATCCAGTGCCTTTCTCTCTTTTTTTCTTTTCTGCTTCCTCTTCTTTCTCTTTCTCGATTATTTCAACAAATTTGTCAACTTCCTCTGCTTGTAGGATCTTGAAAAGAAAAGAAAAAACATTATCTGAATGAACTAGGCAGTCACATATCCGCACCCCTCCTATTGGTGTGATATTAAGCAATTCTTGGATGAGGTTTTTGTGCTATCCAGAATAAACAATGTCAAAACAAGTGGAATCAGGTGAGGCCATAAGGCCGAATTCAATAAATTTGTTTTATTCAATAATTGCTTTATTATATATTGATTGAAAATATTTTCGTGATAAACAAAGTTTATTTTTCTCACAAGCAATTTCTTTTACACAATCGCTTTTTCGGGGAAGGAATTTAAGTGCTCTAGGAAAATGATGCATTGCACGCATAGAATCACGAACAGCATACTGATTCTTGACGATCCTCAAATTATGTGATTCCCAAAGGAAAGTGCACGCTCTTAGCCAATCAGAATCGAGATAATGAGTACAATGTATAATAACTATGCCACTATCTCGATTCTGATTGGCTAAGAGTACACAGCAAAAGCATGTTGGTGCCAATTTAGAGCCATGCTTTTTGCTCAGGATATCTAAACATCAACAATGGCTATTTGAATTGAATACGAAGAGGAAAATACTAATGGATGTAAGCTGAAGATGAAAAACCGTTTCGCCGAGCAAGGCCTCATCATCGATGTCATTTAGCTAGGTAAGAATTCCTGGTTGCTGAATAATAAAACAATTATTGAATTCGGTTTTCGCATGACAGTGAGATTTGTCAACGCCTCGAGATTGTGTTATCCGCCTCAGCTTTGCTTCGGCAGATAACACAAACCTCGGCGTTGCCAAATCTCACTATCATGCTCAACCTCATCCAATAAGTGTTAATAGTTACAGCTTTGCAGAATTATGACTATTAATATCACATGTAGACAAGTTAAATCGCTGCCTAAGCCTTTTCCTGTCACATACACTTATCGTTTTGGTATTTCCTAATAGGAATACAAAGGCTGACAGGGTCTTAGAAATATCTATCAGTAAGGAACGTAACATGTATAAAACGGGCATGATGTAAATTGTAAAAATGTTTTCAGTCTATTAATGACACTATAACTGCATCAGTGGTAAGACTGGAATGCTTTTCTGGACAGCGCTACAGTCTATAAAATTGCCTCATTGAATCTCATTAAATAACAAAAGAATACAATGGGCAATTCCAGAAAATAAAGGTACCCCCCCCCACGGGCGGCACTAGTTTTTGACCCCCCCATGTATCCAGAATTTCCAAAATGGTTTACCCCCCCTCCCCCGTGCATATAGAATTCCGGGCAGGTTAAACCCCCACCCCTTCAGAAATTGCAACTTTTACCCCCCCCCCCCCCCCCCCCCCCCCCCTTCCCCTCCGGAATCCAAATAATCACCACCTTTTTTATTATTGCGAGAAAAAGTAAAAATTTGCGAGAGGGAAACGTTGTGGAGAAAAAGGCAAAAGTTGCGGGGGTAGTTGCAGGAATTTATTAAATTTGCAAAGTGAAGAAAACACAAAAAGTGCATGGATAATCTTGTTTCAGAATATTAATACAGAGCATGATAGTTTGATTTTGAAGAAAAAAATAACACCGGCATTCACACATCCACTGAATATGAGCTCCACATTTTTAGCGTGTTTAACTAGTAGCTAAATGGCTATTTTGTAAGATTTGAATTGTAGGGGCAAAGAATCGGACGATGTTATCACAGAAAAACTTGAGACTTTCGCCATTCGATCGTGAAATGGGGGAATAGACATTTCAAATGAAGTTTGGAAGCTATTTACTTGCAACACACATTTTCAATCGCTTTCTAAAACAATTTTTCCAAATATAACCAATAGGAAAACACATTGGAATGAGCTAGACCAAGCTTGGAAAGCCTAGTTGTTACTTTTTGCGGATCTTCGAATATTTGAGGCTTAGGAAAAACCCATAGAGAAACTCTAAAAAGGAGCAAAAGAAAAACATATTATTCGACATGCATATTACATGTACCATTTATGGAAAAGTTTATGAAACTATACCGTTTTGTTCCGGGATTTCATTAGATATGTTAGGGAAAGTTGCGGGTTTTGGCGAAAGTTGCGCGTCCATGCAAGCTCAACTTATCCCGTATCGCCAACATGCTTTATATTAATCTCAATGTGTGATTGTACAAAGTTGAACCTGATGTATGATTGAACTAACAGTCAAAATCAGTAGAAAATTATGGAGATTCTGTCTTAGAAGGGACAAGTACGAACTGGGAATCATTCTCTATCTATCGAATATGGCGGCGAAGACTTTCTTTCTGCACGTGAAATGACGTTGTTTTCTTTCTGGAAAACGCTATTTTATTAGCAGACTGAAAAACAGCGAACTCCTTCAGAAGTTGGGCATCTTCAGACCCCCCCTTGTGACAAGAAATCCAGCTTCGACCCCCTGGCAATCAGAATTCCGAGCTCTGAACCCCCCCCCCCCCCCCCCCCCCCCCCATCCCTTCGGAATTTCCAAATGCCGCCCGTGGGGGGGGGGGGGGGGGGGTACTTTTTTTTTTTCTGGAATTGCCCAATACAAAAACAAAAATCTGGCAAAATAGGGCCGTGGGACACTTTTTGGAGCTGTTAACATCTAAAACCATTTTGTATACATCCTAAGGATTCCAAAAATGTATGTCTCGTTACTAGTTCCGGGGGGTGCCCATGAACCCCCTCTACCAACTAGACTATATTGGGTTCAGTTGCACTAAGAAAGGATTTCAAACAATCTTTACCCTCATTGATTCCCCTTTCTTCATGACAGCAAGCTCAATATTTTTCCCTCCTGATTGGACAACCTGGTAAAAGAGTGACACCAAAAAAATTAATCAGTCAGAGAAAAAATCCTTCAGTTAGATACACAGGATATAGTTGTATAAAACACAGGGTATGGTTATGACAGAAAAAAAAACAGAAGGCAGATAATACAAGACAAGACAGACAGAAAAGACTGTAACAATTAAACAGAACAGACAGACAGACAGACACATCCTATAGTAAATATCAACCTCCAATAGAGCTTTGATGGCAAGTTTGACAGTCTCATCATCTGATTCAGCAACTTCCTTTGTGTAGTGTTTTTCAAGGAACTCACGGACTGTCTTAGCACTTCTTCCAATTGCATTAGCCTGTAAGAAAATGCAAAAGCATGTGGTGAAACTTGTCACCTGTACATATGTCAAATAGAAATAGCCTGTACAAAAATTACATCCCATTGCAAATAGATTTGTCGGTGGCATTATTCTGCAAGTCTAGTTTTGCAATATCAATGGCTGTGCTGAGTCCATAATGTAGACTTCAAAATATGTGGTACCTTCTTACACTAACTCCACCAAAATTATGATTATTGAGAGGTTGATAAAATAAATAGAAATAAAAATACAGTCAAATGACAAGTCACTACATGGCGGCAAAACCCTGTTTGAAGGCTAGGGAAGGCACATGCACTACTTCTTCTGGTAGACTGTTTCACTCCCTTATTGCACTCGGCAAGTAGGAGAGCATGTGGTAAAGGAAAACTCAAAAGCACTCAGCAATATGGACAATTATAGTTTTTCACACCTCACACAGCATAGAGTTCCAAAATGGAAACCATGTTTCTCCAAATTATGCCATCAGTCCTTGATGATCAGGATATTTACCTTCAATGCCTGGATTAGCGACTTATTCCCTGCTCGCGAGGTGTATTAAATTTAATCCCGGGAATAGCGCTATTCCCGCTTTCAGGAACTCAATTTTATTCCAGGATTAAATTTATTCCTAGATTAGCAAATTTTATTCCTAGAATAGCGCTAATCGACCTTTCAGGAACCGGCCCCAGGATATTTACCTTCCATGCGTGGTAAGTCTCTGATGATCAGGATATTTACCTTCCATGCGTGGCAAGTCCTGATGATCAGGATATTTACCTTCCATGCGTGGTAAGTCCCTGATGATCAGGATATTTACCTTCCATGCGTGGTAAGTCCCTGATGATCAGGATATTTACTTCCATGTGTGGTAAGTCCTTGATGATCAGGATATTTACCTTCCATGCGTGATAAGTCCTTGATGATCACGATATTTACCTTCCATGCGTGGTAAGTCCTTGATGATCAGGATAGAGCGAATTTCACATGACTGTCGTGAAAACAATTGCAATTGAGCAATCACTAGCCAATCAGAATCAAGAGAAATCACCACTTGCTCCTAAATGGCTTTTCTCTCAGCCAATCACAAGCCGAACCAATTACTAAGTAATTACGCAATTGTATTTACTACAGAATTTGATTGGCTGAGAAAAACGAGTAACCAATGAGAACGCAAAGCAATCGCAATTACATAACAAGGGTTGACAGTCATGTGAAGTCCGCTCTATTTACTTTCCATGCGTGGTAAGTCCCTGATGATCAGGATATTTACTTTCCATGCGTGGTAAGTCCCTGATGATCAGGATATTTACCTTCCATGCGTGGTAAGTCCCTGATGATCAGGATATTTACCTTCCATGCGTGATAAGTCCCTGATGATCAGGATATTTACCTTCCATGCGTGATAAGTCCCTGATGATCAGGATATTTACCTTCCATGCGTGATAAGTCCCTGATGATCAGGATATTTACCTTCCATGCGTGATAAGTCCCTGATGATCAGGATATTTACCTTCCATGCGTGGTAAGTCCCTGATGATCAGGATATTTACCTTCCATGCGTGATAAGTCCCTGATGATCAGGATATTTACCTTCCATGCGTGATAAGTCCCTGATGATCAGGATATTTACCTTCCATGCGTGGTAAGTCCCTGATGATCAGGATATTTACCTTCCATGCGTGATAAGTCCCTGATGATCAGGATATTTACCTTCCATGCGTGGTAAGTCCCTGATGATCAGGATATATACCTTCCATGCGTAGTAAGTCCCTGATGATCAGGATATTTACCTTCCATGGGTGATAAGTCCCTGATGATCAGGATATTTACCTTCCATGCGTGGTAAGTCCCTGATGATCAGGATATTTACCTTCCATTCGTGGTAAGTCCCTGATGATCAGGATATTTACCTTCCATGGGTGATAAGTCCCTGATGATCAGGATATTTACCTTCATGCGTGGTAAGTCCCTGATGATCAGGATATTTACCTTCCATGCGTGGTAAGTCCTGATGATCAGGATATTTACCTTCCATGGGTGATAAGTCCCTGATGATCAGGATATTTACCTTCCATTCGTGGTAAGTCCCTGATGATCAGGATATTTACCTTCCATTCGTGGTAAGTCCCTGATGATCAGGATATTTACCTTCCATGCGTGGTAAGTCCCTGATGATCAGGATATTTACCTTCCATGCGTGGTAAGTCCCTGATGATCAGGATATTTACCTTCCATGCGTGATAAGTCCCTGATGGGTCCGTCTGGTAGAGTCTAGGTGTACCATCATAATCAAACCCTACAATAAGGGTGGAAATACCAAATGGCCGTCTGCCATTACTCTGAGTGTAACGCTGGAAAAACAAAGACAACACCCAGTATTAATCACAAAGACAGTATTATTACTACAGTGCTGCTAGCTACTGGCTGCTAACTGAACTGGGTCCATCCTGAGTTAATTAGCCAATCAGATTTGTGCCCATGAACAAAAATAATTGCTGGCAAGTGACAGTAGTTGACTCTGATTTGAGACTGATGTGAAGTTTTGTATTTTATCACAATATGACAAGTTAGTTAGTAGTCAATTTTTTTATATATTTCACCATCTGAATCAGACAAAATGTAAACATTAATCATATCTTGCCAGCAATAAGAAATCAAATGAGTTTCATAGCAAGAAAAAGAAAAAAAAGGCATATTCCCACACCGGGAATCGAACCCGGGCCACGGCGGTGAGAGCGCCGGATCCTAACCACTAGACCATATGGGAATTCATATCAACTGCAATAACATTTTCCATACTTATTGTGAGATTCTTCCGCGAAACAAATGTCAAATTTAACAAAAGTAAAACCCAGTAACGTTGAAGTATATTTATTTCTTCTTCCACTGAATATTGTACCTGTTTTAGAGTTGCAATATATCTTGTGATATACTCTAGCGTAACTGGGTCTTCTACAGTGAGCTTGTGACTCTGACATTCAACTCGTGCTCTATTCACTAAAATTCTTGCGTCTGCTGTTAAACCTACAAAAAAAGAGACATAACTAAGCTTCGTTGCATAAGATTATCTCAAGTCAAGGAACAAGAATACAAGTGAGATACACACCAGCAAAAGCCATAATAACATGATCGTCTAACGTGCACAATTTTCGGACGGTTCTCGGCTCCTGAAGTTTCGCCACCGCTTTTCTCTCAACTCCGAGTGCTACAATATTTTTGCCACGAACTCCAACCTGTAACACAAGCCAAACTATAACTGTATTTTCAAATACAAGAGACACTGAGCTCATAGCAATTATGGCAATGATTTGGAAAGGATTCAATGTTGTTCAATGGAGTACTTTTATAATCAACACTTACAGCCGTGGAGCCCTTTTTAACTGCCTCCTGTGCATATTCTACTTGAAATAAATGCCCATCTGGAGAAAATACTGTTATAGCTCTATCGTATGACCCTCCAGACATTTTGATATGGAAGTAAACTAAGCAAAACTAAGATTTGCCGTGAATTTGTGGTCGCGATTTCTTGTCTTCTCCCGGTGAGAATGACTCGGCACGTTGGCTTAGTAACCACCCAGCCACGGACTATCCCACAAGGCCGTGCGAGCCGTGCGCGTACAAAATGGCGGCAAACACGAATAACTGACAACAAGACGAGTTTACTACAGTTTTACGCTTTTTTACCGAATATTTGCTGTGATGGATCTCTTGTAGCAGTATACGGCCCTATAAAGGTAAGTGTTCTTACCTTGTTACATACCTGCCAACCCTGGAAACTCCAAAGCCGGGAGATTTTGTCTCAAATACAACAACTGTTCTAAGAGAAGAGGAGAAAATCACAAGAAATTTACCCGGTTCCCGGAGACTGTCAGAGGTTAAAAAACCTGGAGTCTCCCATGTAAACCGGAGAGTTGGCAGGTATGTTGTTATTACTGACAGTACATTTTATGAGTATGGTCCATCTGCACCATGCATATGCCGTGTCTCTGTTTTGTTTGTTGTTGTTGCTCTGCTTTTAATATCAAGGACAACACAAACGACAACCAAGTCCACAGGCCTGTGAGGCCTATGCCAAGTCCAAGGTTTTAAAGTTTTCTCTGTTCAGTGTTTAACAACATGAAGCAACATACATTGTCAGTGTATTGTGTATTCAAATCAGTGCATTGCAATACAAGGTTTATTTTCCATAGAATCCCATACCTCTATTCTATCGCGTGCGCTGATTGGCTAAGAAGGAGAGGTATTTTTTGTGGAATACCCCAATTACACAGGGCCCCGTCATTTAAATTTAAAAAATCGACAAGTTTTTTAGTTAGTACAGCATTCCCGGACTATTAATCAGATAGCACATACAAAAATCAAATTTGTTTGATAGTTTTTGATAGAAGTTAGTTACGATAAAAGCAGGGGAAATGTATTTATCTCTATTTTTCGTATCACAGTTTTTTGCGCGCTTTGTGAAACGTGGGCACATGCGCCTCCACAAAACACAAAACGCTCAAACTCCCGTGTGGTCAACACAACAAGTTTTGGAAACAAAATCTCTCTGGTTCCTCCAAAGTTTTGGGTATTTCTACCCTGGGTATGCAAGGCAATGTCCAGATATTTACTTTACAAGATAATTTCAACGAGAAGCTGTTGGCTCGTTCGATGAAAGTTAATATATGTTATCGATGAAAAGTTGTGTCAAATGTTAGAGGTTGAAAACACATGCAAAACGAAAAACACTACAGGAGCTGCGGTATTTACCAAGAATAAAGGAGATAGAAAGCCGTAAGGGAACAAGAAATCAAACAAGTAAGCTTTAAAAGTTAAAACATTTTCGATCAGTAAGATAAATTTACTAATTCAAATCATTTGAAACTTTTGTAGACTCAATCGCTTTTTTTCAAATTGGCTTCAGTCACTTCAGTGTGTCGACAATCTAAAAACTATACCTAAGCTTATACTTTAGACTTGTAACACTGAACTGAATGAATTTTCTCTCATCTAAACATTTATGTATTGTAATTTCTTGTTTTAAAGATTCGCTATTGCAGCAAAGCCTAATTTCAAGGGACTTTCGTTTTGAGATTCAGAAAATTCCATCACTTTCGCATTAGCGCGGCTTTCAAGCGCACAAAATCCACTATCAATTCTCTTAAATTTAGACTTAATTTTCTAAAAATGTCCGGTATGGGATTCAAAGAAAATCCATTACCTGACTCGGGAATTCCACGCTAAATTTCACTTGAAAAACCGATATCAGTTTTTCGCGTGAAATTTAGCGTGGAATTCCCTCGTCAGGCAATGGATTTACCTATAGAATCCTATGATATCTCTCTCCCTATGAAAATAGATTGGGTGTTTGTTGGGAAAATTGATTAACCCTAAGGGATAGCAAATTGGGTGTGGTCAACAGTGAATTGTACCCCTAAATTGGATGCAGAAAATCCTAATGTCATTGTGGTCCTTGAAATTGCCATCAAGTTGAAACAAATTAATTATGAATTTCTAGGGCACCTTTAGTGTGTGACTCCCTAAGAGATAGCAGACTCTTTGGACACCCCTAAGAGATAGCAGTTGGGGGGGGGGGGAGAGGACATAGCACCCACATCTAGTGATCATTCACATGTCCAGCCAACGACATGTAAATAACAAAAGAGATTTATAAACAAGACTCTACACATTAGCCTTACAATTTCAGTCTCTGGCTTCTTTTTTTTTCAGTCTAGTTCAGTCACCTTCTGAAGTTACCATGGAGGAAATGACACCCAGAACACTTATCCTTGGTGCACTTACTTCAATGGACACAACAGAACCCATAAGACGGACAAGAAATAGTGTTCAAATACCAACTACGTCAAGCTCAGGGCCATCTGTAGAATCTAACTTGTCAGTAGAAAGATCAGCATTAAAATGGTGCAACAATCATGTTACCATGGCAACCCCCATCAACAACATGACACCCAGGACACTGGTAAGTTAGTATAACTGATGCTACTGAATATGTTACTGTTAATACTTGTTTTTAAATCATTGCTTAACTGAAGGCTTGTCGACTTGCTTGACCTTCTAAAGATAAATTGCAAATTTGACCTAATATATCAGTTATGGTTGGGTGACACATTGTGTTTACATGTATACATGGTTTGCTGTGTACAGTCTTGACTGATGTATCAATTTTTAACAATCCAAGTCAGTTGCTTATAGCTATTGGTATAAGGTGGCCCACACCTACGTCAGGTAACTCTCAGGAACATGACCTAAACAAAGTGATCATATTATTTGGTCAGAAAACCAAGAATCCTTGTAAAACTGAAAGCAAAATGTCATTTTATCAAATTAGCAACAACATTGCTATAGACTATGATTAGATGAGAGAGCTCACAATGCTGTTTAAAAATCACATTATAAAATGCCTCACATTATTTCCAAAATGCACATCTTGTATTGTATGTACAGTCAAAGCTCTCTGTGCGACCGCTCTCATAAGCGACCAGCTCCCAAAACGACCATTTTCCCAAAACCCCGTTTGAAATGTCACATAAACTCTGTTATTTCAAGCTCTCGTAAGCGACCGCCTTATCGATGCGACCAGCTCCGTTAGCGACCACAATTTCAAATCACCAACAGAGATTTTCTATTGTTTTTAAGCTCTCATAAGCGACCACAGTACTTTTTGTCTTTAAAACATCAGTCATAACCTCAAAAATGTCTAAACTGATACAAGCTGCACCAGTGAAATGCTATTTTCTAAGTACATATTTGCGGTTATCTATTCTTAATTAAATTCGGGAAATAAATCAAACTATTTTAAGCATTAGTATCACATGGTATTTCTAGATTTATTGTACTAAGCTCTCGTAAGCGACCAACACCTATTGTTCAAGTAGGAAGCCGCTTGGTGGTCGCTTGCGAGAGCCGTTCTCGTAAGCGACCAGCTCCGTTAACGACCACAATTTTCAGTTCCCAAGGTGGTCGCTTACGAGAGCTTCGACTGTAGTTCAGGCATTTTAAACTGGATTTTCAGATATTTTAATGCATTATTTGTTTCAGATTGGGGGTTTGTTAGATGCTGCATCAGTCAGCAAAAGTGTGGTGATTGGCCTGCACAAAAGGAAATCCAAACTTGTCAAGAGTCCGGCTACCACTCAGTTACTCTTGGCAAAGAAAAAAAGGAAGTCAATTGGAGACAATGCCACTCTCGGACTATCATAGAGAGTTTTCTAAGAGAAGGTAACCACAGGTTTCTATGTCTTGCACTGACCGTCACTATCACTCCCACTAAAATGCACAAGAATAGCGTTCCTCATTACCGGAAAACATTCATAAGAATTTATACTAAACTTACTAAAAATATGGGAAAAATTGGGAAGTTTGTATGAACTAAAGCAGTTCAAGGAGCTGCTTCACTTCAGATTCGGATGGAACAAGTTATTTCCAGAGATTCTGTCTGTAACTTTCCTGATAATGTTTGCCATATTAAGTTTACGCTTAAAGGGAGCGCCATATGTTTGCCATATTAAGTTTACGCTTAAAGGGAGCCTGTCACAATACGTGCATGCTCCAGGAGTCATCACTGATTCATCAGTAAAACTCACTAAACCATCCTACCAGATAACTATTTAAGAATATGTAAAGCTAAAAAGCATGGTCTCATGGACTGAGAAATAGCAATATTATATACAATTTGTTTTCAAGGTTTTTATCGTATCAGGACGATACTTCTCTGATTTACAGATGTGCAGAACAGCTGCATAGTTGTGTGACAGGCTCCCTTTAATTATATAAATATCATGTAACTACTCTGAACAATACCAAACATCCTGGAACTCTTACCCGTACAGCAAACACTCTGCTCTTTTGTTTGCAGCTCCAAATTTGAGTTTGGCAATAAGACCCCGTCCACACTACTCCATTTTCAAATGAAAATGGATACTTTTTGCTCCAGATATGGCTATCGTCCACACTACAACGCCGAAAACGATCACAAAAAACGGCGAAAACAATACGAAAACTAAGTGTGGACGCAAATCTTTTTGAAAACGGAGCAAAAAGTATCTGTTTTCATTTTGAAAACGGTGTTGTAGTGTGGACAGGGTCTAAATGTTACTAATTAAGATAGTTTATACTTCAAAAAGTTCATTCTTTTAGTTTTAAAATGACACCCATGTCAGGTTTTTAGCTTCAATTGCAGCACGACACGTTTTTTTCCGTGGACACCTCTCCAACATATCTGTTAACTAATGCTTTTACTGCTGGTATAATTCCTAGCACAATCCAGGACACCAGTAGAGGTTCCTGGTCCTGATAAGAATTCACAACCTGTTTATCCTCATCATCTACATGGAAGAATGACAGGGATGCCAATTCTGATGCTACCAGCAATGGCTTGCCTCTAGTAATCCCAGCCATGCCAGAGGAGGAATTCATACAAGTGAGTTATGCAGCCTGGGGGGGGGGGGGGGGGGGGGGGGGGGGGGGGGGAGGGGAGAGGGGGGGAGAGGGAGGCATATTGGTTGGAAAGAGGTGCTCATCATATCTTTTAGAGGTTAAAATTGTGAAAAATATAAAAGCCAGGAAATGTTGGGATCTGATATCTTTTAGGGTGCCCAATAAAGCAACTTTCCCCTTCGAATTAAGGCTACTGTCAACCTTCGAGGGAATTTTTTTTCTGTTTTTCTTTTTTCGGCTGAACTTAAAGTTTGTGTCATAATCTAGCAACTCGTAAAAAGAAAAATACAAAGAAGTAGTGTTTTCATGCGTAAAAACGAGAATAATGATTCATTTCGTCGGAGCATTTACTAACTCAGCCGACTTTAATCCTTGAATCCTGTTTACATATGACACAGGCTCCCCGCTGATTGCGCGCGAAAACATAATCCCGGACTCATTAGCATATTTACGCACATTTCCTTCAAACATCGAACTACAAGTTAAACGCGAACAACTCAACTTTCAATCTCACGAATTTCAACCATTAATACAACGTTTTGCAGTATTGTACATTTCTGATTCGTCTTGGTGGCTTTCGCGCTTGGCCATGTCTCTGCGTGCTCTTTAAGAGTATCCGCAAAATAGCTGAAGTAAATAGATTCGATATTCCAAAGAAGCTAGATAATCTGATCGTTCTCGCTACTCGAGCTCGCGTTCCCTGAACATGATTTCCATGTGATTTACATCGGGCCGCTGTGACCGCTGCTGTCTTTGTTTTCCTCCCTTGGCCTTTTTCCTCTTTGTTGGAGAGTTTTTAGTCTTCCTACTTTGATTTGCAGCGCTTGATTTGCATCGGTTTGATTTGGCTTTGCCATTCCATTATCCTGATAAGTCGAGGCTTAAAACGATATAAACAATGCTCTTGAAATTCGAGATCGGAAGAGCTTTCCCGCGAACTTTCCTGGCCCAACGGGGCGCTTCGTTCTCATTGGTTATCAGTTGACATCTGCTTGACGTTTGTTTGCTGTCCACTTGAGAAGCCAGGAAAGCTTCTACGAGCCGTAACTCTTTAGTAGTTTTAGAGCAGATTACCAACATAAAACTGAATTATGCGCATAGAGGGAAATGATGGATTCGTTTGAAACTTGGCCAATTGCTAGTTTAAACATTGATCTCTAAAACCGTGTGGGGCTTTAAAGAAATATTGCTTTGCTGCGATGCAAATGCGCCGTAAGTAAAGGAATGTAAGCAATTTTTACTCTTTCGACTTTAGCCTTTGATAAATCATAAACTAAGTAAAATATTGACAAATCCCCACACGGTTTGACAGCCCTATGAGTGCTGATGGACATGATGCAGTTTTTGGGCTAAAAGAAACGCGTTCACTATGCGCATAATTCATTTTTTAGAGCGCGTCGGAAACTCATTGCGCGGAGCCTAGCGTTAAAGGTTTTAAAAGAGAAGAAATAAAAATAGCATATTTGGAAACTACTACTATTGAGCTTTAAAATGGTATATAGTTTATATATATAATTGTGTTTGCGCGCGCGAGGGATTTTTTTTAGCGAAGGGCACCTTCGAAGGTTTACAGTCGCCTTAAGAAAAGAGCACTTTGAATCGCTGTACAGTCGCTTCAAATCCCTGTCAGTTTTGTGCCATTCAGGTGTATCAGGTGTTGGGAAAAGATGAATTGAAATGTTCCATGTTAGTGGGCTGTCAGTAAATGTGAAGCTCACCATAACATTAGCAGCATCAGCAAATGTATCAAAATTCATCAGTGCTACTGTTATTGTCTACCAAAGTGGGAATTGTAGTGACATCAAAAAATGCTATAAATAGTAGACTGATGAGGATCTCATATCTCAAGGCCCATACCATGCTGTCTGTGAATTGACATATCACAATGTCATGATGTTGCTCCCTTTGCCCGAATTTTGGTTGCCTTTGAGTACTCCTTTCCTGAGATAAGAATTGTCTGAAGTTCTGATGACATTCATCCTTGACAGCCATGAAAAAAAAAAACATTTAACAACATCAATTTCAGGAGAAGGGCTCCATGTCTTACAGAGCAAGCCAAGAGAATAGTGGTCAAACAGAACACATCACAAATTCAACCGTCAATGCTACTAAAGACATCATACGTGAAGGTACAGTAAGTGGCAGGCACACTAACAACTGTGCAGTGCTGTTCTTATTTGTTTTTTGTTGGTTCAAACTGACAAATGTAAACAGGTTTTTCACATCTCTTGTTAGATGAACCATCCAGTAGAGCATCGCTTGGTGTTGTGAGCTCAGACAATAGAGAGCCGATGGGCATGGGAGATAAGATGGTGTCAGAAGTGACAGAGAACCCGCAAGTAGAGAACACAAGTACAGATTCTGATGGTTCACAGCGACCACTAACACTCAAGTAAGTTGAACTGTTTATTCGTTTTATGCCCAAACAAACGAAAAGGTATTGATTTACCCGTGTGTTTGGAAACATGGCATAATCTTACAGCTAAAATCGTTGCATCGCGACCCGCGTTTTCAAAACATTGATTCTTGCCCTGTTTCACCTAGTGCAGTCGCCTGGCTTTCTGTCGCGTATTCGTATCCAAACAAGCGATCAATTTTTATTTGATGTTGACGCGTGCAAGGATAGTATCAAATTATGTGGTACAGTTGACGTCATCGTTTTCATTTTTATCCGGATTCGACCGTCCGCACTAAAACGATCTGTATACGATTCGTTTTTATTCACTTTCGAGTGCGTTTTCAAACTTATACGGATTCGATGAAAACGATCAGCGTGTTAGTGTGGACGCAAGGCCTAAACGTATCAACAAGTATACGGATTCAAACGAAGCCGCGTTAGTGTGGACGGGGTCTTAATTTGGTATTAGGAATAAATATATGTTATTTACCGGCTGGGAGGTCCGTATAGGGAAATCTGTGACCGAGGGCTGGAAAATGTTGACCGAGGCCGAATTCGTTACCGTGCCCTCGAGGAAAAAATAATAACTAAATATTTCGCATGTTTTGCCCAAAAGAAGTTTTACCATGCGTGGTTAATTCATACCAAAAAGAGACGCTATTGCATAATCCAGATCAGGCATGAACGGATGTTTCCGGAGCCGCAGTCATTTGTGGGTGTGGTAGGGACTTAGTTTGATGAGATTGGTAGGAGTAAGCCATGAGGCTTCCAGCTGCCCAGTGAACATAGCCTGCATGCGGTCAGTACCGTCAACACATACCGTATTTGCTCGAATAAGCGCCACGGCGCTTATTTAATTGGACGGGGCGCTTATTCGGGGGAGGCGCTTATTTAAAAGGAAGAACTACGCCCCAAATATTTGTTTCTTTTATTTTCAATTTTATACTACAGTACTACAACAGTTTCGCTTTTTAACTTGTTGTATGTTTCAATCAACTTAATAATCATGAGTTTTACCTATGGTGGGGGGCGCTTATTCGGGGGAGGCGCTTATTCGAGCAAATACGGTATGTACGATCCCAGCTGCACACAGGTTAAGGGCTGGTTTACATACCAACGCAAGCTCAAGGTAAGTGTAGATCATAGCGACACACGTAAGTCTAAACATAAACTAGTTTGCTTGCGTTTGCGTTCGCTTGATTTACACTAGACACAAGCACAAGACGAACGCGACGTCTAGATTTTCTTGCCCTTGCGTCTGCGTTCTAGTGTAAACCACATAAGGGAAATGTATTGAGTTTGATATCCTTGCGTCTGCGTTCTAGTGTAAACCACATAAGGGAAATGTATGAGTTTGATATCCTTGCGTCTGCGTTCTAGTGTAAACCACATAAGGGAAATGTATGAGTTTGATATCCTTGCGTCTGCGTTCTAGTGTAAACCACATAAGGGAAATGTATGAGTTGAATATCCTTGCACTTGCGTTCTAGTGTAAACCACATAAGGGAAATGTATGAGTTTGATATCCTTGCGTCTGCGTTCTAGTGTAAACCACATAAGCGAAATGTATGAGTTTGATATCCTTGCACTTGCGTTCTAGTGTAAACCACATAAGGGAAATGTATGAGTTTGATATCCTTGCGTCTGCGTTCTAGTGTAAAACCACATAAGGGAAATGTATGAGTTTGATATCCTTGCGCTTGTGTTCTAGTGTAAACCACATAAGGGAAATGTATGAGTTTGATATCCTTGCGTCTGCGTTCTAGTGTAAAACCACTTAAGGGAAATGTATGAGTTTGATATCCTTGCGCTTGTGTTCTAGTGTAAACCACACAAGGGAAATGTATGAGTTTGATATCCTTGCGTCTGCGTTCTAGTGTAAACCACATAAGGGAAATGTATGAGTTTGATATCCTTGCGTCTGCGTTCTAGTGTAAACCACATAAGGGAAATGTATGAGTTTGATATCCTTGCGCTTGTGTTCTAGTGTAAACCACATAAGGGAAATGCATGAGTTTGATATCCTTGCGCTTGTGTTCTAGTGTACCACCACATAAGGGAAATGTATGAGTTTGATATCCTTGCACTTGCGTTCTAGTGTAAACCACATAAGGGAAATGTGTGAGTTTGATATCCTTGCGCTTGTGTTCTAGTGTAAACCACATAAGGGAAATGTATGAGTTTGATATCCTTGCGCTTGTGTTCTAGTGTAAACCACATAAGGGAAATGTATGAGTTTGATATCGTTGCGCTTACGTTCTAGTGTAAACCACATAAGGGAAATGAATGAGTTTGATATCCTTGTACTTGCGTTCTAGTGTAAACCACATATGGGAAATGTATGAGTTTGATATCCTTGCGCTTGCGGTCATGTGTAAACCAGCCCTAAGTGAACACAGCCAAGCGCTGAATCATTGTTCGTAAGTTCCTCTCTGAAAAGTCAATCAAAAGTTTGATCACCTTTCTTTATGGTAGTGCCTCTGAAGTGTCATCCCAACTGCCATCTGTCATGGATACCTCAGCTGATGAACCACGCATGTGCATTAATGGTGAAACACAAGCCTCCCAATCACCATTAGATGGGCTTTCTACCATCCCTGAAGAGTGTTACCTGCCGTACGTGAGCCAGGAACAACAGACAGAAAACAGCACACAAGAAGAGTCTCATCCCAGTAGATGGAGAGACCTCGTCACACCCACCCTACCCCCCATGGCGGCTAAACGGCCCTTAACAGACCTACAGAACACAAGACCTACGGAAAGGTACCGTCTGCTGTATGTTGTTACATGAGTATTGTTTGACCGCTGACCGCCACGTTGGTCTGTCTGTGTAGAGGAAATAGCCTCTTCGTAATGTAAACCTTACGACTTTCTTATATTTCCATGGCAACGCTCGGCCCCATCACCTCCTCGGCCTCAACCACAACCACACCCATCATCAACCACACTCATCATCAACCACACTCATCATCAACCACACTCATCATCAACCACACCCATCATCAACCACACTCATCATCAACCACACCCATCATCAAGCACACTCATCATCAACCACACTCATCATCAACCACACTCATCATCAACCACACCCATCATCAACCACACTCATCATCAACCACACCCATCATCAACCACACCCATCATCAACCACACCCATCATCAAGCACACTCATCATCAAGCACACTCATCATCAAGCACACTCATCATCAAGCACACTCATCATCAAGCACACTCATCATCAAGCACACTCATCATCAAGCACACTCATCATCAACCACACTCATCATCAACCACACTCATCATCAAGCACACCCATCATCAACCACACCCATCATCAACCACACCCATCATCAAGCACACTCATCATCAAGCACAACCATCATCAAGCACACCCATCATCAACCACACCCATCATCAACCACACCCATCATCAAGCACACTCATCATCAACCACACCCATCATCAACCACACTCATCATCAAGCACACTCATCATCAAGCACACTCATCATCAACCACACCCATCATCAACCACACTCATCATCAACCACACTCATCATCAACCACACCCATCAACCACACCCATCATCAAGCACACTCATCATCAACCACACCCATCATCAACCACACCCATCATCAACCACACCCATCAACCACACCCATCATCAACCACACTCATCATCAACCACACCCATCATCAACCACACCCATCATCAACCACATCCATCATCAACCACACCCATCATCAACCACATCCATCATCAACCACACTCATCATCAACCACACTCATCATCAACCACACCCATCATCAACCACACTCATCATCAACCACACCCATCATCAACCACACCCATCATCAACCACATCCATTATCAACCACACTCATCATCAACCACACCAATCATCAACCACACCCATCATCAACCACATCCATTATCAAGCACACCCATCATCAACCACACTCATCATCAAGCACACTCATCATCAACCACACCCATCATCAACCACACTCATCATCAACCACACTCATCATCAAGCACACCCATCATCAAGCACACCATCAAGCACACCATCATCAAGCACACTCATCATCAAGCACACCCATCATCAACCACACCCATCATCAACCACACTCATCATCAACCACACCCATCATCAACCACACCCATCAAGCACACTCATCATCAAGCACACTCATCATCAACCACACTCATCATCAACCACACTCATCATCAACCACACCCATCAAGCACACTCATCATCAAGCACACTCATCATCAAGCACACTCATCATCAACCACACTCATCATCAAGCACACTCATCATCAACCACACCCATCAAGCACACTCATCATCAAGCACACTCATCATCAACCACACTCATCATCAACCACACTCATCATCAACCACACCCATCATCAACCACACTCATCATCAAGCACACCCATTATCAACCACACCCATCATCAACCACACCCATCATCAACCACACTCATCATCAACCACACTCATCATCAACCACACTCATCATCAACCACACCCATCATCAACCACACCCATCATCAACCACACCCATCATCAACCACACCCATCATCAAGCACACTCATCATCAACCACACCCATCATCAACCACACCCATCATCAACCACACTCATCATCAACCACACCCATCATCAACCACACCCATCATCAACCACACTCATCATCAACCACACTCATCATCAACCACACTCATCAAGCACACCCATCATCAACCACACTCATCATCACCCACACTCATCATCAACCACACTCATCATCAACCACACCCATCATCAACCACACTCATCATCAACCACACTCATCATCAACCACACCCATCATCAAGCACACTCATCATCAACCACACTCATCATCAAGCACACCCATCATCAACCACACCCATCATCAAGCACACCCATCATCAAGCACACCCATCATCAACCACACTCATCATCAACCACACTCATCATCAACCACACTCATCATCAACCACACCCATCATCAACCACACTCATCGACCACACCCATCATCAAGCACACCCATCATCAAGCACACCCATCATCGACCACACTCATCATCAAGCACACTCATCATCAACCACACCCATCATCAACCACACTCATCATCAACCACACTCATCATCAACCACACTCATCATCAACCACACTCATCATCAAGCACACCCATCATCAAGCACCCATCAAGCACACCCATCATCAAGCACACTCATCATCAAGCACACCCATCATCAACCACACCCATCATCAACCACACTCATCATCAACCACACCCATCATCAACCACACTCATCATCAACCACACCCATCATCAACCACACTCATCATCAACCACACTCATCATCAAGCACACTCATCATCAACCACACCCATCATCAACCACACTCATCATCAACCACACCCATCATCAACCACACCCATCATCAACCACACTCATCATCAACCACACTCATCATCAACCACACCCATCATCAACCACACCCATCATCAACCACACTCATCATCAACCACACTCATCATCAACCACACTCATCATCAACCACACCCATCAAGCACACTCATCATCAACCACACTCATCATCAACCACACTCACCATTCCCCAAAAATTCAGTTCCTTTTCTTTTGAAGGCCCAAAAAATGTTCCGACTTTGTTCTGATCCAGTAAAACTGCTTTTGTAGATAGAGTGAATCCTGCTCTAATGCTTGGGCGTGTTTTGGGATCAAAGGAAGACACTATTTCCTGGCTGTGTGGTGATTCTTAAGCTTATATCACTTAAAAACAGGAACGCTGTCAAAGGGAACCATGTTCCTAAATCTTGTTCAATGGAAATATCTAAAATAACTAAAATCACAATCATGCGCAGTAGAGCTATTTGGGCACTTCGAGTAAAACGAGCGTTCTCTGAGGAAAAGTTACGAGAATGTCCTACAGTAATAATTACTTCTCAACGAAACTGTAAGTTCATATCCGTGGTTCCGTTAAATCCCTCTTATCCGCCACTGAGTCAAGGGAAATTTATTGCAATGTACTGCCAGATCCATTGAGATGTCAAGTTTTGGTGTTTGAAATCGTCTCAGCTTAAGACGGAAGGGATGGAAACTACGGATTCACGGAAAATGGACTTCCAGTGTTAAAGGGAAGTAATATCAATATATTATGTAATTTAATTATTATATATTAATAATATATTAATAATATACTAATATATTACTTCTCAAACAAAGTGGAAGTTCAGAATCCGTGGTTCCGTGGAATCCCTCTTATCCGCCACTGAGTCAAGGGAAATTTATTGCAATGTACTGCCAGATCCATTGAGATGTCATGTTTGGTGTTTGAAATCGTCTCAGCTTAAGACGGAAGGAACGGAAACTGCGGATTCACGGAAAATGGACTTCCAGTGTTTAAGGGAAGTAATATAAAATGCAATTTAATTATAATATATTAATAATATATAATATATTAATAATATATATTACTTAATATACTAATATATTACTTCTCAAACGTACTGGAAGTTCAGAATCCGTGGTTCCGTGAAATCCCTCTTATCCGCCACTGAGTCAAGAGAAATTTATTTGCAATGTACTGCCAGATCCATTGGGATGTCATGTTTTGGTGTTTGAAATCGTCTCAGCTTAAGATGGAAGGGACGGAAACTGAGGATTCACGGAAAATTGACTTCCAGTGTTTAAGGGAATTGTTTAAATCAGTTGTGTTCATAACGAGACAAACTGTTTACTTTGGGCCTTTTTTCGTGCACTTTGTTTGCATGCTTTTTTCGTAAACATCTTGGAACTCATTATCACTTGTCATACCCAACAATTGATTACATAACCATGGATTACGTAACCCTTGTGAAACCTCTTTGGAATTCCGACCACTAGTTACATAAGGCCCAGCGTAAAATCATGTAAAATCAGTTGTTAGAAGCAGTCGAACAAGCAAGATCTCAATCTTCTTCCACTCAGAGGATCGATGGCTTCGGTAAGTTCTTCAGCCTTACTTGTTCTATAATTTGGACTAGTGATCAATTACAGCTAAAATCGCTGCTTCGCTACCCGCGTTTCCAAAACATCGATTTGTTTTTGGCTTTGCTATTCCGCCAGTCAAATCTTATACACGATGCAACTATTTTAGCTGTAACAAAAACAAACCTTTATTGCGGCATATCTGCGCCCTGAAATGGAGATTTTCGCTGAGCGGATAATATCCCTCAAGTGTATTTGATTTAGTCATTGAATGCCCTATTATAAGGTAATTATAATGGTAATAAAGTTGATGTTCATGGGCGCCTGCGGCACGGGCTAAATGGCCCCGAGTCGGGCCAAAAACGTATTTACGCCCGCGAATATCAACTATATTGTCAAATTGCATTCGGGTCTTTTAGGTGTCGACTGCTCGTCATCCGGCGAGACAACTAAACAGTGGAAAAATAAAACAAGCTGCAGAATCATATTTGTTACCGTTAGTGGAGGGAAAACTGTGTGCTGTGTGGCTAAAGTGCATCTGGCAAGTCCAAGACGATGACGAAACAGACGCGTGGAATAAAATCTGCGAAAAGCGTGCCGAGTGCGATGGGGCAATAGAGCAACTCGACGATGTCGTGTTTTACTTTTCATCTATA
Source organism: Scolanthus callimorphus (assembly GCA_033964015.1). Classification (NCBI taxonomy): domain Eukaryota; kingdom Metazoa; phylum Cnidaria; class Anthozoa; order Actiniaria; family Edwardsiidae; genus Scolanthus; species Scolanthus callimorphus. The sequence continues at coordinate 12,802,270 of CM066917.1, read as the reverse complement.
TCATGCCATGACACCAAAGTAAAAACGGGAAAGAAAGCCACTGACAATAGCGAAGAAGACCACGAAGACGAAGACGAACAACAAGTGCCCTCTCAAAGTGAAAGCCAGAAACGCCTACCAGCTCTGTTCTATTGGATCGCCTTTGAATCTCGAAACGGTGCGCCCATATCACTAGTCAACCTGCACAGAAGCATGCTCAAGTGCGACGTTGATATCACAACAAAGCTTCTCACCTCCATGTCTAAAGTAGCAACGGGGAAAATGTTAAGAGCTCAACTTTGGCAAACCCTTAAAGATCATAACTCTAGTTATATCAGGAGCATTGTAAGCAAATCCTTTCGCGCATGCTTCAATAATAGTATCAGAGAAGTGGATCTGGACATCGAGTTCTTGGACAGTGTAGAAAGGGAAGCCGAGGAAAACATCCTTCGCTTTGTGGTTGTAAAGACCAGCTACTCAAGCGTGACAGGAAAGGCAGTACGTGAAATGATCAAGAAAGGCCTAGTTGTCGACGTAATCGGCGCTTCTGAAGATGACGAGAAATGCGAAAACGACAAAATCGTCCCTAGGTCGTTGACATCAGACGCTTGCACGCAACTGATTAATGACATAGAGGTATGTAACCGACATGCATTAGGAAGCGCGTTTCGCTTTAGACTAATTAAAAAAAATTTCTGTTTTATTTTAGCGCGTCATGAGAAAGATGAATTATGCAGTTGGCCGAGGAATGCTGTACAGAAAACATCCGCGTTCCCGGTATACATTCCACCACAGAGGGGAAATAAAGGAGTTTCTTGGCCTCCTAGAAGGGAACGAAGCATTTAAAGACCGTCTTGTTAAATATGGGAAAAAGGTGAACGAGCGGCTCTCCAACCCCTCAAGTGAGCTCATAAGACAGATTCGTATTAACCACGACCTAATAGAAGTGAAGGAGGGGTGGTGCCTGTCATTGTCTCAGAGACAATTCGTGGAAAGACCCATTGACAAGTCTGAAATTGGCTTAATAACCCCAAGGGCGTTTTTTCACTACGATCGAAGTTGTGAAGAAGACAGCAAGTTCTTTCGCGAAATACTGGAGAATAGTTTAAGCGAAGAGGAAATTGGAAAGTTCTGTGAAGACTTCCTTGGCCTTTTCAACTTTCAAGGGAAAAAACACAAGCAAAAGGTGATGAAATTACATTTTGTGTTATCCAATTGTAGCTATTGACTGTGATGTTGGATTAAACTACTAACGCTCGTGGTCTACGGGAATTTGCTAGGCGTTGCGATCGCTACAACAAACATGTTGTTTTAATCTAACAATAATGCTGTTCTAATCTTTGAACAGGTGCCTTGTTTAGTAGGAGAGGCCAATAGTGGAAAGACAAGTCTTCTGGCCGCTGTTCTAGGCGTGGCGAACGAGGCGCGAGTGGCGACAGTTACCAAACAAAGAGCTTTCAATAAAGCGATGATTAACGGTGACACAGAAGTAATAATTATAGACGAAGCGTATTCTGCCATGATGGATATAGATGATTGGAAGTTGATAACCCAAGGAGGCTGGACGGCACATGACAAGAAATTTGACACAGCAAAGGGATTTATCAATAGGTAAAACAGAGTCCCACTGTTGAACTTTAGGTTCTTTTGATAGATTGACATATTTCGTTTTTTTACTTCCACAGATGCCCTATGGTCATTGCGTGCCAAAGTGAGCTTGAATTTAGAGAAATAGACAAGCCGGCCATGGCTGCAAGACTGAACGTTTATCGCTTTCAGAGCCTGAATTCTGTGAACACAGACGCCCATGGCTGGATCAAGAGCCACCCAGTGCCGTGCATCGTCTACGCAATGGAGCAAGCCAAAAAGTACAAGACCGGTGTCGCTCCTGTACCCTTTAATTACGGTAATAATGTCCGCACAACTCCATTTCAAAGACTATTCTTTTAGTTTTGCTAACCTATATTCAATGTATGTTATAGAGAACGAAGGACCTTCTGCATCATTGACAGAGCAGGAAAAGTTGGAAATCATGTCCTTCAACCTTGATGAGAAAGCGGACAGCGAAGATGAACTCTGCACAGAAGCAATTCTCTCGAGCTACCAGCAAAACGAAAGCGATTCTGATGAACTCAGCCAGCGGTCGACTGCAGAAAGTCGCCTTGAAACAATTGGCCGAGCGCAGCAACAACAGCGTCCCAATAGCTTTCGTGGTCGCCTTTTTGCCAAAATGAAAACTCTAGCTGACGCTGCCGTTCAAAGAGAGCAAGGTTATTTAAGGGAAATAGTAGACTCCAACCGCAACGAGTTGGTGGCTCTTGGACTTGCTGACGAAGAGGAGGCGATGGACGCGATCAAGGAGCCCTTTCAGCCATTACCCGACTATATAGAAGAAAGGAGGCAGAGGATGGTCAGGGAGAAGAGAGAAAAAGAGTTGGAAGAGGAAATTCTGAAAGAGATTGAAAAGACCACTCGAGCCTTCGAAAATCCGTGGCTGATTGAACAAGAGAGAGAACTTAGCAGTCTACCAAGCCAAATGGAGGAGACCGAGGACGAAGAGATAAGAATGGCTTTACGATGCCGAATCGAGATTATCCAAAACAAGTTGCGCATGTATCATGAGAAGGGTGGCACATCCGGCAAATTGGGAGTAGACGAAAGAAAACGCACGCTGGTAAGACTCGGCATAATCGCAAAAGCACAAGCTCGCGATGTCACTGACGTGTATTCTCGTATTTGGCTGAGTGCAGTCGACAATGGAGAGGAAGAAGGAGGACTAGACAGCGACGACGGCATATTCATGACACCATGCCCGCCAACACCGTCGTGGACACCCAAGCCAGGCCAAGAGTACGACATGACGATACTGACAGATGATGGTTTGATCGCCCCACCACGCTCGCCACCACTGGTACAACGTGTGCCGAAAACGCCATCGTTTGCCACACAAGGGCCCACACCTAAAAGGAGAAAGGAGACTCGTGCGCCCCTCGAAGACTACTCGTCACCACGGATGTGGGGAGGGTTGCCTGTACCCAACCAGAGCGCGTCGAAGGGCGGCAGACCTCGTGGAAAGCCGAAAGAAACGCCCCTCAAAGGGCAATCAAAGCTCACAAGATTTTTCTCACAAAAATAAATTCTGCTTACTTAAACACGAATACTTTATGTAGACAGTTTTGATTGAAGAGAGCTTCTCTAAGTTTGACAATTTGTGCTAGAATTGTATACGAATAAAAGTAAAATTAAAAGTAAAGAGGGGCGCGCTCGATTGATTGCCTATGCTCCAATACCGACGGACTTTCGTGCGAGCAAAAAAAAAGGACAGTCAATCGATCACGCCCTCTCCGAGGATGTTTAGCTTTGCCATTGCCATGACAACCAAAATCAATATCATGGTACTAAAATCACTAGCTATTTGAAAATCGACATTTGTTAAAGTAGCACATTGAATAGTCCACACGAAAGGATACCGTTACCATGACAACCAAATAAATATTATCGTTGCTTATCGCGTAAGTTTAATAACGTATCGATGCTCTGTTACCATGACAACCGCTCAAGATTCACAAGCAGTTTCACAGCACATTTTTCGATAAAAATATTGATCTACATCGTGGGGTATTGATAATAATAAATGTTATGAGCCTGTCAAAGTCTGTCTTTCCTCAATTTTCCTAAAGCATTGTAATAACGAGAATTCAAGGGTTTATCGACTAGTTAATAAAATCAAGTTGTTTAATAACGCATCGATGTTCTGTTACCATGACAACCGTTAAAGTTCGAGATTATTTATAGTTTACTTTTCACAAGCAGTTCAGCATATTTACGATAAAAGTATTGATCTACAATTGACAATAATAAATGCTATTAACCTGATTATCAAAGAGCAAAGATAAGCTAGTGTCTTTGCTGGACATTGTCTAAAGACCTATTATGTCGAAATGACCCAAGGGCCTCCAGTTAACTGATTCGAGTACTTTCAACTCTTCTTCTATGATGTCTTCTCTTGATACCGGTGAAGAGATCATGTCCATAAATAAGTTACTTCTGTCAAAGTCACCGCTCTCCAGTTTTATAGCTATGAATAAACATGCCAATATGAGTTCCCTTAGAGTTGACCTTTTCCTGTCCTTGGTTCTGTTAAGGTGTCGCCAGAGCAGACTTTCTGCCAGAAAAGACGCACTTTTTGGAAAATTGAGTGCACAAATCCCTTGTAGAAATTCACCAGCGAACTTGATATCTTGCAAAGCGAGCTCTGGATGTTTGTCCACTAAGCTGTCCATTTTCAGAGTCTGTTTGTCTAGGAATGAAAGTGGCAAACGGATTTATAGCTGCGCAATATATCCCACAATGCTCTCTGATCAAAGCATGTACTATGATTGGCCGACAAAAAAGCAGCGTTTTACGTTTTACCTTTTGTTGTAGTTAGGATATCTTCGCGCTGCCCGACATAGCAAGGAGTTGGATGTCCTTCCCTTTTCGAAACAAAACTCGGAGTCTCTGAGAATAGCTTTCCACTGTCCAAATCCGTACCTTTTTAGTCCAGCTTTTAGGTATTTGTCTTCCTCGGGAGTAAACGGTAAACTTTTTCTTCTTAGCGAGCTATGCCCTTTTACCTTCAGCTGTGGTTTACCAGCAGGACGTGCGGGCGGCGGGACTTCCTTAATTGTTTCCACTTCGTCACTAGAAGAACTGCTCGTTTTCTTGTCTTCGCGCTCTTGCGAGGACGTAGACTTGTCTGAAAGCCGCGCGCGAACATCTTTTTCAAGTTCTGATCCCTTGTCACCTTGCAATTCCTTCAGAAACGTGTGCGCTTTCGTTGCGACGTCGCGCGATCTTTGCTTCTGGTAGTGTACCCTGGCAACCACAGAAGTGTGCTTTTGGTCTTCTGAGATGGTGCTTTGCGCAGAACTGCCTAGTTTTAACGAGCTTGCAGTCTCTACTATTTGCCGATAACGCGTAGGATGGACGTATTTGCCGGTTGCGTCAAAGACCAACTTGCTCATGGACTCCCCAAGTTTGCTGTGCTGACCACCATTTCTTGTTACCAATACATAATCGCAACTGGGCTTTAGCAAAGGACGAATGTGAGCGATAAAACCATCTAGGACTTGCATGCTTGTGTCTGTCAGAAACAGCGAGTCAAAGCCGTATTTACCAGCAGTTTTGAACATTTTCTGGTCGATATATCCACCGTTGTTCTTTGCGCTTTTAACCATTTCGACCGTCAAGTACTGATAGGTCATTGGCCGAGAGCCTTTCACCTTGATAAACAAATACAGCGCGAGGAATTTAGTAGCGAATGATAAATCCAGAGGCGATGCTGCGCGTGGCTTTTCTTTGCACATTTTAAGCACGTTTTCGTAGCGCGGCAAGTAACGCCCAACCGCTTCCAAGAGCTCTTCTAATGTCGCCCAATGCCCTTTGGCCTCTAACGACTCTATGTCGAGGTCACCATTCCACTGAATGCGCATCATTTTAGAAACTGTTCTGCGCACCTTTTTCAAGTAGACCTCTGTCGTATAAAGGCTGCTTATCACCGATTTTGACGCGCCATTTACCTTTCGGAAGTCCGCCATTTCTCCAATTGCGTCGATGTAACTCAGTCGTCCTGCATGGCCAAGCTTCCATTCGTCCTGTAGCATGTCAACAAATTTGAAAAGAAGATTAGGAGAGCACAAACCAAAGTCTATTATGTCAAATGTCAATTCCTCTTCGTCTTCGCAGCAAAACTTAAGAACCTTTAAACACCTGCTAACTATTTGCTTGGCTTGGCGCTTGCTTTTGCACCCTCCTCCTGTGCCAGTCAGCCAGGAGTTCAGTTGCTTTGCAATATCACTGGAAATATCAAATGAAGGAATGGTTTTCGAATTGCGCACAGTGTTTTCAGGAGGTTCTTGTTTACCAGTTGGCTCGATCTCCTGGACAGCTTTGCAGTTGGGCTTTTCATCGAAATAATAAAACCACCGATGCTTTTTCTTAACGTGTTTCCTGCATCCTCGCTGGGTGGAGAATCCATCGTGTTTACAATCTTGAACTGGGCAGTAGAAATGGCCGTCTGTTTCATCTTCTTCTAAGTGAAGCCTTTTTGGCTTAGGCGAAGCATTTGGGAATTTTGACCAGTTGACCACTTCTTCGCTCTTCCTCATCCTTCGCCGAGACCAAGACTGGAAATGCGTGAAAACTCGAACGGGCTTACCTTATATTCACAATTGCTCCCTAGAGAGTAACACATTTTACAAGCCAATCAGAACTGTCTGGGCATAAGCTTTGCCCAAACTTGTCCTTTTGTTTGAGCTTCAAACAATCGAACAAGTTCAGGCAAGTCCACTTTAACAAAAGGGCAAGACGACAGGCTTGCGCATGCTCTCATGAACAGACAAACAAGCCTGGGTGTGTTGGTTGTTTATAAGTAGTAAAGCCAACTTACCTTGTTTTGCTTGTAACATCTGCTGCCCGAGCACACTAACATTATCAGCCTGTGATGTTTGCACTACACTTAATTCTGCAATCACTCGACCCTCAGTTATGCTGAAATCCGTGCTTTTCTCACATAGGAACTAAAGTTCACATTTAGTAGAAAAGGAACTTTCAATGAAAAGGAACAATGCCAAGAGTGATTGTTCCTTTTTAGGACCGTCAGGAACTAATTTGGGCAATAGGGGAACAAAAAGTGAAGTTATCGGAACAGGTGTTCCCTTTCACTGCAAGAAACTAGGAACATTTGGTCCGAATTCTCTTTTCACAGAAATCAATACGGAACGTTTGTTCCATTTCACTTTTAAAAGGAACAAATCGAGTAAAAAGGAACGTATTGAAAAGGAACAGGTAGTTCCTGATTACTCAAATAGGAACCCTGTGTTCCTATTGTTGACCAATTCGTTCACTTTCACACCTGAACAGTTCCTTACTATGAAACGTGTTTGAGGTCTCTTTGCTGCTAAAGGGACTAAATACAAAAATGCGCGGAACACTCGAGTTTCAAAAACAAGGCCGGCTTTCGTGTCGCATCAGCTAAAATTTTAAAATTAAACGAGACTTACCTGGAAGTTGAAGTTTGATTGGAATTCTATCAGTCGCCCACAGAACAGGGATTACATGAGAGAGACACGCATGCGCACAAGAGGTCAATCTTTAAAGGCTGAATGCCTCAAGAAAAATGACAGTGACCAGTGAAATGACAGGGTGGCCAAAGTGGGTGGGCATGTAATCCCTGTTCTGTGGGCGACTGATAGAATTCCAATCAAACTTCAACTTCCAGGTAAGTCTCGTTTAATTTTAAAATTCTATCAGTCTCCCACCACAGGGATTCCATGAGATTTTAAAGCCTTGAGGCATGAAGGCAAGAAGCCAGAAGATGTAAACAATATGTTTTATTGTCATCTATAAAGTTGAAGACAAAATGTCAACTCTAATAACAAACTATAGTAGTATGTATCCCAAAACTTCTGGGGGCTACAGTAAGTGTCATGTATCATGAACAAGTAGCATCTAATAAAATTGTGCGACCAAAACTATTCAAGTCTTGAGTGTTGATCTCCTTATTGTAAAACTTGTGAAAAGTAGACTCTCTGGACCAGCTTGCAGTCTGCATAATGTCTGAGATAGGAACATTGCACTGTTTAGCTTTGCTTGTGGACGCTGCTCTGGTGCTATGTGGTTTATAGATTGATGTGTCTATGTCTGAAAGTTGCATTACTTTCTTAATCCACCTGCTAACAGTGTCTTTAGATACCCGTTTGTGAGGTCTAACGTAACTTATGAATAAGTGGGACTCGTTCTCTCTCAAAAGCACTGTTCGTCCGATGTATTCATCAACTACTGAATATACACACAGTTTAGGATCCTCCGCAAATTTCCCTATCTCCAGGACTGGCTGTGCTTTACCAGGCTTAGATTGCTTAACAAGATCTTCTATAAAGAACGTATATGAAGACTCTGTCTTTGTCATGTGGTTCAAATCCATGAGGTGTAGGGACTGACACCTTTGACCAGTGATTAATGCACATAACATGACCAGTTTCAATGTCAACTCTTTGAGCTTAATCTTATGAAGATCAGGAAGAGAACGCAAAAAAGTCAGTACCGTTTTTGTATCCCAGGTATGCTGGTAGCGGGGCAAAGATGGTCTTGTCTGGAAGACCCCCTTAATAAGTTTCTGAACCAGGGGATGGTTTCCCACAGTAACATTGCCTTCTAACGTGATAAATGATGACAGCGCACATCTAGCAGTGTTCAGTGCAGAATGTCCGAGACCTTTACTGTATAGGTCCGTGAGAAAGTCCAAAACTATGTTTATAGGAGGGTGAAGGGGATCTGCAGATCGTCCAGTAGCATATATCTCCCATTTACGTAGGTAGGTCTGGTACTGTTTTTGAGTTCCTTCCCTCCATGAACTGAGTATAAGTTCCTGAGCTTGCGTTGAAATTCCTTGGTCTGAGAGGCTTTTCCGGATAATCGACAGGCCATTAACCGTAGGGTTTTCTTAGAGGGTGTTTCTCGTTTGGGGCATTGGGAAGATACAGGATGTTGTCTCTCTGAGGAAGAAGCAATGGTTCTTTTACCAACATTCTTGGAATTTGAGGGTACCAGCTTTGCGTTGTCCAGAGAGGAACCACCACTATAGCTTCCGACTGATCTGCCAGAATCTTCTGGAGCACTTTGGATATGATGCTGAAAGGTGGAAAAGCGTAAATGAACAATTCATTCCAACTTAAAGTGAATGCATCAATTGCTTTGGCCCCTGGATCAGGTTTCCATGCCACATAGGGAAGAGTCTGGAAATTAAGCCTAGATGCAAACATGTCAATATTGGGTGACCCCAGGATATTTGTTATCTGGGAGTAAATAGCAGGGTCTAGTCTCCATTCCGTATGGTCATGGAAAACCCTTGAGGCCCTGTCTGCTGCAGTATTATCGACCCCTGGAATGTGAGAGATTGAGAGCCAAACACTCCTATGCATACACCACAACCATATTTCCCTAGCTATGTTGTTACAGGGAATGGAATGTGAACCTCCCATATTCTTTACATAAGCAACAGCTGTAGTGTTATCAGATAGGACCTTCACATGAGTATGATCAAGATCCTTACATAGGGACTGTAAGCCTAGTAAAATGGCTTTCAATTCCAGGACATTAATATGTTCATCCTGCTCCTGCGGTGACCATCTCCCCCCTGTGGACAAGTGGCCTCGAGCAGCCCCCCACCCCTGGTGGGATGCATCTGTGGTGATGGTAATATCAGGATTTCCATGATTTATAATTCTCTTGTATAACCGAGCATTTGATATCCACCACAGTATGTCAGATTTAGCTTGATCCGATAGTGTCATAAAAGCATCAAAGTTGCCCTGAACAGCCTTGAGGGCAGTTGCCTTTTCTATTTCCAGCTGTCTGTAGAAAAGTTCCCCATACTCAACTGCAGGAAAAAGTGACACCATGTGACCAATCAATTTTGAGACCCTCCTGATTGACACCTCTGGTGAGTCTAATATTGAGTATGCAATCTCAGTCAGCTTTCTGATTTTTTCCTCTGATATTGTAACAGTCATATCTTGTGAGTTCAAGATAAATCCCAGGTGTTGTACAATATGTGTCGGAGTAGTGACTGATTTGTCTAAATTTGGAGAAAATCCCAACATGGTAAGTGTATGAAGTGTGTCATTAATGTTGGCCTGGCATTCATCATAAGAATAGCCCACCAGAAAGGAGTCATCTAAATAATAGCTAGACAGGTGTCCTTTCTCTCTCAAGTGAGCAAACACAGGCTTCATTATTTTCGTAAACAAGCGAGGAGCACAGGCGAGCCCTTGAGCTAAACAAGTGAACTGGTAGACCTTATTCTCCCAAACAAATTTGAGGAATTTTTGGTGATCCCTATGTATAGGGACAGAGTAATAAGCATCTCGAAGATCTATGGAGCCCATAAAACAATTAGGCTGCATAAGGTTAATACAAGTCTGTATTGAATCCATTTTGAAATGGCTGTAGTTGATCCAATTATTAAGTTCTTTCAAATTAAGGATCATACGGAATTTTCCATTTTTCTTTTCTCTAAGAAAAACATTTGATACAAACTGATTTCGATCATATGAGCTTTCAATAATAATGCCTTTCTCCAGAAAATCCTCAACCTGTGAGGAAATATTATAATGCTCTGTAGCAGAGCACCGGATAGGTCTGGGTTTACAAAATTGAACTGGATTGAGCATGAAGTCAATTTTATAACCCTTTACCGCAGCAAGAATTACAGGGTCTGAGGTTATTTGTTTCCAGTTCGAAAGTGAAAATTGGATCATTCCTCCCTGGAATGTAGAATTATGATTACCAGTTTCACTTGCAGCCAGCAAGGGTTTGCCTGTACCTTCAGCACAGGATTCACTTACTGAACTTGACGACAAGCAGTCTACTGCTGCTTTTTGCTCTTGGTCCCTTTGCTGGGCTGGCTGTAGGACGGTTTGTAATTGCTGTTGTGTCCTCGGGAGCGTCTCCATGGTGCAGATCGCCCCCTCCCCTTGTGTAAAAAATTCCCACGGGGCTGGTAACGATCCTGCTGTTTCTCATGGTTTCGGGTGAGTTGCTTAGCTGCTTTGTTGCTTTCTTTCACAGCTTTAAAACGTTCTGTCAGGTCATTTCCAAACAGTTCATCTTCCACAGGATGCTTATTGTTACAAAGCGTCTTGTAATTCTTGTCGAGATCTGCCTTGAACATGTCTCGTCTGCACATATTAAGTGAGTGATTGGCCGCAGCTAACAGAACCATAGCTGTAGATAGGCCTTCCCAGATGGTTTTTGCATCTGGTAGAGGTTTGGCTGTATCTTCCAAAGCAATTCCGGCAGAACCTGCCAGTTGTACAATAGGTGTGAGCCCTTTCACCAGTAATTCCTGTAGTTTCTGGATTCGAGCATCCATGCTTCGGGTTTGCTTAAGAGCAATATCCCAAATTTCCTGATTTACCTTGGTGATTTGTAGTTTACAGTTTTCTGGCCTATTAATTGGTTCCATTTTGGAGTTAGTGATCTCCTCACTAACCCCAGAGGCTAATATGCTGTTAATTATAGTCGCAATCTTCTCTGGTACAGCTGGGCTAGTTTTTTCCTTCCCTGTAACCTCAAATACCAGGGACTCTAACACTCCTCCCTCCGCGGAGGCTGAGGAAGTTTTAGCCTTTTTTGCAGCTGGTTCATCTGGCTGCTCATCATCGCTGTCTCCCGACTCTGATGCCTGTTTATCAGACTGATCCCCGTCATCAATCAGGGAATCCTCGTACGCTGCCTGAATTTCTTTCACCACTGGCAGCACCGAACTGACAACAGCAGTCAGCTTCTCGATTTTTGAGTTAAGCTGGTGGAGGTCTGATTCTCCCTCGGGAGCAGCAGCTGAAGATGCTCTCGTGGAGCTCTTGCTCTTTATAGCGGTTGATGTTTCCCGCGCTTTTTCAGTGCTTATTTTTGCTGCACTGGAGGTTCCCTCCGGCAACTTTAAAAGTTGTCCCTCTTTCAGGGTACTAGCACTTATACTGTTTTTTCCTCTGGACTTTGGCTGCGCCGAAAGTCGCTGTGAGTGTTGGCTGGATGGCGATTTGTCTCTCTCAGACCTGCCATCAGCAATGTTGAGAAGATTCGGCATCGCCGAGTCCGTTTCTGCCTGATTTTCAATCGAGCAAACTTGTGCTTCTGCTGGATTATCCACTATCAGGCTTGTTAGTGTCTCCATTTGATCTCTTGGCCAGATGGAAGCCGGATGGTTCCGCGAAGAGGTTGATAAATGGAGATTTCTATCAACGATTTTGACGATCGACCAACAAAGATGGCGGCGAAGCGTGCAATTGACCTCTTGTGCGCATGCGTGTCTCTCTCATGGAATCCCTGTGGTGGGAGACTGATAGAATCCGATTTTTAAACTCTGAATCCCAAAAGAGGTCCAATTTGGACTTTTTTTCAACGAATGACAAAAATTAGAGGTCATTTAGGTCCAAAAATTAGCTGTCATCACTTTTGGGGAATGTATATCATCATCAACCACACTCATCATCAAACACACTCATCATCAAGCACACTCATCATCAAGCACACCCATCATCAACCACACCCATCATCAACCACACCCATCATCAACCACACCCATCATCAAGCACACTCATCATCAACCACACTCATCATCAACCACACCCATCATCAACCACACTCATCATCAACGACACTCATCATCAAGCACACTCATCATCAAGCACACCCATCAAGCACACCCATCATCAAGCACACTCATCATCAAGCACACCCATCATCAACCACACCCATCATCAAGCACACCCATCATCAACCACACTCATCATCAAGCACACCCATCCACACCCATCAAGCACATCCATCATCAACCACATCTATCATCAAGCGCACCCATCATCAACCACACCCATCCACACCCATCAAGCACACCCATCATCAACCACACCCATCCACATCCATCAAGCACACCCATCATCGACCACATCTATCATCAAGCGCACCCATCATCAAGCACACCCATCATCAGGCACACCCATCATCAAGCGCACCCATCAACCACACCCATCATCAACCACACTCATCATCAAGCACACTCATCATCAAGCACACTCATCATCAAGCACACCCATCATCAACTACACCCATCATCAACCACACCCATCAAGCACACCCATCATCAACCACTCATCATCAAGCACACCCATCAAGCACACCCATCATCAAGCACACCCATCCAAACCCATCATCAAGCACACCCATCATCAAGCACACCCATCAAGCACACCCATCATCAAGCACACCCATCATCAAGCGCACCCATCATCAACCACATCCATCATCAAGCACACTCATCATCAAGCACACTCATCATCAAGCACACCCATCATCAACTACACCCATCATCAACCACACCCATCATCAACCACACCCATCAAGCACACCCATCATCAACCACATCTATCATCAAGCGCACCCATCATCAACCACACCCATCATCAAGCACACTCATCATCAACCACACCCATCCACACCCATCAAGCACATCCATCATTAAGCACATCCATCATCAACCACATCTATCATCAACCACACCCATCATCAACCACACTCATCATCAACCACACCCATCCACACCCATCATCGTCATCATTCCTTTCCATCTTCCAGTTGCTTGCTGCACATGACATTCATCTAATGTTTTGTATTTCATATCTCTATTCTAGCTTTCAAAAACTAGCCAAGTCAAGACCTAATGCTTCTAGGAAAACACGCACAAAAAATACGTAAGTCACCAGAGAAAAGCCATATCGGTCTCGGCCACCAAACGTAAAGACCGCTGACTGTAAGCAAATCTAAAGCTCCGCAGTTTATAGCAGTCTTAAAAGGTCCACTGTGTTTTACTCCAATGATTAAAATAATCGCTTTACTTTAGGAGGCGACTCAGAAACAAGTCGCAAACTCGCACGAGACATTCGTGTTTCCGTTTCCAGACAATATATATTCAAATGCTTGAATATTACAATGTGTTTCTGTCCTTCAACAGTTCAGGAGTGTCATCATCATGTGGCCTACCATCCAATCTGGTCAAAAGTATTCTCCAGCATTTCTCCACGGCTCGGGTGTCGAAAGAAGCGCTTTCTGCGGTAGAGCAAGGGTAAATAGTGACTTTTGAGAAGCCAGTCTGCACATGATACTACATCAAATGAACCCATGCATGTGGCGAGTATAAAATAGCTGCTAATGTTTCACTAACACGACCCGCGAGTTCACTGTTAAGTTCACGGGATGTCTCGGAGCCTAGAAATACCAGGGGGAGGGGACTTTTCACCACATTTCCAGGGGTGGCCAAGTCCGGAAAGGACATTTTCAGGTGATTCAATTCTGTTTTGAAGGCTGGAAATTCCAGGGGGGAAGGGGTCTGATTGCCTACTGGAATTTCCTGGGAGGCGTCTTGCCGTACGGAAAAAAGGAACTAAAGTGCAAGATAAAGAAGGCGGCGCTTCAGGGTCTTTATAACCGGCAATGGAAGGGGATAAAATTGAGATATTATTTTGTCACCCAAAAGTCATAGTTCCATGGGGGCACACAGAAACAATATTGCGCATCAAAACGTTTTGACAGAATGTACTGACGCCAGGTGTTGGGATCGTAGAAACGAGGGGACATCATCACAGGGACATCATGATGGCGTCTTTCTATTCTTGTTTCGGCAGCTCCAAGGTGTTCTTCAAGCACTTGTCATCGGACCTAATGGCGTACTGTAATCACGCCGGTCGCCAGACTATCGAGCTTTCTGATGTGGAGCTACTGATGAAAAGGTACAACCGCCTTGCTGAATTATTCTAATCTACAAATAGGCGTACTAGTTGAGACACTATTTCCCTACACCCTTGCGCGCGCTCTCGCCTTCCCCTCCCAAATAGCCCTAAGTTCTAGAGACAGATCTCTAGAGACGAATCTGGCTGGCTCCCTGAACAATGGTTTACAGGGAAGATCAGGTAAACAATAGAAAATGGTACCGGAAGTTCGTCTGTCATTAGACTCTGCCCAAACCAGAGGAGGGTCTGTCCAAGTGACTGTAAAAGCAACACATAAATTATCAAATCAACTTTCGAAATCGTGGAATAGTCTGCCTCACGAGCGTTTTCGTGAGGTTTTACTGTGATTTTCATAATTCTACGAACTCCCACTTGACATTTCCGAACACCAAACTGCGTTTTGGCTTCCGTCAATCAAACCTTTTAAGTCAAGTCCACGCATGTTTTCCGAGTTTGGTTTGCATTTTACAGTGAAAAATTATGTTTTAAAGCCTAGCTAGACCCTATCAGTTCACAAGATCTATCCGAGTCAAAGCCTCCGTGATCGATCCGTGAAATCACCCAGAGCTGTTCACTCGTTTGATTGACGGAAGCCAAACCGTGTTTTTTTGGTAGGTGTAGAGTTTGAAAATTTGTAGTTGTTCTCGTGCTGACAGACTCATCAGGTGACGTGCTAGTAAGTAAAGCCAGCGGTTTTGTAAAGACCAGTCAATATTTGGCGACACACAGATATTTTTGTCGCAAAATTTTGGTCGTTCGAAATTTCGAGCTATTTAGTAAAGCCAACATAACACATGGTTTTGTCACGACTCTAGTGATTTAGGTAAGAACATGACAGGGTTAATGGTAGTTCTTCTCGTCGTTGCAGGCAAGGACTGATAACCGACAAGCAGTCTCTGTACTCGCTGATCGAGAGCTTCCTCCCACTAGAGTACAGGCAAGAACTCATACCCGTGGTGCAGTCTGGGAATAGGGTGGTGCTAAAATAGTTTGTGAACCATCTGGTCTTACAAGGCATGTTAATGGTCACAATGTGATACCCCTGTCAAATGCTTGGGTGTCTCAATCGAACAGTTACCACACCATTTGTAAGATACCGCCTCAGTGTAATTGTCCTGTATTAAAGGTATGGGGAGGAGACCTGACGGAGCTCAAAGAGGCAGAGGGAAGGGAGGGTGGGAAGCAATAAGGAACCAAGGCGAGCACAATGGGACATAAATTGGAAAATTATGACTTCTGTTATGGCAAAAAATTATGTCAAGTACTCGCTGGCCGCCTTTGCTTTACAGTAAAATAAAAAGGCTCGACTCTCTTGCACTGAAATGCGTGGGGTGTGAGAAACGACCCTAGCGCTCGAGTCGCGACCAAACTAACAACTATCACAGGAACGTTCTGCAGAATCCCATCCATGCGAAAAACTGAAATTCCCATGGTAAAAGAATGGGAAGTGTTCGGATTTCCTATGGTTATCCATGCATGTGCCTTGGGAAATTAGCTTTTCCATTGGATGGAATTCTGCAGAAATTCCCTGTGTATGGAAATAAGTTCATACAGCCATTTCAGAAAAGGTTATCGTTCGGAGAGTCTTTGCGTACGCGCCGAGACCGAAAGGTGCCATCTTTAGAAACATTGACCTTCGTTTTACAGTATCTGCTATCTAGGCTGATTACGAAATAAACACAGGGTAGAACTTGAAAGTATAAAGAATCCTGCCTGGTCCGCTAATGGTACAGCAGTCTAAAACGGAGTTATTTAGCTTTTCTATAGTCACTACCCATAAAACTTAGCGGTCATGATGCGTACGCTTGTGACAACCTTTTTTGACATACATACGCACTAATTAGACCAGTGGGAATATAATGATTTTAATTCTTATTTCTGAACCACCATTGTTTTAACATTCCTTTAAAGGTTCTTTAACATTTGGAAGTGATGAAAACAGCAATTTGTAAAAGTTAATTCTATTTCCAGACAACGGCCAATACCGAGAAATCTCTTTTCCATCACAAGACCCTCTAACCTCCGCAGGGTTCGGTGTTGGGAACACTTAAAGGGGCACTCGCGCGCTTGTCTAATTCTAATCACCAAAAATACATTTAAGTTGACTGGGAATAATCAAAATAACAGTCCAGGTTTGTTAAATGACCTTTTAACTGTTAAATAAATACAAATCTATAGTGTTTTTATCTTTTATCAAGAGGATGGAATGGAATTGCGATTTGAATTATTTGCTTGTCAGGGAAGCCTGCGAGTGCCCCTTTAATCCCCAGTGGCGACCAATTTCGGGTTTTAGCGACAAGAAATTTAAACATGGTCACCAACCTTTCTACAGACTTTACAAAATTTGGGGCAAAAAGCTTTCATTTGTCCATAATAAAAATCGCCAGCCCGTCAGCAACAACGCCCTTTCCAGCGGTCTTTCTTTTTAAGCATTGTGGGCTCTCCAGCGGTGTGTTGTGATAACGTGAGTACATTTTCTCTGTGGCGTCATTTTGTAATTTGCGTACAATACAAAAATAAACGTACAATACAAAAATAAACCGCACAGTACAGTAAAGGAATGGAGGATATCAATAACGCACACACACAAAAAAACAGGAAAGGGAAACGAACCTTCTTAGTAACTTACTGAAACGGGCGACTAAAAGTATAGTTTGGCGACCAAAGACGAGAATTTCATCCAATGGCTTCTAAGGCAATGTCGGGCCCATCCTCGCGCGCCAGGGTCCTCCCCCAGGGGAAAGAGGAAAAGGACGCCTCGCAAAGCATGCTTCCTCTTTCCCCTGGGGGGAGGTGAGGGGAGGACCCTGGCGCGCAAGGATGTGTCGGACCCTGCAGGACTAAATCGTATCTTTGTGGAAAATTGAAACACGTCTTCACAAGGTCTCAGGGGCGGTGGTTGAGCTACTGTACGCTACATAAACTGTTATGAATTCTCCGTGTTCTCCTGCATGGTTTCGTCTTTCTTCTGTTGTTTCTTGGCGCGTTTCTCTTTCCTGTTGGCTTTCTCAGCCTCCAATGCCGCGGCCATGTCCTCGTCTATTTTCTTGATATGCTGTGCCTGTAAAAACGGTACCATAACCTGTGAGTTAGTCTTAGCATTTAAACTCCATTTTGTTCAAGGGAGCTGTACCAAATGTAACAGAAAATAAATTGACTACGATCCTTTGGTTTCATCTAAATCTTCATGTTTTCTAAGTCTAGAATTGAAAAACAATCAATTTTTCCACTTAGAAAAGTGGAAATAATTTGAAAATAATTTTAGTGTTTGTGCAAATAATTTCCTCGTTCCAGTAGATGGAAAGCAAATAGACTAGACGAAAAATCAGAACTTTGCAATATTAAGGCGCACGAGGCATTTTTTAGTAAAAGCTGGCAACAAGAGTTTTCTTATGTAATTTTGCACGCTGAATCCGAATTTCCTTGTTGCCATCCCTGATTTTGCGTTTTAATGAGTGAAAATGACGTCATCATGATTGACAGCTGTTCGCGAACCCCTTAAAATAGTTTCGTCGCTATATTTCAAATTCGAACGAATATTTAACTTGAACAGGATAGTTTAGAATGTTCTATACGAAAATGTGTCGTATTATTCGGATATTGCGCTGCTGTGATATTCAAAATGGCGGATCCAAGATGGCCGCCATATCGTCAAATTTGATTTTTAGAAACTATCAGTCTGGTAGTCAAAAAAGACATGGAAATAAATAGCTGACAATGAATTCATGGTATCACAGTATGAACTGCAGTGCTGCTGGTCGAATGAAGCCATATTAAATATATAAAAGGCAAATCAATAGGTGAATCAGATTCACCGCCGCTTGATTTTATGATCTAAACGATATCCTCATTTTTCGATGATCATCCTTGGTCCCGGCAACAAAACTGTGCCTTTGAAGTTCTTATATATTCTGCACGCATTTAAAACAATAGTCGTAGATGTCTCAGTGTTTGACTCAGTGATAGGCTTTGAAATCAATAGTCAAAGTGAGAACTTTTACAGCAGGGACGACTAACTTGCTATAATTTTGTGATTGGGGATTGCGCTTCTTACCTAAATTACTAACAACAATCATATATTTGCCAATATAGTATTCTCTTTCCACATAATCGTCTGTTGCTATTTTTTTATGTATTGCAAAATCGTTTAAGTTTTTGTCTTTTTTTTTTTAAGTTTAGCCTTTGAACGTGATGGCCTCAAACAATCGCCGGATATCCAAAATGGCGGCACGGCGGCCATCTTGGATACGCCATTTTGGATGACGTTCTACGCCCATCAAGCACCCTATCCCATAATATAGAAACTTTTTTTGGAATACCGCATTGCCACTTATCCATTTCAATTGGACTGGTCGTTAAAATTTGAAAAAAAAAAATCGGCAAAAAATTAATGTAGAGGTTTGTGTGACAGCTGTCAATCATGACGTCATTTCACCTCTTAAAATGCAAAATCTGCGTTGGCAACAAACAAATCCGGATTCAGCGTAAAATTTCGCATTAGATGGAACTTGTTGCCAGCTTTTACTAAAAATTGCCTCATGAAGTACGATTTTCCGAAAGTTCGTCTAGTCTAAAAGTGTCAAATGACAGTAGAATTGTTGATGAATATTATGACTGATCCAACAGTATGAAAGACGGGTTTTAACAAAAACTTGAAACCCTGTCATGCTATGGGAGACAACATAAGAGTTTTTACTCGGCTGTGTAAACCGAGAAACCAGCTGGCAGCAAAACTCTGAGATTTCTGAAATCTTCGATCAGTTGTTTTGAAGGAGAACGTTTTTACGTGAGTCAGAGAGCGAATAACTCGTCGCTTTTCTTATCATTCTATTAGTAATTCCAGGCCAAAACATTTCTATATCTGAAAAATTCATACTTCTGTCGATAATTGAAGTTATCCTTCACATATAGTTCATTTAAAAAGGAAACGAAATGGACAACCTATACTGGTATATTGGAAGAAAAGTCGAGGGAGATTATAATGTCACTAAAAAATGGAAAAAATATAGATACTGATTCAAGATGAACAAATTCATTTGAATTGTACTGTGCAATGATGTCTGTAATGTTGAATAGAAGTACGACCATGAACATCACATCAAGTACTATTCAAGAAGCTGCATGTTTTATGGGAGATTCCCTAACAATCAAGGTCCTTCGCATCTTCCCTTATCTGTTCATATTCCTCATTTCCATCATCGGCAACACTGTCGTCATGTTTACAGTTCATCGCGACAAAACAATGAGGAAAACTATAAACTTTTTCATTGTGAATATCTCTCTGGCCGACATTTTGATAACAGTGGTTTACATGCCCCGTGTAGTGATCCTGTTTGTGTATGGCTATCCCTGGCTGATAAAGGGAACCCTGGGTGTACTCCTCTGCAAACTCGTCCCATTTCTCTACGAGACATGCGTGATCGCGTCTATTTTGACTGTGGTGGCCATAAGTTTTGATCGACTTTTCGCGGTTATTTTCCCCATGAAGAACATCGTTACGACAAAGAAGTGTTTGGTAACTATTGCATTAATTTGGACGACTGCTATTATCTCAAGATCACCTATTCCATACGCTATTGATCTAGTCACCGAGAGAGGCAACATCATTTGCTTCGTCCACTTTGACAGGACAATCGGCCCAGGCGCCGATTTGCTCTTCTACAAAGTAACTGTCATACTCTTCTACGCGATTCCCTGGCGGTAATAACAATTGTCTACGGTATTATAATTTTCAGTCTGAGGAGAAGGAAAATTCCAGGATACCATACCGATAACATTCAAGACCATTCGAATAGACTGAATAGGCAGGTCTTCCATATGGTGTTAGCGGTTATAACTGCCTTCGTCTCGTGCTGGTTGTTGTATTTTGTAACCACGATCGTACGAATGCATGACATCCACATCCCTTGCGATGTGTTTTATCTGAGACTACTGCTATCAAATGCAAACTCGGCAATTTCACCGTGTGTCTATTTTATATTCAGTGAGAACTATCGAAGAGGTCTTGTAAGAGCGATGGCTGGGATTAGGAGCTGGTGTAGCAGGTTACCAGACACTCCACAGGGGCGTAGGCAGACCCAAGAGACAGTAGTGGACAAGGAGCTGACCACAGAGAGTGCACGTGACAATGGCCATGCTCATATCAGTAATAATGGGGATGCAAACGATGGATTCACCATGAACATTGACTAGAGATAAACAGCCCAAATTAATTTGTATGATTGGTATATGATAAGTGTACAGTTGGGCTTGCACACAATATGGTTGGAGGTGTTGCTTGAACCTTTTGCCTTTAAAGGTACCAAGCCTCGTGTTTTTACCCTTAAAAGGTATGACATGCGCCACCAACCAAAATATAGAGAAGTCCCTACTTCCCAGGGATATGTCTAGTCAGTATTCATAACCCCTATCCTGGTTGAGGACCTGGGGGCCGTTTCTCGAAACGCCCGAGAATTCTCGGTCCCGAAAAGTTTGTTTTGAAATTTTAATAGATTGATCCCAATTTTTTCTGTTTTCTTTTCTTCCCTGATAATTTAAATAGTCTACAACTTCCTATCCGTGAATATGTATACTATTTACGTCTCAAAAAAGAAATTTTCGATTTCATTCAAACCCTCAAATCGACGAAAACTCACCCGAAAAGTCTCGGGAGGTCAGAGTTGCTCCCGAAAACTTTCCATTCTTTTTCACCCGAGTTTTTCGGGTATAAACTAACGTAATTCTATAAATACTATAGAATAGAAATAACCACGAAAAGGGAGTTATAGACTATTAAATCAGCAGGGTAGAAAAGAAAACGAAAAACATTTTTGATAAATCCATAAAAAATTCAAAACAAAGTTCTCGGGCCCGAGAATTCTCGGGCGTTTCGAGAAACGGGCGCCTGGTATTTGGGTGGGTAGCCTGTTATGTAAAATATAGAGAAGTCCCTACTTTCCAGGTAGGACATGTATAGTCAGTATTCATGACCCCTATCCTGGTTGAGGACCTGGGGTGCTTACCATATTATGCCAAAATTCCCGGAAATGCCGTTTGGGAGATAAATGGTACAGTCATTTTTTCGGTCATCCCGGTCCGAACGAGCGATTGCTTTGTCGAGACATAATGGTTCAAACCATTTCGGTTGGGTTGACCTGTCGCGAGAAGACTAAAACCGAGAAATTAGTTTAAAATCCTGATTCCGTTGTACCTGGATGAAAGGACAACCTCCATTCATTCCAACCGGGACTACACTGTCTTAAAAGGTGAGTACATTCTAAAAAGGTTGATTCTTCCAGGGTGGGTGAAGAGACATTCTGGAGGAGTTATGATGAAATTGATCCAAATTCCAGGTGTTAGGGACAACTCAGCATTTCCAGGCGTCTAAACCTAATATCTGATAACGGCTTTTTGGATATTAAACAGTTTTTGTGAAAGAATCAAGTACTCCCAACTTCCTTTTTTAGTGACAAATCTGACATCCTGACTACTTCATCACACACCTAATTAGCAAGGCCATAAGAATTTTTTGTTGTAAGGGGCAGGGGAGCCTCCTTTGTATTTGCTGGGGGAGGAGACGGGGCAAACAGATTGAAATATTGATAGATTGAAATGGGAAACCCTCATGACAAGGTGCTTACAAACAAAAGCGATGTTAGTTTTCAATGTTCTAACAGAGCAAAGTGCGTCTGAGGGATCTCCTTACCAAAACTTAAAGATCTAACAAAATCACACTATCTTCGGAATACTGGTACTGATCTAGCACTCCCAAAGCCAAGAATAAATTTCATGAAAAGAAGCTTTAGCTATAATGGTGCTGTTGTATGGAACAACCTTAGCAAAAAAGCCAAAACATCAAAAAAAAAATCTCAGTTCCGAAGGGGGATACTGAATCTACGTGACTCCGAGCTACGCTGATTATAATTCTGTGTAGCTTTTTAACTATAGCCTCCTTTTTTTCTTGTATTACTCTTTCTGTCATGTGAACGAACACCCTGTATGGAAATCAGCAGCACCGATGTGCATGCTGTTACAGTCAGCGTTGTTAAATAAAACTGACCTACCTACCTACAGGTTTTCCCCCACACTAAAATGTTTGCCCCCTGCCCCTCCCCTAGCTATGATTAGCATACAGATTTGTGATAAAAAAAGGGGGATGGTGGCTAAGAGTATAATTTACACTCACCAAAGCAGGACTTTTTCTTGTAAGTAATTTAACATCTTCATTATTGATGGTTGTTCTTTTAGCATGTCTAAAAATGAATGATTTAATATTTTCAATGAAACTTCATACACAAAAGATGGTTTAGTTGGCCATAATCCTGGATCACAAACAAGTCACTGCTACTGATGTTGTTTCTTCTTTATGTAATATTTTGATGCATAGAACATATGAATGTAGAACCTTTCATAGGTGTATCTCACAAAATCACAATAACAACAGGATTACAGACAATCATGTTGATGTTGGGACCTTAGTGGAGAGCCCTGTGGAGGGGTGGGACAGGGTAGCTGTAGACCCTATTTTTACAGGAAAGTCCCCTTTTTCATGATACATTCTCATTCGTAACACTCAGGGATGGTTTCCCTCCTTGTTAGTCACCCCAGACCAGCTGTTTATTGTTTTGTCTTGCTTTTCTTGTGAAAGATCAGAATCTGCAATGCTACAAAATAACACCTGTTTCAGTTCACAGTCCACAGAGAGGGAGAGGCTGAAAGACCCGGGGGAGTACTAGTAGTACGAATCCTAGTAGTTTCGAATCCCTGTAGAACTAATACAAAGAAATTCATCATCCTTTTTCAAGGTCCTGGAATCTGGAATTCATTGCCAACCTGACCCTGTTTATGACAGAAAACCCACTAATTTTTGTACCCAGGCCCAAATATTGGAAAATAAAGCTGTTGCCATGACATTAAAATCTAAAATGTTACAAATCTATTCCCCCGTTTATGACCACAGAGTGACTTGAAAATCAGTAAAATGTATACCCTGTTTATGACCAGAAGCTCAAAAACCCTACCCTGTTCAGCGAATCATCCCTGAATACTCAATAATATGGGAGTACCCCCTCCCCCAGTTTTGATAGCAGAGCTCCGGCGCATGAAGCACGGCAGTGGATAGGTATGGTTCTGATTTTTGAACGCGCGTGCGGTGTCCATCCGACGTCCCTGTACCACCACAGGGTTCCCATCAAGAAAGAAAAAAATGGAATATCTCGAGAACGGATCATCGCTAGCTGACCAAACTTGGGTAAAATTATCTTGGAGGCAAGGGGGGTGCACCACCAATTTCACGTGGCATGATGTCGCTGATGACGTCATCAAAACTAGAAAAGTTGATACCTCGATGACAGTAATGTATTGATTCGAGCTCTGCGTTTAGGCAGTGCCTAAATCTATTTATTATTCAACTGCAACGAGAGGAGTAAAAATATCGCAGGAGTGAGACTGGGGCGGGTATAAATATCCCGCCATATTGTACACTTCCAAACTATTTTCACTAAGTTCATCCATTCTCACTTCAAAACAGAAGAAAATAGGATGTTGGATAATAAACTTATTAGACATTTTAATGTACAATATCTCAATTTTTTCTCGTCTCAAAAAAATATGCAGCGATATTGTACATTAAAATGTCTAATAAGATATATATATTACACTTACTTTGCAAAGAGTTCAAGATCAACTGCAAAGGATTCTGAAATGAAACAAAAAAAATATGTGCATAGATTTTGGAAATAATTTATAAATAATTTTCAAGAGAAGAAATAGAAACAATATTACTCAAGGAACTCAGACATTACCACATTGTCTGTATGATAACTCTGTCAATGATGCAATGAATTGTCTTGAGAACTGAAGTCCCATTTCCTCAGCTGCAAAAACCACATACATAATAATACTTTTAGGGGTTGTAATTAGGGTTTCAATATTCAGGGTATTTTCAAAATTATATAGTATATCAGGCCTGGAAATTGAGTGTATGAGTCATTTGCGACTAAATTTTAGTGACTTTGTCACTTACAGTCTGTAAAATGCGACTAAAAATTGATACTATTTGCCAAATTAATGTGACCTCATTTTAGAATCATTATGGGTATATGATATTAATAGCTTAAATCTATCTTTGCTACACTCTTTTAGTGTCCATGTTTGTCCTTTGTGTCCATACATGTTTGTCATTAGTGTCCATGTTTGTCGTTAGTGTCCATGTTTGTCATTAGTGTCCATGTTTGTCATTAGTGTCCATGTTTGTCATTAGTGTCCATGTTTGTCATTAGTGTCCATGTTTGTCATTAGTGTCCATGTTTGTCATTAGTGTCCATGTTTGTCATTAGTGTCCATGTTTGTCATTAGTGTCCATGTTTGTCATTAGTGTCCATGTTTGTCATTAGTGTCCATGTTTGTGGTACAGAACAAAAGAAAGTTCATTTGTTCCCTTTGTTCTGTCCACCAACATGGCCACCACGATTTTGTGATTTTATTCCCAAAGGAACAATTCTATTTACCAGTTTCTTCGCATATCCTGCCCACTGTATAGTGTAAAGCAGCCTTCAAGCGCTAAAGAAAAGAACAACAAAACAGTTTTGGTGCAGAGCAAATCATGTGAGGGGAAGCGATGGGTAATTTAAAATTTAAAAAGCCTCGGTAAAATATTGTAAAATCTCAGAATCTCTACGTTTTTTTCGCACATCTTGTTTTTTGGCCATCTCGGAGTCTCTGATTTTTTCTACTGTGGTCTCAGAGTCTCAGACTTTTATTATTATTATTTCCCTGTAGGCAGCCCTCATTCGAGGATTATTTGCCAGTGGTCAGAGTTATTTTAGAGAAGATAGTAGAGTTCTAAAAACAGTATGTCTCCCTTCTGCTTGTTCAAACAGAGATACTGGGAAACCGGCCGAGTGCAGGGACGAATAATCTACAGATTGTCTTCGCGGCCGGAGATTGTATATGCGAAAACTGTACTTAAAGTTGCATTATAAGGCCTTTACAATTATGGCACTAGCTCCGCACTATATGAACACTAAGAGCAACTGAGCCTCGGATGAAACTGTATACTGTTCTAAACTTACTGAAACCGAAGCTGAACCTAAAGCTCGAATTACCTATTTTAAGTTTATCTAAAAATATCTCCATTTTATTTTATTGTTCTGACTTGCAAGCAAAGCACGATGCACCACCCCCTCTCCCCCTGTGCAATGTTGAAATCCCAACTGTACCGTACAGAACTCTTCCCTGCTAGCAGAGGCCTCTTTTCTCTGCATTTCAGCGAAATGCAGTGGAAAGACTAGAGGTCTCTGCTAGCAGGGAAACAGAACTCCGATGATATCCCTACAGGAAGAACATTGATTGGGGGCAAGGGGGACAAAAGAGCTTGCTGGTGGGAGACTCTTGCCAGGGAACCGAATTTTAAGAAAACGGTTCAAGCGTTGAGAAAAATGGGTCAACAGTTTTGGCGGGGATTGTATAGCTATCATGATTCGAGAAAGAGTAAGAAAATACATATAAAAAATGCTAACGTATCCTAAAGTCGTAAAATTAACACTTCAAAAAAAGTATTTGTGGAATAATAAGATGATTTACCTGTTGATAAGCGAGAGCTTCGTATTGTTTCTCTGCGAATTCATCGTCAGTTTCTTCCAGTTCCGCCATGTTGTATATTCCCGCGCTTGAAATGTACAGTCCACCTCGGCCAACAGGGAGCCCATGAGAGCGAGTTTGGCAAACGATACGATGCACAGTGAAAGAAGTTATATATCCTCACTTGGTCCTATTGTGCTCCATATATTATAAGTTATGGGAAGGAGACCTGGCGAAGCTCAAAAAGGCAATTACTGGCAAAGAGGGAGGGTGGGTGGGTGAGCAAAAGCTGGCTCCACCAGGCCTCTAGATGAGCACAATAAGGCCCTATAATCTACTACCCACAGACATACTATTCCCAATGTGCAGACCTCACCAGGGTCGCCATCCTGGCGCTACGATCTCAAAACCAACTGAATTGATTATGTAAATTATATCTTATATGTCGCACACTATTCCCAAGTGAGAATAGTTATATATCCTCACTTGGTCCTATTGTGCTCCATATATATATAAGTTATGGGAAGGAGACCTGGCTCCGCCCTATTGACACTTACAGTGTTAGATACCTTCCCATCCTAATCCAACCCATAACTCAAAATATCCTAAATCCTCTCCAAACTTATTCCCTATATCCATAACTCAAAGCCTCTCTTGGCCACTCCCATGGCTCAGAGTCTCTCTTGACCACACCCATAACCTCTCTTGACCACACCCAGCCCCTCAAGGTCAACGAAAGGAATCACGGGGTCCAATGAAATAGTGAAAGCGAGCGACTACGCGATACAGTACACTATATTCCTTGTTGTTTTTTTTTTTCTTCCTCTATCATTTTCCTTTCTTCTCCTTTTATTCCTTTTTTTTTCCATTATTCCTTCTCTCTTTCTCCGTCTCTTTGCTTTTCTTTTTCCTTTTTCCCTTTCTTTATCTTTTTTCCTTTTCTCCGTTTCCTTTTTTTAGTTTTCCTTTACTCTCTTTCCTTTTTCGTTTCCCTTTTTTTTTCATTTTCCTTTTTTTCCTTTTCCTTTTCTTTTTCTCCTTTCCCGCCGCGCGTATGAAATGCGCCATCCACCGTTATCTCTCTTACCCACGAGACCCGAAGTCCCGTCGCGCGTACAAAAAGCGCCATCTATCCTAATCTCTATGACCCGCGAGACCCGAAGTCCCGCCGCGCGTACGATAAGCGCCAACTCCTTTACCCTCTTTGACCCGCGAGACCCGAAGTCCCGCCGCGCGTACAAAAGCGCCATCTATCCCCATCTCTATGACCCGCGAGACCCGAAGTCCCACCGCGCGTATGATAAGGCGAACTCCTTTATCCCTTTTTGACCCGCGAGAACCGAAATCCCGCCGCGCGTACAAAAAGCGCCATCTATCCTCATCTCTATGACCCGCGAGACCCGAAGTCCCGCCGCGCGTATGAAAAGCGCCAACTCCTTTATCCCTCTTTGACCCGCGAGATCCCAAGTCCCGCCGCGCGTTTCCTAGGGAACATGTGAGTGATAAGACGTAACGCACATAATCAGACACATAATTACGACGAGGTATTACCAGAATAACATAAAAAAGCAAGCGTACACATAAAGTGAGCCTAACGTTAACTGCAGGCGACTGACAATAAAACCAACACAAAACCCAGTGAGTCGGGCCTCCAGCAAAACGCGGACAAACACACAGGAGCCACAAAACCGACAAACTACAGAGCCAAACAGAACACATAAATGCACACAACGGTACGTACAAAAAGGCCCTATAATCTGCAACCAAATAGACATCCATATTTCCATGTATAAGCGCGAAGAGCAAACGATATACTGATGTTGCAATCCAAACATGTAAACAAACTAACTAGCACCCCGGATAAAAGTTAATGACGCTGATAAGGAAATGTGACACAGGAACGTACAACCTACCACACTAAATATACCTCGTTACTTCTACCTTTCCCGGAGCGGTAGCCGAGTTCTGTTCCGGCGAGTTTCTTTATGAACGACGAAAGATGCCAGAAACGAATAGAGCTCGTGAGAGTGGAAATGACCCGAAACACCGACGGGAGACGCGTGTGGCCGTAATCTTACGTAATAACCGGCCAAACTCCGACGAACTCAGGATGGTTTAAGAACGAGTGAAATGCGACAGGCAAAGCAAATGGGTTCCACTGGAAACCTATAAAACAAAATAGAAGAAACTCCGGTTTTAAGCTAATAGCCGAATAAACATAACTTGAAGCACATTACACAACTTCGAAAAAGCACCAAGCCAAGCAACCACAAGCCAAGCTAAAACAGCACCAAATAATACTTAACTCGAGCTTACGGGAAAGGAGAGGAGATGTAAACGAAGAAGGAATAGACTTTTATTCTTGAAGGTGGAATTGAAGGAAGTCTTGATCGTGTTGAGGAGCAAACCAGAAAGCGGCATCTAGCGTGAGATCTCAAAACCAACTAAATTGATTATAAATTATATCTTATATGTCGCACACTATTCCCAAGTGAGAATAGTGTGATTTGACTAAATAGATTTACCCACTGGCTAAGAGCGGAGCTTCCGGTTTGCAGATGTTAGAGCAAAGGCAGCACCTTCTCCTCAATTATTAGAAAAAGACCCTGAGTGTTGGCCCGGCCAGGGTTTGAACTCCCAACCTCCCGAACATAAGCCCGGCGCTCTACCACTGCGCTAACCGGTCGTCGGTTGTCGGCAGCCACTCGTTGTACAAGTAGTTTGCTTGAAAAATGGAGTGAGCAAACACCGTAAACACTGGATATTTGAGGGAAAAACGATTTAGCAGGATAAAACAGCTACACGAAACCTTGTGAAAAGGCTTTATGGGGTTATCATTAGGCAAGAAGAAGGAAAACTAACTACTAACAGAAGTCTCCTTTGTGGCGGACAGTTCGCTCGCAAAAAACTACAAGAAAGCTGCCGATCAGTCGTTGCAAGACACAAACCATCCTCAGGTACTTTGAAAATCAGCTATTTCGACTGTATTTTCTCGACATATTGTAGATTATAGTTTTGATTTTTGTCAGATTAAAAAATAAAGGGAAAATACATGGCTAAAATAATTTTCATCTTGTTTTCATTCATGTTTTGCCAGCTAAAGTTTTTCAACTCGGGTTTCCCAGTGCAAGCGAGTTTTCATGAGGAGCTTTAGGTCGCTCGTATGACGTCACATTTAATGAGCATATCTTTCATTGAGATCTGTCAACAACACACTAAGCGGGAAGTACGAATCAGCAGAGGTGTTGCTTACTACCCCGCATCTGTCAGTAAAAGCCGGGATAGGATTGCAGAATCTATGAATTTGCATATTTCGATCAGTAAATAAATGGCGGGATAGTGGCGGCAGTTCTCTAGTCCACGAGGTTCACTCCAATGTTACTACCGATACTACGTACAACAGGCGGTATTAGCTCGTGTAAAACATTTCATTGTAACAATGTGTGGTACGGTAAGGTTGCTATTCCCAAGTAAGTATTCCAGTGACTCAAACTGCCTTCCTACCATAACAGACAGACAGAGCATAGTGGCGGGAAAGCTAAGGACGTATCTTTGACATGAGAGAAATGATGAATCCTTGTCAGTTTTCGCTTTTCTTTCGACTTCACCTTCACCTGCGAAGTACTTCTGTATCTAACCTAGAACCTGGAAATTGTTAAGGCCGATTTAGACTGTACGATTTTCGCCTACAACCATCGCATGCGACATGCTCGCATCAGCATACGACTCGAATCGCAAAGTCTAAATCAGCCCTACAACTCCTCTACGACATGCGCTTACGAGCTAAGTCATGTCGCAAGCGTGTCGCATGCGATGGTTGTAGGCGAAAATCGTAAAGTCTAAATCGGCCTTTACGACTTTTCGCACTGAGATATCAAAAGTAAATATGCAATGGTGTCGCTTCAAACTGGGGCATTAACTTGCCTGACTTTAGCGCTTATCGAAGCCTATCAAAGGAAATGATTTACTGAAATGTATAACAAAGAATGCAATAGTGTCGCTTCATACTGGGGCATTAACTTGCCTGTATGCCTATTTCAGATGCTATATTTTGGCCAAGACTGTTGCGCTAACATATAAAAGTAATGCTAGTTAAACGTTTATGCAAAAAATGTAATTATAGTGTCGCTTCATACTGGGGCATTAACTTGCCTGTATGCCAATTTCAGATGCTATATTTTGGTCGCGACTTTTGCGCTAACATATCAAAGTAATGCTTTAGAAGTTTATGCGAAAATGCAACTATAGTGTCGCTTCATACTGGGGCATTAACTTGTCTGTATGCGTATTTCAGATGCTATATTTTGGCCAAGACTGTTGCGCTAACATATAAAAGTAATGCTAGTTAAACGTTTATGCAAAAAATGTAATTATAGTGTCGCTTCATACTGGGGCATTAACTTGCCTGTATGCCAATTTCAGATGTTATATTTTGGTCGCGACTTTTGCGCTAACATGTCAAAGTAATGCTTTAGAAGTTTATGCGAAAATGCAACTATAGTGTCGCTTCATACTGGGGCATTAACTTGCCTGTATGCCTATTTCAGATGCTATATTTTGGCCAAGACTGTTGCGCTAACATATAAAAGTAATGCTAGTTAAACGTTTATGCAAAAAATGTAATTATAGTGTCGCTTCATACTGGGGCATTAACTTGCCTGTATGCCAATTTCAGATGCTATATTTTGGTCGCGACTTTTGCGCTAACATATCAAAGTAATGCTTTAGAAGTTTATGCGAAAATGCAACTATAGTGTCGCTTCATACTGGGGCATTAACTTGCCTGTATGCCTATTTCAGATGCTATATTTTGGCCAAGACTGTTGCGCTAACATATAAAAGTAATGCTAGTTAAACGTTTATGCAAAAAATGTAATTATAGTGTCGCTTCATACTGGGGCATTAACTTGCCTGTATGCCAATTTCAGATGCTATATTTTGGTCGCGACTTTTGCGCTGACATACCAAAGTAATACTTTAAAAGTTTATGCAAAAATGCAATTATAGTGTCGCTTCATACTGGGGCATTAACTTGCCTGTATGCTTATTTCAGATGCTATATTTTGGTCACGACTTTTGCGCTAACATATCAAAGTAATGCTTTAAAAGTTTATGCGAAAATGCAACTATAGTGTCGCTTCATACTGGTGCATTAACTTGCCTGTATGCCTATTTCAGATGCTATATTTTGGTCAAGACTGTTGCGCTAACATATCAAAGTAATGCTAGTTAAACGTTTATGCAAAAAATGCAATTATAGTGTCGCTTCATACTGGGGCATTAACTTGCCTGTATGCCAATTTCAGATGCTATATTTGGTCGCGACTTTTGCGCTGACATACCAAAGTAATACTTTAAAAGTTTATGCAAAAATGCAATTACAGTGTCGCTTCATACTGGGGCATTAACTTGCTTGTATGCTTATTTCAGATGCTATATTTTGGTCACGACTTTTGCGCTAACAGCGAATATCAAAGTTATGCTTTAAAAGTTTATGCGAAAAATGTAATTATCGCGCTTCATACTGGGGCATTAACTTGCCTGTATGCTTATTTCAGATGCTATATTTTGGTCACGACTTTTGCGCTAACAGTGAATATCAAAGAAATGCTTTAAAAGTTTATGCAAAAATGCAATTATAGTGTCGCTTCATACTGGGGCATTAGCTTGCCTGTATGCCAATTTTAGATGCTTTATTTTGGTCAAAACTTTTGCGCTGACATACCAAGTAATAACTTGAAAACAAGATGTACATTAGGTTGATACGGCTTTTGCGCTGCGAAGTATGGCGATATATCAGTTAACACTCTCGACAGCTATCCTTTAATCCCCTTATACTATCCTTCAACAGTTTCTTTGTCTTGATGCATTTGGTATCCTGTAGTTTGGTGCTCTGAGAGCACCAAAACAGTCGGGGGTCTCAGCATAAAGCTCCTCATGACAAACAACGCTCAGACGATTTGTGAGCTTATTAAATCCAGAGAGACCGATTTTGAGACAAAGAAATCTAATTTGTTACTTCTTTAGTTTTGTTGACTGACTCCTATTGTTTCGGAGGTAAATAATGTCTCAGATTCCGAGATTCTAAACCAATCAAAATGCTCGTTCTTAGGAGGTTGCCGAGCTGGTATATACTAATGTGGCAATATCCCGAGATAGCGAACCAATCAAAACGCGCGATCTATGGAGGTTCCCGTGTAGTATATACTAATAAGTATTATTCGTTATTTGTGTACTTATTGACTTGTATTCAATGGAAACTTGCCTTTTAGTTGCAAATCTAAATTGGAAAGCATCTTTTCTTTCAAATAAGTAAAAAATATTCGGTAGCACTTTTTTGATTTTTGGAGCAATTTTTGAGCACTATTTTGATTTTGGAGCACTTTTTCAGCATCTTTTGGGCATTTTTGGGAGCACTTTTTTAGCTTTTTGGAAGCACAATCTGGAAAGGCCTAATGACGATAGCACAAAAACTTGTCACGTGGAAATTTCTTTTAAACTTTTTTTTTTATAACAGGGGGATGATAGTCTTATCAAAATAGTAAAATAAAAAATGGGGGTGCCCGTAACTGGTTGAAGGGGCACGAAGTTAGATGTCAACGAAAGGAGAAACTGGTTGAATTTCTCACAGAGGACCTCGATGGACGGTGTGCTGCTGTCAATCATCTGGTGCCACCACTCACAGGAGTCCACCATCCCGCCGAGACCTTTCACATTCTTCCACCATGTTGATATGTTGGAGTCCTTCAGATCAGCAACTTTATTTTAGTAAAACTTTGTTTTACAGGTTCTACATTCACGATGCACGCGATTCCTTATTTCCTTGTACTCACGAGCGTCCTTACCCAAGCGAGAAAGCAGCCTCTGTCTTCTAGAAATGAGGGTCAAAAGTTTAGGTGTGATCCATGGTTTACTCGTCGAGCAATGTCTGACTCTACGCAGAGGCAGGTAGGTGTCAATAGCAGATGTTAGGATGTCATAGAAGGTCTTAAATTTCTCCACAACAATATTGATGCTCGTAACACTGCCCCAATCGAACCCAGTCGCCCATCTGCCAAATGCACATAAGGCACTTTCGCGCAGGTCTCTCTTCCAGATAGTTTTCTTGGCAGCTTTAGGGCACATGGTTTCAGCACAAGGTTTAATCAGGACAGCGTGATGATCACTGCCTCAGGCATATTAAGGCATGGGTCAGTGTGACCACGCCCTATTAAATGTCAATTCGTCCTTAATTCGCTCAAATTAAGAGGAAGCCTATGATTCCTATACGACATCATAGATAACATTAACCCTGGTTTTTTATACTCTTAAGTTCTCATGGAAACCAATTCCTAACCTTTGACCTAGAAATTCATAAATTTTGTTTCAAAGCCATTTGGGAATAGGAAAATGCACCGCCATCAGTAATCAAACTAGTGCAAATAAAAGGGCTGACCTTCAAGGCCCATCACCAACCGGGAGCCTTTGCGCCCCGTTTTCTTTTTTCAAATTGATCCATTGTTTAACGGGTGCGCTGATTGGCTAAGAGTTCGCAAAGGATCTCGGTTGGTGATGGGCAGTATTCTCAGTCCAACTAGATATCGCGACGAACGTTTCTAATTAAGAAGTAATTAAAAGGTATCAAATTCATAATACACTAAAACACAATTCCCTTTCAAATCGTCATCATATCTAGTTGGATCAGGAATGCCTTCCTCGAACTTTATCACTTCGCAAATCAAAAACTTTAAACTTCTCATGTTTTCCTCTTCCCAAATATCATTTTCTTAAAATTAGCCAAATCTAAGGATCAAAGGTCACATTTCACGTTGCTATGGAAACGCTTGAGAAATGAGTCTGTTTCTTGATCCGCCCCTCAAACCTTAAAATGGTTTCATAATGATTCCACTGAACCCATGGCATATAGACCACCCCTATAGATTTTGCAGCCGCCATCTTGTAAGCATGCGAGACCCATGCCTTAGTATGCCTGAGGCGGCCAATCTTAGAAAGTTGGTCAGGGGGCTTGAAAAATTTGGTTTGTTAGTCAGACACCAGTCTAGGGTACTCGTGTCTCTCGTTGGCACCTTAACTATTTGTGTAAGACCGGTCTTGTATTTGACAAAAGATTCCTTAAGGCCGTACTAACAGGATTGAAGTCGCCAGTAATAGACCTCCTCGGCTTGGGCGTAGTGTTTTCCCATTTCAGATCACGTGGCATTCCCATGAGTATTCTCTCTTTCATTTTCTGCTACGCATCGAAGGATATATAAATATGGAAGCATTCCAAACAAAGAGAGAATACTTATGGGAATGCCACGTGATCTGAAATGGGCAAAACATTACGCCCAAGCCGAGGAGGTCTATTGAGACAAAGCCATAGGGATGACTTCTAAGGAAGGAAGACGCGTTCCTTTCAATGTGTCTCACAAGACGTTGGTTCATCTCGGCGTCAGAGGAAGGGGGGTGGTAAATCACTCCGACCAGTATATTGGAGACCGAGATTTGTGAGTTGCTCAATATCTGTGCGTAAGTAGTTTCTAAGCATGAGCTTGCCCTTAGAATTAGACAATGGTCCTTTTGTGACGTCAGCCAATCAACTTGCTGCTTAGAAAGCAACAATTCAAACGTCCGCATGCAGAGTTGCCATTATTTTCTTTTTCTCCCTTGGACCCCGCGCTTTTCCGACTGATTACCTCTTTCTTGGAGAGCAGACGTCTTAAAAAGTGAATGCAATCTAACTCAACACTAACAGTAGGTACTTTATAGAACGTTATATACTTTTGTGGTAATGTCTAGCATGCGTTTTACAGTTTGATGACTGAGGCAAAATGACTCCTGCTAATTAATGCACTAAGGAACCAGGAAAATAAACAAAGGAAATGTCTACTTTCCAACAAATCATAAACAAACTAAACCTTTTTTTATTTTCTTAAAGTGTGGGATAACGCTATGTGCATGTTGTTATGTCGATATGTTATGTTACGATGTTCACACTCTCTTGTTCATAAGACCATAAGAGAGCTCGTCTTATGACGCTTGTGCACCAGGCATTACCCAAGATGGGAGAGGGTACAAAATACACAATGCAATAATGAATGTAATGGCCATCATCAATAAATGACGATAACTCTGATAGATCAAACAAAAATTGATGCAAATTCATTATCCCACCATCAAGATCAAGAGATCTGTGGCAGTGCATTTGATTTTCTATTAAATCAAGGAAATTATAAAGGATTTTATGAATTCGCTGTTGAATGCTACGCAATGCCACAGATTTATTCGTCTCGAGTAAATCTTCTTTCATGGCAAAATTCACTAGGACATCGTTTATCGTTTCAAAACGCGTTGATGTACACGTGGATATGCTTAGTTGGGTGATTTCTTCTTCAAGCCGCTAATCGTCTTCAAACGAGAAAAACTTGGCACACACAGCCAGACTATAGCAAGACCTTTCCTACGTTTTCTACGGATATCCTTGAGGATATTGTCCGGAATTTGACAGGTTCCTTGCAAAGGTCTTAACAAGATCCTCAAAGATTCTTGCAAGATCCTTGCAAAAGCGTGAGGATCCTGAAAATTACTTGAGTAAATTGTCAGGATCTTGAAAGGTTCCTGCAAAGAGATCCTCAAAGGTTATTGCAGCAATGTCCTTACATAAGCTTTGAGGATCCTGCAATCTTTCCAAAATCCTGAAATTTAAGGATCCTTAAAAGATCCTTTAAAGAAAATGAAAAAATAATTGCCTAAAGCAATACTTACAAAGATCCTTCAGGATCTTTCAAAGAATTTACAAGGATCTTGAAAGGTTCCTTGAGGAAACTGTCAGGATCTTGAAAGGTTCCTAGCAAAGATCTTAACAAGTTCCTTAAACATTTATTGCGGCATCCTTGCATAATCTTTCAGGATCTTGACACTTTCCTCAAGGAATTTTCAAGATCCTTGCAGGATCCTTTGGGATCTTTCAACGGATTTTCACCAGGGTAGACTAGTATTTTGGCTATCCAACAGTTATTACCATGTTTTTTTTATAATATCATCAAAGTGTGTTAAAATCGTGACACAGCTCCTTTAAGATCACTAGACTCTAGTAAGAGCTCGTCATAATCAACATATAGCCACCATGTTGTTTTGCTGCCACAGAAGCGAATGCACAACTTTATTTATTCACTCTACAATGCACTTTATTTTCACTGCTCAGCTGTTAACTGCTGGTAAATTATGACCTCGAAGGACCAGAATGTTGTATCTAAAGTGTTAAGCCCATGTAACACCGCTTTAAAGAACTCTGGACAATCGTTTTACGGAGGGGGTGGTGTCCATTAACTAATGTTCTGTTCTGTTCTGTTCGATTTGGGGCCCCTGTGGTGGGCCATAAAACTAAGACAAACTGTACCATATTTGTTTGTGGCGCTTATTGATTTTTTGCCATCTCAGATGCGGCCTTATTCCAGGACGGCGCTTATTTAAAACTTGAATACAACAGAGACAAATAATTTTCTGCTCTAATTTATTGATAGTGTATTTCAGCCCAAAACTGAGGCATGCAAGAATTTTGGGCGAGGGAGATTAATGGACGTGCTGCAAAACATATCTCCTTTGAACTTAAAAACATCTCTATTGATGAAAATAATTTTCCAGTGTTTTTCTAGTTACATATACAATTCCTCGTATAAGTGATGGCGCCGGACTGTGACGCTTATTCGAGGGCGGTGTAGAAGCCCTAAATGTAATAACTGGCCCTAAGTGTAATAAAGGCCCCAAGTGTAATAAAAATTGGCCTTAAATGTAATAAAGGCCCTAGTGTAATAAAAAGTGGCCCTAAGTGTAATAAAGGCCCCAAATGTAATACAAAGTGGCCCTAAGTGTAATAATGGCAATGACCATCCATCGAGAGCGAAAACATATAATTATTTTGGAAAGAACCATGAGTAAATTGGCATTATTAATTTGTTTCAAAATTGTGACTATCGAAATCCCCCTAAATTTGGACGCACGCAATTTCAACAGTGTTTTTTTTCTATTTTTTTTTTCAAGCATGAATTCAGCTATGGCCGGCTCCCGGCGCTCATTCGAAATACAGTGGTACTTCTATTAAGCTGCCACCCTCGGAACCGAGCCAAGTGGCCGCTTTAGAGAGGTTGGCCGCTGAATAGATGTATTAAAATGCAGTACTTTAGTGACAAATACGGTATTTGGGACGGCAATAAGTGGCAGCTCAATAGGGGGTGGCCGCTAGAGGTTCCATAAGTACCCTGAAGCCGGTACTTAATATTACAAAGCCCGCGGCGTTTGCTTCATATTAGACCCCGTTTACATGCGGTACAAATATCCGTCCTAGTTGGAGTGACAAATACGGAATTTTTTTTGACTTTACAAAGTGGCTGCTCAATAGAGGATGGCCGCTTAATTGAGGTATCACTGTAATATATTGATATAGCAACGTTGACTTATTCCAACTAGGACGTTGTATGGTTATTGCCATTATTACACTTAGGGCCACTTTGTATTACACTTGGGGCCTTTATTACACTTAGGGCCAATTTTTATTACACTTGGGGCCTTTATTACACTTAGGGCCAGTTATTACATTAGGGCTTCTACAGGCGGTGCTTATTAACTTTTTTGCTCAAAAGGCTGGCTTATTCGAGGACGGCACTTATTTGAACACATGACCCTACACAGACAAAAGGATTCCTCTGAAAAAGTGAACAAAGAGATAGTACAATAGAAGGGTGTCAGGTTTCCTAACCATTCCCCTTTATAAGCTATGCTGAAAGGTACCAGAGGCCTGATTTTAACCCTTTTAAAGGTACGACGAGCACCCCCGCCCCAGAAGTGGAGTCCCCCCTGGCCATACTTGGTGAATTGCATGACTGGACAACCTCTGTTGTGTATGGGCTTTAAGGAGGCTGCCTACAATTTTTTCTGCCCTCAACAGCCAATCTTTGTATGCCTGCTGTTCAGGCTCAAAAACCTGTACCAGTCTGAACTTTCACATGGTTACCCTGGAGGGTTTGAACTTTATTGTAGTGTGCATTTTGTTGTGATCGGAGTTGCTATAGCAACGTTATAACCACACCCTTGTTTATAATTAGCAGCCATCAGACGCGTTGCGCGACCTAAACTTTTAAAATGACACCCCTCGCACTAATCCCTGATTAGCTAACATTAATCACAGCAAGTTTGGAGAGAAGTCATTGGGCCGATTTAAGGTGACTCATTCGAAATTCAAAATGCACCCAACTGTGTCTAGAGCGCAAATCTTCGTCGTCAAACTAACGGCTATAACTTTTGTGTCTTTTCCTCTATTGTTATAATTATTTTTTCAAATCCTACATTAATGATGTATAAATATGCTACTGGGAACCGATCTTCTTGAAAACATTTTTAGACGTCACAATCTAATTTTTGTGAGGCCCTAATTTCATATTACGGTCGTACTAGAAAAAAAATTTGCCGGTTTTTTTGGCTGAAATTCCAGGAATCCATTCCAGTTGTAGTGATCTCAAATCAAGCGAAGTTACAGAAAATTCGTCGGAACAGAAACGCGGTAATAAAAATACCGTCAGTTATGGTCAACTATTGCCAAATTAGAACGCTGATTCTGCTTGGCTTGAATTGAATTTTAATAGTGCTCCGAAAACTCATTATTTTGGGCTCTTCCGCCGGCACTATGTTGTATAGTAATGTATTAAACTTTACCGAAGGTCAGATTGTAAATACCATGAAATACTAAAATGTTCGAACATTATCTACCGAGGAAAGAAATTGTGAAAGCGCAATGAATTTATTACAAGAATGTCGAGTTAAAATGTGTTGTTATTACGTATTATTTCTTGCTAAGATGTATATTGACGAGAAGCTCGAGGCATTGGTAATACTTAGTAAGCAAGTTTGAACATCATGCGTGCTTATTTGATATAGAAGAAATTGTTAAAGTTACGGCGGTCGCCCTCTGGTCATGCACGCAGATTTGAAGCTGTCTTGTTTATGAATGGTAATGAAATCTCGCATTTTGCCAGGGGGAACACAGTAGGCCAACTCTAATCATCGTCAAAGAAAACGTTTATCGTCGACTCTTTTTTTTGTTCCATAGGGACTTAACAGACAATTGCTATTTTCGGAGCGTGACTGCTATTGATAAGATTTGGCCTAATGAGCTCCCCCTGGAAAAACTTCAGATTTATAAACAAGAGAGCTTCAAATCTGCGTGCAAAACCAGAGGGCGAATGTCGTAACTTTGTAATTTTCTTCTATGCCAAATAAGCAAATATAATGGTCAAACCTGGTTACTAAGTTTTACCAATGCCACAAACTTCTCGTCTATATAAATCTTAGCAAGAAATAATACCTAATAACGGCACATTTTAATGCGACATTCTTGTAATAAATTCATTGGTCTTTCACAATTTCTTTCCTCGGTAGATAATGTTCAAACATTTTAGTAGTTCATGGTATTTGAAATCGGACCCTCGATAAAGTTTAATACATTACTATACAACATAGTGCCGAGGGAAGAGCCCAAATAATGAGTTTTCGGAGCACTATTAAAATTCAATTCAAGCCAACCAGAATCAGCGTTCTAATTTGGCAATAGTTGACCATAACTGACAGTATTTCTATTACCGCGTTTCTGTTCCGACGAATCTTCTGTAACTTCGCTTGATTTGAGATCACTACAACTGGAATGGATTCCTGGAATTTCAGCCAAAAAAACCGGCAAATTTTTTTCTAGTACGACCGGAATATGAAATTAGGGCCTCACAAAAATTTAGATTGTGACTTCTAAAAATGTTTTCAAGAAGATCGGTTCCCAGTAGCATATTTATACATCATTAAAGTAGGATTTGAAAAAATAATCATAACAATAGAGGAAAAGACACAAAAGTTATAGCCGTTAGTTTGACGACGCAGATTTGGGCTCTAGACACAGTTGGGTGCATTTTGAATTTCGAATGAGTCACCTTAATGTTACTCGAACGGACTTTTTCAGCCTCCAAAATGTCAAAGTTATTTATGCCGCAGAGTATTTCCTTGAAAAATAATGGCTAATATCTGCGGAATTAAGAAATCCTTGCCGCCCGAATAATCTACAAACCCAAGGCAATGTACCAGCCAATTTTCACTTCTTAGAATGCTTCCGATTTTGTTTGGCATGTGTTCAAGGAAACTGCAAAATTTGAGAAATTATATTATAAATCTTCCGTTTGTTATAAATCTTACACTTTTCGCCTCTGACACAAATCTCATATGTAAAGTTTTTGATACTTCCGTAAATTATTCTTGAATATACACCAAAGATAACCTCCAAGTCTTGAGTTCATTGAAGTATTTTAAGGCACCGAGAAAAAATGCTAAACTTCCGCTACTCTTTCGGTTTTTGTCATTGTCATTGACGATTTGAGTGTGTTTTGAAGAAAATGTGCAAAGATCTTGAACTTTGCATTATTCGAACAGCGCGTGATCAAAATTCGGATATCCACGATCAAATTAGTTAGATTAGTGGCCATAAAAACATCATTAAATATAATTTTTTTTAATATTTTTTTAATATAAATTTCAAGTAGAGTTGAAACATGCCGCGTTGAGGTGATTTTGCATGTTTCAGTCTACGGAACATAGCCATATTTGGCAATACCTTGTTCTGAGCCTCCATCTCATGCAGCGCCATCTTTGAAGCAGAAGCTTTCTATTTTCCAACTTTCTTGCGCCTATTTCATGGTCAGATTGCAACAACTGGCCAACTTATCTGTCTAGTAGCCTGCAAGTGATGTTAGAGGCCAGCCTTAACTGGTTCTGTTTTCGATTATATTCATAATTTCGGAACAAATCGTAGTCGAAGTGACTTCGGTGTTGAATTTCGGCATTGGCGCCAATTCCGTACACAACAAGACGTTCGAGAGCTGAAGGAAAAGAGCTGTTTTTATCAGAGTTTCTTCACTGATCTCCAAATCAGGTAAGCCATTTACATTAAGGGTCTTAGTACTTCGATATGTAGGCGATCGACCTTATCTATTCGTCTCCTTCCATTAATATTTCTCGGGATTTGAAGTATTCACGACACGCCATGGCCACTACCTAAGGTTCATGCTCTTCTTGTACTCTTTCGCGAGGCTTGGTTAGCTATTTGTTTACTCATTAGTGCTGAATACTCTGAATACTCTGCTGAATACTTTTTGCTACTTGTGTACAATGTTTTAACGGACTTGAAACCACATCAAAACGGAGGTTTCATCGAACAAGGGCGTCGAAGGCATGACATTTGTTTTCTAAATTTCACTCGTTTTGTTTTGTAAGCTTTGTGAATCTAAAATCTTGCCGTGTAAAACATTTTCGTTGTTTCTGTTCTTTCTTTGTGCCACATATAAAATGAGCTGCTCATCTATAGAAATCATTCTTAGATATAAGGCTGGATCTAGGGTTTTACAAAATAAAAATAAAATAAAAAAGGGGCAGCAAAGATGCCAACTCATGCACATTTTGCGGAAGACTCAAGAGTGTTAACCTTGTCTCCCACTTAATATTCGGATGATCTGTCTCATATCTCCATAATAGCTCCTGCAAAAATTATAATGGAATATCACATTAAATAGACTCATCTACCCAGTGAAATTACAAATGCTAAGAGGCCAAACTTTGTAACTCTGGGGTCTCTGGGCAATTTCAACTTAGTCAAACTGTGATGAGCTCACGTTTGATCGCATACTCACATGTTCTCTCATTAACTCTCATTCCATTTGCCGGGCATTGTAGGATGTACTCTGAAGTCGAACCCATCTTGGTGGCCTTTTTTCAATCAGTTGAATTTTATTGTATATGGAGCGAGCGAACAGTAAAAGGGCTCAAAGGCCCATAATGTTTCGCAGATTTCAAGAGAAGTACAACTAGATATTATTGTAGAACAGTTTTTTATTCGTGATTTTAAAATTTCCATCGTATATTTTTCTCGTGATTTACATGTGCATACATTCTCTGTATTTTGCCGTTAATTCTTCTCACA
The DNA here is from genome assembly GCA_033964015.1 of Scolanthus callimorphus. Taxonomy (NCBI): domain Eukaryota; kingdom Metazoa; phylum Cnidaria; class Anthozoa; order Actiniaria; family Edwardsiidae; genus Scolanthus; species Scolanthus callimorphus. The sequence continues at coordinate 12,760,417 of CM066917.1, read as the reverse complement.
AATCAATAGCCTGGGTAGCCTACGAATGTATTGATTGAATTGTTCTGCTTCTCCTACAGGAACAGTGCCTCATAGCCTCATAGATCCCAACACATGATGGTCGTCTGCAGTACTGGTATCTAGTCGGCCGGTCGCTTCCCAGACACAACATTCTTTGCATCTATGCTTTGCAGCGCTTGATGGGCGGCCTTTTAAGTTTTTGGTGAAGGAGGAACATCTGCTTTGCGTTTCCTCAAGACGCCGATTGGGGCCGTTTTAAAGCAGTGTACGAAGACCGCCGATGTTTGACTTTGAATTAATCATTCTTACTTAATTTGCATAATAAAACACGCAGCGTAATAATATTATTCCTAGTGAATCATTTATTCTAAAACTTATATTTGGGCGGGTTGGGTTAGACAAAATCAATTTTAACCCCCTTTTACAAATTATCTGTTTACTTTATTTGAAACAAAGGAAAAACTAAAAGAGTTATGCATGGTTTAGCGTTGTTTTTGCAGCATGCATGCCGGAATGTTCGAATGTTTCATCCGTGCCTTTGAAATGTGCACCACCGTTCGCACACACAACAAAAGCTACAGAGCGACGTGGTTTAGAGTATTGCTCTTTATTTCAAAACGCGAAACCTTCACGAGTTCCCATCTCGTATACGAATAGTTCAATAATAGGGGATTCGCATGGGACGTACGATGTTTATGTTGCGCGTTTATGACAAGGTGTACAAAAACGGCTTTTGGCGCGAGCATGAATTTTGCGGTTTCAGAATGTCTTTCATATTTTGAATAATGTTACGCCCTGGGTCAAACCTGAAAGATAAAATAAAGAGAAACGACGACTCTCGCCAGCCCAAACAACCCTGTCACGCAGAACCAAACCAACACAACTCCAGAGCTCTGAGTCACTGTTTTCCTCTTCTGTTTATTAATTCGGTTCTCAAACTTATAGCTACTCATTCTTGAATAACTACAAAACTGTTAATTGTTCAACTATTACATGCTTATTCATCGTTACATAACATTCGTATTCCTTAATTAACTTAACATTCCATATTCTTTGTTCAATCACTACCTAACTGTCATTTGCATTTCATAACACTACCCCCTCCTACGAAATATGTCCGTCCCGGACATCGGACAATACCATCTATTGATCTCTGTAGGCCACGTACTTCCAGTCTCTGTAGGCCACGTACTTCCAGTCTCTGTAGGTCACGTACTTCCAGTCTCTGTAGGCCACGTACTTCCAGTCTCTGTAGGCCACGTACTTCCAGTCTCTGTAGGCCACGTACTTCCAATCTCTATGGGCCACGCACTTCCAATCTCTATGGGCCACGCACTTCCAATCTCTATGGGCCATGCACTTCCAATCTCTATGGGCCACGCACTTCCAGTTTCTATGGGCCACGTACTTCCAATCTCTATGGGCCACGCACTTCCAATCTCTATGGGCCACGCACTTCCAATCTCTATGGGCCACGTACTTCCAATCTCTATGGGCCACGCACTTCCAATCTCTATGGGCCACGCACTTCCAATCTCTATGGGCCACGCACTTCCAATCTCTATGGGCCACGCACTTCCAATCTCTATGGGCCACGTACTTCCAGTTTCTATGGGCCACGTACTTCCAATCTCTATGGGCCACGTACTTCCAGTTTCTATGGGCCACGTACTTCCAAGCTCTATGGGCCACGTACTTCCAGTTTCTATGGGCCACGTACTTCCAATCTCCTTGGGCCACGCACTTCCAATCTCTATGGGCCACGCACTTCCAGTCTCTATGGGCCACGTACTTCCAGTTTCTATGGGCCACGTACTTCCAATCTCTATGGGCCACGTACTTCCAGTTTCTATGGGCAACGTACTTCCAATCTCCTTGGGCCACGCACTTCCAATCTCTATGGGCCACGCACTTCCAGTCTCTATGGGCCACGTACATCCAATCTCTATGGGCCACGCACTTCCAATCTCTATGGGCCACGCACTTCCAATCTCTATGGGCCACGCACTTCCAATCTCTATGGGCCACGCACTTCCAATCTCTATGGGCCACGTACTTCCAATCTCCTTGGGCCACGCACTTCCAATCTCTATGGGCCACGCACTTCCAATCTCTATGGGCCACGCACTTCCAATCTCTATGGGCCACGTACTTCCAGTTTCTATGGGCCACGTACTTCCAATCTCTATGGGCCACGTACTTCCAGTTTCTATGGGCCACGTACTTCCAATCTCTATGGGCCACGTACTTCCAATCTCTATGGGCCACGCACTTCCAATCTCTATGGGCCACGTACTTCCAATCTCTATGGGCCACGCACTTCCAATCTCTATGTATACATACATATTTTTTTCTTTCATTTGACATTTTTTTCAGTCCTTAATTTCATTATTTCTTTGTTTCATTTTTTTCTTTGCCGGAAAGTCTTTTCTTTTTGTTTTTTTCTTTTTCCTTCCTTTTTTTTATTCAAGAAGAAAGTCTTTAAGATATTCAGGGCACTTTCGTCGTCTGGTCGACCTCCTTAGTCCCTTTTGGGTATCACTCTCGAGCTCATTACAAACATGTCCCTCACATAACACTCATAAGTGCCCGAACTTGCAGCCTCCGCACCTGCAAATTCCGAACTTGCAGCTTCTGCACTTGTAACTTTCGGACTTGTGGCGTCCAGACTCATAGTTTCAGAAGTCTCTTCCGCTATTGGTAGCCAGCTTACCATCTCTGCTTCAACCTTTCTTAGCTTGTCCTTATGTACCACTCGAGACTTGGCACGCGGATTCTTCTGTATCTCGTAGAGAATGTCATTAATTCTACGTATTACTAAATAAGGGCCATCCCAAAATGACATCAGTTTCGGAGAGAGTCCTTTTTTCCTTTGAGGTAATTAATAGTATCTTACGACATCTCCCCGACTGAACTTGGATTGTTTTGACCCAATGTCATATCTGGTTTTCATCTTATCGCTAGCAACCTTCAAGTTCGCTCGAGCAAAGCTGTGCACCTCTTCCATTCGCTCTTCGAGCTCTGCTGCGTATTCTGTAGATGTCTTTCGTAAACAGTCCTCTGGTCTATTAAACATGATATCTGTTGGCAGCCGGAGTTCCCGTCCTAGCATCATTTTTGCCGGAGTCAGCTTGGTCGCCTCGTGGTTTGCCGAGCGATACGCCATCATCAGAAACGGTACATGGTTATCCCAATCTCGCTGGTGTTTCTCTACATAAATCGCCAGCTGATCCTCCAAGGTCCTATTGAAACGCTCGACCATTCCGTCAGATTGGGGTCGATAAGCCGTAGTTCTGGTCTTTCTGATTCCTAGAAGGTTGCACATTTCCTTGAAAACAGCCGCCTCGAACTCACGGCCCTGATCAGAATGCACTTCTTTTGGAACACCAAACCTTGTGACAACCTCTTTCACTAATACCTCGGCAACAGTTATAGATTCGTGATTCGGAAGGGGAAAGGCTTCTGTCCATTTGGTGAAATAGTCAGCTACTATCACTATGTATTTGTTGCCAGCATCGCTCTTAGGTAGAGGACCTAGTATGTCCGCAGCTATTCTCTCCATTGGCGCACCGACGAGGTACTTTGTCAGAGGTGCTCTAGACTTGCCGTGCGGCCCTTTTCTTTTGCCGCATTCTTCGCAGCGGCGACACCATTCTTCCACTGACTTGCGACTTCCACCCAGTAGTAGCGATATTTCAGCCTTTCTAGTGTCTTTGATACCCCAAAATGACCTGATGTCTCTACTCCATGCACGTGGTCAAGCACTACCTCTCTCATGGACTTGGGCACCACCAGTTGAAACCGTTCCTCCTCTCGTCCGTTTCTTTCTAGCTTGCGGTACAAAACGCCATCTCGCAGAAACAAGGAGTTCAGTTGTGCCCAATATGCCTTGATACTTGGACTCAGGGAGGAGACCTCTTTCCATGCTGGTGTTTGGCTTGCCTTGAGCCATGCAATCACATGTCTTAACTCCTCGTCCTCCGTTTGCCTATCTCTGATTTCGTCTCTGCTCCAGCACTTCTGCTCATCACTTTCCTCGTTTATCTGCCTTCTTATTATATTCACTTGCGCCATAGATGCTGCGTCATTGACCTCACGTCTTTCACAGTATTTGCAGTCTTCATAAAAGCACGGGCGGCGCGAGAGAGAATCGGCGTTTGTGTGTATTCGACCTTGGCGGTGGAGGATCTTGAAATTGTAACTTTGAAGCTTCTCCAGCCATCTGGCTACCTGGTCTTTAGGATTCTTGAAGCTCAACAGCCATTATAAAGCCGAATGATCCGTTCTAATCAAAAAGTAGGTTCCATACAGATAAGGGTGAAAATGTTCCACTGCCATCACAACTGCTAACAACTCTCGGCGGGTAACGCAATAGTTCCTCTCTTGCTGTGACAGTGCTCGACTATAGTATGCTATCACGCGTTCTTGACCGTCATCTGTGACTTGGGAGAGCACAGCCCCTATGCCTACATGGCTTGCATCTGTGTCCAAGATGAAAATCTTGTGTGGGTCAGGATATGCCAAAATTGGCGTCGATTGCAAGGCGGCCTTCAACTTTAGAAATGCTGCCCTGCGTTCCTCTGTCCACTCAAATGGCTCATCTTTCTCTGTCATCATGTATAATGGTTTCGCTATATCAGAAAAATTGGGTACAAATCTTCTGTAGTAAGTGCAGAGACCGAGAAAACTCTTAATCTCTTTTGGACTCGTGGGTAGGCACCAGGACTTAATAGCTTCAACTTTCTGTGGATCGGCTTTAATACCCTCGCCGCTTACAATGTGTCCAAGAAAATTCACTTCTTTCTTGAAAAGGTTACACTTCTTGGGGTTTAACTTCAGATTTGCTTCGCGTAATTTTCGGAATACCATTTCGAGATTAATTATTTCTGTTGCAAAGTTTTCGGCATGTACTAAGATGTCGTCAATATAGACTAGACAGGTATTCATGGGCAGCCCCTCGAGGACGACTTCCATTAGTCTCTCGAACGTAGCAGGGGCGTTGGTAAGTCCAAATGGCATGACTTTGAAATGCCATAGTCCTTTTTCCAATCGAGAATGCGGTTTTCTCCTTGTCCAGGTTGTCTAACCCCACCTGCCAGTAACCGCTGCGCAAATCAAGTGTCGAAAACCAGACGGATCCTGACAATGCTTCAATGGTGGTGTCAATCCTAGGAAGCGGGTATGAATCTTTCCTCGTGACGTCATTAAGCCTCCTGAAATCGACGCAGAACCTGGTACTTCCATCCTTCTTGCGAACTAAGACTATGGGCGAACACCATGGAGAAGAGGACTTCTCAATCACGCCCCTAGAGGCCATGTCGCTGATTGCTGTCTCTGCCTCTTCTACTTGTGTCAAAGGAAGTCTTCTCGGGTGTTGCTTAATGGGAGGCGCGTTCGCGGTGTCAATTTTATGGCGCACAAGTGGCGTTACTCCAAGATCGTCAGGTCCTTTTGAAAAGACATCGTGGTTCTCTCGAAGAATATCTGCAAGGCGCTGCTTTTGTTCATTGGTGTCTAAATTTTCGCAACTTTTCTCATACAGGCTTTTCAAATGTTCCGGCAAATGCTTTGGATGTTCGGTGGAATCGGTCTCCTCTTGCACCAAGCTCGTTACACTTACACATGGTTCACATATACTGATTTCGATCCCTTTGTGAAGTTTTTGTTTCTTGTTGCTTACATTGGCAACTCGAACAGGGACTTCGCCGTTCCTGATATCCACTACACTTTTACCTACGAGGATACCATCACACTGGGCTCTTGCGGGACCAACTGCCCACCAGCCTCTCTCATGATCTCCTCCGACGACTTTTGCAGGAACAATAACTTCAGTATAAGGCTTGACTTTTAGAGAGTTTTTTAGTACCACCCGCAGCACTCGCGATTCATTCTTTTTTTCGACGTGGTAAACAGGGACTTCAGTGGTACCAATTGTCACTACCATGCGTTTATAGTCTATTACGCACCCAAACGTCTTGAAAAAGTCCCCACCAAGCAGGCAAGAATTTTCCATCGGCGCCACCCACACTTGTCTTTCAACTTCAACTTCACCGATTTGGAGCTTGAGTGTACACTTACATTGGACTTTAATCATTCCTCCATCCAAGACACGCAAATCTTCAGCTGGACTTTTCTGTACATTTTTCGTCTTTTCTTCGATCCTTTTTAACATCTCGGGACTTATTATGGAAACATCAGCGCCAGAATCTATCAAAAACTCACATGGTATGCCTTCTACGAACCCTGGAACGAATAAACCTCCACCACCTCCGCATCTTGCATGCACCGGGTCATCTCGTCCGTGCTCAGGCACGGCGATTTGGCGTTACATGACCTTATGTGAAATGCGAGATCTTTTACATGCCGAAATCTCTCAAATTTGGCTAATAAATAACCCGTTCAGCAGTTTCGATCACAAATACCATGCGCTGGTTTTACAGTAACTTATTAAAAATAGCAGGGTTCGATAGAGAATTTATTGAGCTTTCTGTAGGTACCAAACGTGGTGTATTTCGATAATGTTTTGTGGTAGTTTTGTGGAATCTCCGCAAAGGGATCCACTAGTGCGGTATCGTGCGGTACAAAGGAATCCAGGCTAAATCTAATAAGAAAACGGCTTTTGAAGACAGTTTGAAAAGACTTGAACGTTGAAGGCTGCTGGTATGATGTCTGCAAAACATTTAGGTAAGAAGCTGTATCAATTGAACAATTAGAGGAGGAAATTCCAATTTTTAGACGGCTTGCGTGTTTTCCCTCACGGACTATAATGCATTCTGGTGCAGCGAAGCATGACGACCGCGCTGTACACACAAATATACCATATTTTTTCCTCGTTTCATTTCTTTGAGGAGGCTAACAAGGATTTGCTTCCTTTATATCATTAAATGTTGCATAAATTGTGATATCTTTCTGTTTTCGGGGTATTATGAACATTTGAGCCTAACAGCAATTTGCAAGGGCTTCTGGTCTTTTAGGCTGGGGTCTAAATCGCCGTGAGGAACTTGAAACGAAGCTTGCGGGTTGCCTGTGTTATGTTGCGCAACAGCACTAGGTGAACTGTCTGTTATCGGTTGAGCAGAAAGTGGGTGACCTGCGGCAAATGTACTTGTCGAATAAGGCGGGTTGCGAGTGTATGGGTTTCCTGTGTTAGATGAAGTATAGTGCGGGTTCCCTGTGCCACGAGAAGTTGTTGGTGGGTTGCTTGGGCTTCCTGTATGGAATGGAACATAGTGCGGGTTCCCTGTGCCACGCGGAATTGTTGGGTCACCTGGTGAGTAGCTTGGGTTTCCTGTGTTGAGTGAAACATATTGCGGGTTCCCTGTGCCACTAGGAACTGTCAAGTCACAAGGTGAGTAGCTTTGGTTTCTTGTGTTGAGTGAAACATACTGCGGGTTCCCTGTGCCACGAGGAACTGTGAAGTCACAAGGTGAGTAGCTCGGGTTTCCTGTGGTAACGGGTGAAAAATACTGTCCACTTGCAACTGGAAAGGTATAACTCGGGCTTCCTACGTTGTGCGGCCACGGCGAAGTAGCGGAGTTCCTTGACATTGTCCTTGGTTGGTAATGAGAGTCGCTTGCGGATCTTGGAGGAGGGCGCGAATTACGACCTCTGTATGTTTGACCTCTACCAAAGCCTTGATTAGCGCCGCTATATCTTCTGGAACATTCCGCTTGATAATGCCCAACTTGACCGCAAGAAAAACACGTCACTGCACGTAGCGGGGAAGATCGTGTTTGCTTGGTATATTTTATCGCTTGTAAAACTTGAGCAAAAAGATCTTCTACTTTCGTCATCGATAAACTTTCCATTTGCGCCTCTGTAGTTTGGGGGTTCGGGTGCAATTCTGGAGTTGACTTGACTTGTCTTACCACTCTGCCTGATCCCCATTTACTCGCCAGTGAATATGACTCTAGCTCTAATGAAATTTCCAAAGCATCTTGGATAGTTTTGGGTCTTCCTTGGCGCACCTTCAACTTTATTTCATCGTCCGCCATAGCATCGATAAATTGATCCTTTGCTAATACACACTGTAGTTCCGGATCCGCTTCAATATATGCTAATCTGACAAGTCTTTCAATATCAGCCGCTAGTTCTGGTAAGCTTTCATCTTTTCGTTTTGTCCTGGTCTTAAATTGAGCTCTTGCGAGCTCTGATTGGTGTGCTCCCCCAAAACGGTTTGACAATGCGGAAATTAAGGCTTTGTAGTCTTTGCGGCTTTTTAATGGTAAGTTTCCAAGGATGAGGGTGGCGTTTCCTTGTAGCGCACTGGCCAAGTATGAAGCTCTTTCTGATTCCCCCCAACTATTCAATTCTGCCACGATCTCAAATTGCGCATTATAAGATTCCCAAGGAGTTTTTCCGTCATATTTCGGAACCGGAATAATGGGCTTCCTCGGCTTAGTGATCGGGTCTGGGTTCGGAGCAAGCTTTCTTCGGGCGATATCGTCGACTATTTCGGCATCGGATCGTAGTTCGGGTTTCGATTCGGATACGTCAGATTTCGGTTCGGATATTCGATCGTAGATCGGAGTTACGACAGATTTCGGTTCGGATATTCGATCGTAGATCGGAGTTATAGCAGCTTTCGGTTCGGATCGACATTCATTAATTCGGTGTTTGACGGATTCGGGAAAATGTTCGCTTTGTTGTGTGGACAGGTAAACATCACGATCGAATTTCTTAATTTCTGCTTTTCCGACTTTTTCTTCTAAAGTCTCAATCCTCTGATTGATTAAAGTTATTTCTTTACACAAACCCATTCTTTCATTTTCCGCCCTTCCCATCATTCCCTTGATTTCACTAAACATTTCTACAATAAGCGTCTTCAAATCCATTTCCTTTCATTATGTTCATACCACCCTTCTTTTCTTCGTGCCCCATGCGTTTTCTCCATTTCCCTCATTTTCGGAACCCATTCCTCTGATTCCTTGCGTTCCGATTCCCTTTTTCTCAATTCGTTCTGTTCCCAATCAAAATCCCTTTTACACTGCTCTTCCCATGCCTTCCGTTCCTTTTCCTTCAATTCCAATTCCCGTTCACGTTCTTCGCTTTCCTTTCGCTCCTTTCCCCACAGTTCCGATTCCCGTTTCCGATTTTCCATTCCTCAAATTCTTTTCGTTCCTGCTCTCTAATCCTTTCTCTTTCCTCAAATTCTTCGCGTTCCTGATCTCTAATCCTTTCCCGTTCCTTACGTTCCGCTTCAAATCTTTTACGTTCCACTTCCCGTAACCTTTCCTTTTGTTCAAGTTCTTTACGTTCCAGTTCTTTGATCCGTTCCCGTTCCCCAATCTCTTTGCGCTTCAGTTCCCTTAATTAAATTCCCTCCTTTCCGATTCCCTTGTCCTTTGTCCCGATTCCTCCACTTCAAAATTTTCCATTATTTGCTTGAATTGCTCAAATTTATTCCGTGCTGATCGCTTCTACTTGACACTTCCACTTCCCGGTGATTACGTTTCAAAAATTCCTCATTTCGCAAACCCATATTTTCAATCTGAGTAGTAACCGGGCATGCTGTGTTACTATTAGCATCACTGCCCCCGTCCATAAATAACCCCGTATTAGTTTCCCTTGAATACTTTTCTCCCTCCATAAGAGCTGCTTTGCTTTTAGATCTATTAATTATTGGCATTTAACCCCGCTAATATAGACATATGTTTCCTAGTTCACGCCAAACAAATGACGGGCCGATACACACACAAAAATTTACGATCATTGATATCAGTCTGTCCTTCTGATAAATTTACACGATGAACTGTCAATAAATGTTCCTCTTGGCAACTGTCAATAAATAGTCCTCGTGACTCATTTCCTAATTGTAATCAATAAATCGCTCACCAACTCCACTGCTTGCTTCTTTCTTCTCTCTTCTTAATTGCCTTCTGATTTCTCCTGCCAATTCTTCAATTGATTTCTTTCCGACTATCATAAAATCCCTCGTCAGTTCTCCAAAGTCCTTGATTTCCCTCTCGTCCTTCACAGTTTTTTTTTAAGTTGATTTTCTTTCGTCGTTTTCAGAGTTTTTGTCTTGTTTCCCGTCTGAGCCCCCAAATGTTACGCCCTGGGTCAAACCTGAAAGATAAAATAAAGAGAAACGACGACTCTCGCCAGCCCAAACAACCCTGTCACGCAGAACCAAACCAACACAACTCCAGAGCTCTGAGTCACTGTTTTCCTCTTCTGTTTATTAATTCGGTTCTCTCAAACTTATAGCTACTCATTCTTGAATAACTAGTTGTAGCTCTCGCTAAGTGCCAACGAGCAACAGAACCGAGAATCATGTTATGCCCTTTTCACAAAGTGATTTTTTTTACAGCTGCTGAGGCTGATTTAAACCTGCTTTGTAGACCAACTTTTTCTACTGAATGCCAGATAAAGTGTTTGTGAATATTGCTTACAGTATACACCTATTTCAAAAGGTTGCTTTTGCGCGTTGATCGGCTATGCGTATTTCATAGATCGCAAGCATCATGTTTGCAAATACCTCTCTTTTTGAAAATTAACATGGATCCCAGAGAGCAACATTTTATGAAATAGATGTATCACAAAACATTATGAAGCGAGTCAGAAATTAAAACAAAAGTTGAAAGAAAATGTTTTATTCTTTAATGTTTCGTTTTGACATTAACGGCACAGTTCCAGAAGACAATCCACTGCACAAGAAAATTTTCCAGAATGGCTCAAGCAATAATTTTGGAAATGATCTCTGCCTAAAGACCCTTGATACAGACTATCACATGACAAAACTGTTGTTTTCCTTAAAAGATTCAGCAGTTTCTAGAACATATAAATATTCCCATTCATAATATGAGCCTTCTTGTTTGAAATGGCGAAGATGTTGAAACTCCACTTAGCGTAAGGAATCCGCCTAGACAAATATCTCCCCTTAAATCTGAATATAGTGACACTGATATAATTTTGATATACCCGTGGAGATGCTGAATGTGATTGGTAACTATGACTATCGTAAGCATATTTATGCGAGAATAACAGCATCAACAACAAGAGGATCATGTCAGTTTAGTTCTTGTGCGTTCTTTCATACCTCATTGACCCAAATCAATCAGACAACCAGTTTGCTAATTATTTACTTTTGTGTGATCGTATCAATGCTTTGTTCAGTTGCTTGCTTTTTGGCACGCAGGCCCAATGAAATGTAGTGAATTATTACAATTACAATTTTTGTTTCGGAACAGGTTTTTCGGCACGCTCGCCAACGTTAGCTCTCGACAAAATTCTTGGCTTGCTACCCGATTTTGAGCTTTACTTGCTCAAACTGGAACACGCTGCTTCTCAAAAGGCACTCCTCTGAAGTACACAAATGTGTTATGGGTAAAAAAGAACGCGATCAACTTAAATCTCTAGTGAAACAAAGGATTTTTTCAAACCTTTCCTCTCGCGATATCGCCGACAATCACCACGAGACGAATGCAAGCTTGGTAGTATCAAGTCAGCAAAGAACACGCGCGACGATTGGCTTTTGAAGTCACATGACCCGATCAGCAAAAAGCACGCGCTACGATTGGCTCTGGTAGTCACATGACACGGTGCCGAGCAATTCTTGTAAAGAACGCGTACTACAATTGGCTTTCTCAGCTGCTTCTAGACATTACGTCATTTAATATTACCTTAAGTTACGCTCAATCGAGATTTCTTTCGCCTGAACCTCGTACGGCTCTATGATGCTGCCGCCTCGCCAGCCTCGCGTCTTCGCTCGGCTGGCTCGTTGGCAATTACAAAACTGTTAATTGTTCAACTATTACATGCTTATTCATCGTTACATAACATTCGTATTCCTTAATTAACTTAACATTCCATATTCTTTGTTCAATCACTACCTAACTGTCATTTGCATTTCATAACAATAATATTTCGTCATATTTGTGGAGTTATGATAATCGCATACATGTAACATAGTACCCAAGCAATATATAACAAATAGCTAATATGAATTTCTGTCGATTTAAACTAGTTCATGTGATATATCCAGACCAAAAGTTCACAGACCTCATTCTCTCGCAGATGCTAAATACGGTGCATGTTGATTATGCACTAACAATTTCCCAGAGCGGCCAAGTTGTTCTTTCAAATTTCTCTTAGCGAAAACAAACTAGTCAGTCTAGCTATGCTCTGAATTTCAGCGTCTAACTCCTTTTATGACGACATGTACAAAAATGCTGAAGTTGAGTAAGCCAAAGCGTGTATCCGGCAAATCGTTGTCTCGATATAACGGTAAAGTTTAACAGCTCAACATAGTTTTCAGGAATTCAATTCACGAGCACGAGATAACTAGACCCTTGTAGTTAATTACCATGCAAAAATTATTTTCGCAAATCAACATAGATGAGCGTACGAGCCCATGTTGTTGTTGATGTATTTTTCTAAAAAAATCTCCGCTTCTGTGATTTTATCAAAGCGTCGGCCGTTGTCATGGAAAATGGGCTGCATGAGATAGATGCTCAGAACAAGGTCTTGCCAAATATGGCTATGTTCCGTAGACTGTTTATCAGTTCAGGGAATTACTTTAGGGAGCCACTGTTAAACGCCAGCCAATCAGGTCCCATCGGGTTTACCATGAATTTTAAACGCACAAAGGGTTTAATTTATACGCCAAAGATAATGATGTCCAAAATAACAATACCATTCTGCGCGATGCATTCATACTTTTCAGAAACGACGTTCTGACCTTATCTTGCGTTTCTGCGCTACGTTCTTCATTTTCTTTTGAACTCGCAAACCTTGAAACTTTAAAGTTGGAATATTTGAAAACATGATTGGATGGTTCCAGAAAATATCCATCCCCCAAAGTATAGATTTCTCATAACAGATAAATAAAGTAGTAAATACAGTATTTGTATAGAAAAAAAGGAAAACCTCCCCCCCCCCCCCCCCCCCCCCCCCCTGGATCATTTCCAGTGAAGCCCAATGCACTCGTTTCCATTTGGGGGGGAAGTGGTTTGTAATGTGCTTTTACAATTATTATTATTAATACAGTCAGAACTATAAATACCACTCAAACAAGAGTAGAGTAGACTCAAATCAAAGCAGAATTCATGTACTCGACTCGCTACTCGCAAAACAACACCTGTAGTAGACAACAACTTTCACGACACCAACAAGTCACTTCAAAACTTCGATCTTAAAGAGTTGCTTTAGATTTCGAGCTCACTCTTCCAGTAACTAGTTTTTCCTCTGTATTGGATAGTAAAGTGAACAATTCTTTAACCTTTCTAATTTGTTGGACCTTCAGCAAAGCTCGCATCTCGCCGAATGCTCCGGGGAAACTGAAATCCTCGCTGACAGAACAACAAGCTCACTATCACTTTAGCACATGTTCTGACGTAAGAACCCGTACAGCCTCGAGTAACCACGGACAAGACACGGAAAGGATCGGAGCTTCTTGTTGCAAAGCCGTTTAGTCGTCGCTAACTCTCGGCTATTTTCGTTCGCGCTCGGTTTGTCTTCGGCTTGCGAGTACCAGATTCCACACGGTCGTCGGTTTACGCGAAAGCAAATGAGACTGGGGGAAACGACTTGTGAAACGAGCCCATTTTATAAGGCTGGGCTCTGCGAGCCAGCCTAAAAATGTAATCGATGCGACCCATATTCGACGTATGCCCCACGCCTAAGGCCTAGGGCATACGTCGGATTAAGGTCGAACCGATTACATTTTTTTCAAAAGATACTGACTCATTATACTTTCAAATAACAAAATGTCTATTGTTTTAAAGGGGGCTGTCACGGCATAGCGAAATTTAGCCTTACTTTGAAGAGGCTAAAAAAGAGTTTCGTTCATTGAGAATAGCCAAAATAACTATCTAGGTTTGTAGAGCTGTAGATGAACCTTTTATCTGTCAAACGAATACAAATTTGGCGTATCTGCTTCTGTTATTGAGCGGATGGAATCGCGGATTACAGCTGTTTTGAGTATTCTGCGAACTCTCGCGTTGGACTTCCATTGGCGTTCTGGCTTCCGTCAATCAATTTCTCGGGTCTAATTTGAGTCTTAGCCGACCGTAAGTTATGCCCTTTGTTTAGAAAAAGCTAGTAAAAGATGCTGTGTGTTGGGGCATTTTACTGGGATGGCAAAAACTGAATTCTATGTATTCCAAAGAGTTTCAAAGTTTGATTGACGGAAGCCAGCAATGCGGTTTGACGGTGGAAATCGATCTCGAGAGTTCGCAGAATACTTAAAACAGCGGTAAAACTTTCCGAAGAAAAATACAGTATTTGTATGGAAAAGATCAGGTAGATTGACGCCCCCGCCCCTCCGGAATTTCCAATCCCTTCCGTAGGTGGCAAAGAATGTTGACATAATATTTCATTTTCAGAGCTGGGAATTGTTAATAAAAAAAGTCGTTAATTTACAATTTCATTTTTCTACCCTGACCCCTCTGGAGTTTACGGTTTTTTAAAGACGTTATATGAAAAACCCTGTCCACTGACAATTGCCATACAAAATTATAGAATAATTCTGATGGGAAATAATATATTGACTACATTTGAAACGTCCTAGAATTAAATGAGTGACTCCGGGAATTCCCGTAATATCCCCCAATGGGCTAAACTGCAGCGTTACTAGTGTATCATTTGAGCTGTTGCATGACACCCACACTACTAGAGCCCAGTTGAAGTTTTTTATTGTACTATTGTGTTTTCTAGCCAGTACTCAGAATAACCGAGAATCCACTTATAAAATAAAAAGACTAGGAAGATGTGTATGTTTACTGTAGTATGCATGCTCTTTGTGACCGTGCTCGTGGGGTGTCTACCTGTACTGCGCATGACTGATCATAGGATGGTGGAGGAGGAATCCAGTCTTGATTGACAGGTTGACTTGCTCCAACAGACCAATTCTCATACTGACCAGTGGAGGGGTAGGGAGGCTGGTTGACTGGAGCTTGCTGCACAGTACTGCTCTCTGAGGTGTTCTCCTGCCCTCCCCTTGCTGTTTTGCGTGAATGCATGATAACTAGCACTGTCGAACCAACAGCAATAAGCAAGAATCCTAAGTTGCGTAATTGGCGAAAGTGATGCAGAAACTTCATCCCATTTCATCCTCGGGTAACAATGATGCCGTGACTATTACCACTCCCAGTATTATCATCGCGGCGCAAAAAACATGAAGCTTGTTTCGTCGGCTGTTATTCGGCCCGGGCTCCTTCATCCAATTGAGCATCCTGTGTACCTTTGTCGCCATCTTGTTTCCTTAGCTTCTTACGATCTACTTATGTCGATAGCGAACGGACTTATGTCGATAGCAAAATAAGCTCACTTAGCTTCTTTCAGTGCATCGTGCATTCGTTTGCCAAGATTCACTTCAGACCAATTTCGCTCTTGTGCAGCATTTTGAAGCCTTAAGGTTGGCCCTCCCTAAAGTGTCTTGTTGCGCGCGAGTAAGTCAGCATAGAATTGTTTATTGCGTCATATCGCATTGCAGTACTAGAGCACGCGCGCTACATTTGTTGGCGACACGGTTGTCTCAATCATTAAAATGTTCTTAGCAAGAGCATATATAATACATACATGTAATATCTAAATACAACAATAATAAGAATAATAATCAAAACTATAAGTGCCTATTTTAGAAATCTCTCAATCTCCGACCTGAAACCATACAAGGACTTTTTTTTATAGAATTTGGGACGCCATTCCATAGGACAGTGCCTCTATATTTGAAGCTATGTTTACTGCGAGTTTTAGTCCCATGTTAGCTCATCCAGTAGATCTCTCGACCTTTTTTCATAATTCGTCAAAGCAAAAAAGTCAAAACCCCTGCTGCCCTATTTTGAAGAGAGAGTCGGCCATCACCTTTCTTCTCGAGTCTTTTTCAGGTCTTTTTCTTCAAATAGCAACAACCTTTGCCAGCTTCTATTAGGAAGATTCTGACAAGCCTATAGATAAAAGATCTAATAATACAGGTTTGACTAGATGAACCACATTTTACTGGGCCGATGGACATTACAGTTTGTCTTAGTTATGGCCCACCACAGGGGCCCCAAATCGAACAGAACAGAATATTAGTTAATGGACACAATCCCTTCCGTTAAACGGTTGTCCAGAGTTCTTTAAAGGCCCATCACCAACCGAGAGCCTTTGCGGACTCTTAGCCAATCAGAGCAGCCGAAAAACAATGGATCAATTTGAAAACAAAGGAAAACGGGGCGCAAAGGCTCCCGGTTGGTGATGGGCCGTTAAAGTGCCCCTCAATTCTGAAATTTTAATGGTTTATTTGATGTATTTGGTTACCGTGTTAATAACGGTTTGCGTGACTTGCAAACGCATGACAAAGCCACAATTAACACTTATTACTGGGACCGAGGGAAACAGTGTGTTTTGTGGTCCCGAGACCGCTGATGTTTCCCGAAGCGGAGGTGAGGGAAACATTAGCGGTCGAGGGAACACAAAATATACTGCTTTCCCGAGGTTCCAGTAAATAAGTGCTTTATTATCATACCAAGTGTCAAAGGGGACAATAAAAAACAGAGAATAAAGAAGAGTTTTTTTTACGTGAATGAATTGTGCAAAAGCGCGTGCAAATGTGATGGATTTTGGTTTCCGGTTTGGACATTTTTTCAGAACCGTGATTTCCGGTTTTGTTATTCCCGGTCAATAAAACATATTATTATATAGCTCGTGTTTATTCGATCAAAGCGCGCGCTCTGATTGGTTCTATCATGGTCACGTGGCGGGCTACAAATCCAATGTAGCCCGCGCGGGCTACAATTAAAAAATTGTTGCCCGCGCGGGCGACATCGCTAGAGCGAGAAATTTCGGCGGACTATTTTTACCCATGTTTACCGTATTTTCTTTTTGCTATATAATAAAACACTTAATGACTGCACCCTCGGGAAACAGCGAGCTTTGTTTTCCCTCGAATCTCGATGTTTCCCTCGACTTCGTCGCGGGAAACATCGAGATTCTCGGGGAAACAAAACTCGCTGTTTCCCTCGGAAGCAGTCATTAAGTGTATATTAATATATACCAAATCAGTGAATAGTCATTTTCGCGCGCTCTGATTGGTTCCTGAAATAGTAGATATCAAACACTATTTACTGTTTTGAGAAAACTCTCAAAATGGCGGTTCGCTTCGTGCGCGATATTGCGTTTTGAACCTTAATTTACCGTATTTTGTTCTACTGATTTGGTATATACTAAAACAACTATCCCCCTCAGGGTCGGTGCCTAGCGGTGGATATATACCTCGACGCTTCGCGTCTCGGTATATATCCACCACTATTCACCTCCCCTTCGGGGGATAGTTGTTAATAGACCGATCCCTATTTTGACGATAGCTCCGCCCACTCATAGCAAACAATAGGAAGTTTTCCCTACGGAATTCAAAATGTCCGAGCAACAAACTTGAATATCGAAGATTTTTCAATAATTATTCAGCTTTTCAAGATAAAAATATAAAATCCAAATTGCATGCAACTACTTCTAACACCTCCCTGCAATCGGTGTCTTTTCCGCGCTCTATGCCAAAGATACAATTTGGCTTGTCCGACGTAGCAACAGTAACTAGGGGTATAACAATGAATGCGGGATCGGTGAATTATTATATAGCTCAAAGCGCGCGCTCTGATTGGTTCTATCATGATCACGTGGCGGGCTACAAATTCAATGTAGCCCGCGCGGGCTACAATTACAAATTGTTGCCCGCGCGGGCGACATCGAAGAAATTTCGGCGGACTATTTTTACCGTATTTTCTGTTTGCTATATAATAAAACACTTAATGACTGCACCCTCGGGAAACAGCGAGTTTTGTTTTCCCTCGAAACTCGCTGTTTCCCTCGAGAGCAGTCATTAAGTGTATACTGTTGCCTCCCAGTCGTCGCAAGAGAAAACAGTCGAATTTCTTCAGGTGCACGTGATACGTTCTCGACCAATAAGAGACTTTCTAAACTCATGAAAAACTCTAAATGAGCAAAACTACCAATCACGAACGCTCAAATGATCATGTGATTTCATCTGTGTAACCCAATACAGGTCAACAAACTAAAAGCGTGGGGGCGGAATTGAATATACCCCAGGGGAGTGTGGGGCCGATGTAATATTCACGTGCTGATTGCTGTAGGCTGTTTACACTCTTTTGAATAAAAGAAAATTGGGCTCCAGTTAGATAATACCCGCAGGGTTAGCTTTTAGAAGCCCTTTCAGTTATTAATATTAAACTATCGCCTTCTTCAATGAAAAAAGTTAGAGAGCTCCAAATATAAAACTATTTTCTACTCTGCTCAAGAGTACTTTCTTTTCAAAATAGTCGCTGCAGGGTTAGGTTTAAGAAGCCGTTTACAGAATTCGCGTCTGTGCTGTATCGGGTCTACAAACACTCGCGCTGCGCGCTTGTGTTTGTAGACCCGATACAGCACGGCCGCTCATTCTGTAAACTTTACATAAAAAGTGAACTTTGACACTTGGTATATATGATAGAATAATTTTCTTTCAGGTCTTTGCATTAAGGCCTGTTTACACTTGCAATTTTTCGCCACAATTTTTGTGGCGCGAGTCGCGGCGATTTTTCTCGCACGTACGCGTCAACTCAAAATCACTAAGTAAACTAGGTGCTACACTCGGGGCAATCTGCCGCGATATTTGTCGCGTGATGTCGCGGAGATTTCAAACATGTTCGAAATTCTTTGCAACTTCATGCGATTTGAAGAAAAGAGAGCACAGAAATCGCACCGGATTTGCATCTCGTTTACACAAGAGAGTTGGAATTTCAACTCGCGCGAGAAGAATCGCCGCGACAATTGCAACAAAAATCGCAAGTGTAAACCGACCTTTAGACGGGTCTCATATCAGTGGTTTCCCAATGTGTCTTAGACCCCGTCCACACTACACCGTTTTCAAACGAAAACGGATACTTTTTGCTCCGGACACGGCTATCGTCCACACTACAACGCCGAAAACGGATCAATCCGAAAACGATTTCAAGAATGGAGCGATTTGAAAACGCTGTTTTCTAGTGTGGACGGGTGAAAACGATGCTATCTGAAAACGATGACGTCACCACAGCAAACCCGACCGGGCCGACAGATCGAACTCGAAATGGGCATGCGTTGGGCCCGTTTCAAACGTCGAACTTAATTCTGTCCCGCTAAATTGACTGGGTTTATTAGCCAGTAAAGGATGAATGTCCATCCGAATAGTGAAAGTTTAATCGTGGCGATATTCACCAAGATCTTGTGGCGATATTTCGGTTTACTTCAAAACCATCATCAGGCCAATGAATGTAAAAAGGAGCGCGTACATTATAAATAGTTGAAAGCTATTTGAAAACTATTTGGCCTGATGATGGTTTTGAAGTAAGCCGAAATATTGCCACAAGATCTTGTTTATTTTTTTTTTCTGGTGAATATCGCCACGATGAAACTTGTATCATGTGAATCTAGTATCAATACCCTTTCACAACATATGTGTAGTTTGCAGCTAGCTAAAGTAATCTGGTGGGGAGGAGCATGGCACTAGTTTAACCCAATTTTTTAAGGATGGAATTTTTGTCAGAATTGATATGTTTCAAAAATGTATTTTATTTACCTGCCATGATGATAGCAAATGAAACCCAAATCAGGTGAGAAAAAATTGGCTCCTTAATTTTTTTTTTAGAAATTAAATCTTTTTCAATCAATTGATCAAACGACATATAAAAGGACACAGGGTTTCGGTTTGGGCTTCCTGGTGTTTATTTAATATTAGATATATGACCAGATGTATGTTTATGTATGTGTACATGTTTACATTCGAGTAAAGAAACCTTCCAACACTTGGATTACACAAATATGTTTACCAGGGATAGTATAATAAACGCCGCAGAAAAAGGGGTGGGTGGGTGGGAAGTTAAAAGCGCACGCGAGATAGAACACCTGAGGTCCTAACAGCGCAACCCGAGTACAAATACAGTCCATTGCATACCGCGGAAAAGCCGCCAAACCCACCCATTTCCTTTGGCGCATAAATGATACATTCTTGCGGTCTTACATGATACGGAGCGGAACACGTACATTAGAGCACTATCTACAATCTAGCTTTAAACCTTTATTAATCTGGCGAATAAAAAAACTTAAATCTTTTTCATTCAATTGATCAAACGACATATAAAAGGACACAGGGTTTCGGTTTGGGCTTCCCTGGTGTTTATTTAAAATTAGATATATGACCAGATGTATGTTTATGTATGTGTACATGTTTATATTACATTCGAGTAAAGAAACCTTCCAAAGAGCCCAAACAAGAAACCCCGCACTACAACGTTACGGACACGGAATATATACACACAAGACTGTGAAAAAGTGAAAGAACCCTCCTAAATGAGATCCCTGATTTTTGAACTTATACTGTTGACAGTTGCCAGCTTATGCTCAAGGCTTAAAGTCAAGTACAACAAATACGCGTCCGATTTCCAATCGCCTTGAAATTTAATAAATTGAGGGCTAGCGCCGCAATTAAAAGTAAAGCTTGCGCCCCCATGCCGAAAAGAGTGGCCCGCATACTGCTTCGCATCAATGCCTAGAGTAGTTAGCGACTGCCTAAGCTTCTTTAAAAATACCGGATAGGTCAGTGGCGCAAAGCTCTCGTTTGTTATAGTCGCTTTTCGAAAGGAAAAGGCAGGATAGAGGCTAGGTGCATTACATGCGAGCCTGAAAGCGAGCGCAACAGCAGCTACAGGGCAAAGCGGCGAGCCGTGTATACGTGGAAGCGGAATACGCAGAGTTCTGTCCTTGAATTGTATAGTCTTAGACCAACGAATAGATAGAAGTATACCCCATTAGGTCGCCATGAAATCGCTTCTCAATAGGTGCTTAGTCGGATCAAAAGCTTTCAGGCTTTGTACAAGGACATTGCTTTTCCGTAGAAATACGTAAAAAGAGACTAAGCACGCTGCCCAGAAGCTAGCATCAAAGGAGGATTGAAGGTCCAAGGTAGAGAGAATGCGCAATAGCAAGGTAGGAGTGATAGGCAACTTCTGAGCTTTTGCATCGCCAAGAGTGCGCTTTATGCCCCGCAGCGTAAACGTCAACAACCAGTTGTTAGTTAGAGGGTTTAGGCAATCCAGCGGCCTTGTGCAAGTAGCTTATTATATTGAGATATTGTGGTATAGAGGAGTATTTTAGTGAGCGTGCTAGCAAGGCTGTATAACGGCAAAGAGTTTGAGTAGACGCTGGGACTGGCTGGTATCCCATAAAACAGCAGAAAGATAGGTAGGCCTTGAGATGCGTGTTGTACGCTTAGATGAGTCCGCAAGCGATGACGATCGATACTTTTAAGTATCCCTGTCAAGAGATTGCTGGAGTCGCTGGGGACAACACACGGTGACCACTGTCGATTCTATAGCAAAGGTAAAGGCTTGCGTAAGCGCGATAAGGCATCAGCTATAGTGTTAGACTTTGAAGGAATGTAGGAAGCGGTAAGGTGAAAATTGAGAACGTGCATAGTAGTCATGTTATCCGTGTGGATGTGAACCCGTTTGTTTTGCCAGCAAGGCGCCCACTTGCGCGCTGTAAGCACTACGGTCATAACTTCCTTCAGATTGATGTGTTAAATTTACACACTCAGGCATGTCCGAAGCCCAGTCTACCTGAAGAAAGTCAGTGTCGTAACACGCGCCTGCGCCTAAGTCTGAAGCGTCCGTGAATCTACAGGCAGGTCCTCGAGAAAGTAAACCTTGCCATTAAAAGTGTCCAAAAAATCGTGCCACCATCCTATATCCGCACGCAATGTGCTCGTAAAATCTCGAGTAAAATGAGGCTCCTGAATGACACATGAAATCAATAATGCGCCTGAGAAACGTCCTACCGCCATAAACAACCCTCGAAGCCCAATTTAGCTTGCCTGCCAATTGCTGCAACTCGCGCTTCGTCGCCTTAGACTTCGCCGCAAAATTCCGCAACATTGCCCTAATTTCTTGCAATTTGTCCGCCGGCAGTGATATAGTACGCGCTCTGCTGTCGATAAGAAAGCCTAGAAATATAAGCTTTTGGCACGGAGGGTAAACTTTCTGCCAAGAAACAGTAAACCCCAAGTCCTGTAGCTATTCCAAAAGGGTGTCAATTGCATCACTGCATTCTTTATAAGTCTCGCCAACGATAAGGAAATCGTCTAAATAAACTACCACTGCACCGAAACCGCGCCTCTGCATCATACGCCGCACTGCTTGAGTTAGCCTATTAAAAATTTCAGACGCGCGCCGAGCACCGAAAGCTAGTTTGCTGTCATGCATGTATGTGTCGCGCTGCTCGCCTTTAAAACGCCACTTACACCCAATGGCCTGATAGGAGAGAGGATGAATAGGAACTGAGCGATAAGCACTCTTAAGATCTATTTTTGCCATGTAGTAATGCGGCTTGATAAGCCTGATAGCCTCGTCAACAGTCTGAAATCTAAAATTGTCATTTGTCATATAATCGTTAGCTGCTCTCCCTGGTGGACGACTGCAATCATGAATAATACGATATTCATTAGTTCCCGGCTTCGGGATGGCCCCGAAAGCGCTTACAATAGTTGGTTTGCTACTCGTAATTATATAATTGCCCTTTGTTATCTCTTGCTTGATTTGCTGCTCGATTATAGGCCCCACCGCCGGCTTAGTGGCTGAGTGATAATTATCCTCTTCCGCCTGAGTGAGGTTTTTCGCATACCGCGGAAAAGCCGCCAAAACCACCCATTTCCTTTGGCGCATAAATGATACATTCTTGCGGTCTTACATGATACGGAGTGGAACACGTACATTATAGCACTATATACAATCTAGCTTTAAACCTTTATTAATCTAGCGAATAATAAAAACCTTTTGGCACTTTTCTGTACCCATGTGAGCCATAAAATAAAACAAAAATTCATATATTTGGCCAATTTTATCAATCTTAACACGTTGCAGGTCATGTAATTTGTTGATATCTAATAGATTATTTTCGTAAAACTTTATAGCTTTTGCCAAAATTTTGCTACATGAGGGGTGATATGCACTTTAACGTTTCCCTATTTTATTAGCCACGTTGCGCGCGACAAATTTTGTAGCTGGGTCACAAAACATTTTGACATAAAAAAGTGTTGACAAAGACAAAATAGTTTTCTGTTTTCGAGACTCGTGCGATGTTTTCTAGTTTAGCCACTCAGGAAAACATGCAGGACACAAATGTAGTGTAGCCGTAGTTAGAGCCAGTGCCTTATCAGACGCACCGCGCGTGACACCGCACCCACCCGTACAACCCTACCGTAATAGAGACAAATAGAGACATGTCCAGCTCCACCTGATTTAATGTTATGACGAATGTCACACAACCTCATCACACCGTGTCATGGCTATGTCGCAACCCGATGATGACTTGCGTGACGTGAAGCTAACAACTGTCCGAATTGTCAGTAAAATCGTAAAAAGATGCGTAAAACATGTTTTCGACAAATTCTAGCAATATAATTGAAGCTATCTACAGATGAGCTTAGAATATAGCCACATCAATTACAGAAGTCTGGCATTCAAGATCATGATATATTTAGTGCATTACGTCGTGTTGCCTTCTGTTTCGTGCAGCCGAATGATCAAAAGGATTAGCGGATGTTCATTATAATCCCCTGATATAATATCCCAATTACGATATAGAATTGTTCTTGAGTGTTCCGGCTTCCTGGAGTTTACATATTGTCTTGGCAACACCCAACACCCACTGCAGTTCCTGGATACTTTATAAGCAAGCTCATGGGTGGGAATTCCAGATACCAACTAGCATCACAGGAAAGTAGACCGAAAAATCAGAACTGCGAAATCGCTTCACTTTATAGTTTTTGGCTTGCAACTTTCGTAAAGATCATTTGCTGCACTTCTACGCACATTGGCTTGTGATTTCTCAGCCGTTGTACATCTCTAGTTCAAGGCTAAGTTAAAGATTGTAACACTACTTGCAAAAATGCATTCAACAGAACATCCCAACAACTACCTCCAAACCTTGTTATTTATTGTGCTCAAGTGCATGTTCTCCCTCGGTCGTTTGCTCAAGGAAGTAGAGATCCTCAGACCGCTGATCACGCGCTCGTTTACAGCCCTTTGTGGAACGGAGCTTCCGAGTCACGTGTTCTGGCGGAGCTTGTTTGGGACAAAGATGTTGTATAACGTGTGGCACAGTATTCAGACAAACTGGAACAAGAGAGTAAAATTTGCAGGTAAATCCGTCACCTAGGACTACAATGCCTACTTGGCATCGCATTCGGCATCGTCTAATATTAGAGACTCACATAGGACACTTCACTATTTAACAATTATTCCTCGAGCCTGAATGGGCTCTGAGTCAATCCCGGCGTAATCAATCGAACGTTCGGTAATCGAACTCAATCGACTTCCAATCGTTCGATTGATTTTCGACTTGTTCGGCAATCGAACACAATCGAACTCACAGCAAAATCTTCACAATCGAACAAAATCGAACGTTCGTAAATCGAACGTTAAACATCCTTAGATTTGTCTCCCTAAAGGTACCAAATAGGGAGTGGTTTTAGCTGATTTTGACTCCTAAAAATTACCAACAAGTCCGAATATAGTGTAGATTTGTAACACACCTGAACTACTAGAGGTTTTAAGCTACAATGTCAAGGCAATAAACCAAATGTCGACAAATGTTTCACGCCAAAATATGCTGCCTGATGTTTTAAGACGGAAATAATGTGGTAAACAAATGCCTTTCTTTTTTTTACCTCCAAAAAGTAAAAAGAGTCGATTTTAACCCCTAAAAATAAGGATCAGTCAAGTTTTACGAGTAACTTAATAGAAAACTCGTCTATCGTCGTTGAAAGACGAGCATCGTCGACGAACTTTGTAAATAGCATTGAAAAAATATTTTTGTCGACGATGCGTTGGGTATGCCTAGATCGTCGTCGAACTATCATTAGAAGTCGACGATAATGTGGATCGTTAAATTTGCAAAAGAGAGACGATCGGATATGTTAGAAGTCGACGATATGTGGATCGTTAATTAGATTTGCAAAAGAGTGAGACGATCGGATCTAGTAGAAGTAGTTGATAATGTGGGTAGTTAAATTTGCAAATTAAGACGATCGGATCTAGATCGGGTATAATATTGACTGACGACGATACAACGTCAAAGGCAATCGTTAAACAAATCGTTTTGATGTATGTAAAAGCAACATTTAGTAGCTGTAAAATTCTATAGCTTGCAGAAAGGTACCTGTTAGAGGTTCGTTCTAGCGAATCAAGCAAATCACACTTGATACAATTTAAAGTAAACACAAACCAAAACAACACATTACATTACATTTTAATTGGAACAAGAAATAATAACACTGGAAAAACCGGGAATTAAATTTGCAAGAAGAAGACCTGGCGAGTCCAGTGACTGCGTCTGTCGTTTAGCTAAAATGCACCTGACATAGTGCTCGTTCCCGCTAAGGCGCTTATCAAATACCACGCCTAAACGAGGATGAGTATACCGTTCATAGTCTCCATAGAAAAAGAGTCAATGCTGGAACGTCTTTGGGAAGTTCCGAAAAGCATTGCTTTGAATACATTGAGGAACAAAGCCATTGGTACGGAGTCATTTCTCAACAGTCAAGAGTTCTTCGTCTAGCTTCCCTCGATGGTAGAGGCGTGGGCTGCAGAGTAAAACAATATATGAGTAGATTACAGCAGATCAAGGATTGTGGAAGATCATTGATATGTAGGATAAACATCAAAGGACCAAGTATCGGCCCTTGTGGGACGCCAGCGTGCACACCCTGCATTCCACGACTTGGGTGCGGCCAACCAGGCCAATCGTTAAACCACCTATGCTCCTGCTCCATCACTCCGAGGTTAGCCAACTTGCTCAAGAGTAAATCGTGATTCGACGTGATCGACGGTATCAAACGCCTTGCACAATGAATAATGCACCAGTAAACTGCGCCCCTGTCAATGTTACTGCGAATCAAGTCCGCCAGACTGAGCACTGCAACTATAAAGTAGAATGGCCCTTTCGAAAACCACATTTAACAGGTCTCAAGATCTTGTAAGTATGTTCACATACAGTGGTACCTCTATGAAGCGGCCCCAAAATTTAGCTGGAAATTTTAGAGCCCAGCATGTGAAATTACACACGTTTGGTAGAACTTTGATATGACGGGTGCAAAATCAGGTTTTTTTTAGCCTTGTTTGAAAAAAGTGGGAGCCCTCCCCTCCCCCCCCCCCCCCCCCCCCGGTAAATAATGACACGTCCCTTAGAATTTGGCACGATTTTAGAATTTTCCGGGTTTCCCTTATGATATCATACCGTTTTTGTCCAGCATACAGCTAGTATTAAACGCCCACCTTCAGAACTAGAAGTAATCAAATATTAGTAAAGTGCATTCGACGAGAGATTGTTATCAATTGTGCGTTAAGTATTATAACTGAAATGTAATGAACATTATTTTTGATCGAAGATAGATTGGTCAGGCTTTTCGGTTCGTAGAAATCATAACACGGCTACACAATCTACTGATGTTCTGATATGATCATGATAAATAGTGCCAAGCACATTTATCTACTTAACGTCCATACCATCAAGCACAGAATAACTTGGGACTACATGGAGTATAAGATTCGTGAACATAGCATTCAATACAGCAAACATAGAGGCACGCGATCATAGGAATAAAATCAGGAACTTGAATCGGATTTAAAAAGAATAGAGGAAAATTTGTCTAAGTCACCGTCTGGAGCACTCCAGGAGGTCTGAATAAGAAAAGGAATACGAATATTTAACGAGAGGCTCAATTATTCGCTCTCGTGCAAAGTGGTTAGAACACGGTGAAAAAAAATCGAGATATTTCCTCAATCTTGAAAAGTCAAAGAAAAACAAATCATGTGGAAAGGAATGTGTGTGTCCCAAAGTTACAATGGTTATAAATCGCACACAATGGATTAATTTCGAAGGTACTATAAGGGCACATTGATATTGCTCCACTTTCATAGTCATTTTATGGCCCTATCTTGTACTGCAATTTTCACTCTTACAATTTGAATGACAAAAAAAACGAAGGTCGAATGACCCCAATTCAGAAGTTTTCCGCACAGGAGAGACTTTTGTAAAATACCACTGTTAGAATATCGGCTCGCATAAGCAAATGCGGCTCTTAAAAATAAATTCGAACGAATAGTTAAAAGCACCAATAGTCGAGGTTTACATATCCAGAGCTCAAAAAATATCCGACCATTTTTGACGCGACGAGCGCGAGCGAGTTAAACATTTTCTGAGAAACGCGTCTCGTTTTGTTGGAGTCACCTCTGCAGCAGTGTTGTTGTTGTTAAAGGCGTATTTTAAGAGTATTTAGAAAATAACACCTATGTTGTATTGTGAATGTGCGCATTCTGATTGGTTAAAAAGCGTGTTTGTAAGAGACCTGAGAAACACGATTGTCACGCAACGCTGTCGCGCGTGTGTATGTTATTTTCTAAAAGCAATAAAAATACTTTCTGAGTGCTCTCTGGTTTCTTACAAACACTCGGGGAATGTTGGTCGAACTGATAAAACTTGAAAGACACTCGCCTTCGGCTCGTGTCGTTCAAGTTTTGATCAGTTCTCCCAACATCCCCCTCGTGTTTGTAAGAAAGCAGAGAGTACGCGGAAAGTACTTTTATTGCTTAAAAAAACGTGTACTCTCCTTTTTACTTTGTATTTATATTCCACATTCGCAAATCCAGAGGATGGCGCGATAACTGCACTATATAGGATTACTGATATTTAGATTTAGATAATATCATTATATTAGAGTCTATTAGATGTATAGTAGATTCTATCTTACCTTGTCCTCCCTTCCTATGCTGGACCCCACGATATTGCGATATTATCAGATATTATCATCTTAGATTCTAATAGATGTCTAACTAGATTACCTCCCTTCCTATGCTGGACCCCACGATATTATCAGATATTATCATCTTAGAATCTACTAGATATCTATTTAGGTATCCTCTCTTCCTATGCTGGACCCAACGATATTGCGATATTATCAGATATTATCATCTTAGATTCTAATAGATATCTAACTAGATTACCTCCCTTCCTATGCTGGACCTCACGATATTGCGATATTATCAGATATTATCATCTTAGATTCTAATAGACATCTAACTAGATTACCTCCCTTCCTGTGCTGGACCCCACGATATTGTGATATTATCAGTAATTATCTTATTAGAATCTATTAGATATCTACTTAGATACCCTCCTTTCCTACGCTGAACCCCACGATATTGAGATATTATCTGATATTATTTTATTAGAATCTACTAGATATCTATTTAGATAACCTCCCTTCTCTATATTGGATGCCAAGATATTGTCATATTAACAGATGTTACTTTAACAACAATTATAGAACGAAGCAATGTGGAAATGTGGGACCTATGGAAATAAAACCTTTGTAGAACGAAGCAATGTGGAAATGAGGGCCCTATTAAATTAAACATTGTAAATCGAAGCAATGTTAATGATTGACCAATTGGGAATAAAGCATTTGTAGAACGAAGCAATGTGGAAATGAGGGACCAATTGGGAATAAAGCATTTTGTAGAACGAAGCAAAGTGGAAATGAGGGACCAAGTGGGAATAAAGCATTTGTAGAACGAAGCAATGTGGAAATGAAGGACTTATGGAAATAAAACATTGTAGAACGAGGCAACGTGGAAATGAAAGACCAATTGGGAGTAAAATATTTGTAGAACTTAGCAATGTGGAGGTGAGGGACCCATGGTAATTAAACATATGTAGAATGACGCAATGTAGACATGAGGGACCAATTGGGAATAAAGCATTTGTAGAACGAAGCAATGGGGAAATGAGGGACTTATGGAAATAAAACATTTGTAGAACGAAGCAATGTGGGCATGAGGGACCAATTGGGAATAAAGCATTTGTAGAACGAAGCAATGTGGAAGTGAGGGACCCATTGGAATTAAGCATTTATAGAACGAAGCAATGGAAGTAAGGGACCTGTGGAAATTAAACATTTGTAGAACGAAGCAATGTGGAAGTGAGGGACCCATGGGAATTAAACATTTGTAGAACGAAGCAATGTGAAAGTGAGGGACCCATGGGAATTAAACATTTGTAGAACGAAGCAATGTGGGCATGAGGGACCAATTCGGAATAAAGCATTTGTAGAACGAAGCAGCAATGTGGCAGTTTATCTGCATTGCGACGGTCAATACATTGTTGATCTTTTGACAAGTAGTTTTTTAATATGTCTTTGCTGGTGGATCACGTGACCAAAGTTAAGTTATTTTTATATTCATAACATCGATGCACCGCCCAAATATGGTAAACTCCAATGTTTGTCTTCTGCTTATGACATATTTAGCCTGTTCTGTCATATATCTGTCATTTGTGCGAAACTCGTAAAACGTTTGCAATAGTATATATTTTCTTCGTTTCTCGTCGACTAAATCTCAGACGATGTTATTCTCAATTTCGCAGTGATAATGGTGTTGGATATCTACTAATTACAGGAACCAATCACTGGAACGCGCGAAAAACGGGCCTCTCGCCTGATTCTACCTATTGTTTATTCTGGATACCACAAATCAGTCTATAGGTACACTAAATTCGATGACATTTGATTGTAATCTGACTTATGTACAGCCATTCTTGAAAGCACGATATATGGGTCTTTTTAATACTTCACATTGACAAGTCCAATTTTCTCCCAAATATTGTGCCTTCAAGAAATGCTGTAAAGCAGCGAGTTTTCACTCAACGTAGTTAAAAACTTAGTGTAGTGATCAACGAATGATAGTCATTGATCAATCTGTATAACCCGTTGCTAGGCGCTGTATCTATGACTCAAAATCGAGGAAAAACGTTCTTTTTATTCCGAAATTTTCGCAAAATTGGCCGTGTTTGGGAATTATTATTTGGCAAACTGGCATACATGTAAGCACACAGTTTACGTAAGGATCATTGACAGGTAGCCGTCGATAGGTACACCAAATTTGATGTTATTTGAGTGTAATCTAATTTATTTACAGCTATTCTGGAAAGCATGATATATTGGTCTTTTTGATACTTCACATTGAAAAGTCAAATTTTCACCCAAATACCGTGCCTTCAAGAAATGCTGTAAAGCAGCGAGTTTTCACTCAACCTAGCTTAAACTTAGTGTAGTGATCAACGAATGATAGTCATTGATCAATTTGTATCACCTGTTGCTAGGCGCTGTATCGATGGCAACAGACTAAGACGCAAAGTTGAGGAAAAATGCGCTTTTAATTTATCTATTTTTTAGCAAAATTGGCCGTGTTTGAGACTTCTTATCGGACAAACTGGCATACATATGAGCGCACGTTTTACGTGGGAATCATTGACAGGTATATCAGTCTATAGGTACACGAAATTTGATGTCATTTGAGTGTAATCTGACTGATTTACAGCTATTCTTGAAAGTATGCTATATGGGTCTTTTTGGTACCTCACTTTGACAAGTCAAATTTTTACCCAAATACCGCGCCTTCAAAAAATGCTGTAAAGCAGCGAGTTTTTACTCAACGTAGCTTAAACTTAGTGTAGTGATTAACGAATGGTAGTCATTGATCAAATTGTATCACCCGTTGCTAGGCGCTGCATCGATGACAATAGACAAAGACACAAAGTTGAGGAAAAATGCGCTTTTAATTTCGAATTTTTAGCAAAAGTGGCCAAGGGGCCGTTTCTCGAAACGCCCGAGAATTCTCGGGCCCGAAAAGTTTTTTTTTGAAATTGTAATAGATTGATCCCCAAGTTTTCTACCCTGCTGATTTAAATAGTCTACAACTTCCTATCTACGAATATGTATACTGTTTACGTCCAAAAAACGAAATTTTCGATTTCATTCAAACCCTCAAATCGACGAAAAATCACCCGAAAAGTCTCGGGAGGTCAGTTGCTCCCGAAAACTTTTCCACTGTTTTTCACCCGAGTTTTTCGGGTGCCCGAAAAGTTCGGTTTAAACTTACGTAATTCTATAAATACTATGGAATAGAAATAACCGCGAAAACGGAGTTATAGACTATTCAAATCAGCAGGGTAGAAAAGAAAACGAAAAGCGTTTTAATAAATCCATAAAAATTTCAAAACAAAGTTCTCGGGCCCGAGAATTCTCGGGCGTTTCGAGAAACGGGCGCCAAGTCCGGGACTTATTATTCGACAAACCGGCATACATATGAGCGCACATTTTACGGGGGAATCATTGACAGCTATTAGTCTATAGGTACACTAAATTTGATGGAGTTTCAGTGTAATCGGACTTATTTACAGCCATACTTGAAAGCACGATATATGGGTCTTTTTAATACATGACATTGACAAGTCAAATTTTCACCCAAATACTATGCCTTCAAGAAATGCTGTAAAGCAGCGAGTTTTCGCTCAACGTAGCTTAAACTTAGTGTAGTAATCAACTAATGGTAGTCATTGATCAAATTGTATCACCCGTTGCTAGGGGCTGTATGTATGGCAACAGACAGACTAAAAGTCGAGGAAAACGTTCTTTTTATTTCGAACTTTTCGCAAAATTGGCCATATTTGAACTAATGTTCGGACAAACTAGCATAAAATGAGCACAAGTTTTACGTAGGGATCATTGGCCGGTTATTTGTCTTTACGACCACCAAATTTGATGGAGTTTGAGTGTAATCTGACTGATCTAAAGTCATTCTTGAAAGCATGATATATATATACCGTTTCCGGGAAACGTTGTCACTCAAAAAGCCTATAAGCTTGAAGCGCAAAGGATGATGGGGGCATTTAAACTGCTACTGTTTGATCTGAATTCAGACAGTTATCGCAACCACAGGTGAAATGATTAAATTTTGCACATTTCCAAGCATGTATGTTTCTAATATTTTACAGAAATTTAAATAAATCTTTACCCATACTCCCCAGCGCACCAAGCTTATAGGCTTTTTCGGTGACAACGTATCCCGGAAAGGGTATATATATTATGGGTCTTTTTAGCACTTCACATTGACAAGTCAAATTTTCACCCAAATATTGTGCCTTCAAGAAATGCTGTAAAGCAGCGAGTTTTCACTCAACGTAGTTCAAACTTAGTGCAGTGATCAACGAATGATAGTCATGGATCAATCTGTATAACCCATTGCTAGGCGCTGTATCTATGGCAACAGACAGAAACTCAAAATCAAGGAAAACGGTTCTTTTTATTCCGAAATTTTCGCAAAATTGGCCGTGTTCGGGACTTATTATCGGACAAACTGGCATACATATGAGCGCACATTTTACGGGGGAATCATTGACAGTTATTAATCTATAGATACACTACATTTGATGGAGTTTCAGTGTAATCTGACTGATTTAAAGTCATTCTTGAAAGCATGACATATGGGTCTTTTAGCACTTCACATTGACAAGTCAAATTTTTACCCAAATACCGCGCCTTCAAGAAATGCTGTAAAGCAGCGAGTTTTCACTCAACCTAGCTCAAACTTATTGTAGTCATCAACGAATAATATTCATTGATCAATCTTTATCATCCATTTCTAGGCGCAGTATCTATGGCAACTCAAAATAGGGGAAAAGTGCGCTTTTAATTTCGAATTTTTAGCAAAATTGGCCGTGTTTGGGACTTATTATCGGACACACTGGCATACATATAAGCACACATTTTACGAAGAGATCATTGACAGGTATCAGTCTATAGGTAAACTAAATTTGATGTCATTTAAGTGTAATCTGACTGATTTACTTCACATTGAAAAGTCAACTCTTACAACCTATGATATTATCGAATAACTATCTGATAATATCTGTCTTAAATCAAGTATCTGATAAACATATGATAATAGATAATAGATCATTATTAAGTAAGTATCGGATAAACGAAAACTACCGGTTGCAAGGTTAAAATATCCGATAAATATCAGTTATACTAGATTTCCATTCATCTTGATAGTTCAACCCTCACAACCTATGATATTATCGAATAAATATCTGATAATATCTTCCTTAAATCAAGTATCTGATAAACATCCGAAAATAGACAAAAAGATAATTATCAAGTTAATATCCGATAAACGAAAACTATCAGTTGCAAGGTGAAAATATCCGATAAATATCAGTTACTAGATTTCCATTAATCTTGATAGTTCAACCCTCACAACCTATGATATTTCAAATAAATATCTGATAATATCTTCCTTAAATCAAGTATCTGATAAACATCCGAAAATAGACAAAAAGATAATTATCAAGTAAATATCGGATAAACGAAAACTATCAGTTGCAAGGTGAAAATATCCGATAAATATCAGTTACTAGATTTCCATTAATCTTTATAGTTCAACCCTCATAACCTATGATATTATCGAATAAATATCTGATAATATCTCCCTTAAATCAAGTATCTGATAAACATCCAATAATAGACAAAAAGATAATTATCACGTAAATATCGGATAAACGGAAACTATCAGTTGCAAGGTGAAAATATCCGATAAATATCAGTTACTAGATTTCCATTAATCTTTATAGTTCAACCCTCACAACCTATGATATTATCGAAAAAATATCTGATAATATCTTCCTTAAATCAAGTATCTGATAAACATCCGATAATAGACAGAAAGATAATTATCAAGTAAATATCCGATAAACGATAACTATCAGTTGCAAGGTGAAAATATCCGATAAATATCAGTTACTAGATTTCCATTAATCTTTATAGTTCAACCCTCACAACCTATGATATTATCGAATAAATATCTGATAATATCTTCCTTAAATCAAGTATCTGATAAACATCCGATAATAGTCAAAAAGATAATTATCAAGTAAATATCGGATAAACAATAACTATCAGTTGCAAGGTGAAAATATCCGATAAATATCAAATACTAGATTTCCATTAATCTTTATAGTTCAACCCTCACAACCTATGATATTATCGAAGAAATATCTGATAATATCTTCCTTAAATCAAGTATCTGATAAACATCCGATAATAGACAAAATATAATTATCAAGTAAATATCGGATAAACGAAAACTGTAGGATATCGCGCCTGTCTGCAAATCCATGGGCGAAAAGCTAGCGGCTACACTAGCATGCTTGAAAATCCGTGAAAAATTCAACTATGCAAACGGGTCCGTTGTAGTCTGCAAATATCAGCAGGCGTTCCTATAAAGTGATCAGTATAAAACACACAGGAATCCCTATGATAGAGTTGTCGATGGTTTCCAGTCCTTTTCGGTCATTTTGTCGGCCATTTTGTTTGGGAGACGCGCTGTTTCTAATGGCAAGTTGTTTTATAAGCTAAAACGACCTAAAAACAGCGATTCAACTCTTGCTTTGATACCTGCTAATTAATGCAGGCTAGATCTATAGTGTCGACGCAGCAGCTGACCAGGAAATTTACGTGTCATAGCTTTTGGGGTCGATGCCGCCCGTCCAGCCTCGACTTAACGTATTTGCCCATACATTGATTTCTTTGTAAAAAAATAAGCCAGAATACGAAGTTTTGAGTTATATCTCAGCCAGTTTTCAAGTAATTCTTTTGAAACTTTGCAGTTTTATTAATATGGATGTGTAGAGTTGAAATCTGGATTCCATTTTCGGATAAATATTATATATTATTAATCAATATTGTATGATAAAGGCCTATTAGACCCTTAGTTTGCCGCCTTTCCAACGAGTGTGTCTTTATGTATACTATTAGAAACTTGCAACCAAAACAATAATTAACAACAACTATAATCATAAGTCTTATAACGGATTGATCTCTTAAGAAGGGATATCTTTACTTTTAAGAAGGATAAGGGATGTCTTGTTTGAACACAGGCTGCCTGCCACAATTCAATCGGTCCAGAAGCAAAACTCACCACTCACCTCATTCCTTTTTATTTTATTCAGGTCGAAATGAATCTAGATGACCTTTTTGGGCTCAAGTATGGTCCAGTGCTTGCTTTAGTGCGGTGGTTGCAGATGCACTCTCTTCTGGCCAACCCACTTGTTTGCAGCACCTGTAACATGGACATGTCACTGTCAGAGCGCAGAAGAAATTGCATTGATGGCTTCATATGGTATACTATTTATTGGCCTTAAAACTGCAAACATTTATTAATTAGTTTCATGGGCTATAAAACAGACGTGAACAGGATTTTTATGACAGCTGATGAAGGAAAGGAGCAGTCCAGGGGCAAATCCCGAAAGTTCAGAAAGGAGGGGCTGGATAGTGAAAACATGGGACAAACTTTATCAAATATCCTTCAGCAAATACTTTAACTGTATCGGAAAATCTCCCGAGAAAGGGGAGTGGCCCCCTCACCACCCCCTCCCCTTCTAAATCAGCCCCTGAAACCTTGTTTACTTTGTTTGTAAAGTTTTCAACTTTTTCTTCAATTCTATCATACCTTGCTCAAGGTTGGAGCCCCCCCCCCCCCCAGATAACCTGGGCAATCAGGATAAGTGTGTCATCCCCTGAACCATGCCGTTCTCATGTTTCATATAGCCACAGAAATTTATGGAAGTTAAATGTAGAACTTTTAGTGCTCTTAGAATGCAGGGGGTTCAGTAGAAGGCATGCTACTGGGATTTATAATCACCTACTTTCACTACTTGCTATTACAAATTGATTCCTAGAATTTAACTTCAAAATCTACATAAACACAGCAACCTTCACTTAAAAATTTATTGAAACCCCTCAGTAGGACACTTAAACCTCATGGCTTTCATTGTTCAAGGCATATGAGCCCCTTTTGATGATCCCTTGTATGTCTGGGTAGATTTGTTGTTTCTCACATGTTTGACCCACAGTACGCAGGCACTAAAATAACCTTAAGTTATATTTTATTTATTTTTAGGAGATGTTCTGGATGTAGAAAGAGGAGGTCCCTTAGGAGTGGAAGTTTTTTTAAGGAATTTCCAAAGATTTCATTGGGAAATCTTCTTATCTCCATTTACCTCTGGGCTGACCAGTGTCAGTCAAAGAAGACATCGCAATACCTGGCTCTGTCAAAAAATGTAATGTCAAAAATCTATCGGCGCCTTGATGACATTTGTGTGATCGACATTGAGACAAACAACAACTTCCTGCCTTTTGGCGGCCCTGCTATCACAACCAAGTGTGACGAAAGCAAATTCTGCCATAAATCAAAGGTACCTGTCAAGTGATTTTGATCATTAACAGATAGATTGTTTATCAAAAACTCTCAGATGTCTGTTATATGCACGGGGTTGTTAAGTTTTTTGCATGCCTGTCAGGTTAGGGAAGGCTGTTTAAAGGGACAAAGGGTAATAGGAAGTCATGCCATGTGAGCTTTTCATGCACAGGTCGGATCATTTTAAAAGTCTTAGACCCCCTTGCCATGATAATTTATTTTCATTTCACTAACATTACAATAAAAATTGGTAAAAAATTCACTAATTCGGGTGTTAGTTATACCTCTAATTCTAATAAGTTAAGACTTGATACCTACTTAACAATGACAGGTACCTTACTGATCATGATTTAATGGAAGCCCTTTGAAAGAAATGGCAGGCCACCCATGTTTTTCTGTGGAAACTCAATATAATAATAAGTTGACAAACACTTGAGACTTTATTTCAATTTGAAGTCAGATGGGGGTTGTTTATTCAAGGGGATGTTTATGTCATATTGTGATTTTTGTGTATAAGTTTGTTTTTTATAGCACATGGGATAAGACTAGCACCCCCTCTAATTTTATGGGAGCCCCTCCCCCCCCCCCACCCCCACCTCCCCAATTTTATCATTTGATCAATTTATCCACAGTACAACAGAGGGCGTCGTGCTCAGAATGGGAAATGGGTTTTTGGTATAATCACAACAGAATACACGCCAGCTAGGGGGTACTTTCAAGTTGTTGAAAGAAGGGACAGGGCTACGTTAGAGCCAATTATCATCAAGTGTTTGGCCCCTGGTTCTGATCTCCACACGGACGACTGGGGAGCCTACAGAGACATCGAACAAAGACTCAGAATAATAAGACAACATAGAGTTGTAGTCCACAGGGATTACTTTGTGGACCCCATCACTGGGGTTCACACTCAAGAAATTGAGTCAGCATGGGCCCAACTGAAATACGGAATCAAGATGAGGAGAGGCATTGAGGTCGGAGACCTTCAGAGTTATCTTGATGTAAAGATGTGGATACAGTGGAAAGGCCTCGACGACCCTTTTGGGAACTTTTTGCTCACTTTATCAGGCCAGTACGCGTTTGTCCCTGTGTAGGCTTATATTAGGGAGCATTCATTATTTATGAAGAATTAGGGGGGGGGGGCATGTTAAATTCGGCATGGTCATGTAGGGGGTCACCAGAAAATATGAAAACAACTGTGAGGGTCATTTACTTTTTTGGATGCAGTGACTTAACATATGGGTACAAGAGGATGCACGCCAGTAAAATTACAATAAACTGTTTAGCATGCAGGAAATAGCAATGTCCTAAAGTACAGGAAATGGTCTTGAATCATCTCCCAGCATTTCGTCCTTATCTAAAGAAGGGGCTTTGAGGTTTTTATTGATACTTGGTAGAGGGTCAAGAGGTTTTTGGGGCTGCATGAATGTTTTGGGAGCCTGGACCCCTGTTATAAATAATGAATGCTCCCATCTAATTGATCTGTTCACAAATTACTCTGTTGCTCTCCCATGCTGACAGTATGTCTTGCACGGGCATTCATACTGCAATTTCCACTTTATTTGTCCACAATTGTTATATACATTATGTGCCAGTCACTTTTGGCGCTTGGGTAGCAACATGTCTAGCACAGGCATTCAATGTTACTTCCCAACCCTGGGATACGATTCTTGTAACAGATAGCATGTTTGCACAGATATTTTTTCAGCCATCTTGTTCAGTTTTCAGTGTGTTTGATTATTCTTGTATATTCATGATTATTGATCTATATTCATGATTATTTATCTCTGGTCGTTGGGTTGGCAACATACATAGCAAGGGTATCAACTGTTGCCTTCCCATTGTTATCCAGGGATATAAGCGTACCTTTCATTAGTTGAGTGCGACTCTCACACTTCCTTAGGTGTCATATTTTCGTTATTATTTGGCTTTATGTGCTGCGCATGCTTGGGTTGGGGCAGCACCGTTTGCCTTTGACGATGCTTTTGGCGTCTTTGTTGCCCACACCTTTACTGGGCTAAATTTAATCAAATTACAATTGTATAATTTTATTGATAAGTGAGTAATTATTTTTGAATTACTGTAATAAAGTGGCTTTAGGCCTTGCCTTTAGCCATTTACAAACAAAACGCTTTGTTGCTTTGATTTGCCCAGTAAACAGAGCTCAGAATGCGCAGCAGATATGTTTTGTCAATGCTTGATTGGGAAGGGAGTTGGCATAAATGGATTTTTGAAAGCAAAAAATATTTTATGCGAGCTTCCTGATTTGTTGGTTATAATCGTATGTATTGCGGGCCATTGCGTCACGTTGAATCGGGCCTATGGAGGATTTGGTGCAATTGACTCCCCTCTAGCGCCCTTAGCGTTATTTAATACAACCATGTGAGCTCTGACTTCACTCACTGCATGCTTGGTTTTATTCCCTCTCAAAAGCCAAGTTTAGAACAAAACTAATAACGACCGAATGCCCACTTGCAAAGGAGAGATGATATAAAACTGGAGCAGTAATTCTGCTGCACTATACATTTTATTTTTAAATAAAATAGAATTCTATGAATATCCCAAAGTTTATACATGTGCTATCTCTTGTATGAAGTGCTAGTCGACAGCCATTCACTCAAGTCTCTCATGCTGTACCCCACAGGTCCAGCCCCTCCCTGGTAGACCACGTGACCGTGCTGTATAACGTATAGTCTGATTGGCATGGCGCCATACGCGATGTTAGCGGCATCCAACATGGAGTCCACAAGCACGGGGCAGGGAGCATTATGGGTAGACAGGACATTAGCTGCTAAACAGCGCTCCTTTTGTGTGCGGTGACTTGAGATGTTGTTGTTGTTCTGAAAATAAAAAAGTCAGACATTTGTGAGTTTACTTACTGAGACGACAAAAAGAAAGCTTTCTGTGATCCATCGCCACCCATTTTCCTTCACAAAAGTAGACCAAGCGTTGCACCTTATCGAACCTTATCTACGTGCTAAAATTGGATATTGATATTTCACTTACATCGTCGAAAGCCCAGCCATCGATAGGATGCGCCTCTTCTATGTAAACGAGAACAAAGTCTGCTACATCGTTAAAGCGAGATATCAAGTCCTTGTATTCGTTCAATTTATCCATGAAAATAGGGCACGTACAGCTGCCAAAGTTCACGACTAGGGGCCTGGTGCCTCGGGCGAAATCTAACAAACGATGAAATGCACAATCTTGCAAAGCAACTACTGGAGAGTTGTACGCCTTCTCGCCAAGCTTAGCTTTTTTGTTGAGGTCAATTGCAAT
Source organism: Scolanthus callimorphus (assembly GCA_033964015.1). Lineage (NCBI taxonomy): Eukaryota > Metazoa > Cnidaria > Anthozoa > Actiniaria > Edwardsiidae > Scolanthus > Scolanthus callimorphus. Next base: position 12,721,034 of record CM066917.1, on the reverse strand, counting down.
GCTTCGCCAAACGTTTTCAAGCATTTCTGGCCCGAATAGACTTCTCCAGTACATAACAGGAGAGAGGTTTGAGCCTGACAGCAAGTCAAAAGTCTGCATTAATAGAGAATGCATAATTTTGAAGCGTTTTAGGAAAGCTCCAAGTCTAAAAGCAAACGCAATAACTTGATAGGTGATCCAGGACAGCATACCACGAAAAGGTGCTCGAGTTCCCATTCTGTTTGGTTTAGTCTCGAGTAGGTCTTTATGTATACCAGGTACTCTAATGACCTATAGACTAACACAACGACCAGGAAAGTCAAAGGTGTCACTACCCCTTTGTCACTTAATCCAGTAACAAAACAAATAATATTATTCTTGTTTTTGTTGGGACAGTTCTCACGGAAACATGTTTTGTGCGAGCGCCGTTTTGCTGAGAAAATGTTGATTGTATTGAATGAACATTGAGAGGAAGTGATTTCTAGAAAAAAAGAGCTCTATGAATAATAAACATTGCTTCAAACTCTAAAGAGGTTGAGGAGGTGATCATTTTGTGATATGTATTCAAGGTATAAGCTCCTTGTCGGTTTAGTTAGCGAGGCACGCATTTCTTGCTTTCCATGAAATCTGAGTGGAACTCTAGTGGTGCTTCAACTGCACCCTTTTTGTAGCTTTCTACTAAGAAATGATATTTTCGAAAATGCTTCAGATTGTTATTATACATAGTAGAAGGGAATGTTATAACTTTTTTCAAATCTGGGTCCCGAGTCCAATAAGGTCATTCATAGGGTTTCGTGCATTTGTAAAATGCTCTCGTGTTGACATTGTTGACCACAACGCACTCACATTCGAGGCAGCTATAAGGAGACGAGAGCTGTTACTGAACTGACTAAAGGAGAGTCATATAAAAAATGCGATAAAACGAGTTGCCTCAAGAATGCGTTAAAAATCGAAAAGGTTTGTTATTGCATGCTGGCTCTTTTTCTTTCTAGTTAATGCTCCTGATATCTGATACTCGTCTAATTCCACAACAAAACCTCCACACAAAGACCAAGTGGTCGTCTAGGGATGACTGATGCTATTAAAAATATTGAAGGTGACAAATTTATTCCAAAGAAATATACTTTTTATTGTGCTTATTATGTGGATGTGTACTCAAGCCCTCCAACGAACATCTAAATGGATTTCATGACAAAGACGGTCAAGGCCTATTGAGAAACGACGGCACAAGTCATGAAAAACAAGTCCCTCACACGAGCACTCGCGTTGATCATCTTTCTCACGAAATTCGTCTTTTTAATGTTAATGTCTACAGAATAAACATCCGAAGATGACAGTAGTGGCCACTGCTACACAAACAATATGTATTTAGTTGCAAAACATTATAAATTAAATTACAGGCATGTATATATTATATTATATTATATTATATGATATGCAAATTGAAATATAAAGCATATTTCATAACCTGCAAGTAAAACTAACGTACATATTCAATCCTAACATGAAAGACACAAGCAATTCTAAAATGTTTCACAAGCAATTCTAAAATGCATCAAGACGTATTTGGCCTCTACATTTCTAAAACGGCTCGACGTATTTTGAATCTTTTGTTTATCATAGGAAATTTTACCACAACTGTTAGTTATCTCACGTTCTGATTGGCCAATGTGCCGTGGTAAATAAGAGTCCACACCACTCTGCTTACATCAGCATGTCACGCAGCACGTCACGCAGCGACGCGCCTGCGGCTCGTGAGTCCACAACATTTTGACCATGATGATGACGTAAATCGTGGGAAATAAGAGTACATACCACTGTAAAACCCTGGAAATTTGTTAATTAACGCTTCATTTAATAACGCGAATTTTAAATCAAAGCACCGCGATGTCTTGTGGCAGTAGATCGTGCACCTTGCATCTGAAACCCACTCCAGAATTGTGAGCGCTGCGATTTTTCCTTCTCGAGATAACAATGTTTCTAGTTTTGATGACGTCATCGATGACGTCATGTCATGTGACTTTGGTGTTGCACCCGCTTGCCTCGAAGATAACTTTATCCAAGTTTAGTCGTCTAGCAATGTTCCCTTCTGGAGATATGAATTTTTGTAGTTTTGATGACGTCATCGATAATGCCAGGCCATGGTGCTGGACCACCACCCTTGCCACGGAGATAACTTTATCCTAGTTTGGTCACCTAGCGATGTTCCGTTTTTGAGATATAATTCTTTTCCTGTCGAGCTAACACTTGAATTATGATCGAGCGAGTGACATTTGGCCCCCCCACCAGTAACTCGAGACGATACGCGTATCCACGGTTTAAAAATCGCGTTACTTTTATAGGTCGCGGGAATTTCCTTCATTTCCACATCATTAATTAAGCTTAGTTTACAGTTGACGCGGTTTCCATTGTTATTCGTAGGGAATTAACTCGGATAATGGCTCTCAACAAACTAAAAGTCGGGGAGGGATTTGAATTCTCCAGGGAAAGGTTGGGGTTGATCAATAGAATTGAATTGAATTTCTAGGTAAATATATTGCTCATTATGGATTAATAGGTAAGTATATGGCTCATTATGGATTAATAGGTAAATATCTAGTTATTTACCTATGAATACATAATAAGCCATATACTTACCTGTAAATCAATAATGTGTGGTTCCAGAAAATATCCCCCCCCGGAAGAGTGTTGAAAAGTGACCCCCCACCTCTCTGGAATTCCCGAAGAAAAATACAGTATTTGTATGGAAAATATATCCTTTCCTATTATCCTTCCTATGGATAATTTCTGGAACCACACAATAAGCCATTTTTACAAAGACTTCAAGGGGCACTGTCACGTTTGTTTCATCAAAATATTTTAAAATAAGACAAGTGTTCTACAGAAACAACTCCGAACCTATATTCTGTTTCAAATTAGTCTTAAAAAGAAAAAGAAACTTGTTCAGCCTGTTCGAAAAATCAAAAATGCCAATTAGCAATCCAATTCCATCCGCTCGATTATACACGAAAATACTCCAAATTTGTATTGATCTAGCAGCTGAAAGGTTAGGTATAAAACGTAGACCATTATTTTGTTGATTTGTAGGGAGTTTGACTGCATTTAAGCTACTTAAAATGACCCCAAGTTAGACCAAATCCATGATAGACCATGACAGTTGCCCCTTTCACAATGACTAATTCAATTATCAACCCAAACATTTAACTAGTGAATTCAAATCCATACACTTACCCCGAGAAAAAAAAACATCCAATAATCTCAGTTTATGCATCTATGCTGACTGTCTGTCTATAACCAATATTTGCTTCTGATTATCCTTTATGCGAATCCCGTTGAATGCCACAAAACACGATTTCCGAGAACGCCTTCACTTGAACCATATTGAGAAGCGTTTGTCCAGTCTACTTGCTTGGTCTCATTGCCCATAGAGTGTGTTTAAGACGTAAACCTGAAAATACAGATAAAATCATGCCCAAGTTAATTGCATATCTAATCGTAGAGAGCAACCAACGAGCGCAAAATACCTGAAACTTGCCTTCAGTTTCTCCATCTTGAATCAGTTCCATCCGTTTTGCTAGACAGAACGTTATGCAAATTGAGCTGTAGAAGCTGTAAGCTGTCAGGGCGTGGTACAAATGAAAATAACCAGTAAGGACGTAGTTGCTTTTGTCTCTATTATTTTCGTTCTACAAAGGAGTTCTTTTGTCTGTAGTCTATTATCCTCGTTCTTTGTGTTGAGGTAGGGTATTGTTGTATTATCCAACCAGAGAGGAGCTTTACGCAGCTACGTACCGACCAAAATAACAGCGCTTTAATGAGTTGCGCTTTTACAAAAGGCCGCTTGATTGATTGGACTGGCTGTTGTACGAAAACAAAAGACGTAATTCGTGTTTGGAAACCTTTGTCAATCATAGTTGAATAAAAGTTGTCATTCATTTTCTTCAGCATCACAACTTTATTGTGCATGGTAAAAATTAATTGCAATGAGTTTCTCTGGGGAACCCACTTCTTTGAAAGCAGCTAAATAACTAACAATAGTTCCTATTGGAATCCGCTATCTTTTTCAATTGTAAACTGTACTCCTTTTCAAAACTGTTAAATTCAATGAGAAGAATGCATTTCATTTGTCCCTGTTTTCTGAAAACCTTGTCAACTGTAAACTAAGTCCGTTAATTACCTCGATTCTCGGCAATAACCCCAATACATCCCTCGGGCCTACGGCCCTTGGGATGTATTGGGGTTATTGCCTCGAATCTCGGTAATTAACTCTAACTAAACGTTAATTTATGGCGCATTAATTTCTATGAGTTATACTCCAGATCGACAAGATGGAAAAATTTACTATTACTAGATCACAAATATCAAACTAGACGGTCGATTTTGTTCTTATGATAAATTCGATTGCACTATTTCTACGTACATTTGTGCGTGATCGATTGTAGATTGAAATGTAACTTTCTGCTGTCTTTTTCAATTGCGTTAATTTCCTTGATTTGAAATATTCAGCCCCTTTTCGCGTTAATTTTCTTTATTTTAAAGTAATTCTTCCCTCGTTCGCGTTAATTTAGACCATGTCCACACTACACCGTTTTCAAACGAAAACGGATACTTTTTGCTCTGTTTTGAAAAAGATCTGCATCCACACTTTCGCCCGTCCACACTACAACGCGGATCCGTACGAAAACGCTCTTATGCATACAGTGTACATTCTTAAATAAGCTCAACGCATGCGCATTTCGATCTGTAAGCCCGCGAAATTGGTCGGGTTTGCTGTGGTGACGCCATCGTTTTCGGATAGCATCGTTTTCACCCGTCCACACTAGAAAACAGCGTTTTCAAATAGCTCCGTTTTCAAGAATCGCTCCACTCTGGAGAGCGTTTTCGGATTGATCCGTTTTCGGTGATCGTTTGGGCGTAGTGTGGACGATAGCCGTATAGCAAAAAGTATCCGTTTTCGTTTGAAAGCGTTTATTCCTATAATAGGGTTACGAATATCTCAATTTTCCAATGGCAACATGCTAGTCTAAATTCTTGGTGTTGGAATGAAATTATAAATTAGCATAGAAACAAGTGCAACTTTTACCAAACGAAAGAATTTGATCAATACACAATTAACTATAGCACAAGCATTTGATTTATGAATTAACTTGATCATGTTGTTTCGCAACGGCTTTCTCGTTTTTTTTTAATGAGATCGAACACCACGGACTTCAAGGTAAAATTGGTATTTCTACCCTAAAAAACATGTTGCCAGAAAAACCTAAAGATAATTTCCACCTAATTTCCACCGCTCAAAAATACTTCATAGCCTCCCGTTTTCGTTCAAAGAACCCCTTAAAATACCAGCCGACTTGACCCCTGGAAAATACGACGGGAGTGCGCCGCCATCATCCTCCCTCTCAACGTCACCAAAAATCTGTTGTGACGTTTCCGTTCGCTAAACGTGATAATATGGTTTGGTGTGTGATTGATAAGGAGGACTAATAAACGAATTACGTAACCTTAACAACATTTAGAATAATCTGCAATCTGGAAAACAGTGCCTGGCTTTTTCGATATTTTAAAAAGCCCGGCGTCTACAGCAATCTCTTTTTTGCGTCAATAGATTTACCACAACTCAAACAATTGGATTAATTATCAAAAATCCCCGACACGGTTGTCTGTAGATTCGTCCGATTTTCGTGTCACTTCTCTTTGATCTGGTGAGTGCCTCGAAGGTGTTGTGCAGTAACCTTTATCTGGTGGGTGTCCTGTGCTCTGACTAGCTGATTATTAAGGGTGCCACATGAATGATTTTATTGAAGCGCCTCTGCAGTGGACCATCCCCTCTTCTTAAAAGCACCATATCAAATAACGTGTCCTCAATCTCGTCCAACAAAAGAATCCTCGAAACATAGTTATAAAAACTGCCCATTTTCTCTTGGACTATGAGTGGTTTTGTTTTTGCCCTTAACTCTTTAGACTCCCATTTGAATGTACTTTTCCGTGTCGAGTTCCCTCTCTTGGGATTTTTCAAAGGTATGACCTTCTTGTCTTCATCAATAATTTTTTCCTCCAGGAAAGTATGTGTACTTGCCTCACTTTCAGAATCCTGATTGATAGGCAACCCTGAGGGTTTTATGATATTCATTCCAAAAATTGCTTGTATTTTGTCACTAATGAAGAGCAGTAACTGTGGGTTTGTTTCCCTTGTAAACTGGTCATCAACTGGCCTTTCAAAAGATGCGTTAATAATTGATACGAACATATTCATGAGTATGAACACCAGAAGTAGATTAAACCCAGCAAATAGCAAAGGTCCCATAACTCGGTCCACGTCGTTCAAATCGTGGAAATATGTGGCTCCCAGTAATGCATTGATGGTGGATTGAAAGGATGACAAGATTGAATGAAAGTCTTCCAATTGTGTTCCAAACACAATGTTCGCGAACATAACAAAAGGCATGAGCCACATGACAAACTCCAACATAAACCACGACATGTCTTTAGAGAATCTCGCAAACACATGATCAAGGAGCTTGATGTATACTTGGTATTTCAAAAGCCTTAGGAACTTTACAGTGGTCAAGAAAACCACGCCAGCCACTAGACACACATCAACGTCGTTCCACAGAATAGTCAATTGGAAGTTCACAAACACCAAGGGGTTCTCCCTTAGCTTGTCCATGGTGGAATTGATGCTATTAAGTTTAACGAAATACAGGCTTATTGAAATTAAGCCAAGTAGAACTTGAAACATGTTTATCCAGTTCCAGAAGAATCTGAAGAATTCTTTCCTTTCTCTGTAAATTTTCTTCAGCAGTTGATACAGCAAGAACACTATCACAAGGACAATGATGAGTTCCGTTGCAATGAGAACCCACGCATAGGGAGAAATGTATCGATATATTTGCATGGTGTCTATTTTGCTATAAGGAATCATTCCACCATTTGGTAAAAACTCGATAACTATTGTGATAGCGCTGAATAAATTCTTCTGTGCATTATAGACAACGAATTCTAGGAGAATAGCTCTGGTTCCATGATCTATCCAGCTATGTGTGTGCAGCTGGTTGAGAACATGGAGCGCCTTTTCCGTGTAGTAACCAAGTTCTGCCACATACCCTCCCCCAGGGTATATATTTGTCACAGCCCACACCGGTAACCCTTCGAGCGAGAGGGCGCTTTGATATCGCCAGTGTAGAGGACAGACATCTAGACTGACGTTATTTTTGTCTGTACCAGGATCAAGTGGTTTCCAGCCCACTTTGTAGAATTCATCATCTTGCGAGGACAGGGAGAATATAGGGTAACAACCGCCCGATAGTAAGGCCAAAGGATTGTTCTTGGGGCATGCCTCTGAAGAGTAAAGAGAAAGATCCAGGTAATCAAGTGTTAGCAATGAATCTGATCCTAGTATTCATGCATTAGGGTTATAAGTTAAACTTTCCTCTTGTAAACGGCGTCTTTAAACTAAAACTAAAGATGCCATCATCATCCCTAAACTGCTTGATTTAGTGCGTCGCACTGTAATTTCTTGCCATGGGTGATGTAACGATAAGGTCTGATCATACCAGGCCATGACCCACATACACAGACCAGGTACGGCCATGACCCGAATCCAAAGACCTAACACGACCATGACCCACATCCACAGACTTAGCACGACCATGACCCACATCCACAGACCTAACACGACCATGATCCACATACACAGACTTAGCACGACCATGATCCACATACACAGACCTAACACGACCATGATCCACATACACAGACCTAACAAGAATATGACCCACATACACAGACCTAACACGACCATGATCCACATACACAGACCTAACACGAATATGACCCACATACACATACCTAAACACGACCATGACCAACATCCACAGACTTAAAACGACCATGACCCACATCCACAGACCTAACACGACCATGATCCACATACACTCGAGCTGGTGCTCGCTGTACCTGTGTTCTTCCCTTCCGGGATCCACAAAACACAAAACAACAAATCCAGCTCGGCGTGATGCGAGGAATCCGTGTAGAAAGCTCGCGTTTGTCTAATCGTACCTTCTTTTACTCTCAGTTGCCTCAGTCGCGCCATTCCCACTAGGAACGAGTTCCTGTCACTTATAAACCCATCAAGGGTGTTTCCCGCACTCTGGCCATTGTACCATGGACCAACGAACAGGACATCCAGGATTACTTGCTTGCTGAGCCATGACCAGAACTGGTCGACTCTTGTACCCTGCGAGAACGCGAGCGACGGGGTTGTTTTAACAAGTCGAACGTTTTCAGATCATGTGCTGCACACGTTAGCATTAACAACAACAACCAGTGACGTTTGTGTAAACACCTAATTCTAAAACGGTTGCTTTTGTGCGTTTTAAAATGTATGTCAGAGAAAGAGGGCGAGGTAAAATTACGGGGGGGGGGGGGGGGGGGGGGCTCAAAATGGGGGAATACAGAGACTTTTCCAAAGAATGAGGGGATGGAAAATTTTAGACTTAACTTGCACTAAGCTTTAATACATTTCCAGCCATGTTGTGAAGCTGAGATTTCAACATTTCTCCGGGGGAGCAATTTACATCCATATTTAAACAAACAGATGAAAATAGTAGGCTATAACGAATTTGATATGATTTTTTACAACATCTCTAATTTCGGATATCAAATTATTTATGAAGTGGTCACGTTTTCGAATTTCGGTTACCTTGCCCCTAGATACGTTAAATCATCAGGATTTTGAACTCCCGGAGGTTTGTTTTGAAAATTACTTCAAGGAAATTGTCAAAGGTCACATTCTGTGCTTCCATGGAAACAAAACATACGATTTACTTATTTCCTCAACCACGTTTGACGGTGTAAGAACTTTTGAATGCAAATGAGACTCTTACCTAAGTCTCCCGAGCACAAAACTACTGATACTTGGGCTGGAGAGCTTACGCCCAAGCCCTTTTTACATATTTACTTACAACAATCGGCCGTGTAAGATCCACCATTTCCTTGGTCAATTTGAACGCAATGGGGTCCCTGTGTCCATAGGCATACGCCATAATCAGAAGTAGAAACGCGAAGTAGAAAACAATTTCTTTCACAACTTTAGTGGTCTTGATTTGCTTTATCCTCATTTTCCTTGCATTTTCCAGAAACCTTTTGTTTGGCGGTCTCCTACCAGTGTCTAGTTGGCAGTTGGTCTCGATGTCTGACTTCTTTTCATCTACAGTCCCCTGTGGCGATTCGACATCGGCATTCCTCAAGGTTTCATATTGGTTCCCTTTTCTCCTTTTATTTTCCTTGACAATAAACGCAACAAAAGCAGCAACTGCAGCAACTTTAACAGGCTGAATTACAAATGCGTCTTGGAGGAATGAAGTGAAAAAAGAAATGCACCATTTCTCGGAGATATCTTTTTTCCACTGTATGCTGTACATGATTGTAACAATAGCTGATACAGCAGAGCTGATAAAAAACAAGAACCAAGAAAAGTAGTATAGAAACCTTCCGCTGAAAAAGAGTCGGCATTTTGCCTTGAGTTTGTTGTTGTAATTATCAAAGCATTCGGCGTAGAAATACATGAAGGAACCTGGACGCAGCTTCTTGACAAGTTCGCCCCCACCACCTTTTTCTTTAGAACCCATACTTTTACGGAATAAAGCCACAAGTAAGAGGTTGACAGGGAAGACAATAATGCCACTTTGAAAGCCAATCATTAGCTGGCGTATACTGACCTTCAATGGGCCAATCATAATAACGGAATTATCGGGAGTATTATCTATATTGTAGAACATGCAGTTGGACACCATTGTACAGAGAAGTAACGATAAACAGCAACAACAGCGCTGAACGCGAGTAAAACTACTAGTGGGCGGCTTGGCAACGACCGAGAACCACAAGTGGCCGTCGTATAGATCTTTGGAGGTCTTCGAAACAAATATCCTTTTGTAGTTATTCAAATCATCCGAACCGGCGACGTACAAAATTGTGTCTGTCCTGCATTCTTCGTTTTCCACTGCAATCCAGCGATCGCAGACGAATACCCACTGATTCCCAGACTGCACGTCCCGGATGATGACATCATCAAGGAACCACGCAGGGCTGACCCCACTATTGTCATGCCATATATGGACATACAGCAGGGGTCCCAATGTTTTAGATAGGCACACCGTTGTCTGTATTTGTGAGCCGCGGGTAAATTTGATGTTGGTTGTTGTGCTAATTGGTATTGCGCCACTCTCTCCTCTCTCGCCAGTCATAAGTGCAAACACGTTTGCCGTCGTTCCTGCATCACGCCGCTGACTGGTATTGATCGTAACGAGGTAGTTATGGGATACGATGACGTCACTTTGATGCATTATCACCACACCAGTCTGTGAACAGAAACGCGTGATCAGTAATATCAGACATCAGCTTTACCGAACTTGGTGTGTAGGAAATAATCACTTCTTTAAAAATTAACAAGAGAATTTGCTGTCAATTTAAAATAGTCGTTTTGATAGTTTCGATCCTAAAATGATCGGGTGTTGAAAGATGCTCACGGATACGGAAAGTACGTGTTACTTAAATAAGATACTTAACGTGTTACTTAAATAAGATACTACGACTCCAAAAACGAGCCCTTCGCTTTATATTTTCAATTCAATTCAATTCAATTTTATTTGCCATTTCTTTTACATTTACAGTTATACATAAAAAAAAACGTCTAAATGGGCTAAGAAAAAGAAGATGGCGAGAGCGCCTCAGGAAACCACCAGGCTTGTGCGAGGAGGCGCCCTCACCTTATAGGAAGACAATAGGAAAACAAATGCGAGACGAGACAGACGAACACAGATTACTAAAGTATATCATTTAGGGGGATAGAAATTTAGTAAGTTCTTTCTTAAAACTAAAACATTGTGAATAGAAACAATAGACCGAGGTAAAGAGTTCCAGATATTTGGGCCTTGAAAAAGAATAGGTGAATGTTTTAATGTTTGTGCGACATGCGTGGGAGCGTAGGGCGTAGCGATCACGCTGTGCCTCTCTTTGTTGATGCTGATGTTTTGCCTGTAAAATTCCTGTATTTTGAATCTGTTTGCTGCCTAATGCATGACGTACGAAACGGAAGTGCTCCTAGTAATATTCTCAATCTTTTTACAGATACCCGCAATATACACTCTTACAACACTCGATCTTCAACTTCAAATAAGTTTTATATCAAAAAGTCTAGAATAGAAATCCAACAAAGTTTTTCCTTTGCCATATCCAATTTTTGCCACGTTCTATCACTTGTGTGTTGTTTTGTTTTTAAAATCCTTGTATATTCCTAAATGTAGCTGCTGTTACCCATTGCTCCTTTTTTGCTTAAAAAATGCTGTTACCATTCTTTATATACATATTTTAATTTTACTGATCCGCCATGATTAGCTTAGCTATTTGCGGATCAGTTTATTATTATATTATATATTACCAAGAGTGGATTACCAAGAGTTTCCATATTTACTATGTACGCCCGAATCACAGTCAGAAAAGTGTCTATTTTTAGAACTAGGATTCCCGCGAAAATTCGTCATCCACAGGGTTCCCACTTTCTCGCCACGCAAACAGTTGTGTGATCCAGCCTAAAATTAAATCACAGATCAATCGAAAAACCTTTAAAGTCGCAAAGATAAGGTAGGGTATTCTCTATTTGCTGTGTATTGGGTTACGAGAATTCGAACCTGAGCATTCGAATACTTTTGCGCGCGAAATTCAAATCTAAAAAAAGGACACTTTTCTGACTGTGATGTGGACAAATACTGTACGAAAGATTCTAAGTAATGTTTACAAAACGAGCTGGAGTGTTTTATCAGCAGATAGAAACACGAGGCGAAGCCGAGTGATTCTATCTGCTGATAAAACACTCCAGCTCGTTTTGTAAACTACTTCTAAAACGGTTGCCAGTAATAATTAAACTGGCTTCTAGTTGCATTGTTTAGCTATTTTGAAATGGCAAACAAAAGATCGACAACGAGAGCTTTTCATTACGAATAGTGTATAAACTGGCTTCTAGTTGCATTGTTTAGCTATTTTGAAATGGCAAACAAAAGATCGACAACGAGAGCTTTTCATTACGAATAGTGTATTTAGAGAGGCGTTCCGAATAATTGACATATCTTCTGTGTTGGGACAAAAGGTCTGTTCATAATTACATGACTTTCAAAAAGAGAAGAACTCCCTTTGGAATAGCTGTCACTTTTTTACCTATAATTATGATGAGCAAAGAAATGCCGTTCAAATGTCATAGAAAAGAAATGAATGTATTAGCGATACCAGCGATACCTATAATAATGCTAGGGCTTTCTGATTGGCTTTTGTAAAGAAAGTGCTATGTCATTAGTTTTTGGGGCAGTGTTTCCTATTGTTTTTTATTCTTTTTATGATTCAAATTCCTTTGACGAAATTTTCTTTGTCATGCGCGTAATGCATCATATGCAATTTGCCCATTCATTCTCGGTTAACAAAGCAGTGCGGTTCGTACGGACTCGCCAAGTAGAGTAACTTGGACGGGTGAGTTAAATTCGTTTATCTGTGCATGATTTTGAGCCCAATTCAACTCAAGTATTGCCAAATAATTGTAAAAGATGTCCGTTTTGGCTCGTTTCACGAAATGTTCACAGAAGGGTGGTCGGCACTGCCCGAGTCGTTGTGGGATGTTTAAATCATGGCCACCGAAAATTAATAAATGTGATAAATGAACTATCGTTTTACAAAATGCACGTATTCATTTCTAACATGCGTTCTTTTTTTCGTAGGTTACGGGAAAAGGTGGAAATCATGACCACAGAGCGTTTGTAAGAGATGGGGTCTCCATGAATATTATCGGGGAAACATGCTGTTCTGGTGAGTTGTCCTATCATTACTGATGCTCAGTGAGCCAAACTTGATAGAGAACTGTGCTCACTGAACTGGATCTGATATAGAACTCTGACGTCACCGGAGTTCTATATCAGATTCAGTTCAGTGCGCAGCAGTTCTATATCGTTTCTGGCTGATTGAGCACCATTATGATATGGCAACCAATCAGAACAGCTGTTCCCTGAAAATATTCATGGACTCCCCGAAATGCTAATTTCTATCGGTGTATACAAACGGCCTTCATGGTCCTGATTTCCATTGTGTTTGCCTGATTGACTATTCATGAGTTTTAGAACTCTTGTTAATCCACTCTTGATATTATTTATATTATTTTCAATAATAGCGGAACTCCTGTGGAGCCCCATTGGCTAATGTGTGAAAAAAAAATTAAAAAAAAATTAAAAAAAAAATTTAAAAAAAATTACAAAAAAAATTTAAAAAAATAAAAAATAAAAAATAAAAGTAACCCATCGAGCTGTATTCAAGTGGTTGTATTTTCCGTTGGACAGCCGCTGGTGTACCGTCGGCTTATTTCTGAGTGCGTACACGGTCTGTTGCCATGGGTTACGATATTCAGTTTTCGCCGCGGCCCTTGTGCAAGTCAAGATTTCGTCCGCCATCTGCAGTTTCTTGTAGCTTGTATCATTGTTATTGGCCACAAAACTTTGAAGGAACTTTCGGGCATGTTCGGAAAAGATACATGAAGCCTTTGGGTTACCTGTCTTTGGTTGCTGGCAGAATGGACTGGGATCAGGGAAGGATGAGTAATCGATAAAGTGGTTTACTCAGCCGGGATCATACCAGAAAGAAATTAAGTTAAGAGGTTTAAAATCAAGCTATGAATCATTTTAGATTGCAAAAACAAGGAAAATAATTTGCAGCTTTGTTACAGCTCAAGCACGGAATAAATTTAATTGGCATAGACACGGAATTCTCACGGAATTTAGCCAGCCTTTGCAGTTGGCTTGTTCAAGAAAAGAAAACATGTCGCTCGAACTGTTAGGAGAAAACTCAATATGTGTACATGGAAAGAACAATGTACGACTCGCTTCTCAAGGACATCCTTGGAGCTGAATAAGTTTCTAACGACAGAAATGCTTTGGCATCAAGATTCCTTCAAGAAGAAAAGATACGATATTCAGGTAAGTTTTCAAGTAAGTTAGTTCCAAAGTTGAGTGCTTTGCTCATCTCTTTGCTTATAGGGCGCATGTTCTCCATTGAAAATGCAACACATGAATCTCTAGGATATCAATCATATTTAAACTACTCTATCTATACTTCATATCCCTTGTACTTGCAATACGATAATTGTAAATACACATTGGAATCATGTCTTTAATTTTACTATTGGAAATTAGACTTAATTAACTCAATATTTGAAGCTTGGCTTTGTGGATGAGACTACATGTGTTTTGGTGAAAACGTTTTTGCTGAAAAGGGGTGCTTGAAATCATAGACAGAAATCAATAATGATTGACTGTAACATTGTATCATGATAATACAGCTTAAAGTTGGTGGCCAGCATCACAGCCACCTGAAAGACAAAAGCATTTTCCACTCTTTTAATCCTCTGGTAATGTCATTTTTTGTCAACAGAGATCAGGCTAAGACATTTTATTTATTAGGCAGTTTGCTAGAAAATGCAAGGGATTTTCTCTGCTCACATGAATAACAAAGTTCCCAGGCACAACAGGCTTTGGTTGGCAATAAAAACAATCCCCCCAACCCCTGGACATTTGCTACAAGCTAACTTTGCATTTATGGAGCGTGGGAGAAAAATTGCTCACATTTCCTAATAAGCTGCCTTCAAATAAAGAAAATGTCTCGGCCTGAACTCTGTTGACAAAAAAATGTTATTACAACAGTAAATACTTTAAAACAGTGGAAACATGTTTGTCTTTCAGTTGGCCAAGACGCTTTTATTCACTCTACATTTTTTTATTCCAATTTAGCTTGTAGATCTCATTTCTACAAGCTAATTCTAAAAAAACAAAGTTCTAACCCTACCTACAGACAAATAAAAAAAATCATTTGGGTCAGGACTTTTTTCCCCGCAAGCAGATTACCCCTGATGGACATTTTGCACATTACCCCAGGGTAAAACCAAACAACCAATCTGACTCCGAAGGGGCAGGGAGGAATGCTTGTGTACATTTTCTTATTTACTTCTACCTGGAATATGCTATTATGCAAAAGATACTATCATCTTTCTTTTTCTTGCATGGGTCTTACAGGAACGTCAACTCTCCCGGTTTTGCCAGGCAGCTCAAGAGTTTTTGCTTCGTTTCCCGGCAAAAATTCAAGATGACTGCCATACATTTACTGTATTTCTCCCGGGAATATTTCAGGAAATTTAGCCATTTCAAGACAATCTCCAGATTTTTAAAGTCCCTGCATGGTTTGCCGTCCCTGGTCTTAGAGATTCCATGAAATGAATGATTTTCTGATTTTCTTGCTAGAGGTCTGGAATCTTAGAATTCAGACTTAGGTTAAGATTTGTCACCACACTCTAAATTTTCTGTGGAATTTTAAATAATGCTGTTTCAAGGACTTTAAAGTTACTTTAAGGTATCAGTTATGGTATTTGATGATCCAGTCCTCCAAGCCAGTAAATTTCTTTTACTGACTAGGCTACTTAGCTGTAGGTGTCCCGTTTGACTTTGATTTTTTTTCAGTTCTCAGGTGCTGATGCTAGGGCTGGTTCACAAATGAATTGCAACACAAGGTGCAAGAAGGTAGCCAAGACTTTTTCCAGGGCATCAGCTAACCCATCCTGTAACTCTAGACTCCATTTTCACTAAGCACTGTGAAAAAAACCCTGGAATTTAAGAGGTCATATCTAGCCTGCTTGTGGCTTGGTCCATATAAACAAAAACAGACCACCTTTCCAGAAGTATTTTTGTAACAATCTTGTAACAAAAAAAAAAGAATGCAACTCATCAAATCACAAGGATAGCATACTCAAACTCTTTCCTTTTTGTTGTTCGCATAATTATGAAATCCCATGTGCAAAAAAGCAAAATTTCAAAATACTTTGTGATTATTTGTACTTATACTTTCAACTAGACCATGAATTTGTACTTACTGTGCGACTACGTCAACCGGGCCATTTTGTAAGAAGTTAGCCAATCAGAAAGCAAGTACAGAACAAAGGATCTCCACTTTCTTGAGATTTCAGACATCGAAATATTCACTTTTCTCTAAAAATTGTGGAAATTATGGGCAGAAATAACTTCAAAACACTTAATTACTCATCGTCAGATATATTGCAGGTATTAAATTTGCTTAAAATGGTTTGAATCTCTAAATGACAAACTTTTTACGGGATGGCCCGGTTGACGTAGTCGCACAGTAATCAGTATTGTGATTCAAACATGCCTCCTTTTTAGACATTGAACCAAGCTTCCTGTGCTTTTTGTCTGCCTCGTTTCCAGGTTCTTGACCATGAAAAACACAGTGGAAAATGTGCATACCATCCATTCTCAAGTGTATCTGAATTCTAGTTGAGTTTTAAGTTTTCTAGGCCAATAGAAATATCAAAAAACTTACTGGAATTCCAAATATGGTATGCAGATATTTCCTTATAAGGAAGTTGGAGAAAGTCGACACTTTTTCAAGGGAACTATCTTGATATGTTATTCCAAAGCAGGATCTCACTTTATAGTGGGTGAGGGGGCTATGCTCATTTTTCTGTTGGTAGTTTTTCATTTACTTTTACTTTAACGAAGCATTCATTATTTATGCCAGGGGGTGGGCTGGCAATTATTAAGGGGGCCCATGTTAAATTTGGCACATTCAAGTAGGGGATCACCAGAAGATATGAAAACACTTGTGAGGGGTCATCTACATTTTGTGGCAGCAACGTTATGTTAATTTAACATATGGATACAAGAGGTTACACACCTGTAATTACAACAAACTGTTTATGCACGCATCAGGAAATGTCTTAAAAATACTGGTTGTTGTCTACTTGGTATCTAGATGTCCCAACATTTCTTCCTGATCTAAAGGGGGGGAGGGGGCTATCATTATCATAAAAAATATTGATACTTTGAGGGGGGTCAAGTTTTTTTTTGGGCTGAATGAAAAATCTTGCCAGCCCACCCCCTGGCATAAATAAGAATGCTCCCTACCAGAACAATGCTTAAAACTGGATTTAAACCATTGCTCACTGGAGTTCCAGTAAATCCCCCTACAAGGATATATACTTAGATATAGTTTTTATTTGAACTGTAAGAAATAATAATGATTTACATTTGGCAAAACTCCAATAAATATAAAGAAATACATTAATTTTTGCCTATTTTTGATTGTTTAATTTCACTTATTTGTTCAAAGAGGGGGTTCAAAGGCTTGTCATGATGGAGTGATTTTGCAAAGTAGTTCTTCTTGTTCTGTTTTGGTCGCCCATACAAAATTTTGCTATGTTTTCGGATATTTTCTATTAATTTTAGTAACATTATTCTTGTGATGCATCCAAGGGGGCCATTTGACATAAATTGATTTCGGTTTTGATTTCTATGGTATGGAAGAGTTCATATAGTTGGGTAGGATAAAATTGCTCTTCCATTTCAGTTCTTTTTTTTTCTAACACCTGCTTTGTCTCCCGTTTTCGATCCATAGGTCATGGAAGGGCATTGGAAATCCCAGAGGGGTGAGGGTGGGGAGTCAATTTACTTTCTTTGGAGGGATGAGGGGAGGGGGTCTCCTCTCAACAACCTTCTGTGTGGGGGGATATTTTCTGGAAATGTCTGGTTCCAGATTATCCATACCCCCCTATACAAAGGGATTGGAAATTCCGTCAATTTACTTGATCTTTTCCTTACAAATACTGTATTTTTCTTTGGAAATTACATAGAGGGGGTATGGATATTTTTGGAAACACATGATTATGATTCTGATTTTTATACTACAGTACAAATTTTTAAGGGTTTTTTTTCTGACTTTTCTGACTAGGATTCTGTTAGGGGTAGTTAGGAAACTCAGTATTATTAAGCAACTCTTTTCAAGCAAAAACAATCTTCAGATGTTTAGGTTTTGCCAGATTTCTAGGATTCTGTAATGGGAAGTTATGTATCTCTGGGGTTAAAATACATGTCCACAATACACAGCTCTTCAAATTCCATTTGTCCAACAAACACCCCCACCCAATTGATATGGGTGAGTGCTCGACCTTGACTTTTTTAATCACTAGTCCCATCAGGACAAGTAGCACAGAAAAGTTACTTGCCTTAGCCAACTGGCTTATCAATTATAGTCCATTATAGTCTAGTCGCCAGGAGGGGTCCCCATGCACCCCCTGAAATCATTTTCTAATTAGTACCATCAGAAGCCAGATAACATCCGATTAATTGCTCTATTTCACTATGACGTCTTGGTTTGTTTACATGGGCAATATACCTGAAACTTGGTTCAAATAAAAGTTCCATTCGAACATCATGAATGGCATTTTTTCATCATGTTTTGGTCATTTCTAAATGCTGCTGCTGTCCCAGACTCGTACCCGTCGCTAGGTTGTCAAATCAGTCGTCAAATAAGTGTTTTGCTGCTCTTTAGTAGAAAAGTCGAGGAACGCAGGGGATTATGGGAAGGATTAGCGCGGCGCTAGGTTGTCAAATCAGTCGTCAAATAACTGTTTTGCTGCTCTCTAGTAGAAAAGTCGAGGGACGCAAGGGATTATGGGAAGGATTGGCGCGGCGCGCAATGCATTGTGGGAAGGGCGCCCGGTCCACAATCCATTGCGCGCCTTGCGAAATCTTCCCACAATGCATTGCGCGCTGCGCTAATCCTTCCCGTAATTCCCTGCGTTCCTCGACTTTTCTACTATAGCGACCTTCCCATAATTCCCTGCGTTCCTCAACTTTTCTACTATAGCGACGGGTACGAGTCTGCTGCTGTCCCCGCTGGCGACTATGATTCATAGCGCAAAAACAATAGAGTGTTTTGATATGACGTCATAGTGAAATAGGGCAATTATTGTCAGAAATTTGCTATAATATTATTGCATGTATAACAATTAGTCGTTCTGTAAGAGGTATAAACATTGGAGTTCCGCTTTTAGGCAGTGCCTAAATCTATATATTAAAGTCTGAAGTAGGAAGTATGATGAATAATAACAAAACTTTAAAGCGCTGACGAATTCTGAAGAATACAGAATTAAAATTTAGTTTCCGAAGACAAACACTCTTCATATCATGTATATAACGTAAATTTCCAACAGTTCTACACACATGCCAAATAAGCAAGTGTTTCCTGTTTGTTTTTTCCATTTTATAAGATTCTCGGGAGATAAGCGGAATATGAACTTGTTTCCGAGAAATGATGCGGAACACCTGTAAGCAACCTGGTACATTAAAGTTCCGAGACATGATCCGGAACACCTGTAAGCAACCTGGTACATTAAAGTTCCGAGACATGATCCGGAACACCTGTAAGCAACCTCGTACATTAAAGTTCCGAGACATGATCCGGAACACCTGTAAGCAACCTCGTACATTAAAGTTCCGAGACATGATCCGGAACACCTGTAAGCAACCTCGTACATTAAAGTTCCGAGACATAATCCGGAACACCTGTAAGCAACCTGGTACATTAAAGTTCCGAGACATGATCCGGAACATCTGTAAGCAACCTCGTACATTAAAGAGCTTCAGTCAGCCTCCATTTTGTCAACCTAGCAGCATACCCCAGCTAAAATCCTCCGTGGGAGGGGCAGTTATAACGATAAATAAAATAAAACCGAGTTAAAGAAATCATCCATTTCCATCGGCTTAATATACGTAATTCAACTTCTAAAATAGAGCGAAAACACCATAACAAAGAAGCAGCTGAATAGGGCTCTTAAATGTCTCTGTTATTGAGGTTAGGTCTACTACAGTAGAGAGACAGGGCGTACGTCTAACATCTTCATCCTTTTTTGTTTGATAATGTAATGATACCGTTTGGGGGATAAGCAGATCGATTACGTGTGAGAAGATCCGATAACAAGGTGTGAGAAGATCCGATAACAAGGTGTGAGAGTAGCTTACATGATCACGTTCATCCTTGTTGTCGGCTCGTCTCGCCCACACCAGGACGAGGAGAAACACACCGAACACCAGACACATGGTCACTATGATGGGGATGTTGTCTTGTGGCTTAAGGAAGTTCATCCAGACCTGGTCCAGGTCTATCGGGTTGGGCGCCACAAAGAAGCTGCCGCCGAATGACGTCAAGTGGTCGCAGCTACATGACATGCGACGCTTGGACGACTGACGACGACCGACCTAGGTGGTGAGCGGACGGGATTAATGTGGCTATTGGCAAACACATGTACGTAATGCCCATTTGGTTTGATCGACATCTGGTCAGTCTGCTATTGACTGGTGTCAAGACCAAAAACCATTGATCGTAACTGCGTTGTCAAACTGCAGTCCGCATCTTAGACTTAGAGATCAGGGGCCGGTTCCTGGAAGGCCAGTTAAGAGTTATCAGTGGATAAACTATCCAACGGATAAATCCTGAGCAAAACCTATACAACAGATAACTTTTATCCGTGGATAACTTTATCCAAACTTTCAGGAACCGGCCCCAGACATCTCACAAACTGTAAACCGCACAATTGAACATTCATAATGAAAAAAAATAATGTAATATTTCAAATCCGACAATGAGGACTGGACCATATTTCAAGTCGGCATAGTTCAAGTCGGCTGGAACTAATTGCAAGGATATGAAATACGTTCCAGTCCTAATTGGAGGATTTGAAATGACTTCACATGCTCATTAATTATTTGGGAGGCAAAATTGAAAGAGAAAGACTTGAAGTAGAATCAACTTCTTTGTCTTGCTTTTTTTCTAGCTGAAAAAAAAAATGATGATAAGACGAGAAAGATGAAGACAAAATTTTAATAGAAGAGCAGAAAGAAATTCGAGGAGAGAGCTAGAAACAGCGACGGGAAGAAGCCTGGCAAAGCATGAACCACCGCCAAAGAGAGTGAAGTGAACAATACACAACGTGTGACGGTTTTTACTCTTCATCAAAAAATGAATCACGTTTGAAATCAAGCTGACAAATCACGATTTTAGAAAATGAGTCAGCAGCGGGAAGAAGTTGAGACCGATGTCTTATTATGAAAAAAACGTTTGTCGCCGGGAAAGAAGCAAAGCGAGTACAGAAGAATACAGTATACAGGGAAGTCGAAAAAAAAAAAGACGGACGAAGAGCTAGCGGGTGAGACGACGCAAGCAACGACCCATTTTCGAGGTAGGTACTTGAACTTTGTAGCTAGAGTATAAAAGGGGCATTCAGTATTTTAATTTTTTTATCGCAACTTCGATTCAAAAAATTTTTTTTCGCGCTTTTGCAGCTGTCTTTCAATTCGCTACGCTAGTTAGAAAAGATGAAAGTTGAATGCGACGATAGTGGCCGCTCGGGAGATAAGTCGTTTTTACACGCTCAACCATTGTGGTATAAGTTTTTTTTCTGGATTGCCGATCAGAATACCGTATTTTCTACAACTGCCGTGTGGCTGTGTTTATACTTTTGGCGAGGAGACTCGGGAGAAAGTCATGAAGAAAAGAAGTGTCACGCATGGAAGCCATCTTGAGCTCGCGAACTTTGGTCATCATAGGCGGCAAAAAACAGTGAAAGGCAGTCTTCAAGAAGCTCCAAACTTCAGATTTAAATAATGGCACAATGATTCTTGAATTTTCTAATGTGTCTAAGCTATTTATTCTTAAAATTGAGACAATTTCGACTTCTCAATTTGGTTCGGCTACAACGAGTTTTCAGGAGAGAGAAAGACGGGTCAATTAGCCTCCCCGAAGGCTCACCTCTGGTGTCAGAGCACGCAGGCAATTACAGCTCGCGCGCGCACGTTCGTATGGGATTTCTGCACACTCGTTTTTGTGGGTTTCCTGTGGACTCTGAATGTAGAGCCTGCCGGCAAGACCCCTGTTTTAGCGTAGACTCCGTTCGCCCACGAACGCAGCAACCTGATTGGAGGAAACCTGGCGGCAAAATTTTAGCGGTTTCATATGACGTCACATTCGCTTTTTGGGCCTCATAAAAAAATCAGGTTGAGATCAAAACTTCATGCCCAGCAGTGCCTTCAGAGGTGAAAAACTGGCGAAAAAGTTGTCTCCTAGTATGGTTCAAGTTCGTTAAACAGATAAACGTAGTCTTTAGATTACCAATAACAAAACGCCAAGGGAAAAGAACTTGAACAACTTCAAAATAACTTCTGAGAAAAGAATCACGGCCCTCGTTCACTTCTTGTCGTCGCCAGTCGCAGGGTTCATGAAGATAGGCATGCATAATTGCGTTTGGTAGCTAGGAATGGATTAGCAAAACAAGGCAGAGAAAGTACCAGGACTTTGTGGATGAATTGATTTTTACGTTGTTTCACGGATAATCAGATCAGAAGTTCGCTTAAAACAATCCGAGCAAGTATACGAGATGCAAGTTTGTGAAAACTTTACAAGATCTCTATACTATTCCAGAAAAAAAATATTCCAAATTGATTTCCAAGCACTTTTGTTTTGACCGATATCCTCACTAGTGAAAAAAATATGTCACTCAGGTCCCGGATGTAGCTTCATGTGAGATCTACCAGTGGCGTACTTCCCAGTAAAACACTCGTGTCTATATAATATATATATGGAGCTATGAGAGAAGAAAAGTTATTCGCGTGCCGACCAGTTAACAATTGCTCCCTGCTTGTGAAGGAGTCCAATAAAAAGGTTGCAAAACGGAAATAATTCATATGCATACCATTAATATAATCATTGCAATCAGCACGTCAAAGCCATAACTATAGCATACTAACCCTTTAGTCACCGGGCTCAGATAAAATAAAAGAAACCTGGAAATAATTCGTTACAAAGAAAAGTATGGAAAAAAATAAATTCTTGAAAGCTTTCATGGATTTGGAATGGAAATATATTGGGACTTGTCACGTTTCGACACGTTTTTGTGGCGATACGCAGGGTGTACTTATGGACGAGTCTTTACTACAGGTAAAAAGATGGCCAGCAACGTGATCTGGTGCAGAAAGTCCAAAGCACGTGGCGGGAATTGTCAGCAACTCATGGTATCCACTACGTATTCATCCCCTCATAACATATTTGTCCTGACTAAAGTAAACCCAAACATACCTTGCATCCTTTTGTAGTCCATGTGTTAGATGCCAAATCCCAGTACCGACATCCAATGTTCTCTGTCCCCATGGTGTAATTCCTGTCAATGTATTGATTATAATCTTTCTGGAAAACGCCATACTGCCCATCTCCAGGTAGGGTTGGTGGGGGGTCTTTGTACTTAATACACGACCTCTTAGATCTTCCTGATCTTTCGCAATCCCTTCTCTGTCTGCTTTTTGCATCGGTGTTTTCCTGGTTTTGCTCAAGAGCCGTGTACTTGATTCCAACATAATAAAGACCGAAATGTTTCAACTCATCGCTGGAAATGAGCAATGTATTAGGGTCGCTACTGCAGTTAATGGCTTTCCCGTTCTGTACAATGCAAGATGAAAAATTTGGAAACTGTGCGTAGAGCTCAAAATCATCTTCAGTTGGCCTACTGCCGTATTTCACAAACGCGATAAAAGTGTCGGAGCTATTGACCGGACGGATATTAAGACTTATAGACTCGCCCTGTTCTTTGTAGGATATGGCGTGGTATTGCATGGAAGAGTTATCGGATGGTTTGTAGTATTCGGGGACGTCTTTGGGCGGGCCTGGTACTCCGTTGAATGACAGCTCAATGTTTTCTGCTAGATTGTTGACCGCTATTACGTGCCCGTTAGGGTCCGTGAGTTTCAAGTTTATGATGGGAGAGTGGATTATGGCGCTGGTTTCGTCCCACGTGTAAGGGTTCTCGGGAAACATCAGCATCTGAAATAGTAATGACAATATATTTCTGACAATATACTTAACTACGCCTACGGTTAACAACGGTGCTCTGAAGGAGTCAGTCAGTCAATGGCTGACAGATATGTTAAGCTATATGTGGATCAAAAATTGATTCACAGACTGTACGAAAAAATATATTTGCGAAATATCTACAATTTATATCAACACATTAGAGTTGTTCCGCACAACTACCTAGCGTATGCAAATCTCCAGGTAGATCCCTAGCGCATGTAAATGCTAAAAGTAATGATACGGAACGCACGCACCAGTGCCCATTATCAGCTCAAAATGTTCAATTATCACGGTCCGTGTAAAGAACTGCTATTCTTTGTTTATTTCTAACAAACAACTAACACTTTATTTCAAAACATTTTTTTATCTCATGCAAATTTTACGAAATACAGTTATTGCTGTAAGACCTTTTATATAAAATTGCCCTATTTCGTCTATTTCAGTGGCTAAAAGTATCTATATTTCCTCAAATAGGGAGATATGGCGCTCTGTTAAAAATGTACATAGCTCAATTACCATAGGAAGCATCCACCTTGGGTGACGCCATATAAACGTAGTACATTTGTAATCTTTCAGGTGCTTGAATATATGTTCTACTTTCACACGTTTGCGCGAAAGCTCATAGTTGAACTTTCTCGCCCGTCGCCTTTCTCTGTTGTTTCACATTCGTCTGATCTGTGCTTGCCTGAAAGGCGTAAGCAAAGGAGGGCCATCTGGGTAGCCTTTATCAGCCAACAACACAACTCCTACAGGCAAATCCAGCAAGCGGCCAGGTCCTACGGGCTCCATAAGCCGGAAACTCTGAGAATCATGCATGCGCCCCAGAAATCCTGCTTGAAGGAATCTTATGTGCCCTTCGTTATCGCATATAAGTTGAGTGTTTAACAGATGAAAATGCCTATGTCCGCTGTAAAACTCTCGCTGTGGTTCTGTAGAAGGGATTTGAATTTCGTGTGGAGTAACATCGATACAGCCAACTGCATTAGGAAATTCTGGCCATTTATTTCGCATTTGGTCCCATTCCCTGATTCTTGGCCATGATATTTGGGCATGGAAATGCCGCCATAGTATCATAACGCCCTGATAAATATGGGCAGACACGGTTTGAGGGCTGACATCGAATAGAAGAGCTAAGGTGTGTTCATGGGTATATTTCCTGAGCCACATCAAAACCAAAAGTAAGCGGTTAATTGGGCTAAGCTTAAATCGTCCCATTCTTCGCCTTAAATTACCACGTCTCGTCAACAGAAAGAATTCCAACGCTGTTTGTCTCGATATTTCTAGAAATGTTTCAGGAGTTTCGCCAGTGCTCAACCAGAAAAGGTATCGTTGATTGCAGGTAAGTGTGAAGACGTCCCGCCCAGCAAATACGTGTCCATGAAAATCGTAGAAAAGTCTATCTCTAAGCGGCAATTGAATCGTCAAAGGAGGGTTGATCGACACCAGAAACAGCAGAAGTTGAAGTAACGTTTTGAAAACCATCATTAACAGTCGTAGTTCTGCAGAATGATCAGTGTCCAAAGGAGGCGGCACCAAAGTTAAGGCGTGAATCATTTGACTAGAAGCCATAACACACATAGAAAACTGTCGCAAAAGTTGGCCTTCCATCTTTACCGCAGCTGAATTAGAAGTCAACAAAACACAATCAAATGCATGCTTTATGGCCACGAAATTGTGTTTGTTCGATCGTGGTATTTACAGTTCTTTGGAAAAGCCCAACGCGTGGAATTTGCAAAAATGGTGCGAAAATAGTGCTATAAAAAGCTCGATCTCAAATGTAGTGTTCTCTTTCCCGACCATGGATCAGAATATTTGGAGACCATTCAACGAGCCGGGAGAAAATGAACCAAGAAATGTGCGTGAAAGTGGGAGAAAACGAGAAGAGGCTTGTTCTGAATGCGTATACGCAGTCTGGTCATGGGGGGTGGAATGCCGTCTACAGCACCCTCAAGGAAAATATCGAGCAGCTGCCTCTCAATTCTAGAGTTGTAGACTACTATCTTGCAACTGGAGAGTCGGCGTGTATTCGACGGATGCAGCGAATAGTGCGGGAGGAGACGAAACAAGTTGCCATTACCCAGCCAAGACGCCAGGACCAAGGAGAGAGCTCTTCAGCAGAGTTAGCAAGAAACGTGGTTGCATCTCAAATGCGCTATGCAAAAAAGCGAACGCCGGAGGAAAGGAAGGAAGAAAAGTTTGCGCACTTCGAAAATTCATCCTCCTCTGACGACGAGGGAGCTTTGGCTGTCGTGGAGCCGCCGAGACGAAAGAAAACTAAAACTGTGAGAGAGGCAACTATGGCAGCGCAAACTGCTCACACAGAAATGTGCAAAAAAGCCATGGAGAGCATGGACGTTATGTCAAGGGTTCTTGAGAAACTTTATAGAAAAATAGATGAACTGTAAAAAAAAATTGCATGAAATAAAACAAGTACTTTGCAATAAAGTTTTAGTTGTTTTATTTAGGAATAAACAAATGAAGCATGTTATTAATAAGGTTAAAAAATTAACACCCAGCGTGTTATTTTCACGGTCCGTGATAATTGAACATTTTGAGCTCATAATAGGCACTGGTGCGTGCGTTCCGTATCATTAATTTTAGCATTTACATGCGCTAGGGATCTACCTGGAGATTTGCATACGCTAGGTAGTTGTGCGGAACAACTCTATTACTTTTCTTAAATCAAATTTCCTAGAACATTTCGGCCCTTCGGCCTTCTTCAGCTAAAAATATAAAGGTTTAGAAAGTTAAAAATATATACTTACATCAATGCATAGTTCTGCTTTGTGAGTAAAAAATGCAATGGGACTTGTTTAAATGGAAATTTGTTATCATAAGCTCGTGAAAAATTAAGAGCCCGTTTGATCGCCGCTTTCTATTTTTAGGGTGTTATCCTCAATAAAATCTTAGTGAGATTGGTTTCTTTTAGTATGTGTCCAATTTTTTTGTCGCGTGATGGTGCTTCTACAAGCCGTGTAAGAAAGAGAGATTACTCGATGAGAAGACGATAAATTAGACAACATTAAAGTTGTCTAGACCAGTTCTCTATCTGAACTTGCACACCAAATATTACGAACAACGTTTTGGGTCCCCGAGGATGTGAACGCGACCTTCTCGAAAGAGCATTTATCAAGCGTATACACCCATAGGAATGGCTCCGTGGCGCAATGGTAGCGTGTCTGACTCCAGGTCAGAAGGTTGCGGGGTCATGCTTCGTTTGAATGTTTTTTTATTTTTAGTTTTCAATTTCATTTACAAGAGAAGGCGAAAGATATTCAAAGATATGAAAGATATTTGCCGGTCAAAACGGATAAAGTTTCCGAACAAAATCAAGAGCCCCTTACCAACTGCACTGCTTCTGTATTCTATTTGAGAGATCCCTTCCGCATTGCCGATAGTCCATAATGCATTGCTTTGCCGCCATGTTTGATACCATCGAAAATAGAGACTAAAAAAGCTTTCTTATTCAGTCAACATGTCACATTCTGCCTAACAAGCATGAGAAAGACTTATAAAAGTATTAAACTTTTGCGTAAGCCAGAGTTTCTGATGCACTAAATCATGTAAACAAAAACAAAGCGATGCATTATGGGTAGGGTGAGTCGGGCCCTTTAATGCTAGCTTTCCTTAGGTTGAAACTCCCTTTTGCCGCCGTCCACATCCTTGGACGGTTTGCTGACCGTTTCGGGAGCCCACTATATGCACACGCCTATCGACAGATGTTATCCGCTGATGTCACATGATCGAAATGGAGTATGGCTCAAATAACATCAGCGGAAGACGACGACTGTCGATATGCGTGCGCATATAGTTGGCTCAAGAAACAGTCAAGGAGGTTGCGGACAAAACAAAGGGAGTTTCAACCCAGGCCAGAGGTCTCTTTTCCTCTTGCTCATCGGCCTAGTCGGAATACAAAGACGCCTATGCTAGCAGGGAAGTGCCAGCTTAAATTTTGAATGATGTTGAATGGGGGTGCCAACAAATTCAACATTGTTGAACATTGCTGAACTACGATGTGATTGCCAGTGGACCACGTGCATCGAAGTTGAATTGCTTTTGCACCCAATTCAATATCATTCAACATGGCGCGTTCAACACATGTTGAATGAAGTTGAATCAAATGTCTAATGTTGATTTGGCTTGGCCCAAGCTTACGATACGAAGCCATGAGCAAAAATAAACAAAGCACATTTCAAAGGTATTAGAGAGGATGGATAGCGCTCTGTTTTGGACTCTCAATAAAATAACAGCCGTCTCGCCCTAACGGTAGATAACCTAGACCTATCAGGTACCAGGTGGTACCTCTCCCACGTATCAGGGCAATCATTCTCTGAGTGGAATACGGCAGGCTTATCTTTTCGATACGTTAATTATTTCGCGGGATATTTGCAGTGTTCACTCGAAAAATCGGAAAGGCAATGGGTTTTGGAGAGCCACTCTCTAAGTAACGTTGCTTTTACCTCTTTCCTTAGCGATAAATATTGTTCTTTTTCTATTGACAAAACTGTCCCTGGAGTCGTTTACCTGTATATCAATGCGCGTGTGATATCCTGTGGGTAACAACACGGCTGCGCTCGGGAGCATAGCCTCGGTCTCTCCTGCCTTGATAGGTTTCTCTCCTATCTCACTCAGGGTGGCAACCCTGTAAGTGGCGACCGTACTTGTGGTTATTATGGTAACGTCCTCCTGTCCCGCTACGTGCGTGATGAACACAGCTCTAGCAATGACGTCCAAGGTTGCCATGTTCGTATTCACTACACCTTTGCACTGAAAATGGAAAAAAAAGAACTAACGTCAATTCGTGGTGATCACGTGTTCATCGATGACGTCACAGTGATGATCTCAGTTGTGTCCACTCGCAGAATGTCATCCAATACAGTCATTCAAAGGACAAGTTTGTCAATATGTTTTTCTGTTTTTATGACTCTACCTGTTCGATATCTGAAGAACGCTCACTCGCCTTGCGAGAAACATTCGCCACGTAAGCCGCTGACATTATGAAATTGCTGCCTGCAGTCATCAAATCCTTGGCCGCCTCAGAGATAATGGTGATACCTGTGTCTTCCAAGGACTTGTTGATAAGTACATGGGCCATCTCCTCTAGTTTACTGGTGCCAATGGCCTACAAATAAAACCAAACTCACTAGCAAGGCCAAACAATCCGGGGCGTTCCTGGGCAATATCTACTTGTAAGCCAGATGATACCAGTAAAAATGCCAACGCGCCTAAAAATGCCTGATCAGAAAGGCGCGAAACAAAGGAGATCTATACGCTATTTCAAATTATCATCCCACTTGAGTTCGTCAGCCAATCAGGAACGAGATCTACTGTCCTGACCTACTGTCCTGTCCTGATCGGGTCACTGACCTGATATACGATTAAATATCATGAACATTCCAAAATTTCACGGGGTCATCCTTGCATTGAAACCGAAGTATTTTTGCTAGTTTTATCGGCTGAAGAAATTGTTAGGTATATTTTGAGGGCCATCTGTACTTTCACTCGACATGAAATTGGGCCCAGTTTACTTCTGGACGTTCAATCATGCAAAACTTCTTTTGTTAGGGACGGACCATTATTTTTCTGAAGGGGGGAAGGGTTGAAATTTTTTTCCTTGAAAAACAATTTATTTTCAAGAGGACGTAGCTGCAAACAATTTTTTTAGGGTAGCGGTCTTCCTGCAACAATTTATTTTTTAAGATAATTTTAATACTTTATTAAAACGCGGCTTCAAAAGCGTTTATTAAGAAAGCCTGCGAGTATCAGGAATAAAGCAACTGAAATAATCATAAAGTAAATGCCTGCTTGAATCGAGACTGTTTTAAGATTATAAATATCGCCAGCCCAAAATCCAATTTGCGCCGCTCGCAGCACGGGCGTGAAGCCCATGCTCAGGGGAATACTGATATGCAATGGCATCTTTATTTGGATGTTTAGGTGGGATGATAAATAAATAATCGGGCAAATTTGGTTTGATTCTGCAAAATATCAGAGCTCGACTGCGTCTCCTCAAAATACGAACCACGGCTCGACCAAACTCGCCTGATATTTTGCCGATTTAAACAATCAAATAATCAAATAATCATATATGATTATATATGAACTAGCTGATGCCCGTGAAAAATTCACGGAGTGTAAAGGAAGAAATTTATTTACTTAAAGTGTTCTCTGATTTTATAAAACGGGAAAAAATCACATTGGTCGCGTATGTATATGAGGGCAAATAAAAATACGTCTGTCTGTCTGTCTATGGATGGGGGGTGGGGGTCATGATCTCCCTGAGTTCCCCCTTCCATTTACATTACTAATAACCTCCCATCAGCATGAGTACCCCCAAAATGATTTTTTTTGCACTGGTCTCCCTGACTTTGGTGCGACAAAATCACGCGCGAGTCCGTCTCTCAAATCGGTCAAAGAACCCGCGAAAATTGAAAACGCAATTAAGCCAAAAAATATATAACATAAAACCCATTTGACTTCGGAATTGTTTGTATGTTTATCATATCTCAGTTAGGGGAGAGAAGAAACAGTCAAGTAAAAATGTTCTACGAATTTTTTTAGTTTATGATTTTTTTTTTCGGCTTTGTCCCTCGCTTAATGAAATCGCTTGAATTAGAACTTAGCCCAAAGTGACTTATCTTTTCCAACAAAAACACGCCCACTGGAGAGATTTCCTCCTTCTCTTCGGGATTGTGCCCTTCGTTCTGCGATACAGCCGTCAGGATTTATACTTAGAGAATGTTATTCATGAGCCAACTCAAAAGGGCTCACTAAGCCATTGATTGATTGATTGATTGAAACCCTACCCATCTTACCAGTGTTGGACCAACCCAAACCCTGCACATGTTACTAGTGTTGAGCCAATCCAAACCTTGCACATCTTACTAGTGCTGAGCCAACCCAAACAGTACCCATCTTACCAGTGTTGGACCAACCCAAACCCTGCACATGTTACTAGTGTTGAGCCAATCCAAACCCTGCACATCTAACGAGTGTTGAGCCAATCCAACCCAAACCCTGCACATGTTACTAGTATTGAGCCAACCCAAACCCTGCACATGTTACCAGTATTGAGCCAACCCAACCCTGCACATGCTACTAGTGTTGAGCCAACCCAAACCCTGCACATGTTACTGGTGTTGAGCCAACCCAAACCCTGCACATCTTACTAGTGCTGAGCCAATCCAAGCCCTGCACATCTTACTAGTGTTGAGCCAACCCAAACCCTGCACATGGTACTAGTGTTGAGTCAACCCAAACCCTGCACATGTTACTAGTGTTGAGCCAACCCAAACCCTGCACATCTTACTAGTATTGCGCCAACCCAAACCCTGCACATCTTACTAGTGTTGAGCCAACCCAAACCCTACACATCTTACTAGTGCGAGCAAACCCAAACCCTCTTGATGCACACCTGTGACATAACGACATAAGAAAAATATGACGCGATCAAAATTTAATGATTTCAAAATGTTGAAGTCAACAAAAACAACACGAAGATTGCTTTGGTGAGGTAATCTAATGATGATCCATGGAAAATATTGATTACTTCAGTTATTTTCTCATGGATTTTTCGTTGCAACATAACGTCCTTATTATGTCGCTATGTCGCTAGTGTGCACCGGGCTTTACTAGCGCTGAGCCAACCCAAACCCTGCCCATCTTACCAGTGCTGTAACCGCTACTTCATTGCGTATTTGTGCGGAAGATGCCAGCGTCACTGACACTTGCTTGATGGCTTCTAGCGTCGTTGTAGATATAGTGCACATTTTGATTATAATGGTGGTTCGCACCTGCAAATTGAACTAGGGAATGTAAGGCATATAACTTTTTTGTTAGCACATTTACACAGAGTTATGAATAAATGACGAATTGTGATACTGTATTTGGCTCCGTGGCGCAATGGTAGCGCGTCTGACTCCAGATCAGAAGGTTGCGTGTTCAAGTGACGCCGGGCTCAGTTTCCATTTTGTTGAATTGTTGTTGTTTGGCTAGGAGGTAGCCGTTGATGTTCTTAGTTCTAGATCATTTTTGTTAAACGTTTTCTGTTTACCCGAAATGACGTTTATTTAAAGCGGGACTGTCACGGTACACGCATGCTCGAGCAAAGACCGCCGATCCCATAACTATCATTCAAAACGGGGATTCCCTGTTTAAATAAACCAATCACGGGACACTTCGTTTTCGCGGGAAAGTACCCACGCCCCGCGCGACGTTGCCTCAGGGAAAACATAATTTGGAGTTCATTCGTCAGGAGGCGACATTATGGTAAGTTTTTAGGGTTTTTTGGGCAAATGAGCTGCAAAATCGTTGTCTGACGTGAAGATACCGTAGCCCTTGAACAATTTCCATGTCTCGTGGACCCTTTTCGATATCCAGATCCTGCTTTTATTGTGTTCCCAAGCCATTTTGGCGTAAGTACGACCTCGATTAGGCCTTTCTTGTTGGGCAGCCATCAGTGAAAATGACGCTCGAGTCTCATTCAATTTAAAACGACAAACAATATTGCATCGACTCCATAATTTGGTCACGATACTAAGGAGATCTCAGGAGAGAATACCCGTTAAGAATTAAGGGTAGATGGACCCCGAAACAACAAGATTTGAACGGATTCTACCAGCGTAATTCCTCCCTCTCACAGCCATCGTTCCAGCCCGGACCAAAGTGATCAAAATTCGCACATGCGCAGAGCGTGACAGTCCAGCTTTAAACACGAGGTTCAACTATACAGGGTCAAGTGCGTAGAAGATTGCGGTATCCTTGCAGGTTTTTGTGGGATCTTACGGTTTCCTAGCGGGAACCTGCGGGACCCTGTATTTCTGTCACGCTCTCTAAAAAATCGAAATAAAATAGTTAAAAGCAAAAGTAGGCCATTTTATAATTATAAACTTATAAGAAATCAATTGAGGGAAACATTAATGAAAATAAAAGATCGGGCAAATGTCCCTTTATTGTGGCGATGTTTAGTAAAATTAGATCGGAATGTTTATTTAAAATTAGAACGGATTTCAGATAAAGATTTCAGTGTAATGCGCTTTTGATCATTATATGTTAAAAAGCGCAATATAAATCAATAAATTAGTATTATTATTATTATAGATGATTGTCGAAAGTAAATCAAGCGTGCGTTTCCTACGCTTCAATTTCGGTGAATAACAGAAAAGCACGTGACCGGTCGTTTCTTGGGTCACGAATCGCAAGTCGTACTTACTTCGTCTCCTGATTGGCCAATTGTTGAATTTGTTTCGTTTTGATTGGCTAAGTGTCTTTACTTGGCGTTTCGAAACAGAAAACAAATACCTTACTCACCCTCGTCCTGTTAGCCATGGCCTCCTTGGACAAGTTCCCGTATTTGAGCTGCTCAAAGGTCTCGTAATTCAGTAGCGACAATACACCGCTCACCAACTCTGTTGCCGACTCCACGTCCTCGATGTTGATATAAAAGTCGAGCTTGCTGTCGGGACGCATGACAAGTTTGTCGATCTGTTCATTCCCTGGCCTTTTTGAAGTGACCTGTTAATCAACAAGAGTTTGGCCAACCAAAGTTAAAATATGCCAAGAATAGTATATCAATAGTCAACAGAAAAAGCCCACACGACCCCAAATATATTTTATGCATTAAATATGTTCTACCAGAAACATAGAAGCGAGTTGAAACGTGTAACAAACATTGCTTTAGTACCAAGCTCTGGAATATTCGCAGAATAAACAATTGAAGAGATTTTGAAAATAATGTTGTTGCAAGACTCCAAGATGTTAAATGTTAGTATACTATCACTTACCACTGTTGCTCTACTTTATTTGAGCAACAAATGAAATATTATATGAAAAGAAGACTGCTTGGTAAGCAGGCGCGAGTTCATTTATTGACCAAACATGGTCATAAACTCTCCATGAATAATCCACAGCATGGTTCGCCGTTACATGTTTCAACTTTATATGTTTCTGGTTCTACTTGTTCTACCTGAGAATAAGGCTAATAATGGCCCACTCTGCCTTGAGGTCTAATTATTGTTTATCTTTGTGTATTGAAAATGCCGTTTCTACTGACCTTTATCTTTGTGTTCCACGTGGTCGATACCCCGAGGTTATCAACGACAAACACAACAACATCGAGAATGGAATCCTCGTTTGGATGACCGGCTGGTAGCTGCAGACGTGCACTGGGTATGCTTGCGATGTATAGGATATTGTTGAGATCGGTGTAAACTTCCTTGTATCCAAACTTGTACAGCGTCGGCTCGTTCTCTATTGTCCAGTTAGTACACACAAGACTGAACATGGTCTCCATTGCGATTCCTTGGTTTGGTGTTACTTCGCAGAACCCACCTCGAGGGGGAATGCTTGTGTTAAACTGTCACAGGAAAACGTTATTGACTTGATATCATTAATTAATTTCACTGCTAAGGCAGAGAAGTAACATTCTCCCTCCTGAGTTAAAAT
Source organism: Scolanthus callimorphus (assembly GCA_033964015.1). NCBI lineage: Eukaryota > Metazoa > Cnidaria > Anthozoa > Actiniaria > Edwardsiidae > Scolanthus > Scolanthus callimorphus. The sequence goes on along the minus strand of CM066917.1, from coordinate 12,686,843 downwards.
GTCTGAAATGTACAGAAAATGCCAACGCTAAAGAGAGACAAATGGAAGGAATTAATCGTTTTATCTGTACTTGAACCGGATAAGCCATCTTTCCCTCCAGTCCCTCTCCTCCCCCGAAAAACTAAGAATAGTTTACTGCAAAGAATGAGACGAAGAAATTTCCTTTCCCTGTTACGTTAGTAAGAGTCTATTACCTGATATTCTGTGAGCCCTGGGATTCGACCGACATCAGTTAGTTGATTGTTCTCCCACACTGTTAATCTAACTGCGAAGAGCCTTCCATAGTGTAAGGATTGCTTCTTGAGAACGAAACTAAATTTGTCCTTTTGCGTGAGGGTTTTGGAGGACAGACCAGTTACCGGTGTCCACTTGTTTGAGGAAGAGTCTTTGATAAAGAGAGACCAGGACTTGGTCATGTTTGTGTAGCAGTTACTGGAGCAGTGGGCCGAGAAAGAGAGCACCTCGTGAGGGTTTACTCTGACGCGACAGTTGTGTTTGCAGCTGAAAAGGATCAGAATAAAATTTGTTATGCTATATTCCGCGCCATCATGTTTTAATACCTTAGCACCGGTAGATACTGTGGAATTGTATGTATTCTACATTTGCAAATATCCCGAGAGTACTAAAGTAATTGATTACCTTATATAGAGAACTGGTACAGTGGAATTGTGTAGTTCTATCACAGTAGTCGTTCTCGCTCGTCGGTTGCCTTCGCGAACTCTCAGCTCCACCACAAAGATTCCCTGCCCTTCAACCGACTTCAGATTTAGAGTAATAGAGGACGTCCGTAGTATCATTGCTCGGGCTTTAAGGTATGGCGCACACGAATTTGTATTTGCGGCGGCTGCGTTACTCCATGTCACGTTATCTACAACACTCGAGAGTGATGTTTGCGTGATATTGAGTTGGCCGATACTGTTTGCTACGTAGCAGTACCATGAGAAGTCTAAACTGTTGTTAGAGGTGCTAGCTTGATCTGGGTCACGCGATTCAGACCCATCTATTGTGATGTCGTCCCTGCAATCTCTCCTTATTGCGGTTCCTTGTTTTATAATCACCACCAGGGGAGTCGGAACAACATTGACGTACCCCTCGACAGTTGACGAGATCCCTTCGATTCCCGTTAAGGTTATGATTAACTTTATTTTGTACATTCCATAGTCCAACGCACGCTCTTTGATCATCAGTTGCGAGGCGGTCGTGGGATCTTTTACACAAGGAAGAAATTCGTTAGAGTCCGTCTTCTTTATAAGAATCTCCCATTCAAGTCCCGCACCAGTAGCGTCTTGACACTGGATGTCGTACCTCGAACGCACCACAAATTCTCGTGATTTCTGTAAGCGTGTAGCATCCATCATTGTCTTCCCAATATTGCTCAGATAAAGGTCTTTGATATTGCAGGGTCGTTCGGTAATTGTAACTGAGCTGTTGACAGATTCTGTTATTAGGTTTCCTTTGCCCTTCAAAGAAACTACGAATATACCTGTCTTGCTGTATGTATGATTGAAAGAGAATGACTTGTCAAGAGGGTGGACGTTTGAAATATCAAACGTATTCCTGCTGCAATTCTGGTCCCCGTATGCTAACTTTCTGTTGTCACCAACATCGAGGAGGAAGCAAGACCCAGGGGGTGTATTCAAGATGTGTACGGTGAACACTGTTTGGTCTCCTTTCATCATAGGGCCATCATTAGATAGGGACATGCCAAGGGTCGGCCCGGATACCACAGTGGTGTACCTTGCCGTTTGTGCTCCTAACGAATTGTTACACTTGAGTATGACAGTGTATATCCCGTAATTTGCATATTGATGAGTAAGGTATGTCGGTAAAGTCTCGTAGGTGTAATTCATTGATGAACCATCACGGAGATCAACCGTACACTCGTATGCCGAACCATTAGCGACCGTCAGCCGGCATATCGTTATGTTCCCTAAACTGACAGTATAGTTACAGGCAACAATCAGACCACCAAGAGGGCTCAACCGTAAGATATTCACACTCCGCTGATAAATACGTTTTGTAGCGTTATTGTACGCAACTACACGAGGCTGAAAAAGCCCATGGGTATTATAGGAATAGCTGTAGGTCTTATCCCAGATACTGACGAACTCTTGTATTGTACCATCACCCATATTGATTGTGAAATGAGGATTTGACCCATTTGTTATCTTAAACCAAACAGAAATCGTATCATTCTCGAAACAGTCTGCAAATCGTCTGTGGCAAGTGATTGTTGCATTAAAGCCAGTTATTGCTATTTCCACCAACACGTGCGCGGTCGCAGACTCCCTGTTTAGCTGATTTGATGCAAGCACAAACACTTGAAAATAGCCAATGGTCTGGAATTTGTGGCGTAAATGGAGACCACCGATTTGAGTATCCTTTAAATACGCGTAATGCCACGAGGAGGAGTTATCACTGCTGTTAAAGTAAATGAGAAGATGACTTCCCGTCGTCCATATTAGCGTTACATCCGCAAGGGTATTTAAAGAGACGTTATATACATTTTCACTAAAACCAAGACCAGTTATGTTTTCCTGTACACTAAGAGTTCGCGTAAATGTCAGAGCACTAACTCGATTATAAACTTTGACTTTAAAAGTGAAATTCCCTGCTTTTGAGTAAGAGTGCACTTGCGTGAAATTTGTAACTTGTCTAAACATCCCGTCACCAAAGGTCCAATCAACAGTGGGCGCCGCTTTTGATATGACTTGCAGGGAAATATGAAACGTCCACTCCTGGTTTTTCGCAAGGTACATCGGTGCACTCACATTGAGTCCCTCAAGTTTCACTTGTACGTAAATAGTTTTCATTATACTCAAGTTATTAAGCACATTAGAAGCATAAAGTAGCAATGAATATTCCCCCTCTTCGGTGTAATTATGATAGTTCATTACATTGCGTAATGGATTCGTTGCATTTGCTTGGATGTCGTCCAGGGTGGTGTTAGTAGAATTGCCACCCCAGCTGAACAAGACGGTAACATTGGTTCCCATCATCATTTCCCATTTGACTTTAAGAAGGTTGCCCAGGACAACAGCAAAAAATGAGGTCTTTGTGTTTGTAATTTTTAGCTTTGTTACTGCAATAGGAGAATAACATCGGTATTAAATGTCAACAGGTTATATACAATAACATTAGATTTTCTAAAAATTATCAGTATACTGTCTTTTCTTTGCTTTTTTCCAAGCAATCAAAGGGGTATCGGTAAAATGAGTATGCGGACAAGAGGACGCGGATCCACGGAGAAAATGCGGACTCAAAAATCTAAACTTGGCTTGAGTTGCCTCTGAACATGTAATCCCGAGGCGGCGCATAACATTACGATGGTAATGTGCAGGCGTTGTGCGCTTTTTGTGTTTGGAATCCAAAAAAACGGCGAAACGAACAAAGCCAACAAACAAAGCCGACCAAGAAAGGAATGGTGCCGTCATACTTTAATTTGAAAGAGAAAAATAAACTGAGAGGAGTAAACAGTTGCCATTTTAACGCTTTTCACGAGCGCGTTTCGCGCTTTTCAAGATCTACACTGCGCTACTCACTTGGACATGGTTTCTGGCAGTTTTGTTGCTGCTGAACAAGAGGACAGTGGGCGCCAGTTGTGTGCGTGACATTGTTGATGCAAGGTTTACGCCTCGTTCTCATGCTGTACAGGCCACATTCAGTACATTGACTCCAGGGTCCCCAGTTAGTGTCCAGGCCACCCGCAGCTGTAGAAAAGAAGAAGGAAAAGTCATAAAGGATTCTTGGTTGAGTAGACCACTGTTCTCATTCGATAACATTTTGCGGAGACGTGACACAGCCCCTTGATGATCAGAAAGACCTATTGATACGGGACGTGTGTGTATCATGAGTGAATGGCAGACCTCTACTCTACCTGTTTGACAGCTGTACCACATGCTAAATCTCTTAGGAGTGCCCGGGCAAGGATCACCGAAATACGAGTTCTTGTTTTCCACTTTACAAGTCGTCTTCCCTTCACACCTCTCTTTGACCGTTTGGAAGGCAGTATCAGTCGCTTGACTAGGGCAATTAGCGGCCCGATAGTACACGTCATGTGGGACTATGATCATGTCGTCATAACATGTCAGGTTCTTGGGCTGCATGTAGTAGTTCTCCGTTCGAGACCACGTGAAGACTGCAATAGAAGAAAAATATCTTAGGCTAGTTTTAGACGTCGAACTTAATTCTGTCGCACTAAATTTGACTGGGTTTATTAGCCAGGGAAAAGTTATTTCGATATGAGTGATTTTATGAGGTTAAAATAATCGGTCTGGCCAATGGAGAAGATATCATCCCTGATTCTATGAGCGCTGGAAGGATTAAAAATTTTAATTTAGCACGGCAGTAGCGCGGCGTTGGCACGGCAGATAGTGCCGTTCCTAATGCAAATGAGCTCAAGACAATAAAGCTCTAACTAACTAAACAATGGGAAATTGACATTTAGTGCGACAAGAATTACGTTCGACGTCTAAAACTGGCCTTAGTGATTCAACATTTCATTGGGTTTTAAATTTGAAGTGTTAGCCCTTGTTATCCCATTTTCGTTTCCATTCCCAGTATGGATCGAGGATACATGCAGAGGAAAGACGCGCGAAGAGTTTGGATAGAACAAAATCAGCACTCAATAAACGCAAAGAAAATCCAGGCGGTTGGTCAGAGAAAAAAAAGCTGTCTATCAGGTTCTTATATAAAGCGTCATATAAACGCCCTTATTTCTTGGACGTGAGAGATTTTTATTTGTTGCAGACTCTTTCAAAGATGTTAAGAGGAAATCCATTTGGAGATCGAGTAATTTCAGGCATTGGTGGCAAAATCTTGTACCAGAGTAATATCAGGAATATTCAAATTCTGTTTGCATTTTCTAAAAGCTATAGTTGTTACTCATTGACTGTAGTAACACCAGAAACAAATTCCCATTGGAGCCTGTAAAATAATTTTCAAAGCTGAAAAACGTAATGCAAACACAAGAAAAGTGTTGCCAATTTCATTCCACTACCATTTCCAAGTGTTTTGTAAGAACTTTGAATTTCATATTCAGTGTTTGGTGTTATTAGAAACGGATTCTTTTCACAAGATACTGAAAACAGACTCAAAGAAGTTTGCAATGCAATGCAAATGATCTTGGCACAAGTCGAAATGTGAATTCCTCTCAAGTGTCGAGCACTAGACCATTGCTGCTACTTAACGAATTTGAAGTTTCAGAGTAGCGCATTTTATTCATGTTGATCTTCGTCACATATAAACGGTGAGTCCAGAAACGCAGCAAAATCATCGATAGAGCAGCAAATGCAAATGTGTTGTTTTGAAAACTTGGATCAGTTAAAATGTGGTTTACTGCTCCAGTGAAATATTCGCCTAGTGCCTCTTATATAAGTTAGTTTTGCTATGAATCCATTTGCAGGCCTGTTATTGGACCAAAACTCGCCTATTCCCGCCTATTCGCCTATTCTCGCCTGTTGTTGCCTATTACTGCCAAACATTTTACGCAAAATTTTCTGTTCTCGCCTGTTCTGGCGGGCAAGATCAAAACTAGTCTCCCCCCATGGACCCCCCCCCCCCCCCAGATGATAAAAAAATATTGGAGATTCTCAATCTAAATTATAATATTTTAAGCCGTTTGAAAAGGCTCCGAGGTGGAAAGCCTGTCAAGCTAACCACCACCATGGATGTGATACTTATCACTCACGGGGGTGCTAGCTGGTGTTAGTTTTTTAAATCGATGCGAGGAGAGAAGCTGCCATTCAGGCATTTTCTTTAGCGGGGAGATGCTCGCCGCCGCCATGTTTGGCGTTGCTTTACAAACAAAGATAAATTTTCCGTGAATGAAAGCTTGAAATTTAGAACATTTCATTTAACGGGAGTTGAATTGGTTCGTTTTTACAATTTTGTAGCTCAAACCCGGGCAAATGTTGTTTTATAAGCTTTCTTTAGCAAAAAAAAAGTGATCTCACTGATCATGTTTCTTCGCACGAACGTGCCTGGGAAGCCATTCAAGTGCGCGTGCCAACAGAAAAATAAGAAACAACACTGCGACCGAGATTAGTTGGACTAGTCCACAAGGGGATCCATGGACCTGGGGCCAGCGTTTTGTCTTTGCCCCCTGTTCTCGCCTATTCCCGCACACAAGGGGATCCATGGACCTGGGGCCAGCGTTTTGTCTTTGCCCCCTGTTCTCGCCTATTCCCGCACATTCCGGCCTCTTCTCGCTCATTACTGTATCCCATTTTCGGCAATTCCACCTCTTCCCACTGTGATGGTTTTACTTTCCAATATATACGTAATACTCGCGTTACTCACGTAATACTCGCGTTACTACATCCCTCCTTTCCTTGGATACAAACTAATACAGGAGCTAAACACTTGCTAGAGTTCAAAGTCCGAAATCATGAACGATAACGATTAACGCAGTCCTTGTCATAGATACATACACTTAAATGTCTTATAAAATGTTCAGATTTCTTCGATTAGTCGTCTTGGCGGGCGGATTGTGGGAACAACCACAGATCGACGCGTTTAAGCAAGTCAAATCTGCATTCGCTACAGTCACATAGTATAATAGTATTGTAGGCGATCGACTGATCGATTCGCCGTCTTTTTGTTTTTCCTTGCGGAAAGCGTGTCGGTTGTACGAGGTATTTTTACGCGGACTAAAATACTCATCTAATTATTCTTTGGCAGTTTTGTAGTCCTCTCCGGTGCCTGTGAGGGTGAAAAAGATATCTTGTACTTCGGCTCCGGCGGTGTGCAGAAGTAAATGCCGTTTCTGCTTGTCATCTTTGCAACCTGCAGCTCGAAACTTCGGATCCATTTTTCAGCGTTGGGCAACGGAAAGTCGATCTCCATGCGGGTCAAAATGCAGCTATCGGACTTACGGCGGCTATCGGGATAGACATGGGTTCGGTACTGAGCTTCTGAGCTTCTCTCGACGCCAATGTAATGGTTTTACTTTCCAATATTAAAACCGGGACAAAACGGCAAAGATGGCAGTCAACTACAAAATCTAAGTAAAACTACTGGAGCCCGCGGAGCATGCTGGGGCTTATGCACGAGTCACGTTACTACACCCACCAATCAGTCTACGGAACAGTTCCATATTTGGCAATACCTTGTTCTGAGCCTCTATTTCATGCAGCCCATTTTCCATGACAACGGCCGACGCTTTGATAAAATCACAGAAGCGGAGATTGTTTAGAAAAATACATCAACAACAACATGGGCTCGTACGCTCATCTATGTTGATTTGCGAAAATAATTTTTACATGGTTATTAACTACAAGGTCTAGTTATCTCGTGCTCGTGAATTGAATTCCTGAAAACTATGTTGAGCTGTTAAACTTTACCGTTATATCGAGACAACGATTTGCCGGATACCCGCTTTGGCTTACTCAACTTCAGCATTTTTGTACATGTCGTCATAAAAGGAGTTAGACGCTGAAATTCAGAGCATAGCTAGACTGACTAGTTTGGTTTGGCTAAGAGAAATTTGAAAGAACAACTTGGCCGCTCTGGGAAATTGTTAGTGCATAATCAACATGCACCGTATTTAGCATCTGCGAGTGAATGAGGTCTGTGAACTTTTGGTCTGAATATCACATGAACTAGTTTAAATCGACAGAAATTCATATTAGCTATTTGTTATATATTGCTTGGGTACTATGTTACATGTATGTGATTATCATAACTCCACAAATATGACGAAATATTATTCAAAATATGGAAGACATTCTGAAACCGCAAAATTCATGCTCGCGCCAAAAGCCGATTTTTGTACACCTTGTCATAAACGCGCAACATAAACATCGTACGTCCCATGCGAATCCCCTATCATTGAACTATTTGTATACGAGATGGGAACTCATGAAGATTTCGCGTTTTGACATAAAGAGCAATATTCTAAACCACGTCGTTCTGTAGCTTTTTGTTGTGTGTGCGAACGGTGGTGCACATTTCAAAGGCACGGATGAAACATTCGAACATTCCGGCATGCATGCTGCAAAAACAACGCTAAACCATGCATAACTCTTTTAGTTTTTCCTTTGTTTCAAATAAAGAAAACAGATAATTTGTAAAAAGGGGGTTAAAATTGATTTTCTCTAACCCAACCCGCCCAAATATAAGTTTTAGAATAAATGATTCACTAGGAATAATATTATTACGCTGCGTGTTTTATTATGCAAATTAAGTAAGAATAATTAATTCAAAGTCAAACATCGGCGGTCTTCGTACACTGCTTTAAAACGGCCACCGGCGTCTTGAGGAAACGCAAAGCAGATGTTCCTCCTTCACCAAAACTTAAAAGGCCGCCCATCATAGCGCTGCAAAACATAGATGCAAAGAATGTTGTGTCTGGGAGGCGACCGGCCGACTACATAGTACTGCAGACGACCATCATGTGTTGGGATCTATGAGGCTATAAGGCACTGTTCCTGTAGGAGAAGCAGAACAATTCAATCAATACATTCGTAGGCTACCCAGGCTACTGATTTGTGAGAAGAATTAACGGCAAAATACAGAGAATGTATGCACACGTAAATCACGAGAAAAATATACGATGGAAATTTTAAAATCACGAATAAAAAACTGTTCTACAATAATATCTAGTTGTACTTCTCTTGAAATCTGCGAAACATTATGGGCCTTTGAGCCCTTTTACTGTTCGCTCGCTCCATATACAATAAAATTCAACTGATTGAAAAAAGGCCACCAAGATGGGTTCGACTTCAGAATACATCCTACAATGCCTGGCAAATGGAATGAGAGTTAATGAGAGAACGTGTGAGTATGCGATCAAACGTGAGCTCATCACAGTTTGATTAAGTTGAAATTGCCCAGAGACCCCAGAGTTACAAAGTTTGGCCTCTTAGCATATGTAATTTCACTGGGTAGATGAGTCTATTTAATGTGATATTCCATTATAATTTTTGCAGGAGCTATTATGGAGATATGAGACAGATCATCCAAAAATTAAGTGGGAGACAAGGTTCTTGAGTCTCCCGCAAAATGTGCATGAGTTGGCATCTTTGCTGCCCCTATTTTTATTTTATTTTTATTTTGTTAAACCCTAGATCCAGCCCTTATATCTAAGAATGATTTCTATAGATGAGCAGCTCATTTTATATGTGGCACAAAGAAAGAACAGAAACAACGAAAATGTTTTACACGGCAAGATTTTAGATTCACAAAGCTTACAAAACAAAACGAGTGAAATTTAGAAAACAAATGTCATGCCTTCGATGCTTCGACGCCCTTGTTCGTTGAAACCTCCGTTTTGATGTGTTTTCAAGTCCGTTAAAACATTGTACACAAGTAGCAAAAAGTATTCAGCGGAGTATTCTGAGTATTCAGCACTAATGAGTAAACAAATAGCTAACCAGGCCTCGCGAAAGAGTACAAGAAGAGCATGAACCTGAGGTAGTGGCCATGACGTGTCTTGAATACTTCAAATCCCGATAAATATTAATGGAAGGAGACGAATGCATAAGGTCGATCGCCTACATATCGAAGTACTAAGACCCTTAATGTAAATGGCTTACCTGATTTGGAGATCGGTGAAGAAACCCTGATAAAAACAGCTCTTTTCCTTCAGCTCTCGAACGTCTTGTTGTGTACGGAATTGGCGCCAATGCCGAAATTCAATACCGAAGTCACTTCGACTACGATTTGTTCCGAAATTATGAATATAATCGAAAACAGAACCAGTTAAGGCTGGCCTCTGACATCACTTGCAGGCTACTAGACAGATAAGTTGGCCAGTTGTTGCAATCTGACCATGAAATAGGCGCAAGAAAGTTGGAAAATAGAAAGCTCCTGCTTCAAAAATGGCGCTGCATGAGATGGAGGCTCAGAACAAGGTATTGCCAAATATGGAACTGTTCCGTAGACTGAATACTGTCTCATATTTTCATTTGCCTGCTCTTCTGTAAATAGCAGTTCACAGTCTATATCCACTTTTCCCCCCAAATCTCTAGTTACTTTAAGCTGTCAATCAAGATTCCATGCTTAGACTGTAATCATAGTTTATAGAGGACAATGGTTAGGAAACCTGACACCCTGTTATTGTACTATGTCTTTGTTCACGCTGAACCATGAAAAATGAAGTCGATCGTAAAGCTGAGTTCTATTTTGAGCTATTGTATGCTTCCTGCGATACCTATGGTGCTCCGCTCTGCGCCCTTCGATCCGCTAAGGAGCTTCGCTATGAAAAATGGTGGGTTGCCGAACTGTGGGACACACATGTTCCTCCCAGTTTAGGTAATGATTTAGATGGACACCAAGTAATTTGGTTTGGTTCACACGCTCAGTTGGTTTATTTGTTATGTCAAGTGGAGGCTTGTAATCCCCAAGTTTATGAATGAAACCGGAAAGTCCATGAAAGTCAAGTCTATGGGAGGAGAACGTCGTAAATAATAGAGGCGTTTGTAACCACGAGCTAAAGTGTTAGAAAAGTTAGACCAAAGCAAAACTTATAATGTTGTGTTGAGTTAAAAAAATTGGAAAAACAGGAAAGTTGTATTTCATTCAAAGAAATCTTTATAAAGAGTAAAAAATACCATGGCTCGCACGCCTCGCATGCCTCGCACATTTGTATAAGAGATGTGTGAGCAAAAGCAAAACTGTTTGTGCTTATGGTAAAGAAAGGTAAAGAACGTTTTTTTGTGATTTACTTTATACACAATCATAATCACAGAGTGGAGATAAGGAATTAATCTTGTGTGAAAGCTGAAGTGCGCCCAATGAAATATCCCATGTGTGCTTCTGAGCGTTAGCCCACCCCGAGAGGGGATTTTTTCTCTTTCTCCGCTTACTGGGGCTAACGCTCAGAAGCACACGTTGGATATTTCATTAGGCGCACTTCAGCTTTCATACAAGGTTAATTCCTTATCTCCACTCTGTTAAACTTTGTGCTACGCGGCCACAGGCTTGCCTGAACGTCTACATACAATCATAATCACATTTTTAGAGATATTTTGAGCAAGCACATGATAAGCTTAAGTAAGCTTACCATAAGATCTTCCATACAAATATTTTTCCTCCCACCATAACTTTTCTCATGGTATACAACCTTAAATGTCTAACTCTGTAGCTATAAACTGTAGCTATAATAAAAAAGGAAATGGTGTCTTGATACATTTGTTCTGTAATTTTTTTCTCTACTCTACTTTTGTCTTACAATTAAAAGTTTCATTCCTTATTTTTCCATTATATTGCAGATTACATTGCTCGATCCAAAAATTCAATGTTAAAAATGATAAATTTTTAATAAATTTGATTTCCAAATATGCAATTTTTTTACCAGGAGTAATTATTTAAATGACAAGAATAATGTTAAATGTTGTGTTGAACATTGCATTTTTGGATTGAGTAATAAAATCAATAATGGTGTTATGAATTCAAATAATAATTTGGGGGCATGTACTTGGACTGTGAAGTTCCTTATACATTTTTCTATCTCGCCTGTTCTGTTCTCCCTATTCCCGCCTATTCTTGCAGGTCAATTCTTCCCGAAATTCTCTATTCTCGCCTATTCTCGCCTATTTCCCGCTGAGGGAATAGGCAAGTTTTGGTCCAATAACAGGTCACCGTTTATCGTAAAGGTATAATTTAGGAACTAGTGTTATCTATGATCGTATTTGCCCTTTTCATGATGACTATCATAAGGGGTGAAAATATATTGATCGTTCAATAATTTCATTGTTAAGCTTAAATATTTCCTTTATATTGCCATCAGCTAATGCTTAGGGCATTGCAAACTGGGATAAGGTCATTTCAACGTTTTTCGTCGTCTTGGATCTCGGAATTTTGCCTATGTTGCAAAACCATTTAAGAATTGTGCTGTTTCTTTGTAATCGGCTTAGGTTTTTACAGATATGTTTATTCATGAGAAATATCTTATGGTCCACGTAATTGAAGTTGAAGAAATTGTAGAGATCTAGTAAAAAAGGAACCCAAATAGTGCCCTGAAATAATAAGCCATGAGCCACCTTAACGCGAAGGAACCGAAGGGGCAGGAGCTTGTTTTGTTTAAAACCGGTATTTTCCTTTTAACTATTTGAAGTAGAAAAAATGATATATTTAATCGGAAACGCCATTATGTAAGCTCTTAAACGACGTATACACCTAATTCAGAAAAGGTGAAGCAAAGAATTCCAAACTCCAAAGCCACCTTTTTTGAATTTTGTGTAAACGATCCTCATAGCATGAATTTTGACGCGACACGGATTTTTATCCGCGGACACCTGATTTTCGTTACCCTTACCCTAAGTCTCATGCGACACTCAAAATTCCTCTATTCGAAAAGGATAACGTATGACTTGCAAAGCTGAGAAGATAATACAGTAAGAGGATACAGGCAGTCCTGCTGGAGTAACATAACTAGACTTCTCCAGGAATAACTTCCCTGCCACAAAAAATCCGCACCAACAAAAATCCTCAAACATTAAACAGTGTACAGACCCGCAGAATGGTCGCTTATATTGGTGTGGCTGTTCTCAGATTGGGGAAAGACAGGGGGTAGTTTGTCTGGTAACACATGAAGCTACAATTGCTGGTTTGCACGTGACGTCATTGGCAGCTATGTTGATGTACAGGAACAAAAGAAAGTTCATTTGTTGCTCTTTGTTCTGTACACCAACATGGCCGCCGCTTTTTGATATTCCCATAGGAATGAGTGCAACCCAAGAATAGTGTTTTCTTCACTTACCAGACTGGCAACGATAGGTCATGTTTAAGTACTTTGAAGTGTTGGTGCATGGATCAGTTAGCAGCGAGCTCAGATCTCCGAGGCTGCATTCCGTCCTTCCCTGGCACCGCGTCATTACCTCCTTTTTTGTCGTTACTAGGGACGTACAGTTCGTGGTTTCCCCGAAGGAGGTCGGACAAACATCGGATTGAGTTCGCCCATAGAAAACTGATCGCACTTCAATTACAGTGGGAACTTTCTTAGATCCGTACTTAGGACACACAATTGTATCGTTAGACGATGCACAAGTGGTTATGTCATGCTCTGAAATGTAATGGAAATGATCGAGAAGAATTATTGAACAAAGCTCCACTCGAAAACTCCACTTGAGTTTGGTATCTGAGAGAGCGCGAAATACATAAATAACGATTGAACTACCATACTGCTCAACTCGTCGATGCAGTACTGGATAGAGAAAGAGTACAACGCCAAAATTTATTTCCTTCAGAAAACTAAATCGACCAAAATACGTGAAAACACCATCAATTAGTAGCTAAGCTAGATACTTTTATTCTATTTTCTTCATCAGCTTCGCCGGCCACTTCAGAACGCAGACAATTTTATTACAACATATTTAGCAATTAATGAATTCCGCTGAGTAGTGCAGAATTATTCAGATCGAGGGATGTTATTCATCGAGGCCGAAGGCCGAGGTGGATAACACCCCCGAGATCTGAATAATTCTCCACATCATACGGAAGTTGAATTTATTAATTGTTTTATTATTCATCCAAACTTTCAATTGTTTTATTATTCATTCAAAATGAATTTCCCCGCTTTACTTTTTTAAGATAGCAAGCAGTTTTGCCAGCCTGCCTACAAGTGTGACGTCAACTTCAAAAACATCAAGAATTCGCCGGGGACGCTCAACCAATCAGAAGTGGGAAAATATGTTGAATGAATAATACACAGAGGATATTACACGGTGGCGCGGAGATATGAGTTTTATTTTCGAGTGGCAAGAACAATGTTTTACGAATAAGCGCAGCGAATGAGTAAAATATTGTTTTGACACGAGAAAATAAAACTCATATCTTCAAGCCACCGTGTAATTTTCTGTTTATTATATAGACAAACCAGAAAAAAATTATTCCAAATTGATTTCCAAGCACTTTTGTTTTGACCGATATCCTCACTAGTGAGGATAGCTTCGTATGAGATCTACGAGTGGAGTATGTAAAGTTTACAGAATGAGCGGCCGTGCTGTATCGGGTTTACAAACACAAGCGCGCAGCGCGAGCGATACTTTTAAACAAAGACAACTGAAAGGGCTTCTAAAACCTAACCCCGCGGGTATTATTTAACAGGAGCCCTAATTTACTTTTACTCAAACGAGTGTAAACTTCCAACAAAGGCAACCAATAGACAAATAAAAGCCATGTATTGTTGGGTTTCAGTTCATTGTGACGTAATTGCCTCTCTTGTAAATGCAAATCAATGAACTCTTACGAGAATTTTTAATGTGGACTTTTTATTTAAATAGTTATACTTTTTTAGATGATACATTTATATCTCTTTTTCACGGCTTTTTTGTAAAACAGCGTAAGCTGAAAAAAAAAAACAGTGTTCAAAAAAAATCCCGTGAGTGGCAGTTGCAGAGAGGCAACAAGAATCCGATAAACGAAGAATTTCATTATGATGTTTGAAAATGCTCAGTTCTTATTTAGTGTTTCTTCTGCAACTTCATTTATCATGCAAGAGGAATTCATCATTCTGTGTATCCTAGAAGAGGTCAACATGTTAGCGCCATTGAATAAATCGCAGGTTAGTGTGGGGCTGATGTAATCAATTCACATTCGATTGCAATTATGGCTAAATGTCTTTGGGATTGTGTCTAAAGTTGTGATTCTGAACGTAAAATTACGTCGGAGTTTTGTCTTCGAGCCCTGCATAATAGTCATGAGTTTTGTAACCTAATGTTCATGAATTTTGTAACTAACTATTTAATACACATGAGTGTCTGTATCAACATGTTTATTAAATAGTTAGTTACAGAACTCATGAATATCAGTTACAGAACTCATGACTATTAATGAGTTATGAATCAACCAATCAGCCTACAGCAATAAGCACGTGAATATTACATCAGCCCCACACTCCCCTGGTATATTCAATTCCGCCCCCATGCTTTTAGTTTGTTAAACTGTATTGGGATACACAGATGAAATCACATGATCATTTGAGCGTTCGCGATTGGTAGTTTCGCTCATTTATAAGTTTTAGAGTTCCCAGTAAAACACTCGTGTCTATACAATAAATGTACTTATGTTACCTTGGCAAGGCAAGTGGCAGAGCTTTCTGTCCGATAGAGAACTTCCCCCGTGCCATCCCGATAAGAGCGGCACATCACCAAGGTTGAGCTGTCTTGTTCTCAGCTTGCTGGCATGCAAACCACACGCCTCACATGATGCCCAGGCTCCCCACATACGGTAGTAGCTGCCCTCTGACATACAGCAAACAGGTTTTGTTCGTTTAGACATGAAACTCAATCTCGTTCCCAGAGCCTACTCCGCTGTTGTTGTTTGTCGTAGGCTCTGGCGGCAGACAATCGTAGCCGATTCTGATTGGCCGGTATTACCGCCCGCCATTTTGAAATTTGCCTAACCGACAAAGACAGTCACCATATATGGAAAACCGGATGTCCTAGATTCTAGGACTTCCGGTTTCGTCTGCGTCCAGAGCCTCCGAGTCAGCATGACCGAGAGGCTCTGGGAACGAGATTGACATGAAACTCCAAACTCTAATTGAACACCCTTTTGTAATCTACTTTAAAAAGAGTGTCATGGTTACTAAAATATTACATAGGCAGTACTTTATAATGTTTAGAGCTAAGTTATTTATGAAAGGACACAGGATGCGTTCAGTGGTGCTCTGCATTAAACATTTCCTGATCCACGCGGGGTAAATTCCGAGCTGCCAGGCGTGCGAGAGTCGAATTTCTGACAATATTACAGCAAATCCGTGAAAATCGTGCCGAAGAGAGCCCCATCGAGCTATTACTTTACAAAAGAAAAACAAAATTAAGCAGTTTACGCAAAAGAAAACGAAGAAGAGAGCGCATTCGGGGGTCCTTTTAGAAAGTATCGAAATAAAATATAACAGAGTATAACAAAACATTACAACGATAGTACGCAAAGACACGAGCACCACAACAACAGAGCAAATTACTGCGGGACCCTTCATAAGCGGAATAAGGGTTGGTTCTTACTTGTTTGACAGCTGTAGCGGAACTTGACATACTTTTCCACATCAGGACACAAACTTCCAAGTTTGAGATTCTCACCGTTGACCATATTAATATTACACTCATGTCCATTACAAAAGAGATTTGTCTTTTGGACGTTCCCACTGCAGTTCCTTGACTTGCTTACTGCAGGACTACACACAGAGGGTGACTCGCGGCCGTAGAAAATCGGTTCGTGAAGGACAAGGTGTCTGCCTTCTGGGCAACTTATCTTTGCTGTATCCTCATGGCAGAAAATCCTTTCTACAACTGAACAAACAACATTTGCTTGCAGTGATTTATAAGGATTTCAATACGTATTCCAAGAACTGCAAAACTAAAAAGTAAAAAGTAAAGTGTGAGGCCTCATATTGGATCCCTGATAAGAAAAATGGGATGGGATGAGATCAAAAGGAAAAAAAATAGTTTATACTAGACATCAGTTTCCCACACGACAATCATGTTAACCAGTAGTTTTACATATTTTTTATTTGTAATTACGCACTGATGATTCCACCGTGATCTAAATAAACATCATGTATGTATGTATCATTCCGTGATAGGTAACACACCTTACCCAGGTGGGAACAATGGGTAGGGATGAGATCAACACCTACATATCCCAGATGAGAACCTCGCATACAATCATACAGAACATAATGGGTATGACGTTCAAAAATATGGTATGGTGTATTGGTAGGCACTGTACATTTTTGTTCCTTTACCTGGCGTACAGTGGAAAGCCACATAAAGGTATTTACTGAAGCCTGGACATGCATCTTGGAATATTCCATTACTTGCGGTAAGAGTACAGTTCCGTCTCATTTGGCATTTTTCCCAAGCGCGAACACTGTTATATGTTTCTATAGCTGGATTGGTACAATTGCTGTCCGTTGCATTCAGTGACCCGGTACAAAGAGAGAGAGATTTCCTCCCATAGAATATGGTATCAAAATTTATGAATGTCCCATAGGGACAGACAAGACCAATAGAATCACCATCACAAACGGTGTAGTTGAAACCTGAAACGAAAACGAGTTATTAAAACTTACTTTCAAAAGTCTACCGGACATTGTTACAATATTTATTGGTAAAGGGTTTACCTGCGCATGCTTTTGTACAAGATTGTGTCAGGGTTTCTGATTGCCTTCCTGAGCAGTCTGACCCGCCCCTGCTAGTCTTGGGGTTCCTACAGCTTCTGCGTCGGGTTCTAAAGTGCAGCACTCCACATCCCTCTGGACATGTATTCCATGCGGTCCAGTACGTATAGCCACTGTTAACTGAAACGCATTAACATGGAAAATCTGACTAATTAAACATTCACAATGTGATCAAAACACCTACCGAAATTAAGACTGGAGTGTACTAATTTTCTACCCATTTATGCTGGCAGATAATGAACTACCGTACTCGACTTGCCTTCCATGAACATTACTGTGAGACTATTGCCCCCTTCTTCTTGCCTCTTCCCATGGAAGTATAGTTCTTAAAATGTTGACTTTTAGTATCCAATATGACTTGGTTCTAGTGATGATTTAGATTGAGATTTATGTGTCTTAAAAAATCATACCATGACAGAAGGCAGGTAATAGAATTTTTGGGAGGGCTGTTTTCCAAGGTGTCTCCAGATAACTCGGAAACGAGCGTGTTTATCATACGATATAGTTCCCATGACCAGCCTTGGGGCTTGCCTCGTCGAGGGTATGTGCATGTAATATTACACTTTTGTACAGGAATATAAAGAAGTGGGTTGAAACCTGAAACAGCTCTCTAACAGCTCAGGACTACAATATCCGCGGGAAAAAAATGATCAAATTAAACAAGTAAATAAAGCTGTGATGACAACGAGGACGACAACAGCAGAGAATAATACGCCGGATTAGAGAATGCAAGCGTTTGCATTTTAACTTACAGAATGCAAGGGTTTGCATTTTAACTTACCTACCACTTAGATAACTTTACCCAAGTTTCGTTGTCTGAGATTCATCGCTTCCCAAGATATATACCTTTTTATAGCCCCGCTATAAAACTCTTGGGTTACCTGTGCGACGACGGACGCACGCACAAACCGGAGGACTGATAATCAAGGTCGATGCATATACACTTTATTGTTGTTTCTTTTCCTCCTGCATGCAGCTATGGGGCTCCGCTTATTTACAATTAGGATAAACCAACTAATGGTCTATTACAAATCCTGCATTCTGATTGGATGGGCTACTAATGGTCTATTGGTGATAGACCGTACCTGGCAAAACCACCACCTTTCATTATTTTACTGAATGTTTGCAGTAAAATAATGGAATTCATCGCCAAAACGGACCAACTAGTTGGTTTATACTAAAACAGTACCTCTCGTCCTTATGTGCTATGATATCAATAGACCATTCGCGCCTTCGGCCTCATGGTCTATTCATCATAGCACATTCGGGCTCGAGGTCTAATTGTTAACTAGACTACTCGTTTTCGATTGAAAAAAATGCTAGAAACCCACTAGCATACTACCTTCGAGTTGTTGCTAAAACATATTTATTTTCACTTTTTTTTCGCTACTCACTATATATTACGTGAGATTACGTGATACATAGTGAGTTGGGAGCCAATCAGATTGCAGGATTCGTAATACTACGCGAGTTGATTTCTACTAATACACATTTTAGCTTCGGTTTGGATGAATCTTTAGAGCCAACAAGTTTGTGAGTCCCGACCACTTATCACAATTTCCTCTACTTACCTGGCTGGCAACTAGACTTAAGAACAATGCTTTTCCTGCTCAATATCCCAGGGTAGGGATCGCCCATTGTTGTCACATTAATTGTACAGGTTCTTTCCTTGTGACAGGGGTTGCTAAAAAACCATATTGTTTTATCTGGCAGTGGTACACTAAAATTTAATGGTGTTGGCCCAGGAGATGTTGTATTCATGGTACAGTTTGTACCTCCAGCTCCTGTGGTTTGATCGTTTGTTGTGCTATTACATTCTGAGGCATTCAATGGACTTGCTGTGGTAATTAATGCATTGTTTGTTTGATTACTTGATTTTGTGTTGTTGGTTTGTGTTGTATTCCTCCCCGTTGTGTTTGAGGGGGAAATACTGCTATTGTTATCAGGCATTGTAATGTTTGGTACAGTAAAGCCCATCCAGTATAGAACATGCATGGCAACAATATCGCCCTCTCGATCACATCTAAACAATGTGCCTGGCCTTCCTGCAACACCATACTAGTCACTGAAAACAAAACAAAAGAAAACATTAGGTACCGTCCATACTAAATACTACGTCCCAAGTTTTTGACAAGTTGTTATCCAGACAAGTTCGGCCTCCTGTCTACAGTATCGGGGGTAGAAGCGGAATATTGAATATCGACTTTTAAAAAAAAGATAAGGAATACGGAATATTTCATTTAAAAAGTAGGGAATACGGAATATTTCATATTTCCTAGGAGAATAAAGAATATCCAGTTTTGATTGGGAATATCATCCGGGAAAATCTAGTAAGGAATGGGAATATTGAATCCGAAAAGCTAACGGAATACGGAATGTTTAAAGTTAAAATATTCCGCTTCTACCCCCGATACAGTATCCACACACTCACTGTTTTGACAATGCCATGAGACATTAAGTACATAGGAATCATTGCCACAAGGTAATGTTTGTATTGGGGATGGTAAATAGCAGACATCATAGCTGCCCTGGCACGATAACCTCACGTCACGTGTGGCCGGTCGGTCACAGCTCTCATTACACTCTGCTTGGCACGTGTAGTTTGCACTGTCAATATACACTGTTGCTCCTTCTTCGCAACTGATCTGTTCAGATCCAAACTTGTTAACAGATATCTCGAATGCTGGAATTTAAGATTAGCGATCAGTGATTGATAAGGAGTACACATTAAATGGACATTTACCTATTCCTGCTATACTTATACAACAAACGAAAATATACCTTCATTTATCCATACCGTGCTATTCTTGGGTTTCACTTGTCACGTGACGAATTTTTTTTCTCTAAATTAACTTCTAAACACTGGATGCCTAATAGAATTATAAAGAATATACAAAATTATGTTTCCTGGGTAAATTTTAGGCCGATTGATCACTTTCCGAGCGAGATATTAGCAAGTGAATGTGCGCCATTTTGTACAGTAATTGCATGGACCCGCCATGTTGGAGCCAGCAGGGGTCCTTTATGTGACGCATGCGCAGATGCACGGCCTGATTTGTCTTCAGCTGAGCAAATGCTGGTTTGTTGTCGTGTTGACCGAGTTAATTTCTCCACTTTTATGCGGGAATAAGTAATCTAAACCACAAACGGAGTTCAACAGAAACAATATTTGTACTTGGGGAATGAATTTTGAGCAGTTTGAGCTTGAGATTGCTACGCTATTCGCTTCGGCAAAGCAGCTCTATTCAAGGATTTCGATTTAATATGGCGGATGTCTGTGATCTGTGGTGGAATTCCCAAGTTAACTTTCTGCCAGCAGCTAAAAGGTGAAGTGTCAAATTATCCGCCAAGGTAAGCTTTTAATTACTGTTGGCTTATGTAGGTCTCTCTTTGAGAAATCGCACCAAAGGGTTTTGTGGAATCTTTCGTTGAGCTTCCTTGCTGTAATGCAAAAGCCGATTTCTTATCGTCTTGCCAGAATGTGCTTTCAAAATCTAGTCGTTGTACCACAGAGTTGTCAGTGAAAAATGGAAGTACTATCATTTTGAAATTCGTTTATCTAACGGGGATGAAACAGAAAATGGGGGAAGTTATGTGTTTTTGGTTCGACAGTTACGCACATGAGTTTCAGTGGTTGTTGTTCTTGGACTCCCACTTTCCTCACGATGAATATTAGATCTGGAAATAAGTCACACGCAGTTTCTAGGACCCAGTTTAAATGAAACCATTTGATTTCCTTGAGATCGGCAGCAAAATCGGGTCTTCACTCGAGTTCTAAAATCTGCTTGAAAATGTTGTCTCATGAATATTAATTATTGGACATTTTTCGAAAATTGCTCGTTGTACCACTGAAGTATCTCTCGAAAACAAAACTACATTCTATATGTCTTCATTGTGTGGTGCTAATTTTTTGGAAATAATGGGGGAAGTTAAGGATTTTTTGGTGTGTTCACCTACAGGACACCTATGCTTGGGCATGCTCCTTAGAAATATTTTCACTGAAACAGCTGTTGCAAGAACTGAAGTGCTCAGTTTGTTTGCCCAGAAAGCAAAATAAATTGAGATCTGAGCTGGTATAAAAAAGCACTGCTGGTTGTGTATACTTACTGAATTTAAAAAAATTTGGTGAGAAATTGGATTTTTTGATAAACCATTTGACTTGTGAGTGGAAATTGTAGATCATGCGCCATAGTATGGCTAGGTTAGGTTTTGTAAGACTATGTATAGGTTATGGGTTGCCTGTGTTATCTGCCTCTTGTTCCGCGAGCATGCGCTGTAAGATCGTCGTTCACGGCTGGGGCCATGATGGCCGCCATGACGGAATAAACTGTGGTGGTGTGAAACCGGCTCCTTGTCTCCCCAATTACTGGCGATGTTACAGTGAAACGAGATGTTCTCTTCCCTACAATTTTGTAATATTGCCTAGCAACATTGATGGACAACTTGCTTGAATCAAATTCCAAAAATCTTTTGTATCTGTCTTCACGATATTGTACCAGAACTCGAAATAGTTTGTTTCCAAAATCGTTCAATTATGGTCTGCCCCTCCAGAGCTCAGACATGTGGCGAATTAAAGTTGCTCACGAGAAATTGCAATTTGATACCAAAATTGTCCATCAGTGTTGTCCATCAGTGTTAAGAGCAAAGAGAACAACCTGTGTGACTGTAATAATACAAATTTCATTACACTTCTCCTAGTTACTATGCATTAAAAAGGAAAGTTTTTTAGAAGCACCTGATAAAATATATAATTGAGGGTAGGACATTCAGAAGTAACTTGTTGTGCATTGTTTGTTGCAGGTTCCGAAGGTGTAGGTGTACATGTATATGCCAAATTCACAAAAGGAACATGCCATTCTTGTCTGGATGACACAAAACAACTGCACCCTGCAACCAAATAGCAATTTCTAGCACAATGCTGGTGGTTCAGGGATGCAACATGTTAGATGTTACAGTATTACGAGAGCATTTCATCGATTGATTTTCAGAAGTAGAACTATAGCAGGGGCTACTTTTAAGAGTTTTCACTACAGATAGTTTACTGCTCAGAAGAACATCACAGTGCTGTATCAAAATCCTCTTTGATTCAATTTTTCTTGTGAAAATTATGTTGCCACCTCAAAACCCAATGTTGTCAACAGGTGTAATTTTGTCAACTGCCCAGGTTCCACTATTACAAAACTTGTCAGACTACTCTGTTAGTTATAAATAGCACAATAAAAGTTCACCAATTTGGAGTCTCATCCTTTTCATGGACATAATCCACCATTTCATCCCAGGGAAGGGTGGTGAAACCTGAGCTTGTATTTCCATGGTGTGTACCCTTCAGTCTGGGTATTTACACATTGTTTGACAAAATCCCAGCTTGGTTGGATACAAAACTGGGGTTGTAAATCATCAGTAGTCAAATCGGTTGAATTCCAGGATAGGTTATGGTGAAACTTGTCCAGACATTTTCTAATAAGGTTATCACACAAACTAATCAACATGTTTGTTTGGTCACCATGACATGTTTTAGTGTGACTAGGTTTTTCAAGCAAAATTTGTGTATCTGCATGGTGCAGAACTTTTATTTCTCAACCCAAAACTATGACATCTTTCCACTTGATCTAACTCCACTGGAAGGCCCCGAAATATCAGGGTAAACTGATAGGATAAAAAGGAAATCGTTACGATTGCTAAACAAAAACAACGTCATTTTTCTTGCACTTGCAGTCTGAATTTCAGTCTGACCCAGTTTAAACAGTCGCAGATGAAGGTCCACAGATCCTAAAATCAAACAATTTTGATTTGCAATATACAGGCAGCTGAATAGACGTTTTATTTTATCCTTCCCGCTTTCAGAATAAAAACAAAACAAACGAGAAATAGAAATAGAGCGCTACTTGATTACAAATTCGTAATACTCAACAGTGCTTTTCCCTGAGTTGAGTCTGCAATGTAACTTGGAGGGCAGCGGTTATTGCGCATGGCATAAACAAAAAAGTCCCCTGTTGTTGGAGCCCCAGCAGAGGGTCTCCATAATGGCGACCAATTAATCGGGTCTCCAAAACGACGCTATTTTCAATCCAAATAAAAAGAATAGCATTAGAATGGTAAGATATGAACTTTTATAACATACTGACGTGCCAAAAAGGTAAGAACGGTACAAATCGAATGAAATACGGCAAGTTCAAAATACGTGACTGGTGTTGCGTGACATAAATAGCTTTGGCGATATCTCGAGAAGTACTTGGTATTCATCACAGAAAGGACATCTCTGTAGGTCTCTTGGATTGGACGTTAGCTTTTTGATGACGTCACACGGAAACCGAGAATATAACGTTACATCACATGGCTGGATCAACATACGTCATCAGTGTGGAATGTTTGGCTTAAACGCGCAGATACCTCTTTGCTAGAGTCTCATTCGGCGAGCGCTAAGTGGTGTCGGTTTTCGCAGGCTATTGGCCGCATATATTTTAAAAGTATAAATAAACCTCAATCCACTATGCCATCTTCCCTGCTAGCAGAGGCCACTTTTATCTTGTTCTGTGTTTTTGAAGTGGCCTCTCTGTACATACTGAAATGTCACAACCTCGTCCAGGATCGCGGACGTGCTTTACTGGTTTGACTACATTGAATAGCGTCAGTGTTTTTGCTTCGAAAACAATGCGCTTTCAAGAGCGACTTGCTTGATGGAGAAGAGGTTTATCTACTCACCAAAAAAAAACCTTTTGCTTCATTATCAAAAATGGGAGGCACTTATTCCGATACTCTCAAGAAGACAAAAATTTATAATAATATAAAAAAAATACTCACCAAAACCGCAAAACACTGCAAACACCAGGGCTAAGATGGGTGTATAAGTCACCATGACGGCTCACTGCTTTATGTTGAACCTTACTAGAAACATTCTGCAAAGGGAAACATGATTAATTATAAATAATCTTCTGAATAAACCCCGGACAGTAACTTGGCAATTGAAATATCGAAATCTGGATTATGATTGAACCTTTATTGCTAACGACGCCTCATGTCTAAAGTATTAGCATTATTATTATTTAGCCCTTCACTTCCAATACCTAAATAGCACTTCTCCTTCTTCTTACTCAAAACAATACACTCCCGGCGTTGTTTGAAAAGTGAGTTCTTTTTTAAGTTGACGTCCCGAAATGTTTTCAAGCATTTCCGAGAGATCGTCATGTAAAGATCTAATACAGTACAAGCGGCTCCGGCCACTTTGTTCGGTGTTTCTCGTCCCATAAAAGTATTTTTCCTGATTTTTATAAAAACTCTCCCAAACATATACTTATCAGTCCCCTGCTTTCCTGCTGTTTTTCGGAAAACACGGTCTATGACTCCCGATTTCCGACGGTTCTCTAAAATTCCCGAGATTTCCTTTTTGAAGACAGTTTATTTAGTTTATTCATTTTTTTTGCCAGGAAATACACATATATAAAAGTCAAGATATTTAAAATATTAATAATAATATAATAATTTCCAGGCGAGGAAGCTCATACGAAACCTTAAGGGGCTTGGAGCGGACACAAACAACACAAAAGCAAAGCAAAAAATAGAAAGCCCAGCAGATAGAGAGTAACTAATTAGCTAAGAAGAAATGTTTTCAGTTTTGATTTAAATAGAGAAATAGAAATTGAATTTTGAATTTCTTTCTTAAGCGAATTAAAGAAAATAGGACCTTGAAACCGTATAGCAAACTTTCTAATGTTTGTTCGGAAGAGGAAAATATGAAAAGCGCCAGCATTCCTAGTATTATAGGAATGAATTTCATTAATGACAATGAAAACATATCTTTAAAAGCTCTTGGAAGAAGACGTTTTTTAAAAAGAAACATAAATTGCCGATATGAAATAAGTAGATATCATGAAATTTTAGGATTTGCAATTCCTTAAAAAAAGGATCAGTGTGAGCATCAAATGATTTCTTTGAAATAATTCTGAAAGCCTTTTTTAAAGAATAAATATGCGGTTTAAGTTTGTTGGATAAGTTGATGCCCACACTGATATACAATATGTGAGATAAGGATAGACTAAACTATAGTAAAGGGCATACAAAGAAGATAGTGGAAGGCAAAAACTTGATTTATATATTATTCCAATGGATTTAGAAATTTTTCTAGCAACATTTGCAATATGATGAGCCCAGGAAAGATTTTTGTCAAGAATAACCCCTAAAAAACCCACCTCTTTGACCCGTTCAATGGCACAATTACTTAAAAATACTTTAATATCAAATTTTTGCCTTCTTTGCTTAGGCTTGAAAATCATAAATTTAGATTTAGAAAAGTTGATGGACAATTTATTGGCGAGAAGCCAGTCAGTCAGTTTTGATAGTTCTTCATTCAAAGTTCTTTCAAGGATAGAAATATTTTTATGAGACAAAAATATGTTGGTGTCATCAGCAAAAAGTATGAAATCTAAAACCTTTGAAACATTACACATATCATTGACGTAAAACAGAAAAAGCAAGGGACCTAATATAGACCCTTGAGGAACTCCACATTTAATATCATGATGCGAAGAAAATGTGTTATTAAATTGAACAAATTGTTTTCTATTACTTATATAACTAGCAAACCAGTCATGAGCCACACCCCTAATCCCGTAATAAAACAATCTGTCCAATAAAATATTGTGGTTTACTGTGTCAAAGGCTTTAGATAAGTCAATAAAAATACCTACAATTAGCTCCTTATTATCTATAGCAGAGGAAATCTTATCATATAAAAGAGAGAGCGCATATTCTGTAGAGTGATTTTTACGAAACCCAAACTGATTGTCAGATAAAATATTATATTTATTTAAGTATTCTAAAAGGCGATTGTAAATCACTCGAAGACTCCTGACGCAGCCGTTCTAAGGCTTGTTATCACCCAAACAAACAGGTCGTTCGGTTGGCATACTTTCGTTTTGCAACAGTTGCTAGGTTTTCAAATTATTTTCAAATTGCACTATTCGAGCAAACTCATTCTGTTACATTGTTTGGACTGATATTCGAAGCATTCAGTCATTTTTGGTGAAAAAGATTGAAATACGTACCCTGGTCATGTGATGTAAAAGCTTTCACAGGAGCCCATTTTTGATAAGTCGTACATGTGTGAGTGATGTTGAGGTGACGAGTTTCCGACGAGTTTGCTTATTCTGATGCAGTATAACATGTAAAACATGATAACATCTAGTGTTTCAAAAGTATTTCGGCTGATATCTTTGGTAAATAGCAGGCTTTACCAAGTTTGATCATTTGGCGTCCATGTCTGTGCCACTAGTCATCGTGGCTCATACATTTTGTACTACAAACGTTTAAGCGCTTGTATTTCGAAACGGGTCAATTTGCCCTAAATTCAGCGTAAACGTTATCCCAAAATACCTCAGTCCTTTGTGAACTATAAAATGTATGGGAACGTTACTATTTTGGACTAGAAATCATTAACATGTATTAAGAAAGTGCTGCGATAAAATCAAGGCAATGAGACAACCCGATGTATACATCATCTTCCATATTGTACCTGTTGCCAAATGTTCGGAGTCGCCTAAAAGTGATCTCTTTCCAATCTGCGTAATTTTGACTGACGTTTTGGTGTGCTTTCATTTGTTATTCACATTGCGCCGTTACCTCCTCTTTAACACATTGAAGATAAACAGCTTTCGTAGGGCTTTTGATGCTGTCGTCCCTTTTCACACCAAATAAGATCCTTTCATTTAAAAGTCTTCTCATCATAATCATTTTATCAATATTAATTCGTACTTAAATGGTTTTCTCTGAAATACTGCCGAATATTTCACTGAGAAATCTATCAAGACAAGTTGTGTGCAAAGAAAAAAGTATTCGGCCGTATTTCACACAAAACCATTTAATATTATATTTCTGAGGAAATGCTTGTCTCTGATTGGACAATGCGTGTAATAGCTATTGGATATAGGATACCTTTTATGTTCTATATTGTAAAACTGGTGGTAGTTTGGCAATATAGACTTCACAGAAACTATTAAGAAATCCCCAATTAATTATATGTTTTAATTCGTTTTTCCATCATTTTATTGAAATACTCATTTGGATGTGCTGTCAGGAAAATATATAGTCAAATATGTTGGTAATATAGTTATATTAATATTCACATGTTATAGAGTTAAAACACCGATCAAAATGCAGGAACTTAACCTTGATTAGTAAATCACAGCGTGTCCTTTCCTCATTTCATAATGTTTAAAACCTCTTCCAATCTTTAGAGCTAGACTGCTCCAAAGTACAAATTAATCTCAATATTTCTCGGAAATATTAAAATACAAAGATAAAGACTAAGGGCGAAACAAAAACTCAATACCAGGACTCTTACCTCGCTCGCAAAATTTCTTTCGCCACTTGCAGCAGCCCTTGTGAGAACTTTGTGCGTCCTTCATGTTATTAATGTGGAGCACCACGTTTTACAGATTTTAAATGTTTGGTAAATATATGAAGCTTGTAGATGAAAAAATGGAAAGCAAACACCAGTGCAAGGGGCTGCCTTCAATACAAAATGTAATAATGTGCGAGGTTTGATGAGAATTACGGATGTGATACAGGTGTAAGCATTGTTGTTTAATTAATACGACTTTGCCATCTAATAATCACCTTGAAATTCAATCGAATACCTATTAGACCCAACTGAGACACATGATACCTAGCCAGTTTTTAATTCTACCGTCATGTCATATTAAAATACGTCGATCGACCTTTTGAATCATAATGATCATACTTCACTGAAGTTAAAGATTTTCTTGAAATAAACAAATACTAAGCAGTGAAAGAGGTACAGGGTTATCATTCCAACCCTATTCTTAAAGCAAAAAACAAGCACATGTCTTGAAATTTAATACACATTGATTGAAGTTGGATGATATATTTTTAGACCCAATTTAACTTGAAAGAGAGTTTACAATACAATTGAGAGGAATAAAGTCACATTTCGTTTGGTAGCGGCTGTTAAAACGGTGGTCGATTGTATTCAAATAGCTTAATCATGTAGATATATCGAAAAAATACCGGGAAAGCTTGACCAATGTTCGCCCCAAAATCGAAAATAAAAGAGGTTAAAAAAATGTCTCAAATGTACAAGGCAAGTCACAAAAAAACTTTTAAACAACACAATCTTGAAGGACGTCCAAAAGGATTTTGATAAAATGATAAAGTTCATACTATGGACAGCTTTTCATTGCATTAGTGTCCATGTCCATTTAGCCCGAACACGTGACAATTTCTCGCAGACGTCTGATAAGTGCTCGGAAGTTTCTAGATAGTCCATTGTCTTTGTTTGACATGAGCTGAATGGCTTTCTTCTATTTACAAATAACCGACTATATCTTAATATATAGATTTAGGCCGCCCAATAGACCACTTTCGATAGGTTTTGTCACTCGCCCTGGACCGAATTTTGACCGCTTCCGAGATGGCGCCGCGCATCAGGATTCTCGCCGTAAAACGACCTAAAACAGCCAACCAACGCCTAGCAGGCTAGTTTATTTCCAATCTGTAAAGGTTGTAAATACTATTCTAAAACTCATGAATATTCAATCAGGCAAACACAATGAAAATCTTGAAGACTGTATATAAATTAGCATTTTGGGGGCGTCCATGAATATTTTTAGGGAACAGCTGTTCTGATTGGTTGCCATATCATAATGGTGCTCAATCAGCCAGCAATGATATAGAACTGCTGCGCACTCAACTGAATCTGATATAGAACTCCGGTGACGTCAGAGTTCTATAGGTAAATCCATTGCCTGACGAGGGAATTCCACGCTAAATTTCACGCGAAAAACCGATATCGCTCGAGTCGCGCAGCGACGAGAGCGATATCGGTTTTTCAAGTGAAATTTAGCGTGGAGTTCTCGAGTCAGGTAATGGATTTTCTTTGAATCCCATACCGGACATTTTTAGAAAATTAAGTCTAAATTTAAGAGAATTGATAGTGGATTTCTTGCGCTTGAAAGCAGTGCTAATGCGAAAGCGATGGAATTTTCTGAATCTCAAAACGAAAGTCCCTTGAAATTAGGCTTTGCTGCAATAGCGAATCTTTAAAACAAGAAATTACAATATATAAATGTTTAGATGAGAGAAAATTCATTCAGTTCAGTCTAAAGTAAGCTTAGGTATAGTTTTAAGATTGTCGACACACTGAAGTGACTGAAGCCAATTTGAAAAAAGCGATCGAGTCTACAAAAGTTTCAAATGATTTGAATTAGTAAATTTATCTTACTGATCGAAAATGTTTTAACTTTTAAAGCTTACTTGTTTGATTTCTTGTTCCCTTACGGCTTCCTATCTCCTTTATTCTTGGTAAATACCGCAGCTCCTGTAGTGTGTTTTCCATGTGTTTTCCACCTCTAACATTTGACACAACTTTTCATCGATAACATAACTTAACTTTCATCGAACGAGCCAACAGCTTCTCGTTGAAATTATCTTGTAAAGTAAATATCTGGACATTGCCTTGCATACCCAGGGTAGAAATACCCGAAACTTTGGAGGAACCATAGAGATTTTGTTTCCAAAACTTGTTGTGTTGACCACACGAGAGTTTGAGCGTTTTGTGTTTTGTAGAGGCGCGTGTGCCCACGTTTCACAAAGCGCGCGAAAAACTGTCATGCGAAAAATGGAGATAAATACATTTCCCCTGCTTTTATCGTAACTAACTTCTATCAAAAACTATAAACACAAATTTGATTATTGTATGTGCTATCTGATTAATAGTCCGGGAATGCTGTACTAACTAAAAAACTCGTCGATTTTTTAAATTTAAATGACGGGGGCCCTGTGTAATTGGGGTATTCCACAAAAAATACCTCTCCTTCTTAGCCAATCAGCGCGCGCGATAGAATAGAGGTATGGGATTCTATATCAGATCCAATTCAGTGAGCACCAGTTCTCTATCACGTTTGGCTCACTGAGCATCAGTAATGATAGGACAACTCACCAGAACAGCATGTTCCCCCGATAATATTCATGGCGACCCCATCTCTTACAATCGCTCTGTAGTCATAATTTCCACCTTTTCCCATGACCTACGAAAAAAGAACGAAAGCTAGAAATGAATAGGTGCATTGCGTAAAGCGATAGTTCAAGCGATAAGTGCATTGCACAAAGCGATAAGCCTTCGGGCTGAGTTCCTTCTTCTCAGCTTGTACTGGTAGTCCCACCTAAGCGCCAGACCCTTGCCCCTTAGTACATGCACCTTCTCCCACATCGTTGCCTGCCATACTCTGGTCTCAGGGAGGAGACCTCGCTCTGCAGCCCAACAGGTAGCAAGGATCATCAATGCATCAATGCATTTCCTGCACAATCTGCGTTTTCCGTCCGTGGCTTTAACTCTTTCCACTTGCGGGTCTCCGTCATTTGTTCAATCATATCCATGATTCTTGCAGTCTTTTGTGGTGTTACACAAGGAAGGCTCATTCTCTTCACCGATGTACACCTGGCTTTGCATAGCTTTCTGCTTGTACTGGTTTCTCAGCATCTCCTGATAACCCTTCGCCAACCCTTGCTTTAGCTCTCGCCAGCATCCTCTCCAATCATTATCTATTCTCTCTCCTTCTCCGTAGATTTCACTAGCCCTAAAGTCGACCTCTATTCCAACTTCCGGCAGCGCCTGCTCTGCTTCTCTCTTCAAACTCCTATACTCGCTGCTGATTTCTCTCTGCCAAGCGACCTCCATCCAACGACTGGGGCTAAGTGCCATGTACGTAGCCACCCTGACCTTAGTTTCTTGGCAAACATTCATAGCATACGCCACTACAGGGATTACTTTACTGTTAATTGCTCTGATTAATTCTTATCATAACATAGAGCTCCATTTCTACAAGGCTCCCTCCACCCTCAGCGTCTTTTTGACTCTTCGAAGCAAACGCTTCTTGTCTATACTCTTCCCTTGCTCTACCCCGCGAAACTTGTACACATCCCCCTTGTCCAGATCCAGCGCCTCTTATTATCTCGAAAGAAAACGCACGTCACTTCGTGATGCTAGAAGACTCAACCTGAGTTCTCCCTTCCATAAACTGTTTACTTACATTACTAATGACCTCCCTTCGAGAAAGACCTCCTGCCCCATGCCGAAATAAATGAACTAAGCCCCAAAGTCTTTTTGGTTTGTTTGTTGTGCACTGGTCTCCCTGATTTTGGAGGAGGAAATGACGCACGTGTGTCGCGTGAGTCAGTCCTGAATTGCAAACGCAACCTATTACGAACAACCATTTGACTTTGGAATTGTTTGTATGCTTATCATATCTCAGTAAGCGAAGAGAAGAAACAGGTTAGGTAAAATTGTTCTAAGAAATCTCTTAGTTTATCATAGGATTATATTTCTAGAGAATATCATTCATGACTAAGCGTGCGCTCTGTAGGCAGTGGTTTTTCTCAGCTCAAAGCTTTCGAATAAGAATTATCCCTGCACATTCCGGCAAGTAATCTGTGACAGAACCATTTAGGTCTGGATGACTATGGTGCTTTCGGCTGTGCGAACTGAGTTCCTTTTCAGTTTCTGTGGGAGATTTCAACATTGCGGCGATGTCAGCTTTGTCCCTCGCGTAAGAAATTGCTTGAATTAGAACATAGCCTAGGGTGAATCTTTTCCAACCAAAACACGCCCACTGTCGAGAATTCCACCTTCTCTTCTGGTTTGTGAACTTCGTTTGGCGGCACAGCTTCAGGGCTAAGCGGAGTGAGTGCGGACGATTTAGCCAATCAGAAAACGTTTGCGCAGACAACCCGTATAGATTATAATATCTATAATAGTATAGATTATAATATTGTAAGCCGTTTGAAAAGGCTTCGAGGTGGAAAGCCTGTCGAGCTAACTACCACCGTGGATGTGATACCAGTTTACCAGGCTGGTGGAGCATTAGATAATTGCTTGGGATTTATTGACGGGACAGCTCGTCCAGTGTGTAGGCCAGCAGGAATAAACCAAAGAGTCATTTACAGTGGACACAAACGTGTTCAGTCTATTAAGTTTCAGTCAGTCGCGTTGGCGAATGGACTGATTGGTAATCTTTATGGTTCAGTTGTGGGAAAGCGGCACGACAGCAGTATCCTTGCCTCTTCGGGATTCCTACAAGACCTCCAACGATTTGTTTATTCCCCAGTAACTGGTTCACGCATGTGTGTATACGGAGACCCGCATATCCATAGGCAAGGCCATATAAAGGGACAGTCCTCACTCCAGCTCAGCAAGACTTCAATACTTCTATGAGTTCAGTACGCTCATCAGTGGAGTGGATTTTCGGGTACATAATTAATTACTTCAAATTTTTGGACTTCAATAACACCTTAAGATTGGTTTGGTGCGGTGAGAAAGATGTACATAACATGTGCACTGATGCAGAATGCACATACAATATTATATGGTTCCACCACTTCAGAATACTTTGGTGTTAACCCCCCTTCACTGGAAGAATATTTTATCTAACCGGCACATTGCAAAGTGCAGGACAAACAGAGACCGGTTTGAGGTGTTTGCTGTTGAGCTAGACAACACAGACCCTTTCCGACACATACAGGTGAAACCAGAAAGGCTCGCACACCTACAGATGTGCACAGGACAACACCCGTCCTGCAAACCCTGAAAGATACCGTACTGGCAGGCTGGCCAGAGAAGAGAGAGCAGGCTCCTAAACAGATCCGTGATTATTGAAATTACAGGGAAGAGATCACCCTGCACAATGGAGAAATCGAGTCATCATACCCAGAGCGATCATACCGAGAGCAACACACTGTCGCGCATCCATTCAAGCAGAGTCATGTCTGCGGAAAGCAAGAGACTTTTGGCCAGGGATGGCCTGGGATGACAAAGGAAGTAAAAGAAACGGTTGGGAAAAGTTCTCTCTGCGCAGAATACCAAGCTGGAAATGCAAAACAACCAATGTAGAGTCAGAATGGGAAAGCTGAGTCATCAGTCAAAGTTTCAAAGAGACTGTTGAAGAAAGCACTAAGAGATGGTAAAGATATATGGCTAGCTCTTCTAGATCAGAGAAACACACCTACAGAAAGTAGGGGTTCCAGCCCAGCACAACGACTCATGTCAAGGAGAACAAGAGGGCTCCTTCCCACATCAACAACACTGTTGTATCCTAAAGTAGAGGAGGGAGTGAAGGAGAAGCTTATACTCAGAAGGCGTAATGCCAAGTTCTACCATGACCGCTCAGCTAAGAAGCTACCCGAGATAGAACATGGACAGGAGTCAAACCACCCAAGAACCCAAAACAGTGGACGCCTGGAAAGTGTGTTAGGAAAGCTGTCTGACAGATCATATCCCTTCTCAGTCGGCAAACAGACCCTTAGGAGAAACAGGCAGCATCTGAAGGCATCAGCGCCACCAGAAACATCGTCGAGTGCTCAACCGACAACTGAAGATCTACCCTCATCACTGTCACATGCACCAGTCCAAGCAGCCAAGGACAAGATCAGGTTAGAGGTAACACCATCATCACCAGTACAAACTGCGAAGGACAACAGCAGCCCGGAGGCAGCTCCACAGTCACCAGTCAGCAGCACCACAGTGGCGGATAGGAGAACTCGGACACGAACCATCCGGAAACCAAAGCGGTTCGAAGACTATGTTTAAAGACTGTTAACTATATACATATGCGAGGGTTTGATGCATTATGTTTTGTTGTTGAACTTTTGATGATATCATTTTATAGGTAGCAAAGAGACACTTGAACATTCCAAATTATAGCATGATTAGAGTTTACATTTTTTGTAAGAAAGGGAGATGTTACGAGTTGTACTTTATATGCACTTGCATGTACTTCCGGTTACATCATTATTATTATCATGCCTTATATGGCACATACCATATTTGGAATAAGTGTGCTTGTACAAAATGGCGTCTCGTTCATGCAGAAACCGAAACAACGCGCCCAAGCTAAAAAAGACTTGCGTTTGAAAGAATCCCGTAACCCTCGAGCATTCAATGATAATAGCTTAAGAATGAAAGTATTGTTTTTTGATGCCATGGCTCCGAAATCGATTATCTTTTAATGAGATCCGTAACGTGATAAAAAATATTCCGCATATCATTTCAGAAAGAAAACAATAGAAAAATACCATATTGACTGTTCTTAAGACAATTGAATAAATAATAATAAGAAGAAATTAACAATGGTCGGAACCATTGTTAATTTCTTAATCAAGAAAAAATATTAGATGGATGCTTTATTTTAACAATATATGTGTACTTTACCTAGCTATGTGCAGAAAATTTGCATTTGACTTAATAATATTCAATTCTTGGAGGGAAAGGCGAATAATAATGAGAACAATAAACCTCTAAACGTGTAAAACATTATCAATGTAAAATTTATCGGGCTCTGCTTTACTAAAGTAAGCCTTGCGACCTCTTTTTAGCCTCCTTAAACTTGGGAACTAATTTCTTGCGCCTCTCTGCCAACTTCCTCGGTAGATCTGCAGCGATAGCGATTTTAGTGCCCCTAAGCTTATACGCGCATGGAAATACCTCTTCACGATCCTAAATGTACCGCAGGAATCTCGCGATCAGGGGACGAGTTTTGTTCGGCTTGAAGACTCCGATTCGGTGCACCCTTTGATACTCAATATTGCTTGCTTCGGCCATCTCTAGCTTTGTCGTCAAAAACTCTGTTAGCACTTTTCCGAGTCTTCCTTCCCGTCCTCCGTCTTTTCGGGGATTCCGTAGAATCTCAGGTTCTCTCTCCTCGTATATACCTCCAAGTAAAGCATTTCATTTCCGAGCTCTTCCGCTTCTCCCTTACAACTCTCCTCCACTGATCCCACCATCTCCAGCGCTTCTTATTAACTACTTACTAACCGAGCGCGAGGGCAGTACGGAAAAATTCCAGACTGAGGGATGAAATTTCTGCTTTACGGACCGAGCCTCTGGGCGAGGTTCGTAAAGCAGAAATTTCAGCCCGAAGTCTGGAATTTTTCCGTACTGCCCGAGCAAACGAGGTTAGTAAGTTGTTTATTATATGGCATTTTCAAACAAAGTTAATAAAACAAAAATACAAAGGGAGGAGACGAAGCGAAAGTCAAACTAAACCAGCCACACGACTTTTAGTTTATAACTTTAAATTTGTGAACGACCAACAAAAGAACACATAAAAAGCCATTAAATAAAAAGAAAAACGAACAGTATTTTAGCCGGAAAACGATACAAGTGAAAAGAAACTGCAGAATAATAGCAAGCAGAATGATTTGATGGCGAAAGGCAGATTGTAATTTATCGAGCGAAATAACTTTTATACTTACATTACATGGAGTTTTCTTACCGTACTTTTCCATCATTTAGTACTTTCCAACGATGACTAAAGTTTCCAACCAAAGATTTTAAAGAATGTTCATCCAGAGAACCTTTGAGGATTTCAAATGATAATTCACAACTTCTCAATCTGGAAATAACCGACGAGCCAGGCGAAATTATTTTCACTGAAGTGGTTCTTGTTAGTTTTCTATCCGTGATTCATGTTCACTCTCGAGAACTATAAAGTTTTCAAAATCTTCGCTTGTATCCGCTGTTAGTTGCCCCTTATATTACATGTGAGTGAGAAGATTGTCTATGTGATGGAATATAAATTTCTTGAAAATCCATGTAAATCTGTTTGTCAACAATGAATCTCAACACGAAAACACGACTAGTCTGCCGAGCGAAGTTCTCTGAAACTTCCCAAAATGTTTCCTTGTATTACACCCATCATTCCAGTTTCCACTCAATCCAGATGGTAGTTAAGTTTATAGAGATTTTACAGTTGGAAAGAAGAAAGGTTTAGCTTCCTCGACCACGACGAATGTTTTCTCTGTTTGAGTTTTGCTTCGCTTGTATGAACTCTGACAGAGCCACGCGCGCCCGTTTTGTAAAATGGCGGGAATGCGTACTGCCCACGGGCAATACGGTAAAATTCTGCCCACTGATTAGCCAATCAGAGCGCGCGTACTATCGTTGCCATATAATAAACCTCCTTATTCAATTCCTGGACTCCCTGGTCAATTTCATCTACTCGCTTATTTGTTCTCTTTTAAGAGAACAAATAAAAGTGACTCTTCAAGCGACGTGAAGTCCTTTTTCACATTATCCACTTTAATCTCCACCTTGCTCACTTTCTCGTCAACTGCTGTAATCTTTTCATCCATACTTTTAATTTGCATGAGGATTTGGTCAAGCTTATTTGAAAGTTCCGCGGCCATTTCTAGAGCTTGAAAAACTTCATCGTCCTCAATGACCTCAAAGTTTTCTGTTTTTTTTTTTCGCTTCCCAATCGTGTCCTTTTCCCACTGTCCTCTACAGCTTCGCTGCTACTTTGCCTTGATTGCCTTTTAAATTGTGTTGTCAGAAAATCCATCTAGTTATCAATAAAAAAGTGCGGAGCCTCCGCTCACACGTCTTTACTCCGCCATTACCACAGGCCTCTTTCGTCCTTCTAACTGCTGGACCTGTAAGACAAGAGACTCTGGATCGTATCCAAGAGACTGTTGTAGCATAGCCCTCTTCTTTCTTAGCTGACATAAGCTCTGCCAATCTGCTATTCTCAGAAGACCCACTGGACGTGCGTATATAGACTGATCACTCAGTAGCATACTCGTCATAATTGCCAAGTCTCTTTCATGGCCGCACGTCCTGGTTCGTAATCCTACAACAACCAAGAAATAAACCTCCTCTGCCTCTCTGAGGCAGTATTGCCGGGAAAAATACTTACATTGGCTGTAAAGCCGCCATAGCATCTCATCTTAACTTCACAATTCATCTCCTATTCACAATTGCTACACGGTACACAACTTCACGTTGAACCTACCACAAGGCCTCGGTCTGCTTCGTTTCCTGCTCCTTTCTTTCGGCTTCTACACCCTCAAGCCAGTAGGATGGTCCGATTGCTTACTCAGTCCTGTTCGTTTTGGAAGTTTTCGAGACTTTTTTGGTCCGAAGACGCGGCCGCGTCTTCCACCGTCCGCGTGAAACCGTGCTGGCTCTGAGTTTTGTTTCTGTGCTTTCTCGTCGTTCCCTCGTCCTTGTTGAAGTATTTCTCCGTATTGCAACAACTTCAGTCGCATAGTCGTAAGTATATTTCTTATTTATCCTTTCTGTCAGGGCTCCCATTTTCGCTTGTTCGCCGGTCAATCGCTTTATTTCATCGAGTGTATTTGAATCTTCTATGGTTTCATACCTCCTCTCTATCCGCAAGGATGTATAAAACAGATTCAATTTAATTTGTTTAACCGTACTTATAAGGTTCCTTTGAGGTCTTGATTTTGACATATGTAATGGCAGCTTAATGTCACGAGCATTTGGCCCTCGTGACTTTAGTTCACTTGTGTTATTTGCATGCTACATGTGCTGGTTAGGAAATAGAGAATACTACATGGAATGAAAAGTGCGCGCGTACGGTTTTTATTCACGAGTTGTGCAGTAAAAACATTACTCCGAATCTGAATCAAGAGCTCTAAGAGTCTAAGACGTTTTCACTTTCGTTGGGTTTCGATAAAGGTGCTACTTTCAGCTGGAACCACAGGGATTTATTGAGAGCGTTAA
Source organism: Scolanthus callimorphus (assembly GCA_033964015.1). Classification (NCBI taxonomy): domain Eukaryota; kingdom Metazoa; phylum Cnidaria; class Anthozoa; order Actiniaria; family Edwardsiidae; genus Scolanthus; species Scolanthus callimorphus. The sequence goes on along the minus strand of CM066917.1, from coordinate 12,649,188 downwards.
TAGAAATGTTGAAGTGTCCTCCAGTGATTGTTGAACCCTCAAAGAATTTCAAGTTAGCAGCAGGCATAGTTGGCGAACTCGCCGAAAGAAGACTTGTGGTTCGCTTTTCGATCAATGATTTTTTTTCAGTGCAACTTATTGACAGAACTATAGTTAACAATACTTTGAACGTTTTTATGTCCACTTAGCTGCATGATGTGCGTTGGTGGAATATCACCATCGTTGAGTTTCTGAATCATTCGCTTACTAGCGCTGTGATTTGTAAGCCACCTTTGGTAGCCATCGTTTTCATAAGTGAATTCAGTTTGTTTACACCCATAGGGGCAGACTTAAACCACTGTTTCTCCGTACTCTCCTTTTTTGTGTTGTTTATACCAAGATAAAATGGCGAATCGGCAACGAGCATGTTTTGTGGTCGGTTTTGATCTGCACTAGTAATCCTGGTTTTAGTTTGTCTTTCATGATATTCAAGGTATTCTCTCCCTTGGGAATCTCGTTGAAGTTTGACATCCCCCCAACACATATCACGGTGTTCTTGGCAGCCACGGAGGCCGAAGTGAACTGCGTTGTTCAACCACACGGTATTCAAAATAGATTCAAGAGAAGAAAAGCCAAGGAGATTCTTTTCGTACAGAATATTCACATCATCGTCACTCAATGGAGCTGCAGCTATCTCTCTGTTTCCCTTTCCCTCTCTCTCTTAAGTTCTTTTTGCTTGGACTGGAGAGATTTTCTAGTGAGCTCGAATTCCTTATCTTTATAATGCTGGCTGGATAGTTCATTTTCTTGAGGTGCCTCTCGAAACTGGCTATTATGCCTCTCAGACTAGTCGGTTCATAGTCGTTTCCATCTTTTCTTCTCACAAAACGAATAAAATTCGCCAAATATCGGTCCAGTTCCTCTGGGTTTATATTACTGATTTCCCTTTCTTCATTTTGGGTGGAGAGAAACATCTTGAGCAACTTAACATTTCTTTCGGTCTTTTCCTTTGTGCTTTTATTCTCAAGGCTATCAACATAATCTTCTGCTGATATTTCAAACGTTACAAAACGATTCTCCTCCATTTTCAGGTGTTTTTTCGACGTGTTTTCTTGGTATCGAGGTGACGGGGAAACACAACCGACTCCAGAAAAGCAAGACGCCGCCACAAAACGGCGGGAAGGGAAACTATTTCACTGCAGTGAAGAAACATCGTTCGCAGCTTGTGATTGGACGAACGATTTTTCTCACCGGTGAAAAGCGTCGTTCGTGGCCTATCATTGGCTAAAACCCATTTGCGAACGGAATTTTCCTACATGACCTTTCCGTGAATATGACTCGGTATGTATATAATAAATTACGGTAGCAGCTCTTGTTCGTCATGGGCTTTTTGGCTTAGTATTTCCCATGATTTTATTTAGTTCACTTGTGTTGTTTGCATGCTACATGTGCTGGTTATAAAAATTACAGTTATGTAACTTTCCTAACCAGCACACGTAGCATGCAAATAACACAAGTGAACTGAACATCTTCAGGGACTTAGAACTAACGTATGCCAACCAGAGAAAACTCACCTGGATTTTAAACAAATCCAGGCTGAGAGGGATTCGAACCCACGACCTTCGGGTATCTAGACCGCCGCTCTACCAACTAAGCTATCAGCCCGTTGGGATTGGTGTGTGGGTCGAATCCATATCCATGCCAATCTAAGGCAGGATCCCGGGGGGGTTCTTCATATGTCGACCTGATAGGGGTGCTCGTCGTATTTTTAGGGGTCAAAATCGACTCTCAGGTATTTTTTAGGGGGTATCGGAGAAACATTGTGGCTTTCACTAATAAATGGTATTTTTTAGGGGTACTCAAATGAATACAAGGGTCACAAACCAAGTAAAACGTTTTCTTTCTTTCTTTGTTCATTTATAGCTCTAAAATAAGCTTGTTTTGAGATGAAAAACAATAAACAATAACAAAAAAGGTTTATTGTTGGTATTTTTTAGCGGTCATTTTGTTTTATAAGGTATTTTTTAGGGGTTGGATTTTTTGTGTCCTGGTATTTTTTAGGGTATATTTTCCGATGTCCCGACGAGCACCCCTATCACTCTTACATGGGAGAACCCCCCCGGGGGCAGGATATTCCTACCATGTAAACTGACTACTGAGAAACTCAGGGCGAAGATTTCTGGTTTCAAAATAAAGTCATGAGAAATACTAGGCCAAATGCTCATGACAGACAAAACTGGTACTGTAATTTTCCTAACCAGCACATGTGGATTTAGTAGTCTAGTCTAGGCCTGAAAGCCTTCTCATGTGCTATCCACCGACTCAAGTTTAAGTAGAAATGTATAGCCTCTGCAAGTATTGGCCTTATGGGTTCGCAGATAAGACGGCCAGGTTTATAGTCATGTCTCACTGTGCTTACCCGGCTACACTTCTAGTTAGTTAGCTGCTCATTAGGTTATGCACACTTTTATGGAACAAGGGGTTTATGTGCTTAAAGAGTTGTATGCTCCTTGCTATGATATTTATTACCTTGGCGTTTTGTCTCGATATTAAGTTACTCTAACACAGATGTTTTAAGGTGTATGTAATTTTATCCCTCCCTATCCCATCCCCTACTTTTCCGGTACGCATCTGAGCAGCTCTGCCACGGTCTTTCCATCCCTCAGTAGGAGCAAAGTGGGTCCACGGTGAATAGATTACTTTCCCAAAACCCTCGTGCATTGATGTCCAGACGAGCGGCAGGAGCTCCGTTAACTTGGTAGCACCTCGCCAGTAAGTTCCTGAAGGACTGGCTCCATCTCGACGTCGTTACAAACCATGCTAGGCATGTCCGCCTCGAGATCCCGGAGCTATTTATGGCGCTGAATTATAAACCCGCCTCGCCTGCACTGACCATAGCATGGTCGATATTAAACATTTTGCCACACGCATACTGATGGTTTGTCAGCAATTTTCCACTCATATCTGAGCTTTAGGGCGTCTCAAAATTCACCCTTGTTCAGTTTAAAGACATCCCAAAGACCTTCTTTACGAAGAGCTATTCGTCGGCAGTAGACCTGCTGGGCGTCCAAAACTGCGTTTCAAGGATGTCATCAAGCAGGACCTCAAAAAGTCCAAGATCGACGTGACCAACTAGTAACATAAAGCTGCAACTCGTGCCGACTGGCGTTTTGCTCTTAGGCAAGGGGTTCGAGAGTCAGAGGCAACCAGGAAAGCTGCTTTTAAAGAACGTAGGCGACGATGCAAGGAAGAGGAAATCCGACATGAAATCGAGTAATTTTGACACAAAGTGGAAACATTTTTTTAAATAGAGTATTACAAAACCAATTTCCTTGTTTGTAGCTTTTTTTGAAAGGGCTAAAATAAATAAAGAATTGATAAAATAAAGAATTGACGATAACACCGGAAACCTGAGAAATACTTTTTCAAAACTGTGAAGGAATGGTATTGGCTATTGATGTTCATTTCATGGTGCTGTCAACCTATATAAATTGTATGGATTTGGGCAAATTTCAGGATTCACTTTCGATGACTAATTACTCTTTGGTCGTCGGTCACCGTTATTTGGTGGTCACTCAAGCAAAGACTAAAGAATCTTCCTGGTTCAGCGACCAAATCCCAAAGGAATGTTTATTGGATACGGTGTGTGCTCAGTTTTCATTTCTTCATCAATCATGGCACACAACTTCTTTATTGCAATCAGGTTGTTAGAAAATAATTGAAGAAATTGGAATCGAAATAGTCAATTGGACGCAACAAATAACATGGAGAAACTGCGATGTCAAGAATAATTTAACATTACCGTCAAGTAATGAATATATTTTAGAGACTGAGTCGTCCTAACGGTGAGCCAAGAGACAGGCTAAAAAATTGCACGTCAAAACTCCCATTTTGAGCAATTTATTCTATAAATGACAAAATTCTCCTAATAAAACTATGCCTTTGGAAAGGACACAAAACAAATATCCAATTTTTACGTTTCGATAGCTGAATGTTTTCAGTTTAGACGCATCATGGAATTTGTGCCGAAGCTGAATTGGTTAATAAACCCTGGCAGGTGCAAAAACAGGGTGACACTCTGGGCGACAAAACTTCGAAAAATATGAAAAGGAAGTAGTAACGCATTTTGAAAATCTTCATGCTTGAAACAGGATTGTAAGATAGACAACTACTTACTTGTATACGGTGTAAGATAGACAACTGCTGCCCTATTTATAAATAACAATGCCTGAGCATTACTATTATTATTATTATGCGTTTTGTCCTCTGTTGATCTTGAAAACTTCATATTTGATATAAGAAAATAAGGAATACTAACATTTTTAAAGAAGAAACTACATTTTGAGGAACATGACTAATAACTGTCCTTTAATCATTGCGTTGGTATTTATGGTCAATTGAAAAGATCTGTTGGTTTGGTGTGCCAAAAAAAACAAATCCTTACCTTTTAGAATAAACAAGCATTCATCACGTCGTTTCCTCGTTTCCATTTGAGTCGTCTATATTCCTTCAAGCTCTCGATTAGATGGTAGACGACCTTTCAATGTCATTTCATTTAAATTTCAGAGCTAATAACGTTGACTTGTCTTTTACAACGAATACCTTTATTATTTCTTATATTAATTCAATCCCTTGTAAAGTCACCGTACTGCATTTTCATTGTATTTTCCATTCTAAATGTTTCCGAAATCATCCACCAAATTTCATAGGGCAAGTATTTTAAATCGATGTTATGAATTGCAAACAAAATATTAAAGTTATTTCTAAATGGTAATATTAATTGCAAAGCCATATATACACCCAAAGTTTCAATATCTTGCTTGCATTATTTATTACTGTTATGCCTATGTTGATCGATGGTAAACTCCTGTTAATCCGTTTGATCCAGACTCAAAGTCACTTAAATCGTCATGTTTTTTATAAACAACGAAAAACCCCGCAGAGTTTGCAAAATAGTGCGGTTGTCTGAAGAACGGCTTAAAAGAAGAGTTTATTGAGCAAGTCCAGCTGCTTATACAAGCATTAGCTTATTGAAGTAGCATATCGTCCTTACCAGCCTTGATTTTTCTCTAATTATGTTACCATCAATTACCGAGTCATGTCAGGTTCTAAATATCTGCTTGTCGATGCCGCACACTCGTGGAGTTTCATTTGATGAGCAAAATGATAGCGGTTCTCCATTTTCCCACTCTTTTTTATCTTATAGTTGTCACATTTCTATTGAACGTAAGGAGTCTTTGAACTAAGCCAAACTAACTATTCATATTGAATATGTCTAGTAAAGTACAGAATCTAATTAGAGCATGTCTTACCTAATAAACATCCGATAGAATGTGATTACCAGCCTCTCTATTAATCTCTGTCGAGGGGCGGTGAAGCGGAGGTGCCAATCACGAATTTTCACAAATCACAAGATTTGATGATGATATTCTGCAAGAGAAGCGTGGTATTTCAAATCTGATCGGCAAAATATCAGGGTGAGAGTTTGGTCGAGCCGTGTTTAGCATTACTATAGTTATTTGTATACTCATGGCGAGACCAAACGAGTCATGCCATTTTATCGCTTATATATTTATCATCCAACTGAAACATTCATGGAAAAAAACTGCATCCTCTAAAACTAGCGTTAGATTGTAGATATGAGCTAAATTGTGCAACGGCGAAAAACACCATTTTGAGGTTTTTGCAGTCTCGGACTTCAAACTTTATTTATGCTAATCGATTTTAGATGGACTGTCCATGATATCGTCGCATATCAGGACAGCGACCCGATACCGTAGAATATCACGACAGTAGACCTCGTTTCTGATTGACTGACGAACCTAAGTGGGATAACAATCAGGAATAACGAGCAAGCTCCGTTTCACGGTTCACAACGTTTGTGTTTAAGAATCACGGGCCTATAAGGTTAACGCACGGATAACGGAAACCTCTTCGCCACAGTGGATTCACAGTGTAAGCAAAACACACTTTAAAGTTACACGACACCCTCGAGGGATTTTTCGTTAAAATGACGTATAAATTTCGTGAAAAAAGGTATTGACAAGTGATACCTCACTTTAAAGCTTATTTCTTCACCTCGTTATTTTCTTAATTAGTGGGTGCCTTTCCGATGCATCAATTCGAAAGTTTCATCACGCGAATTTACACAGCTTTTGTTCTTCGACATCATTTCACCATGGGCTTAGATGTGTTCTAAAAACTGTCTTTAGGGCAGATTTTAGAGACTTTTTTGTGTATCCGCTTGGTATTTTGTAAAAACATTTAAAAGATCATACTTTCAAAAGGAAACACCTGTTTCAATTAACGTTGCTCCTGAAACCATGTATCATGAACCATTCTTCATAGTTCAAAATAATCATTCTTACCTAAATTTAGTAAACAATATTCCACCGAGTTCTGTTTTTAGTGTAGTTTAATTTGCCAAAGTTGAAGGAAATACGAGAGAAAGTCCTCATTATGATGCATGATTCATGGTTTTACGGAGCAATGTCAATTAAAATGGATGAATACGATTCTTTTTCATGATAATGCCATTTATTCGAACCGCGAAGGTTTTTTGTAACCTTAACCTTACAAGACACCTACAACTCTTCAATTTAAGTATATGGGTAGAGGTACGATGGGTGATTTGGTGCCATTTAGTCATCCTACATGAACATTCATTAGAACGCCCACATTGTAGAAATAAATAAAATGCGCAGGTGGTTTAATCCGTTCGCCTCTGTACCTGGGGTTCCCGGATTGAGCTAGGGATTTTTATCTGCTGATTGGGTATTGCATGTTTCAGGCCTTGAGGTTCATCGTAAGTAGAAATGATTCGTCATTTCTTTTGTGTTTTGCTTCCCTGGCAACCAGAGCCAAGACAAGTGAAGCTTTGGTAACCAGGCTAGTGTTCGCATCCTTCGGATGAGACAATAAGACCCCGTCCACACTAACGCGTTTTCAAACGAAAACGGATACTTTTTGCTCCGGATACGGCTATCGTCCACACTACAACGCCGAAAACGATACCGAAAACGCATCAATCCGAAAACGCTCTCCAGAGTGGAGCGATTTGAAAACGGAGCTGTTTGAAAACGCAGTTTTCTAGTGTGGACGGATGAAAACAATGCTATCTGAAAACGATGACGTCACCACAGCAAACCCAACCAATTTCGCGGGCCAACAGATAGAAATGCGCATGCCTCGAGCTTGTTTGAGCATGCCCACTGAATGCATAAGAGCGTTTTCGTACGAATACGCGTTGTAGTGTGGACGGGCGAAAACGATACGAAAACGATAAGTGTGGACGCAAATCTTTTTGAAAACGGAGCAAAAAGTATCAGTTTTCGTTTGAAAACGGTGTAGTGTGGACGGGGTCTAAACCGTGGCCCCTTCTCCCCGCGATTAGTCTGGGGTAATCTGCAAATATGGAACGTATCAAAACTGCTCCATGCGCGCGGTTCTGAAGACTTTTGGATTGTTATGAGTTATTCAGCAACCGATTCGGTGCTTTTAAAAAACTACAGTTTAAAAACAAAACGATATATGATTACGTCCGTATTGCTTAGTTGTTTTTTGTTTGACAATCGAACACAAAATATAGCCAAAATATTGAAAAAATACTCAGAATGTTTTCTGAGTATTTTTCTCATATATTCATAATTACGGGCAGTAGCCCACTTTATAACTTGCAGGTTGCAAGTAATTATGTCCAGTATGTGATTGATTATATCTCTTCATAAACTATTGAGATGTTCTAATTTTCTTTTTTTGTAATTGTTTTTTGTAGATGGTTTTACTCCTTGGCAATCAACATGTTGTTCACAAACCAGCTTTCTCCCACTTTAGACTCGTGGGCATGCAGTAGTTTGATCCCATGCCACTCTGACTGCTGCTCTTTACTAATATTCACAAACTTTTCTCTGCGATCGTGATGTTTTCCTGACACCTGGAAAGATGTGGATGCTCAATCAAGGCTGAACCCAGTGCTGCAGGGGATGTGTAAGACTAGAATCTCCCCCTTGTTACCTAGCTGCCGTTCCTCAGTCAAACCAATAGTTAATTAGATAAGAGGGTTCCTTTGTCACTTTATGTCCTTAACCCAGCACAGTCGCAAATGTTCTACTTTTAGATATACTGTTCCCCATTAAATCACACACTTTGCCGTCTATACCCAATCAGAAGGCTCAATTTAGTGCGCTCTTGCATGCCTAGCTTTTAACAAACTTTATAAAAACATCCAAATTATAAGATATATCATCAACAAAAACATTCCAGCCTACATAGCTCATTGCATTATTTTGTTTTTGTGTTCTAAAATTAGAGCATTAGTGGTCAAACACATGGCAATGCCACCTATGTTTTAGGTCGTACCGACATATTAAATTAAATTGACAGAAATCTAAATCCAAATAATTGAGGGACAAAAAGTAATTTGAAAGAAAGTACGGATTTCCGGGGTGGGGGATAGGGGTTCCGAAGCCATGAATATGACCCCCAAAAATCCCTTGAAATTACACCCAAAAAAATCCCAAATATAATTTTGTATTAAGGTTTAGTGCGAGTGAAGCTTGGAGACTCTTGTGGCCAGGGTAACTTGTCAAGGATATGCAACATGGGTTATGTTTACACAAATTGATAATAAACCACTCACGTGCCATCAAAGATTATCAAACGTCGGTCATGATTAAAGCAGTAATGCTTTTTGTAACCTTCCTAATAATAGCGGAGCTCCAGCGCGGGCCGAAGGCCCGCGCTAGCGGAGCACCATACCTAAGAGAAAAACGTATAGTATACTATCGAGTTGATTTTTGAACGTCACGGGCATTGTGTAGGGAAGCACGGTTGGTCCAGCGTGGGCCAGCGCTAGGCCCGCGTGGTCCAGCGCTAGGCCCGCGCTAGCGGAGCACCATACCTAAGAGAAAAACGTATAGTATACTATCGAGTTGATTTTTGAACGTCACGGGCATTGTGTAGGGAAGCACGGTTGGTCCAGCGTTACGGCGTTGGGTCTCTCACCGCTGTGATCCGGGTTCGACTCCTGGCCGGGACAGAGGAAATTTTCTTTCTGTTCGGGTCTCGGTCGAAACTGGTTCATATTGTGAGTTGAACTTTGTTCTACTGTGTTTCACGTCTTTCGGATGAGACAATAAACCGAGGTCCCGTCTCGCCTTTCTACCCTACCCAGTTCCAGGCGGGACGTTAAAGAACCACTGGGGACGTAATAAACCCTCTGGCAGTGACCACCCTCAGTGTCTGTGCTTATGACCGCTTGGCTGCCAGTGGCGCCGTTGAGACCCAACGCAATTCAGCTTACGAGCTGCGAGTTTGGGGAGTCGGTCGCACATACGTTTTTTTTACGTTTACGTGGATCTTTTTGATGACGTCATTGATGACGTAAGAGCACGTGACTTTGGTATAGAGTTCCTCTTATGGTCTTTGAAAGTTTGTCCAAGTTTGGCTTCTATAGAAGCTACCCTTCGGGAGATATGATTTTTTCTTTATCTTTCTGGTATTAAACCTATAGCGTACGCCGTCATCGATGACGACATCTATGCTTAAAAATGAATATCACGTGAAGAGAAGACTCTAAAACAACCAAACTTGGGTAGTGTAGTCTAGGCCACCGGATGAGCGAAATGAAGTGGTCACGTGACATAACGTCATCGATGACGTCATCTATGCTTGAAAAATTAATATCTCGTGAAGGGAAGACTCTAAAGCAACCATATAAACCATGTACACATGGGAATCCCTTTCATTCACATAGAAAATTTTATGACCAGGAGCTCCGCTTTTAGCCAGTGGCTAAATCTATATATTCTACACTATTATAATCGGGTTGTCTGCGCAAACGTTTCTGATTGGCTAAATCAGTCTGTCCGAGAGCAACACTGATTCCCTGGTCACAGCTTTGTGCCCTCAGTCACGAAACAATGAATTCTGGGATACATTCCGATCGTATCAGTCGCTTTCGATCGCTTTTGAATGTCTCCATATAATAGTACAGCAGATTGGTGCAGAATTTAGGTCGAATTTTGCAAATTAATGTTACAAGCATGAAATTTGGCACAATGACATAGCTTTATACCCTAAGTAGTCTTGATGCAAAAACCACGCCCAAACGTGCATACTTTCCGTTTTACAGAGATGGAATTAATTATCTTATATAAGAATAAAAACCTGACTAAACGTTTTCCAAATTCTTCCAAACTTCACATAATGTTGAGATTGCATGCCCTTCAAGTTTAGGCAGACAAACCACGCCCAATTGCGGTAAATTACAGGTATTACAGTGACGAATGTAAGGGTTTACAAAAATGAATTAAACATGATAGTTATTATTGAAATCTTTTTGCAACCTATTACAGACAAATTACCTAGCACCTTCGTAGCTAACCACACGCCCAAAATGCCTGTATTTGGAACATTCAACGTCTTTTTTGGCTTTTGAGCTAAGAAAGAGACAGCAAAGACTTTAATTCCACTTTTCTTGCTTCAACTCTACCTCTTCTTTTCGCAAATACACTTTTCTATAGGAAACTGTTCTTTTATATAACTTTTCGAACGGTTTTCCACACAATGCAAGACCTCACCAACTATGAGCACCCCACTAGCCCGCCAGCTAGCGTAGAAGAAAAAAGGTTGCCTAAAAATAAACGTTGTAATGTACTGCTTTCTAGCAATTCAATATCCTTTTGGTAAGATGTTACTTTTGAAGCATATTTTAATGTCTGCTATCAGGCGAAGGGAGGCGAGGGGTGAACTGAAATGTACAATCCACAAATAACTGTATCTCCGTGTATCTAAAAATCATTTCACATTCTTTCTTCTGAAAGCAAACGTTTCTTGTAGCGAGTGCATCAATATTTAGTTCCACTATCCCTATATCCAACTTTGGTGACCTAAGTTCCTGCGACAAGTCGGACCTCACAGGATGGCTGGAGATGGTTGCCCCTGCTGTTCATAGTGATCCCCCTGAAGTCATTGCAGTCGTGATTGACGGAGCCGCCGTTGTAATTATGCTAAAAGAAGAGAACCGTAAGACGTAAAAGCACTACGCATTATCATTTGTTTATTCTTTATGTGCGCCATTGCTAGCAAACAACATGAAGAAGATAGACATTGTCTTGGACGTGGCAACAACAGTCCGAAGGTAGGCGCAAGAAATAAACGAGGTCAAGGAATAAGAAGACGAGCAGAAGCTCGAGAGCCACATCACACATATCCCTAGATTGACCTCTCTGATCGTTCAAAGACAAACTGCTCTTTCAGAGCATAAGAAAGAGTCGTACCAGTATAAAGACCTAAGGAATAAAGTGCAACGAGAATGCAAATCATCTAAAGCTAAATACTATATATACTCGCATAGTGTCAGATCTGACGTTACCCATTGGTACAAAGAGGTAAAGTCCTTGAGTGGCAGCACTGACTCATGTGATTGGTGGAAACAGATGGTTGACGATGATGTTCCTTCCATCCAGGAATTATGCGAGAGCTCACTTCAATGTGTTCTTGTATGACCAGACATCAAGCATCGTCAGTTCTACTAACTGAAATTCGGAGCCAGTCCCCCAAGAACTCCTAATCACCCCTGGTAGGGCTCACAGCTCTGTAGCATCAAAGTGAAAAAATCCTCTGGCCCTCGGACCCATCCCCAAACATCGTATAAAAGGAGTAAGCTATTGAGTGGCAAGGGCGGACGTGTTTCCCAGAAGACCAAAGATGGATGTGGTACCTACTGGGGAGAAGTCTTCAATAGCCATCAGATCTAGAGTTGGAATGTCGAAAAAGCCATCATGTAATAAATGCTGAACCAACAATCTGGACCGTACTCCCCGAGATCTCTACAACGTGTCAGCTACTCGTGCAATGCGGCTGTCAACCTGATAATGGGTGTCGAGGGCGCTGTAAATGTGTCAAAGCACGTCCTCAATGCACTGCCATGTGCAAGTACAGAAGAGATTCCGAACGACAGTAAGACTAAGTTAATTTTCATTGTTGGTTTAGGACTTCATAATATTTAGACTTTTCAGACAGGCATATAACAAAATATAGATTTTTTGTTGATGCAGGAGGCCAAGCTAATCGTGGCAGCTCAATCAAATTTAAAATACTTTTGCTTTAAATGTTTTTTTTATTTCATAACTTTCAACACTGGAAGTACCTGAGATAGGGTGTGGTTTAACTTAAGAATAATGCCGCATAAAACATCTTATTAATACTTGTAATTTGGAGAAAAAGGAAACTCCAGAAATAGATTTTGCCAAATAGTGAAGTTTACATCTATCAAGGCTGTAAGTAAGCAATATAGGGCGTGACTCAATATGTATAGTAATCAGGACATCTATTTGTGAATAAAGTAACATATTAAGGCTTTTGTGTAAAATTAAGACGTTCTCATTTCTTTAACAAAGATAAATCAACCCATCTTTATGCTATCTGGAAGTATTTACTTTTGGGCGTGGTTTTTATATAGAATTGCTCAGGACATCAAGCTCTACCACTCTGCCAAATTTCATGCTTGTAACATCAATTTGCACAATTTTGCACCAATCTGCTGTACTATAATCTCATTCAATCTCACGCAATCGCATCGATCTCCTGGATTGTCCCGATCGTTTCAGTCTTTTCCGAAGTGTCTCCATATAATCTCTTGGATCGCGAGTGCACCATTTCATGCGATTGGCGAGACTGATGAGATCGAAGAGATAATATGGAAACCAGCGTTTAAATTCACAAGCTTAGCATTCGTACACTTCATCGTATAATGAAATTCATCTCCAATATGTTGTAAATCGCAGACATTACACAACCGACAATTGAGTAGGATTTTACTATAGCGGCCAAGCTCCACCGGGAGTCTATGTGCTGATATACGCAGCCGGGTTACAGCCCGCCGGTGATTCATATTGATTTATGATTAAAAAACATAGAAAAGTAATAAATGTATTTAATTTCAATAGCTGCTACCTGCGTCCATGTTTAGGCGTCATCACAAATGGTGGTCCTCTTTATGAATTAGTGTGTTCATAATTTTCAATCAACACTGTACTCTGCCATTTGGTTAAAATTGCTTGCAACAAATTAAATATAGATTTTTTAATAACCCCGAGACAATCTGTAGAAAGTTACCTAAATCCCTGGTTAATTGCCACACCAAAAAAATAACTCTTATCCAAAACTCGCGAAGTTGACGCCCCAAAAATCCTTCGCATCGAACCGTCACCAAATCTCCGGAGTTTACCGAGAAGACTGAGAATGGAAGGCAGAGAGGTAAAGCTTCACCTCAGTGCCAACCCACGATAGTACAATATTAGAGCGGTTTTCACGTGACTGTAGTGAAACTCAATCGCAAAATTATTAACCCGATTCTGAATAAAACCTAATGGAGTGATTACAAAGTCATTGGACAGTCGCGACGGCCATATTGAATCCGCTAAAGTGCTAAATACTTACAATTATCTACTGACACCAACAATTCATGTTCACATCATATGTTGATAGAAGAACTGATTCTCATGTAAAACCGACAACCCATAATATAGATCAGTGAGAGCGAGAATGGAATTTCTACGGGCCGGAGGAATTCATGTTTCGTTTGCTTGCGCCGAAGTCGGGGTTTTTCATCAAAACTGTTTTTAGCGTGTTCAACATGGCACAATTACATTTTTCTCCACCAACCTTCCTGTTCATAAAAAGAGCCTTCTAGTATATTCCTTATTAAGTTATAAAAAAACACTGAAAAGTAATAATCGTATTTGACTACAATTGTTGTTACCTGCGTCCATGTTTACTTTACATCACAAATGGTGGCCCTCTTTATGAACTAGTGTGTTTCTTATTTTCAATCAACACTGCCTTTTGATGAATTACCTAGGCTGATAAGCTATTAAACCAAGGATGAACACATGCTGAGCAAATTACATGATTATCGAATGAAAGAGAGCGACCATTATTGCCAGCCTGGGGATTATTGGAAACGAGTTTGGCAAATGGGAAATCAAGACAAGTAAAGATATTAACGCTATTTCATATCTGATATAGATGTTTTTTCACACATGAGGCCTCACCCTGGGTCTCACATGCCTCTTTTAAGTAACTTAGGTTCCAGTTTTCTTTGAGTCAATAGAAGGTAATATGCAACACTTCTCGTGAACTATCTATTGATTTTTAGTAGAAACTACTCGCATACTATCACGAATCCTGCAATCTGATTGGCTCCGCTACTTACTATCTATCACGTAATAGATAGTGAGTAGCGAAAACGCTAGTGCAAACTTCCTGAAACCATGAAAATATATACGTTTTAGCAACAACTCGAAGGTAGTATGTTTGTGGGTTTCTACTAAAACAATTAGACTACTAACCTCTCTCGTTTTCTACGAGTCAACTAGTGAACTCGGCGCTACGCGCTTCGTTATTTTTTTACCCAGCAACAAATTATTCTTTTTTGTCAAATGTAGCCGATAATAGGTTCAGGAAGACATTCAAAACAATTGAACATGTGAGCGAATGCTCAAGCTATCCATCATGTCTGTTGACTTTCCCGCCAAAATGTTCATCGTGTTTTCATTAAGTTGCTGACAGCACAGCACGATCTTCTAATGGTTGATGTGTTGCTGTGCAAACATCCCACTCTTCTTTTAATGTGTTGATCATCATCGTATTGTTACGAAGGGGGGATGAATTTACCGAAAAGTCGTTCATCATATATTTTGGTACAAATATTTATCATAACTCGTAGTTTGAATTATTTCTCTTATCCGTTGTTTATTATAAGAAATGTTTTAATGCGGGTTATTTTCCTGCTAGATCTGTAGTCCACGTTCTGTTTTAGATTAAAATGAACATCAGTAAAAGCCAATTTTAATCCATAATATCACAGTTAATAGAGTGGAATGGCTAGTAAGATCGGGAAATTTCAAAGGATGCCCACAATTACGTGTGGGCTGGATGATGAGAGCGAATGAGTTAAGCTCATATGTACATGTGGGTAAGTGCACACTCACTGAATCTTACTGGCTGATTTTAGGTACCACTGTACCGGATTCCTCTGAAAAAGTGAACAAAGGGATGGAACAATAACATAGTGTTAGGTTTCATAACCATTCCACTCTATAAACTATGATAGTAAGTATGAAACAGCCAGAAGTAAATATTTTTAGCCTGTTAAACATTTTGGACATATGTTCTTGGTTGACTGCGTTATAGATAGTCGTACTTTATTCTGTAACTTATCACTTCATTGTAGGAATTGCAAATACGCTAACAGCTAGTGATTTTTGGAAGGACTATGAATATCAACTATGAAGTACTTCAGAGGGCCTTTGTGGATGTAATAAAGCTGAACACGTTGAACATTTGAATTCGTATTGCTTACTTTTGTCAATTTGTTAACCAATGTGTTGGAGGATGACTCTCGGAAAAAGAACCCTCAAAATACTGTTGCTTTGTTTTACCCGACTTTGATTTGATCGAGCCTACAATATACCGGATCGCCGATTTCCACCCCTAAAAAGTTCTCCCCGGGGAGTTTTAAAAGGTAAGATGGCTCCCCCAGCTTGTGAACAACAAGCATTTGTGATGGACACGGGTGAGCAATGGACTCTCCGTGTGAGCGTGGTAGTTTGAACCACAAGAAAATATATAGAACTCACCAACTTTTCTTGGTTTAGAGAAATGTTATCTATCATACACTGTACTTATATGTTCGAGCACTAAGGGAGTGCTGTTTCCAAGCTTCAAGTTATTTTTCTTTGAACTGTTGTCATTAAGTCTTCAGTAATTATGTACGGAGATCTGAAGTCTGGTTTCGAGCAGTTCAACTACAACTACTCAAATACTGTCTAATTTAGTATTTTTGAATTTTGATTATGTTTTAACATTTTAAACTTTACCTGAACCGTGTTGTTTTAATGGGACTATATTTGTAACTGTGTAGATGTTGTCGACACGGACAATGTAAATACATTTGTATCAAAACCTAACACAATTGCTTATTTTTCCTCACAGTTTAACTCGTATATCTTACCATCATGACAAAATGTAACACTGCTAGACAGTACTTACCTCTATAGATGATCGCCATATCCCTCCATCAGTATCACCGCCAACTCAATACCCTGTGGAGATGAAACATGAAACATCTTATAAAACATATGCAGGAAAAATCTCGATATATACTTTTGAAGAAGAGCACCTTTGTTCGATAGTAGCAATGCGGACCATTACAATAGGATGATTAAGGTTTTGTTTGTCTTAAAATAGCCAGTTTAAAAGTTTTTCAAGGTAATATAAATAGGGTAATAGAAGTTGCTAGGAAACATTAGGTTTTTATGGCGTATTTGTTCACCTGCTAGTGAGAGAGAAATTGACATGTGTTGGTAGATTGAGATGTTTTATTTTTTCAAATCAAGTTATTTTCATTCATATTCCTTGCTTTTTATCTTGCTTTCCAGCTGATTGGGTTTTATCAGGGGGCCGAGTGAATTGCTTGAGGAACTCCAAGTGAGTAGACATTTAATACAAAGTTTGTGAAAGTAAACAGTATTTGAGACACGTTTTAAGTGGTGCTAATGGTTTTGAAGGACAACAGAGCTCCTACCTTCGTTGTTGACTTTGTCTTTACCACTTCTACTGTGAAGCTGTAACAGGACCGACATCAGAAGAAAATTTATTAGCAAACACATATTTTATGGCAGTTCCATTTATATACCTACCGACACGTGATCTTCTTTTCATCGTGAGGGAAATATACACGTGACCGAATATACACGACCGCTAGACAAGGAGAGGTTCGATGTGATTTAGCGAGCTGCATTGGGATGGCGCAAATTAGAGCTACCGCGCAGCTTATAATTGTGAGGTATCTTATATATGCTCTCGACTCTCGAGGGCAGCAAAACTACGAAAGCCGAGAAGGGTCATTGGATTTCAGAGATCTTAAAATCGACTTCAGAGTTCTTATAATTCACTCAGAGTTCTTAAATTTCGTTGTTCTTAAAGGGGCACTGTAGGGTTTGGGCAGTCAGATTCAAAAGAATTTAACAAAATAATAGTATAGGTTTGTTAAATACACTTTCAGCTACAAGATGAGTACAAATTTGGAGTATTTTCGTGTGTTATCAAGCGGATGGAATTGGACTTGTGAAATGGCATTTTTTATTTCGAATCTAAGGCTGAACAGTTTTCAAACTTGGAAATTTGATAGCAAAAGCTACTAAATCTTACGTAAGAATGTTTATATAAAGCAAGTTTCAGTTTCTTTCTCTTTCTAGGACATAATAACAGTATACATAGGATTCTGAGTTGTTTATATTAGATCACTGGTCATATTTTATAATCTTTTGTATAAACAACCCGGGGACTTCAGTGACAGTGCCCCTTTAAAATTGACTTCAGAGTTATTAAATTTCGGTGTTCTTAAAATGAACTTCTCTGATCTGATGCTCAAAGGGGGTTTCGTAGAACCCTTGGAACCCTCTCTGGATCCGCAACTGTATTCCGTAATGTTCTGATATCAATGATCACTGTAATCATACGACGGCCATGTTACAATCGAACGAACGAGCCGAAGCTGGCGGGCGGCTATATACCGATTGGATAAATTGTCATTGAATTACATGTAGCTCTTCCTCTTCTTTAGTTTATTCAATTGCCATTTGATACGATTACTGTTAGCTCATAAAATCGGATTAAATTGTCCAAGAGTGTTTTACTACTAAACAAAGTGGCATTACTAAATCCGAAATGAGAAGAGCTACATGTAAATCAGCAATTTATCCAAGTCGGTTATAATATATTACAGTGGCGGATCCAGAAAGGGTTCCACGGAACACTCTTGAGCATCAGAACAGTTTTTTTTTTTAGAACAAGGATCTTATTGTGAAATTTAAGAACTCTGAAGTCAATTTTAAGAACAACGAAATTTAAAAACTCTGAAGTCAATTTTAAGAACAACGAAATTTAAGAACACTGAAGTTCATTTTAAGAACACCGAAATCCAATGTCCCTTCTCGGCTTTCGTACAAAACAGTCTGTATGCAAGCCTTAGACTAAACTGTTTATATTGCCAACAAATCAAATATGGAAATATTTTAATAGGTGATGGGAACGTAAGCAGGGTCGCAATCTACCTAATGGTTTAACTTTTAAAGGACTAAAAAAGTACTAGATTGTGGAAGTACCGTTGGCGTCAAAATCCACGCTATGAGGGTCGTTTATTTGTCGTTAAAGGTTAAAGAATGACTTATCTTCTAGAATAATTTATTTGCAGTGACATTGACTCAAATAACAAAGCTCCTGCCCATTAATCACGTTAATGCGCTCAACTCCACCAGGAGGCGATCTCAAAATCGATGTTAGAAATTTTGATTTTCCTTTCCAATCACTATTTTTTATGCCAATTTCCGTGTCATGATCGTGTAAAAAAAAAGAGTTTTCAACTTTATCACGTGATATTCTTATAAATATGCGAAATAAGAAAATTAAAAGTAAAAGGGCTTGAGCCTTTTTTAAAGTAATGTCGTTACTTTTTCTTTATATCCAAAAAGTGAATTCCACTGAAAATAAAGATCATTCCTTAACCTTTAATATAAACGACCCTAGTAGCAAAAATGCGACATGTGCGACGCATTAATTCGCACATGTCCAGCAGTGGCTGACTATTATGTTGCCCCACATGGATAGCGATATAGACCGCTTGCAGTTGGCGAACGTCCGTAAATCGAGAGAAACTAGTCCTACATTGTAGTTTGTTTGCCGCGCGCTCGTATTCCCAGCTCACGAGAGAGTCTAACAGAGAGAGAGAGAGAGTCGAGTAACAAGGCTCCTTTTTTCGATTTACGAACATTCGCCAGAGGAGGGAGTAAAAGCAGTTAAGGATAGCGAGTGTGTAATCACACAGTTTGGCTTGAGTCGGGGTTAGAAGCGGAATATTTTCAAACCAAAATTCATTATTCAAACCTCAAATATTCAATATTCAAACATCTAAATTTAATATTCAAACTTCCACCTCGACTAATATTCAAACTTCCATCTGCTAATATTCAAACTTCTGCTTACCGTTTCAACTATACTATGCAGTGAGGTGAGGTCAAAACAATGCCGTACCGATAGGTATCTGGGATGGTGAATAAGGTGGTGGGTATCGGGTATTAGTCAAATCACACTAGTGGACTATTATTAATGCTGCGTTCTGATTGGTTGAGCTACTAGTAGGCTATAAGTTATAGCCTACTAGTAGCGAAAAGTGTCTGATTTGAAAGCCAGGAAATAGCAAATGACCAGAACAAAAACATTTTATTGGCAATACAAATTGACCTACTAGTGTAATTTGACTAAAACAATTATTCCTCTCGCCCTCATGGCCTCTGAGTCAATAGCCAATTCGGCCTTCGGCCTCATGGGCTATTGACTCAGAGCCCATTCGGGCTCGAGGAATAACTGTTAATTACCACCCCCATAGGTATATCCAGTAGTTACTTTTCGAAGCACAAATAAGGGATACCCGGTTTTAATGCAGAAATGTGATGTTCTCTCAGTGTAAAGCACAACGGTAGGTTTTCGCCATGATGCATGAATTATTTCACGTGGTATCGGCAGTCGATTTTTAGGGAAATTGAAAGAGGTGGTGGATTTCGGGTACCCACTTCCCTATTAACTGGATACTTATAAAGTATCGTTGCTTTGACCGTTGTTTGTTTCATGAAAATATAAACATTCGAAGGGTAAGAGGATTATGGGTAATACGCGGTCAAAATGCAGTGATCCTCCCTCCTTGATGCCCCCTCAGAACTGATCACCCCCCCCCCCCCCCACCCTTGTGCCCCCCCCCCCCCACCCCTGTGTGACATAGAAAACATTTTTACAAATTTTGATAAACGCATTTCATCTAATCTCAGAGAAGCAAATGCGAAATTATATTTTCTTTATTTGCGTGAAGCGCGGCTCAAATGACGATTTTCTTTGCTTGTAACGTCGAACTCACGCTTACCTAAGGGGGTCCGGACATAGTGTGACTGCCCGTCAGGCCTATTACTGCAAGTAGTTTTGGGAGAGTTTGTTGTAAACGGCGCGAGGGTAGTGTCTTCGTTGTGCACACTATATTAGATGGCATTCTTTCTGCTGCCGAAATTTTCTTTTAAAGTATTGAATGAAGTGAATGTTAAATCAGTTACTAGGTATCATAGGTCGACAGACAAGGTTCAAAAATCTTTTAATTGATTGAAATTTTCCAATCCTCGATTAGCAATATTCTGATTATTCATATTAAAACTAAGTTCTCAAATATTCAAACTAAATTTGTAAATTCAAACTAGCTTCAAAGTCAATATTCAAAATTCCGCTTCTACCCCCGAGCTTGAGCGACTATCAGGGAAGATACTTTTTGTTGCTGTAAGTTTGATGTGAATCAATAAGGCCACTAGTTACTTCCCAGAGTCGAGGAAAATATTGAGTTTCGAGGAAAAACTAGCTGCTTCCCGAGGGAATAGTAATATCTATTTGTTTTATACTCTTCAAAAAGTTTAAATTGATTTATAATATATTTACGATATAACGCGCGGTCTAGTTGGTCTAAATTTATGCTCTATTACACCGATAAAGTAAGGGTTCTCCCCTGCTATATCATAAAAGCATTAGAGCACAACGTTCTATCACTTAATCGGCAATAAAAAACCTACCACACCCAAATTCTATTGTTTTATGCAGGTCTTGAACCCTGATGCAAAACCTACACTATTTAAAAGATAGTAGCGGCATTTGAATTATCTAGGGGAGTGTTGGGCTGAATGTAAGACCCGGTACAGGTCTTACATTCAAATGTAAGACCCGGTACAGGTCTTACATCCAAATGTAAAACCTGTACCGGGTCTACACGCTCCTCTAAATTAATCAAATCACACTTACATTCTAGCACCAGAATTAAATAATTAGTCCCGCTCCCCAAAAATCAATTTTAAATTGTGCACTACTATTCTGTCTCAAAATCACACGAAAGTAAAACAATATCCATTGACTATCGTTAGGAAATTTAATGTAAACAATAAATCAATACAATGATCATCTTCAATCCCTCAGTTCAATTCTATTCAATACAAATTGTATTTCTTTCCTTTGCTTTTTCAAGAAAAAAGTCAAATTGAAACTCACAAACATCTTCATTGCTAATCATATTTCGCCGGCGTGCAGTAATATCCAGGAAACAAATGGCCCAATCTAAATTGAAGAAAATGCAACATGTTAGGAATGCAAACAAAGCTACTTTTACAACAAAATAGAGCGAGAAACATACTATGATTCAATCATGTACGCCAGTTTTCTTGACTACAGAAACTTAAATTAAGCAAAAATGTACTTCAATCTCAAACATTGCATATTTACCTTTCTTTATCCATCCCATGGACGATGTTGAACGTTCATCCCAAATTTTGCTGGCCATCTGGTTTACAAAATGCGCAACTATTCCCCAGACATGTTTACACGGCTAGCAATGAAGCAATCTGAAATTCAAATATCCCACTGCCAAGCCTCAGAAAAGGCGACTCGTTGTGTTGCTCTGCTATTGGATAGAATTTCTATAGAACAAGACACTTTTGTTAAGGTTTTGTTAACAAACCTTTTGTTCGGGGTAACGTTATTAGGACATTTTGTCCATTTCTGCCATTTCTGACAATGGCACACAGAAAGCGATAAAACAGTGATAATGAGCTTTAAATAAAAACAATAGAATTTGGGTGTGGTTATGTAAACAAGCTTAAAACTACGGAGTCGGTCAAAACCTCCCGCTTCGCGGCTATGTTTTGAATCTATATATAGAGCACTCGTGATGTTGGCGATCCAGAGACACTCCAACGTTTTAAAATCACTCGTCTGCGTCTCGAGATTTTATAACGTTCTCGTACGTGTCTCTCCCAACATCACGCATGCTCTATTGCGCCGATAAAGTAATAGAAAGTTGATTCACGAGTTTTCGTGTCATAGCGCGAGCGAGTCTTCGATCGAATAATAATAAGAAAACAGCTTAATTTTCTCATTTTGTTGCTGTGGTATGTTAGATTCAAAACAAATTCAGCAGAAGTTTTCGTATTTCTGAAGATTCTTCGGTGATACAAGGAGATGTTTGATACGATCCTACATGTGATGGCATGTCAAATGATTTTTGTTATGCAATTTCTGAATGATCACTTCCCACTAGAACTGCTGTACTTAGTTTAGTTTGGTATTATTCTAGCTTTTAGCTTGATAAATTGATGTCGTTGTCTCTTGCAATGTTGATTCGCCTTGAAATATTTTCCTAGACTTCACTCTTGTCGTCGCGCGGTTAAAACTCGTTCGCGACTCATTTTGCCTCGCTTCCCTCTATTTTTATCGGTACGTCGACATGTGGCAAGTGCGATCTTATATCCCGGCCGGACGACAAATGTCACGTGACAACAAATCAACCAATGGTAGTCCATGTTTTGTTGAGTGAAAGTCTAAACCAACAACTTGTAATTACCTGTATAAGTACATATGTAACCGTAACCTTTGTCACGCATTGCCGGTCTAGGACCCAGAATCCCACATAAGTTTTGAAGCCCGCACACTGCAGAACCTCTACTTTTCAGGCCCCTTTCTTGATGAAACCTTATTGAAACCTTTTATTTATTAGTGCTTTTGTTTTCTTTTGTTAAAGTAGTCCAATAAATCTGGTAAAAACAAAATTATATAATAAAATAAAAAAAATATCGTGACTTTGTATGTACACATGCAACGGGAATGACGGACTTGTAAAAATATGGTTTTACACCTGTTTCTACAATTGTATTCAGTGTTTTCAGAATATTTTGGAAGCAACAGAATCGCTTGAAGTGTTTTCATTAACACAAGTGAAATTACTTAATAGTTAAATTTAATTGATTTTCAATAGCCGTTCAGATCATCTACTTCAGTAGTTTAATCCTTGTGTAGCTGTATGATTTTCGTGCAGCCTTTGTAAGAGGGTTGGGTCATTTCTTACATTTCTCTGAGTTCATCACTAATTCTCCCTCTTACGATGACATGTGTCAGATAAGGCTAATGCAGCGGATTTCCTTTTTTGGGTTTTCTGTGTCCCTCTTGTCTGAATCCTTCTTTAGTTTCTTTTACGAATGGAAGTTCCCGTAGTGCGATGCGTTGCCTGAAGGGCTTTCTGACATGACAACATCACGGTGACATGACCTACAGTAAACAAGATCTTACCTGAGCTCTTGGCAGCCCAATCCTACAGACGATGCAAGCATAAATGACAACCCTTGCTACTCTATGTTGATATGCTCTAGTCCAGGCTTGAGATCAGCAAAGAGATTCTTCCTAGTCACAATTTCATTCGTTACGATTTCATTTCAGAATTAGAGCCTAAAGCGTTATGTCATTTAAGAAAAATGAAGTTTAAATTCATTACCATCCTTAGCTTATTTACTCTTAAACAATTTTTGGCAGTTCAAGAAGTCCTAGTTTTATAATCTAATCTGCATTTGTGTAGACACACCTGCCGAGAATGACAAGCTTTACCCAATCAACAGATTGCCAGAGTTCAAACAGCCCTCTCTAGAGTTTTATTTAGATTAATCAAACGTATCACTTTTTGTCGGTGTAAAAGTGATGATAGTCATAAAGGTTTCGTAGTTAGCCCCCAACACACAAATAGCAAGAAAATGATCGAGGAACTATGAAGCGCGATCTGAGCCTTTGCTTCTAGACCTGCGGCAACAACATGGGAAATTTCGTAAATTATAAACCAATCTTTGTATGACTGTAAACAATTTAGATTTGCCATTTGTAATATCCTTTTCATTAATCAACGTATTCAAGGTGGAAAATATCATTTAGAATATTGAGGGTATCCTGAGTTTGTTATGCCACAAAGTTCTCCTCCAGTAGCATGTCCGTACCATGTGGATGCTATTATGACTGGGCTTTGGAAATGACTACGGATGCTGAGCAAAATTCAGGATAATTGCTTGGCAGGCACCTGGTGTAATTTCACTAATGCGATTCAGAATGATATATTATTTATACCAATGAAAATGAATATGTAATTTTGCAATATCCATTTGGAGATAGAGCAATTTCAGGCTTTGGTGGACAGAAATCTTGTAACAGAGTAATACTAGGGATATTCAAATTCTGTTTGCATTTTCTAAAAGTTATAGTTGTTACTCATTACCTGTAGTAACACCAATAATAAATTCCCATTGGAGCCTATAAAAATATATTTCAAAGTTTAAACAAATAGTGGAAACACAGGAAAACATTTGTTGTCAATTTCAGTCTATTGCCATTTTTGTTAGAACTTAAAAATTCGTTTTCAGTGTTTGTTGTTATTAGAAATTGTTTTTTTTTTACAAGATATTGAAAACAGTCCCACAGAAGTTTGCAATGTAATGTGAATGATCTTGGTACAATATTTTTGTCACCTTCTTACACCAACTGCGAGTGGATTCCTTCCTTAAAAAAATTGGCAGGCTGCTACAGGCCAGTGCTACTGCGAACTCTTTTCGTTTTTTTTTTGCCTTTCTTTCAAGCTGGGATCTAATGCCCAGGCCTTCGCAGGACATTGGGGGTATAAACTTTTCACGGGGGGAAGTCAGGAGAGACTTCAGTCGGAAAATGTTTTCAGGAACACCAAACAACATGAGTTCTGTTTTCTCTCGATTGATGAGTAGCGTCAGTGCTGGGAACAGCACCACCGCACGGCCACAGGTGGTCTGCATCCTGTCTAAAGGGTAACTACTGCTTTGTGACGATCAGCCAAGCAACTCGCCGACTTGAGTTTCAACCAACTAGAACGGTTTTCGATAGTATCTCTTTCATGACATCACTGTTACTAATGGTAGTATAGATCCGTAGCTCTTTTCTTACCACAGGGTTGTTATCTTCTAGAACTGGGACTATAATTTGCTCTGGCCACTCTGCCTCTACGAGTAAGGACCTTCAGCCCTGAGAGCCAGCGGTCATCGCAGCTTCATCCCCTTGGATCCATCATCTGCAGGACTGTTATCTCTGTTCACATATCGCCACTGATCCGGAGATGAACTGCATGAGTCGCCGCAAGGCGGTTTGTATCAAAGGTGTGGAAGCGCTTGGTTTTATTGTAGATGCATTTGAGAACCGACAACTCCAGTCTGGGGATAAAGATTTCCTTCAAAGGTGGCAGTCTGGCCTTCCCCATCCCAAAAAGCGGACCATACCTTGAGTATTCACCAAACGGTGGTATCCCATGGATGCATAACCCACTCTCGACACATCAGAGAACATGTGAAGCTGGGCATCTTTCACAGTCCCGAACCCCTTTGGTTTGAAGCAACAGTTCATACGAATCTTGCTGCGCTTTGGTAGAACCTTAACCCAACGGATCCACTGTGATTTCCCTTCTTCGCGAAGCGGCTCACCCCAACCGATGCTCAACAACTGTAGCAACAGCTTAGCTCTTGCTGTGTATGGCGCAAGACTTCCAAGTCGGTCAACCAAGCTCTGCACAACTAGCAACATACACATATCAAACTCTGAAACTAATCTGCACAACATCCCACACAAACTTTATATCCTCATATTGCTGCACCATTTGGGCAAACAAAGCCCTCCTAATTACGAAAAATCTGCTATTTGTCACTTATTGCATTCGACGAAGGAGAATGCCTACTAATCGTGTCGTTTTCGCTGGATGCTGTTTTTTTTTGTGATTTTCGGTCGGCCCAGCCTCGACTTGATGTTTAACCACAGGTAAACCGGATCGATCCGATCGGTTCGGCCTCGACACCATGCTGAGACTTGCTGGTGCTTAACCACAGGTAGACCGGATAGGGTAAATTCTCGTCGCGCGTACTATGCTAAAAATATTGCAGGCTCATATTGTATCCGAAGTGCTTGGCTTCACTCAGATTTAGACGGACATTTTCGGATATTGGGCATGTCCAAGGTAAGCGTATCTTTAGCTATTGATTCGACATTTAGCTGTCAAATATGTTTGGCACTATTTACTATCAGAACATCAGTAGTTTGTGTAGCCGTGTTATAATTTCTAATATATAGATTTAGCCACTGGCTAAAAGCGGAGCTCCCGGTTACATATTTTTCTGTGTTGATGAACCAAAAAAAAAAAAATAGGCATGGCCTGTGGAAGTAAGATAAAGAACCTCTTTCAGAAAAAAATAGGGTACTAACCCTTCCCAATGGAATGGTTCTAACAACGAACAAGTGCAATAAAGAAATAAAGGAATTATTTGTCATAAATTTTTTTTTTGAAATCACAATATATGTGCATTATATGAGCAGTGTATTTTTAATAAATGTGTCATTCCAAGAAAATTTACAAATACCAACCATGTTATGAGCAGAGAATAGGTGGCTGCCAATTTTGGTCTTTCTACTCATACCTTCTTTGTAAATTTATTGAAATTCCACTGAAAAAGAACATTTTTTTTTCTGGGGGAGGGATGGGCTGAGGCCTCAGAGGGGAGGGGCATCCTTGATCTAAAGCACCGTAAGAGGAGGACCATTCTCATTTGTGAGCATTTCAGGGGGGTCACACCACACTTTTACATGTACATGTTGCTTTCCATGAATTAATTGTCCATTTAAAACTACCTTGGTTATAACAATACTCATATATTATTGAATTCATGATACATAGTTTTCTTGAAGGACTTGGAACATAACATATACCACTGTGAGGAGAGGGCTGTACCCAGAGGGGGGACTCTAAGGCTAAAATGCTAGGGATGTCAGGAAACTCGATTTTTGACCCTAAAAAGTAGCTGGTTGGAAAAAAATTTCCATCCTAAAAAATACAGTCGAAGCTCTCGTAAGCGACCACCTCAGGAACTGAAAATTGCGGTCGTTAACGGAGCTGGTCGGTTACGAGAACGGCTCTCGTACGCGACCACCAAGCGGCTTCCTACTTGAAGAATAGGTGTTGGTCGCTTACGAGAGCTTAGTACAATAAATCTAGAAAATATCAGTGATACTAATGCTTAAAATAATTTGATTTATCTCCCGACTTTAATTAAGAATAGATAACCGCAAATATGTACATAGAAAATAGCATTTCACCGGTGCAGCTTGTATCAGTTTAAATATTTATGAGGTGATGACTGATGTTTTAAAGACAAAAAGTACTGTGGTCGACTACGAGAGCTTAAAAACAATAGAAAATCTCTGTTGGTGATTTGAAATTGTGGTCGCTAACGGAGCTGGTCGCATCGATAAGGCGGTCGCTTACGAGAGCTTTGAATAACAGAGTTTATGTGACATTTTCGGGAAATTGGTCGTTATGGGAGCTGGTCGCTTACGAGAGCGGTCGCACAGAGAGCTTCAACTGTACCCCTCAGTCTGGAAATACCCTAAAAAATACCAACAATGTTGACAGATTAAATGTTAGTCTGGCCGTTTATTTGATATACATCAAATGATCCTCTGGAGTTTCAAATACACTAGATCCTTCTTTCAAATATTATTTTGTACCTATGTACCTTATTTGTGTGAGAACCCCCTAAAAAAATAGCAGTATTTTTTCTAACCATACCGTTTTTTATTTTAGAACCCCTCAAAAATATCAGATTGCCGATTTTAACCCCTAAAAATATGAGGGTCAACCCTAGCTTTCGAATATAGGAAGTCCCCCGGGGGGTTGTACCTTTTGAAGTCGGCCCTGCAGATGGGGGTACCCTGCAAGCAGTGGTTTCCTCCTCTCTTAGGCCAACAACAAGCGAGGGAGAGAAACCACTGTAAGGAAGTGCTTATTATTGATGATATCATAAGGCGGGGGGAGGGGGGTTGCCTCCTCCTGGTGGGGGGGGGGGGGGGGGTACAAAAAAAATTGCTACTGCCAAAGGAGGGGCTAAACAGAAAATGAAAGTGGAGTTGCACGGAACACTGATCCCCCCCCCCCTCCCCAAAAAAAACAACAACAACAACATCAACAACAAAAAACATAAATAATGAACACGCCCTTAAGGCTGGTTTCCATATAGTCTTATCTGTCGTATCTGTCTCATCAGTCAACCGTGAAACAAAAGAATAATTCCGATTTCCATTGTTTCAGGGTCGACTGATGAGACAGATACGACTATATGGAAACCAGCCTTTAGCAAGTACCTTCTGACAGCATTGTTTATCCTTCAAAATTTCAAAATAATAATAATAGCACTGCAAATGCATTAAATTGATTCTGTCTTGACAAGTATTTAGTAATCATAACACATGGACAGAGAAGGGATGGGGGGCTTCAAGCAGCCCCTTTAATTTTCAGCAGATTTTCAACTTTTCTGTCTTATTGCTCCCCAACCCCTTACTTCAAAATCTGTTCTGCAATCCGTGTAATACTTATGTTAATATCAAGTTAATTTAGTGTTTGCCTTATGCCACCTGTCCAAGAGCCATCTCCCTGGCTGCTGCTTTATCACTGAAATTGAAAGAGAATAGGTGTCACTGATAAGCCTGATGAAAGTTAGAACATTGATCTTCTTTTTTCCAGTCTAATTTACCAACGCATATGGCATGGATATCATTATACATTTTAGTAACAGAACATACTGAAGTCCCTTAAGCCATAAAAATGATCAAAACATAAAATCATGGATGAATAACATTCAGTCTTTCAGATTCGCCACTTTGAAAAGAGTGCATTGACAATAGGTTGCATTTTTATCAGTCCCTCTTACCATGTTTCTGTTTGATCACCCTAGAGGGAGGTACACAGATTGCCTCTGTTGCCCAACAATGGCAAAAGCATTTCAATCTGCTTCATGTAAAGGGGAAGAAGTGATTAAGAGGAAATTCTCCAAGAAATCGAGTAATTTTTGGTCACAAAGTGGAAACTTAGATGGAGTATTACAAAACCAATTTCCTTGTTTGTAGCACTTTTTTTAGAGTTCTGGATAAAATAAAGAATTGGCGAAACCTAAGAAATAATTTTTCAAAGTTGTGAAGGAATGGTGCTGGCTGTTGGTGGTCATTCCATTTCATGCTTGTCAACCTATATAAATTGTATGGGTCTGGACAAATTTCAGGATTCATTTTCGATTGTTTGGTGTTGTAAGAAAAGAATTATTTTAGATAGTATCAAAAACAGAGTGAAAGAAGTCTACACTATGATTTTTTTTACAATTGTTACACGATTTTCAAATGGATTACCTTACTAGGTTGTTTGTTTGTCTATTTTTCACTTAGAAAAAGTCTTTGCATTACTGAGGATACGGATACTTTCACACGGTATTTTAATTTGGTATCCCCAAGATGTATTTCAAAATGTTCGTGCCTTCCGACAGTAAACAAAGTAATCTAATGATCAAAATATCCACTTGCCTGTTTTATAGAATACACCGTGAAGCACACCCTATCAAACCAGAAAAATATCTTGGGAACCTGCAAGATGCGTTTGGAGATTGCATTGCATAGTGTTTTTACAAAGTTCGACCACGTTCAATTCAAGATGGCTGCCTTCGCAAGCAAATAAGCTTAAATCATAAATTCTCCCAAACTTTAAATACCACATAGCTATGGCAACGGAAGTACTGTAGAATCGTTGTCAAATTGAAAATCACTTAAAAATGCGATGGTATTTCACTTGGTATCCTCAAATAAACAGTAAACACAATGAACTTTCCGTCATTTTCCAAGTAGCTAGCGAGCCGCCGGGGCGCGAAAAAACGTGAATGAAAAATTTGCGATAGTTGTCGAATGTCACTTTTATACTTTTGAAAGGGTAAAACTTTTTAAAGCTAAAACTACGGTCAAATTTAAACGTGGCGAGGACCTACCTTGAGAATGTTTTTTTTTCTTCTTTTCACTTCACGGCACGACGACAGTCTTCCGAGTTTTGACCTTCCCTCTCCGATTATCTGGCGCTGTCCTTCTATCTTTCCTTCTGAGACTCCGAGACATGTTCTAGACGCTTTTTTCGTTAGTTTTCGTCTCTGCCTTTTTAAATCATCTTCAGGTTTCGACATTTTGGCTAGGGCTACCCCCATCTTCTTGTTGAGAACATTAATTTCCCGTTCTCTCTCGATCAAGCGGTTGCATTTGTCTTCCGACATGTCATTCCCTGCTGTATTTCCCTTCCATTCTCCGTCCCTCGCTCTTCTTTTCCCTTGTGAAACAACCGTGTTCATCGACATATTATCTGTCTCCGCTTCATTGCTGTAGACTTTTAGTCTAAAATACCTTGATTTAACAGCTTGCTTTAGAAACGTTTCAGTTTTTGATGAAAGACAAGAAAATATTTTTCCTTCACTTGTCGAAAATTCAAACACGAAATAACAAAATCTCTAAACATCCCTACAAATAAAAATCGCTAACTAAATTCAGGCGTGCGCGTGCTCATTTTCCCGCTCAAAACTGGTGGGCTGCCTGTGCGACGACGGACACACGGAAACTGGAAGTCCATCATAGAATCGGTCGATGCATATACACTTTTGTTTTGTTCCTTTTTCTCCTGCATGTAGCTATGGGGCTCCGCTACGAACTGAAAAGCCTGACCGACTGACCAATCTCTTTGGTCAAAAATATGTATTTCATTTCCGTTTTGGCGACTTTGGCGACCTAACGCACAATTGATAGCACTCGAATGCACCTTACTAATCTTTGATTACTTCTAGTAATGGTGATATTAACTACTACTTACTAACCGAGCGCGAGATTTGCGCGCGAACCCGAGCAAACGAGGTTTTAGTAAGTTGTTTATTGTATGGCAAAAGTAAAAACAAAACTACTAGGGAGGAAACGAAGCGAAAGTCAAACTAAACCAGCCGCACGATTTTTATAAAAACTTGTGAACGACCAACACAAGAAGGCATTAAGGACGGTGCCTACAAAAACGAGTATTTTTTTCGCACTTAATGACTATGTGGCATTGAAAGGTAATGTGAAAGGCTATCCATTTCCGATCAAAAAAGGTAGGGTAACCACGCAAGTTTTCGAGATAACCCGTCCCCAATACCCTAAAAAAGCAGAATTCACGGCGATTTAGACCCCAGCCTAATAGACCAGAAGCCCTTGCAAATTGCTGTTAGGCTCAAATGTTCATAATACCCCCGAAAACAGAAAGATATCACTTTCTGCAACATTTAATGATATAAAAGAAGCAAATCCTTGTTAGCCTCCTCAAAGAAATGAAACGAGTAAAAAATATGGTATATTTTGTGTGTACAGCGCGGTCGTCATGCTTCGTTGCACCAGAATGCATTATAGTCCGTGAGGGAAAACACGCTAGCCGTCTAAAAATTGAAATTTCCTCCTCTAATATGTTCAATTGATACAGCTTCTTACCTAAATGTTTTGCAGACATCATACCAGCAGCCTTCAACATTCAAGTCTTTTCAAACTGTCTTCAAAAGCCGTTTTCTTATTAGATTTAGCCTGGATCCCTTTGTACCGCACGATACCGCACTAGTGGATCCCTTTGCGGAGATTCCACAAAACTACCACAAAACATTATCGAAATACACCACGTTTGGTACCTACGGAAAGCTCAATAAATTTTCTATCGAACCCTGCTATTTTTAATAAGTTATTGCAAAACCAGCGCATGCTATTTGTGATCGAAACTGCTGAACGGGTTATTTATTAGCCAAATTTGAGAGATTTCGGCATGTAAAAGATCTCGCATTTCACATAAGGTCATATAACGCCAAATCGCCGTGATTATCGTTTTTTTAGAAATTACGAAAAAAAATGTTTTTTCTCGATAGTTTTATTTAAATTCTACTTTCGCTCGTAAAATCAGCAGCTGTTATTACATTTGTTGGATTCCATAACAAATAAATGTAAATTTCGGCTTTTAAAGGTATTTTAGCGGTTAAAATGTTCTACAGAAGGCCCTAAATCTACCCTGACACCCGCTACTTTATGCGTTAAAAAATAGCCTCAGCATATTTTTCGCACGTTAAAAAATTGCAAATACGCTGCGGAGGTTTCATATTTTCGATTGATGTAAACAAATATAGGGGTAGCCACGCAATTTTTAGAACTATCATGCATTTTAACGGCAGGTAGAATGGTTAAGTGACAAATCTGCGCACCCCTCCCCTGTGAGTAGAAATTGAATTCAAAATGGCGACTATTTAAGTAAGAGGAGAAAAGTGGAAAAATCAAGGTAACTACGTGGTACATTGACTAAAAATCATTTAAACATTGATTTTAGACAAAAATGTAGTATATTTGATTCCACAATTAATAACAAGCAGGTCGAGATTATTGAAATTAGCAAGGCGAAGTTACGAAGTCAGGTTCTTTTTCAAACGATAACAACGACGTTTTTGTCATTTACAAAGCGACTCTTGTACAAACATTATTGAAGTGAAACTGCATTTACGCCATATAACTTAAAGTATAAATATACATTAAGTTTTCTGATTAATTTGTGGTATTTTTTTGCGTAAAGATATCTAGACTTTTAGTATCAAACGGATGGCTACTTTTACTCAGAGAAAAATCCCGATATTTTTACTAAATGTAAACTTTTGTAGGATATTTCCCAAAGAAAGTTCCAACTGAAGGTAATTCACAGAGAAAAACAAAGAAAAAAGAAGGAAAAAGAAAAAAAATTCACGGCCCCGAGTGAGTTCCGAACCTGGAGTACTGGCTGTCCGTCTGGCGCGCTAAGCACTTGCCCCATCAAAACATAGATGAAAATCTGGTTGAGAAAAATGCTACAAATACAGACAGCCGTATAGAATGCGCGAGCAGGATGCGCAGTAGCAATTGTAGGCACCGTCCTTAAATAAAATGAAAAATATCATGATATTTTCCTATATATTTCTTGTATTTAGGGCTTTGAGAGAGTGATATATCATGATGTTATCAAAATATTTAATGAAGTCAATTTTCTTCCTAGGGCCTTGAGAGAGCGATATAAGTGTATAGTATGCACCGAATTAGCAGTTTTTTTCGGCAGAAATACTAATTTTCGGCAGGAATACATAATGAGCTTGCGGTTGATTGTTGACATTTTCGGCAGGAATACTAATTTTCGGCAGGAATACATAATGAGCTTGCGGTTGATTGTTGACACAGGTGTTCCTTTGTTCTTTATTGCGGCGGAATTAATAAGCGTCCTCATGCGGAATTAATGAATTTTGTGGTTGATTGTTGACACAGGTGTTCTTTTGTTTTTTCATTGCGGCGGAATATATTAAGATTGTTGACACAGGTGTTCTTTTGTTCTTTACTGCGGAGGAATATATTAAGATTGTTGACACAGGTGTTTCTTTGTTTAAAAGTGAGGCGGAATACATAATGAGGTTGCGGTTTATTGTTGACACAGGTGTTCCCGGTTTCTTTTGTCTCGGCCACGCGGTTTCTATTGTTCTCAGAGTCAATATAAGCAGAGCTCCCGTGGCTCTAGTCATTTCACCCCAAGCCGCCAGTTAGTTGAAAGCTCAAGAAAAGACAAGCGAAATGGATGACAAGTTGCAAGCTGAACTAGACGAAGCGGTAACTAACCTTCTCAACGTTACCGCAGAGATGCAATCAGAAGAAGTTAATAATCGGTGGGATTTCACTCACTTTACCGCCTTGGAAGACTTTCGGAACAGTTTATTCATTCGGAAGACATCCCGAGTGAACACATTCCGGACGCAGTAGATAGACTTATGCAACTTACTTTTGGAGATGTGTTTGAACCGTCCTTTACCTTGGGTCCGCCATCTACCGATTTCCCACCATTTACAGAAAACATTCAAGCCCCGGAAATAGATGTCGATTGTTTACCAGTGTTTGGGGAAGCTGCCGAGCTAGACGCTCGCAAACCTGACTTTGAGCAAGAACTATCAGAAGCTATGGAAAGAACTTCCAAGCAATGTCAAGAAAATCCAGAAGCTTGGACGGAATTGGAGAAAGAAGTTCTTTCTCTCGGTAGGACCGCTGAAAACCCTGTTGATGTTGCTGATACAGTCGAGGTCCAGTCTCCTCAGTCTGCCTGTGAGAATAAAGCACAAATGGGGGGAGGAGGAAAGCGAAAAGCCCCCGAAGAGATTTCACCCGACTCTAAGAAAAGCAAACTCGAGTGTGAGACTTGTGGGCGACTGTTTCACAGGAAAGATCATCTCAAAGATCATAAAAAAACACGAAAACAAGAGAGAGTTCCCCTGCCCTAACTGCGACAAAGCATTTCGGCGTAAAGCTCATCTAAAAGATCACATCAGGAAAAAACATGAAAATAGAGCAAAGGAACGAGTTTACAAATGCGACTCCTGCGGAGCCGAGTTTTACAACAAAGCCCCGTTCAACGAACACATGAAGACCCATAAGAAGAAACGACCTGCAAAAGAGAGACCCTCTGAAGGTAAATATTATACTATGTGTTACGCGCATAATTATTAGTGTGATTTCTTTTGTTTTCAACACGTGTTCGTGTTTTTTTGTTTTCAACATGTGTTCGCAGTTTCTGTTGTTTTCAAGTTTGCGTTTACATGTGATTTCTTTTGTTTTCAACACGTGTTCGTGGTTTCTTTTGTTTTCAACACGTGTTCGCGGTTTCTTTTGTTTTCAACACGTGTTCGCGGTTTCTTTTGTTTTCAACACGTGTTCGTGGTTTTCTTTTGTTTTCAAGTTCGCGTTTACTTATAATAATAAAAACAACGTGTAAATTTGTCACTAACTTATATTCATGCGGATAATTATTAGTGTGGTTTCTTTTGTTCTCAACACGTGATTTCTATATTAAAAGCGACTCGCATAATTATTACTGCGGTTTACAACACGTAAATACCTATATTACTATTTCAGAACCCAAACCCAAGAGGGTCAAGCCCAATCCTCCTCCGGCAGCCAATGCTCGACCCAGTACGAGTTGGGAAGAAGACCCTATGTCTATCCCCGATGGACTCAGTGCTGAATACCACCGTAACTTGCACCAGATCCGGACGCGCTTCTCCAGAAACCACCGTTTGTCGGACTGGTACAATTTTCGGCTACCTACCTTAGATATCCAAGACCTTCTCACCTACCTTGACCGGATCTTCCACGACCAAACCACTGTTTTCAAACTCAACCTCTCCTTTGGCTACCTCCTACGCAATAACGAGACGGGCGAGCTTCAGTACCACTACACATCCAGAAACAATAATCAACTCTTTCCCGAACCCTTCCTGATCGCCAACGCCGCTGACCTGAACCAAGTGCGTGACGCTCTGCGCAACATCGACATCCTCGAATGGGTCCGCCAACAACGTCCCTACTCTAAATGGGTGATCGACAAGGTCTGCAACGTCGCCTTCTACGTGTCCAAACTCCGTGGACACCCCATCGGTCGTGGCAAGAACCTCCCTCACTACATCGTGGAGAAACGATGGCTCGTACCCCTTGACCAAGATAAAATCAACAACAAAAGCTATGACGACAACAGTCTGCTTCTTCAGAGCCCTGGCCCTCCATAATGGCTGTACGGTCCATAATCTCGAGAGGGATACGCAGCATTATTATGAAAGGTAAGTTGATCCACTGTTTTGGTGTCTAGGGCGGGAAATCTAGTGCCTCGTCTAGATAGATAGCGTAATATATTTGTTTTGTTTAGGTACCGCGCCACCCAAGCTCCATCCCGTAAAAAGTTCGCCGGGATCAAACTGGAGGAGCTCGACGAACTCGAACAGTTGTTTGAAGTCAACATCTTTGTCTACGCCTTAGAACCCCTCGATACGGAGGACGACACCACCACCCCTGAAATTGTAGCTCAGCTGGTCCAACGATCCCATCGTCAACATGCCTTATCCCTCTACCTCAACCTACACAAGGCCCACTTTTCCTATATCAAGAATATGGCCAAGTATTCTAAATCTTTCGCTTGCTCCCGCTGTCGAAAACTCTGGAAGCATGTAGGCATGTTGCATCGTCACGAGGTCAAGTGTGATGGGAAGGTCCGCTACGAGTTTCCGGGCGGTGTATGCAAAACCCCGCGCACCATCTTCCAGCTGATCGAAGAATATACTGACATTGGTATTCCTGAAGAATTACGCTACTTCCCATACCGTGCCACATTCGACTTCGAATCATACTTCAAGCGTCACGATTATCCCTCGAACACAGACAAACTCCAATGGCAAGCCCGACACATCCCCCTCAGCGTCAGTGTTTGCTCGAACGTGCCAGGTACAAAGACCCGAAATGCTTTGTGAGCGATGGTGATTCCACCCAACTGGTCCAATCCATGATTGAGTACTTAAAAGAAATCAGCCAAGAGAGTTACAACAAAATGAAGGAAACATTTGACGATATCCTAGACATGCTCGATGATTTGATTCAAGAACAGGACCCCACGAGTCGAGCGATATCGAAGATCTCATGGAGTCGGAGGAGGAGGAGGAGGAGGAGGAGGAGGAGGAGGAAGAGACTGAGGAAGATCGTGCTTTTATTGATAACGAGGTGGAAGAACAAGACCCTTCCTTCTACCGTGCTGTCAACCAAGAGCTCGGAGACCCTGTTCGACCACCACCTAAGGAAGAAGAAGAAGAACTCGACAATTTTATAAAAAAATTAAAGAAGAGTCTAGAGGCCTATTTGAAGGAACTTCTAGTTCTCGGATTCAACTCGGGCAAATACGATCTGAATGTGGTCAAGAAATTCCTCTTTCCCGTCCTCGTTAAGGAGGAAGCAGTCGACTTTACCATCAAGCGGAACAATAACTTTATGGCTTTAAAAACGGAACACTTTAAGTTCCTGGATATAACAAATTTCCTCGCCCCAGGCTTCTCGTACGACAAGTTCCTAAAAGCGTACGAGTGCGAACAAACCAAAGGATTCTTCCCTATGAATGGATGGACTCGCTCGACAAACTCACTCGCACCAGTCTTCCTCCCCGTGAAGCGTTCTACTCATCCCTCAAGGGCGCCAACATTTCCGTCGACGAGTACCAGTACTGTCAAAAAATATGGGAAGAGAACAGCATGGAAACCTTTAAAGATTTTCTAATTTGGTATAATAATCTGGACGTACAACCTTTCTGTAAAGCTGTAAAGAAAATATGTACCTTCTGGAAACACCGACACATCGACATGCTGAAAGAAGGCATTTCTATCCCTGGAGTCACCTTAAACTACCTCTTCAAGACCCTCCCTGATGACGTCAACTTCTCCTTGATTGATGAGAAAAACAAAGACCTGTATAAACTTTACAAGAGCAACATGGTGGGAGGTCCTTCCATCATCTTTCACCGGTACCACGAAGCTGGCGTGACCAAGATTAGACAGAGAGCAATGGAAGCTCAAGGCAAAGACCCCAAACTCTGTCAAAAGATCGTGGGGTACGATGCCAAAGCCCTCTTCTTGGAGGTGTCAAAATGGCTACCGAATGGCTCGAGTTGGAAGCCCTACAGCGCAACATCAAGATCCGCCATCAAGCCCATAACATCGAGAAACGTATTGGACCCAGAAAGCTCCCCGTCGATGGTTACCATGGAGACTCCAAGACCATCTTCCAGTTTCATGGTGAGTTCTTACATTCCATTGTTCCCTTGTCACACAACCCCGATAACTTAATGCTTTCATTATTCCAACAGGATGCTGATGGCATGGGCACCCCTGTTATCTAACCGAGGACCAAGAGATGAATGAGCGACGGCAAAAGCCCATGTCTGAACTGTATGCAGAGACCCAAGCCAATACCCAGTACCCCTGCGACCAGGGCTATACGGTGGTGGAAATCTACGAATGTGAATGGCGACAACAGAAGCGACAGAACCCCTCAATTCGTCAGTTTCTCGAGTCTAAACTCTACCGGAAGCTGGACAAACAGAGAACCCTGACCGAGACTCAACTCCTGAACGCCATCCGCCAAGACAATCTTTTCGGGGTGGTAGAGTGTGACATCCGGGTCCCCGACGATTTAAAAGACCACTTCTCAGAAATGACACCCATCTTCAAGAATACTGAAATTTCCCGTGACGACATCGGCGAGTACATGAAGGCGTTTGCCGAGGAACACCAGATGATGCCTCGCCCCCGTCGTAGCCTCATTGGCAGTTACTTTGGTGAAAAGATCCTGCTCGCCACCCGTCTCCTTAAAGTGCTACTCAAGGCAGAAACTTTCTTTATTTCATTAAAATGTTCAATGATTAAAACAAACTTTTCCGAAAAAAAATTCCTTTTTACGCGCGACCTGAATTTCTTACCGATTTTCAAATATATTTGTTTCGCGCTTTTTCTTGGTAATGAAATCCGTATGCTAATTTTTATGCTAATTATCTAGACTCGCCTCTGACGTCACAACGGGAACGGGTCTCGCAAGGGTACTATGTTGTGATCGTGAGAGGAAGCTCGCATGTGCCCCTAGTTTTCGTTGATTTCTCCCGAAAATATGGTTCGGAAATCTGTGGCAATGGGATGCAATAATGTAGCAGACTCCAGCAAAGGAAATAGTCTTCATATTATCCCTTTTTACGACGCCGATCGCCCGGAGGCCGCGAGAAAGAGAAAAGCTTGGCTCGACTAGAATCGTGGATTCGGAAGGCTTCTTGTGCTCTGTACACTTCCACGTGGATGCATTTCCGAGCAGATACTGGAAGAGGACAATATTGAAGAACGATGCGATCGAGGTGTGTGTATTCCTTACGATACCTGCAAAATCTTTGGAGAAATGAACAGCTATCAGTACAAAGGCGCGGGAAGGCGACACAAGCGCGTGAGTATATATACTTATTTTTCTTCTCCCCTACGGGAATTGCTTCGGGAATTCCTATTATTTTAGACGGCATTTGTTGACAATCGGATGCTTCGTTTAGGTACTTGAGTCAGCACTAGACAGACTAAAACATCTCAGCCCGGCTAACAAACGAAGAACATCTGAAAATGCTCCGCTGAGTTCTCACTGTCTTTCAAACTTCTCCCGGCTTCTTGATCTGACCTTCGAGAATCCAGACCCAGACAGCATTACCGTAGGTTAGAAAAGTTCATAATCAATGTCCAAGAATCAAACGATCGTCTTTACTAGGAAAATCGGGAATCGGCCTAGCTTACTGCTTTTTTAAAATCCACTTTTGTTTGTCTATATTTACGAGTATTTTGGCACTTGCACCGGTTGCAGAACCTTTCGTTCTTGGGCCAAGAACACTAGTTTCCCCAAGTTCAATCAAGCTGTTCAAAATATATATAAGACAGTAAATATTTGTTCATCAAACCCTATCCTGAGACACAAGCCCCCTACGTGGTACAATATTTTCTACTCGTGTTTCAAGAGATCATACTAATTATCATGGTGTAAGCTTATATGAAACAAATAAATCCTGATCATATTTATTTGTTTACTGTAAGGGTGATGACCAAGCTGAGAGCACATCAGAACCCCATCCTGAAACACAGGCCCCCTACATATTTGTACTATATTTCAAGAGCTGATCATATGGTGGTTATCATGGTGTATATGAAATATTCAAATAAATCCTAATAATAATTCATTGTTTAGGTACTGTAAGGGCGATGACCAAGCCATGAGCACATTAGAACCCCATACTGAGATGCAAGCCCCTATATGGTAAATTATTTTCTACTACTACCAAAACCGGAAGACAGTTTTTTCAGCATGAGAAAATGCACTCATCTCCAGACAAAAACATTCACAATGTAGCTTTACTGGAGTCAGCAATGGGTGCAACTCAATCGAAACTCAGATATTTTATCCCGGGAGGTTCTCCCATGTAAGAGTGATAGGGGTGCTCGTCGGGACATCGGAAAATATACCCTAAAAAATACCAGGACATAAAAATCCAACCCCTAAAAATACCTTATAAACAAAATGACGGCCCTAAAAAATACCAACAATAAACCTTTTTTGTTATTGTTTCTCATCTCAAAAAGCTTATTTTAGAGCTATAAATGAACAAGGACTAAGAAAGTAAACGTTTTACTTGGTTTGGGACCGTTTCATTCATTTGCGTACCCCTAAAAAATACCATTTATTAATGAAAGCCACAATTTTTCTTCGATACCCCCTAAAAAATACCTGAGAGTCCATTTTGACCCCTAAAAAATACGACGAGCACTCCTATCAGGTCGACATGTAAAGAACCCCCCCCCCCCAGGTATTTTATTTGGTAAATTTTCATACTAAAAACATTTGATTTCCACTTCTTTACCTAATGTTTTTAGTATGAAAATTTACCATATAAGATATTATTTCCCAAAATTCTGAGTTTTTGTTTGCGAGTGACACAATGGATGAATGATTTCGAAGGAATGAAATCAGACTTGTCAATGTTTTGGTCTGAGATGAGTGCTTTTTGTCAAACTTGATAAACAATCTACCGGTTTCGGTAGTATTTCATAGAGATCATAGTTATCATGGTGTATATGAATTAGAGCAGATAATTTTCAAACGATTGTTGTGAGTGGTACCATAGTGACTTTGTAATCACTCACAGACATAGGTTTTATTCATTGTGGTTTGTTTTACTACAGTTATGAGAATTGCTCTATATTCAAATGAATTATTATTTGTTTACTGTAACTGTAAAGGTAGACATCCTGAGACACCAGCCCCCTACTTGGTAAATTATTTTTCAAAATTCAAAATAATGACAAAGAAGTAAGTCTCTTAAGTGAACCATCACATAATCCTGACACTATTGCTGTTGTTTTTTTCTAGACCAGCCCTTGCAAAAGTTGCAAACATTACACCAGAAGGAATTCAGAGCTGCAAGCTAGAAATGTATAATTGACTAGCCCAGGGTGGGGGGGGGGGGGGGAGTTAGTTACAAGGGTGGTCCAGT
Source organism: Scolanthus callimorphus (assembly GCA_033964015.1). Lineage (NCBI taxonomy): Eukaryota > Metazoa > Cnidaria > Anthozoa > Actiniaria > Edwardsiidae > Scolanthus > Scolanthus callimorphus. The sequence continues at coordinate 12,608,507 of CM066917.1, read as the reverse complement.
TGGTCGTTATCAAAGCGGTATTTTTTAATCATGAGAACGTTTTAAAATAAACTGTCTTTCCACTAATTGTGGCACAACTTTGATCAAAACTTGTTTGCACTTGGGTAGCCATACTGAAATACATACCCTGCCAGAGAGCAAACAAGCGAAAAACGATACTCTACCGGAGTATCAAATAAGGAGCTCAAATAACATACCCTAAATGGCGGTGCATACCTGTACATCTTATATGAGGGAGTACCCCCCCCCCCCCCCCCCCCCCGGTTTGACTAGAAGGTTATCAAAACTGAAAAAGCAAATTCATGAGAAGAACAACAAACTTAGAAGAACTGACTAGAAAGGTAGCTAGTGTTTTATTTTTATTCAAATTCAAAAGGAAAAGAGAGCTTGGTACTGCTTTGAAACTATATTTTCTTTGCCACCATCACCAAAATCGTTTGCTGGCCTTTCTTGAGCCTTTCGCATGTACACACGCTTATCTACGGACATTTTCCACTGAGATTTTTTAGCCCACATTTGATTTTTGGTACTGCAACTAAGAATCCACAACATGCTGAACAGAAGTTATTTTGAAGCAGTGCAAATTTCTCTTCCCCCCCCCCTCATTTCAGCACAGGGGAGGCAGAGTCATAACCAGTTGTCGCTTCCTGTCTGTATTGCATTTCATTGCGTTATCCACTAGCTATTGGGGTAGTGAGGCTGATGTGGTTTTGTGCATGTAATGATGCTTGCTAGGTGCAAGTGTGGTAAAAACTGTGATGTGACAGTGCTTCAAAATTTAAATGAGTGTTATTGTTGTACGGAGCTGGAAGGATGTACAGTCTGAAAATTGATCTTCTTTTACAAGAATTAGCTCCAGACCAAGTTATTTCTTGCACAACAGAACTCCCAGGCTTCACAACAGCCTGCCTAAACAGGTGGCATTTGCGGCTGATGCCCCAGCAGAAGACTACAGGCGATAGATAACTACTGCAGTGGTGCCAAGAAAATCAGGAGAAATATTGCAAAACTTTTCGCCTGGCTGCACCCCACCCTGTCATGCTGTATTAGAGAAAATAATATATTTTAGTATATTATTTTATTTTAGTAACTTGTTCTAGTGAAAATAAATGCAAAGCATCCTGTCTCAGCCAGATGCTATATGAAAAGCCCTATGTTAAATATCAGGTTGACAAAGACCCTCTCCCACAACAAATGTTGTAGACATGATTCCATAGGAGTGATGCATTTTTGTATTTGCTTTGTGGTTTTCAATATGATAAGGTTACAAGTCTCAAACCAAGAAAAGCTATCTATACAAATGCTGCAGAAAGTCCTTGTTTTGATTATGCAAACAAGTCAGTCTCAGATTCCTAAAGCCTCCCAGTTATGAGTTCTTATAGCATTTTGCTCTTCCTTTCTAAAGGGGTGGAATGGTGACATTTTTTCTAGGTTCTTTCATTTGTTGTCATATCAGGAATTCACAAGATTGGTCTATGGGTACTTGGGTAACAATAGGATTCCACTCCCAGCATGTGCCTATGCAAAGATACAGAAGGAGTTCCCAAAAGCCATGGAGGAGGATGCCTATACAGGGTTTGAAATGGAGGATGACTAAGCTACGGTATAAAACTTGTGCCTATATTTTCCAGTAAAACGACAGTTTACTGGGTTTTCTACTTTTTACAATGACTCTATTTTTCTGAGCATATCTTATTTCAGAGAGGCAAAACACTTCTCCCCCTTCCTGTAACTATGGCTGTGTTTCAAACCAATTGTCGGCCATTGAGGGCACAAAATGTTATATTTCAGGGTAGGTTTAGAGGAGAAAGTCAGAGCAAGATAAAACTGCATTTTTCCCAGTTTACCAAGGCTTTACCTAGAAAGCCGTTTTTCCCCACATGTTGACACGAGCAATTTTACTTTGCTTGGGGACAAGTGTCCCCGCTACCTAGGCGCTAGCCGTGGTACTGTTTACACTCATTCCAGTTTTCTCTTGCCATGACTACCCCTACAGGCCAGGTATAAGCCAGTACATGTACATTACCTTCACATTTATTATTCAATTACACGAAGTACACTGTATTTTTCAAAGTATTGTCATTATATTTCTAAATATGAAAAAAGCTATAGGGGATAAAATATAATAACTTAATAACTGTATAATTGCAGTAGCAATATTAGCATATCAGTTGAAGTTGTTGTGTGTACGAATTCCAAAAAAACACAAACCAGATCACAAAGATAAAAAATTAATACCTTGTGTACAAAGAGTGGTGTCCTTTACTCGCTATCAGTAGGTCCAAGTATTATTTGGACTTTTTACCGTACAAACATAAAGCAGAACCAAGACATAAAACTCACAAACTTGCCGCCATTGAAAAGTCAAACCTCCTAAAATGGTGTGGTCAAGTTTTTCTGCCGTTATTAGTTGATTCTGTAAAAAGTTCGAAGTAGTGGAATAATATAGCTTCATCATATTGAAAGCTTCTCAGGTGTTCGGTGTGGTCCATGTAATGGTCGAGACTTGCATAAAAACAATCGAACCAAGTCACAAAGAAACCGTCACAAAACCCGCAAAATTGCCTCCGTTGAATAGTCGCGAAACCAGTAATGAGTAGGTCAAATAACATAAAATAGCTTGCTCGCCTTTATTGTTATTTGGAGTAGTGTAATAATGCCTATGTAAGTCGAAGAATCGCTCGATGCGTTACGCTCCCATCCGATCAGTACAGGAAATCAACCACAGTACAGTTCGAAGGCAAAATCTATTTGGTTCTCTGGGACAAGAGGCTTCACAATCGACTTGTCTTCCTCATGATATATACTGATGAAGAATCCATGGAATAAGAATTAAAATCAGTAAAAGTAGATGGTCCAGTACGCTTGCAGTGTCCTTTGCGTTGTTTTGGTTGCAGGAGATAGTTCAGGCCTCGAACAGGCTCCTTGCCTAAAGAACATTTATAGCAATGTTTCCACACCTTGTCGATTTCTTTCGACTAAATAGTTATATGGGATAGACCACTGGCGATCCCAGAGCGATGGGATGCAAATTCGTTGATTTACAGGGATTTTTTCGACGACCATCGCAAAAAACCTCTCATGTTTACTCTATATGAAAGCGATACCTCAGTACGTTGTGACGTCATATATTTCCCACAATGCAACGCGCAAGGTTTGCTTACGAAAGAAAATTAATCTTTAAAAATCGGTAAGAAATTAAGGTCGCACGCAAAGAGGATTTTTTGTTCGGAAAAGTTAGTTTTAATCATTAAACTTTTTGATGAAATAAAGAAAGTTTCTGCCTTGAGTAGCACTTTAAATGGTACCTGGACCATGGTTTGGAAGTGCCCAAGATCTACCAGGTGGTGGAGTACGACCCAAGCCCCTGTTTCAAGCCTTTTGGGGATGCCGTGTCTAATGCTCGACGTGCCGGGGATGCCGACCCGAACAAGGCCATCATTGCTGAAACCATGAAGCTGGTAAGTAAAACGCTCCACAGGACCCCCTCTTTAGCGCTAGATACTGAACTGTTTTTTCTTAACAGGTAGGAAACAGTAGCTACGGCAAAACCATTACCGACCAGGAGCGGCATCGGAAAGTAGCCTACTGCGAGGACGCCAAAGCCACCAGAATGATCAACACGCCCTACTTTAGACAACTGGATAAAATAGATAATGATACGTTTGAAGTTCAGTCTTGTAAGCGACAAATCAAATTGAACCTTCCTTTACAAATTGGCTTTTTTGTCTACCAGTATGCGAAGCTCAGGATGCTTCAATTTTAATATATAGATTTAGCCACTGGCTAAAAGCGGAGCTCCCGGTTATAAAATTTCTGTGCCAATGAAAGGGATTCCCATGTGTACATTGTTTATACTTATAGGCTTTTTAAGAAAAAAAATGTCTCTTGATATGTATACAACAGTGTTTTCTTCGGTATGTTGCTGCATTGACACAATACAAATACAGGGACGAAAATAAGCATCCTGTCAAGTTAGATGAAAACCTCCTTCAGAAAAATTAAGGTATTAATTCCTCCAAATGGAATGATTCAAAAGTGCAATAAAGAGAATATTTTTTCAAGCATAAATGGCGTCGTCAATGACGTCATATCACCTGACCACTTCATTTTGCTCATCTGGTGACCTAGACTACACTACAAAAGTTTGGTTGTTTTAGTCTTCCCTCACAAGACATTAATTTTTCAAGCATAGGTGACGTCATCGATGACGTCACATAACGTGACCACTTCATTTCGCTCATCTGGTGACCTAGACTACACTACCCAAGTTTGGTTGCTTTAGAGTCCTCCCTTCATGAGATATTAATTTTTCAAGCATAGATGACGTCATCGATGACGTCACATCACGTGACCACTTCATTTCGCTGATCTGATGATCTAGACTACACTATCAAAGTTTGGTTGTTTTAGAGTCTTCCCTTCACGAGATATTAATTTTTCAATCATTGATGACGTCATCGATGACGTCACATCACGTGACCGTGTTACAACACCCCCCTTGTGGCATAGACAAAATATCCCAAGTATGGTTGTCTTAGCATATTCCCTTGAGGAGATATAATTTTTTCTCTGCGTACCACAGGGTTTCCATGTGTACACGGACGGACACCGGACGGCGTACGCTATAGGTTTAATAGAAGCCAAACTTGGAGCTTCAATAGAAGCCAAACTTGGACAAACTTTCAAAGACCAGAAGAGGAACTCTGCACCAAAGTCACGTGCCCTTTCGTCATCAATGACGTCATCAAAATGATCCATAATGCCCGTGACGTTCAAAAATCACCTCGATAGTATACTATACGTTTTTCCCTTAGGTATAGTGCTCCGCTTGCGGGAGCTCCGCTACTATGACTTTATAGATAAGTACATAGCCCGATCTAATTTTGAATATTGTGAGACAGATACAGATAGTGCCTATGTCGCCATCGCTGGAGAGAGTTTTGCGTCTTTAGTTGATCCGGATTTAAAGGATGAATTTGAAGCAGATAAGCATAATTGGTTCCCCGTACCGACACTCCTGAGAACAAAGCCTATGACAAACGCAAACGGGGTCTGTTCAAAGAAGAATGGTCTGGAAAGGGGATTATTAGTTTAAGTAGTAAGACCTACTATTGTTTTGGGGCATACGATAAATTTAGTTGCAAAGGTGTAAACAAAAGATGTAATGATATTGACAAAAGACAAGTACTTGAACGTTCTTCTTACCAAACAGTCTAGTTCGGGTATAAATAAAGGATTCAGAGTCGTCAACCACTTGAGGTATACGTATCAGCAAACACGTGACGGATTTTCCTATTTTTATCCTAAACGGAAAGTACTCGAGGATGGCGTAAGCACCATACCTTTAGATATTGAACTTTATGTATTAGTAACTATAAAAATATGTACATGCATTATACTCTAGGATATTTAACTTTATGTAAATATATATACTACTACCTATTTAAGTAATGTAACTATATATACATATACCCTATACTATAAGTAATGTAACTATATATATACAAATATTATACTCTTCCGCAATATAAGTGTAAATAAAGATATACACGAATGATCTAAATGTCCCGTTTGTCGCCTTTTGTCTCCTTTTGTCCCCGTTTTTAACTCGTGCGATATGCTGAAAGCATATCAAAACGAGTTATTGTGGTGAGAGCGAATTTCCTGTGTCGTTGTCGTTAGTTCAACCCAGGCAGCAGGATAATACTTGGGTATCCGAAGCCTCCGCTATTTCTCTGTATGTCTTTCTGCGTTGTACATTAACGTCAAAACTTTCCACAAGATTCCTTCTACCAGACGAAATAAGCAACAAAAAGTAAACAACAACATTTCTCAAGGTAGTTATTGCGATTCGTAGAGTAATTTGGGTTACCTGTGGATAACCAGGGCAGTAGGATAAATAGAAGCCTCGCAATTTCTATTTTGCTCAGCTGTTTTCCTTTATAATTTCTTTAGTTACTTGTAAATAGACGTCAAAACTTTCCATAAGATTCGTTTTGACAGTGGAAATAAAAGCAACAAGTAAACAGTAACATTTCAACATTTCACAAGACTTATTTACAAGTGCAGCTTAATCTGGGCTACCTGTGTGCCGGAAGACCCTGGGAACAATGTTGCGAGAGAAACACCGCAATGGACGCAATGAAATGGTCACTTTTTAGCAAACATATTGCAGCACTTCAAATAATTGTAAAAGGTAATTGGTCCTTGTTTATCTGGCGATTATCTTTTACTGGGGCTTAAGAACCCTTTTCCAGCGTGAATTATAGTGTTCTTTTTTACCGACTCAATCTCGTAGCACCGTCGTAAAGTGTAGTTCGGTTACGAGCGAAAACAACTGGATTCGATTCCACTCTCGAACTCGGGAAAGGGCTCATAAAACTTAGGAAAAAAGGCAAGACCCTCGCCAGATATACTAGTACTAATATGATTTAAAGTGCTGGAATATTTTTCTGAAAACGTCACCATTTCATACTGTAATTCCACGCTCATGTGAGCAATTAATGGTGAGAGGTGACAAAAGTGCAAAAGCATTCTTCTGATTCGCCATTTTGAATAACAACAAGTATGGAATACAGCAAATGAGGGCAAGTTTTTGTTGAAAGATCTTGGTAATTTTTTTGTCATACAATGTACCTCATGTTATGAAAACTGCCTAAGACATAGGCTGCTCCATTAAAATCCATGCTGGAATGTACCCACAGGGATCTTTTGTGTCAGCAGGGCCTTAAGGTTACTTTACACTAGAATTTCCACAGAATATATAGAGCAGATTTCAGATGACTGTCGTGAGTAATTCAAAATTTCTTTGTTTTATTCAGAATTGGTGTAATCACTTTGCAATGGGATTCACACAGTGAATTTTGCTCTATATTTTCCACATTGGTATTTTTTTCGTCAGGGGTTGCTTCAGATTTTTATAACTTATAAGGGTTGTGCAGAAACCTGAAAACTCCACATGGGTAGAGGAATTTTTGAAAACAAAGATGTCCTTAATGGGGGTGGGGGTTAATTGGACTGCCCCATCTTGCACCACCACTAGCTCTTAAAGTCCATATCACCAGTGAATTTGCAGTATTCTGGGCATTAAACTAAAAGACACCACTGATTCTGTCTTTGCCTTTTTTCAAGCAATAGATTTATGCTAATTAGGCTCATGATGATGTCAGGTAAGGCACATCCTCCATAAGTAAAGATCAAGACAAGGATCTTGGATGTGCTTCGAATCATCAAATGCAGTGATCAAAAAGCTTAGATGATTTTGCCTGACCTGGTGTCACCTAATTTTCATAACATTAGGTTTTCATGGTGGGTAGGTGTGATATGCAATTTAATATCCAGCAACTATGACACATAGCCTGCTTTCTCATTAGATTTCCAATTGACTAATACATGAAAATAATTGGCTGGTCAAAGCTATCATTGAGGATTTTAACACCTAAATATCTAAAAGGTCCCCATGTTGTTCATCCCATGCTTCACTGGTTGTGGTGGAATGGTAGGTGGGTTCTCAATCTATTTTTCCAGTCAAAAACGTCTCAGAATCTTAGTCCTATTTATTGAAAATCCCAGTTTATTTGTTGGAAATTTAAATCCCATTCCCATTTTCTATTGTTTTAAGGACTGCTGCACCCAACCCTAGCCACTCAAATCTTTTTTTTCCAACACCCATTGTACCCCTTCTGTGCCCTGATGTAACCTTCGGCACCAACATTTGCATTTGTTTGGAACTTTTTGCATTTAAGCAAACCTAATGCAGGACAGTGAACGCAAAATAATCAGAAAATCAGTTAAATAAAATTCAAACTGCTTTGCAGGTTGCCAAAGAAAAGAGCAACGGTTATCGCTTTAGTTCAAGGTTATCGCACGTAGCGGTGCTTTGATTCTATAAATAGCGGTGTAGGGTTGGGTTTTGATTCAGTCCCAGTTTACTTTGGTAGCGGTAACATGGTTCGGAGAATCTGTCGAGACTGTCCTATTGAGGGATGTGGTTCGAGATTTTTAGTCAAACTTTCCAATCATTTAGCTCAGACTCATAATTTACCAAGCAAGGAACGCAAACCATATTTGCAACAAGCCAAGTTACAGCCCGTAGTTCTTATTCATGATTATCAATCTAAGCCTCGCTGGGTGATCCCAAGCAATAAATAGGACACCTTACCATTGACCTGATCATTTCCTACCATGGACACTAGACTAAAACATCCCTTTAGCGCGATCGTTGTCGGCCCTTCTGGATCTGGCAAGACCCAACTATTGAGACACATTTTGGAGAAGGGAGAACACGTGATTAATGGAGCCCCCGAAAAACATCCTATGGTGTTATGGAATCTATCAGCCCACTTACGACGAGATGCAACAGACCATACCTAACATAAACTTTGTAGAGGGATTTCCGTCGGATTTGGAATCTCAGCTGGATCCTAACATCCGTAATTGTGTTGTCATAGATGATATGATGCATTTGGCATCCGATCGTCGACTCAGTGAGATTTTCTATCGTTCTTGTCACCATAAAAACCTATCTTGCTTTTTTGTGGTGCAAAATGTCTTTATCCAAGGAAAAGAAATGCGAAATGCTAGTCTGAATGCTCATTATATCGTTCTGTTTAAAAACCCAAGAGATGGTTCCCAAGTGAATCACTTAGCACGGCAAATCTTCCCGGGTCACGTGAAATACATGCAAGAGGCGTTCGAAGATGCGACTTCTAAGCCTTATGGGTATCTTTTATGCGACCTCAAGAACGACTGTCTACAGAGGTATCGTCTTAGGACCAACATACTCCCAGGAGAAAATCAGCACGCCTATACGAAAAGGGTATAAATAGGCCAACGCCAACGTCCTTCAGTCATTTGACCATGAGTCGCCGAGTGAAAAACAACTTCCATCTCCTCAAAGTACTCGCCTCAAGCCACCCCGCCTTGACTAAAGCCATACTGAAAGAAGCGGACGAACAACTCATTAAGAGCATTTGTGAGTGTGTGTTCAACATACTTCAAGCCACTGTACCCTTGAATGCAAAAGAGAAGGATAAGATTCTGAAACACGATACTCATTTCTTAAAACTGGTCAACAACGAACTCCCTTTGGATAGAAAACGCAGGATTCTGGTGCAACACGGAGGGAATTTTCTTGGATTTTTGTTACCCCCTGTCCTTAAGGTGCTAGAACAGTTCTTATGAACCACGCTAGAAAAATGGTCTTGGTTACAGAAGAGACGTTGGAGCGTCTCCATCAGAAACAAAAAATCAATACAGCTCCTTTGACACAGCGATTATCTTCCTGGGATCACAAGATGGAGCATGATTTCATCGCGAAGAATGGCTGGTCATATGGTTATGCGCATAATATTAACGACTAAAATCACTCGCGCGTTGCCTCATTATAGGGCTGGCGGGAGCGTCAAATACAGAGAAAACGGCAAAATGCATGTCAAGTAGCTCGATAAAAAACATAATTCCCGATTAGCTTTTAATTCTCACACTAAATTACCCTTGCTGTTGTATTATGCATTGCTTCATACACAATTTTACATGCTTTCCATGTTGTATGGTTGAAAAAGCATAGTACTTCGGGGTTATGAATACGGAACAAATTTTTACAAATTTTGTATGGGAAACTGACGATTGCGAACTTTGGAAGTGTTTTTCCTAAAAGCGGCGAGTATTCAAGAAAAATTACCAAGGTTTTCTAGTGGCCGTTGTCATAGGCTTGAAAATCATTCCTTGACCGTCAAATTCCGTTGAGAAAAGGATAGTACTTCGAATGAAAAACCGAGAAATCGACTATAAAAAAGCAATTTACAGATAATTATTCACATCGGATTCGATAAAATTCTTACCACGTTCTACTCCCTTGAGACTACACATCACGTTGCTTAGCAGAACCGCTAAATTGAAATTTCTAATCAGTTGGATGTTTTGCTTAGAAACGAGTTATAAACAACTTCGAACGAGAGATTCAAAGAATGTAAAGAATGGAGAACGCACGCGAATATCCCGCTCTACAAAAATGGTTATTTGTGAGAGAACAAGGTTCGTCAGCTGATTCTTACTTGGAAATACAAGGCCACGCTCTGTGGGCGCTACATAAATGTTGTTTGCAGATCAATCCTCACGTATTTGATGTCTTCCAAGCAAGTTTGAAGTCGATCAGATGTCAACTCGTTGAGGGCGCCAGGGAGAGACTTACGATCGTTTTGGCCAAACATGTTTGCCAGTTTTTTAAATCGGTACAAAGCATTAAAGGGGCAAATAGCAAGAACATTAGAAAGAATGCGTGGTTTAAAGTGAAGCTTTTGAGTGGAGAACTAGAGAAGCCACAGACGAACATTGTGCAAACTCTTTTAAATGAAAATGGAATGCTGCGACGGGAGAAACACGAAATAGAAGAAAAACTAACCAGAACCATGGAGTCGCTTTACAAAAGTCTGGCCGAGGCGCAAAGAATTAAGACGCGGCTCCAGATCGCAGAACGGTCAAAAAGTTTGGAACACCATGGCAAATCACACGAGGAACTTGGTAAAAAACAACAAGAAAGGAATACTGCTGTGTTAAGGTAGGCTACACGGATTCGGCTACACAACTTGAGTTAACAGCGCGCGGTGACGTAGTTTGTTTTCTTAATAATCTTTGTTTGCTCTTTTTCCAATTCAGAGATCAAGCGAATTCGGCTCTTTGGTTCGCAGAGACGTTTGGTTTGCTTCCCTCTGTGTTAAAGTGTAAAGACAAAAGTGGAAATGATGTTGTGATACAACTCGACAAGAATAACTCAGGTGAGGAAAATACATAATCGCAGATACCTTCCTCCCTAGACAATTTCACTTTTTATTTCATTAGATGCGCGGTCATGTTTTTGCTTCGTAGTTTTTTGTTTCTATAGCCCGTAAACCCCCTCGCCATTCACTGAAGTGCGAAATTCTAAGATGAAATTAAATTACGATGTTTACTTTTTAGTTGAAAGTCCGGATAGCGAGGAGAACGTTTCACTAGAATCGTTGCCAGAACCCGAAGTCCAGGAAAACAGTCAGTCTGGTGAGTAAAGGCTTTCGGAATAAGTTCGTATTCCCTTCGTCGTTTTCCGAAGGTCTTGTAAGCCGCTGACCATTTTTACTCCTCTGTTTCAAAGATGGCGGATCGGGAAGAGAAACGAAAAAACAACGACTGTACGAGGCCTTGTCGGAGGACGATAGAGCTGATGTGGAGACGATTGCGTACATTATGGATAGGTTCTCTATATCTCTGAAGGCGTACCACGAGCTTACGCAGACTAGTTTTGGAAAAAAGACGCTACCACGGAGTCATTTAGTGGAAGGATGCACGAAGCACTATAACGCCAGCTACGAGATACGCAGGACGCCAGGCGAATTCCCAGGGGCAGAAGTGGTGTTTGAAGACGCTTTGAAGAAGGAGCTGAAAGGACTTGTAAGCTATAGTTTGTGTGTTTATTCGCGCATAGGTAACAAATATTAGAATATTGACACAATGAACCAAAAATTTGGGATGGCTGTCACAATTGAGCTTATTTTTTTAGATTCTGATAATATATACTAAAAACCTTAATAACTTAACTTTCATTTCAGTTAGAGCAAGGAATTGAATACAGCCATGACAATCCAGTGAAGGTAAAGGGCAGAAAAATATGAATCAAAACTACAGCTTTTACATGTGGATATTAAAACTAATTCTTAAAATAATAAAATCCAATAAACAGCCAGAAAAATATGAGTCAAAACTAGACAGATATAAATTTTATTTTTGCACAGCATCATATCAAGTCAAGTCACATGCAGTCTGATGAAAATTGTTTGTTTGTTTGATTTAATTTTTCTTTTTAGATCAAGATTGCTGGTGATGGAGCCAAACTGTCTCGACACAGTTCCTTACTTGTGTTTTCGTTTGCAATCCTGGAGCATACTCAGCAGCTATCTAGTGCAGGTATACTAGCTTTAGTTCCACTATTCAAAGTTGTAAAAATCACTAGTAGTGGTTTTCATTTTTTGGGACTTGAAAAATCCATGGGTATTTTTTTAAGGTTGAAACTTCTGACAGGCTAGTTGATCATCAAGGTACCGCCTTAAGCTGGAGCTTTTTCCGGGTAAAACATAATGGGAAGGGCATTATGTGTATGCTGGTTTTAAATATCCTGTTTAGGCTAAAAAAGTTGGTTAATTCTCGGGTTATCAGATTTTGGGAGCAGGTATTCTTTTGGGAGTAAAACCAATTACAAAGTAATTACACCAATTCTAAATAAAACCTATAAGAGTAATTACAAAGCAATCACTCAGGACAGTCAAATGAAATTCACTCTATTAGTATTATACACTCTTATTCTTATGTCTATTTTAACAGGTACCCACACCATAGCAGTTGTGAAAACCATAGAGGATTACAGCACCCTGCATGAGAGCCTAGCAAATGTTATTGTTAGCGTGAATAGACTGGTCGAAGATGGTGGAATTGATGTTGATGGGCAGTGGGTGCCAGTTGAGCTATTCCTGGGTGGTGATTATAAGGTATACATTATGTTGACTGTGCTCAGTATCTGGTTTAATATCGCCTTACCACTTTCACAACAGGTCATTATATCTTGATCGATTCTGGCTGAGCCTAACACTATGATATGAATGTAAGGTTCCAGGGCTAGTAATTGAATTTAACACCCCCACCATGGATGTAAATTCCTTGAGCCTTGGATGGGGCTTTGGATGTTTTCTGGAATTACACATTTTGTTTTAAAATTATGTTCATGTTTTCTTTATTTCTAGTTTTTGCTTATTGTGATGGGGATGAAGGCTGTCAACAGTGCAAATTCCTGTATTTACTGCAAAATTCCTGCTGACAAAAGGTATTTATTATATAAATTTGATATGATATTTATCTTCACTCCGCGCAGCCATGGACATCCGGGACCCTATTTTCCATATCCTCACTAGTGAGGATATCGGTCAAAACAAAAGTGCTTGGAAATCAATTTGGAAATTTTTTTTCTGGTTTATCTAATATATAATAAAAAGAAAATTACACGGTGGCTTGAAGATATGAGTTTTATTTTCTCATGTCAAAAACAATATTTTACTCATTCGCTGCTCTCATTCGTAAAAAGTATTGTTCTTGCCACTCAAAAATAAAACTCATATCTTCGCGCCACTCTGTAATATCCTCTATCTATGTATGGCATAGAGAGCTCATAATTATCATATATGTAGTAATCAATATTGAACATGACACAAGAATGATTCTAATGATTTTCAGATCTGATCTGTCCCTGCCACTGGAGTATATGTGTTCACAGGCAATGATGAGGTTGCTTCATGCATCATGGGCGAGTGACCCTGGCTGTCAGTACCAACCACTCTTCAAGATCCCTCTAGATCATGTAATGTGGGATAAGCTCCACATGTTACTGAGAATCATGGACAGATTGGAGCATGGTGTAGTTCACAGCGCTATTGATTGGGATGAAAGGTGCTCTTACAGCCGCAGGAAAACTACCGAGCATCTCGACAAGGTTATTGCAGTGATCAGATCATTGGGACTGACTTTTTCTGTGTGGGAGAATGAGAAGAAGAAAGTAGAGTGGACGTCCCTAATGGGAAATGAGAAGAAGCGGCTCCTGTATCAGCTACCAGCCAAGTTCCCTGATATCTTGGTACCAGAGACTGTACAACATGTAACAAAACTTTGGAAGGTATGAGTGTCTTTTTGACAACTCAGGGTACTTAAGGCATGGGTTCAAAGCAAATCCAATATGGCGGACGCAAAACCAAGGGGGTGGTCTATCTCTTAATGGTTTTATATATGCTTACGGATGTTGTTGAATATAAATTGCATTTGGCATTCTAAACCACCTTAACGATTGTTGGTCTCCATAGCAACAAATCTCGTAACCTTTGACCTTAAAATAGATTTTTGTATAAACCTCTTCGGGAGGGTAGGAAGACGAATACTATTTCGTATTCTTTTTGGTGATATTAGAAGACCATAGGGGTACACAAATAAATCAAATGAGGATGGCTGGAAATGTTATTTACAATCATGGTTTTTACTGGTATGTAATTTGATACTTTTCATTATCTCAAAATCAGAATTGCTTGGACAGCCATCCTCATTTGAATTGTATTTTACATCCGATAGTCAACATTATAAACCACTTTCGAAAAAGGGCCAAACTCATTTACCATGCCTCCCGAGGCTTCAAAGCAAATAAGGCCTTTGTCACGTTCTGCCAGGTAACGCAATCGGTTACCATGGTTACAAAATATTTCAAAAGAATTGTCCCAACTTGAGGAACAACCTTAACGAATAACTGTTTGTGCTAGATGTTTTCTCTTCCTTGCAGAATTTTTTATAGTATTTTTTAGCATTTTTGCTGTTAGACCCGTGCCTTAAGTCCCCTGAGAATGATAGTATTGTCATTCGTTTTACAAAATCTCAAACATGTGCTTGTCAAACTTTAACTTGACATCATTTGTAGTTCACTCACATTTTTGTTTCATGCTTAGGACTTTCAACAACTGTATGAAATATTCACAAGTGACAACCCCTCCCCAGAGCAGAAAGCTGACTTTCAGTGCATGGTAAGTTTGTCATTTATAAAAAAAACTATATAATGCTATAATAAATATCATATTACTGTAACCCATAACTTGCCATACGGCGTTGCAATTGGTTTATATGTGTGGTGTGTATATATAGAGGAAATACATGGCCCGCTGAACCACACACTACACAAACATCAGTGAAATACCAATTCAACATATATTTTATGGAAAAAAACTGAAAACTAGAAAGCTATGTGACATGTTATCTTCACTGTGAAGTATGAAGATATCATTTTTTGTGGGAGAGATGATGGTGATGATGATTAAGCTTTTTTCATTGAGGGTTCCACTAAATATCAGTAACATACATGTGGCCCTCACTGATGTTTATGTAATAAATGTGATTAGTATATACCAAATCAGTTCTTAAATAGCATACTGATAATACCATACACTGGATAGTTTGTCAAAATTGTCCAATATGATGATATAAATCATTCCTTTTCTCTGCAGGCACACCAATGGGCCAGACACCTGTTATCCATGAACAGAGTTCCGGGGTACATTCACACAAACCCCATTACCCCTTACATTCATATCATGGTCTACCATGCGTCTGATAAAATGCTGAAATATGGCAATGTCAAGATATTTAGTGGGCAAGGTAAGAAAAAGTCATCTTTTGCTGTTCAAAATGTAAACCTGTGACACAAAAAGGATTGTGCCTTGGAGTGGTGAAAAGATTAAGACATATATTTAGAATTAAAACATATACATATATATATTTATATAAGGGAGGGGGCACTCAATCATTAAGGAGGAACATGGTAAATGAAAAAGCATACATGTGAAGTTCAAACATTTCAGAGAGAATATCAGCTAAGGGGGCGCCAGCTCCCTTGGCGTTCCATTGGTTCTGACATTGATATTTAAGTATACTTATTTTTAGGTGTGGAGAAGAAGAATGACGATTTCCGTCGATATTTCTTCCGGAAGATTAATCGTTGGGATGCTTGTGCAAGCATGCTCTGTGTCGAGAAACGACAGCAAGATCTCAAGCACTACCACAGGATACCACGGGGCTATGAGAAACATGACGAGGAGTACTGGTTTGGCGGTGGAAAGCAGAGATCAGCAGCTGACGTTCCACGACTGAGTGTTACTCCTCTGCCACCACCTGTTGTTATCTCTCTAGCGCCACTAGCAGAGCATACCAGGGATTCGAATGAACGTGGCCTGGCCGCGAGGGCGTTTGGTTGTGTTCTAAACAGCTCCGTAACTTTTCGTTAAACTTGATAGGTTTTCCGTAGCTCCTTAAATTAGTTTATCCAGTTTGCTTATTAAGTTGCTGCCTCTACTCCTGGAGTGTTTTTTGGCGTGATTCTGACTGTTTTGTTTGGTCAAGCAGCATTGTTGGAACTTCTGAATCTCGACTACCGCCGCCATCTTGGTTTTGGTTCCTTCATTGTCACAGCTATCCTAAGCTGGAAACTGGAAGCTGGAAGCTAGGCTTAGAACTAGGAACCAGGAACCAGAAACCAGACAGGGTGCGATCGAGTCTACGGGACAAGATTCTTGTTGAAACTGGGTCAACTTCGTGTAATACTCGTTACGTCGGCCATCTTGGTTATATCATGAAGGCTGCTTTACTGCTTGTAGCTGCCGCACTTGTCATAGGGAACATTCTCCATCGCCATTCTCTACGGGGTTGTCTGCTGCTGAAGTCTACGTCGATGCAAATTCCATCAACTGCAGGAGTTTTGTGCTTTTACACGTTTAAGCATGCAAAGTCAATATTCAAGCCGAAACCAGCTCCGCTGACCAGTACAAACACCTGGCTCGCCATGTTATTGATTATCAGCACAGATGGGAGTATCCTTAACCCAGGTCCAGTAAAATTTCCCTGTGGTTCTTGTGCCAAACCGGTCAAGTCCAACCAACTCGCCATTTGTTGTGATGGCTGCGACAGCTGGTACCACACTAGATGTTTGGAAATGTCTCTTCACACCTATCAGGCCCTTAGCAATTCAAGTGCATCTTGGATTTGCTGTAATTGCGGCCTTCCAAACTTCTCGTCGTCACTTCTTAGTAGTATGGAGGATACGGCTGATTCAAACACCTTCAGTGTGCTTAACAGTTGCAGGGAAAACTTGACTTCACTTGAACCCAGTCCCTCTCCTATCGCAGCGTCATCGCCAGTCACTTCTATATCCAAGCGTAATCTGCGGTGTATGGAAGTAAACTGCGACAGTATCAGAAGTGCAGAGAGGGCTGCACTCCTTGCAGATCTCGCGGCTCGTTATAATCCAGATATCATCTTTGGGTGCGAGTCCAAACTCGATTCAAATATCGCCTCACCATCAACATTTCCCCAAGGGTACACCATCTATCGCAAGGACCGTCATGACAGTGGGGGTGGTGGAATTTTTATTGCTGTTGGCTCGTCTATTCCCTCTCATATAGAGGATGACATTTCGACTGATCCCGAGGATGAATCACTGTGGGTCTCAGTGAGGGGATTCCGACGAAAGGATCTCTACCTATGCGCGTTTTATAAACCTCCATCTGCGCCTGTATCTCGCTTGGATCTCCTTTCCCGGGCATTACTAAGGGTATTCGACAAGCACAAGAAATCCCATCCTAACGTTGTGATCTCAGGGGACTTCAATTGTGGAGACATTGATTGGAAAGAAAGTCCTCCTAGAGCCACAAACCAGAGTACTGCCTCTATGATGAACACCTTACTTGATTTCATTGACGACCATGCTCTTACGCAATATGTCACAGATCCCACTCGTCCAGCTTCGTTGAAAACATTAGATCTTGTATTGTCATCTGTACCAAGTCTTGTCTCAAAGGTCAACGTGCAACCTGGCATGAGTGACCATGACATCGTAAATTTTCGTATAAATCTATATCCACGCAGAGAAATTAGATCTCCCCATAAGGTATACCTGTTCAACAAGATGAACCTTAAAGGGCTCCAGCATGACGTTGCAAAGCTTGAGGCCAGATTCATGTCATCCCCCCATACAAGATCTGTTGAAGAGAACTGGCTGATCGTGAAGGAGGGCGTTAGGTCTGCTATAGATACTTATGTACCCTCTAAAATGACCAAACGGAAGCCCGACGTCCCTTGGATGACCACTGTTCTAAAGAGACAAGTGCGCAAACGCGAGCGCCTCTTACGGGTTGCAAAACGCTGTGGGGACAAAACCAGCCAGGCATGGCTAACATACAAACGTTTCAGGAACAAAGTGTCCAAGGCTCTGAAGCATGCTCATAATCAATATCTTGACGAGGTTGTTGGAGGAAGTCTAGAGACCAACCCGAAAAAGTTTTGGAATTACGTCAGACATCGTCGTACCGAAACCACAGGTGTCCCAACGCTTAGGTCTGATGAATCGATCTATATTTCGGCTCGTGACAAAGCCGAGGTCCTCAACAATCAGTTCCAAAGCGTATTTACAGTCGACAATGGGTCCCTACCGGATGTTGGTCCTCCAAAACACCAATGCATTAGTAATATCACCTTTACTCCAGCGGGCGTCAAAAAACAGCTTGACAACATTCACACGTGCAAAGCCGCAGGCCCGGACGGGTTACCTGCTCGCATCCTGCATGACCTGTCAGGTGATTTATCTGGGATGCTGTGCTTCCTCTACCAACAGAGCTTTGACAATGGCACTCTTCCGCAGGACTGGTCCATTGCCATGGTCATTCCAGTCTTTAAAAAAGACCTGAGGGTCAATCCAGCAAATTACCGCCCAATTTCCCTGACGTGCCTCGTGTGTAAAATCATGGAACACATCGTTTCAAGCCATATTCATAACCATCTGAGCTTCTATGGTATTCTATCACATCTACAGCATGGTTTCCGACGAGGTTTCTCTTGTGAGACCCAGCTCATACTGGCAGCACACGATTGGGTGAGCAGATTGAACTGCCGTGGCCAAGTTGACGCCGTTATGCTTGATTTCAGTAAAGCCTTTGATAAGGTCTCCCACAAGAAACTTGCTCTCAAACTTCATCACCTTGGTATAGGGGGCAAAACACTACAGTGGATTGTGGCTTTTCTTTCTGATCGGTCTCAGTTCGTAGCTGTGGACGGTTCTCATTCCAACAAAGTTCGGGTATCTTCGGGCGTCCCTCAAGGCACAGTCCTAGGTCCAATTTTGTTTCTTATCTACATCAATGATATCGTGGAACAATGCAGTTCTAATATGCGTCTGTTTGCTGATGACGCAGTTGTTTACCGGAATATCACTACTCAAGATGACCACCATATCCTCCAACAAGACCTCGCAAATCTCGAAGCCTGGGCCAATACATGGCAAATGCAGTTCAATACATCAAAGTGCCAGCTACTTGCCATTACCAACAAACGGAACAGTAGTCTATTCTCATACACATTGAACTCTGATCCCCTCTCCTTAACGGTTGAGCATGATTATCTAGGCGTTAGATGCTCAAGTGACTTACGTTGGGGTAGGCACTGCACCAAAATATCAGCCAAAGCCAATAAGATGCTTGGGCTTTTGCGACGGACGTTAAAACCATGCAGCCGAAGTGTTAAAGAACGGGCTTACATCTCAATGGTTAGACCAATTCTGGAGTATGCTGGAGCCGTATGGAGCCCATACACCAATAAGGATGTATACAAGCTGGAACAAGTACAAAAGAATGCGGTGCGGTTTGTGACGAACACCTACCATCCAAGAGCAAGCACGTCTGAACTCGTTGCATCCCTGAACTGGGACACTCTCGAAGTCCGTAGACTCCTCGCTCAACTATGTCTCTTTTACAAAATTCGGAACAACTTAGTGAACATTGTCTTTCCTCCATGTGTTGTTCTTAATCCTAGACCTTCAAGAAGAAACTCAGACCACTATTTCCAACTCCAGTCTAATATTGACAGTTATAACTACTCTTTTTTTCCTAGAACTATTAGAACTTGGAACCTGCTACCTAGGGAGGCAACTAATGCCTCGTCTTTAGAATTATTTAAATCAAGCGCCCTGCCGGCGCTAAGATCTGTCAGGGCCCCCGGCCACCTAAGGCGCTTATAAGACCTTATAAGGCGCCATCCTAGACATTAGCGTAAGCTAAAATTAGGAAAATTTATTTAAGCATTTAAGCATTAAGCATTCGCTTAACAAGAAGCGCAAACCAGAGCTGCTGTCCTTAGCAGAAACCTTGATAGGGGTCTCAGCCAAGAGACTTCGCACTAAGAACGACATGATTGACAAGATTTTGTCTATGCAACGTACAAGGCAAGATTAATTTTAAGAATTTTTTAGGGAGAATGTTATTTTAGAATATAATTTGAACAGGATTTTAGCAATTTTTAAATTGTTTAGTGTTAATAAGATTTATTTATATATTTCGAGAAGTGGCCTCATTTACCACATGACTACAGTTTGAATAAGTGGTGTGAATTTAGTGTTTTAAAAATATAGTTTTAGATATTAACCTTAATCAGTATGGGTCTGTCTAAATACATAATAATAATTTAAATATAATTCAATTTTATAGTATATGAGAGTAAGAAATAGAGGATATTACATGGCCGCGCGGAGATACGAATTTTTATCTTCGAGTGTTGAAAATTTATCTCACGAGTGAGCGCAGCGAACGAGTGAGATGAATTTTTAACACGAGAAGATAAAATTCGTATCTCCAAGCGGTCATGTAATGTTCTGTTTATTATATAAACATCAATGAAATACCAAATTCAAATTTTATTTGAGTTAAGCTTAAAAATCGAGCATTGAGCAAAGGCAAGTGTGATATTTTCACATGTGAAAATAACATGTTATTTTCACGTGTGAAGATATCAAGTTTTCGCGCGGGAGATCACCCGGTATTTTATTGGTGTTTATATAATAAACATTGTTTATTTCATATTGTGAGGCAAACTTTACTTAAGGGTGTTGTAATGTAAATATAATTTAGTAAATTAAATAAAGTAATGGTATGACACGAAATTGTGATATGGTTATTAGATTAGCGGATTTCATGCCTGTCGTGAGAAACTTGCAAAATCAATTTTCCTTTCACTTAATTTGTTTGTTTAGGATCGGTGTAATACCTTTGTATCTTGGTTATTCGTGCATCCCCTTTTTCTTGACATTTTATATTAGAGCCCCTGTCAGCCACTCCTTTGTTATTGTTTTCATTCGATTTTAGAAGAAGAATTACGTGTAGAAATCTAAAAACAGAGGTTCGGATTTGATTTCCCAAATTTTATCGAGAACATTGCTCTATATTCTCTATTAAAAATCAGCCGAGGGAAATTGATGCTTTCTTCGACTTGGTATGTTACTAGGCTGTCAAAATGGCGACTGACACAGGCTCTTTAAGTGAAGTATGTAGCGTTGGGCCCCTTCAATTTTCTGGATCCGCAACGAGAAATTTTAGGAGATGATCAGCTTATAGATTAATGGGACATCTGATTATGACTTACCGCAAGATTTGCACTGAGAATAAATTTAAAACAAAATTGGGAGTGAACCCTTTTATCTGAAGCATTGAGCCATCGACTGCTGCCGATGTGGTGGCTCCTAAAGGAGCCGTTGTTTTTATAGCACATCTATTACAAGTGCTGTTTGAGAAAGGAGATCTTGACTTTCTGGACCGGCCTTCTCACGTGCTCTGTCCCGTCAGCGTCTGGTAGGAACTTTGGCGAGTAGCCGAGGACAAGTTGGATCTTGGCGGGAAACTGTACGCGACGCTTGGTACCAGCGAACGTGACCGTCCGCTCGATGTAATCTAAGAGCCCGGCGTCGTCAAAGTCTTCCTCTGATGCGTGATACGGCTGGTATGGCATAGTAAAAGGTATCCTTGGAAACAGCCATCGGATGAGATCATGCTTAATTTCGAGTACTTCCAGAGAAACCCGAGGAGACTTCAAGCATCTTTCGATTCCCAGGCCCAATCGCTCGATGGCGTCCTCGACTCGATCAAAGCTAGGCCGACAAAGGTTCTCAAATTCGTCGACCTGTTCCTCGGGAATATGGTTGACGGGCTCCCACGTACAATGCTCGAGGCTCCATCCGTACCAAGAGCATAGATATTCGCATTTGCCATCTCGCATCCTTTTCGACAGGATGGACTTCACAAAATGCCTATCTGAAAGGACCTCTCTCTTGGCAGCAACCTTCTGTTTCTTCGGTAGCTTCACGTCGTCTGCGTGACGGTAGAAACCAGGAGTTGGTCTGGAACGCTTGTTCATTTTGGAAGTTCAAGAATGAAATGTTTTGATTTCAGAAAATTTGCAATTTATATCGTTACAGACGGATCGAAATCCACCAATCAAAAACAGCGCGTAGCGCTCTTTTGTTCTGAAATCAGCCAATTACCTGCGCGTTGCTAAGGCAACGCATTATATACGGTTATCAAGTTCGATGTCAACAACAAAAGCGAAATTTCAAGTCTAAAATTTTCTTGATCTTCTGACAGGAGAACATGTTCCATTGCGATTATCATGTTCCATATGACTACAGAAGAATTTATTATTATTAGTCTTGTTTTGATAATCATGCGAGTTGTATTTGATTCGTTAAGGCCAAAATGACGTTACAATTATAGCCAGACTGTTATCACGCCAGTTGTTAAAAAGTATCTTCATATTGCGCGCGAGTTTTTATTATTACGTTTTAAAAGAACCGCAAAAACAACTTTCGCTCGTGCAGTTTGCAAATTAGCTTTAAGCAGCGCGGGTTGATTTTGCATGTTAATGAGTTCAATGTGCTGCCTAGTCCCGAGGGTGTACTTAACCTCAGCCAATCACGTCCCCTCATGAAATTTCAATGTAGAGCGCGTTAAAGTTAATGATGTCCCATTTGACAATGCCATTCTCCGCGATGTGCAAAGTGAAGAGATGACAGATGAAGAAAAAGTTCGAAATTACGTCAATAGTCTTCAAAACTACCTGATTTACTACAATAAGCGAAAAGACGAACCTGTCCCCGTGACCATGAAATCCAAACCGGAACCACCAAAACACACCGTTGATAACGCCGAACGTGAAGAAGACGATAAGATTGAAAAGGAGATCCTGCGTTCCCTTCCCAAAAATTTGAAGAACCGAGGGAAACTTTTGATTGATAAAATCAAAGAAAACCCAGGGATCATGAAATGGGATGATCAAGGTCAACTGATTTTCCAAGACCAACCGCTGTCCGGTTCTCACGTGGTCGACCTCGTGAGTGACTTTTTGAAGCCGCGAAAAGGATTTGACCCTGTAGGATGGAAAACGTTTGCACAAGGTCTGGCCCAAATGAACACACCAGAGGATTTGGTGCGAAATCAAGCCCGAAGAATGGTGGTCAGAGATTTCAAGTCCTATCCAGTGACTCCGGCGTTTACCCTCCCCGACACACACCCCACCTCAGGGCCAATACGGGACAACACCAGAAAGACTAGAAAACAATCCCGTCGACGCTGGTTGAACTTTAACCCTTAAATGTGAAACACTGATTTCAAGATACAAATAAAGAGATTAATATTGCTTTTGTTGTTTATTTTTTCGGTCTAGATACTTGGTGGGTTACATGATTTGTATTCTTAAACAATACATAAGCATAGTGCTTCGTGATAAAATAATATACATAGCGATCATTCATTCTAGTATTAGACGAAAATCGTCTTACAATATTGGACATTGAAACATTACGACTGCGAAGTAATAAAAAATACAGGGCGTAATGTCCACACACGTTGGAGTCTAGACTTTGAAGGCACTTGGAATTGTAAGTCCATTCTTTACAGTTTCTGTCTAAAAAGTCTTGAAATAGCTTTGTGTAGTCTTGGGGTTCTTGTCCGTACGAGTCAAAAAAGGTTCCAACTTTGTCTTTGGTAAGAAACATGGCACACCAGTGACTCCCTGGTTGATCATGTGTATCCACATTCATCACAAGGGCGGTGGAATAGCGTACTTTTGCTGGTAGTCGATCCGAGGCAAACACACCTTGAAAATAAGGACGAGTGTAACGATCTGCTTTCAATACGGCTGAAATCTGCGTGGTATTCATGAGTTCCAGTTGTAGGTCACGCTCCGATTAGAGTCAATCTCTATAAGCGAGTCGAATTCGGCGTACAGGATGCAGTTCACTGTGGCTGGCAGTCCTTCCCCGAACTGAACTCCGATACGCAGGTTGCCCTGTTTTATAGGGGAGACGTTCGGACCAGCGGAGAGATCTGGGCTCCAATCAAACCCAAATAAGGCGTAGCCACCACTGTACTCATCTCGTGTGAGTTGATTCCCTTTGTCGTGGAACAAGGTCCCTGAACCATGAAACAGACTTGTGTACCCTTCCAAATACTTCTTTTGGTCAAAATTGAGTTCAAGGGCTTTCATGGGCGTGGCCTCTCCATTGATATAAACTCCCACTTGCGTAGCTTTAAAATGCTTAAAATTAAAGGGATTCTTGTCGAAATCCCCCACAAAAGCAGCATTTTCCACAAAGCCTAGAAAGAGACGCCTTGGAATAGAGCCTAGAAAGACATCGTCTGGTCTGGTGGGAACTTTTTCCAGGGCGTCGGTGAGCCCTAAAAAGGCTTCGTTAGTCAGTTTGACTTTGCGCACGGACAGTTTGGCCTCGAGGATTTTGACTCTAAAGTCCGCTCCACCAGTAGGAGACACGAGACAAAAGGCGTTCTTACTGCGATTGAGCCTAACGCGCACAGTGACGCCGTTCAAGAGTAGACGATCTTGGTGAAATAGGTCCAGGTGCAAAGGTCCCATGAGTTCAACTGACGCACTTTTCTTGATATGCGCATAGCGCTGGGACAGACCATCGTTTCTTACTCCCGCTGCAGCCAAAGGATTATTTACGTCCATTTTACCAGGGGTGTCTTTGTAAAATAGCTCACCGCTCAATTGCGATTTCTTGGCGTCAGACCCATAGGTCAATAACGTGGTTATCATCGCTCGGTAGGGGTTGGTGTTGGTGGAGGAAGAGACGACTTTATCGTTTATTGTCAGATATACTTGGGAAAAGAGCGCTTGGAGAAAAAGATTGACTGGACCAACCTCAACGGCAGCCACCAGATCACCTCCTTCGGCTTTGGTTACTTTGGCTACAATGTATAACCAAGCTTGTCGCAGATCAATCATCTCATCCCACTCCCAGAGATATTAAATTCAACAGGACCTGTATCGGAGATATTAAATTCAACAGGACCTGTATCGGATAAATTTGAGACAGGAAAGTGTTCGATAATTTGACTCTTCTCGATCGCCGTCTGAACACTTGGAGCTAAGAATAGATCCAACTCGGATTTGGTGCATTCGGAGGATCTAGTGGGATGCGCCATGGTAGGCTTTTTGTATTCCTTCCTTGGGAGATGTTGACTGTCTCTTGGATAAAACAGAATGAATGGTTTCGCTCGGATCGTTCCTTTATGTACCTTCTTCACCGCTCCTGCTTACGCCCCCGTTGCATTCTGGGTCTTTTCATAAGAATGGTTGGTTCTTCTGATTGTGTATTCTTATTCGTCGATAAATAACTCCGGAGTCAGAAAGGCAGTTCATTACGAAATCAGGGAAGTGTGCCACGGTAGATGGCGTACTTTCGTTTCTTCGGAGGTGTCTCCTGTCTCTTAGTAGACTGATTTGACTTGGCTGGGGCTTTTCTCTTTCTTCCTTTTCGACCCTGCCCAGTTTGCGTAGCATTCTGGGACTTTATGTCTTCGATTGCTTGGTTTCCAATCTGTTTACCTCGATTCAGTGCCGACTCTTTCAAGTCTTTTCCCGCCATGACATCCTGGGCGAGTCCTACACCTTCCTTTAAAGCTGCTCTTCCAACGGATTTAGCTGCTGCAGATACTTTGGGTACGGCCCAACGGAATAAGCCCTTGAGGATAGAGCCTAAGCCATACCCTCGTTGATAAGGGGAACCATGAAATGCAGGAAGGTTTCCACCTTTTTGTTGAGCTTGGTTCAAGTAATAAGTCTTGTAAAAGTCGCGGCCCATGTTACTGAAAGTATGGAGACGCTCTGCGGAAATGTAGTGTGATCAACAGACGCCCAATGGCAAATGGCACGGTCTGGCTAGTGGAGCGCCTTATATTGACCTCGATCGTGTCCGGTTCGTTTCTGCTGACCGGTAGGTACTGCGGATTCAGAAATGTTCGTGTAACGCGTTCCCCATCTTTTCCTTCAACTGGAATAACTCGTAGCAAGGGAACTCGAACATCACCCACAAATTGACTCTTGATGATATCACAGTAAATGTAAAGGTTGTGGAATCCGTGTTCTAAATCTACTTCTCGGGCTGCAGTGGTGGTTTTGGTGTAAATCTTAACAGGCTCAAGCCCTAACAGCTCCGCCAATCCTTCTTTAAATATCATACTTGTATTTTGTAGAATATGAAGTGTAACCTTTCGTGAGAGTGTATTGTAGGTTAACTTTAGACCACTCTTTGAGTTTGATAGAATTTCGCTATTCATAGCTTGCACCAAGGCTTCAACAGAGGGGTAATGTCCTGGCGGTACAGCACAAGCTGTGGGCAACGCCCCTTCACGGATATAGAAATGGTTAAATTCATCAGTTGAGTGGACATTATTCCACGTGTGGGGATATTGTACTTCCGTTAAGGTTACAGGATACATTCGCGGCCTTCTATTTGCGAAATTTTCGAAAATCACAGTTCTTCCTCATCGAGGCCTGATCTTTACTCTCTCGAAAAAAATTTTCTGAAATCTTAAAAGCAGCGTGAGAAATGTATAGAAAACTAGAAATGCCCGAGAAATATGTTTTTCAACACAGGCGAGATAATCCTTTAATCCTATTGTGATATCTACTCGGTTCAGCGCACATCATTAGCATTTTCGCGTAAGATACGGGACATTTAGGTGACTGTTATGGTCCGCCATATTTTGTCACACATTGTTGTTCACTGGTTTAGTAAATAAGTGTCGTGTAGAAGCGATTTTTTTGAAAATTCTCTATTCTCAATCATGGGGAAGCGAAAAAGCTTAACCGCAGTCCTTGAGTCTCAAAGCGTGCGAAAGGAGTAAAAATCTTTAAGCTTTCCGGAGAACATGAAATAACAACTCGCTCTGTCTGACAAAGGCTCGTGGTTCGATCAACCCAAATCCAAGGAGAATGCTGAAGAAGAAGAACAGCGGACAGAAGATCCACCAATTGCATCAAGTTCGAGAATAAAGATATTTGGACTTGATAAAGAATCGTCTGAAAGCCAAAGCGATTTGTCTTTGTCGTTTTTCTCGGCGCGCGCCTTTGCTTTGGTTTTGCTTTTTCCTTTTCAAAGTTTGGGCACTTCTTAGAACTCGGTTTTGGACGCGGCTTAACCATACCGTTTGATTTCGAATTCCAAGACGATAATAAATGTTCGCTTTGACAATTTAATACAAGAGACCGGAAAGAAGCCTCATTATCTATTCCGCGCGAAAACGTATGTCCTTGCTGGCACACCGGGGGTGCCTGCCGTGATTGGCTGGAAGTGAAGTGCGTGATGACAGATTCGTCACTAATCCTTCTTAAGTTTACACAACTTTAGAAGCCCAAAACTCGCCTCTAAGATTTCGCTAAATCTAGTGTATAAATGCTTTGATAGACCAACAGGTTTTTAACGGAATGCTTTGAAATTTTGCCATGAGATAGATAAATGGTTGGGGAGCAAAAGTGTGCCGGGCTTTTGTGAATTTCGCAGTATTTCAAAAATTATTCATCACGATAGGGTCCCAGTTAATTATTAAACACAAGATCAACTTGATCGTTCGATCATTCCTAAACAAAGCCTTCAATTGAAAAAGCCCGACACACTTTTCGAGACAACAATGTGCTCATTGATATTGCACAGTCAGATTTGCCAAGCCTGTAAACTGCCGCGGCCTATCAAAGCGTTTATCAGGGGCGGTCGAAAACGCGGTTTTTGCTGTGCGCCGTAAATAATTTTCATGAAACTGCTACAAAAGCTTAACAGCAGATAAATTTCACATTTTATCTTTAAAATGATGTATTGGTTATGGCGATGCGATGAATATTTGCGCCGCGACAAGGTTTTGAAAACGCACACCCAGCGAATGTATCCTGTAACCTTAATGCGACTTGAAAGTCTTCTCTCAGTTGAATTCGCTGAGGGAGCTGGACCCGATAATAATATTATTCTGTTAAAGTGTTGTCGGGAAACAGTTCCATGCTACTGTCAGAGGGGAGGTGGAGATAAAACTGTGTGTTCTCCATGGCGAGCAGCGACAAATGACGAGTCAATCTACGAGTTACTTGAATATATGCTTTATTTCACAACCGTTTTATTTCACTAGCAGGGATGTAAGAATTAAATTTACTTGGGTAACCAAGCCATTTCACGAGGTATTCCAGTTTTCCTTCTCTTTTTCGTTTGCCCAACACTTTTTCTATTTTGTATACGTCATCAGTTTTCTCAATCTTCTGGAGTTCTACTCCATAAAAAACACCACCCAAATTTCTTGCAAGTCATCTTTTAATCGATAAACAGGAGGTCGTCTAGGAATGCGTTCTGCGATGGTAAAGATTTCGGTGCTCCAGTTGGCTTTGTACCCTTTATCAAAGATTTTCTTGGCGATACTCACGCGGACCCGGTCGCCGACTTGGAATTTGAATCGCAAAGGGGTTTTAAGAGTCTTTCCATAAAGCGTATACCAGACTTGATTTTCACTTTTCTTGTTTACATCAACCGGACGCATATGCGTATACTGCGGTGGTAGGCGTGATTGTAAAATTCCAAGAGTTCAGGGAGGACGTCTAGATACTGATGTAAGTGAAATACTTCCACATCTTAGATTTCAGGGTACGATTGAAACGTTCCACCACTGAACTTTTGGTCTTGCTATGCGTAGTGGAAAATCGGACATGTTGTTTCTTCAGGTAAGCCTGAAACGTCTTGTTTAAAAATTGAGTCCCCTTATCCGTCTGTAAGATCCTAGGTTTCTGAGACTTGAAAATCTTTTTAAACGCGGCTGTGATTTCTGGTCCCGTCTTGGTTTTCAGAGGAATGGCCCATCCCACCTTGCTAAAGACATCAATACAAGTCAGTAAATACTTGTAGCCTTTGTTAAATTTACTAAGAGAAGAAAGGTCGACCAAATCGGCTTGGTACTGGACGCTTGGACCACTGGTAATGACAGGGTTACGTTTAAAGTGATGCCTCACAGGCTTGTGAAATTGGTACACTTTTTGTTGTTTCAACCAGTCTCGAACTTGTTGACGAGTAACATTTTTTAGTCCTTTCTTTTTCGCAGCACGAAAAACTGCTTCGACGCCTGAAAAGCTGGAACCGCTTTTGGGGCTGTAGTATATCTTCCGAAGTTCCTCGTCGATCTTGTCCTCCATCAATCTCAGAGCGCTCAATGGTAATTTTTCCACCACAGCAAGCTAGCATACAACGTACTCTTCTAAAAATATCTTGAAACGAAAGCTTTGGGAGAGAGGCAGGAGACCCGCATCCCATGGCAGGTAATATCAGACTGAGAACGTTTATAAAGGAGATGCCTTTTATAGCATTTAGTGGCAATCGTGTTAGATATTCTTTTCACAAAGTGGGCAGTCTCTACTGCATCGCGGGGGGCTGAGCATTCTCAAGGGGTCAAGGTAATCTTGGGCCAAACAGTACAACAGAGGTAAGATAATGAGAACCAACATGAGGAGTAACATGTAACTTCCACTGGGATCAAGCTAGAAATGAACGTAGGGGGAACAAGCACTCGTATTTATAGACGGTTTTCATATAATGTATTCATATATTAATATTATATAATAACTAAGTACCACGCTCTTTCGATCAAATAAAACAAAGGTATCCCGGTTAATGCTTTAATATACGATAAATACAACAGTCGACTACAATAAAGATAAGTGTCTCTCAACATTACTAGAAGGTTTTTTTTTATCAGTTCAATTCTCGTTCCGTTTCAGTTCAATTCTCGTCTATAGTGTCATTGGCACAGACGGTGGAGCAGGCTTCACAAAGAACTCCGTAATAGATAGGTCTCTCACAAACACGACATTTGTAGGATTCCTTTCTTGCTTCTTTCAACATCTGATCTAAAGAATCCGTAGACGGTGTTGCAGCGGGTTCCTCGGGCAGGGCAGAGGTCTTGACAATAGCGTCTTGACGCTCTAGCTTAGGCCGCTTTGGTGGCGGTTGGGTTTCATCGATAATGTATTCGAACTCGTAAATCATCTCTTCCATCTCGTTTGTTGCTCTTTCAAGATCGAAGAATTCTTCCGTGGTTAAAGTAAGACCATCTTTTGTAGGAAACTTTTTGTTATCTGGAGTCTCGATAAAGCGGCGAATATGTATTTGAGTCTTCCCTCGGAAACGTGCGACGCAGGCCCAGTAACCACGTTGACCCAACTTGTATTGAGCTTCCATCTTCAGCTGTGATCGGTCTGGATGGTTGGTCGTGAATGACTGGAGCCACGGGAGCTCTGCTTATATTGACTCTGATAACAATAGGTCGATAAACAATGACACCATTCTTAAAATAGACGACCGCGTGGAAAACCGCAGCCACGTGTTGAATACAAAGGAACACCTGTGTCAACAATCTTAATATATTCCTCCGCAATAAAGAACAAAAGAACACCTGTGTCAACAATCAACCACAAAGCTCATTAATTCCGCGTGGGGACGCTCATTATTTCCGCCGCAATAAAGAACAAAGGAACACCTGTGTCAACAATCAACCGCAAGCTCATTATGTATTCCTGCCGAAAATTAGTATTCCTGCCGAAAATGTCAACAATCAACCGCAAGCTCATTATGTATTCCTGCCGAAAATTAGTATTCCTGCCGAAAAAAAAATGCTAATTCCGTGCATACTATACTACTGATATATCATGATATTATCAGAATATGTAATGAGGTCAATTTTCTTCCTAGGGCCTTAAGAAGAGTGATATATCATGATATTATCAGAATATGTAATGAGGTCAATTTTCTTCCAAGGGCTTTGAGAGAGTGATATATCATGATATTATCGGAATATTTAATGAGGTCACGTTTTCTTCCTAGGACTTTGAGAGAGTGATATATAGAGGATATTACACGGTGGCGCGAAGATATGGATTTTATTTTCGAGTGGCAAGAACAATATTTTACGAGCGAACGCAGCGAGTGAGTAAAATATTGTTTTTGACACGAGAAAATGAAATCTTCAAGCCACCGTGTAATGTTCTTTTTATTATATGGATTAGAATTGACATAGCGGCAAAATATTACAAATTCAACAAATCACTTGGTAAAGTCGAAAGTGTTTATTTGTGAAATGCTCCCTCAATCTTTCTGATTCACAGTGTCGTTAAGAACTAATCTCCCTTTTTGTGTTGCTGTAGCTTTCTCTGCCATAGTTGAAATAAGGTTTTTCTCTTTAGAACTAGAACAAAACTTTAGTTTTGTGGCTTAAAACTCGTATGACCGAGCGATTAAGATTTCAATGCAGACGAAGTCAGGAAAACAACACTGCAAACGTGCACATCCGGGACATTCGGTACATAACTTTTTCATATTTTCACTAGTGAAGATATGGAAAATACGAGTGTTTTAGTTTCCGGTAAATCACTGGCATCCATATAATAAATCATGATATTATCAGAATATTTAATGAGGTCACTTTTTCTTCCTAGGGCTTTGAGAGAGTGATATATCATGATATAATCAGAATATTTAATGAGGGCAATTTTCTTCCTAGGGCCTTGAGAGGGTGATATATCATGATATTATCAAAATGTTTAATGAGGTTGATTTTCTTCCTATTTAATGAGAACTAGATAAATAAATAAATACGGTAGTACCTTGGTTATAAGACTTCACATTCTGACTTCCATTAGCCAAAAATATGAGCACGGTAATACCTTGGTTATAAGGCTTCACATTCTGGCTCCAATTAACCCAGAAGAAACAGCTAACTATTTTTCTCCTGCGGATTTGTAGAAAAATGCTATGTGCATAGAGGTTTTTTCCTGCGCATTTGTAGAACGAGACAATGTGCAATAGTGAGCTAGTTTTTTTTTTTCCTATAGTTCTCTCCTGCGCATTTGTAGAATGAGGCTATATGTATAGTGAACTAATTCTTTCCGGCGCATTTTGTAGAATGAGGCTATGTGTATAGAGAACTAGTTCTTTCCTGCGCATTTGTAGAAGGAGGCTATGTGTGTAAAGAACTAGTTCTTTCCTGCACACTTGTAGAACGAGACTGTGTGTATAGAGAACTAGTTCTTTCCTGCGCATTTGTAGAACAAGGCTATGTGTGTTCTTTCATGCGCATTGTAGAACGAGGCTATGTGTATAGAGAACTAGTTCTTTCCTGCGCATTTGTAGAAGTAGGTTATGTGTGTAGAGAACTAGTTCTGTTAAGTGCATTTATAGTACGAGGCTATGTGTATAGTGAACTAGTTCTTTCCTGCGCATTTGTAGAATGCGGGTATGTGTATAGAGAACTAGTTCTTTCCTGCGCATTTGTAGAACGAGACTATGTGTATAGAGATCTAGTTCTTTCAAGCACATTTATAGAACGAAGCTATGTGTATAGAGAACTAGTTCTGTCAAGCGCATTTATAGAACGAGGCTATGTGTATAGTTAACTAGTTCTTTCCTGCTTATTTGTAGAATGCGGGTATGTGTATGGAGAACTAGTTCTTTCCTGCGCATTTATAGAACGAGGCTATGTGTATAGTGAACTAGTTCTTTCCTGCGCATTTATAGAACGAGACTGTGTATAGAGAACTAGTTCTTTCAAGCGCATTTAAAGGAACGAGGCTATGTGTATAGTGAACTAGTTCTTTCCTGCGCATTTATAGAACGAGACTATGTGTATAGAGAACTAGTTCTTTCAAGCGCATTTATAGAACGAGGCTATGTGTATAGAGAACTAGTTCTGTCAAGTGCATTTATAGAGCTAGGCTATGTGTATAGAGAACTAGTTCTGTCAAGCGCATTTATAGAACGAGGCTATATGTATAGAGAACTAGTTCTTTCCTGCGCATTTGTAGAACGAGACTATGTGTATAGAGAACTAGTTCTTTCCTGCGCATTTGTAGAACGAGGTTATGTGTATAGAGAACTTGTTCTTTCCAGCGCATTTGTAGAACAAGGCTATGTGTGTAAAGAACTAGTTCTTTCCTGTGCATTTGTAGAACGATGCTATGTGTATAGTGAACTATTTCTTTTCGGCGCATTTGTAGAACGAGGATATGTGTATAGAGAACGATCATCCCCGACCAAAAAGTATGTGTGTAAAGAACTAGTTCTTTCCTGTGCATTTGTAGAACGATGCTATGTGTATAGAGAACTAGTTCTTTCAAGCGCATTTATAGAACGAGGCTATGTGTATAGAGAACTAGTTCTGTCAAGCGCATTTATAGCGGAGCTCCAGCGCGGGCCGAAGGCCCGCGCAAGCGGAGCACCATACCTAAGGGAAAAACGTATACCATCGAGTTGATTTTTGAACGTCACGGGCATTTTGGATCATTTTGATGACGTCATTGATGGCGTGAGGGAACGTGACTTTGGTGTAGAGTTCCTCTGATGGTCTTTGAAAGTTTGTCCAAGTTTGGCTTCTAGAGAAGCTTCCCTTCGGGAGATATGATTTTTTCTTTATTTTTCTGGTATTAAACCTATAGTGTCCGCCGTCCGTCCGCCGTCCGCCGTCCGTGTACACATGGGAACCCTGTGGTATGCAAAGAAAAATTATATCTCCTCAAGGGAACATGCTAAGACAGCCATACTTGGGATATTTTGTCTATGCCACAAGGGGGGTGCTGTAGCACGGTCACGTGATGTGACGTCATCGATGACGTCATCTATGCTTGAAAAATGAATATCTCGTGAAGAGAAGACTCTAAAACAACCAAACTTGGGTAGTGTGGTCTAGGTCACCAGATGAGCGAAATGAAGTGGTCACGTGATGTGACATCATCGATGACGTCATCTATGCTTGAAAAACGAATATCTCGTCAAGAGAAGACTCTAGAACAACCAAACTTGGGTAGTGTGGTCTAGGTCACCAGATGAGCAAAATGAGTGGTCACGTGGTGTGACGTCATCGATGACGTCATCTATGCTTGAAAAAATAATATCTCGTGAAGAGAAAACTCTAAAAGAACCAAACTTGGGTAGTGTGGTCTAGGCCACCATATGATCGAAATGAAGTGGTCACGTGATATGACGTCATCGATGACGTCATCTATGCTTGAAAAATGAATATCTCGTGAAGAGAAGACTCTAAAACAACCAAACTTGGGCAGTGTGGTCTTGGTCACCAGATGAGCGAAATGAAGTGGTCACGTGATGTGACGTCACCGATGACGTCATCTATGCTTGAAAAATGAATATCTCGTCAAGAGAAGACTCTAGAACAACCAAACTTGGGTAGTGTGGTCTAGGTCACCAGATGAGCAAAATGAAGTGGTCACGTGATGTGACGTCATCGATGACGTCATCTATGCTTGAAAAATAATATCTCGTGAAGGGAAAACTCTAAAAGAACCAAACTTGGGTAGTGTAGTCTAGGCCACCATATGATCGAAATGAAGTGGTCACGTGATATGACGTCATCGATGACGTCATCTATGCTTGAAAAATTAATATCTCGTGAAGACTCTAAAGCAACCATATAAACCATGTACACATGGGAATCCCTTTCATTCACATAGAAAATTTTATAACCAGGAGCTCCGCTTTTAGCCAGTGGCTAAATCTATATATTAGAGCTAGGCTATGTGTATAGAGAACTAGTTCTGTCAAGCGCATTTATAGAACGAGGTTATATGTATAGAGAACTAGTTCTTTCCTGCGCATTTGTAGAACGAGACTATGTGTATAGAGAACTAGTTCTTTCCTGCGCATTTGTAGAACGAGGTTATGTGTATAGAGAACTTGTTCTTTCCAGCGCATTTGTAGAACAAGGCTATGTGTGTAAAGAACTAGTTCTTTCCTGTGCATTTGTAGAACGATGCTATGTGTATAGTGAACTATTTCTTTTCCGCGCATTTGTAGAACGAGGATATGTGTATAGAGAACGATCATCCCCGACCAAAAAATATGGGAGTCCCCCCTAGTCTATGTGTATAGTGAACTTAAGTTCTTTCCAGCGCATTTGTAGAACGAGGCTATGTGTATAGTGAGCTAGTTCTTTAAAGCGCATTTGTACAACAAGACTATGGTATAGTGAACTGAGTTCTTTCCTGCGCATTTGTAGAACGAGTTGTGTGAATGACTGTTTCAACTCACACCTTGAGAATGAACTAGAGGCATTTGTGTTGAACATGTTCACTTGTAAACCCGAAAGAAATCATTAGCAGAAATGAGGGTCATTACGAGCCCGTGATAAAATTGGTCGATTTCGTCAGCGGTATATCCCATTACACTGAAAATTTCGATAATTTAGAAGAGAAATAAAGCGATCCCGGTACCCTTTTCTTTCCAAATTAAAACTCTGTAGATTATACAGATTCTATAAATGATATAGTGGACAGAAGAAACTATCAGAAGCCTGTAGAGTTCAATGTTTCAGCATTGGAACTGTTATCGAGCTTCTGGTGATTCACTTTGTATTTCCCGCTCAGTGTGCTTCTGCTCAGGTATATTAAGGCATGGGTGTTTTTCAAAAAAATAGGAAAAATACCGAAAAAAATTCTCTAGGTTGTACAAAATGTCTTCTGTAGAATGTTTTTCGTTAAGGTTGGTACACCCAGTGAGACGTTTCATTTGATGTATTTGGTTACCATGTCAACGGGTTGCGTGACTTGTAAGAGCGTGACAAAGGCACAATTTTCTTTCAGGTCTCTGCATTCGATGGGGGTCATACCAATGGTTTCCCAATGGGTCTTATTATGACCAGTGTCGGGCGTACATTACCATTCCAACGAGGATGGGTGTCCAAGTTATCCACATTTTAAGAAAAGGAGAGGTATCATATTACATCATCACAAATAAAGCTATCCTAAAAAATATTTCCAGCCATCCTCGTTGGATCAATAATCTACACTACATAAAACTACAAACACTATAATGCACTCTGGGGAACGATTTCACTTATCCCCATTGAATGCAGAGACCATTTTCTTAGAAATTAAATTTAAGGTCAGAGGTCATGCATTTGTTGCCATAGAGACCAACATTGGTGGAAATGATTGAGAATGATCAAAGGTATTCAAATGTCGATTGCTTGGATCCCTCAGAGGCATTGGTTTAGAGATGGACCTCCCCCCTCAGTTTTACGTCCGCCATTTTGGATCGGGCTTCCGCCCAGGCCTTAAGTTACCTGAGTGAAGAAACCAAGCCTGATTTTGCTATGCAAAGAGCCTGGGGCCCTGATTTCCCATCAAGCATTGCTGGTTAAGCAGCAACAAACAACATGGCTGCTCGTGAAGCTTGTTTCGAGATGTTCGGTCTTTCTGCTTTCGTTAGCGGCCTTATATTTACTATAAACATGGCGTCCTGTTGGTGAATCCACGGCCGGGAAATAGGGAACTTTTATTCAATCAGGGAACCACATTCAAGGGAGATTTACGGATCATTTTGCCCTCATTTGGATACTATGTATATCGTAGAAGCATTTCCGAGTCGCGCAACTCTACATTTCGAACGCGTTTGTTCTCGAATCAGCGACTGTTTGTCATGATCTCAACTGCCGTGAACCTCGATTATAAGGAAATGTGTAACATAAGGAGCTTTCTTAAAGCACTGAAAAGGACAAGCTCAGGAACCCATTTATTGTCTGCCTAGGAAACTATGTTGTAGCCCGGTGAGTACAATAAAAATCATTGTTTCGGATTTAAGTCGCGCAAAACTGAACCGACGGCATCTTCCCCGAGAAATTATCTTTTCCCAATTTTTTTTCTGTTAGTCACGGTCGCCATTTTGACCTAATTTGCATACGAGCCGCCGCCATCTTGACCCTTATTTCTGCTAATGGAGCCGAAGCTCATCTGTTTCTTTGATTATTTTACTGCACCTTTTTGCCAAATGGTTGCAAACCCTAGGCCTGCTGGACTTGTCAAGAACGTGCCTGGCTATGATAACTTTATGATAATAAAATACTAACTGAGAGGACTGAAAATGGAGAATGCGATTATTTGATATTATCGTGATATATCACACAAGTTCGTGATTATCTGATAAATCATGATATTCTCAGAACTAAAATGGAGATATTTACATAATATAGGGCAGTTTGATAATCTCATGATATATCACAATATCACTCTGGCTTCAACACATTCTTGGCTGTTTCATCACTTGACTGAGATTTGATAATGATAATTTACTAGTATATTCTTGGGTTTCACGTGTCACGTTACCAAACTAAAACTCCCTAAATATGCCCTTATTCCAAAACAATAAACAAAATAAGGACAGAATCACTTAGATATTGTCATATACTTGTGATTAAGCGAGTTTCAGGTCAACCAAGTAAATATTTGTCGAGTTCTGGCAAATACAATTTTAGTAAGAAATGTATGGGAACTTTGCGATTCAATGCCTTATTTATTTCTCTTATGATATCTTTGAAAAACATCTAATTCACACACAAATAGTAGCGGAGCCCCATAGCTACATGCAGGAGAAAAGGAAACAACACTAAAGTGTATATGCATCGACCTGTTTTCTAATGGACTTCCGGTTTGTTCGTCCGTGTGTCCGTCGTCGCAGAGGCGTGGGTTGCCTGTCTCGGTTTTGGGGCGGGAAAATGGGCACGCTCACGCGTTCAAATAGTTGGCAAAAGTTGGCGATTTTTTTCTTTGAGTCAGTTTACTCACAGTTTTCGTCAAGTGAAGGACAGTTTTTCTGTTCTTCATCAAAACTGAAACACTACAAAACACTTCGAGAAATAAAGATTCAAGAAAAAGAAATGAGTTGCCAAGAAGAAGTCGAGACCGTTGTCGATGAACATGAAAGTTTGACGAGGGAAACAGCAAAGCGAGCGAGGGACAGAGAGTGGAGGAGAAATGCCCGGGAAGACATGTCAAGCCAGGAGATGGAGCAAGAGCGAGCGCGGGAGAGGGAACGGAAAAAGTCGGCCAGAGAAACCATGTCTCAGGAGGAAAGACAACGACAACGGGACACAAACAGAAAACAAATGAAGGTGACCCGAGCAAATATGTCGGAATCCGAATATGATAACCAGCGAGAGAGGCAAAAACAACGGAAAAAAGAGGCCAGAGAGAACATGTCTCAGGAGGCCAGGGAGCGACAGCGAGAAATAGACAAATAATGAATGAGGCGTAAGCGAAACTCGGAAAGTTGTTGTCGTGCTGCAAAAAGACAACGACAAGAAACCCATTCTGAAGGTAGGTCGTGTAGATATAAATGTTTTTTGGATCTATCCGAAGAAATTTTCATTCAACATTTTTTCACGGCTTTCGTAGCTTCCCTAGTTTGATGATTGAATGAACGATGGTGCCTGCTCGGGAGGTTGTCGTTACTACGCTTAATTTTTGTCTTGCAAGCTTGTTGTTTGTTTGAGAGTTTCAAGTAGAATAAAGCTTAATTTTTCATTTAAAATTTAAGATGTTTTGGACTCGAAGTGAAGAAAGTTTGAATGAAACGATCGTGGCTGCTTGGGAGATTTGTCGTTTGACCACGCTTACGTAAGCTTATTAAGGCTTAAAGCGGGACTGTCACGGTACGCGCATGTGCGAATTTTGAGCACTTTGGTCCGGGCCGGAACGATGGCTGTGAGAGGGAGGAAAATACGCTGGAAGAATCCGTTCAAATCTTGTTGTTTCGGGGTCCATCTACCCTTAATTCTTAACGGGTATTCTCTCCTGAGATCGCCTTAGTATCGTGACCAAATTTTGGAGTCGATGCAATATTGTTTGTCGTTTTAAATTGAATGAGACTCGAGCGTCATTTTCACTGATGGCTGCCCAACAAGAAAGGCCTAATCGAGGTCGTCCTTACGCCAAAATGGCTTGGGAACACAATAAAAACAGGATGTGGATATCGGAAAGGGTCCACGAGACATGGAAATTGTTCAAGGGCTACGGTATATTCACTTCAGGCAAAGATTTTGCAGCTCATTTGCCTAAAACCCCCTAAAACCTTACCATAATGTCGCCTCCTGACGAATGAACTCCAAATTATGTTTTCCCTGAGGCGACGTCGCGCGGGGCGTGGGTACTTTCCCGCGAAAACGAATTGTCCCGTGATTGGTTTATTTAAACAGGGAATCCCCGTTTTGAATGATAGTTGTGGGATCGGCGGTCTTTGCTCGAGCATGCGCGTACCGTGACAGTCCCGCTTTAAGTTTTTGTAGAATTTCAAGTGAAATTTTTTCGCTATTTTGAAAATGATGCAATACAATGAATGAGCCATAATTCACGGCTCTTAAATCTAGTGGTCCGTGAATGGAGAGGGGCATGGACTTGAATTTTGTGCATCCAGGCATTACGGCGGCCATCTTGAATGCGACGAGTGTTGAGCGCGGTGTCAAAAACTACAAAGGAAAGGAATGCCTTCTCTCAACATTTTCACATTTCATTTTTAGACAATGGTACAGTAATTCTTGAGTTATCTAATCTTTTATTCTTGAGATGACAAACATTTGTCTGTTGGGCTTTGCACGAGTTTTGACTGGAGATGACTGACAGTGACAGTAAGTGGAAATCTTTCGAAAGCGCTGCGAGCGTGAGCATTAGGTTTCCGTCAGTCTTTCTTTCACTAGCAAAGTTGTTCCGTTCCCGTGTCTGGAACAACTTTGCTAGCTAATAAAAGACGGAAATAAAGAATCATCTGCTAGCAGTAGGGTATCAAAACATGGCCCTAGTTTGTTTTGTTTCAATGGAGGCAAGAACTAAGAAGTGTAGAAATGTTTCGTGCGCAGATATATAAGCTTACATTTCCCAGTTTACATTTCAATATCATTTTTGTAGGCTCCCCAAAAGTGATGTGTTTGATGCCGGGCCAGGGAGTGCTGAGGACACGATACAGGGTGTTCCTCAGTTTGAAGGCAAGTTATTGTAATAATTTTATTCTATTACATTTGAATAAATGTTACTACTAATTTGCATTCTAAACATTATTTAATTTGTAGACTCCCGAAATAGTTGTGTTAAAATACACATTCATCACATTCGCAGTTGGGAAGTATAATAGAGATGTTTTTAATTTTCGATTCATTTTTGTCAATTTATATTAACTTTTAAATGTAAATAAGGATTTTAAAAAGGGGATTAAAATAGGATGTTGTTTTCTTGGAACAAATGATTTGATTTATGGGCCTCTCAATTTTGGCTTTGCAAGTTTTGACTTAGACCTGATCAAGTGTTGGGAAATACCATACAATTACAGTGTGAACCCACACTTAAATAATAGGTCTTCCCTTGAAAATATTATATTTTGTGCCATTCCCTCTTGATGAATAAATGAATGATTTATTATTGAAGTTGATTCAACTGTTAAAACAAGTTAGAATGGTTAGGCAGTGAGAGCCACCAATTTCTGTGCATTGTAGGTGCCACTTAGAAACATCAATATAATTCTGTGTGGAAATACACACCCTTTTTTATTCTCATGGAAAACTGCTATGGTTGGCAAATCCTGGCCCAACCCAAGCCTATAGTCCTGGCCATAGCAGCCACCATAATCTAAAGACCACTAAACCCCAGGGGCTGGTTCCTGAAAAGAGGACTGACTTAATCCAGGAATAGCGGCTAAAATCCAGGATTAAATCTGCTATTATAGGATTAGCTAGTCCAACCATAAAAACTGGTTCCTGAAAGCACAAGTTATACCTGGATTAGTTATTCCAGGGGGATTTTTTTATTTCAGTTTCCCAAAATGGGGATGAAGGTGCAGCTGCTATGGGGGGTGCTGAGGATCCAGTTGATGTTGGGGACTCCTCACAAAGTGGTCCTCTTTTGGAAGGCAAGTAGATAATATTTTTCATAACTAATTGTGATAGCGGCATTAATATGGCTGATTTTGTTCTTAGGGACCAGTTCATTATTTACCGGGTTGGATATGTACCAGGTTGGATAAAAATCATACAAAAATGAAATTTTTTGTCGAAAAAAGTTCAATGGGGTATAAGATTTTTTAAAGTCGCATTTACTGGGACACAGAAATTTTGCAGACTCGATTTTTACCTGGGCTATATTTGCATGCCTATATTTTCATGTTTATGTTTTATCCCAATTTTCTACACATCGTATGTTTGAACAAACTGAACACTTTTGGTACAAATAAAAGTTTAGACAACTGTGTTATACCTCAAATTATATATCCCCCAGAATATTACAAAAAAATCATGTGGGGTACCGGTATGGAAAACTTGAATCGAACCTGAAAATGGGGTGTGGAATTTCGAGAAAAGTGAAAGGGGCATGCAAAAAAACTGATTTTTTTTTTAGTTTCCCAAAATGCTGATGAAGGTGCAGCTGCTATGGGGGATGCTGAGGATCCAGATGATGTTATGGACTCCTCACAAAGTGGTCCTCAGTTAGAAGGCAAGTAGATAATATTTTCATAAATTACTTGTGATAGAGACGTTAATATGGCTAATTTTGTTCTTATGGACCAGTCATCATCAATTTTGCGCAGCCATCAAGGTTGAATGAGACAAATATGGAGGGATAATTATGTTTAACTCTTTTATTCAGTTTCCCAAAATGGTGATGAAGGTGCAGCTGCTATGGGGGATGCTGAGGATCCAGTTGATGTTGGGGACTCCTCACAAAGTGGTCCTCAGTTAGAAGGCAAGTAGATAATATTTTTCATAATTAATTACTTGTGACAGAGACGTCAATATGGCTCAATTTTGTTCTTAGGGACCAGTCATAAAATATCATCCACTCGAGTGATCTGGTGCACATTTACTGCTCACTAATAAGATACATACTCGAATATGCCGCACCGGTGTGGTCTGGACTACCTGATTACCTGTCCGACTTACTTGAGG
This sequence comes from Scolanthus callimorphus, assembly GCA_033964015.1. Taxonomy (NCBI): domain Eukaryota; kingdom Metazoa; phylum Cnidaria; class Anthozoa; order Actiniaria; family Edwardsiidae; genus Scolanthus; species Scolanthus callimorphus. The sequence goes on along the minus strand of CM066917.1, from coordinate 12,567,048 downwards.
CAGTTAGAGGAGGGCCTTGCGCATCATTTACCTGCATGCCGATTATGACATGGCCCTTCACAGCTCAGAGCTTGGGTCCCTTTCTGATTGCCGCAATTTCCTCTGCGCTAAATTTGCCACAAGCGCTAAGTTGTTCCCTCCTCTGAGCTATGTTTTCCCTACAGGCAATACGGTAAGTCATGGCTATGCATTGCACTCTGGCCAACAGCGATCCGACCAATATCAAGGAAACACTTCCAGGCTTAATGATTTTGTAACTGTCAGCTTTCAGTAATTATTTCATTGTCTGTTATAACTGTCTGCTTTTGTAATTTGTAAATTGACACCCCGTTGTAATTCAGACTTTGTTCTGCGAGAGTGGTACAATAAACTATTATATTTATTATTATTATTACTATTATTTTTATTTTTATTATTATAGTCATGATCAGTTTTGCGCAGCCATCAAGGTTGAATGAGACAAATAATTATGGAGAGATAATTATATTTAACTCTTTTATTCAGTTTCCCAAAATGGTGATGAAGGTGCAGCTGCTCTGGGGGATGCTGAGGATCCAGTTGATGTTGGGGACTCCTTACAAAGTGGTCCTCAGTTGGAAGGTAAGTATATTACCATATTTTTATTATTACTTGTGATAAAGGCGTCAAATGGCTTATTTTGTTTTAAAGACCCATGAGCACCCAAGTCGCATTGCAGGCTCACAGAGAATAAAACGCAGTTGAAAACTCTATGTAAATTTTCAGTTTGAACTTTTGAAATGCGAAGAACAATAGGAACCCCTTGGGACCTACTGTATCAGCCAATCACAGCTGTTGACTGACAATAGATCCAATTGAAAACAAAGCGCAAAGGTTCCCGGTTGCGTATGGGCCTTTAACCATGTATTTTACAGCTCATTTTTTCATCCATGTGTGTATAATATTGCAGTAAGAACTTTTTTTAAAATTAAAATGAGTAACAATAAATTATCACTGCTAAATATGGCACGTAAACTGCAAGGGAGCGGTTTACAAAAAAACAAACGACAGTACTAACTGTAGATCTACAACATGAAAAAATAATCAATTTTATCCATGTGCTTTTAAGATATTGTCTGGTATCTTAGTGACTGTCCTGTTAATGGGCAGATACTTATGCTGATAAGGGATGCAGTCCAAAGTTGGCTAAATCAGACAACCTTTAAAATGGAGCAGGATAATGGTTTTATTATTCAGCACATCGAAAGCACAAAAACATGTACAAGAGATGTACATAATATACTACTGCATATGTTCTTAAAATAACCTTGCTCTAAATGTCAAATTAACGGCTATACATTTTTTGGGAGAAAATGTGAAGGTGATTTCCCACCAAGATAGATAGGTTTGAATGCACACCATTTTTGCAGTAAAACTATGCCGCCGCCATGATTGTGCTTCAGCTGAGGGGCATAAATTTACCAACCTTCTCAAATGCTTTCAAATAATTTTGTAACATCAATATCAATCAATATGTTATTTTATATTAGTTACCAAAGAACAAAAGTGAATTCAGAAATCTTGTACAAATTGGCTTTTTGAAATGCGTGACTTGTGTTGCGTGACTCAAAACCCCTTCATCAAACTTCAGTGATAATCAGGCTAATGGTACGTCTTGTTTCCAACATTGGTTTGCTTTGTCTTTGCTTTGTCTTCCTGTCTGAATTCTGTCTTCCTGATTTCTGTCTTCCTGCAAAATTGTGTTCGAAAAAAATGTAAATAGTAGCATTTCGAATAATATTAGCTATTCTTTGCACAATATTTATGTTTTAAAATTTTGTTTTTATGGGAAATGTTCATAGGTTCTCAGCCAGGTAATGAGCAAATGCATCGTCTAGGTGATGATGTAGAAATCCCTAGGATTCAGGGTTCTGATAATGACCTTATTTCAAGGGCCAGTGCTGTTGGCATCAATTTTGAGTATGCACAACCAGGTGTTGAAGAATCAGATGATGATCACAGAAGACGGAGGCGGCGTAATCAGCGGAGAATATTGAAAGAAGAACAGAGGCTAAGAGAAGCAATTGGTGACTTACCTCCGCCACCACCCCCAGGATCCAGTGAACAAGAGGACAAAGCCTATGCCGCTATCCGTTCTTTTGAGGTTGAGCAGATGACTTATAGTTTGAGTTATTGTGAGATTTGCAAGGAGAGGCATCTGGAAACAGGTGTGACTACAAGATCTAACTCTTGTTCTAGATGTAAAAGAGACAAAAATCAGCCAAAGTTATGGTCCCAGGAGAATAACATGAATCCTGTCGTTGTACCAGAGCAACTTGCAGGTCTAACTGATGCAGGGCAAATGCTTATTGCAAGAATAGCACCTGCCATACATGTGCACATGTTGAAACATGGAGGTATTGCAGCAAAAGGCCACTGCATTGCTTTCCCTCAGGCTGTGCAAGAACCTGCTACTATTCTGCCACGATTACCTGCAGATGTGGATATTATTCGAGTGAGAAGGCAGGGTCAAGATGATACACACAAGGATTTCCGGGTCAGAAGACGACGCGTGGAAGATGCAATCCGGTGGCTGAAGAACAACAATGTGGCTTACAGTGATGTAGTAATAGATGAAGCACGCATTGAAATTTTGCCAGAGGATGGAGAGCTACCGGAATTGAGAACTGTCGAATTTAATGAAGTTCAGCATGAAGATGATAGAGGCCCTGCTCCTGAACAGCTAGGCCCTGGAGGAGTGGATGATGATGAGCAGACAGTGTCTGGAGTTCTTCTACCAGAGCCGGGAGTGAATGTTGAGGCCCAAATTCAGTCAGCTGTGGACCAGTTAGGACTGGGCCAGAGCAGCTAGAATGAAGGCCACCCAAGACCCGGCATCAGAGTTCACTACACCATATTTTTTCACGATGGCATTTCCTTGTCTTTTTCCAACTGGTAATGGTGATTTTACTGTGAACCGACCAAGGACGTGTGCATCTCTGCATGAGTGGGCAGAGCATCTGCTATGGTACCAAGATGGCAGGTTTGCAAAGCATAAAGTTTGGAAGTTCATTGTTCACAACATGATCTTGAGGAAGAGAGCCTTAGAGCAGAGCAGGTACTTTGTTGACCAGCAGCTAGGAGACCCTCATATCACTGTGGCAGATTTACAGGAGTGATTTGCAAGGGGTGACACATCAATTGCAAATAAGCTTTTACATTTTGGAGCATGTTTGCGGGGGACGCCTCAGTATTGGCACCAAAGACGCAGAGAGCTTCATGCACTGGTTGAGTTTATGGTGAATGAGAAGCAAGGATTACCATCATTTTTCATGACCGGAAGTTGTGCCGAGTTTTACTTCCCTCCATTGAGAATGCTCCTAGAGAACTACATCCTGCAGACCACTGGAGAGGTTGTGAATCTTTTGGAAGATAACAATGCACGATTTAAAGCAGTACAGGAGAATACGCATCTTGTTGTGGCCTATTTTGATATGCGCACTCAGTCCTATCATGAGAAGGTGCTTAAACCTGTGTTTGGTGTGAGTGACTACTGGTACAGGTATGAGTTTGCCAAGTCCAGAGGGCAAATTCACTGGCACCAGCTGAGCTGGAGAGGTGATCGTGAGCCACATCAGCTGTTGCACGATGCACGACAAGAGCAATGTAGTGATGAGGAGCAGGTGAGAAGACTAGCTGAGTGGGTGGAAGAGAATTTTGCTATGACGGCTTCACACCCTGCTGGGAAAGATGACAATGGAGACCCAAGAAAGGAGTTTTGGCTGCCACCCGAAGGCTCTGCAGAACCAGTAGCAAGTGAGCATGATCCTTTAGTAAAGATGTTGATGGATGTAGCAGCTACTCAAGAGGCAATACTGGAGGATCATTTGCAGCTTGTTAATAGAGTTGGGCTGCACTCTTGCTCAGACTACTGTCTCAGAATGCCACGACACTTGGAACCAGGACTGCAGCCTGGGGAGCGTGTTTGCCGGATGGAATTTGGTTCTGAATTCCACAGGGGAAAGGAGCCTCTTGATTTTCCTAAAATTGTGTTAGACCACAATGGTGCTCCCCGCCTTGAGCTCCCCCGTGACCACCCCCGTATAGTTCAGCATTCAAGATACCAGTTACAAGCCTGGAGGGCTAATGGGGATGTGAGTATGATACTGTCTGAGTCTCCACCGGACTCACCTAGTGCTGATGATATCATAGCCGTGATTGACTATGTGTGTGGCTATGCCTGTAAAGACAATGAGCCAACAGGGGCTACTGCCGACCTATTTAGAGACATGGTCAATACCACCGATGCAGCTGACGAGGTCTCTGGTCGTTCCGTTTGTGCAAGGTTACTTATGAAGACCGTTGGGAGGCGAGATGTGAGTGGCCCAGAAGCATCATTTGAGCTAAGGAAACTGGCACTATGGCATTGCAGCAGAAGGTTTTCATACCTATCGCTCACAGGATCAAGACGCCTAGAAAGGAATGGGATACAGCGACCACAAATAGCCCTCTAGATAAATATCTTGCAAGACGGCCAGATGAGCACTGTTCCTGGTATGAGTATGCATCCAGGGATGGAAAGGTACCTGCAGTTAGTGGTGGTGCAATACATGCAACATGGCCGCTAAATGAAGATTACTGTCGCACCATGCTCTTATTGCATTCCCCCAGCTGGTTCTCTTTGCAAGATATCAAGAGAGATGAGGAGACATGGACTCAACGCTTTGAAGTGTTCCTCCTGAGTGATAACTGTCCTCTCTTTGTCAAGGCTCAGGTGTGGAAAGCCCAGAGGTTAGTAGACCATCCACAGAATGAGCGTTTTGAGGATGGGAATGAGGAGGAAGAGGCAGATGAAGCAGAGGAGCAGCCAGACTGGGTGAATGTATATGCTGGTCAACATCAGAGATTCGAAGAAGTGGAGAGTCAGTTCCAGTATGATGATGGTGGAGATGAGTATGACTGGAGCATCACACATGTGCCATTACCAGCTGGGCATGATCCCAAGAAATGGTTGGACAACCAGATCCAACAGGAAGAGGAAGGCAGTACAGAGAATGAAGGAGTACAATTGCCAGATGCATGTCCTCTATCTCTGAATGAGGAACAAAGGGCAATAGCCAGTTTAGTACTTTGCACCTTACAAACGTTCATTGAGAGTCCTGAAGAATATAAACCACTGCGTCTTGTTGTCTCAGGGACTGGTGGCACTGGAAAATCATTTGTGATCAAATGTTTACAGCGTTTGGTGAGACAGGTATTCGGTACCAATGACGTCATACAGGTCATCACGCCAACCGGTAATTCTGCATATTTAGTTGAACGTAAGACAGCGCACAGTTTTTTATCTCTACCAACAGGTGGGCGATCATGCCATGAACTTACAGTCCCTTCAGGCACAGTTTTAGAGAAGTTGCAGTCCAGATGTGAAAACATGAAAGTGCTCATTGGAGATGAGCGATCAATGTTTGGTCGCACAACTATGGGTTGGATGGAACAACATGCACGGTATGGTGTCAACAAAGGAAGAACAGCAGAAGAACCTTGGGGTGGTATTCCTGTTGTTGTTATGATGGGGGATGATGTTCAGTTACCTCCTGTCTGTGATACCCCTGTATATGTGCCAGATGCACGTAGTCCTCCATCAAATCATGGTCGATTGGTTTGGACAAACTTCAACTGTGCTGTGGAACTCACACAGATCATTAGGCAGAATAACACTGAAGTACAATTAAGAGATGTACTGATGTCTTTGCGAACGTATGCCACAACTGTACAACATGTTCACTGGCTTCAACAGTTCCAGTGGCACAACTTGTTGAGATCACATGGAGAGGGCCTACTAGAGAGGATGGACAGTGAAGGGCTCTTTGTGTTCCCAACACACCGCCTGGAATGGGAGAGAAACAAGCGTAAACTAGTTGAGTGCAACAGATTACCAGATCACCCAGTAGCAAAGATCAAAGCAGTCAACAATGGTAGGCATGCACAGAAGGCTGACAGCAACAAGGCTGGTGGGCTCTTGCAACTTCTTTACATTTGTCGTGAGAGTAAGGTTATGCTTGTAGCAAATCTTAAAGCTGATTGGGGTCTCTACAATGGAGCAGTTGGTACAGTAGTGGATATCGTGTACTTAAATGGGCGTAGACCAACTGATGACCCACCACCACAGCCAGACTTTGTCCTTGTGCGCTTTAGTGGATACAAAGGGCCAGCCTTCATTGAGCAGGATCCTACTCTTGTGCCAATTGTACCTATAAAAAGGTGTACAGAATGTGCATGTAGGTGCAAACGTCTCCAGGTTCCACTGCGATTGGCATGGGGGACCACCATATACAAATGCCAAGGGATGACCGTTGGGGAGGGAGAAGCATTCAGGTATGTTGTGATACATCCTGGTACTCATGCCTTTGAAGCAAAGAATCCTGGTGCTCTATTTGTTGCCTTGTCTAGAGCCAAGTCTGCTGGAGGGGAGGACAAGGACCCTGACTTTGCTTTTCATGAAGACGTGCTGATCAATGAGGACAGATTCCGCCCAGTGAGTACCCCAACAACTCAAGCGCGTGCGCGAGAAATGGAACGGCTGCATACAATGGCAGCAGAGTGCCGCCATAGAGAAATGTTGGCCCCAGCATATCGGGAGGAAACATTTCATAGGCTGGTACGCTGGGCAGAGACTTAGAATGAATGATTGCGACCATAGTGAAAAGACGGAATGTCATTTGTAATGGACGATTCCAGCTATAAGCATGCATGCTCTTTTTTATTCAGAAATGCCCAAGCCATGTCCCACAACTACCAGAATGCAGCGCGCGCTTTTTTAACAGTTTATTCAACAAATGTCCCACAACTACCGACATGCAGCGTGCGCGTCCGTTATAACTGGATCGTCCATTGTATACAGGGTGTAGGAAATAATTGTTTTTCAAATTTTACTCACAGTCAAAGTATGAAATATATTTTATAAAAGCGACTCATACAGGCACAATTTCCAGCCCTGATTTTTATTTTCTTCCTGGAAAGTCCTGGGATGTTAAGGAAAATCCTGGAAAACTCATGGAAAATGTTTCAACACAAATGGCTGAATTAGTCAGTTCCATGAATTTTATGTTGGGTTGCAAATTATGACATCAGCACTCTTATCATACTGCAGCAAGAGTGAATGTAAAAGAAAGCATGTAAATTGCCATAGATTGGTCAAAATATTAGTAAAGCTATAAGGGGAGGGATATTTTGCCTCCTGTAAAATCCTGGACTTTTTGTCGTCCGGAAAGTGTATGAACAAAAGGATACATCCAGTAAAATACTGCATTAACTGGGATGGCTTCTGCAGTCCCAAGGACTTCGCTAACAAATGCTTTTAAAAGTTCATAGTATGTATTCTACTATTATTATTACATTGCAAGCAAATTTTATTGCAGTGTCTTGCACCCTGTGTACATATAAAGGATAATTTGGTCTGCTGCTAACTGTCGGGTTTGTGGCCATACACAGGGCTCCCGTGGTCTCATGGAAAGTCATTGAAAAGCAATTTTTAATGACCAATTCAATAATGGATGCCTTTCAGTACTCAAACATTTTATTTAGTCCTTTATATTTAGATGCTGTATGTATCTTCTTTTAACATTGGGCAACTCTGTCCAGAAGAAACGGTTATAGTTCTGACCTTATTACAGAGACAAAAATAAAATACAGCAACTCAATAACATTATAATTCATAACCATGGGAACCCGGTTATAGTGTCCTTAAGGCGTTATTAAGTACAACTAGCTTGTGTAGCTGGGTAACCTTTGTGGTGATGTATAACAAAATAAAGTAAGTTATACTGTAACTAGCTTGTGTAGCTGGGCAGCCTTTGTGGTGATTCATAACAAAATAAAGTAAGTTATACTGTAACTAGCTTGTGTAGCTGGGCAGCCTTTGTAGCGATGTATAACAACAAAATGTAGTGAAAAAGCTATGCAGTTATCAGCTTGTGTTAGCTGGTGTGCTTTTTGTAGGCATGCATAGCACGTGCAGGGATTGGGAAGGACAACATTAGAATTATTCACGAATGAATATATTGCCTGTATCAGTCTTGGAGTGAAGAAGAGACGGAACCCCCTTAGTAAAATCCTTGATTCGCCACTGGCAAATAATTGTCCTTCCCAACTCCTGCATATGTTACAGTAGAGTTATGCATTCGGCTTGTGTAGCTGGGGGACCTTTGTGGCCATGCATAACACATTAATTTATTGTAATTAGTCTGCGTAGCTGGCTCTGTCATTTGCTTTTCAAACCAATAGAACAAATCATGCCCAGATACAGAATGTTCTCATCCAGTGCGAACATGCCTGGCTAAGACTCAATCACACAATTGTACAGATAAGAAATTTTCCAAAAATAACCATAGAGCCAGCTATGTAGGTAATGATGTCACAGAGAAAATTATATTGTTCATTGATAATAAGTGTAAAAACAATTCTTAATAGGGGTGGACACAGAACAACCATGATTCGTACAGACTCCTGGGGAACTCCTGGAATAGCAGAATCAAAAGGCTCAACAATTTGAACAATATGAAGAACAAAGAACAAAGTAATGAGTTGTCAAATTTCATTAGAATTAATATATAGATTTAGCCACTGGCTAAAAGCGGAGCTCCTGGTTATAAAATTTTCTGTGTGAATGAAAGGGATTCCCATGCGTACATGGTTTACATGGTTGCTTTAGAGTCTTCCCTTCACGAGATATTAATTTTTCAAGCATAGATGACGTCATCGATGACGTCATATCACGTGACCACTTCATTTCGCTCATCTAGTGACCTAGACTACACTACCAAAGTTTGGTTGTTTTAGAGTCTTCCCTTCACGAGATATTGATTTTTCAAGCATAGATGACGTCATCGATGACGTCACATCACGTGACCACTTCATTTCGCTCATCTGGTGACCTGGATTACATTACCCAAGTTTGGTTGGTTTAGAGTCTTCCTTTCATGAGATATTCATTTTTCAAGCGTAGATGACGTCATCGATGACGTCATATCACGTGACCACTTCATTTCGCTCATCTAGTGACCTAGACTACACTACCCAAGTTGTGTTGTCTTAGAGTCTTCCCTTCACGAGATATTGATCTTTCAAGCATACATGACGTCATCGATGACGTCATATCACGTGACCACCTCATTTCGCTCATCTGGGGGCCTAGACTACACTACCCAAGTTTGATTGCTTTAGAGTCTTCCCTTCACGAGATATTGATTTTTCAAGCATAGATGTCATCGATGACGTCACATCACGTGACCACTTCATTTCGCTCATCTGGTGACCTAGACTACACTACCTAAGTATGGTTGTTTTAGAGTCTTTTTTTCATGGTATATTCATTTTTGAAGCATAGATGACGTCATCGATAACGTCATATCACGTGTTCACTTCATTTCGCTCACCTGGTGACCTAGACTACACTACCAAAGTTTGGTTGTTTTAGAGTCTTCCCTTCACGAGGTATTAATTTTTCAGTCATTGATGACGTCATCGATGACGTCACATCACGTGTCCGTGTTACAGCACCCCCCTTGTGGCATAGACAAAATATCCCAAGTATGGTTGTCTTAGCATGTTCCCTTGAGGAGATGTAATTTTTTCTTTGCATACCACAGGGTTCCCATGTGTACACGGACGGACGGGCGGACGGACGGACGGACGGACGGACGGACGGACGGACGGACGGACGGACGGACGGCGTACGCTATAGGTTTAATACCAGAAAAATAAAGAAAAAATCATATCTCCCGAAGTGTAGCTTCTATAGAAGCCAAACTTGGACAAACTTTCAATGACCATAAGAGGCACTCTACACCAAAGTCACGTGCCCTTACGTCATCAATGACATCATCAAAATGATCCATAATGCCCGTGACGTTCAAAAATCAACTCGATAGTATACTAAACGTTTTTCCCTTAGGTATGGTGCTCCGCTTGCGCGGGCCTTCGGCCCGCGCAGGAGCTCCGCTATGATGTTCTGCTTCTACCCTTACATGTAAGTGGCCAATAATATGTTTAGCTGCCACTATTGCAGCCATTGAGCTCTGCATTTATATGATCAATACATATTGATGTACTATTTAACAATTAGACCTCGAGACCGAATGTGCTATGATGAATAGACCATGAGGCCGGAGGCCGAATGGTCTATTGATATCATAGCACATGAGGATGAGAGGTCTAATTGTTTTAGTATAAACCAACTAGTTGGTCGGTTTTGGCAATGAATTCCATGATTTTATGTTGAAAAAATCAAAAATTCTTGCAAAGAAAGGTGGTGGTTTTGCCAGGTACAGTCTATCACTAATAGACCATGAGTAGCTCAGCCAATCAGAATGCAGGATTTGTAATAGACCATTAGTTGGTTTATACTAAAAACAAATATGTTAACAGGATTAGCTACTGTTTCCTGTACATAATTGCATCTGGTTATTTACATTGTCACTTAATACTTTTACTGTTGTATTAGTAGCAGTGTCACTGTTTCTTCCTGTGGCTTTGGAAAGAGGTAGGTTGACATGCATGAATTTTCCAAAAAGTCATTCATCAGTTAATTCATAGAATACTATTATTTTGTGAGATATTATTCAAAGTTTAAAGTTTTAATGAGAACATTTTATGTTCCATTAACAGAGTTCCAACCCGATTTAATAGCAAATGTATGCAAAATAGTGAAAAAACGAGGCAAAAAAGCTGCATGAGTCATAGTATCTGAGTTGGTATCAGCCTTAGAAAAACTGGTCAGGTACTGAGTGATTTCTTGGTGAAAGGCTCGAAAGCTCATTCTCTTCTAGTCACCACTTATAATGCATACTTATGTTCTTACACTAACATTTCATTGGCTTTTTGTGAAATATTTTTTGTACTTGTGCAACAAAGATGAATTGATTGAATTTGAAATGTTTGTTGGGAAATTATCACTCGATCATATTGGAAACAGAGAAACAGACTCATAAGAGACTTTCTTGGTGGGGTAAATCATTCGTTGTTTTCTTTTTCAGGCTCAATTTTATAGGCTTCGCTGTTACAGGAGCATGGAAACACTGCTTTATCAAGAGAAAAAAGCTATCTTCAACCGAAACAGTTTATTAAAAGATACTGCAGTTCCATCTCCACTGAATTCCTTTATGGAGATATTGGGAGATGTTGGGTATGGCGATATCACTCAGTAATATGGGAGAAACTCATTTCAGATGTTTGTGGAGTGTTATGTTTAAATTTACTCATCTTTCATTATTGTTTTGTCTTTTTGCAGGCTCACTTTGACAGGCTTTCTCAGTTCCAGGAGTATGGAGACACTATGCATATCCAGAAAAAGGATCTTTAACAAAAAGAATTTAGCAAGTAAGAGTTAATTACCGAGGATGGGGTCAATACGCGATTTACAGTACCGAGGGCCGTTAGGCCCGAGGGAATGTAAAGCGTATTGACCCCATCCGAGGTAATTAACTGGCTTATTACATGATTGGCAAGGTTTTCAGAAATCAGGAACAAATGAAATGCATTCTTCTTATTGAATTTCAAAGTTTTGACAAGGAGTATAGTTTACAATTTGAAAGGGTAGCGCATTCCGATAAGAACCATTGTTTGTTAGTTAGCTGTTTTCATAGAAGTACGTTCCCTAGAGAAAATGAATGACAGGTTTTATTCAACCATGATTGACAAAGGTCCAAACAAAAAATATACAGCTTGAGTGCATTCATTTGTTAGCAGAACACGAATTATGTCTTTTGTTTTGGAACAAAATAGCCAGGCCAGTCAATCGAGTGGCTTTTTGTAAAAGCGCGACTCATTCAAACGCTACTTTCGTTTGTACCACGCACTGACTGCTACAAGTCAATTTGCATAACGCTGAGCAACAACATGGATCGGAACTGCTTCAAGCTGGAGTAACTGAAGGCAAGTTTCAAGTATTTTGCACTCGTTGGTTGTTCTCTAAGATAAGATATGTAAACGATTTCATCTGTATTTTCAGGTTTACTTGCTTGAACACACTCTATGGGCCAGGAAACCAAGCAAGTAGGCTGGACAAACGCTTTATTGTTCAAGTCGGTTCAAGTGAAGGCGTTTCTCGGATATGGTGTTTTGTGGCGTTCAACGGGATTCGCGCATAAAGGATAATCATGCAGGAGCAAATAGAGCGAATTTCAGATGACTGTCGTGAGTTATTCGCAATTACTTTGTAATTACTCCTATAAGTTTTATTCAGAATTGCTGTAATCACGTTGCGATTGGTCTCCACTACAGTCATATGAAATCCGCTCTATTTAACAATTAGACAGATAGTCATATAGATGCATAAACTGAGATTATTGGTGTTTTTTTGCTCGGGATGTATGGATTTGAATTCACTATGAAAAGAGTTTGGGGGTGACTAGATTGGGTAGCGGTAAGTAGAATGTCCATGTATTTAACTGAGTTAAATACCTAATGTTTATTTAATGAGGTATTTAACTCTGTATATACCCGGGATGTTCCACTTACAGCTATTCAATTCTTTTCATCAGCCCCTCTCTTCCCTCGAGAATTTCAAATCCCTTCCCGGCTTTAAGTTACTTGCGAGGTATGTACGTTAGTTGGAGACCTCAAAAACACAATGGAAACCGTGTCAATCATGTAATAAACCGTGCTACAGCCCCCTCCGGGCTTTGAATCTCTTTCTAGGTGGTGGTATGTGTTTCACCCTTCAATTCCCTCCCCGTTAATTTCCTTTATTGGTTGGGTATGTTTGTTAGAAAACAACTGTCAATAATAATGGGAGAAACTCATTTCAGATGTCTGTGGCATGGTATGCTTAATTTCATTATAGTTTTGTCTTTTCGCAGGTTCAAGTTGACAGGCTTTCTCAGTTCCAGGAGTATGGAAACAATATGCATATCAAGAAAAAAAGATCTTCAACACAAAGGATTTAGCAAAGGGCGCTACAGTTCCCTCCCCTTTGATTCCCTTTCTTTGTGGTGGTATGTTTTTTTTCTTGTGGTGGTATGTTTTTTTTAGGGAAATATCTCACCATATTCAATGATTAGAGCAATTACTTATACCACTTACTTATCTGATTTTGTTCTACAACGACTCCTAGAGTTATGTTTTCTGAAGTCATTAATTTTGTGACATAATTTTCAGGTATTAAAGGCTACATCTATTGCTCTGGGAAATCTATGCTTTGCTATACATGCAAAAGGTATGTTGAACATAAAAAAAAATATTTCAGATGTTCCTGGCATATGCTTTAATTCTCCCTATAGTTTCCTTATACTTATATTTCTCTGTATACTTATCTATTTTTTTCCATTCATTTCAGGGTGCACAACTTGTATGAACAGCGCAGACGTTATGACTGCTTTCCAATGAAACCGTTCAAGCATTTATTAGACATAATGCTGGAACTTCCCTAAACTTGAACTGTTCAATAGCCATGACACTCATTAAATGTGTACTATTTAGTACAATGCAGTGCAGAGACAGAGAATTGCAGTTATTGCTGTCCAACATTCTCCATCTTCTACTTACATTTATATTAACAAATTTAGTGATCACATGTTAAGAGCTCAGTACGCAACTGTTCACTCAGCGTGAATTTGAATTACAATTAGTCAATAACGAATTGTACAATGCATCTTCAATATGATTAAATAAAAACTGATGTTACAAATAATGAATTGTATAATCCATTCTAGGGGGCACACTTCATGTCTTTTGACTGAGTATTGTGTGATACGAGAAATTATCCATTCTCATCCTGATCACATATCTTTTGTTAACCATCCACCAGAACGTATTAGTGACGTCAGTTGCAAACAAAGAATATATATGGTTTCCGATAAAAAAATCTAGTTGCAATTATCAAAACAACTTTACTCTTTGTTGCCCTGTTCACTCAGCGTGAATTTGAATTACAATTAGTCAATAACGAATTGTACAATGCATCTTCAATATGATTAAATAAAAACTGATGTTACAAATAATGAATTGTATAATCCATTCTAGGGGGCACACTTCATGTCTTTTGACTGAGTATTGTGTGATACGAGAAATTATCCATTCTCATCCTGATCACATATCTTTTGTTAACCATCCACCAGAACGTATTAGTGACGTCAGTTGCAAACAAAGAATATATATGGTTTCCGATTAAAAAATCTAGTTGCAATTATCAAAACAACTTTACTCTTTGTTGCCCTTTTGTGCTGGAGTATCATTTCATTGGGAAAGATTTGCACCTTCATTTTCCTGAAGGGGGTTTGTTTACATTGCTTTGCCAACACATTATTGCTTATTTTCTTGGTTAATTTTTCAGTGCAGCTTGAGAAAAATAAAGTATACACATCAAGAGACATTTCGGGCATTGTCGCTAACCCGTTGGATAGGTCGCACTCCACAGAAAACAACTAGGAGATATGATTTTGTATTCTTGAAAAAAAAAAACAATTGTACACAACGGAATCCTACATTTCATTCACACGGAAAAATAATGTAACCGGGGAGCTCCGCTTTTAGCCAGTGGCTAAATCTATATATTATGGACTAACAGAAGAAGATCAAGCGCTCTTTTTGACCAAATTTCAGGGAGATGCGTTATTTTCTGAATGAAATATGAGTAACGTAATACACGTCAAGATTACAGCAAACTGTATGGAGCCGCCATCTTGGTGCCCCTTTAAGGGACACCAAGATGGCGGCCAAATCACGAAGTCCCTCAAAAGCGCACAATAATAATACGAATGACATCGAATGAAATTTTGTAGTAATTCTATAATCATATATTCTCTACTAGTTTTCGAATTAGACCATAACCTCCTGTTAAAGTTCCCAATCGACTCTTCGAAATTCGTGACCGGGTGTTGCGTGACATGAATTACCTTCGGCGATATTTCTGTGTTTAAGTAATGAAACGATATGATATTTGGAATGAATGCTGGCAAGAGGGAGTTTGCAACGGTATCATAGCTGAAACATAGTAAAATCAATTATAAGGGAATTAATATTTTGGTGACGTCACGTGAAACCCAAGAATAGATTTAGCCACTGGCTAAAAGCGGAGCTCCCGGTTAAATATTTGTCAGTGTTAATCAGACAAAGAGTCGAAAAGAGGTTGCATTGTCATAGCCTATCACCGTCATACCACGTGACTAAGCACTTGCACCCCCTTGCATTGCCATTTAGATAATTTCACCCAAGTTTCATATCAAGAAAATTTCGCCAAAAGCTGTCGTTTTGCTGACGTTGCAAAACCTCCTTATTAGGAAATCCCCCTTACCTTATTTGGAAGGTCTGTAAGTACTTTTCCTCATATCTTAGCGAGAAAAGCAGGAAAATTGACCAAAACTTGCAGATACTCGAGAAACATCCTTCTCTTGGTCGCCATTTTGTTTTTAACCCCCGCCGAGGGCGATTTTTTTATTTACGCTCACTTGATGGCACTTAGAAATTTTTAAGGCAAGTTATTGAGAAAAAAGGAAAAAAGTATTCACGGTGGTACGAACTCTCAACCCTGTGTAAATTACTTATTCATAACCCAACATTTTACATATGAGCTACGAGAGAGTTCGCAGGTCAACATCCTCCTTTTAACTCACTCATAGAACGAGAATATGTGAATCATAATGAATATTTATAGTAGCTAGCCGCCATCTTGAAGTGGGCGTAAAAAATAAATTCGCCCGCCGAGGGGCCTGAGTCACCTTTTGAGCACCACAGGCAACCCGCGCGGATTTGGCATAAAAACGACAGCACTTTCTTGATATGGGTTCTCTGAGGTTCATCCCTTCCCAAAATATAAACATTTTCTCGTGTGATGACGTCATCGATGACATCATACCACGTGACTACGCCCTTTGCACCCCCCTTGCTACTTAGACAACTTCACCCAAGCTTGGTTATCTAGATTCATCCTTTCCCAAGATACATACCTTTTCTCCTTTGAGGACGTAATCAATGACATCATACCACGTGATCACGCCGTTGCACCCCACTTGCCACTTGGGCAACTTCACCCAAGTTTGGTTGTCTGAGGTTCATCCCTTCCAAAGATATAAACCTTTTCTCGTTTGATGACGTCATCAATGATGTCATACCACGTGACCATGCCGTTGCACCCCCCTTGCCACTTAGACAACTTCACCCAAGTTTGGTTGTCTGAGGTTAATCCCTTCCCAAGATATAAACCTTTTCTCCTTTGATGACGTCATCAATGATGTCATACCACGTGACCACGCCGTTGCACCCCCCTTGCCACTTAGGCAACTTCACCCAAGTTTGGTTGTCTGAGGTTAATCCCTTCCCAAAATATAAACCTTTTCTCGTTTGATGACGTCATCGATGACGTCATACCACGTGCCCAGGCAGTTGCACCCCCCTTGCCGCTAAGACAACTTCGCCCAAGTTTGGTTGTCTGAGGTTAATCCCTCCCCAAGATATAAACCTTTTATTTAGCTCTGCTATAGAACTGGTCATGGGTTGCCTGTACGTCGACGGACGGACACACAACCGGAAGTCCATAACAGAATTGGTTAATGCATATGGACTTTTGTTTTGTTCCTTTCTCTCCTGCATGTAGCTATGGGGCTCCGCTCGCGGGCGCCGGCGCCCGCGGGAGCTCCGCTATTATTTTTTGATAATGATAATTTGAGACATGCGGAAAAACAATCACTTTATGATAATGATATTTTGATAATGCTTAGTTGAGATTTTCCAAATCATTTGTTAAATAATGATAGTGACATATCATGAGATTATCAGAATATGATAGTGATCAAGAGTGGATTAGCAAGAGTTAGAATCTTTCCCTACTGTATTTGTCCACATCACAGTCAGAAAAGTGTCTATTTTTAGATTTGAGTTTCGCGCGCGAAAGTATTCGAATGCTCAGGCTCGAATGCTCGTATACCCAATACACAACAAAATAGAGAATATCCTACCCTATCTTTGCGATTTTAACGGGTTTTCCATTGATCTGCGATTTAATTTTAGGCTGGATCTCACAACTGTTCGCGTGCCGAGAAAGTGGGAACCCTGTGGATGACGAATTTTCGCGGGCATCCTAGTTCTAAAAATAGACACTTTTCTGACTGTGATTCGGGCGAACTCTTGGTAATCCACTCTTGTAGTGATATGATATCGGATAATTTGAGATATGCAATAAAAAAATTTATTATATCCATTTTGAAATCACTGTCAATTCCTGCAATCTGATTGGCTTACAACAGTGTGATTTATTCCCAAATCGCATCCTTTTGAGTCTAAATTGCATCTTTTTCTCAGCCAATCAAAATGAAGCACCAAAATAAATCAGCCAATCAGATTTCAGTGTTAAAACTCACTGACCAATCAGATTGCAGGAAAATAATTGCAGGAAAACCATCTTACTGCAGATTTTTGGGGAAATTCTCCCCTTCTGCTTGAAAAGAAACAAAGACAAAACTATAGATAAAACTTTAACAATTTACAGTACCTTTTTATCAGGCGATTTTCCGGAGTATGATATCAGTTTCACGACAATATGGATGATTTTCAAGTGAATAATCCAGCACGTCTGGTGCAAAGAAAAATTCCGGTCCTGAGTCCAGGAATCCGAGTCGTCCAGCGAAAAACAAACAACAGCAAATTCCACAAAATCAAAAGATGATGATTTCACATGCTTTCCGGTAGTCACAGACAATGTGGTAGAAGAGCTAAAGTCTAAAGTGATCAATAAATGTGTTTTTTCGCGGTTTGCAAATTAGCGAAAAAATATTCTCTCGACGGTATGTATTATCAAGGGATTTGGTGTAGGTATTTAAGGGGCTGTTTAGGGAATAATTGTCCTCTTGGTGTTCGCTAGCCGCACTCACTCATACTTTGTTTGTGTTGTTTGTTGTTTATCTTTTTTCAGTCTAATGGGTGAGCGAGGGGAAACAGAGACCGGCCCAGCAACCATCTCTCCAGATCTTCGAACTCTACTGGCTACCCAGCAGGATGCTATTCTTCATGCCGTGGATGCCAGGTTATCGGGGCTGGAGACAAACCTCTTGAAGCAGCAGAGCGAGCTTGGTTCTCAAATAGTGAGCGAGTTGGAAACGGAGGACAAGCCCGTATTCAAAAAGAAGGGGAATGAGTATCAGTTCCAGCATAACAAGAAGGTTCAGAGAACCAGTGAGAGGGCTCTCCAGGCACTGCAGAGTGGTGATTCGGAGAAAGCCAAGGAACAACTAAGAGAAGCTATCAAACTTATTAAGGAGAGACAGAAACTCGTAAGATTAGCGGATAAATCTGAGTTCGGTTGGTCAACTATTCTAGAATATGTTGATGACGAATTGGCGAATGACGAGGCAGATGCCAAGAAATCAAAAAAGCCGAGAAAAGGGCAGGAGATAAGATTAAAGCCAACCAAGAGAAAAAGCGGAAGGCTTGCTTGGCTCAACCAAATAGCAATGGGAATTCACTTGGTAATTTCCCTACTCGTAATAGCTTGCGCTATTTTCGCCCCCAGGACGGGCGCTGTTTTTCTGGTTTACGACAGTACGACTTATGTCACCGATGTGGCCAACCAGGCCATTGGGCCGCAGAATGTAATCGACCTAAACAATCTAGCACTTCTACAGTCGGTTCCAGTGGACCAAAACAGTCAAATGTATGAATTCGAACAATGTTCTGTGGTTCGGACTTTAAACATAGGGAAATTGAAAGCAACATTTTATTTTAATAGTTCTGGTGTGATATTCATGGGCATCTCAATTTGTTTTAGAAACCGTTTGAATAGGTTATACTATAGTTTTTGACGACGTTACACAACCGTATTCTATTGAGAGTAGAAATTCAACCAGAGGCAGAGTCCATAGGGAATTTGTCGATAGCGCCATTTCAGAGTTGATTGTTAGAGGCTGTGTTAAAGAATGAATGATGAATCTTTATTGGATCTCCCTTTAATTATACCGTGTATTGTATTTTCTGCTTGCGTGTTGCCGTACAGTATTAATTGAGGCAACTTCGTTTTCATCCTGGATGTATTTCTTTCTGGACAATTTAGTCAAGTACGACGACTTGAGAACTGTTTACACTAAACATTTTCGCCGGGTCACTATGTTTTTTGTTTCGATCTTCCATCCGCCTACTACCACATTGACATTTGCGAAGAACACACTAAGTTCTTGGTGTTCTAATGGCACTTCAGAAGGAGGAATAAGATATTTAACACTTATTGGATGAGGTTGAGCATGATAGTGAGATTTGGCAACGCCGAGGTTTGTGTTATCTGCCGAAGCGAAGCTGAGGCGGATAACACTAACTCGAGGCGTTGACAAATCTCACTATCATGCGAAAACCGAATTCAATAATTGTTTTATTATTCAGCAACCAAGAATTCTTACCTAGCTAAACGAAGTCAGCGATAAGGCCGTGCACGGCGACACGGGTTTTCAACTTCATCTTACGTCCATTGGTATTTTCCTTTTGTATTCAATTCAAATAGCCATAGTTGATGTTAAGATATCCTGAGCAATGATCTCTTGGCAAAAATCATAACAGATTCAACGAGAATATTCGCAAAACCGGCTTTCAATTCGGAAATGAAAACCAAGATGGCGGCCAAACCTATTGGCTTGCGTTATGACGTAATTAGAGTGCATCAATCCTAATGTCTGTAGTATGACGTCAGGCACTGCGCACCAACAAGGTTTCGCTGCGTACTTTTAGCCAATCAGAACCGAGATAGTGGCATGGCTGAATAATAATATCGTGTTCTCCCTTTTGGTATAATCACGGCACTATTGCCGATCGGATCATTTCTATGTTGCGTACCGTGGGGAATATTAGCGGAGCTCCTTTGCGGCCGAAGGCCGCAGAGCGGAGCACCATACCTAAGAAAAAAGCGTCAAAAAACAAATCCAAATGGTACGGTACGAGTCCAATGATCGCAAATAGTGCGAATGTAAGAAATCCACAGGGTACCCAAAACCTCACATGCGGCAATATCGCGCGCAAAGGGATCGAAGTGATTTTTGAACGTCGAAGGTCATCCAAGGTCATTTCCGCGCCGGACAGTGAAGCCTGCACCTTTCGCAGCCGCTTTGATGCATCTAGTCTCCTTC
This sequence comes from Scolanthus callimorphus, assembly GCA_033964015.1. NCBI lineage: Eukaryota > Metazoa > Cnidaria > Anthozoa > Actiniaria > Edwardsiidae > Scolanthus > Scolanthus callimorphus. The sequence goes on along the minus strand of CM066917.1, from coordinate 12,546,994 downwards.
GCAGTCGTGTGGTCATGACGTCACAACATGGCGGCGAGCCAGTGACGGGGGGAGGGGTGGGTGGCGCGCGCTCATGACGTCACAGCATGGCGGTGTGGTAGTGAGGGGGGAGGGGTGGGTGGTCGGGGGGGATGCTGCTCACGTGACAGACTGCAGGAAACCCAAATATGGTCTTATGCAACTCTGTTTAGTCTATCTTGATCGAAATACATCTGTACAACGCGTCTGCAGAACTGTTCTACGCAAATAATAATATGTTTACAAAAAGCCAGGGACGACTAGTGATTGAAGAAATCAGGAGAGTGTCTTCCTAGTCATCTAGAAGTCCGGGAGAAGTCCGTGATTTTTATAGCAGTTATAGCGCCGAGTAGAATTGGCAATTGGCTGTGCAGTTCTTTGCGAAGTCATTCTTCATTTCTTTCACTAACGCTTGGGCGTTTTAGTTAATAACTGGGCAGTAACTTGACTTTTTGAAGAGCAAAATTAACTTGGAGAAGCTCATTTCCACTATGGCAGAAGCGAGTGACGTGACGGTTTTATTTGGATGAATATTATTAGCACACGAGAGGTCGGGTCTAAAGACAAAGATGGCGGCCGAGCAATTCGTGGTTCAAAATTCCTAGCAGTTTTTATAGGAAGATGGCAGGACATTCACAGTTCCGAACAGGATTACACTAAGGTTGTTTCTACATGGGGGGAAAATCTACTGCGAATGAAGGTAGGAACTAAAAGTTTGCTGTTTACATCAAGCATTTTGACCTTTGAATCCTTATAGAGCTGAGCCGGCGTGACAGCGATACTCGAACTTGTTTTAGAGCGGATTTCAGATGACTGTCATGAGTAATTCGCAATAACTTTGTAATTACTCCCATACGTTTTGTTCAGAATTGGTGTAATTACTTTGCGATTGGTTTCACGACAGTCATGTGAAAACCACTCTAGCATCAAAATACAATAAGCATTTTAGTTAATATTAACTCCTTAAACTGTCTAATACCGAAGGCTAACTAATGAAACGTGCGTGTTGACAAAACATTAAAAAACCTATAGAAAACACTAGAAAAAATGTTCTCGAAAATGTTTTTTAGTGTTTCTTGTGCAAAGCAGAATGTTTGAAATAGGCACATAAAAACTTAAAATTTGCTAGAGTGAATACATAAAACCTTATGATATGCTTAGTAAGCTTTAGTAAAAAGGTACCAGTAAGAACAATTGGAAAAAAAACAAACGAATACAATGTGTTTAGTCTCACACTTTTAATTTTGTGCTTCAATCTAAATTACAAAATTCTAGTGTGTGTTATGTAAGCTTATGTGCCCACTTATTGTTTTGTCTTGGTGATAAGCCATGTGTTTATGTTTGCATTTCCATACCTGCCAACCCTGAAAACTCCAAAACCAAAAGTTTGTCTCGGATACAACAACTGTATGAGAAATGAGCAAGAAATTTACCCGGGAGATATTCCAGTAAATATTTGGAAAGTTTTTTCAATATTTTCCCAGGAGACTGAGGGTGAAAACTGGGAGAGTTGGCAGGTAAGCATTTCGCTGTTCACAACATAGTTGTAATTGCAGTGTGTAATTACAACTGTTTGGTTTAGACTGTTTGGTTTAGAAACAGCTTTTCATGACTATTTATGCAAATTGGAAATGCTAAATGGTATAATTTTCATTGAGACGATGCAATACCAAATTACATATGTAGCACCCTTATTAGTGATAAGGGGGGGGGGGGGGTGGGGGTTACTCCCTTACAAGAGCTATATGGGTATGTGCCGCCAAACAATTTTGATTTGCAGGGATCATTAATGGGCAATTCCAGAAAATAAAGGTACCCTCCCCACGGGCGGCACTAGCTTTTGACCCCCCCATGCATCCGGAATTTCCAAAATGGTTTACCCCCCCATGCATATAGAATTCCAGGCAGGTTAAAGAAATCCAGCTTCGAAAACCCCCCCTTGCAATCAGAATTCCGAGCTCTTAAACCCCCCCATCCCATCGGAATTTCCAAATGCCGCCCGTGGGGTGGGTACCTTTATTTTCTGGAATTGCCCAATTTCTCTTTAGAACGGGGTCTCATTTTGGGTGCAAAAAAATTGAACGGGGTAGCTTTTCTCTAAAAAATCGTTTTAGAAAGGGGTCCGCTTTTGAAATTCGCAGTGGCACATACCCGCCCTATATCAAGCCAAGTACCCCCCCTCTCCCCCCCCCCCCCCCGGGTGATACCCATGGGAATTGATTTTTTCCTCAAGAAAAAACAGCAAAATTGGTTTATATTTGTATTTGACATAATGCTTTGGGAATAGCAGGGGTTTAATTTGGTTTTAGATTGTGTGGTTCCAAAAATTATACCTCCCCTACGGAAGGGCATTGGAAATTCCAGAGAGGGGGGGTCAATTTACCTGATCATTTCCATACAAATACTGTATTTTTCGTTGGAAATTCCAGAGGGGTGGGGGGTCACAGGATATTTTCTGGAACCACACATTGCTTAGGAAGTCACAGTATGTGGGAGATAGTGGTTTATAGATTGTGGTTGCTGCTATGGCTGGGACTGTAGGCAGGGTTTGGGCTGGGATTCGCCATGAAATTTCCTATTGATATTGTGGCACTTGGCTAAAGTGGCAGGAGTTTTTCTCTGCGAATGAAAACTTACAATAATAATACAGTGTATTATAATGCAAAGAAATTTGCGGCCCTGGGTCGGGAGAAAAAAGTACAGATTAGACACAGAAATGTGCCTCAAATTGCAAGGAATTAGCAGTGCACTAGCATTCTTGTATATCTAATGCCCCGCTATTCCCCGTGTTGGGAAGTGCGGGGCTTCCCACTGACTAGTGTGTAATGTTTACCTATTTAACATCACATGGCATTCATTTGAATAATGTTTTTTTGTTTGGATTTCTTCCATATTCATATATCCTTTGATGCATAGCAGAAAAATAACAAAGAAAGGATACCTGGGGAATGCCACATGATCTAAAATGGGACAACATTATGCCCAAGTGCACGAGGTGTATCATAGAGAAATATGTGGTCTACCTGTGTAGAGACTGGGACTAGCCCGGTCAAACCCCATTTGTAGTTGTTTCGTAGCCGTTCCTCATTCCGTTTGTTATGCTCAAATAAATCGCCGTTTAACAAGGAAATGGATGAACTCTTATCTGCATCACATAATTCCTACATGCTTAGCCCTTGAAGGAAATACGCCAACTCGAATGGTGAAGGCACAGGCATGGAAAGAAGGTTTTAATTTGTATTTGATATAGTTTCACTGAAGTAGATATAATTTGTCTTGACATAGTTTCACTGAATTAAATAAAACAGGCTTGATTATTTTTGGAAATCTTTATGGTGTGTACATTATTCTTCATAAAAATAATGTATTTTTCTTTTGAAATTCCAAGGGTTGGGGGGGGGGCAATTTCAACACCCTTCAGTGGGGGTATGGATATTTTCTGGAACCTACAATATTATAAATTAGTCAAATCACACTAGTGGTCTATTTTCAATGCTGCATTCTGATTGGTTGAGCTACTAGTAGGCTATAAGTTATAGCCTACTAGTAGCGAAAAGTGTTGGATTTGAAAGCCAGAAAATAGCAAATGAACAGAACAAAAACATTTTTTAGCAATACAAATTGACCTACTAGTGTGATTTGACTAAAACAATTATTCCTCTCGCCCTCATGGCCTCTGAGTCAATAGCCCATTTGGCCTTCGGCCTCATAAATAGCTAGTAGTATGCACTCTAATTGATTGAAAACTGTGCATTCTCACATCATAATCACACAGCAAATACAATGCTATTTTATAAATTAAGCAATAAAACTTGGATTCTTAGTTTAAAATAAACTAAGAAAAGAAAAATGGGCTAACCTTGAAACTTTTATTTTATTGAACAATATAAAACATTTTGGGGGGCTCATAAGAAACTGTGTGATTATTAAATAAATACTTTTCAAGAATCAGTTTAATGCATTTACAGTGCTTATTTTTAAGGATGTTAATGCATCAAACAATTTTACCACAATCTAAACCAACTACAAAGGTATACAGTACTTGAATGACAATTAATTATTTTGGGACTTTGAAAAGTGGCCTCTGAATAGAGGTACCACTGTAGTGAGGATGCTAAGGTACTAAGATGATTACATAGCAGTTAGCATAGGGTGTTCAGGACGACTGTCTTGTGTTTTGGAGAAAATAATTTATCCACTATGGTATGACTAGTTTTACGGGAAAACTAGGTGGTCTGCGTCGGCGGAGACGTGAACATGAACAACAACAACCAAAGGTTGAGATTTATGTTAAACGCCGTGGAAAAATGGTGTTTTGCTGACGTTTCGAGCGTTAGCCCTTCGTCGGAGCAAAGAGCTCCGACTAGTTTTGGATAATCTGGTTGGTGAATACTAAAACAATAGATTTCCATGAGCTGATCAAAGATTACTCATACGAATCTCTAGCTTTATAATCTTATTGTTATATGTGTAATGCTAGGTTCCAGAAAATATTCATCCCCCCCCCCCCTCCTCCACAAAAGGGGATTGGAAATTCTGGAGTGGTGGTGCTGTGGTGGTACCTAACTTTTTTCATACAAACAGGGCCTGTGGTTTGATGCGGGATTTTTCCTGAAATAATGCGCGATTTTTTCTGAAATTATGCGCTAAAAATTCGAAATTATGCGCTAAAAATACGAAATTATGCGGGATTGCGCAATATTTTTTTACAAGTGCCGTAACATATTTTGCTCTTTTCGCCTGTTTTGTTACGTGGATATAGCTGCTATTTAACTTTAACAACTTTTGTTTGTCTATAAAATGCTCTGTGATGAGTTCCAATCGCTTCGCTTTACTAACGTTATGATGCTACGTTTTCTTCCAAGGGAGACGTGTGTTTTCGCTCTTAATAAAGCTTATTACTTTCTTACAAAAAAAACGTTACCAACTACCGGTAACTTTCGTTACACGGTAGTAAAAATCAGTAAGTCTGGTCTTCTTTCGTTTACTTGTCTCAGACCAAGGCAAACTTTTTTCATACCGCAGGGATCGTAGCAACGCACTCCTATCCAACCATGAACTAAACGGTCACAAAAGCTATACGCATACTAACAGAGCTATCGTTACGATCTCTCATTATCACAAACATCGTTGCGCTTGTTTGCCGTCGTTCTGCGCGTAATTATCAAAATTAATCCTGATCGCGAGAGCGATCTGCACTATCGTCGGAGGTAGTGTAAGAGCTTTTATAAAACCGGAAACGTGCCACGTTATTGTCAGTGTTTTTTTGTTGTTATCGAGGGAGCTGTTGGCGTGGCTGGTATTTTTTGGCGTTGTTGTTTGTGAAATGAAATTGCTACTATAACAATAACAAAGATCCATGAAAAAGCGTAATGTCATGTGATCAATATGAACTGCATAAAGTCGACCGTGTTTATCGTGGTTAGTTGTCTGTTCCGCCTTGATTTTACTTTGTAAGATATCCAAAGCGCAAACATGTTTGAATCTATCTTGCTCAGCTGGAAATATTAGTTAGTTGGCCAATTAGGCACGTTTTATTGCTTTTCGATATCAGTTCCCGGCGCGACGCTATTAGCATAGAACGCCTTGTTATTCTCATTTCTATCGAGTTGTTTTGACGTTGGACAGACGATTTCAGAAGAAATGTATCACTCTTGTGAGAAAAAATAGGAAAGAAAGTTTGAAATTCACGGGCCCTGTATAAATACTGTATGTTTCTGTTTTTCTTTGGAAATTCCAGAGGGTTGGGGTTGTGGTCACTTTTCAACACCCTTCCATGGGTGGGGGATGGATATTTTCTGGGCCACACAATGCCAGATTATCAAATACTCATCTCTCCATGGTGGGTTTTGCACACAGGGAAGGTTTTTTTTTTTTTAAGGGAGGAGGGGGAGAGGAATTTCACCAATTGTTTCCAATATTGTGTTGGTCCTCCCTTGCATTTTTATAAAAAAAGTTTATCTCCATCTGCAGCCTGGGGGGGGGGGGGGACTCCCATATTTTTTGGTCGGGGATGATCGTCGTATCTTTTAGGGGTTGAAATCACGGCGGTTTGGTCTCTTTTAGGGGTGATCGTGATCTTCAATAAATTTTAGGGAGATTTGCATCTTTAAGGGACGAAACTGTGTCCAAATTGTTTTTTCCCATGATGGTGCTTCTAAAAACCGTGTAAGAAAGAGAGATTATTCGATGAGAAGACGATAAATTAGAAACAAACACGGAAATTTCTTGATGGGTATCTTTCACCTGTTACCTGTGTTCTTCGCGCCTACTTGGCACATAAGACCTCATCTTTTAGGGGTATCTTTTAGGGTAATAAATTTTTAGAGCCACGCCATGGCCCGCCATGTTTGGTATCTTTTAGGGGTGAAACTGAAAATTTCCGACGATCATCCCCGACTAAAAAATATGGGAGTCCCCCCCCCCCCCCCCCCGGGTCTGCAGGAGTCTAGGAAAGGCAACTCTCATCTCACCTTGGTATATGTTTTGTTCCAAGCCGTCTGAGAAAACTATGCATCATGAAATCAAGTGTATATATTTAGTAGTTATGAACTAGAATGGTTTGACCCTGCCCGCAAAAAGCTGCTAAATAGGTATAGCCCTCTCTTTGTGCCCACATCCCCCCAACTTTTCTGGATTTCTCTGCTCATTCATGATGGGTATTTTCTGGGGTGACACATTTTAGTAAAAATACACTGAACATGTAATAATTACACACAGTATGTATATGTTGAAATATTAAAACAGCTCATGGCAAATAAAAGTTTTTCTCTTGACATTTTTTTCTTGAAAATTTCTTGAAAAGCCTATTATAGTGATGTACACCATGTACACAACCGGGAGCTCCGCTTTTAGCCAGTGGCTAAATCTATATATTAGCATTTTTTTTTACGCAGTTGTTACAACAGGGAGTCTCTTGGGAGGACCGCCCGTATCGACGTCTGACAACGTTCGTAACGAACTATTGTTTTGGTTGAACAATATCGATTTTGTTTATTAATGGTAAACAATAGTGATTCAGGAGACCTATGGAAAGATTTTTAGTTTTACCCTTAGGGAGATCTTAGCAGTTAAATATGCCTTGATGTCGCTACTTCACTAGCTCGCAGGCTTACACAATTACATGGTTCACGGACAATCCAATGTCCCTAGAATCATTTTGCCAAAGAGTACTTACAACAGGAAGCGTTACAAATTTCAGTTTGTGTTGTAGTAATAATGTTTTAATAGAAATGGATTGGGTCTCCAGATCAGAGAATTCGAACAGGCTGATTTTTCTCAGCCGCCTTTTTGACAGCGATGATGGCTCGTATATTTGCACACTTTCTTTGAACTCTTGGCTGGTCGTGCGGCCACCAGCCGAGCACACGACAAACAATAAGGAAGTGTGTTTTCATTGTAGCACGACCGTGGGGGGTTGATATAATTTAGGAGAGAGATGTGTTTTTTCGCGGTTTGCAAATTAGCGAAAAAATATTCTCTCGACGGTATGTATTATCAAGGGATTTGGTGTTGGTATTTAAGGGGCTGTTTAGGGAATATTTGTCCTCTTGGTGTTCGCTAGCCGCACTCACTCATACTTTGATTTTTATTTTATTTCTTTAGGATATTTTCCGTTTAGAATAACAGGATAATGATAACGGAGGAATCCGTACTCCGCTTATTAACGGCTGAGGCCGCCTGCAAAGAATAGGACTGCTCTCTATCGCACACCGGAGCGTGCGAAGGTTGAGGACTAGCCATACCAAAGCCGGAGTGCTTGTATCGCATTGTATGCCCCGGAGTAGGCCATGCCCCGGAGTGGGCCATGCCCCGGAGTGGGCCATGCCCCCGAGAGGGTCATGTTCCGGAGTGGACGAAGGTTGGAGTGTATTCAATACTCTGAAACCGGAGTTGCTTTTTTGCGTTGTTCATGCCTCGGAGTGGGCAAAAGCTTGAACGATACCTTTAAGCCGGAGTGCTTTAATTTCGTGTTGGTTATGCCGTACTGCATCAAAAAAGAAAGAAAGAAAGTGAGAAAGAAAGAAAGAAAGAAAAGAAAAGGGGGAAGATTTTCTTAAAGTTTTGTTGGTATTTTAATTAATAAAATAAAAATCAGTTGATTTGAGACTGATTCTTAACTGTGGCTTTGCCCTTCACTCTATCAGTTCCGTTAATCTTTTTGTCCCCCCTTTTTTCAGCTTCTTGTTTTTCAGAAGTTTTCAACGCTGACACGAGGTGTGAATTCTGCGACACATCACGGACAAAGTGCAGACTACAGTCCTGGCCGTGAAATCGGAAGGGTCGATCAAACATGCTTTGCTGGGTTTTACCGGTGGAAGAGATTGGCACAAGGAACACCTGTGTCACTTAATGACGCTTCAGCGTTTATTGGAGCAATCCCCGATCTCCCTCCGCTATCCACTGCGGTGTATAGTATTGACTGGGCGCGTTTTGTGGGCGGGGCTCGTAAGATTTCTGACCGTGTCTTGTCTTAAATCCGATGCCGCAAAGGATCTTGGGAAAAACAAAGACAGGAAATAGATAGTAGCCCGGGTGGCCAAATATCAGGACAACCTTACCTTGTTTAATCTCAGGACTATCGCAAAAATGCTTTATTGGAAATTCGGGTTCCCTTAGAAATAACGAATTTAGCCAAATCAAATGTTCTGACTTCAGATTCTTTTCGTCCTATATTTCTATCTTCATAGAATCTTCAAAGTCGTACCAGTTACGAGAGGGCACGTGCGTGGGTCAATCGCGTGATCTGGCCAAGAGACATGCCCAGCTTCAAGCACTGGAGAAAACATCTCCGCGGCAGGGATTCAAATAGACGAGGACCTCCCACTATTCCGTTCCTTGGCAGGACCAAGTTCGGTATCTAAAGTGCGCCAACGAGGGATATCATACACACGCGTGCGAGAATTTGTCCAGGAAGCGTTCGAGGGAATTGCAGACACTACTAAGATCAGAGTGCATAGCCTGAGATCAGGGGGAGCTACGGCTGCAGCAAAAGCGGGGTTACAAGACAGGCTGTTCAAAAGGCATGTCCGTTGTCCAAGTGAAAGCGCCAAGGAATGGCTACGTGAAGGACGATTTACTATCAGTTTCTTGAAACCAGGACTATAATTGGGCCGAGCCCGGCAGGCAAGGAGTGCGGTCCATGGGGCCGGGGATTTTCCCCATTAGGTTTTCAGTGTTGCGGGGCACTTGGGGTTTTTCATCCTGTGGAAACTCGCCCGCACTCCTTATAAGGAAAATAGGAATTGTGTCAGCATTATTTGAATGAGAACTGTACAAATGAACTCATTATTAGTAATAATGTTGTAAGTAATAATGGACGCTCACCCAGTATGTTGTTTTTTATTGCCAATAAACTCGTGCGGCCACCAGCCGAGCACACGACAAACAATAAGGAAGTGTGTTTTCATTGTAGCACGACCGTGGGGGGTTTGATATAATTTAAGGGAGAGGAACATTTCCTGGTTAACACATAGCTGGATGAAAGCGTTTCACAAATTCACAGCTGATACGATGCCGCCATCTTGAAAATCACCTCATAATCTATCAAACTCCACTTTCTTCAAACATGCAGTACAGTTGAAACACCACTATCAATCCACAGCCAGATTTAGCAAGTGATGAAATTTAGCAATATAGCTCATGACTTCCGAGGATTTTAGCAAGTTTTATCCCATCGCAAGTCAGCTTTCGCCAAGCAAAGTCAGTTCCATCGCAAAACTTGAATTTCTACGTCTCCAACTTCACTTCCACTCAATCTCCAAGGCCGCAATGAAAGCGACGAGCATTCCTTTTTGTGTCAGGCAATGAAGATTACTTTGTTGACTTGTGTATGGTGTAATTTAAAACATGAGTGATCTCAACTCTGAATGAACTTGATCGAAATTTTACGCTTGACAAACATTTTGTCACATGACATGTTCTGCATATAATGAGTTTTTTTGCATACAATGTTATTGTGAGGCATTTCCGGTTTCGAGAAAATAAAATGACAGAAACCTTATTGGGGCTAGTTAAATGTGATTTCAAATTGGATACAATAAAGTGGTA